>JABFTP020000103.1:47287776-48567703 GCA_013387265.2 Cryptolaemus montrouzieri
CCACATAGCTGAGGAAGTTTCCTGAAGTAAGTGAAATTTGGCCTTGTGCTGTTCTACGGACTTCGCTCAGAGCTATTATAGCCCATTTTATGAATTTGAATACTTCTTCCAGTTCCATCATGTTATCGTTTGTTGATAAAGTTATTGCGTGATATGAATAAAGATTTGTATATGAGCGAATTTTGGCTCCTCTAGAATCCTTGGGACAGCCCTTTCTGAAGTTGTGGGGTTCGACATTTGGTGTTCTACCCACCTGGGGTACATTTCCAGTTGTTTTTAAATTTGTCATATTTATTATTCAAGGGGTTTATTTGGCCTTGCAACACCACGCTGGCCATGCGGGTTGGAGAGTTAAAGATTGAGCCGCCCATTCTATATCAGACGCTACCATGTTTGCATTTTCTTAGCTTCACCTTTGTCACTTTGAGACCTTGCGGGCATGGATGACCCTACCAGTAGCTACGCTACCGCCGACTTCGCTCCCCGGACATTGAAGATTACTGAGCCCTTCCACCACGCCAAGGTGAAAATCCCCGGAAGGGGATATGTTAAATAGTTTTACCATCCTAATCTACTTGAAACAAGTAGGAAAAAAATTATTCAGTTTTATTTTGGCGCTCAATCATTCATAGAAAATGTTGCGACTTTCGGTTTTGAAACTAACTGAGCCATGTACTTTGTCCATACCATAAGAAATTCTTTGAATGGCTAGATCCAAGTATAAACACCACTCATATTCGGCAATGTCTTGATAGTTTACAGCAGCACACACTACCCCACTTCAAAGTAAAGAGGTAACTGATAAGTCATATTTTCGCATTGAAAATTCTGAATACAATGCAGTTAACTATAATTTGTATTATTTTTGCGGTATATCTGCTTTTAACAGGAAATGAAATAAAATTGAATTAACTCAGGTGTTCACTAAACTTGTACGTCTCATGAACATCTTCTAGGCCAATCGTAGGTGTTTCTGTTTTGTTGACACTATTGGTATATTTCGTTAAAGAAAAAACACAATAGGTCGGTGAAATTGTGACGCGAAAGACGTAGGTGTCCGAGACTCGCGGAGTATGCGACTATTTCTTGCGTTCACTAGATATGAATTGTAAGACTTGAAAAGATTGTTGAACACTTTAACTTATCTTAGTTTATTTAAATAATGTGAAATACTGACCATACGAAAGATTGGTAAATGGTTTTGAACAAAATACAGTGACTTTCCTAAGAGTGGGAAGATATTTGAAAATGCCAATCATTGGCCCTTACCCAAAAGTAGGGTATAGAGAAAACATCTCATTGGTCGACTAGAGAATTCCCTAGTTTTCGAAAGTTTTGGTTTTCCTCCGAACTTTAGTTGGGGACTATTCTAAGAAATTAACAATGAATACATTTTGAAGGGCTCTATTTCCCATTTTATGCGATGTAATGTAATAACCCAGATAAATTCAAATGAAAGATCGATTTCTTTTGAATACATAGTACACCCCATGTTGAGAGGTAGGGTGTATCGTTTTTGACTTTTTTTCGAAATTCAAAAAAGTATAATGCGGAAAAGTTGCATTTGGTGGCACCGAGCATCTGTGATTTTTTTCAGAATTTTTGAACGATACCTAGGGGTCGCGCAATGTACTTAAAGTTTCTTCTGTTGTATATAGGCAACCTGCACACCAATTTCGCAATTTCAAGTGTTTTCAGAGGTCTACGATTTTCTTGCAGTTTGTTTATGTGTATTTGTTGTCTTTGTGGTATAAAGGAATGAAAGACTACGATGTAACGAATTAGAGGAAGAAAACAAGAAATTATAAATACCAGAGTGCTATTTTTCTCGTATTTGGTTCAGTAAGGTTCTTTATACTAAGTGCGTCAAGCAGGAACAGGCTACTCTTTTCTTATTAAATGTCAAGCATTGGCAACACTGGGAGTGGGGTAGCTGCATCGTTTCTTGGCCATGTTTCACTTTCATCGGGGTCCGCTGATTATATCGTCAAAAGTATACAATTTTTTTTTGATCAACAGAAAATCGATATTTCTAAATTAACAGTGTTGTGATGTGACGGCACTAACGTCAATACTGGTCGGATCCAAGGTGTTATGCGGCTCATAGAGAAAGCTATCAACGCTACTGTGCAGTATGTTGTTTGTCAACTCCATTTGAACGAGCTACCTTTCCGACATCTCATGCGATATTTAGACGGAGAAACTAAAAATCTACAAGCAACCGTTGGACCCAGTGGAGAAGCTATTTTACAATGCGAAAATCGACGAGTGACGAAGTTTCACACCATCCCCGTTGATTGGATAGAAGACACGGAAGGTTTGACAGATATTAGCACCGATCAGAAATACCCCCTACGTTTATGTACCGCTGTCTCAATTCTCAAAAGAACTCAGCAAGCAGAAAACAGGCCCTGTTGTGCAATCTAGGTGGTTAACAATAGCTAGTAGAGTATTACGATTATACATTAGTACCGAAAAGCCTTCGGAGGCGCTTCGCCAGTTGGCTTCGTATGTAATGAAAGTTTACGCTCCCGTTTGGTATTCAGTAAAAAAAGAACCCTCAATTGCCCAGCGTCCAATACATTTATGGAAGTTGTTTCGACTGTCATGCTACCTGCCTCTCAAACTGCGGAATATTGTGGACTAGGTTATTCAGAACAATGCCTATTTTGGACACCCTGAGAATGTACTGTTAGCTATGATCAACGATGGCAATCCCGACACGAGAGCTCTTGCTTGGAGAAGAATAAAAAAGGCAAGATCGACGAAGACAACACGGAAGGGAATACGCGCCCAAATTAAAGTTCAACGCTGAGCACTACTATGATCTCATAGACTGGTCTTCACACCCTGTGACCGAGCCACCTCTAACCCGATCACTATCATCCGAAGAAATAGAAGAAAATATTTGGAGTCGAGCATTCTGTGATAAGGAATTAACCGCTTTCCCCTGCCACACTCAGGCTGTCGAAAGACTGGTAAAATCAGTAACAGAAGCTTCTTCCTCTGTTTTTGGGCCACAATCTCGTGACGCGTACGTGAAAGCAAAACTGGAGTCCAGACAACGGATGCCATCTCTACATACCAAAAAGGACTACGCCGTTGCACAAGAAGAGGGGAAGCGTCCATGAGAAATTCTGATTTTCAAAATTTAATTTTACCAAAGCTTCTTTAACGTTAAATTGTATCCATACTTTATTAACACTTGTTTGTAACAATATTGAATTGGCTTTAATTGTATTAATCTTCCATTATCATTTAATCCCAACAAAGCAATTATTATAATTAAAATTTTAATTTATAATGATGTTTAACTTCAATATTGTATTGTACAATAGAAGTAAAAAAGAGCCTAACAATACAGCGAAATCTTTCTTTGATTTATACTCCATAAAAAGAACAACTAAAAACAAGAGAAAGAGTTCAGAAATGTGACTTTAGAACCCTAAAACAGGTTGAAAACGCAAGATTATTGTGCGGGTTGCCTATACACAACATAAGAAACTTTGAGGGCATTGCGCGACCCCTAGGCATTGTTCAAAAATTCTGAAAAAATCACAGATGCTCGGTGCCACCAAATGCAACTTTTCCGCACTATACTTTTTTGAATTTCGAAAAAAAAGTCAAAAACGATACACCCTGTTGAGAGGGTCAATTTACGATAGACTAAATCTATCTAAACAATCATAAATAATTTATCTCGTCCATCACTCAAGATTCGGATTCATAGAAATTATTGAACAGTTGGGTTAATAAATTAATAAATGGAGTTACCAGAATTGCAATGAATCAGGTGTGCAACCATTGAGATATTCGTGAGATGATGTACAGGGCTGTTCTTAAATGATAAATAATTTTCAATACTATAAAATTTCAATACTCTGTATTGAACATTAGGTAAATTCATAATACACCTTATTTGGATATACGAGATGGCATAGAACTTTAGGTACACCGTTAGAAAGAACTATTTTATGTTAGAATATAATGACTGAGATATTTAATCTTCATAAAACGGTATGTATGAAGTAGCACTTTATGTCAATTGTTCGAAAAAAAAACAAAGATTGTTTATTTTTATGAAACAAACATGAAATGCAGAACATGCACATTGTATATTTGCCTAAGTTAACTGATAAATATTTCAGTATGAAATTTCATGAATTCACTCTCAACGTGCTGTATTATCCAAACATGTTATAACTTGCGTACTAGGATCAGTTCATTTTCACCTTCTCAATTAGCCCTCGAAATAAAAAAAGAATGAAACTAGTTAGTAGCATAATGTTTTTCTCAGAAATACTCAATGAGGCTTCTATATTAATACATCGTAACAAAATCTGGCCAGTTTGTATTATATCAATTTCATAATAGGCACTCGCTCAAAAATTAAAAATCATCGAAATATATAGAAAATTCCTATTCCGCGCATCCACCATTTTTAACAGATTAATTTCAGGATAATCTAAAAGCAAATATCTATGAACCCAACTAATTTCAAACTAATGTTCATACTCAACATTTAACAAGGTTCTTCGTCGCCGTTACAGAAAATTACTCAGAAATCCTTGTTCAATATACGTATCAAACCAGCATTCAACTTATAAATTTACGTTACCAAAGTTTCAGAAGCGTTGGGACTAAAACCATCGTGTTTTTCCATTACGATTCGTCATCAAAAATTTATGTTGAATTCATACGAGATAAACTTGGTGAACCAGTGGCCCTATAAATTTCCACACTCCCGAGGGACGTATATTGTAACATTGCCAATTAGAAACGCCATACAATTACATTTTTCCCGAGTAAATGAACGTTTATCAAGTTATTGTGTAAAATCGAATTCCAGTAAATTTCATTACAAATTCTATTTTGGATTGATTCAATGCTTCAATTCAATCATTGTTTTCGAATTTTATCATACAAAAAGCAATCAAAACCTCATAGAATATTTTTGAACTGTTATTAGTTTTTTTTATAGTTCCTGATATAGACTGTTGATTGACTTGACATAAAGGTACTCCAATAAAAATTTGACCTCCTTTAACTGAGAAGAATTCAGCTGGAAACTCTGAAACATTGTTATATGAGCATGTCAGAGCAGTCATGGTCTGCACGAGTTTGGTCAACACTTTGAGCCACCAGTCTATACAGGGTGTTGAAACCAAGGAATTCATCCGTTATCTAGCTGGATGTATCGAGTTGATTAATTTAAATTGAAATTGAATCGGTCATTTCAAAAACAACTTATGTCACATTTTTTCCAACATGCTTTTTTTTTGTTGAAAATGGTTTCTCAAAGGTAGATGCGTATTCTGGGTGACAACAACTTGACTCAATGCATTCCCTACTCTTTTAATAATACCGGTTGAAAGACGTTCAAAGCATAAACAACATCAGTCAGTGACTTAAGAGGTTTTTGCATGCACCACTAGATGGCAGGAGTAGTTTATGACCGAGCTGGACATTTTACATTTGCTTAGTTTTGATTGGTTCAACTATATTTCAATTTTTCTAACCATTGCCATTAATGTCATTTGAACTTCACTAGTCTTTTACTATTTTGTGCGAAAAGTAATTTTAGCTTTAAAAATGTCTTCAAGTGAAACTGAGACTGATGGAGAGCCGAGAAAGAAGAGAACGTGAAATCCTGCAGAATATAAAAGTAATGTTATAAAAAATTCTAACGTTGAAGGACAGGCACATACTAATTATCGAGGAAAACAAATAGCTCCAAGATCTTATGGTGAAATTTGCCAGCAAGTTTAGCATAAACCTTTATTCAATTTACGTTTCTTATCGGGGTCTTTTTTTTGCCCCGGGAGGAAGGGGAAATCTCTACCAGACCACCCCCACGACTGGGCTGTGCAATGCCGTGGAGAGTGTGGGGCTCCCACTCACTAAAACCTCCTTCCTCGAAGCAGGAACCGTTTTCACATTACTTCTACCTGGATCATCGTGCTAAAGTCTTCTCATTTCTACTGGTTCCTCAGTATTTCGTCTACCTCTTTCACTTTCAGAATTTTTTCGACATCCTGTCAAAGCTGTTCCACTTTTCTTCTCTTTCGAGGATTGTATTGATCAGATTTTCGGTGTTTATTTCTCTCTGCGTAATATTTTCAAACTCTTCTCTTCATCTTGGGATCTGGGACATGTGGTAGCTCAGATGTCCATGCGTTCTGTTAAACCAAGGTCTCACATCTTTTATTAGTTCTCTAGTTCATGTTCCTTTTCCTTTGTTGGTCCACAGTTTCTGCCACACTTCCATGGATCTTCTCCCGGTCTCTGCTTTTGTGGAGGTATTATCTTCACCCCAGGTTTCATTTCGCTCTTCTGTTATGAGATCAGCTGATATGATTCTAGCCAGCACTCTGCGTCCGTGGCTACTATGCGATACGCGCGAAAGATTCCTAATGCAAGCCTTCTCTGCACTTGGTCTTTTTTCATTCTGTATTTACCAAATTTCAGGGCTTCTTTTCATGCGGGTGTAGCAAACCACACAACTGATTCAACCGTGCTTGCAATTATTCTACCTTTCGCTTCGCTGCATCCTCTTATCCGAGGCATAATTTTCATCAACGCATTCGTCGTTTGACCGGCTTTCTTTACGACTTCTTCAACAAGTTTACCGAAGCGTGGGGATCTAAATTCACTCCCAAATATTTCACCTGCTTTCTATCTTTTAACAGCATGCCTTTATCTCTCTGTTGAGAGGTCTATGGTGTTTTCTGCCAGAAAGCATCATCATTTCAGACTTTTCAGGAGCGATTTCTACTTTAAGATCTCTCAACGCTTTTGCTATTTTGTCCAACACTATCTTTACTTTGGTCTCGATGTCGCTTTCTTTTTTTTCCTGTAATGACCACCGCTAAGTCATCTGCATATGCGATGATAGACACGCCTGCAAAAACGACCAGACTCAGGATTGCATCATATATTAGATTCCATAGAATGGGGTCCAATACGGAGCCCTGTGGAACTCCGCAGGATATTTCATATTCTTCCTTTTGGTATTCCATGTTTCTGTTGTGATTCGCGTTTGAACCGTGCTCGGGAGTGCATGTGTGTTATCAGCAACCCATATTATCACTTTCAAGTCATCTGCTACAAACGTACGTAAATAAGTATTTAATTTCCATTCAGTAAAACAATAATATACTGAATATTATGAATGAAATATAATAGTTGCCCTGGGGACGACTAAACAACAAAAATATGGATACTAACAACCTTCCATGGCAAACAGTCAAGAAAAGAAAATTTTCTAACCTTTCACCTGAAATAAATGAAAACCCAACAATCGAAACCCGTAATAGATTTCAATATCTAAATGACAGAACTGAAACCGATGATACAACACAAACACCACCTAAAATACCGAAACCACCACCTATTTTCAAACATGGAGTCACAGACTACCCTGAAATGATTAAACTTCTGTCAACAGTTATTGCAGATGAACAATATTATTCGAAAACACTGTCAAACAATTGCGTTAAAATTAATGTTATGATTCCCGAAACCTACAGAACTTTGGTAAGATTTTTAAGAGAAAAAAAAATAATTTTTCATACCTATCAAATTAAACAAGACAGGGCCTACAGGGTAGTTATCAGATATCTACACTCCAGCATTCCGACTGATGACAAAAACAGAAATAGAAAAGCAGGGACACATAGTCAGGAACATCAGTATTATAAGAGATCAAATGAAAAATCCACTTCCGCTTTTCTATGTGGATTTAGAACCGAAGGAAAATAACAAGGACATATATCAACTGAACTTCATCCTAAATCAGAAAATTAGTATCGAACCACCAAGAATGAAGAAAGAAATTATACAATGCACTAGATGCCAAGAATACGGGCATTCTAAATCATATTGCAATAGACCATTTATGTGCGTGAAATGTGGGAATCAACATGATTCCAAAACTTGCAATAAACCAAAAACAACTCCAGCAAGATGTGCCTTATGTGAAGGTAGCCATCCAGCCAACTACAAGGGATGCCAAATATATAAACTTCTATCAAGATCAAAGAACCAAAACATGAACCACAAACATCATAACAGAGTCCAGAACATCCCAGAAACCATCTATGAAATCGATCAACAACCAGCCAAAATTAGAGCCCAGCCAAGCAAGATGTCTTATGCCAAAGCACTCCAACAAAATAAAACACACGAAGAACACCCCTCCCAGCAAAGAGACTCGAATTCCTTAGAAACGATGATGACAAGTTTCCTCTCAGACCTAAAATCCATGATCACGCAAATGATGAACCAAAATCAGATTATACTTAATCTGCTAACCACACTTGTGAATAAACTCCACTAGATTCCACAATGACTAAACTAATACGTATAGCTTCATGAAATGCGAACGGCCTTCCAAACCACAAAAATGAATTAATATCATTCCTGAATTTATATAAAATAGACATCATGTTAATATCAGAAACCCACTTTACTGAGAAAACGGTTTTCCAACTGCCACACTACAACATCTACTCTGCTGAACATCCAGATGGGAGAGCACACGGCGGTTCAGCCATACTTATTCGGAAAAGTATCAAACATCATACAATACCAAATTATATTACTGAAGAGATACAGGCAACAAATATCACAGTGTACACGGAAATATGGAGCTTTGATGTATCAGCTGTTTACTCCCCACCTCGACATAATATAGACGAAAATAAATATACTGAGTTTTTCAGAAATTCACGGAAGACTCATAATTGGAGGAGACTGGAATGCAAAACACGCCCACTGGGGATCCAGACTAATAACTCCCAAAGGACGCAATTTAATGAAGGTAATATCAAGCAGGAATCTAGATGTAGTTTCATCCGGAACCCCAACGTACTGGCCAACTGATCCGCACAAAATCCCAGACATCCTAGACTTTTTCGTCACAAATGGTATAAATAACAACTATATACAAACAGAATCAACTCCAGATCTATCATCAGATCACTCGCCAATTTTGTTGACACTGAGTACAAACGCCAAATTTCGGGAAAAGAAAAATACACTAACAACAACCAGAACAAACTGGAACCAATTTCAGCAAATATTAACTAACGAAATTAGACTGGATGTTGAACTCAAAGAAACTGAAGATTTGGAGGCAGCTACAAGATATATTACGGAAATGATTCAGAAAGCAGCCTGGGAAAGCACGCCATCACAATTAAGAGAGGACGACACTGAAACGAAATTACCACAGCAAATTCGTGAATTGATAACATCAAAACGACAGGCAAGAGGCAGATGGCAAAGATCTCGTAACCCTGCGGACAAAACAGTGTATAATCGCCTAGGTAGAAATCTCCACAGAATTCTCCAAGAGCACTCCAACGCACAATTTCAACATCATATTCAGAATATCGACAATAACAGCGATCACAACATCTGGAAAGCTACAAAAAAATATAAAAGACCTGTAACACGTAAACTTCCGATCCGAAAGGCAAATGGAGAATGGGCCAATACCGATGAGGATAAATCAAATATTTTCGCATCACACTTATCACAAGTACTCACCCCGGAAGAACCCTATACGGGACACAATGATACAGAAGTTGAGTCTTTTCTAGATATTGCGTGCCAGATGTCTCTCCCCATAAAACCTTTCAAACCTAAGGAAGTTCTTCAGGAAATTAAGAAGCTGAAAATAAGAAAGCGCCCGGTTTTGATCTGATAACTGCCGAAACATTGAAAAACTCCCACATAGAGCTATACTTCTACTCAATACAATATTCAACCGAATGATGAGCCTTTCTTATTTTCCGACTATCTGGAAGTACGCAGAGATTATAATGATATGCAAGCCGAACAAACCTGAAAACGATGTGAGATCATATAGGCCTATCAGCCTATTACCAATTATGGGAAAACTGTTTGAAAAACTTCTTCTTAAGAGATTGAAGAAAGATATGGACATATACAAAATCCTACCCAATCACCAACTAGGATTCAGAGAACACCACTCAGCCGCCCATCAAATACACCGTGTTATAAACACAATATCAACAAGTCTAGAAGACAATAAGTACTGCACTGCTGTGTTCCTAGACTCATCGCAAGCTTTTGACAGGGTTTGGCATATTGGTCTGCTCTTCAAGTTGAAGAAACTTTTACCCCAACCTTATTATCTGATATTGAAATCATATCTGACGGATCGATACTTTGCAGTGAAATATGGTGATGCTCTATCTAGCCCAAATAAAATAAAACCGGAGTACCACAGGGAAGTATACTGGGACCTTTGCTATATGTTATATATACGTCTGACATTCCAGAGAGTCAGAACACCACATTAGCCTCGTTTGCGGACGATATAGCAACATTAACATCTCATCAGAATTCAGCAACAGCTTCCAAAAATCTCCAAGAACACCTGAATGAGCTGGAAAAATGGTACAGAAAATGGCGCCTTATCATCAATGAAACGAAATCAGTCCAAGTCACATTCACCAACAAAAGAGACATATGTCCTCCTGTTGTAATAGATGGTAATCCGATTCCAGTTAAAACTGAAGCCAAATATCTAGGAATACATTTGGACCAACGCCTTACTTACAATTCTGGGGATGCGCGAAGAATTCAAACATTCAAATTATACAGAGACTTCAATCCAAAATACTTCGTGCGATCACAGATTCACCCTGGTACGTTTCCAACTTGACCATACATAACGATTTGAAAATCCCTTTCGTTAACGAAGAAATCAAAACAAGATATACAAAATATCATCAAAATTTGGAAGGACATGAGAACAGCTACATAGACCAACTAGCAGAAAACCCGTTCAGCAGTAGAAGGTTACAGAAAACTTGGCCAATCGACTTTAATTGAAGTATTTTGAAGAAGTATCAATAAGTTTGATAACTTCCACATGTCTTAATACATAGCTCACATTTACTCAATACTTGTAGAAAGTAGATTGTAAATTTCAATAAAGGTTATAAAAAAAAAAAAAAAAAATATTTCTGTTGTGAAGATATCCCGCTATAATATGCTGCAGATGCGAGGAATTTCTTTCTTTCCTATTTCTCGTAGTATTATCTCCCAGTCAGCCGAATTGAATGTATTTCTTATATCGATCAGTACTAAGGTGCACAGTGACCGGGTTTTAAGCGTCTTCATCATTTCAGACTTGACTATTTGTTTCATCTTATTGACTGCATCCACTGTCGATCTACCCTTGGAAAACCGAATTGGTTGTCGGACAGAAGTCTCTTCTCCTCAATCTCCCGCGTTAGCCTACCTGCTATGAGTTTTTCATGAGTTTCCAATACATTCACCAGGCATAAAGGACGAAATGATACTTTCTGCACTTTTTCCAGGTTTCGGGATAAGGACGAGGTCCGCTCGTTTCCACAGATCTGGGAAAAACGCCGTTTCCCAGTATTTCTTCATAACTTGCAGCACGTACTGCGGAAAATTCTTAATTATGATTTTAACTACTTCAGGAGGAATGTTATGGGGTCCTGAGGCTTTTTTACGCTTGATACTTTGTACTGTAAGCTCCAATTCCTCCACAGTGAACGGTACAGCAGTTACGGTTCTTTCGCTTCTTTCTTTGTTTCTTCGTGGCCTGCTAGGGAATGAATGCTTCACAATTTCTTTTTCTTTTTCTCTGTAGATTGGTGGATCTGCAATCTTAAGTTTATTCATCACTATTCTGTAGTCTAGTCCAAAAACATCTCTTTCAACCTCCTCAAGTATTCGTTTCCATTTTTTCTCCTTTTCTTTTCTTCTTTCTATTTTGAGACGATTTTTCGTTTGTTTGTAGAGTTCATGGCGTCATATATTTCTTCTGGTCTAGTCTGAAACCTCTTAAAGCGCGTTTAACTTCTCTTCGCTACCAGGCAATCCTTGCGTATCTGGTTTATCTTCTCTGTCCACCAATATGTCACCGTTCTTCTCGGCGAGTTTCTTTGTGGGATTGATGCCTCGCAGGCTACCAAAATTTTCCTTGTGAGTTCTTCTGCAGTATCCATGTTTGAGGGAGTTATTTGCTTTTTCATTTCTTCTACCAGTTTCTCCTCGCCCAACTTCGATAGGCACCATATATTTTTCCTAGGTATCTTGTATCAACACAACTTTCCCTAGAACGTTGAATTTCGAATTGGATTTATTTGTGCAAACTCAGACTTTCGATTTCAAGAACACTTCAATTACTTATTTTTCCCGATGTTAACGATGTGGCACATGTAAGGACAATATAGCTTCTGCTTGTCCCTCTCGTGAAAGTGGGACTATTGTAGTCATTCAAAACAGTAAAGTTGTTTGCGAATAGCCAGTCTACCATTTCTCTCTCCCTTGGAGAATTTTTTGCTCCCCACTTCGTTGAATAAGCATTGAAGTCGCCAGTGAGGATGACTTCTCCAGTATAAATTATGGCTTTATTAGATGTTTGCATATCTCAAAATTATTTTTTATTTAACGATTGTTTTTATAGTGATGAAGGACTTATAATGGGAAAATCCTTAAGCCCTCTTTTAGCAGAAATCTTCATGGATAACATAGAAAAAACTATTAATGAACACCCGCTTAGTGAACATTTCCTATATTGGTATCGATATGTCGATGACATTATTATGTGTTTCATAGGAACAAACAGACAGTTTACTGTATTCGAAAATTTCATCAACAACCTGCACCCAAAAATAAAATTCACTTCTGAAATAGAACAGAACAATTCGATCAATTTCCTAGACCTAACAATAACAAGATAATATAATAAACACCAGTTTTGAATTTATCATAAGCCTTCTCATACAGATATCACAATTCATTATACATCGGCACATCCTTACCAGAATAAAGTTGCAGCATTTAATAGCTATATACAAAGACTCTTGAACACACCGATGTCAAATGATAATTATTTCAAAGAATTGAATTTGATAAAACAGATCGCAATAAATAATAGTTATAATGCGAATTTAGTTAGCAGCGTATTACATAAGAAAAACGAAAAATTAGCTTTACACATATATATCCAATCGGTGAACTGCAAGACAAGAAATTCAATAGTTTAACATAAATGGGCAATATTAGCAATAATGTAAAATCCTTCTTCAAAATTCAAATTTAAATATAGTGTTCAAAACATCAACAAATTTAGGTTCATTTATCAGGAATTATGAATCTCCAATTAATAAAGAAAATAAATCAGGTATTTATAGATTGGAATGTGCAGATTGCAATTGTTTTCATATAGGTAGAACAGGAAGAAATTTTAATGTAAGAATCTCTGAACATAAACGCAGTTTCATCAATGGAAAACCCATTCAAATTATTCAAATCATCTTAATTAAAATGGTCACTTTCAATTCAGAATTTAAAATCCTACATTCTGAGAATAGAGGTATAAAACTCAACCTTCTGGAAGCACTTGAAATTAACAGATTTAGGAATTCTTAATGATCAGGTAGACATAAATAACTCACTCTTATTAAATTTATTTCCTGAACATTAGTTCAAGTACAGATAGCTCCGAGTGGATTGCCTCTTTAGTATATATGAAAATTTGTTAGTATGATATATTTGTAGTATTCATTCGCTCTTGATAAAGATACTGTGTATCGAAACGAGTCGAGCATTTAATAATATATTCTAGTAGAAATCATCGTTTACTTGTATTTGCGAATGAAAAATATGATTACTACGATTGTTTTGGTTGAATTATATACCACTAAACCCATTTCTCGCTAAAACAACGTAAGTCAAGAACTGTTTTTTCACTATTTCTATTAATGAACTGTAAAGGTTATACGCTATTCTAATTTTTCAAAACTCAAATACTAAATTAAACATAAAAAGTCCTTTAAAATTCTTTTGTTTGTGTATGAAACAGTTTTTATTGATTTCTGAAAATTATAATTTTGTGACTTATGATATTTTTGAAATAACCGATTCAATTGTATTCGATGCAAAAACAACTCGAAAAAAGGGGAATCAAGACAAAAATGAAATTTTTACTATTCATTTTCAAAATAATAGTTCTACTAAAAGAACGGCAAGAATATTTGACACAAATCATTCAGAGAAACAATGAGTTTACAATATGTTGAACTTCTGCGTGGAAGTGAATTGAGGTATAAACGTTTCTCAATTCCCCTTCTAACATTTTCAAAGTCATTAGGTGTTAAAGTCAGCCTTCTGTCACAATTCTCCTACGCAGCCGGTCCAAAGTCTCTGGCCGAGTAGCGTATATTTTCGGTTCTAACTGAGCCTTAAAAATTGAAAGGATTCAAATCCAGTTGCTAGCTACTCAATTGGTCCCCTCTTGCCGATACAGTTTTCTGGAAAATGGCAGTCTGAATATCCTCGATCTCGAATACCATAATACGTGGAAGAACAATCTTTACCGAAATGCAATTGATCTTCTGAGAGAGTGGGATCGTTTACCACAATCTTGTATAATCTGGTATGAATCAATTCTTCTAGCAGTTTCATATTACTATCCCCATTTGTATTCCTCGACGAAGAACGGTCCGACAAGATGGTTCCTGTATAATCCTGCTCAAACATACAATTTTTATGGAGTTGGATGTATTTAGAGTGAGAGACTGTCACACTCCCGTCGTCCGAAGTAATTTCACCACATCATGCTATAGGTTCCGTGAATTAGCGATTTGTGAATAAGTCTTGGAAGCTTGGCGGAGAGTCCGGTCTCCAGAGTAGAAAATATTTTCTGATGAAACATGATGAGCTCTCTTGAGACAAAATTACATGTTCCACACTCGGGTCGTCGGAAGAATACTTCTCGAGAGGCTCATAATGGCAATGTAACTAACAAGGGTCCGCTGGTGGTCGCATGGAATCCCCCATAACCCGATGAGAGAAGCCAATTCCTTATTTGGTTTTGCAACATATGAGGAATAGGACACACCAACATGAATGTGAGAGCAGTACACGAACACTCACAAGACCCGCTATTGAAAACAACATCATATTGCTGGGTTATAGGTATGTAATGAAAACAACTACACCGGATTGTTTCAGTTTCTAGGCGACAAGGTAGGAACAATCTCTACATACAGCATCCATCAGCAGAGGTGATCATAATGGTAAACTCCAAAGTCCACAATCTCAACCGGCACCAATATCAAATAGGACTGACGAAGCAGGAAGGCAAGCGGAGGCTTTTGTGATCAGCCGCAACTTGTCGATGAACCGACAATACTTCCTAACAATATAATCGATTTTTCCAATACTCTCGATCTCTCTCTTGTTTCAGATATGGATAAGTTCCATTTACAGGTCTGAGTATCATTAGGCAATTTCTACCACAACCTTGTTTCTGCTATTGGAGGAGCTTCAGGAGTTTTCCTCGTATTTCACCGTCAATGATGGCTGTTATACAGATCCTGACATTAATATCTGCAGTGAGACCGTCACTGAAGTTATTCTTGTAGATATGGACCTCAACAATCCGCAAAAGATCTCGGTTCACCAGAACTATCAATAAGCTGCCTTAGTTAAAAACAGAGCTTATAAGAAAGGAAAAAGAATCCAACCGTTAAGACTGAAGCTGAGTATGTGCGTTCCAGGAATAGTTGTAACTCAACAATTGATAGAGCGAAAACCTACTTTAACGAAAGAGTTGAGAATAGATGCTTGCATCTTGAAACTCGTCAGTTCTGGACTATGGTGAAGGCAGTTAACAACAACCTTTGCAAGTCATAAATTTCCAGCTTCGACTAGAGTTGACGGTTCTCCCGCATCATCGCCTGAAAGGAAGACGGATCTTTTTGCAAGAATGTTTCCGCAATATTCTGTTTTAGATACATCAAATGCAGTGGCCCCAATCTTTCCATATGTTCAATCGAATATGTCTGAAGTGAAGATCAGAGTGCGTAGGGTAAGGCCCGTTCTTCAACAGCTGAACTGTAAGAAAACAGTGGGTCTTCATAAAATATCACCAATTATATTGAATTAATTTACTGCAGAATTAGCAACTGTTTTCATTTGTCTGTTTCGGATTTCGAATAAGAGCCAGACGTTTGTTGGCAAGTTTCGAGAGTACAACCGATTCCGAAGAAAGGGGAGAAATACCTACCTACAGCCTTCATCATTACACGTGCTACATTACAACTAGAATCTACAAGGTGTTTTCTCTTCCGGAGCCATGTCTTATTTTGCCCTTTCAAAGTTTTTTGCAGTACGCCACTAATTAGTGTTCAATCAATTTTCATCTTCTTTCAATTTAGAAACATTTTGACACCTGTAATTTTTTCGTATCTCCAACCATTTTCTTCTTCTTCTTTTCTTCCTCCAACTTTATTTTAGGCGAAAGCGCATGTTTATTCTTCGGTCGTTTGTCTGTTACGGAACGTTCAAGTTGTCACTCCATCTTTTTCGTGGTCGTCCCACGCTTTTGCGCCCCAGTGGAGATCTATCACGGGCGATTTTCACTATTCTTCTGTCATCCATTCTGTTTATATGGTCATTCCACTCCTGTTTTCTGTCCAATACCCAGTTGTTAATGTTGTCCACCTTGCACATGTATCTAATATTCTCACTCCTCTCTCTGTTGAGCAGTGTTTTCTCGGCTATCCTGCGAAATACCTTCATTTCGGTTGTCTCCAGTAGTCGCCTGGTTTTCGTTGTTTCTGGTCTAGTTTCTGCAGTGTATGTCATAATGAGCCTTACAGTTGCTTTGTAGATTCGTGCCTTGGCTTCAATTCCGATATGCTTATTGCGCCATATTGTGTCATTCAGACATCCTGCTACTCTTGTTGCTTTTGTTGCTTGCTCTCTTACCTCCGCCTCGACATCTCCGTAGCCCGAAATCTCTAGCCGAGATATTTAAATTTCATTTCCTGCTGGAGAGATTTACCATCAACCTCAAGCTTGCATCTCAATGGTGTTTTCGATGTAGTCATGCATTTTGTTTTAGAGGCAGAAATTATCATATTAAACGATTTGGCTGTACGGTTGAACTGGTGTAGGAGGCGCTGTAAATCGTCTTCATTTTCTGAAATCAACCCAGCGTCATCGGCGTAACACAGGATAGTTATCTCTTTGTCCCCCATTTTGTAGCCCCTCATTTCTTTTACTTTTTTACTTTTTTGATTATCTCGTCCATGATGATGTTGAACAGAAGGGGGCATAACGAATCTCCTTGACGAATACCACTTCTCACTGGTATCTGTGTGGTAAGCTCCCCGTCTAATCTTGCCTGGATCTTGTTCGCAGTATATATATTTTCGATAGTCTTTATTATATTACGCGAAATTTGCCTGTTGTAGAGCAGATGTATAATGTCTGATAATTGGACCCGGTCGAAAGCTTTGAGCAAGTCAACAAAACACATAAATGCTGGCTTATTATATTCTATCGACTTTTCTGTTACTTGTCTTATGACAAATACGGCGTCGGTGCAAGATCTTCCAGATCTGAATCCTTGTTGTTCATCAGCGAAAGAGGTTAGGTTAGATTAGAGGCTATTTATTTTGTTTGTTATACACTTCGTAGTAAGTTTCAGCGTGGTGCTCAACAGATTTATTCCTCTATAATTCGAAGGTACTTTCTTGTCTCCGTTCTTAAACATAAGAATAGTAGTGCTTGTACGCCATTCATCTGGGATCCTGTGATGGTAAAGGATTTTTTGAATTAAAATTGTCAACTCTGGAGTAAGACGTTGTCCGCCATACTTGAGTAGTTCGTTGCTAATTCCGTCCTGTCCGGCACTTTTCCTATTATTTAATTTTTGTAGGGCTAACTGTACGTCATCCACATTCACCTCAGCATCTTCGCTCACTATTATTTCCGGTGTACTTAGGTCTTCTTCTGTATCCTCTGTCGAATATAGATCAGTTAGGTACTCGATCCAGGTCTCGCTGGTTATATGCTTTGTTTCAACCAACTCATTTATTTCTTTCCGTTGTGATCGGATTAGTCTCCATATTTGTTTTTGTAGCCCGTAGAAGTCATTCTCCATGCTTTTGGAATAAGTTTCCCAGTACTGGTTTGTAATTGAACGTACTAACGTTGTGGTTTCGTTTCGGATTTTTTGATATTCATTGTACGATTCTGGTGTTCTCAATGTTCGATATGTGAGATAAGCATGTTTCTTTTCCCTGCACTTTTCTGCAACTTCCATACGGAACCACGGAGTTCTGTTTGTGTTCTTCTTACTGTTATTTGATATCCTAGTGCCCAGTGCTTCGTATGCAGCAGATAGTATGTTGTTTTTTATCTTATCCCAGCTGCGTTTGACATCATCTTCCTCTGTTATCGGGTTTTCCTCGATTTTCCCATTTAGCCTGTTCTTGTAGAGTTCTTCTATGGTTGGGTCCCGTAATGATTCAACGTTTATTTTACGTGTTTTTACAGTTGGTTTAGTATTCTTTTGCAGCATGAATTTGATTCTAAGTTTCCCTAACAGTAGACTATGGTCGCTGCCCACATTAGCAGAGTTTAGTGTTCTGACCTCTAATATTTGTGATGGGTGAAAATTTCTATTTGTCACAATATAGTCAATTGTTGATTTCTGACCCCTAGTATTTGCGAATGTATATTTGTACTGTTCTACATGTTCGAAAAATGTGTTATTGATTCTCAACTCGTTGAAAGTGCAGACACTGATCATTAATTCTCCGTTATCGTTTAACACGTTTTAGTTGAATCTTTGTTTGATTCCTGGTATTATATCATTACCGATACGGGCATTAAAATCCCCAAGGATAATCATCGGCTGATCGCATGGTAAGGAGTCAATTGTATTCTGAAGTTGTTCAAAGAAAGACTCTCTCTCAGCTTTCGGTTTATTGTCTTCGGGAGCATAAATTGACAATATGTTTAACCTTTGGTCTTCTGTTTTCATTTTGAGAACTAAAATTCTAGACGATATATAGTCACATTCTTGTATACAGTCTCGGTACCTCGTGTGGATCACTAGGGCAACACACTCCTTTGCTCTGTCATGCTTCTGTACTCCACTATAGATCACTGTGTGTTGAGCATGTTGTATCTGGCCCTTGCCTTTCTTCTTGGTTTCTTGTAGAGCGCAGATATCTATTTTGTTATAGTTAAGTTCTTTCAGTATTTCCTGATCCCTTTTGTTAAGTGACTTTATGTTCCAAGTAGCAACACGTAGTAGGTTTTTCCTTTTCCATTTCTTTATCCTTTTTCTCGCATGGGTCGTCGTAGGTTGATCAGTCCTGTTCCGATGCAAATTTCCGGTTCTGTGAGCCAGTAGTGCTTTTTACCTTAGGTAGGGAGCTAACCTGACCTAAGAACCTTCCTCCTTTATCCGGGCTTAGGACCGGCAACACAGCTACTGAGCTACTCAATTCACCCAACCGCTGTGCAGGCAACCATTTTTGAGTGAAAAATTATTGAATTTGAATTATTAGAATTGTATGTTATTCGCTAAATAAAAAAAATACTCGATAGGTATGCCCAAAATTTGCTTTTATTTCGATAGCTCGTCTTCTGTGACTCAACCTATACTTATTCAATCTAAAACTAAAAAAAGAACAATTTAAAACTAAATAAATTGCTGGAAGTGTCCTCCACCTGCAAGAACACAGGCCTCTGTCCTTTTTCGTATATAATCACGCACTCTTTAAAACATTCCTGGGGTATTTATTATCGTGACACAAGAGGTTATCATTCGATTTCTCAATTCTTCTACAGTGTTCAATGGAGTGGTTTAAACTAAACTTTTCAGATATCCCCATAAAAAAAAGTCTAAACTATTTAAGTCTGGGGACCTAGGAGGTCATGGTTGTGGCCCATCTCGACCTATCCATCTATTGTTGAATGTATTATTCAAGAATTCCCTAGCTTCTCCACTGAAATATGCTGGTCCCCCGTCATGTATTGACCACCTTATGTTTCTCACCAAAAGTGGCACATCCTCGAGCAATAAAGGTAACTCCTCCTCAAGAAATTGCCGTAGAGCGGGAGCCGTTTAGTCTGTTGGGCAAAAACAAATGGCCCAATCAAATACTTTCCAATTATTCCGACCCAGACATTTAGTGAGAATTGTGGATGATGAGTTCTTCAATCAAATGGGGATATTCCTCAGCCTAATAATGATTATTGTGAAAATTTGTGATAGCAGTTCTCGAAAAGTTAGTGTCATCTTTAAACATTATTTCACTATCAAAATGAGCATTCTCTCTAATTTCATCTAAGAACCATCGGCAGAAATTCAGTCTTGAAGGAAAATCTCGAAGAAGTAAAGTTTGGACGCGTTGAATATAAAACGGGTACAATTAAAAGTCTTAGACAACCCTCCAAACTAGAACATGTGATATATTCAACTGATTTCCAATTTTTCCTGTACTTACATGAGGATTCAAATCAATACAATTCAAAACTGCTTCCTCAAAATCTGAAGTTCTCATAGTTTGAGTGGCACCTTTTTAATGATTATTTGTAGTAAAAGTACTAGTTTTCCTCATCAACCTTCTGTGGATATTTGAAAATGTTCGCCTGTCTGGAGCTACTCGATTTGGAAAGCACACCTGATATAATCGCCTAGCTTCTGTTGTACGGTCAGCCTGACCGTACACGTAATGGATATCAGCCAATTCGGCGTTAGTAAAATTAGCCTACTAGTCATTTTTTTAATTAGAAGTGCTTTCAATTCAGCGAATGCATACAATCGTTTAATGATTGTTTGCTCGAGAACGGTTGGAGATACGAAAATATCACAAGTCTCAAAAAAAATTTCAAATTGAACGAAAATGGCAAAAATTGATTGTACGCTGATCAGTGGCGTACTACAAAAAAGTTTGAAATGGCAAAAGAAGACAGGGCTCATGAAAAGAAAACACCTTGTAGATTCTAGTTGAAATTAGGGACGTGTAATGATGAAAGCTGTTAAAAAAAGCTTGCATTCCGAATTTGGGGTGAATATCTCAAGAACTGCAGGAGTTTCGAAGAAAGAACTAATTTTTTCCGGAAATTTCAACACAATGTAGCTCCGTAACGAAGCTTTTGCGGACCTATGTTCATATGAACTTTTCTTCTTAAAATTGTAAAAACGTAAATTTACCCCCTCAAGTTGTGACATTTTATTATGTAACGTCCTGTATAGAAAACCGAGTTGCACAGATATATGTATATCATATATAGACTTCAATCACCCCTCAATCGCATGAAATGTCCGCATTCAATTCAATGATAAACCGAGCTATCTCTTTGCCTCTTTCATTCGAATACAGTTTGAAATTGAAACCATCAAAACTATAGCACATAACAACGGTTTCAATCATGAAGTCATAGACAAGATAGTGCAACGAAAAAGATCAAACATTGCTTTCAGTCAAATATATCCAATCATAAAAGTAGATAACCCCAACACATATATTCCAATTTCATACCACGGTCATGTCAGTGAAAATGTTTCTAACAATCTTTCAAAGTCAACATATACAATTGCATGTCGACCTCAAAATAAATTGTCTTCTCTGTTATTCAATGCGAAAGATCGAAACCAAAACCCAGATAAATCAGGAGTTTATAAATTGACGGATCCAGATTGTGATAATTTTTACATAGGTCAGACTAGTCGATGTTTCAAGATTAGATTTAAAGAACACCTAACCTCTTTCACAAAGAATGAACAAGAGTAAACTATCGCCAATCATTGTCTCGAAAATAGACACTCATTTGCTAGTATAGACATAATTTCACACTTTGCTCCTAAAAGCAAGAAATCGAACTTTCTGGAATCAGTTGAAATCTTCAAATCACTTCATTATAGTAAACCACTAATAATTAACGGTCAGCTTGGTTTATGTAAATCACAGACCTATGATATTTTTAAATAGTAACACCCCCCGACTTCCTGCTGGGGTCTTTCCATCTGCCCTTCATATCACAAATAGTTAGTAATCGTACTTTGTATACAGTTTTCTTATTCTGTCTGAAGATGATTGTTTGAAACTGCAGTAACAGTGTATATTTTATAATTTATTTGTAGTAAAGCATAGTAAACCTAACCTTGTGTTTTTTTGTTTCTTTGCTTGTTCTGTGGACACACAGTTTATAGTGAACTCCGAACCACTCACCTAGACCGTGTAATGATACCTGCCACCGCTTTGGATTACAAGTTATCTTGCCTTCGATGGCATATGGGTTTAGCCAGTAGCCAACTCATTGTATGCCCTTATCAAATTCACTTTTTTTTTGTTTCAAGGACAACATCCATAACATGAACCCGGATTCGAACCAGGCACCTCGGCTAAGCATATCCCTACATACTTTCTCACTAACCGTGCAGCTATCGAGGCGGTTAAACCTTGAGTTTTTCTGAATCATTAACCGTAATTTCCCTATAACTAATAGTGAGGGGAGTTCTGAGAGTTCCCCGAAACTTGTGTATAACAAGAATATATATAAAAAGTATATGAATATTTAAAAATATACTTATATGAATATATGAAAAGTATCTTGGTTCAAAACAGCAATCTGATGAAGTGGGAATGTAGATTCATTTATTCTTACTCTTTTCGACTTAAGTTTCATTGAAGGTATTTCTTTTAGTTTCTCAAAAGCTTGATTCAGTTGTTTTATTCTCAACGAAGTTTATTTCAGTTGTATTATAGAAAGTATTTATGTTGCTTTCGTGGTACTATGGCTGTATTCTATTCAAAATAAACATTTCATTCCCCATTCTTATTCTGTATATGTGTTTTCTTCAACAATTTTATGAATTATTTTCATATTCTTACGTTGAAATTCATTCAAACAATCAAATATTCAGCATTATTCAAACCTTCGTTCTCGCTCTCATTGAATATAATAATTGCTATATTTTATTGCAATTTAGTTCTGCTTCAAGCTTTCAAATTTTGCTATTCAAGTTTCAGATATCAAGTTCATGTGAAAAAAAGCAATGAATATAAAACTGGAGAATCAAGAATAGGTTTCATTTCATAATAGATTTCCATGAGAATCATAGAAGTCCAAGAAATGTTACTTCCCAATTAATGGCCCTTCAATAAGCAGACTGATATCACACAACCCCAGAGTCCCCGCAACCATATGTGCAAATAGTGCAATGCACACGGGCGCCATCCTTTAGGGGCGCCAAAACGCAGGGTCCAAAAAGAATATTAAAATAAAAGTTGAGAAATTAAATAGGATTAGGTATAAATACACACGAAATTTTACTAGTGTATCATCCAGTTACTGCCGATTTCTATGTTGCAAGAACATGTCGAGCGGCAGTTTCTTGTTTTTTCCTGTTGAGACATGAATAACGCCTGGAGCGCTATAAAAGCGATGCATCCCTACAGGCGTTTTTGAATCAGTTAGTCCACTGGACTGTGCAACAAGTGAATAGAAACAAGTAATCCTATTAATTTTTACATATAAAGTTATTTTTGTTTTGTCAAGTGTGGTGTTGTATTGTGTAATATTTTATTTACTATTTTTTTTTGATTGAGTGCCGAATACCTGCTGACTGCAATTTCAACGGCTTGATTTTCTATAAAATGGTAAGTGTTCCCTACTTTATACTATCTACAATAACATTAATTAGGATACTGGTTATAAATAATTTTTTCAGCCAAATATCTTTTATTAATTGAAATTTCATGTGCGAGTTTGAAAATTAACTGGTTTTATCCATAACTTGCTTTATTTTATGCTATTGATCTTTTGAAAAAACCATTTTGTAGGGTTTTTAAGGTCTATAGGATCAAATTAGTTCTTTGTATCTGTTCCCACTGTCTGCTATTGTATCTTTTGAATTAGTTTTTCCTGCAAAATTTCATTTTCTTGAGCATTTCTTTCACATAATTTGCAATCCATGAAGATGTTCAACAAACCTTAACTTTGCATGTATTTCTTGAAAAAATTATGCCTTTGAGAATATCTTCAACCAGAATTCAAGATTTTAAATGTAATTCATGACTCTGTCTTTGTGCTGTTTTTAACTATCAATTCCAGTATGCAAACTTCAAATTTGAATCAAGCTTCAATGACACTTTCTCGTCCTGAAACCAGTATCATTTAATTCTGATTCAAGGATCATGAAATTCAAATGATTTTTAAAGTATTTCTTGAAAATCTGTTGATTGGAATTATTCTGATTTTAAATTTTATGAATATTTAAATGAAAATTTTCTGAATGAATCTGTTGTTCATTATTTATTCATGGGGAGAACCGTGTTTTAATTTATATATATATATATATATATATATATATATATATATATATATATATATATATATATATATATATATATATATATATATATGTATATATATATATATGATATATATATATATATATATATATATATATATATATATATATATATATATATATATATATATATATATATATATATATATATATATATATATATATATATATATATATATATATATATATATATATATATATATATATATATATATATATATATATATATATATATATATATATATATATATATATATATATATATATATATATATATATATATATATATATATATATATATATATATATATATATATATATATATATATATATATATATATATATATATATATATATATATATATATATATATAGAAGAGAAATATTCATACTGCCTTGAGTACCAAAAGGCTTTTGATAGTTCTCCCATTCATGGCTTCAAGAAATTTTGGAAATTTATAAAATTGATAAGACACTTCATCTTTTTCATGAATTTGTAATGAAAAATTGAGAACCAATCTTCATTTAAATATTTCAAAACAATCGTTAAAACTGTAATAATTCCAATCAACAGAGGCATTTTTCAAGGTGATTCTTTAAGTGCTCTTGGTTTTGTCTTTGCCTCAATCCATTATCTCATGAATTAAATGCTACTAGTTTCGGCTTCAAAATAAAGAGTCTATCAACTGAATTCAAATTAAGTCACTTAATTTATTTAGATGATATTAAATTATATGCCGGAACCAGATCTCATTTAAAAGTCTACTTGAGATTACTTTCAACTATTCCAATGATATTCATATGAAATTTGGGCTTCTAAATGTAAAAATCTTTCTATTGAAAACGAAAGATCACCTCTGATTATATAAAGATTTCCAATATCGAAATCGAGCCAATGCATCAAAGAGATACATATAAATATCTTGGATTTTGTCAAGAGGAGACAATTAACCATAGCAGCACTAAAGAAAATATTAGAAGTTCATATAACAAAAAATATAGAATTATCATCAAGAGTCATTTAACTAGTAAAAACCTTTTCAGAGCTATCAACTCCTATGCAGTTCCTATTCTTACATCTTCTTTTGGAATTATTAAATGGTCTAAATTTGATCTAAATGAATTACAATGTCAAACGAGGAAAATGCTCTGTGAATATCATAAGCACCACCCAAAGTCAGCTGTTCAGAGAGTTACACTACCTAGACATCTTGGAGGTCGTGGATTAACTGATTTGAATAATCTTCATAGTAAACAGATTTTTCATCTACGTTGCCATTTTCATGATAAACAGAGAACGTCTAAATTACATGATATGTTGTTGCTTCAGATTATAATCTTACACCTCTGAACTTGACAATGCAAAAGGTAGATTTTGATATATTTGATGATAATTCTAAGAGAGAAAGTTGGATGCAGAAGGAATTACACGGAAAGCACCCTAAAGAATTGAAAAATGATTATATTGATGAAATCGCATCGAATAAATGGTTAGTATCTGGAAAATTGTTTGCTGAAACAGAAGGCTTGGCAATTGCGATCCAGGATCAGGTTGTTTTCACGAGGAATTATAGAAAACACATCATCAAACGAAATATAGATGATTCTGTTGTAGATGTTTCTGTTCTTCAGAAACAGTTTTTCATATATTATCATCTTGCTCAGTCCTTGCTTCAACAGATTATTTAGAAAGGCATAATGCCTTCGCTAATATTATTCACTTTAATCTAGGAATTAAACATGACATAATTCCTAAAGAAAAATTTTCACAAATATGAACCTGAGATTATTTGTGAAATTGACAAATATAAACTTTATTTTGATAAAACAATTCTTTTGCAACAGAGCTGTAAAACACAATAGACCAGATATCATTCTTAATGATAAACAGAATCAAATAACATATATAATTGATATTGCTGTACCCGACACACATAATATACAATGAAAAAATTTCTAAATATATGATGCTTGGCGACGAGATTAAAAATGTGGAAAATGAAGAAAATATTTATTCTACTGATTATTATTTCCACAACAGGTGTTATTCCTAGAAATCTTCACAAAAGTATTGAGATTTTGGGTCTGAAGAAAATTTGTTAGAACAGTTACAAAAGATAACAGTCATCAAATCTTGTAATATTCTTCGTAGGTTTCTTTCCGAAAAAATAATGAGGTAGAGTCATAGGTTTTCTTTAGTTAATACTGCTCAGAATCTCATTTCATATTTTATTTATTTGATTATATAAATGTAATATACGTTTTAATATTCGCCATTTTAGGGGTATAATGTAATATAAGAGTAAAAATAGAAATCGTGGCCAAAAAAGAAAGAAACAAGCTGATACCTCCAAAACGCTTGCCAACAAATGAAGACCTAAAGCAAAATATTGTTCAATATCAATCAGAACTAAGCAAAAAACTAACACCTGAAGAAAACTTAACTTGACTAGACATTAACAGTCTTGAAAGAAAGATAACGGAATACATACAAGTGGCAACAAAGACCATATGCTACAGGGCAAGAACAAAACCTAAAAAATTAAGCCAAGGCACGCTAAGGTTAATGGAAGAAAGGAAAGTAATGGATAGATTTAATCCAGAATACAGGGAACTGAACAGGGCTATAAGACGAAAGACTAGAGAAGACATACGAAATTACAACACAGACTATATACAACAAGTCATAGAAAACAACAGTAACATGAAAGTCTTAAAGAGAATTACAAACACCGGTAGACCCAGAATACATCAATTGAAAAACAACCAAGGTGAAATAAAGTATGAAGAAACGGAGATAATACAGATTGTTGAAGGCTTCTATACTGACCTGTATTTGTCTAAGAAACCCAAACCTGAAACAACGAATCTTAGTAACATAACAAATGTCGGTTCCGAGGACATGCCTGAGATTAACATTGATGAAATACAACTAGCCCTCAACCAGATGAAAAACGGCCGGGCACCAGGCGAAGATAACATTACAAGCGAAATGCTAAAATTGGGAGGACAGGTCACTTTGGAAGCAATAAAAATATTACTAAATAAATGCCTAACAGAAGGTAGTGTTCCGGAAGGATGGAACAATGCACACGTTGTGTTGTTGTACAAAAAAGGTGACAAATTTAAGATAGATAATTACCGACCTATTAGCCTTTTACCACACCCTTATAAATTGTTATCAAAAATTATCACAAACAGATTGACAAACAAATTTGACAGCTATCAACCGGCAGAACAAGCAGGGTTTCGCAGAGGATATAGCACAACAGAACACCTACAAACTCTTCGTACACTTATTGAAAAATGTCACGAATGCAAAGTGCCAATACACCTAGCCTTTGTAGACTATAAAAAACCCTTCGATTCTATAGAACTGTGGGCAGTATTTCAAGCCCTCGATAATGCTAGAATAGATTCGAGATATAGAAACATCCTACAGAATATATATGAACGAGCGACTATTCAGGCGAGACTAGACGATGACATGCAAACCAAAAAAATCCCGATAAATAGGGGCGTGAGACAAGGCGATGTGATATCGCCAAAATTGTTCACATTTGCAATGGAGGACGTGTTTAAGAAGTTGGAATGGGATAGAAAAGGTATAAATGTGGATGGAAAATTCCTGAACCATCTCCGGTTTGCAGATGATACAGTTCTAATAAGCGATAACCTAGAACAACTCCACGCAATGATGCTAGAACTCAAAAGAACATCGGAAGAAGTAGGATTGGAAATGAATCTGACAAAAACTAAAATAATGACAACGGAGGACGCAATATTGGAAGTCGACGGCAATGTTATAGAGAAAGTGAATGAATATCTATACCTTGGACACACTATAAAGATAGGTAAAGACAATCAAACTGCAGAATTGTCAAGAAGAATAAGAATGACTTGGGCTGCTGTTGGAAAACTAGGATTTGTCTTGAAAAACAAACAAATCCCCATTAACCTCAAAAGAAAAGTTTTTAATATGTGCGTTCTCCCGGTGTTAACGTATGGCATGGAAACCATGACTCTCACAATACACAATAAGATCTGCTAACAAACTTAGAACCACACAACGCGCAATTGAAAGAACTATGCTTGGAGTGAGCCTGCGGGATCACATACGTAATGAAGAAATAAGAAGGAGAACAGGCGTAGAGGACGTAATCACGAGAATAGCTGCATTGAAGTGGAGATCGGTTGGACATGTAGCAAGACAACAGGATGTAAAATGGACTAAGCGAATAACTCAATGGAGACCACGCTTATACAAAAAGGGAGTGGGGCGCCCCAGAGAAGGTGGCTGGATGACATAAAGGAAAAAGTAGGAAGAGGATGGTATAATATAGCACAGGACAGAGAGAGATGGAAGCTAGAAGGGGAGGCCTATGTTCAGGAGTGGACAGAGAAGGACTGAAAAAGAAGAAGAAGAAGAAATGTGATATAATTAATTGACAATTTTGTCATATTTATATTCAGAGCAGTATTCTATTCGATCGTTCACCACTTCACACAAAGGAAACTATTAATGAGTAACATTCAGTGTTACTTGACTAAGGTCCGTACACTGGATTTTTCCGGGGAGAAAGCCTCTGACACTACTCGTTGGTACATTGATATCATTGTCTGATGATGCTATAGTATGTATATATTCTGGTAGATTGATATATTCTCATAACATTTAACGTTATCCTAATATATAATTATTCCAGGATATGTTTTTATTATAATCATTGCCTGGCAATGGTATTAATTACCGGGTGGTGGATTTATATTTTTTCATGAAATCAGTTTGATTGCATGAACAGATATATGGGCAACTCGTCGGGGTAAAACCCTCTTTCGCACACCTTAATTAAATAAACTTTAAGGGACTTTATTGCGTCAATTCTGCTGGACCATCTTGTCTCACTTAGAGGCTTTGAATTAACCCGGCGACATTTTTTTCTCAAAACATACCACATTTTTGTGGATGACGAAAAAAAAATATATACTTCATGCACAAGATTAAAAAAGTTTGTTGTAGCATCTTACACCTTAGAAGCGTCATTTACTGTTAAGTTCAAAGTATGAGCCGCACAAGGTACAAAAACGGCTTTCGAATTCGCATCAAGAATGCGTTTTTGAAGCCCAAAATGTTGTCCCTTTTCCAGTATTGAATTAAAGGTAATAAAACTTTGCTTAACTTCAACCTTTTTTGAAGTGATGTTAAGGACAACATACCTCAGAACAAGACTAATTTGCTCAGTGTCTGGTGTACAATCTAATATTATTGAAAAATATTTTGAACTGCGAACCATTTCTAAAATATTATTTCCTACTTTGGACGACAATAATTCAATTATTTCATTCTGTATTTGCACGCCTAAATAATGATCATTTTAACAGATCATCTCAACATCTTTCAGAAAATTTCCATTATCATGTTCGAAAAGCAATTGAGAAGAACCTCGAAATGCCAAGCATTGTGTAGATAAATACTTAACAATCGAAATAATTCTTTCCAACACGTCTAGCCAATATTTATTCTCCGTTTCTAAAATCCGCAGATGATGAGCATTAAAAGTCATAGATATCTCCAACATTTTTTTGAAATTTACCCAAGTGTTTATATAACTGTTGTGTAAAATTGACTTTTCGTGTCTCTTAATTGGCAAAGACAAGTGTTGCCAATCAGATACTCCATTTGTATCACAAAAAGAGTTAGGAGTTTTACATTTACAAAACAACTTACAACAAAAACAAAATACGGAATCTTTAGAAATAGAGTAAATAAGCCAAGCCCTTTCGACTTTTACTCCATTTGTTAAATTTCTTTCGAAGTATTTTCACGAACACTTTCTTTTATTTTTATTACTAGGAAAGCTAAAACTGATGTCTATCAAGGGCGGACCACGTTTAAACAATATTCTAGCCAATCTAGTGATTCTTTCGGGCCACAAACCGGAGTCGGACGGAATTATATCGATATTAGCCTCATTACAGCCTTCATCGAAAGTGTCACTTGCAGCAGGTATTTCGGAAGCTGACATTACCGAACTTTTTACACAAGCTGAATTACCTGAAGTGGATTGTATAAGTGCTGTAGACGAGTATGGTGTCATCGCTTCATCGGGCTCTGCATCAGTAGAAGCTGTTTTGCTGCTACAGCCGCTGCCACTTGTTGCAGGACCTGATGTTACTGTTGAAATTTTAGATGGTTCACTCACGGTTATTGATATTACGGATTTAAAATCTTGAGATTCGGACGATTCGGTTGCACCAACATCGATAGTCTCCGAGGAATCTCGATTGTTTTTCAAGAAATACTTCAAAGATCCAACCATTTTTTCCCTTTCCTGTAGCCTCAGTTTCTTTTGCTCGCGAAACTTCGCACCTGAAGGTCTCTTTCTTTTATCCTGAAAAAACAAATAAATAATTAGTACTCATGGTAATTAGGAATTAACTTCTAAAGTAACCACAATTATAAGCACCATGTGGGTAGGATAGGAAATATTTTTAAACAGTTAACTAAGTTGCCAATAGTTTTCAACCCTTTATAGGGCAGATTTTTATTAAGTAAGATATGGCCGATTAAAGTTTGCATATTTGAGTGAAAAGTAATTTGTTCTAGCCCTTTTCAGCTTAAATCCTTTCAAAAATAAAGACAAAAAGATATTGAACTAATTTGATCCTATAGACCTTAAAACCCTACAAAATGGTTTTTGAAAAGATCAATAGCATAAAAACTAAGCGAATATATATATATATATATATATATATATATATATATATATATATATATATATATATATATATATATATATATATATATATATATATATATATATATATATATATATATATATATATATATATATATATACATTAGGCAATATTTCTGTTATTTGTTCCTAAAAAATGTGGTTTTTAGTTTTAGGTTATTTTCTAGTATTTATAAACAACGAGTCAACTTGTCTGTATCCCATAACTTAGGTAAATGTTTTAAAATGGGTATGAACAAGAATTTATTTTGTTATGATTTTGTTCTGTTTCATTTTGATATTTTAGTCTATAAATAAATATGACTTCTAATATTCAGCTTTTTTTGCTTTACTTCAAGCACCTACCTACCTCCTACCTTAAAAAAAATAAAAAAACATGATCCAAAATGCCTCAAGGGGCGCCAAAATCCTTTTTAGCACCCAAGCGCCAGTAGCCTTCAGGGGGCCCTGCACAACCCCTTTCTTATTAAGAACATTTTCGGGGCGGAATTTATAGAGGTAGAGGGTAGATATACACATGAAGGAATAAGTAACGAAAAATTTTCAGAATCAGCCAATTTCGATTCGATTCTGATCGAATGTTTACCTCAAACAGAAATCGAATAGGGATATAGGGTCTTGTGATCTGAAGCTTGTTTTGAACGGTTATTTGGTGACTGACCGGGAGAAAGTGCTGATGCATCTGCGGAACATTTCTCGAATACGGGAGATGCCTTGCTGTTTAATCACTTTGGCATGAATTTATCCTTACCTCCTACGTGTCAAGAACATAACTGTGAAACCATATTCGTACATCCGGTTGCTGAGGCGATGGTTATCGACGCCATTGCTGAATTAAAACGACAAAAAGTTGTGGTTCTGATGATCTGAGTTCCATATTAATCAAACGTTTATCATCTGTAGTGAGCCACCGACTTGCTGATTAATAGATCGTTAAGGAGGATATCTTCCCCCAGGTACTCAAGAAGGCAATTATTGTGACGGTACCAAAGAAGGGTGATCAGACTGGGATTTCTAACTTCAGACAGATTTTTATTTTGAGTGTGATTTCCAAGGTTATCGAATCTTTGATGTACGACCAAATTATAGGGTTTCTGAATCAATTTTAAAAAATATCAAATGCCCAACATGGGTTTAGAAAAGGTAAATCCTACGATCTTTTCAATATCATATGTGAGGAACTAGATAGTGATAAATATGTTAGCTGTATATTTTTCGATATCTGTCGTGCATTTGACTCGATGTTGAAGAAAGTTGCTCTAAACAAGTATTATCATATGGGCATTAGAGGTGTGTGCATACAATAGATTGAATCTTATCTTGAAAATTCATTTTCGGCAACCAGGGACGTGAGCTTTGGAGTTCCTCAGGGGTCTGTCCTGGGACCACTTTTATTCATATTGTTCACCAATGATTTGCCCAACTTCATCACCAAGGGAAAAGTAGTAATGTATGCTGGTGATACAGCTGTTGTGGTTTCGGGAGGGGCTTCTGAGGAGGTTCAGGTTGCGCTGCATGGAGTTATAGAGGAGATGACTGACTGGTCTTAGAAATGGGCTGAGAATTAATAATGATAAAACTGTTCTCCTTAATTTTTGCAATAGCAAGCCTCTCTACCATTGTGGTTCAATTTGCTACTGTAACCAAATATCTCGGTGTTAGCGTCGACTTTCATCTGTCTTGGGGTGAGTATATCCACTTTGTATGTAAACAATTGAACAAAGAATTTTTTGCACTTCTACAACTGAAGTCTAATGTTGGTCATGATGGGCTCTAAAGTGTTTACTACTCTATAGTTCATAGCTATTTAGATCATAATGTTTTGCTTTGGAGCAATTCTGTTCATTGAACCAGAGTCTTCATATTGCAGAAGACAATTATTCGTTTGATATTTGGCCTGGCTCTATTAGAATCATCCGTAATGTGTTCCAAGAGCAGCAAATTTTGACTTTTCCATCTGTATTCGTTCTCAAAAAAGGGGCTCAATGAACTGCAAGAATTAAATAATTTCCATAATTATGGGGCACGGAATTGTGGTGTCCTGTTAGTCCCTATGCATAAAACCACAATGTACAGAAAATTGCCTCACTTCTCTGCAATCTACTTTTAGAATAGATTGCCAGGTGAACTAAAGTCAAAAAGAAACTCCGAAAGGTTCAGAGCTGCCATAAAAAATTATTTGATTGAAAGAGCTTTCTACTCCTTTGATGAAGTATGGATAAGTTATTATAATTTTCTAACACTTGTGCGATGATTTAGTTATGTTTTTTCCATGTATTTCGATATTTTTATTTTGTAAGCAAACTGTACCAAGTATCTATTTCAAATGACATGTACATTCTTATGGGTACGAAATAAATTATTTTTATTGTATTATTATTCGTAACGAGTTCACGGAATTGTTTCTAAACAATTTTCGATTTCAATTCGTCACATCTTATTGTAGAAGATGCATGGTCGTATAGAAGATAGAATCTCCTTTTCAAAGAGGTATCACGCGAACCCATTTCTTTGTTGAAAAATTTGGAGTGGAATCTGCCAGAAGTAGGTTCGAAGTTGATAGGGAGAAAACGAACATGTAACGAAATTCATCCCCTTCCACTCAAAAATCGACATGATTCAGGAAATTCTGCTATGGACTATAATGAGAAATCACCACACTAACACATTAATTTCATTTGAAAAATATCTCAAATCACAGGTCATTTCATTATGAATTGATGAAGCTATAAAGAGAATCACTTTTCAAACGTTTCAATTGAACATATCTTATCACCTATTCCTATGTGTAGGTTCATGAAATCTGGTGGAAATTAAATATATTATTGAATTCATTTCCTCGAATCATTATAAATCAAAATGAAAAATTTCTGTATTTTATGAAACCAAAATTGAAATAATTATGGCAGTTCGTACATTAAATGTAACAGAATATTCTGAATATATTACATTAAACAAATTTTGTTGGCCGCAATGAAGTTGATTTCTCATTATAAATTCGGAAAATTATTTGCACTCCAATTATATTAAAACATATTTGTTAGATGATATTAATTAACCTTTCGATCGTTAAGATAATATTAAAATATTAAAATAAGTGAAATTACAAAATAATATGACAAATACTCGCTTCTCTGGAAATTGCTCTAATTTTATCGATCTGTATATACAAAAGTTAAATCTGACGAGCTAAAGCTCGTTAATTTTAGGGGCATTAACTTTAAATTTATCTTAAGAATTCCTTTCGTGCTTCTATTATGGATTTACTTTTCTCCAGTATTGCATATTGTGGTAATTTCATTAAAAGTGCATTCAAGCTCTGAAGATTGTTATACAGAAAATTTCTGATGTTTTCCTTAAGCACCGACGTTTCGGCATAGAGTTTAAATGTTCATAATCCTTTGGTCTTAGTTCGTGAACTTAAATTAATTTGTAATCATGAAAACCATTATGCTTAGGGTTTCTTTTTGAGGAAATAGAGGGGGGGAATCTAACCCTCACTTGAAATCGGCGCTTTTAAGCGATCGGTTCCACAAGGTCGTAAAAGAGTTGTACTTCAAATAGTCGTTTTCCGTCAAAATATTGTTTCCCAATATTGAAATTTGTTTTGATCAGGACTGATCACAATTTTTTGTGGCTACTCTTGCTTGATAAGCGTAAAGTAGATAATACTGGAAACCGTCGCTGAAATGAAGTTACCGATCACAGCTCGTTATTTTATCGCAAAATCTGCGATTCATGCAAATCATTCAGTTTTCAGTCGTACCATTCATACGTTTTTTTGAAATTGATAACCATTTCAATTGATTTATAGTTGAGTGAATTGTTTTTCCTGAAATTTAGTCAGTCACTTGATCAGCTAAATCCGTTAAACATGCATTGTTATTTCCGTTGATTTTATCAATTTTTGCAAACCATTCCGTACCAGTTTTGGTAGAAATTTATTATCGTGGCACTATCTCAGCTAGTAGCTGGATATAATTTACCTTTCCCAGATTTAGCTATCAAAGGAAATAGGCTCGATTACAATATACTTGACATAAATTTCCTAACTATCCTACATGTATTAAGAATTACAGCTTTTTGCATTTCCATATAGGTAATCTTATGCAATTCTAATTTCTTAAGGTTATCATGCAAAGTTTTGGGTATTAAACCAGTCGAGGATACGAAGACAGGAACAATATCTATTTTATCGAGGTGCCACATCTACTTGATCTCAATAGCAAGGTCTGTGTATTTGATACTTCCACGAAAGTTTCTCCAAGGAGCTGAAAGACCTTGTCCCGGGAAAAAGATGAGAAACTCTTTAATTCACTGAGTTAAAAGAGAAATATACATAGGTAACTTTGGTTCATGAAAATATCAAAAAATTTATTTTTATTATTATTATATTATCTTTTTAATATCGTGGACTTATGCACTATCTCAGCTAGTAGCTGGATATAATTTACCTCTCCCATATTTAGCAATCGAAGGGAATAGGCTCGATTACAATATAGTTGACATAAATTTCCTAACTATCCTACATGTATTAAGAATTACAGCTTTTTGCATTCCTATATAGGTATTCTTATGTAATTCTAATTTCTTAAGGCTATCATGCAATGTTTTGGGTATTGAACCAATCGAGGATACGATGACAAGAACAATATCTATTTTATCGCGGTGTCACATCTGCTTGATCTCAATAGCGAGGTCTGTGTATTTGGACTTTTTCTCCTGGAACTTGTTCAGCACGTTGTTATTATTCGGTATGGCGACATCCACCAACATTGCTGTTCTGTCTCTCTTATCATACACCACTATGTCCGGCCTATTATTCGTCACCATTCTGTCAGTGATAACAGGCCTATCGTAGTATAATCTGATAGAGTCATTTTCCAATAAGGGCGCCGGCTGATACTTGTAATATGGCTGGAAGGTGTTCAGAAGTCAGTACTTGTGTGCAAGTTTCTGGTGGATAATGTTACACACTTGATTATGCCTGTGAAGATACTCCGTATTGGCCAGTTGTTCGCATCCGGACGTAATATGCTGGATAGTCTCCGATCTTATATGGCATTTTCTGAACCTATCTGTTTGTAATGTTCCGTCCTTCATAATAATTTTTTTGTAATTGTATGTAGCGTTCACTTGGTCTTGGATGGCCATAAGGAATCCTTCTGTTTCTGCGAATAATTCTCCTTTCATCAACCATTTGTTGGAGGCTTCTTTGTCGATGTGTGGTTGATTAATCTCATGGTGATGTCGTCCATGCAATTCCTTTCTTGACCATTGCTCTTATTTTTCAGTATCTGATAGGAATGGTAGATTCAGAAGGTCATCTCTGGTAGCAAAATTTAGAGGTGTATATCCCTTATCAGCCAACGATGCCACTCTATGAGAGCTATTTGCTGAGAACAATTCTCTGAGATTTTTTATCTGCTCGGTGTGTGAATTGACAATATCTATTAATCCGCATCCTCCTTCTTTCCGCTTCAAAGTTGTTCGTATCACAGACGATTTTGGATGATGGTTGTTGTACTTTGTCAGCATCGTTCGGGTTTGCCTTTGAATATCATCCAGTTCTGTCTTAGTCCATCTGATTATTCCAAATGAGTAAAGCAACACTGGAATGGCGTACGTGTTAATTGCCTTGACTAGATTCCCCGAGTTCAACATCGATTTCAGCACAGACTTCAGACGCTGACTGTATTCTGAACGAATCTTCTCCTTTGATTGTTTTTGGTCTAGCAATCTGGCTTGTTGATATCCCAGATATTTGTATGTTTCGCCATCTCTCATGCACTGTATTATATCACCGTTTGGAAGTTGTGTTTCACCATCTATGACTTTTCCTCTTTGAATGTTCAGGGTCTTACATTTTTCAATCCCGAATTTCATATGAACATCTGCCGAGAACTCACTGACAGTTTTCAGCAAATCATCCAATTGCTTCTTGTTCGAAGCATATAATTTGATGTCATCTATATACAGCAGGTGGGAGATTGTATGATAAATCCTTTCTGCTTTTATCCTAAATCCGTATTCTGTTCTATTGAGCATTGAGGACAATGGGTTCATTGCTAAACAGAACCATAGTGGACTCAAAGAGTCTCCTTGAAAAATTCCACGACGTATGGGTATCTCGTCGGTTTTAATTGATTTATTGTTCATGTTGACCTGCAGAGACGTGCGCCAGTGTGTCATTGTTGTCTTTAAGAACTCTACCAGGGCTGGGTGAATTTTGTATATCTGCAATACTTCAACAAGCCAAGAACGGGCGGTACTATCGAATGCCTTCAGATAATCGAGAAAAGCTGAATGAACATTCCGATGCCCTACTTGTGCCTGTTTCATTATCACAGAATCGATGATGAGTTGTTCCTTGCACCCGTGGTGTTTCTTTCTGCATCCTTTCTGCTCCTCTGCTAATATATTGTTGTCGTCAAGGTGTTGGTATATTCGTTTGGATATGCATGAGGTGAGTAATTTGTATAGTGTTGGCAGGCAAGTGATTGGCCTATATTGACACGAATCCTGTGTTCTATCGCTCTTAGGTAGCATATATGTTAAGCCTTGCGTTAGGAAAGTGGGTGTTTTCTTGGGATGTTGAAGAACATACGTGAGCTGTTTCGCTAGGGCTCCATGGAGCTTATCAAACTTCTTGTACCAGTAGTTGTGGATATTTTTTATACCTGCTGCCTTCCAATTTTTGGTCGCTCTAATTACTGTTGTGATTTCTTCCTCCGTTATTCCATCGAAGTCTATATGTCTGATATCGAGGCGTTCTTTCTCATTCGTGATCCATTCCGCATCTCTATTGTGTTCTTTGGAGTTCGACCATAGTGATGACCAATAGTCGGTCAAGCACTGTGCGTCAGGTACTTCTCTGTTATTGTTGGTCGCAGTTTTGTTATTTCTCTTATGAAAATTGGCAGCGTTTTGAAGGAACCTTTGGTTTTGGTGTTTCCTTTCAGTACACTTGACGTATCTTGAAAGCCTCTTTGCTTTTGCTTGGAGTTTCTGTTTCAAAGTGTCCATATACACGTCGATGTGTTGTTTGTGATCAGGGTGTTTTGTGTTCGTACCAGTTTTCCTATAAATTTTGCGTATATGTGATTTCAAGCGCCTTAAGGGTTTTCTGTTTCTCAGGAATTCTGTGAGGCGACCGATTTCTGCTCTAATATTATCAATATCCTTCTCCAGTCGTTTTTGCCATGGTGTTTTTCTGACGCTTTTTGGCTCAGTTTGAATCAGAGTTGTGGAGATTTGTTGTTTATGAAGTCGAAGAACCGCTACTGCTCCACAATAAATCAAAGTGTGAATCTTCTCCAAGGTGTTCTGGTCGGTATATTCTACAAACATTGAGTTTACGCTTGCTAGGATGATATTGGTGTTCTTGTTCGTCTTGAGTTTGGGCAGTTTAGGTCTTTTAGTTGGGTTATTACCACTGAATTCAGTTATTGCTCTGTTGAGTTCTGATCTTGCTAAATACGTATGTTCGTTCTGCTGATTCGGCTCAAGAGGGCGTTCCATGTTAATATTCGTTTCCGTGGCTTCGATGTTATCTGTAACACTTTCATTGACTCCAGCAGGTATACCGTTATGAGTATACTATAATTATTATTATTATTTAAGTTGAATAAGAGTTGAGGAAGGAAAATCCTACCATAGCTCTTCATAAAAATAAATGAAAAAGTTAACAGTGAGAAAAATTATTGTCCAGAAAAATTTTAAAATTCGTAACATCTCTCGACTCTAAAACTTCTTTTGGCAAAGCATTCCAGTCATGAAACACTGTGTTAGGAAGGAACTGCTGACGGCTGGTAGTTCTGAAATTTTCTACGCGAAGTTTGAAGCAATATCCTCGAAGTCTTTCGTCATCATTCAGAGGGTAAAGGTGAGCTACTGAGGAATCCCCCAAACACAAAGTATGGAATGTTTGGATGAGATCACCACGTTTTCTTCTCCGACAAAAGGGAATGAGGTTCATCATTCGTAAACGTTCTTCGTGAAATGGTCGTAGTTAAAGTGACGCTCATATTCCAAACAGTAACAGATTATTTAGTATTGTTGTTTCCACTGGTAACTATGATATATTTCACGCTGGTTGTGGTAGAAAATTGTCAAAAAATTGGTGCTGATATTTTCAAATATTTAATCAACGGAGGAAGTCCAAAAAGTAAGAGATTATATAAAATGATTCAAATAGATAGTATTTGTTTGTAATGTATATTCTAGCTATTTAAGTGTTTGCCAAATAGGAATTTAACGGCTCTCACTCGACCACGTGTTATTCTGGGTTTGCTACTGATAATCTTTAAAGAGATTCACCTACAGACGATACATGTTTTGTTTTAATTGATTCAATAGTATTATTTTCTTTTCTTCCTTTCGTATTGTCGTAGTTATTTCTGAGTTTAGAAGTATCTAATCCACCCTGTAGTGCTCTTATCCTCACACACGTTACAGTGGTATTTGTAGGATTTCGAATACTACGCACGAACTGTCTCATTGATGACTGAGAGAATTCATTTTGAAATTTTCGAGGATTTCGTGTTTCTGTGCTTACTGTTCCCCCGACACACGCTGCTGTGGTATTCGTAGGATTCCGTGTAATTCTCCATTTCAGACATCTTATAGTTTTAAGGGTCCTGTTATAGGTTTTGCTAGTTAAATTATTAATCCGAGTTAAACAGCCCGTAATAGCAGCTCGTAATTAGTAAATTCGTTTCGTTTTTTAAACCACAACAAACCTCTACATAAACCGTATTACTTGTACAACCACCGCCAGATTCATGTCCCTAGATAACCCTGTATAGTAGTTTACTGCTCATCATCGCCCCTCTTACGTCTCCCTCTTCTCGTCTTGCTTGTTTACTCACTTTTAGATAGTTTAAGCTTAACCTACACGCTTTAAAATATTTCTTTGTGGCTTATACACATGTATCTATATTATTGTTGTAAATTGACCCCGACTATGTATATAATGTTCAAAGTAGAATTGTTCTTGACTCAAATGTAGTCGTAGAACATCTTTCCATCTTTTGATTCCTATTGCGCTGAATCAAGTGCGAATAAGATATTTTCAAAAGTAACAAAGTGCTTGAAGCCCACTTGGAATCTGTTTTTCTTGGTTATCGCTAACCCCTCTCCAACTACAACCTACGAAAGCACAAGCAATGGTGTAACAGATCCCTTTTGTCCAAGGAAACAACCTCGACGAACAAAAATTCGCCCCCTATCTAAGAAACGAAGAAAAACATTTACAACTTCCTACACAAATCCGCAGCCCTTAGCTTGCTCCGTTATGATTCTCTTTGGTTGTTGAAGAGTGTAGACAAGTGTCAGATACATTTTCAAGGTTGAAGATGTGGCGCAAATTTCCTTCCGAAACTTTTTTGTTTTCTTGTAAGTTTCCACTCAGATTTGTTATTCAGATATAAAAAGCGAGTAGTTTCAAATACATCCCCCACAAAAATTATCGCATCATCCTACTTAGTCGACAATACTATATAAGCTTTTAGGTTGGTTATTCAAGAGTCGCTTGGTAACTTTCTGAAGTGTGAAATAAGAAGATATCATTCAAAAGAGATGAGTTTATGATGAAAATATTAAAAATTTTCGAGTGAATGAAAAATTGAAAAAATCTAGCATCTGCAAGTATTCGCGAAGAGGCCAATCAACTAGCATCGAATGGTTACTAATCATTTTCAAAATTGAGTGTTTCCTCCCCGGGCCCTCATTACTGCTAGTATACGTCTCGGAAGCCCCTCAAACAAATTTTGGATGTACTCTTGAGTCACTGAGTTCCAAATTCAGGAAGCAGATTTTTTAGTTGTTGGGGTGTTCTACAAGGCATCCTACGTTGCTGAATTTGCCACCCCATGTTGTCCCAAACATGATCTATGGGATTCAATACGGGACTTCTGGCTGGCCATCTCAAAAAATCAATTTCGGCATTTTGCAGAAATTCTGTAACTACTCTAGCTGCATGTGGCCGAGCATTATCATGCATATAAATGAAGTTTTCGCCAATCAATGGGCCAAATGGTACAACATGGGATTCAAGGATATCTGCGATGTATCTGACCGCTTTCATTCTTCCATTATTCACTAGGACTAGCTCAGTTCGACCATGGAAAGAAATGCCTCCCCAAACCATAACTGGCCCCCCTCCGAAGTTTTCGGTTTGCCGGATATTGCATTGCTGATACCGTTCCCCAGGTCTAGAATACCCCAATTTGCATGTTCCCTCGCAAACAGAAGTCTTGCAACTTGATACTATCTGGTGAGACGCGGGCTGGTAGAAGCCACCCTTGGTCTGATATCGTCTTCTCTGAGCCTGTTCCTAACAGTTTACAATGAAATATGCACATTTCTGGAAAGTGCAACTTTCTCGAGTGGTTCATGATATGGGTAAGTCGAGCATTCCTCCGGCGAATTCACTAATTCATTCACGTTCTTGAAAAGAAAGCAAACTCTGCAATATCAGAGGACTGGGGCACAACAACGTGAATGTCGATGCAGTCCACCAGCATCTGCAAAATGCACAACCCCATGTGCTGGCCCTAACCGAAATTCAAATAAGTCAAACGACCGACACAACGTATTAACGTTTCAATGGGTATGAGTTACATATGAGATTTAGGTTTAAGGGGGCCTCTGTGTTTTTGCCAGATCGGACGTTGCATGCCAGAGAGAGGACGCTTTCGACCTTGAGTGGTTTAAAATCTGTTTGCAGGATAAAACACTGTTCTTATGTTGTCTATATCGCTCGCCAAACAATATTCCCCTACCTAGACTATTTCTGTATCTAGGTGATAAGGTGGATTGGATTCAGACACATCATCCTGCAGCTGAGGTCATTGCACTGGGTGACTTTAACGGTCACAACACCAACTGGCTCCGCTACTCCAATAAAACAGATGAAGTGGGAAGACAGGCTGAAACTTCAGCAATCAGCCATAATATAACGCAGCTAGTCGACCAACCGACATGAATACCTGATCACCCAACCGACTTCCGGAACATCTTGGATCTCATTTTGATTTCAGATCCAGATGATTTTGGAGTGAAGGTCACAGCACCGCTAGGCAACTCAGACCAGAACCTTATATCTGCTACTGGAACCATTGTTCTACCGCTAAACCAAGAACCAAAACCACCCAGACGCATATGGCACTATAACCGTCATAATTGGGATGAGCTGCGTGCTTACCATTCAGTGATGTTTGCCCTTTCAGATGCTGATATCAATGTGTGCATTGAATCTGTTACAGAAATCAGTCATGCAGGAAAGGATCTCTATATCCCTCATTCCATGAAAAGAACAACAGCACGAAAGCCATGGTTCAACAAAGACAGCCAAGAGCAGAGCTTAAAAGGAATGGAAAATAAATCGAACAGAGGAAAAAAGAACAACCTTCATACGAATACGGAACGTATGCAACCTGACACTGCAAGAGAAAAGGCCATCTGATTCAGATTTTTTATGAAAGCCACACTTTTCCGAACAGCTAGAAAATAGCGAGAATTCAACCGATCCCAAAGAAAAAAAAGAAGTCCCTACCCCAAAACTACCCCCCTGTTGCACTTCTTCAAAGTATGTCCAGAGTGATGGAGAGAGTCAAGAATGATGAACTCATAAATATCTTGAGTTGCATGGAATTATTAACGACCGCCAGTATGGTTTTCGCAGACAAAGATCGACAGGAGATCTGCTTGCCTACGTCACTCATGTTTGTACATCAACGATGGAAAAGCACGCGGAATCTGGAGCAATAGCCCCCGACATCTTGAAATCCTTCGATAGGGTTTGGCATGCAGCCTTTTTGAATAAACTTGCTGCATAGGGGCTTTCCGAAAAATTTGGAATTGGATTAGTAGCTTTCTTCCAAAAAGATAAATACAAGTTGTGGTCAATGGTATAATATCTGATTGTTTCCGGTTGCAAGCCGGAGTACCTCAGGGATCCATTTTTTCGCCAATTTTTTTCTGTTGCAGATAAACCATCTTCTATCATCCACAGAGAACAAGATCTTTGGTTTTGCAGACGATTGTAAGCTGGTTTCGTCTTTCAGTAGTCTGCGGCCGATTACAGCTGCGGAGTCTCAGCGTCAGAGATGTCAAGAAATTAATAACTTGAACTCTGACTTACAGAGGATATTTGAGTGTGGTCAGTTGAACCCGGTGAGCTTCAATGTGAGCAAGACGCAAGCGACTACGTTTTCTAGAAAGGTGCCTGCTGGAGGACCTCCTCTAATAATGCAAGGCCAACAAGTTGCATCTAAAGATTCGATGCACCTTCTCTGTATAACGGTCAACTCCAAGTTTTACTGTCATGAACATGTATCAGCAATAGCTAAGTCGGCATCGCTTAAACTTAGTTTTCTTTTCAGAGCTGAGCGATACTTCACATCGTCTCAGCTGTTGATTCTATATAAGGCGCAAATTCGACCTGCTTTTGAATATTGTTCCCATGTGTGGGGATCTGCGCCCAAACATTCGTTGTGGATGTTCGATAATGTGCAAAAAAGGGCTGTGCGCCTCATTGACCACCCGGAGATCAACCGCGATCTCCAACTGCTGGCTCTTAGAAGACAAGTTGCAGACCTTTCTCTGTTCTACAGATACTTCCACAGAAGATGCTCCAAGGAGCTGAAAGACATCATTTCGGGAAAACTCATGTTTTGCCGCAACACTAGGCTGGCAAGGAGTTTTCATCATATGGCGGTTCATTTAACTAGAACCTCTCTCTATAAGAATTCCTTCACTTACAGGGCCGGTGAGCTGTGGAACTCGCTTCCGTTCACCATCTTCTCAACATCCTACAATTTGGACCCCTTTAAGAAACGAGTAAACAGACATCTCAATTCTTCCCAGTTTACACCACTCATGTGGTGTAATAGGTTCGCCTATTCCTGGGAAGCGCGCATAAAAAAAATACCGCAGAAAACCTGGGTACCGCGCAATAGATACTACACAGAGAAGCAATTAATGGAATGTCTGCATGGTATTAGAAGTAAACAGTTTACAGAACAGGCTGCAGAATAAGAGAAAAAATACCTCGGAGAACGCCATCAAATAGGTTAAAAAAACTGGAATAAAAAAATGTGGTGCGTCAGACTGTGTTTCTTACCAGCCTAAGATCAATCTCATAAACATCGATTTTGGTGTATGGATTTTCTTTTTGTGAGTTTATCGCTGAAGTAATTTCAAACTACTTTGAAAGATTGGCCGACGAATAAGATGTTCCGGCCGAAAATGTCTATAATTAAAACGAGAATAATTTGGGAGATGATCCTGGGAAACGGAAGTAGATCTGTAGGCTAAATACCAACAATATGTTGTGGGTTCCCATTATATGTAATGAATTCAATAAAAATAAGTATTTCTGTGATTTTCTATGGAAATCCAGCTGGTGAGCTGTTCTTCGCTATATAATTTACAAGTAATTTATAGTTCCCATTGTTGGAAAATATGGAAAATGGACCAGTTGGAGCTCACTATGATATGACAAACTTTGGTTGGATTGATAGCACTACGTTCGAAGATTGGACACTTTTTAATTTTTGTACCAATCATGAGGAAGAAGTCAAGGCGGAAAGTCATCATTGAAGATAATTCATCTTCACCGATAAATGTATAGGTTCTGGAGGAGAGCCAGAAAAATAATATTTTCTATTTACCGCCAAATGCAACTCATATTCTACAGCCGTTGGACGTGGCTTATTTTCGTCCATTGAAAGATAAGTGGCGTCTGATGTTGATTACCTAGAAATAAACTTAACTTGGTAGAAAACTAACGGGAACATATAATAATTACCTAGTCTGTTGAAGCCGACCTTTAGGGCACTTAATAACTCAAAAGAAAATCTAACTGCCTGATTTAAGCTATAGGTATTGTGCCACTGAATGGAGATGAGAGATTGGAGATTGTCCCAATGAGACACATCTTCAACTTATTTCTGACTCCTTGAAAAACAAGAGAACTTTTTAGCTGATGACAGCCTAGTTCCAATAAAAATATTCTGAAATATTTTCAATATGTTGTGAAGGATCTCAAATGATTAAGCTTCCATCAAATGAATATTTCATCTTGTTATATTTAACTGAATATAACCATGAGCAAGTTGATCTTCAATCACCTTATCTTGGGAAACGGTCTCGAGAGGCAAATGAAATTCACGAGATCGGCGATAAAGTCATTGTAAAATTAAATTCATGTATGCTTCCTGCCGAAATTATCGCAAAACTCAAAATAGTGCAACGGGTAAGTAAGGGAAAGGGGAAAAGAAGTTCTGGAGATGGCCAGATATCAAATATGAAGAATCTTTACACAATCCACAACGTACCCAAGTTGATGAAACAAATATGTCTTGCTGTCCCTGAAATTAACGATATTGTTCCTAGTTCTGATGGGCAATAATTATTTTTTTAAAAGAAAAACAGATGTTGATTTCATAATGAGATGGAAAAATCTGATTTTTGTTGAGAATTTTGTTTTTTTTTAAGAATTTTGTTTTACTCATCCATCCCCCATTAATGAACTATCAATGAAATTAGGTTAGATGAACCCACGGTATTTAAAACATGGATCATGTGATTTATCACTAGAACTCATAAAATGTACACTCTACGATTTCCATCGCGGTTTCATGACTATGCTGTTCTTCAAATTCCTAACAATACCTCGAGATCGAAAAAAGAAGAAAAATTTATAAATAATAGCTTGGATGGAAGATTAGGAGCAAAAACACGAAAATTTTAACCAAAGTAAATCGATTACGGTATCTTGCTCAGAAATATTCATTAGTACAACTTCAGTGTCACACGTGAAGATTGCCCTGTCGTTCTATATGCCAATCTTTCATGAAAAACTGACCCCAAAAAATTGTATGATGTAGAAGTTTATGCAAATCATTTTCTCTTTCGAGAAAGTGCCATAGAGAAGCTTATTTTCGCTCAATGCGTGGATTGCTATCAACAAAAATGCGTTCATCATTCAACATTTCAAAACTCTCTTCCGTTCCCAAAAGCTGTATTCAAAATTTCGATAGTTTCTACATAACTCTTTTCGGACTTGGAGCATAACCCAAGACAGATTTGTTGGTTCGTCTTTATTCACAAAATAAAAATACAACGATCTCAAAAAAGAAACTTAACAGACCGTACATAAACCAACACGTTCCATCGGTAACAAGCGCCTTCAAGGATTAGTTGAGAAATACTGGATACTCTCATGATATACAGAAATCGCTAAGATGTTCTGGCGCAGAATAAAGAGAGTCGGTTACTTTTAGAATAATCCTTGTAATTTCATTATGATGATGGATTTCTCCTGAATGGATAATGTCGAAAGCCGCCTGAATTATAATATTATTGTAATAATTACTCACCTCTTCTTTTCTTACATAATTCAACTCAAATTTACGTGAATTTTGGAACCGAACTGCTGAAATATCATTAATCCATATAATGTAGAAACATAATTGAAAATCTACACCTGAATGAAATAAGCATAACTTTCATACCTAATAAGTTTCAATATGATACTTTCCGGGTAAGTTTTCCGAACTAATTAATATTTATGGTAAAAGTTTACCCGAAGTTAAGCATGTAAATAACCGCTGTTATCGATCAGAATCCGAAATGCCAGTTTAGTGCTTGTTTGTGGATAACCAAGCAGGATCATGTTACCGCAGCCTCATTATCGTACGTACGGAATTATACAAAGTTTCCACTTGGGGTCGTGGGTGAACTGCTTTTCTCCAGGGAGAACTTCCTTTCCAACTCGAAGTTAAATGACGAGGTGTGAAAGAAACACGCAAAAAGCATTAGGCCTCAGGTAACTTGAAAATGAAATATGTTGTAGTGTCAATTCTAATCAGTCGAGTAGTTCAAGATGATATATCATCCATTAAGTAAGTGTCAAAACTCTGTTTCTCAACTTGTTCTTGGAAGTATAAAAAATGGAAAAATAGTGATTGCAAATTGTACACTCATTTTTTAAACTAGCCTAAGCTCACGGCTCTGTTTAGTACGAATGACAATATAAATACTCATCAATCGTTATTCTGAAAACATACGAATGAGCTCGATGTTCAAGACGATACGATTTATAATTTTTATTTATATTTTGTATCGGGAGTAAAGTGTTGAAAAACTTAATCCCTTTTTGAATAATGCTGAATATATGTTGAATTTTTTTCGTTTTGCTTTTTTTTCATTATGTTGAAAATGACTCGAGAAAAATTATTAATTGATTGATGTCACCACCGCCTGAATAGTTCATTTTGAAATATAGACTCTTTATATATTTATTCGCTTGAAAGAAGAGAGAATAACATATCCAAAATGAGAACGTAGCAGATCGTTCAATAGCAATTTTTGATGTGTACCTTAATACGATAGGGAGAAAGCACAGCATTTGATGAAATGGATAAATATTGAAAACACGACATGCTTCCCACAGTCGCGCCTGAAGTGTTAACTCCATAAAATGATGAGAAACTGGTTAACCATATTTTATGTTCATATGATTCAAAGAAACAGAGAGAAAAAACTGAGGAAAAACCCAGTTTAGATCATCGCTGATACATTAGTACAAAAAGCCGAATCAGAATTATTGTGTTTACTTTTCATTTTTCATTTCAACCAGGGTTTTCTACTGACGGATGTGGGATGGTAGGAATGCAGTAATCTGAAAAATAAAAGACAACAACATCGTATCCTTAAAATTAAATAGATTATAATGTTTCAGCCCAATCAAGAGATATGGAAGATGATTTCATAGGTTAATTTCGAAAATCATCTGGATATCGAAGGATAGAACTATCTAATACTAAATGGCTTTTAGTTTCCCCAGCTTCAGTACACTCATGTTTCGTTCTTCATTTTAACCAGGTTTTCTATTGACCGTCTCATAAAAACATGGAAAGAAAAACAATGTATTTCGGAAGATCTTGCCAAACAATTGACAACACACAATAGTCTCCTTCCAAGAATATATGGTCTACCAAAAACTCATACCATACATACTATTGCGTCCCATTGTATCATACATACAGTTCCCTTTGTACAATCTATCGAAATATATGTCAAGTATAGTATACTAAAGAACTGTATAAACAAAAACAAATACTACACAAAAGACTCTACAGATCTGAAACAACATCTCGACCTTATAAATGTACCATCCAACCACAAAATGTATTCCCTAGATGCTATTTCCCTATATACTAAAATCCCAATAACCATAATACCAACAATAATTGATATAAAACGGACTGAAATCAGAACCCACACTTCCATCCCAAAAGAAGAATTTATTGAAGTATTACAATATATATTAGGTACAAACTATTTTCAATTTGATAACCCTTTTTTTCAACAAATAAGTGGAATTGCAATGGGAAGTCCCATATCTAGTGTAATAGCACAAATGGTCATGGAATATTTGGAAGAATTAATTTTGAATAATACACATTTAGACATCACATTATTCAGAAGATATGTAGACGACTGTTTGCTAATAATGAACAAAAACGAAGTAGACCAAATTCTTGAAACCTTCAATGATTTCCACAAAAGGTTGCAGTTTACTTGAGAAACTGAGGGAAATAACAGCATCAAATTCCTTGACATAACAATTACACGAAAAGACAATAAATTACTAACGAGATGGTACAGAAACTAAATAAACGAAGATAACATCTTAAACTACAATTCAAACCATCACCCACCCCAGAAAACATGCATTATAAAGGGATATATTGTCAGAGCACTGAAACTCACCTCACCACAATTAAGAAAAGACGTACTGAAGGACACAAAAGACCTACTAAGAATGAAGGACTACCCAGAAAACGTAACAAACAAAATCATCAAAGAACGAACACATATACTGTACAGCACAGAACAAAAAAAGAAAAACGACATTACCAACACCACACGATACATAACTATCCCTTACATACCTCAACTAACAGAAACCATCAAGAACATCCTCAAACCTTATAACTTGGAAATCTGAAAAATAAAAGACAACAACATCGTATCTTTAAAAATAAATAGATTTAAATGTTTCAGCCCAATCAAGAGATATGGAAAATGATTTCATAGGTTAATTTCGAAAATCATCTGGATATCGAAGGATAGATCTATTTAATACTAAATGGCTTTTAGTTTCCCCAGCTTCAGTACACTAATAATTCACTCCTTCAAATATGTTGAAAAAACTTAAAGTAAACAATTAAGGGCGTCCGACTGTATTTTCTACCAGCCTAAGATCAATCTTTCGTGGCTCATAAAACCTCGCCTTTATCGTATGGATTTTATTTTTGTGAGTTTGACCAGGTCATTATAGCCACAAAAGATTTGCAGTATCAAGGACGGCAGACTGAACAATTTAAAAACAATTTTTCCAGAAAGGAATGGGTGCAAAATTTTCCACACGACATGGAGGATTGACATCAATGAACATGTTGTGTTCATGTTTCATTCTTCATTTTAACCAGGTTTTCTATTGACGGATGTGAGATGGTAGGAAGGCAGAAATCTGAAAAATAAAAAATACTTAATGGATTTAAATGTTTCAACTCTAACAAGAAATATAGAATATAATTTCATAAGTTTATTTTGAAAATCATCTGGATATCGAAATATAGAAATATCTAATACTAAATGGCTTTTAGTTTCCTCAGCCTCACTACACCCATAATTCGACCTGTTCTCAAACGATTTAAGATGTGTCAAGCCTTCTTACTGAGACTAAAACCAGGAACCTCCTGACTATATAGTCTTGTATGTGGAGCTTATGAAAAATAACAATTTTCATTCCATTCATTCTTCCTCGGAGTGGGATAAGTCCGAAGACAACCAAGCGACCAGATCAGTTTTCGAGATCTCAATCTCGAAATGAGATGCACTCTATTGGCTTAGCTCAACATCTTCTATCACAAAAATGCAAGATTGTATCTAAAGATTTAATTGCTCATTTTTTACGGGTTGTCAAAGTTCCAAATTTCAGTTTTTCCTCAAAGAGTAGGTTTTCTTTTGTGAAAGCCACATCGGGCCACCCAGTATTACGGAAACAGTATTTTTCCTCTTTTTTTATACCACTTACGTCACTCATTCTTAGGGGTCCAGAGTTCTACCTCAGTTCATACCTAGGCAATTTTTGCAGAGTTTCCCCATTCGCTATCTAACAATAACTACGTTGGCGATGCAAAACCCTTGTTCATACTCATAAGAATCTGCTCTTTTGTTTGATGGATTAATAATAACTGCGTTTATGTTCTGAAATTTTTACATTAAAATTTCTTCCTGTTCTACCTACATAAAAACAATTGCAATCTGCACATTCCAATCTATAAACACCTGATTTATTCTCTTTATTAATTGGAGACTAATTTCTAATTTCTGGCAAATGAACCGTAAATTATCGATGTTTTGAACGCAATATTCAACTTTGCTTTTTAAGAAGGATTTCACATTATTGCTAATATTGCCTATATATGTTAAACTATTGAATTTCTTGCCTTTGTGTTCACCGGTTGGATATGTTTTTCTTATATAATATGCTGCTAACTAAATTTGCATCATAACCATCATTTGTTGGAATCTATTTTATCAAATTCAATTCTTTGAAATAATTATCATTAGACATCTGTGTGGGTATATATATATATATATATATATATATATATATATATATATATATATATATATATATATATATATATATATATATATATATATATATATATATATAGATATAAACTGCTGCAACTTTATGTTGGTAACGATGTGCCGATGTATAATGAATTGTGATATCTGTATGACAAGGTTTATGATAAATTAAAAACTGGTGTTTATTAAATGATCTTGTTATTGTTAGGTCTAAGAAATTGATCGAATTGTTCTGTTCTATATCAGAAACGAATAGTATTTTTGGATGCAGGTTGTTGATGAAATTTTCGAAAAAAGTGAACTGTCTGTTTGTTATTGTGTAACAAAATAATGTCATCGACACCAATATAGGAAAAGTTCACTGAGGATTGTTTACGATTAGTTTTTCTATATTATCCATGAAGATTTCTGGTAAAAGAGGGCTTAAGGTGTTTCCCATTATAAGCCCCTCATCACTTTCATAAAATTAACCGTTAAATAAAAAATAATTTTGAGATATGCAAACATCTAATAAAGCATAAATAATTCACCCTCAATAAATTTTTTCCTAAACACTATTTTCTATCGAACGGGATATCTTCCAGGGGGTTACCCTTAGTCCTCTATGGTTTTGCCTCGCCCTGAAACCCCTGAGCTGCCTTCTGAACAACAGTCCCAATTCCTATATGTTCGATAGGGAGAGAAAGATCAATATATCTAATCAGTTATACTTAGACGACCTTAAACTTTACACAAGCTCGAACGACCAGATGACGAGGCAACTAGAAATGGTTAAGGCATTAAGTGAGGCTCCATACGTATGGAGCTTGGACTCGAAAAGTGTGCTTTTCTGAGTGTTGAAAGGGGTAAGGTGGTCAATGCATCACCAGGAATAACCTTGTATGATGAGAGTGTATTTCCTGCACTACCACTAGAAAAGGTTTACAAATATCTAGGTTTTCAACAAGCTCTGGACCAAAAAACAGCTGAAGTTAGGGAGTTCTTTGGGGCAACGCCGGGTCAAGCGAGTGTTTCAATCGCGGTTGAACTCAAAATCTATGGTAACTGCAATAAACACTAGGACGGTCCCGAGCATCACCTACATCTAACCTAACCTCACCTACTACTAGAACCTTGCTCACCAGGTACGGCATTCATCATCCGCATAGCTCAGTAAGTCGGCTTTATCTACCAAGGGGTGAAGGTGGTAGAGGTCTTACCAACATAGAAAATAGTCATGCTCAAAACCTGATGAACCTGAGGGGGTACTTCGCTGGGAAGAACTTACCTTTCTATATATCCATCCGACGGCTAGATGATTTGTCTCTACTGAAACTGGCTAGGGCAGAAATCAAATTCACAAGCGGTACCTCAGGTGAATTACAAGAGGAATGGATGTCGAAGACACTCCATGGACGATATCCGAAAAGTCTGAAAGGTGACAATGTAAATAAAAAGGATTCACTTACTTACCTAACTGCGGGATACTTACACGCGGAGACTGAAGGAAGACTACTAGCCATTCAAGATCAAGTCATGCCAACCAGATCATACCAGAAGCCTTGCTGTTCCCTCAGATCTCTGTCGTCGTTGCTCACGCCATTCTGAGTCAATACAGCATGTCACTTCAACTTGCTCGATTCTTGCGCCCAAAGAGTATCTCAACTGACATAACGCGATGGCTAAGATCTATCACCAACATTGAACCTCGGACTCGGAAAGGGAAGATGAAGAACCACTTGTACATGCCGGAAACGATAATGGAAGATCAACATTATAAATTGTACTGAGACAACCCTATTATCACTGACCGTCCAGTGCCACATAATACGCCAGATATTGCTGTTTTCTTCAAAACAGAAAATAAAGCCATCCTTTTTGACTTGACAATCCCAGCGGACGACAATATGAGTAGAGCACACACCGAAAAAGTCGAAAAGTACCGTGACTTGGCCTTCGAGATAAAGGAAATATACGGAATGCAATCTTTCATAGTTATGCCACTTATAATATCTGTCAACGGCCTGGTCGAAGAGAACACCAAGAAATTGGGGTTGGACACTTCCATCATTTCCGCAGTTCAGAGGGACGTCATATTCGGCACAACCCATATTGTTCGGAGATTCCTCAAAATGGGGTGATTCAATTATTTGGTGTTCATCTTGGCGAGTAATCGCCCGGTGAATATATATATATTTATATATATATATATATATATATATATATATATATGTACCCATGTTAAAAATTTGAATTAAGGGAAAAACCCGGCAACGGATAGGTGATTAAAAGCTACAATTTCAATCGAGAGGGTCAGAAAGATCATACCAAATTGAACGGAATTTATCTTAATTGTAGGTTTTATCGGTATTTTAGTTCTGAAGATGGAAATTATAAAATTGTTTCTCAAAATTTTATTTATTTATTATTTTATTCATAAGCGAATTACGATCAAGTGTATAAATATTACAGTTTCGATCACTTATTTCTTAACCACAAAAAATGTAACTACAGATTATATCACAAATTTTCACTTACATATTGGCATTGAAAAAATTAATTTAAATACTTTTACTTAATTTATTTAGAACTAATTAATTTTTTATTAGCGCAAGGTATGCACTACATGTTCTGAACAAATCAGTTTGTTTTCATCACCAGAACGATGGGAATATTCTGTTTTTCTGTCAATTTTTCTTGGGCAGAAACTACAGCGATCACGAACTCTAACTTTTTTTATGTGGTTCTTCAGACTGCACACTAGTTAAGTTTTTGTTTTTATCATGCGAAAAACGCGTGATTTTGAGATGATTCCTTCAAGACAGCATTTGTTGCTTAACTAATCCTAGTCCCTAATTTTTCGATTTTTTGTTTTACAATTATTCACATTATACATATAAACAACTTGTGAGTTAATTCCTGTTGTATTCAAAAGACAAAAAAAACCGAAAGTCATCGTCTACTGTGTCGAACAACATTATAAGTTTCAGGAAGCTTCTTGTCGCCAGTATTGTCGATGCAATGTACTACACAGTGGTTATGGTTTTTGGAAACCGAAGAAGCTTGAATACTCCGGATTGCCTTCAGTTGAAAGCAGCTCAAGTGGAATTTACTTTTTATTTTTTCTGAGAGTTTGTGCATTTCGAAGAGTTCTTCGACGAGTTCATAACTGGTATACCAGTTATCGAACGTAACATTTCGATTGACTTCGGTAATTGGTTCAATGTTCTCAGCTGTATTGCTAAATTGATCAGGTCTCTCTGGCTGTTTTCCTGCGTACACACATGTTTATTGTATGAAAAGTTTAGAGTTAACCAGAGCCGGTCAACAAAAATATGAATCTTTTGGCAAACTTTGCTGCTGAAAATCTACATTCATGTTCCATTATCTCTCCAAAAATCTGTGTTTCTGTGGTTTGCACTAAACACGCTAGCAAGAAATAAGTGAACCGAAAACGGCTTTCATTTCAACCTCATTTGTTTCCTCATAAAAGCATTTTTCTTTATACTTTATTTCATACAGATTTATCTCTAAAATTTATTTTGTTATATTCTGTAATATCTGATACAATTTAGTAATCAATAAACAATTACCATCAATCAGAACAGGTTTTAGAATCGCGTGAACTTCGCTTAATTTCCGGCATATGCTTCATAATATTTTCAGCTATTGTTCAGTTTCTAGTATGGAAACAAATTTACAACCATTTTCTTTCTTTTGATATAAATCTTGAGTATACTCATTACCAGGGTTCACATTAGGTCCACTTATTTCATCCTGTTCTGTTTTTCCTGGCTACTTATCTCAGCATCATCGTCTTCGTAAGCTCCTTCTTCTTCACTTCCTAGTAGTTCGTTACTTATTTGGACTTGTCCCTTAATCTGATCAATATCTTCTGTTTCGAAATCACTTTCGGTCACACTGAAGCTTTCTTGCTCTTCTTTTTGTTTATTTAATTAATTCCAAAGTTGCGAAAGTCGTTTTTGCTCCTTTTCGTAGTAGTATGATGCCATGTTTCTGAAGAAGAAAATTTTTGTACAAATCTAAATATCAAACAAAAATATGTTTACTCAAAATTTACTTACCGAAAAAGTTACATAAACAGTCAGGTGGAGTCCGTTTGACCCCAGATGATTGAAATTGATGTGCACTCGCCAAACATACCATTACAACAAAATTACGCGTCACATGGTTCAATTTTTTTATCAGAAGCTACTAAAAAGCTAAGCTGCGCAATCGTCTGAATAAGGCACCATTGGCATTCATCATTAACGTAGGGTTTACAAACCCCACTCTTGACAAAGATACTGTGTATCGAAACGCGTCGAGCATTCATTAATATATTTCATTAGAAATCATCGTTTACTTGTATTTGTGAAAATGGATTTCTATCATCTGAAAGCCTTGTCAATTGAAACTATAATCTTGTTATTTGAACAACAAATTGTTCCAAAATAACTTCACCTTATCTGAAATATTTCGAACGTAGAAATTCTTGTTAAACGAATTCTCTCCCACCCTCTTGAGTTTTCACCTTATCAGACGGAACGTGAAAATATAAATTGAAAACGCAATATTTCCAGGAATGAAGTGCCCGAGTGTTATTGAAAGTTTTTGAAGTTCCTTTTCTGGCGCAATATAAATGTCACTTTCAGACAGGGATACATCCAAAATGAGAAATATTATGCTGTATGCGAAATTCAATTCGAATTGAGTTGACGACGCTTTTATGAGAAATGTTTAGCTGTCGTTTGTCGTTGAGTTCGAAAGTAAGATAAAATAATGAGTCTTGGAGATCTGAATGACAAGATTCACCATAACTCAATTTGGAATTCAGATAATTAGAGAGTTGTTTGCTAGGTTTCAGTCCTGAAAAAAGTTTTGTATTCATTCTTTAATTTTATTCTCAATATTTTCTACATTAACATATATTTTTTCATAATGACGGTCGAATGCAGGACACCGTTTAGATATTCCTTTTTGTCAACCATATGTATATTTGACACAGCAGCGTTGATGCTGCTTTCATTGTTCACAAATCAGAGGATCGGCAATTTATGTAAAGAATGGTCTCACCTGCAGTGGAAGGTTGGACTAAAAAAATTAAATATAAGAAATGTCATTGAATGCTCTGCATGTAATTTAAATGTATGCAAAATTTCGGGAATACTATATTATCAATTCATAGACCTACTACATATCCTCTAGCTACTCACTAACATTCTAGAAAAACTAGTAAGAGAAGACGGTAGGTACATTATTGCCGGTCACTTCAACATTAATCTTTTAGAGCCTACTAATGCAGATACTCGCAGCTGTACTGCACTACTGGCTTCTTTTGGTGTACTTGCTACAATAAATACCCCTACAAGAATATGTAGCACTACTGATAGATGTATTGATAATATATTAACTAACATAAAGGGTGGAAGGTCGGAGGTTTCACATCTCCGACCATTGTGGGCAGACTTTCTGTTTTCAGTATAATGCTTTTGATAGTTAATCAGTGAAAGACATACCACGTCCTAAATTTACAGCAAACCAGATAGCAGAATTCAAAGAAGGTTTGGCGCTTATCAGTATTGAAGAATTACATGAGTTTGAACATCATGATGTCAATGACATGTGGAATTATTTCTCGCATCGGTTTGATTCACTTTTTATAAAACTTTTCCTTTAGTTACTCTGAGCATTAAGAATGATGAACATAAATTATATACTACTGAGGCTTTAGCTACTAAAAGATATCTAAACTTACTTTTCACTACGTCCATAGTTAATAATAAATATTAGCCAGCTTATGAAAAATGCGACAAAAACTTTGACATCATCATCAAGAAAGCGAAGAAATCTTATTTCTTATCCAAAATAAAAAATTCTAAAAATAAAATTAGAACCACTTGACAAATAGTTAACTCATTGACTGGTAAAAACAATAAAAGGGATCCGAACAAAAATCAGTACCCAGTGGTAAACCCTGAGACTCTTGTTGACGATTTTAATAAGTTCAATACAAGCATAGCTGCAAAATTAAGAAATTCCAAAACTTCTATAATTAAGAAGATAGAATTAAACCGGTGCGAGAAGTCACTCTACATGTTTCCTGTAACTGAATAATACGCTCAATAATCTGAAAAACGACTATTCCTATGGTATTGATGAAATCCCATTGCATGTTATCAAGGGTTCACTAAAAATAGTTTCAACACCACAGAAGGCATTTTTCCTGAAGCATTGAAGACTGCTGTCATAACGCCTATACTAAAGAAGGGAAATCTTAACAATTTTGAGAATTTCCGCCCCATCAGTTTGTTGTCTAGTTTATCTGAAATGTTTGAGAACGTACTAGCTACTAGTATGATAAAGTTTTTTAGAAAATTTCAAATATTCTCAAGGCATCAGCATGGATTTGTTGAAGGTAGGAGCACAGAATCTGCAATTTTTGAACTCGTTCAGAGTGTACTGGATGCTATAGAACGGGAGGAAACACCTTTGTGTCTGATGCTTGACATGTCAAACGCATTTGACTGTTTCCCTCATGACAAACTGATACACAAACTAGAAAACTATGGGATAATAGACAAACAACTCCAGTTAATCAAAAGCTATCTTGCTGATCGAAAGCAGAGAGTCTCACTCGATATCAATGGTTTCTGGTGAACAGACTGTAGTAATGAGGATGCCGCAGGGGAGTATCCTAGGCCCGCTGCTCTTTATATTGTACATTAATGATCTGCTGGACTATCTGGAGGCATTTTCCTTTAGCGCAGTGTTGTATGCTGATTATAATAATGTCCTCTCATTATCACATACGCTAGACTTTGTGGCATCTGGTGCACAACGTGCTCTATATGTAGCACAGGATTGGTGCAACGATAATCGACTGGTGCTTAACAAAGGGAAAACAGAATCACTGATATTCCGTACTACTCGGTCAACTAGGGTGACGATCAGTGACTGCAATATTGTAATCGGTGATTATGCTAGATTTCTTGAGATCTATTTAGACAAAACCCTAAATGGGATCGACAAGTGGGTGTGCTTAACTCTAAATTAAATTCTGTAATATACAGTCTGAATGTTCTCAAGCACCAAATAGATGTTGATATCCCCAGGACTGTGCACTTTGTAACAGTCCGATTTCTCGAATTAATCATTTATATCTTTTCAACTCAGTTTTCATAATTTTATTGACAAATCAATCTCATTTCATCAAGTAAATATTCAAAGAGTTTGAAATTCGAATTAGGAATCTACAATTGATGAGACCCAATGAAAATTATAGTTATATCCGTAAGGTGTCGCTGCTATTGATCTAGGTTGTTCGCCGGTTTGTTTGTTTGTTTTTTCTATGGACCTGCAGTTTATAGTGGACTCCGAACCACTCACCTAGACCGTGCAATGATAACTGCCACCTCTCAGAATTACAAGTTATCTGGCCTTCAGAGGTTATGGACTCAACAACTATGGTTATGTGTCCAATCTCTATGTGAGTCTTTGTCAAATTCACTTTTTTTGTTCAAGGACAACATCCATGACTTGAACCCGGATTCGAACCAGGCACCTCGGCTAAGCATATTCCTACATACTTGCTCACTAACCGTGCAGTTACCGAGGCGGTCTTGTTCGCCGGTTAATTGTTAAATCAGTACTTGAAAGAAGATCGTTTTCTCGTTTCTGTGGGAGAATGGAAAACAGTAACTCATTCTATGTTTCGTTTCCACTTTATTGTTGTGAAGAAAATGATGTCGCTTTTTTATTAATTTTTTGGAATATTAATAGTTTTTTGATAGAATAGAGTCTATATAAGTTCGGAACTCATTAGATTCTTTCTCTTGTCCATTTAGAAATCTTCGGAATCATTTGTCATTTTATTGGAACTGTGTTGTAGCGATTGGAGTGAAAAATTTGCAGAAATTGAAATAAAGTATTCATAGATTTTTCTGGATAAATTCCAATCGTCTGAGGCGTATAAGTAGTCGGTAATTTTGCCGGATTTCCCCGACAACCATTTCAATTAGCAAGTGGAGAGATTTCGAATTTTCTTTTGTAAATTAACCTAGATCGATATCTGCTATTCCAAGGATATTTGAGTTTTCAACTTTATGCCAAACCTTGTTATCTTACGTCTGGGGTAACCACGTTTTTGGGGAAAAAGACTTGCCACCTAGGACAGTCACGTTGCGAACAATATTCCGCCAAACAAGTAACCTGTAGGCTGTACGATACAGGGATACCAGAAAACTGATGTAAAACACCAAATCAAATCATCGTGGGAATTAATCTCATTGATAAAAGCTAAGTGTTTCTCTTAACCATCAAATTCTTTTTTTCTATTTTTTTTTAATTGTTGACAGAGCTCTATCATTAAATTTCGCTTTGTTAAAGACCTCAGATTATTTTAAATTGAGAATTTGTACTATGTTATTTGAATTCATCTCATCTGAGACTCATTTTATTGTTAGTGGTTAGGTTAGGTTAGGTAATCTTTTTTCAGTTAAGTTATTTTTTCTTGTATTATTTTCCTTGATTAGAGTTAGTAAATTATTAATCAGATACTGTGATTTTGGATATTTATCTTGTGATAAAGCTAGTTGATTGAAGTGATGAGTATTATTCCTAAGGCTATATCTAGGAATTAGGTTCTTGACGAAGATCTCACACACTGAGATTAAGGGAATCTGATCAAGCTAGGCATAGGTATTAATAGGTAGTGTCAATTGTAATTTTCTTCAACTAGCCGTTTTATAATTTAATATTATTACACGTCATTAGTTAAGTTTCGTAGTTTCAGTAAAATTGAAATATTTCTCCAATTTAAGACAAAATCAGAAACAAAACCATTACAACTTCTTTCAGTCTTTAATGTAATATGGAATTATTTTCTGGGGTAATTCATTCAGAGTTTTCCTAACACAGAAGAGTGCAATAAGAACAATTTTCAATCTCAAATACAGAGAATCTTGTATGTTATTATGTGATATATATATATATATATATATATATATATATATATATATATATATATATATATATATATATATATATATATATAAACATTAATTGTGTTCAATAAATAAACTATTCTATTCTATTTATTCTCGTTGCCTCCAAACCATTTTTTGAAGTTTGTTGAAGGAACATGAACCATCACAAGGATCACATATATTTCGAAATTAAACTACATCAAGAATGATTACAGGACAAATCGTTTCATTTGCTCAAATTATGCAGAAATATATGCATGATTCACTTTTTAAAAACGTTTCCTTTAGTTACTCTGAGCATAAAGAATGGTAAACATAAATTATCTACTACTGAGATTTTATTTACTAGAAGACAGGTGGACTTACTTTTCGCTACGTCCAAAGTTAAAAATAAATATTGGCTAGCTTATAAAAATGCAAAAAAGTTTTTTTTTCAATGAAATAAAACTAAAGTATTTCGATTTTCACTATATTAACAAAACTATGACCGGTTTCACCACACTCTGGCTTCATCAGATAGATACAAACTAATGAACAGAGTTATTCCTTATATATTAGTCTTATTTCCTATTTAATATTACTAAAGGTACAAGAGGTATGTTGGAATACCCATCGGAGTTGCTTACTTTATGAAAAGATTGAGTAAAGGAGAAAGATTTAGATCTAATTGACTATTAAGTCACCTACCTGAATTCTTTTCTTTGTTGATCTCTAAAATTTCCAATAGATTGAGTTTTTGTCTGAAATTATTACTAAAGTTATGGTTTTCTTCGAATAAGTGATTAGAATAATGGGAATCTGATTTATGATAATTAAAACTACGTTTGTGCTCGGATAATCTAGCTTTAAAATTTCTGAAAGTTCTACCAATATAAATTTTATTACAATCCCTGCAAGACACCGGATTTATTACTTTTATCAATTTTAGATTTGCAGTTTTTGATATGTCGGCCTAAAGAATTATCAGTTCGGAATGCTATATTGAAATTCAAAACATTCATTAACAAAATTCAGGATAATATTAAATTCACGTTAGAGATAGAAACAGAAACATCCATTAACTTTCTAGATTTAACTATTACTAAAATTAATGAATATGATTTTTTATTTTTCATAAGCTATCGCATACAGATATTACTATTCACAGCTCATCTACACATCCTTATCCACATAAATTAGCAGCTTACAATAGTATGGTACAAAGACTCATTAATATCCCAATGTCACAAAACAATTTCATGAAAGAGCTGAATTTAATCAAACAAATAGCAGTCAATAACGGTTACAGTCCAACTATGATTGAGAACATGATTTCACGCAAAAAGTTTCAAAAAGCCACCCAGGAAGTATTTCCAAGTATAAAAAGTTCTAACACAAAATACAACAGCTTTACTTATATTGGTAATCCTAGTCTAAAATTGAAATCATTCCTCTCGCATTATAATTTCAATATAGCATTCCGAACTGATAATTCGGTTGCGGGGATTGTAATAAAATTTATATAGGTAGAACTTTCAGAAATTTCAAAGTTAAATTATCCGAGCACAAACGTAGTTTTAATTATCATAAATCAGATTCCCATTATTCTAATCACTTACTCGAAGAAAACCATAACTTCAATCATAATTTCAAAATTTTACACAATGAAAATAACAGACAAAACTCAATCTATTAGAAATTGTAGAGATCAACAAAGAAAAGAATTCAGATATGTTACTTATTAATCAATTAGATCTAAATCCTTCTCCTTTACTCAATCTTTTCAATTCGTAAAGTTAGCAACTCCAATGAGTTTTCCAACATACCTCTTGTACCTATTGTAATATTAAGTAGGAAATAAGACTAATATATGAGGAATACCTCTGTTCATCAGTTCGTATGTATCTTATGAAGCCACAGTGTGGTGCAACCGGTCATAGTTTTGTTAATATAGTCAAAATCTAAATACTTTAGTTTTACTTCATTGAAAATATCTTTATCGATTTTCATCAAGTAATGACCTCCTCAATCAAGTTATTGATTATTATTATTGATAAATCTGATTTCCAATCCAAAATAAAAAATTTTAAAAACAAAATCAGTACCACTTGGCAAATAGTTAACTCATTTACTGGTAACAACAGTATTTCATGCTATTCTATTCAAATCGTTGCCTCCAAACCATTTTTTGAAGTTTGTTGGAGGAAACATGACCCATCACAAGGATCGCATATATTTCGAAATTAAACTACATCAAGAATAATTACAGGATAAATCGTTTCATTTGCTCGAATTATGCAAAAATATATGCAGTTTTTTACTCGCATCAAAACTCACATGCCTTCAAGTAGCGTACTGGAACTGGAATGTAGCAATTCGAACGCGACTGGAAGAGTGCATCGCGTTGATCACCAATTGTTGTTTGGAACTTCTCTGACCTTACAATTAGAGCTTGTGTGAGATATGAGTTCAAGATCATTCACTGAATGAGAATATAGTTTCTTGAACAATAGGCGCTACTATCCGAGTTGGACCTTGACCTCCGCAATAATTTGCCTCCATCCATTATGGTCCTTGACCTGGATCCCCCAGTCCGCCACTCGCGTTGTCCTCAAATCACCCAGCACTCTGCCCAGACATCTCATTTCAGTCTTAGTCTTACTCTCTTCAATATAGCGTTCAATAATTTTTTTTCCTCCTGTCGCCTTTCATCCTCTGAAGATGCCCAAACCAAGAAAGTCTGCGATTTCATGAACTATACTACTGTCTCATTGATTCTAACTGCCCCATATACCACATGTAACTGAAACTAGGGCCGCCCCTGTTTCTTTTTGGAATATTTTGATGAAATTTGGGAGTCGGATAAAAGACTACATTTTGAATTTGAAAACATTAATATGTTTGAATTTTCGTTTCCAGTTATGCAGAAAACGATATCAACTTTCGATTTTCAAATGGGACATCCTGTATTTATATACTTATTTTAATTGTTCATCTCATCCTACGACTTTTCGACATATTTTTGAAAGTAAAATAAAACACAATCTTTTTTCTTGCAGTTTTCATTTTTCGTTCTAGAAGGCCATGAACACCTACAATTGGCTTAGCTCAACATCTCTTATCACGAGAATACAAGATTGTATCTAAAAATTTAATTGCTCATATTTTACGGGATGTCAAAGTTAAGTACAAAAGAGCGAACAGTGAAAACGAAATAATTATAAGTGTTCAAAAATATCACCATTCTGACGAACACAACATCGCACACGATTGATGGTTCCCCTCACAATATTATTTCACTGTTGGGCTGTAATGAAACTTTGACACCCCGTAAAATATGAGCAATTAAGTTTTAGAGACAGTCTTGTATTTTCGTGATAGCAGATGTTGAGATAAGCCTATTATCATTGTTCATGGCCTTCTAGAACGAAAGATGAAAATTGCAAAAAAAAAGATTATGTTTTGTTTTTCCTTCAAAAATATGTCAAAAAGTCGTAGAAGGAGATGAACCATTAAAATAAGCAAAAAATTACAAGCAAAATATTCCAAAGAGAAAAAAGTTACTGGGGTGACCCTAGTTTCAGTTACATATATATGGATGGAGTTAGAATCAATGAGACAGTAATATAGTTCATAAAATCGCAAAGACTTTATTGCCTTGGCCATCTTCATCTTCAAACTGGGCGAACCTATGTCCTGTATACCTTCAATTTTGTTCTTCTTTCAATAAGTTTGCTTTTTTCGAGTATCACATTGAGGAAATAGATTTGGAGTCTTTCTCCTATGGTGGTACTTGTTTTAGCTTCATTGATAACTAATTCTTCCCGGTTAAATGAATAATTTACTCGTTTAAAGGCTACACATTCAATTTGTCGGTCCTGAATTGTTATTAGAATTATTAAGACAATACATATTGAGCGTAAGTCCCAACTTCTTTCCATTCCTTTCTGAATTCTTGTAGATTTCGATCAGCCGTTCCGTTGTTTTGGCGACAATTGCAATATCATCAGCGTATGGTTCCTCTCTCGTCAATGAATTGTATTGCTTTGTGCAGTGCTATCATAAAGAGTAGAGTTCATCTCTTTGTTGCACACCAGATGGTATTCCAAATGGGTCGTTTAGCATTTCCTAGATTTTGATCTTTGATGATGAGTTGTTCATGGCCATCATAACTGAGTTTAGGTATTCTTCCGACTTCTTCTCTTTAGAGAGCTTCAAACTTTCAATGGTCTATTTGTAGTTGTTGAGGAGGTTAGGAGGGCCGACGTCATAGTTCAATATTGTCTATCTCACAACAAAAACAAGTACCCCTAGATTTCCCAGAAACATATTGATATTCATCAATCTAGTTGTTGCTTTTTCTTTATTCTGTCATCAATGATTGTTGTGAGAACTATATATGCAGTATTTAGCCTTGATAATTGACGTATACTGTCTTGTCTCCTTTTTCATTGATGCGTCCATATATCATTGGTTGTCTCAGAGCTTTTTCCAATTCAACGTGTTTTTGATAAATTTCGCAACAAGAATGAAAGAAAAATCCATGACAGATCTTCAAAATTTTAACTTATATTTCGAAAAACACAACATCCTACATTCTACATAAATTACCAGGTTGTAAACGAGTTCTGAGAAAAATTCTCTTGTTTTCTCCATCAACTAAGATATTCAAATAATAAGTCTATGAAAATAATATGATTTGAGCTCCAAAATCGCAAGGAATAACAAATCCGATTGTTTGAATGAAACAAAAATGAAACAAGTTGCTGATTTTTTTTGTCACCCATAAATATTTTTATCGTCAAAGGTAAACAAGAGGAGTAAAGGAAACATCAATTTCATTGAATCTGAAAAGAGCGCAAAAACGAAAACCAGTTAATTTATAACGGGTTTGTGAAGAGATTACCGTTGATGCCCTAACATTTACGTGTTCGCATTGTCAAATGAATGATGTACCAAACTTTCCATTATATTCTTGATAGTTCATGTACCCTCCCAGATAGTAATCCACCAGATTCAAATCGAGAGAATTTTCTGGCAATAAGGTTGACTTATTGTGCCGTTGAAAAATTGATTAATCAAATAATTTAGTGCTTGTCTAGAATAGTGTGGTGGTGCCCAATCATGTTGAAAGCAGGCTTCTCAAACAGTAATATTCTCATTAGCAAGATACTCAAGACTGGAAACATATCCTTTGATTTCTCACAGATTATCATACCAAGTCTCCTAACTATTTAGTATGTTAATGTTTGGAGAGTTTATTCTTTGCACGATATTGTACTGCCTTAATGCTCTAAAAAAGCATTAAACTGTTTGAACAATCAATTTCACAACCGATAAATTGGTCAGAATGTGTCAATCTCTTGGTCAGCAAGATCTCCCGATTTGAACTCGGTGGATCTCAGTCTCAGTAGGCATATGAATTTCAAAGAAGTTCAAGAAGAATATGATGATAGCTGATTCAAGAAATCAATGATGCTTGTGAAGAACTCAAAGAGAACGCTATATATAAATCTATCATCTGATAGTGTTGGCATGGAAATATATGGTAGCCGACGACAGTCATCTCGAAAGTATCTTAAGAATCATCATTTATTTGTCGTTGCATTTCTTTTAGATTCGGATCATTCGCATAAGAAAAATATTGGAAGGGGAAGCCTGAATCGTTTTACGTATGTTCCTTTGAATCAGAGATTCAAATTCGTTATTCCATGCGATTTTTAGGGTCAATTCAATTGACTTTTATAGCCTTATTTTGTTACAGAAAAATACATTACTTTCTAGAAATCGTTCCTCACCTGGAAAAACAATAGATATCACAATTCGGTGACGTATTTTATGTAAAGTCTATTTTATTATTATTTGATAATTTCAAATTTAGTCTCACAGAGAGTTGTTCTTCGAATTATAAGTGACATCACTTTTTAACGGTGCCATTTTTCTCATCTTCATTGCGGTCAGTTCTCTGACACAAGATAAAATATAAGACTTCAAAAGGCGAATAAATTCTCTCTTTATAGTAGTGTAGGAGACATATGGTCAGGTAGATTTGGCCAAAATTAATGGAGAAACCCGTAGACAAAAGAAAAATGAGAAGAAGATGACAAATCTTTTGGAAGTAGAAGTTATCTGAAGAGTTTTCGGGCTTCAATATCCTCGTCTTTTTGAAATATTTTGCAAGCAGCAAAAATGATTGACTGAAAGAACTCTTGAGTTTAATTCTGTGATTCCCTATACGCGAATTGCTGTGATGTTGACATTGATATTCGAAGTTAAAGAGTTTCGTATGAGCCAGTCTCTGTGAATACGATGGTCACTGGTTGGCTAAAGGTATTTGTGTCACACTACGTTGCACTCGCACTATCATAGAACACCAAACACAGGCACCTGCTGCAGGATGGGTCAGATATACGTGTCATAAAGGTTCAAAACAACATCAAGGGATAGATGTGGAAACGCTTTTCGCATATATTTGCAAGAAAGCACGTCTAAAAATGTTGTTAGATCAAGATCGACATGTATAAAAACCATCCGAGCAGATACTCCCAATCTCATATCTCAATTATTTTTGATTACGTGAAGTACAATGGTTTTGTTTATTTTAAAAGAAGAAGAGATTCTTTGTACTATTGGAGATCTGAATACATCTTGGAGAGTAAACGGGCGAACATGAGGGTTGGCATATATTTCAGTACCTTCTGAATAAAATGACTTGGTACGTTCAATATGAAACCGAATATCACTAGAGATTAGTAGAAAGTGTCGATCTGGACAGCCACTCCCAGACATATAATCCCTAATCTAATAGTTTACCTTTCCAAAAATTCCAAAGTAGTCAACTTTAATTCTTTAGCAAAAAAGAGGACGAGTTCCTCCAGTCCGAAGAAGAGTGATTTTTCAAATATGGTAGGGGCTTCTTAAAATTGAAAGTTGACAGTTCTATTTCAGAAAAATTGCGGTTTATCGGCGTTATGCGGCTAATAAGTCGCTGGACTCCAAAGAGTCTATAAACTATGCAGTGCTTCAGCTGATTCAAGATCGGAAGAGTAAGAAAAAACTTGTCTTTACAAAGACGTCAATTTCGTAGAGCTATCAAAGTAAGTGATATATGATTTATAATCTTTGCGTCACGTCTTGATAACACAGGTACACAGATATATATTTTAGTGAAATGAAATGAAGTAATGTGTCATTCATTATTCAATCTTGAGTATGCCAAGGCTTTACCAAGTATCATCCATAACTGTGATACACCTCTTGAATACTAAAAACATCAAACCAGTTCGATATCTTTCTGGAAATCATCTTTTAATGAAATCTTTTTCTGCTCATGATGTTCAATATATATTTTATTTTCAATGAAATAAAACTAAGGTATTTAGATTTTCACTATATTAACAAAACTATGACCGGTTTCACCACACTGTGGCTTCATCAGATATATACAAACTAATGAACAGAGTTATTCCTTAAATATTAGTCTTATTTCTTACTTAATTTTACAATAGGTACAAGAGGTATGTTGTAAACCCATCGGAGTTGCTTACTTTATGAATTGAAAAGATTGTGTAAAGGAGAAGGATTTAGATCTAATTGACTAATAGGAAACCTACCTGAATTATTTTCTTTGTTGATCTCTAAAATTTCCAATAGATTGAGTTGTTATTTTCATTGTGTAAAATTTTGAAATAATCATTAAAGTTATGGTTTTCTTCGAGTAAGTGACTAGAATAATGGGAATCTGATTTATGATAATTAAAACTACGTTTGTGCTCGGATAATCTAACTTTGAAATCTCTGAAAGTTCTACCAATATAAATTTTATCACAATTCCCGCAAGACAGTTTATAAACAACGGATTTATTACTTCTATCAACTTTAGATTTGCAGTTTTTGATATGTCGGCCTAAAGAATTATCAGTTCGGAATGCTATATTAAAATTATAATGCGAGAGGAATGATTTTAATTTTAGACTAGGATTACCAGTATAAGTTAAGCTGTTGTATTTTGTGTTAGAACTTTTTATACTTGGAAATAATATATTTGTTTAATTATCTTTAGGTTAGGTTAGAAAACTTAATGTAATTAAGCAAATAGCAGTCTATAACGGTTACAGTCCAATTCAGAATTCAGGTAGGTTTCCTATTAGTCAATTAGATCTAAATCCTTCTCCTTTACTCAATCTTTTCAATTCATAAAGTAAGCAACTCCAATGGGTTTTCCAACATACCTCTTGTACCTATTGTAATATTAAATAAGAAATAAGACTAATATATAAGGAATAACTCTGTTCATTAGTTTGTATATATCTGATGAAGCCACAGTGTGGTGAAACCGTCATAGTTTTGTTAATATAGTGAAAATCTAAATACTTTAGTTGTATTTCATTGAAAATATGTATATCGATTTTCATCAAGTAAAGACCTCCTCCATCAAATTTTTCAATACTTCATTTCTATTTTCAGAATTGATCTTCATAAGACTTCTTAATGATGAACAATAGAATTTAATCGAACTGAAACATTTTACTCATAATTTATCGATATTTTCATGTGTCTTCTATACTTTTTGACGTAATATTCTCAATTAAGATATCAGTCGAAGGTGTTTCAGACTCTGCTGTGATTGAGTTCTCCACCAGTAAGTTCAGTTGTTAGTCAAAAATATAAATTTATGATGCTTTCTCGATTACTCCAATTATAAGAACAAAAGTTTAACCAACCGTTTGCTTATAACTGTTAAGTTATTGTTGAAATTCAAATTAAACAATACTTTGCCACTACCTTTTCTATAAATGATGCTTGTTCAGAAAAGTGCAGGAAAATTTAATTTTAAATTTCTTCAAAATTTCAAATAAACTGTGACGAATAGGACCCCGAGGAATATGAGAAAAAAGCGAAGACATGACTAAATCAAGAATTCATGACGTAAAAAACATGCATTATTTGTTGTATCACAGACTACATCAAATGTCAAAGGAAACCCCCAGCCGAAGTAAATATGAATGAGCTCTCTTCCATCATGTTTTCCACATATGCACTCTCAAGTGATGTAATAGGGTAAATGCATTTGCCAGGTATACGTAAATTAACTAGGAAATGCAATATTACATGAAATGAGAAAAATGAATTTCCCTCTTTCATGTAGTATGATAATAAATTGAGAGAAGTTTCATTTTTGTTTTGATGAAAATGTTTTCTACGCCGCCTTGTCTGTAGAATTCCAAATGGTAAACATCAATTTAACGAGAAAGTACATAAAGGCGTAATAAGCTGCCTCGTGAATGCTAATAATTCCATTTGTAAACATATAAATTTGGATTTTCATCGTATTGTTCAGGAATATTCGAGTGGTTTGCAGTATAATGAAATAAATATTTCTAAATCTTTCTCATTTTCATGAAATTCGCTGAGAATTGCTAGTTAACAAGGTTTTTGTCAGGAGGATGAAAATTGCTGATATAGCACATCACATCAGGTAAGCTTTTTGCATTGCTCATTCTGCTCTATTCTCTATTACAAGGAAAATATGAGTACATAAATTCAAATGGTCCAGCCGTTAATATATGTTTTAGGCACCTGAATTCCAAAATTTTTCACTGTGAAAGTAAAATGTTTAGTCTTGACAATAACATAATCGACTAATAATTCAATTCATAATATCTACAGAAAAGAAATCTTAACAGACTAAACTATTTCCAAGGACTCTTTCAATCACTAAAATCACAAACTAGCAGCTTATAATTCAATGTACAATAAATCCGTTTCTAATACACTGACTTCAAAGTTGAGATAAATACAATCAGAAAATTTTCTTTAATAACAAAGTTTCCCAGTTTTCATAGACAAAGTTATCCAACGTAAATAAAAACATCAAAATTACAATTATTATATTTCATAAAAGATATTTCCTGGAAATAATTAGCTAGTTTCAACTACGCTGGTCCTCTTTACAATAACTTGATTTGCTCAAGTTATTGGAATTTGAATTTCAAATAACCACCTCCTTCTCAAGAGGTCTGATTTTGAACTAAATATGATTCAGTGCAAAACAAAATACAGACAAATGCAAAAACTCAGTAGTTTACGAAATTACCTGCAATGACTGTGCGGTAGCTTATGTTGGACAGACAAGTAAGAATTTGGGAACCTGATTCAAAGAACATTTATCCTCTGACAATAATTGTCCAATATGTGAACATATAAAACCACAAAACATTCAATAACATTAGATAACATCAAAATTATTTATAACCTCGACAAATAAAAGAAGATGAATCCGTTGGCACGTTGGGAAATCTATAAACTTTGTAGAAACCCAAGTGAAATCACCCTTAATAGCTAATTAGACATTAATACCGCTGCAATAATTAATATCATATTGGGCTAGTAAGTTCATTTCCTGTAGTTGACCACTTGAAAATGACCTGACGGTCGGAACCGATCGTTCGTGAAAATAAAATTGTGGAAAGTATAAAATATATTTTCTTCATCTTCGAAGAAAATGAAATTCCATAAAATAAATGAATCATCAATGTCACTCACTAAAAATGATCTTTACTGGAAAGGATATGTTGCTTTATTTTGTATTTCGACATACTCAGAAATAATAAAATTTGTATATAAATTACTGTAATGGCTGTCCTGCTTTTTATATAAGTCATTCCATGAATATTAGAGTAGCCCAGTATAAAGAATCAATAATTCATAATTCAGAATCCATAAAAACCCAAATTTTACATTTTTACATGGGATTAGAGTTTGTGTCATACCATCTAGCTTTCCTGAGGTGCAGCTTACTGCGGAAAAGATTGAGATCCTGCAGGATGCTATCCTTAAGGCATACAGTGAGACCACTACAGGGTCGGGAGCGATCAGATTTCCTGGAAGTTCCGGTCGTCCCCTACACACAGATTACGTGTGTAGACGAGCATAGTGTAACGTGGCTCCAGAGCTAGTAGGTAGTAATCTACCAAAGCAACACATATGTGTTGCTTGTATTCTAATCAGGCGCCTGATAATAAGTGGAAGCCCGATGCTGTCTTGTTGGTGAGCAACCGAAATCCCAACACAGTGGGCCAGGTCAGACTTGGGCCTTCGCAGTGGACGAGTGTTCAAAAACTGCCCTGGAAAAATGAAGGGCATACAGTTTTTCGAGTTCGAAAGGGTCACTTTCGAAATCGTGAAGAACAGTGCGCCCAAGGTACCACAGCGTGGTATGACTAATGTTGGTGGCACAGAGTTGACTCGAGCGCTACTTGGGCAGCTAGTCAGTAGCGCTAACAACGGAGAGTGTCACTTTAGATCCTGATAAGTTCCAAACGCAGCTCCTAAAGAAAGACCCGGATTCCTGGGTCTTCCAGGCCGAAACGCCCACATAATACTGGTAGCAGTAGTTAACAAACCACCTCGGAAGTGAGCGAAAGAAGCACCTTCAGACAAGGCGCCTGGTCGTCCTTCGACCTCAAAATGAGCAGATGGGGATCAGTTAGTTTTAAGCTAACATCCAGCATTCAGAGGCAGGTACCTTCCCCATTAGTGAATGCATCTTGAATGAAAGCCAGTTTGCGGATTTGGAAATCTAACCGGCCAGATACTGTACTATTGTCCACGGGACAACCTTATGACGTGTATCTTAATCAACAACAGAATCAATAATCTGCTACTCACGGAATTCTATAACAGGGACATTTCTTCTGTTCTTGGGAGTGTCCCAAGATAGCATTGCAAACTTGATTCGACCTAGGATGATTCAGAACCTGGCGAGTCATTACAGGAGGAAAAACTACCAACTTGTTGTTGTGTGTGACTCTAATACACAACAATCGGTGTGGGGCAGCTCGGATGTCACCGCGAGAGACGCTGGTCTTTTCGACTTCCTCATGGCAAAAACCCTCATTCTATTGAATATATGAGATGCACCAACATTTGTGACGCGCAATCGCGCTGAGATATTGTATATTACATTTTGTTCGGGTTCCCTGAGCTATAAAATCTGGACGTAGGGCGTGTCAGATGAACCCTCGGGATACCTATCCCGGTCGATCGCGTCAGCGTATCACGATATTCGTCCACTACGGAGAAAGCTTGAAAATGGCATAATTTCATGGCGGAATCATACCCTCAAAATTACATATAAGTTCGGAAACTCTTCAACTGAGCTAAAAATACCGGAAAATGAGACCTTCATCATTCTACTCTAACGTCGTATAAGAAATTAGGAGGGCTTACGGGAATCCTGGCTCATGTTCTGCCGCGAAGTAGGAAGAGCCTTCGTTAGTCCAAGGCATCATAGGGTTCTCGCCAGAGACCCGGTACTGCCCATTGGATCTGTAAAGGATAGACGGTAGACGTTCGAAGAGAGACGTTGGAGATTTTTGTGGAAACGTAGATTGTCGGTTTCTCCATATTAGTGATAGTTGTGACACTGTCACCCTGAAGAGATTTGCTAAAAAGCCAAAGAAGGACAATTTGAAGAACTCGAAGACGATAGTCAACCCCGGAGCAGTCATGTGAGCAATTCGATCATTTAGGCTACTTAAGTATCCTGTGGAGGATGGCATCATACTGGCGTTGCTACAATAAGAGGTTTCTCTGTCGGTCGAGTCTAACTCAAGTTTTTCGTTCTTAAAACCCCGGAGAAGGTGTTTGATGGATTCATCAAGACCGATATGTTATCGTTAGAGCCTCCGAGTGAACATCAAAATGCCCTTTCAAAATCTGGTACTTAACAACCTAGTCGGGAGGATCACCTAGTCTCAAGGCTTCAGGGAGACTGCAGTTGCAGCCTTCATGGACATTGAAGGTTCATTTAATGTGACCCCCACTAGTTTACTATGCGGGGGTACGAGAGCCAAAGGAATACCAAATATTATTGCGGAGTGTATTAGCAATGTACTAAATGTCAGAAGGATCAGCTCTTTCTCGAAAGGGAAAGTAGTCAGTTCTGTGGCTGACAGGGGCTGTCCTCAGGAAGGAGTATTGTCTCGTTTGTTGTGGGCTCTCCTGGTTTAGGACCTTTTGGCGGTAATTGGCAGACTGGATGTATATGTACAAGCCTACGCAGATGATGTAGTCATTCTGGCCGTCGAAGATGACGACGATGACTCCAAGATAATTCAGGAGGCTATGTCAGCTATCAAGGGGTGGTGTTACGGTGAGAAACTTTGAATAATCTCCCACAAAACCCTTACCAGGAAAGGGGGATATTCTTTTTCACTTGATCCTGAGTGGAGTGTTTATTCCAGTTGCAGAGGAAGCAATATGTCTTGGGCTTACCTTGGATAGTATTCGTACCTGGAAAGCGCAATAAACATGGATAGATATTGGGCATATCATATGACCTGTGGAAAGAATTAGGGTCTTGGCACAAAGCAACTTCAGTTGCTATATAAGATGGTGGTGAAACCACGTATTATATACAGTTGGTGAGAATTCAGCCATAAAAAGCAATCCCAAATCGAGCTCTATATGTTCGCGTTCGGGCCCGGTGCTTTCCAGTCTTAATTCAAGGACAACGAGATGCAGAGTATGAAGTCTGACAAAGCAATACCCAAAACCAACAAGGAGCTGCCAATTCAGATCATCATTCCTAGCAGATAGGAATGGACCAGCTCCAAGGACCGCCTACTTGAGGGCTCCTGTTGGTACACAGACGGCTCCAAAACTGCAAAAGGTGTTGAAGCTGGTGTATCTTGTCGAGGTGCTGCCTATGAACAGTCAATCTGTATTGGCAGGTTCACTACTGTTTTTCAAGCAGAAATATTCCCTATTAACCACTGTTCTAACCTCTTTCTTGCTCACTCATTACCTATATCTATCTATCTATTATGAGAAAGGTAAAAAGTTTTCGTTTGTTAAATTCAATTTCTTAAGTCCAGCCTTATAATAACTTTCGAAATTAAATTTCAGATATATTTCATCAAGTATTGAATAACATTCGTTATTGCATTGATTTTTTCTGAAAGAATCTAATTGGGCAGCGGCTATGGATATGAAGTTTTCATGGAGAGGAACGTGTAGAAATTTTCAGTGCAAACGATCGCTAATTCTGGAGTCCCTGATATGGTGCCTAACAATATTATTAGCTGATTCTGTGTATTAACTCATATAGATTATCCTAAGAAATTCAGAATTCGAATATCGATTTACAGGGTGGAATAATTAATTTGGTTCAAAAAACAGTAATTTCTCTAATGCAGATCTGTTCTTTTTTGGCACAAACAAGTTTGATTGTTGTCTGCCTATTTTATTTTATCACAAAACTTAAATGAAATCAGATCATCTCATTGAAATATAAACAAATTTAAAAAACAGCCTGTATATTGTAAACAAAAAGCAATGGAACAAATAAATATAATTATGGTATAACAGCCAATGAAAAGAATCATTGAAGTAGTTGATTCCATTAGAGCCAATCCCGAAATTATTCGAAACTCGACACGAAATATTATTCATCGATCCACCAAATGCATATACATTGGAGGTGTTCATTTTAGCATCTAGAAAATTAGCTTCAATACTACATGTTTTTCTGCAGATTGCAATTCTCAATCATTATCTTCTTTGTGAATAATCGTTTTCTGTGAAAATTTAGAGTTTGCCACAGTACAAACAACTACTTTATAATAAATTCTGCCAACACATGGAAAAAATATGTTTCATTCAGAATTTCAAATATGAATGATAAGAAAGGAAGGGTACTACGTGATAACTTTTCGTTTGGAAACTTCAACTTTTAAAGTTGAGTACTGTAGTAACTTTGGAAGTCAAACCTAACCTAACCTCAACTATTGCCGTAGCCTAAAGTGTCAAGGCTCAAGAGGAACGACAAGAAGAGCGTGACTGGGAGAATAAAACCTCCGTGACGAAGGTTCCAGTAGGTTCAGTGCTGTTCTCGAAAGAGGTTTCATGGAGCTCGAAAAGATGGATTGTGGAAGTTACAAAGAAAAATAGTTAATTCATCACAGCCGGGGTCGATGCCGTTAGTTGCAGCCATGAAGCATTTTTTTGTGTGTCCTACAAATAAAATTATATATAAATGTGAATGTCTGCACTCTATTCCAGCATTATTCAAAATCTAGCTTTACTTAAGGACATAAATTAAATATATTTCTACCTAGACGATGAACTGATATTGTTTGAAAATTTCTCTGCTCCTTTTGTTATCTCTTATGGTCCCGTAATTTTTCAAGAAAAAAATCTGCCAAGTGGGAGTGTTTCGTATAAGCTTGTATGACTATGAAAACTTCATACAGAAAACTAAATTCAGAATACTCGTTCATGTAGCACTTGAAACCATTGTAGAAAATTAAAGTTCTTTTCTTACTTGAGTATCGAACGTATTCATCACTGAGACCTGAATAAAACCTAGCTAACAACAAAATACTGAGGAGATTAATGAATATTATTGTTATCAACTCTGAAATGATTTTCCGAAAAAATCGAATATCTCAAAGATCTCTGATTTGTACCGCCAATCGATATTGCTGCTTATCTGACAAAAAAAACCATGTGCTAACTAACACTGAAATCGCAAAAATCGTGCATGTTTGATTGTTTTAACTAGTAATTAAGCCTGCTCGGTGGCGTAGAAGATATGGTACTCGTACCCTGCGCAGAGTTACCTGGGTTTTGGGATTCTGGGAATCGCATGAGTGTGCATCTTTCGGAGAAGATGTCAAGCTGTCGGTCCTGTCTAACAGAGATCTGTTGGACATTGAAGATCCATCCCCTCGACACGAGAGGGGTTCGGCAAAATTTCCGGGTTAGTGACATGACAGAATTCTCCGGCGTTACATTGGCCGAAAGGCGGAAATAGAGCACGTTAAAGGAATAACAAACAATAAAACTAGTAATTAACTAATAATACACAACAAAATGGCGTCGAGTGAACACAACACGAAAAGTAATAGGCTAGATAAACTTGAAAAAGGTTATCTTATAGACATTATAGTGAAACGAAAATTACCTGAGAACGTAATATTTAGTGCAGTGTTTAATACAAGGCGGGAAGAATTTTCCAACTTTGAAATAAAACCTGTGAGTGAAAAATCACATGATCCTGGTAGCGTGGGTGATACTGAACCCTGTCGAAAACCAGAATGCCAGTATGATCGGCTTCAATATGGCTTTTTGGATCGTCAACTTGATACATCACGAACATTGATGAGACATTTGGAAAAACGAATCAACAATGTAGAAGAAATTAATTTTCTTTAAAAAAAACAAGAAAACAATGTACACAAAGAGAAAATGCAAAGGATGTGGCTCCACCTAATGCCATTCAATGAAGTCAAAAAATCTGTCAGCAATTAAATCTGCGGGAAATCAAAATAATAGACTAAAACTAGCAGATGTCGACAACGACTGGACGGAATACGTTCCACAGGACTCAGTCAATGTAAACATTCTCAGTGGTAAATCATCGGGAAAACTGAATAATGAGTGACGGATTCAAACTAGTCTCGCATAGGAAACCGAAAAGTTTTAACAATGCAAGATTGAATGATACTAAGGAAATTATAAGATGTACGAATGCCGAAAATACCATGAAGATTCAGGCGTTCAGGAATTTTCCTGGGTTTATGTTGGGAGAGTGCATGGTGATGTATGTCGGGAAACTTTCGAAGAGTTTCTGAATGACAGCTGGCCTGATCAAGAATTTTAATGTTATAAACGTAAGACGAAAGGAAACAACAGCAGTTATAAGGTTAGTGGGATATCTGAAATTAAGAATGTACTGATGTCCGATGATAAGTGGCCGAAGGGTGTGATTGTCAAGGAGTATCAGTTTTTTTCGATCCAAATAAGAGTCAAAGCATTATACTACCTGAACGTAAACGAAATTAATTTGCTGAATATTAACATACAGGGTATTCTGAATAACAACAAACTCAATATTCCTGAAAAAAACAATACTAAATGAGAAAAATATTGGTATTTTGTGTGTCAGTGAGCATTGGTTGAAGACAAAAAACTTTTCATTTTATGATGCTCTAGATGATTACATTCTTGTTGGTGGATATGCTAGGGAAATTCTCGAGAAGGGCGGTGTTTGCACATTTGCTAGAAGTTGATTGGACATGCAACCCATTCGTTTTGAGTCTGTTGAAAAGAATTTCGAAATTTTTGTTTCTAAAATGAAAAGAACAACCCAACTGAAGAAAAATATTTATGTAATGAATATATATAGGTCACCATCTGGCGATTTTAAAGTGTTTTTCATTGAACTATCTAAAGTATTGGGGAAGTTGTATATATGAGATAAAAAACACAAGGTTCAACTTTAATCTACACTTTATTTGAAAAAATTCGACGACGTTTCGCTGACACAGCAGCTTTATCAAGAATGACAAACAGAATGAAGAGTATGGTATTATAAACAAATCGTAGAACAAGTTGGATGAATAGCAGGAAAATCCACACCGAGCCATTGTACAGTTAGTATGAAAGGTATTAAAAACTAATTAAACAAGTTGAGTAGGGGTGAATAATTCACATCTACCTGCTCATTCACAAGCTTGTCCGAATGTTTGTATCTATTTATTTCTAATGCTTCTAGAAGATCTAATTGTCGTCAACATATCCATACCAATAAAGAAATTTGTAATAGATGTTGTTGAGAGCAGAATAATTTTGTTCAATAACAAAATGAAATGAATGAACAAAATTATTTTTCTCTCAACAACATCTATTACAGTAGTGAAAATGGTTTGATCATGGGAAATCCTTTGAGTCCACTTTTAGCAGAGATGTTTATGAATAATATAGAACAGAAAATTCATACACATCCACTCATTTCCAAATTTCTTTATTGGTATAGATATGTTGACGACATCCTAGTATGTTTCATTGGAACTACTCGTCAATTAGACTTATTTCTTAATTTCATTAATTCCATCCATTTGAACATTAAATTCACGATAGAAATTGAACAGAACGATTCCATTAATTTTTGGACTTGAAAATCACTAAACGAAATAATAATCATGTTTTTCGGTCTTTCGTAAACCAACACATACTGATACAATTAAACATAACTACTCATTACATCCAATTCAACACAAAGTTGCAGCTTTAAACAGCATGGTACATCGGTTACTCAATTTACCTTTATCAGTAGAAGATTATAATGAAGAGTTAAACATCATCAAACAGATAGTCATTAATAATTCATATAATCCGGATATGATAGATCTAATCATTCGTAAAAACTGTATCAGAAAGCAATAAATGAAGTATATCCTATTCATAAAGACTATAAAATATTCAACAGTTTAACATTCTGCGGTTCTGCAAGTACAAATATTAAATTCTTTCTCGTCAAACAAAATCTTAATATAACTCTCAAAACTTCTAATAACTTAGGTAAACATATTAAAAATAATAAATCTCGAGTTGAAAAATCAAGTAAATCAGGAATCTTTAAACTCAATTGCGGTTCTTGTGATGAAATTTATATCGGTAGGACCTATAGGAGTTTTGGCATAAGAACATCTGAACATAAACGTAGCTTCGATAAAAATAAATCTGATTCAAATTATTCAAACCACTTAATAAAAGAAAACCATTCATTCAATGAAAACTTTGACATATTACATATAAAATCAAAAAGTTTAAAATTAGATCTCCTAGAAGCATTAGAAATAAATAGATACAAACATTCGGACAAGCTTTTGAAGGAGCAGGTAGATGTGAATTATTCACCCCTACTTAACTTGTTTAATTAGTTTTTATTACCTTTCATACTAACTGTACAATGGCTCGGTGTGGATTTTCCTGTTATTCATCCAACTTGTTCTACGATTTGTTTATAATACCATACTCTTCATTCTGTTTGTCATTCTTGATAAAGCTGCTGTGTCAGCGAAACGTCGTCGAATTTTTTCAAATAAAGTGTAGATCAAAGTTAAACCTTGTGTTTTTCATCTCATTTATATCATGGATCTACATCAAGTAACGGCCTCCACAATTCAAATGAAGTTGTATAAGTTTGGAAAAAATTATATAATCTGTGGTGATACAAATATTGATCTCTTAGAGCAGGGAAAGGAACACGAAACGCTTATCAATTTATTGAATGAATATAATATGAAGCCGCACATTCGAGAACCAACGAGATTTGATAGGGGTGGTGCTGCTATATGCATAGATAATATTTTTTCAAATATGGAGGTGTTGTCTGCATGTGTGGGGGATACCTATCTTTCAGATCATACCTTCCAGGTTTGTAAGTTCGACCATGATATTGAAACTAAGTCGCAACCTAGTTACATTAAAAAAAGAAATTATTCTCCAAATAATATAAAACTTTTTAGAATTGAGTGATAAATGAAACATGGGTTTCTTTGAAGAGTCAAACTAATTTTAATGAAAAATTCAAAATATTCAGTGGAATCTCTTACACATATTACAATGAATGTTTTCGTGAACAACTTGTCAATGAAAAGGATGTAAGTAAGAAATGGTTTACACTTCGGCTCCGGTCGCTTCACCTCCAGTTGTGTGAAATGTCTAAAATGGAAAAATGCATTAAAACTCCTATTTAGTCAGATGAATTCAAAACATTATAGAAAAAATACAAAGAAGAAGCTGCTTACGCTAAAAACCAACAAAATAATTTGAGAAATATCAATAAGGAATGTTGGAGAATTATCCATCAACATAAACGGAAGAAAAACGTTTGACCTTGAACTATTCGATAAAGAAAATAATTTGAAAATGAATATTAAGAAGGATTTATGTAATATAATCAATGATTTTGCCTCGTTAGCTAATTCACAGAATGCAGGTGAAAATATTGTAGACTCATACCCCAATATTAACAAAAGTGTTTTTCTGGCACCTGTTACGGCTGCTGAGGTCATTGGAATTATTCGGGAAACCACTAGAAAACCGGCACCAGGAATCGATGGTGTTGATGGAGAAATCTGAATCGTGTCAGTGGATGTTTAAGTGAAATTTTAGCATATTTGATCAACGAATCATTTTGCCAAGGTGTATATCCTGATGAATTAAAAAAGCCGAAATCAATTCCTCCATACAAGAATGAAGGCTCTAAGTGTGATGTCGCGAATTATCGAATATTATCGTTGCAGAACCTGTTTGCAAAATTGTTTGAGACAGCTTATTCGGTGAGAACTTACAGTTTCATTGAGAAAAACCAAATTGTTTTCAGACGCGATAAAAGTTCTAACACGACCCTTAATGAAGATATCAATATTATATAAACACCTCAAAGAAGTCTAGGGAACACTTCTGAATATCGATATATCGTATCCAGAACGATCAATATGGATGATTTTTTTTAAGAAATGAACACCTGCATCAATTTCTCACCAAATTATGTAGAGTGCCGCAACAGCGACGCTGCTTTATAATCATTTCATGTATTCAGTGTTTGAAATCAGTTAGTTGGCACTTTGTTTCTATTGTAAGCACAAATAAAAGATTCAAGTTTTGTGATTCGACCATGGAAAGACGACATTTGACTAGAGAAGAGATGTTACGAGCCGTTGGCATGCTCCAAGCTGGGAGCTGTTTCAATGAAACAGAGCTATCACGAGTTCATAATGTACAAATTTCCGACCAAACTGTGAGAAATCGGCTGCACGAAGGTCAACTCCACTACAGACGTCCTTTAAGACTTCCACAACTGACCCATGGAAATCGCGCTGCACGTTTAGCTTGGTGCCAAGAACACGTAAACTGGGATCAAGAGAGGTGGGCCACAGTTCTCTTCAGTGATGAATCTAGATTTAGTTATTTTCCCGATTCGGGAAGAATTCGAATATGGAGGGAACCTGGAAAGCAAAACCGTCTCCAGCATGCTCGAGAAGTTGTTAGACAGGGAGGCGGATATGTGATGTTTTGGGGAGGTATACGCCTTGGTGGAAGAATTGACCTCGTTTTCATACAGAATAACCTCACGGGAAATTATTACGCAAATGAGATAGTTTTACCTGTAGTGGTACCGTTTCTCCAAACAATGGGTCAATATCCACTCTTCCAACAAGATAATGCCCCTCCTCATCGTGCAAGAGTTGTCTTGAACGTTATTGAAGAGAATGATATCGATCTTCTACCATGGCCATCCTGCTTCCCAGATCTGAATCCCATCGAGCATGTGTGGGACACCCTAAAAAGAAATCACCTGCATCAAAACGTCTTCCATCGTGAACAGGAGCTTCGATTAGAAGTTCAGGGGTCTTGGAATGACTAAGGCCAAAATGTAATAGACAATTTAATATTAGGCATGCCACGACGATGCCAAAGTGTCATTAATAACAGAGGTGGACCTTCTGGGTACTGAGAAATATAAGTGCTTCCATATCGTTTCGAAAATATTAGTTCAGGATTTTTTTTGTGTTTCACCAAATTTCGTCATTTTCAAATTTCATATTTTTTTTTATAATAGGTGCTTTGGAGAAGTCAAATATTATTTTGTTTTCTTGAGAATACATTATATACAATACATCCTAACAAAAACCGAAAGATTTTCATAAATTCGAATCGTCAAATTCATATTTTAAAGATATTGGTAAGTGTTCCCTAGACTTTTTTGCTCAAAATAACAAAAATCATTGTGTTGCTCTATTCTACGACTTGAGCAGGGCGTTTGATGTTGTTTGTCACTCACTTCTTCTGAAAAAACTGTATAGACAAGGTATACGTGATAAAGCCTACATCTGGGCAAAATCATATCTGAAACATCGAAAACAAACAATTGTTATAGATGGATGTAAGTCGAGGGAGGTTGAAATAATGGCGGGTGTACCGCAAGGCTCCGTATTAGGACCATTATCTTTCCTTTTGTTTATGAAAGATTTGGAAATGTCGTCAGATTCTTAAGTAAATACTTATGCGGAAAAAACGGAAGAAGGACTTGTTCAAAAAGCAAATGATTCCTCTAAAAGTTTTGTTGATTGGTGTAACAGAAACGGTCTCGTCATTAATAGGAATGAAACATTTGCAATAAGATTTTTGCCGAAGAATATCTCTCATGACCACAGCCTGCTTCTCAAGGTTCTTGATAAATCTGTGTAATAAGTGACTGATATCAATTTCTTGGGAATGAAAATTGACCATAAACTTACCTGGAATTGTCATAATGAAATAGTGTGTTCATAAATCAGTTCGACCTGCTTTCTCGTGAGAGCACTTCAGGATACGGTGACTTTCGATGTACTTCATCTCACGTACTTCGGTTTGGTGCAATCGGTTCTTTCATATGGTATCACATTGTGGGGCGCGGATGAGTGCACCGGCGATGCATTTCGTGAACACAGGAAAGTTTTGAGATGTATGACAGCTTCTGGTCCAATGATATCTTGTAGACCCTTATTCCGAAAACTAAAAATTTTGACACTTCCATCTCTTTATATATTTCAATTACTTTATTATATAAAAAAACAGGAAAAATTATATGAAAAACTTAGAGATCGACATCGGTATGCAACAAGATATAATAATAAATTGTACCCACCATTTTCGAGGCTCAAGGTTGGCCAGAATTCACAAGTCTACCAGAGTATTAAGTGTTTCAACAAACTTTGTGAAATTTTGAATGACAATGTTAGTTTGTCTGTTTTCAAACGTGTCGTCTTTGAGTTTCTTGTTTGACATGTTTCTTATCCGCTTAACGAGTTTATCGAATTTAGAAATTGATAATGTATCTTTGTGAAATATTGTATTTTGTAGTGTACACCATTTTCCCTGACAGTCCTAATAATGTGATTTATAATTGTATTTTGGAGCAATAAACATCTACCTATCTGTCTATAGGTTCCGATAATTATACCCTATATGTTCTCCTTGGAAGGCAACTCTTTCATATCCATAACGGTGACGTTGTTGGAATCATTTTTATATCCGGCCAATGAGATGTTTTGGCATGACGAAAACAAATATATAGGTCGACAGAGAAAACGGGATAGTTTTTTTTTCGTTATAACTTCCGCAATTTAGGAGCTAAATCATTCGTTCTTGCTTCATTGGAAAGCCAAAGGACTAGGTTTTTCAGAAACTGTATCGGAATTTCCGGTGAACCATTTCTGACTAAAACCAACCTGAAATTTAATTTCTGTTCGAATTCAAAATGGCCGACTTCCTCAAATATTAACAATTTTCCCCGCGCATTAAAAAAGTTTTCGCGGTCGTAATGAAGCAACTGCGTAATTCAATCACTAGATTCAACCTATTCTATCTTTTTGAGGGGTCGAACTCGAATAGTGATTCAGAATTGTGCCAATTGTCGTCAATAATGTTTCTCTTTTCCACCATCATATTCACCTCCCGTTGTGAAACCTCTGGACATAGACTGCATGCTTTAACTCTATGATAAACAAAAAAAATTGAAATGTCATCGAGTTTTAGACGACATCTGGTTTGAACTCGAATTTTATCTTGGTGTTGCTTGTTTTTGACGTTTGAAATTGTTAACAATGGTTTTAACAAATGAGGATAAGTGTTTCATTGAATGTTTATTTGTGCGTGGCTAAAGTGCTAGGCAAATATTACGCCATTTCCCAGACCCTAATTACAAAAGAAGTACCATCTATGATCTTGAGGGAAAATTTCGGGCAACAGGGTCATTAGGAAGAAGATCAAGATGACTGTTTCTCAAATATCTCAGAGCTGCCAACTGTTAAAAACATCTGCGAAAATAATAAAACGACATGATTTTGTCTGAGAAAATACATGATTAAAAACATCGAACAGAAAGAATCAAGTACTCAGAATGGAAAATGACCTCCATTGACATTAACAACCATCTGCACCCGTCTTCTCCAGCCCTCTATGGATCTCGAAATTACTTCTTGATCAAGATTGTTCCATTATTCTTGAATTTTTTTCCTCAGCTCCTCACAATTATTGAAAATAATACCATTTTTATACATCATTTCTTCCAAATGACCGCACAGAAAATAGTCGGACAGATTAAGATCGGGACTATTTGGGGGCCATTGTTCTGGTTCGATGATATCGTCTACGCGTTGTCATAGATAACCCATAATATAGTGACTGGTATGACATCTGGCTCCATCCTAAAATCAATTGAAATGGATTTCATTTAGATACATCTAATTTGTGACACCCTGTACACTGATGGCAAGTTGAGGAGTAAGTAGCGTTTTTTTGTGATAAAGTACTGGTTGTTCACTTCTTGGACAAACGTTGTCAGAAGAATATGGAAAAGTTGTAGAATTCTAAAGAAGATTTGAACCAATAAAAATCCTCCAAAAAGCTACTCCATTTCTCAACCGTTCATTTTCAGCTGGATGCAACTGTACTTATTCATGTCAAACAAAAAACAGCAATCATTCATTTGCATGAAAGTGAACTGAGGGTTTGACGCCTCAATAGTTGGTAACATATGGTCAAGAATTATGTGACAATAATTATCCGAATCTAATCTTATGCCTTGTTCTATAAAAATGATATTTGATTCAAAGTTCCTCGAAATACCGGCAGAGACCATTACATGCCTGGAAAATGTTTGTCTTTCCCTCTGCAAATTAAAGGCATATTCCTTTTGATCTCATTCGTCGAAACACAAATTCTGTCATTCTGGCTGTTTTTTGTTGGGGCAACATTGAACATTTTTTCGTCTGTGAGCCAGATATTTTCAATTTGTCTACGGGTTCTAAATCTATTTAATAAACTTCTGCATCGCTCGAATCTTCGCTCTTCGATAGCTTGAGTCAATTGAAAATTATAGTGCCTCCGAAAAGACTTAAGACCCAAATCGTGTCTTATTATTCTTCTCACAGAGGTTTTAGAGATTTGCCATCTCTGAGACATATGAAAAATAGTCAAGCTAGTTCCTGGAGTTCTGATAGGGCTGACTGCTAATGCAGAAATTCGCTGAATGTTATCCTGATATTGTCAATTGCATTTGTAATACGAAAAATGTAGAGTTGATGCTTGAAACAGGTTATGAAAAAGCCGAGTACCTGTGTTCTAACAGTTCTAGCTGCACCAAAACCTGGTCTTCTTCCTAATGATCCTGTTGTCGGAAATTTTTCCTCAAGATCATAGATTGTACTTCTTTTGTAATTAGGGGCTGGAAATTGTCGTAATATTTGCTTAGCAGTATAGCCATGCAAAAATAAACATTCAATGAAACGCTTATCCTCATTTGTTAAAACCATTGTTAACAATTTCAAACGTCAAAAACAAGCAACACCAAGATGAAATTCGAGTTCGAACCAGATGTCGTCTAAAACTTGATGACATTTCATTATTTTTTATTAATAATAATAAAACTTTTCATAGTCATACAAGCTTATACGAATTACTCCCTTTCGGTAGATTTTCTTCTTGAAAAATTACGGAACCATAAGAGATAAAATATGAGCAGAAAGATTTTGAAACACTATCAGTTCATCATCTATTTAGAAGTATATTTAATTTATGTCCTTGAGAAACATAAAGCTAGGTTTTGAATAATGCTTGAATAGGATGCAGACAAATGCTTCGTAGCTGCAACTTATGGTATCGACCCCGGTTGTGATGAATTAACTACTTTTTTTATTTATCTAGCAGTATAGCCACGCACAAATAAACATTCAATGAAACGCTTATCCTCGTTTGTCGAAACCATTGTTAACAATTTCAAACGTCAAAAACGAGCAACACCAATACAAAATTCGAGTTCAAATCAGATGTCGTCTACAACTCGATGACATTTCTTTATTTCTTGTTTATCATACACTGCATTAAGCATTCAGTTTATGTTCAGAGGTTTCACAACTGGGGATGCATATGATGGTGGAAAAGAGAAACATTATTGACGACAATTGGCACAATTCTGAATCAATATTCGGGTTCGACCCCTCAAAATGATGGGAAAGGTTGAATCTAGTGATTGAATTACGCAGTTGATTCATTACGACCGCGAAAAACTTTTTTAATGCACAGGAAAAATTGGTAATATTTGAGGAAGTCGGACGTTTTGAATTCGAACCAAAATCAGATTTCAGGTTGGTTTTAGTAAAAAATGGTTCTTTGTCTTCCTAGAGCATCCACGAAAAATACAACAACTTCAGGAGTGCCAACGCCAAGAGGTGGAAAAAATATTTCGATTTCAGCTGAAAATCAAAATGAAAAAAATTTTTCACGCTAATTTTTTACCAATTCTTGAAATATTTTTAAGATCAATATGTCGAATTGTTCAGAAAAGACTGAATTATCGACTGAATTCCCCATTCGAGTTTTTTAGTAAGAAAAACGTTCCAGCGTCTTGAAATATTGCTTATTTTCGAACGTGCCAGCCTTATTGTATTTCACTGAAAGTAAAATTTCGATACAGTTTCTAAAAAACCTAGTCATTTGGCTTTCCAATGAAGCAAGAACGAATGATTTAGCTTCAAAATTGCGAAGGTTTTAACCAAAAAATAATTATCCGGTTTTCTCTGGCGTACCTATCAATTTGTTTCTATAATGCCAAAACATCTCATTGGCAGGATATATTAATGATCCAACCAACGTCACCGTTAAGGATATGGAAGAGTTGCATTCCAAGGTAGAATATATAATGTATAATTATCGGAAGCTTTTACTAGTTAATTACTAGTTTGTTTGTGTGTTATTCCTTTAATGTGCTCTATTTCCGCCTTTCGGTCAATGACACGCGGGGGAATTCTGTCAACTCACTAACCCGGGAGTTTTGCCGAACCCCTCTCGTGTCGAGAAAAGGGATCTTTGATGTCCAACACATCTCTGTTAGACAGGACCGACGACTTTACATCTCCTCCGAAAGATGGACACTCAAGCGATTCCCAGAATCTGAAAAAATCGCACCGACTTTGTGCCGATAGAACCCAGGTAACTCTGCGCAGGGGACGGGGACGAGTATCATATCCTCTACCCCACCGAGCTGGCTTAATTACTAGTTGAAACAATCAAACACGCACGGTTTTCGCTATATCAGTGTCAGCACATGGATTCCATTGTCAAATAAGCAGCAATATCGATTGGCGGTACAAATCAGAGATCTTTGAAATATTCGATTTTATCGGAAAATCATTTCAGAGTTGACAACAATAATATTAATTAATACCTTCAGTATTTTAGTGTTAGGTAGGTATTATAAAGGTCTCAGTGGTGAATACGTTGGATACTCAAGTTAGAAAAAATTTTAATATTCTACTATGGTTTCAAGTGGTAAATGCACGAATAATCTGAATTTAGTTGTCTGTTTTCAACTGGTAAAAACGAGAACGAACTTTTCCTAGTTATACAAGCTTATACGAATTACTCCCACTCGGCAGATTTTCTTCTTGAAAGATTACGGGACCATAAGGAATAAAAAAAGAGCAGAAAAATGTTGAAACAATATCAGTTCATCATCTATGTTTAATTTATGTCCTTGAGAAACATAAAGCTAGGTTTTGAATAATGCTTGAATAAGGTGCAGACATTCACAATTATATATAATCTTATTTGTAGGAGACACAAAAAATCCTCTTACAATGCATCGTAGCTGCAACTAACGGTATCGACCCCGGTTGTGATGAATTAACTACTTTTTTTCATTTACCTAGCAGTATAGCGACGTACAAATAAATATTCAATGAAACGCTTATCCTCATTTGTGAAAACCATTGTTAACAATTTCAAACGTCAAGAACAAGCAACACCAATATAAAATTCGAGTTCAAATCAGGTGTCGTCTAAAACTCGATGACATTTCTTCATTTTTTGTTTATCATAGAGTTAATGCATTCAGTCTATGTTCAGAGGTTTCACAACGGGAGATGCATATGATGGTGGAAAAGAGAAACGTTATTGACGACAATTGGGACAATTCTGAATCAATATTCGAGTTCGACCCCTCAATATGATGGGAAAGGTTGAATCTAGTGATTGAATCACGCAGTTGATTCATTACGACTGCAAAAACTGTTTTAATGCTCGGGGAAAATTATTAATATTTGAGGATGTCGGCAATTTTGAATTCGAACGGAAATCCAATTTTAGGTTGGTTTTAGTAAAAAATGGTTCTTTGTCTTCCTAGAGCATCCATGAAAAATACAACAACTTCAGGAGTGCCAACGCCATGAGGTGAAGAAAATATTTCGATTTTAGCTGAAAATCTGAATGAAAAAAATTCTTCACCCTAATTTTTTACCAATCCTTGAAATATTTTCAAGATCAATATGTCAAATTGTTCAGAAAAGACTGTATCATCGACTGAATTCCACATTCGAGTTTTTTAGTGAAAAAAAAACGTTCCAGCGTCTTGAAATATTGCTTATTTTCGAATGAGTCAGCCATATTGGATTTTACTGGAAGTGAAATTTCGATACAATTTCTGAAAAACCTAGTCCTTTGGCTTTCAACTGAAGAAGAATGAATGAGATAAAAACACAAGGTTTAACTTTGATCTACACTTTATTTGAAAAAATTCGACGACGTTTCGCTGACACAGCAGCTTTATCAAGAATGAAAAATAGAATGACATCATTCTATTTTTCATTCTTGATAAAGCTGCTGTGTCAGCGAAACGTCGTCGAATTTTTTCAAATAAAGTGTAGATCAAAGTTGAACCTTGTGTTTTTATCTCATTTATATCATGGATCTACATCAAGTAACGGCCTCCACAATTCAAATGAAGCAAGAATGATTTAGCTTTAAAATTGCGAAAGCTATAACGGAAAAAAATTATCCGGTTTTCTCTGGCGCAACCTATATTTTCGTGTTGATGACAAATTTAGTGTTTTTAGATTTTTATTCCAGTTGTACAAAGACATGAAATCTTACAGAATTTCATGATTCATTGATTTCAACTTCTCATACCTAAACGTTCCTAAGGAAATGCGAATGAGGTCATAATCATAATATCTTTTAGCAATTTAACTACGATTTTCATATTTTAATTTCAAGTTGAATTACGAAATATTGCTTTTGATAAAATTCATGATTTTGTTGAACGGGAAATACTCTATTACTTTCAATTCTCTTGCGAGTTTCAAAATAAGCTCCAGAAACATTACATTACATTAGCAGTTTTTGTTAATTCTTGTTTTGTTTTGTTTGTTTAGCTTCACTAATAATAATAATAATGAGAACTGAAGAAATTGACAATTCATTGAAATTTGGTCTACTAAACGTTTGTCGGGTCACCTTGTTCGAAGGGGAACTGAAATAATTATATAATTATTAAAATTTGACAATGAAAAACACGTACCAACTTGTTCTATACATGGATGTATTTTTATATATCGCCCCTTATGTATTTTATATTCTTGATTTAGCTCCGTACAAAAGAGAACTTCGCATATGCTGCTAGTAACAATACCTTCATTCTAAATCCTGCAGATCCTGCTGAACCACTAGCATATTGCAGGGGCCCCTAGAATTTCGTTCCTGCTCACTTCAAATGCAAATTATAATCATCGTAAAGTACAAGAGTAATAGATTCTCACTCGCTTAGAGAATCCATCGGTAAAGGAAAAAGCATTTCAGCTTGGTTTAGCGTGAAAGAGCACGTCGTACGAAATAGGGCAGCTGCCCTCCTAGAGCCCGGACAATCGAAGGAACAATACGGATAGACTACAATACTTCTTTGATCGTCTCTGCGTCTTACATTTTACACGTTGACGTTTCTTGAATCACAACAGCACCTGGGGAATATGGCTCGTGCTACAGCTCACTCTTGAAACGACTTTAAGAATTTTAAGAACATCTATTCATTCATTTTCCCCTGGTCGAGAATATATTTGTGATACAGGAGAATTTATGATTCCGTGTCTAACCACATTTTGTATTCGATAACAAAGGAAGAGGAGCAGTATTACGAAATATAAGATGAAATTTATTGATTCTTTTATGAAGTGAAAATGAGAAATATTTTTGAAATACGGGTTACATTTCTCTTATCCTTTTGATTTAGTTCTCATAATGCTTGATTTCTTCTAAACCGAAAGTGCATTTACATAAGTATAAAAATGGCATAATTAGAAAAGTAAAAGTGGTATTCAATAATTGAAAATGACCGAAGGGTCGAAACCGGTCTTGTATCAACAAATCAAGGTGGAAATCTGACAAAAGTGTTTTTGTCGTTTCCATATTTCGGAATGGTAACAACTTTTTTGTGTTTTAATAATTTTTGTACCTTGATTCGATTTCGAGATGAAAAATACGAATCATTTTGTTGGATTCGAATCCAATGAAATATCTATACAAAACTATAAAAAATTGAGTGATCCTTAGCATTTTTTCACTTATAGTCTCTCAGGTGGCCACGAGTTTATGTGTAATAACGTAATTTGAATTTTTTTATTTTTTGCTATAGAGTGTTATAATATAGAAGAAAAGAAATATTTTTCAAATGGCAAAACCAGCATATTGCTCTTCTCTTTTAGCTCTTGGAGCATTGTGTGATTTTATTCATTTAATTTCTTATATATCTGAAATACATTGGACATGAATAATTCATTATTTTTGTATTATGAACAATAGCAATGGTAGCTTTTGTGAATTATAGATTTATCAAAATATTGTGATCATATTTCATTAAAAATTCAACAATAAATTTGTCGCTAACATTCAGCTGAAATTTTATTTTTTTTTCACACAAAATTATGAATTTGAATGGACTCAAATTTTCCTTGAAAAAGTAGAAAGAAATGTTCATCTATATTATTCAGTGGATTCCCATGACTCCTTCTAACGGCTGCTCGTCGTCTCGGCATGTGTTTCATTGAGTTTGTTGTGAATACCGGAAGAATGTAAATTTACTCTTCACGACGCAATTCAGTTGACCTAACTAACGTATCAAAGAGTTCACCTCTCTCATGAATTGGCTTCTGTGAGCGAATGCATTTGTGCTCGATAAAATTGTGGTCAGGGGATCGTCGCTGCCAGTCGATTCTAAGAATATAGTGGAGTTGTAGACTTCCTGTGACAATGGTGGCTAGATGAGGACATGAATTGTCATGCATAAGAATTAAATCAACTCTTCACAAAATTTGTGAGGTGTTGCATCAATGCTTTTGGGAATAGCCTCACGAACAATCTATATCTGTATCAACCAAGAGAACAAGCTGGCTTTCCTGCTACATTTGGCATAAATGACAACCATTAAGCGATAGAGGCCTTAATAGAGGAAAATTTTGAATGCAATCTGCTTCTCGTACAAATTTCAGTTGATTTTGAAAGACTATTAAAAATACATGTTTCAAAAACTGAATTGAAACGAAAGAGGAATTAACGAGGATGGAGAACTTCAGAATCATCGTCGATTTGCCAAAGACATCGTCTTCATTTCAAAGCGCAATTAAGAATGAAGAGAGATGCTTCTAAAGTTAACCACAGAATGCCATAAGATATGCTAACATACACCAGTATTTCAATTTATCCACACACTTAAGAGTGATGCCAGATGAAGAATATATTTCAATTTAAAAAATCATTCGTCCTCAGTTTCGGTTCCACATTAGAACAGATTTCAATAAATGTTTAATAGTTGTTCGTGAAACATGATTCGTCACTGTATAAAATCTTTGTAGGATATTGTGGATCCCCCTACAATTTCCTAAGGTACTCCCGACAGTACTGCAGTCGCCTAACACCATCGTTAACATACAGGTGTTGTAGTTATTTAAATGAGCGGTACTTATGTTTTTTCAAAATTCTCTATGCGTTTTGGTGGCTAAATTCAAGTTCCTCGGCAATTTCCCTTGTTGATGTGGTTGGATTAATACCAACAAATGTCAATACGATTATTTCGGTATCTTCGTCGATAACGAAATCCTTCGATTTAGCAGGTTGCACCTCTCAAAATTTTCGTTCAACTAGGTTCTATTCGGATGAAGTCTTTCCGGGTAGCGTAATCTGTATAATTGTTCAGCTTGAACGCTATTTTGCCTGCACTCTTCATAGATCCATATCGACTTTTTCACTTTGGGTGTACTGATTCATACTCAAAACTGAATTCACTAATTCGCAGTGTCGATAATTGACAACAATGGAATTTTGACATGTCACGCTGATTATTTTATGATCACAGAATATTATAAGAATTAACAAAAGTTTTGCATCGCCAACGTAGTTATTGTTATTAGCGAATGGGGAAACTCTGCAAAAATTGCCTAAGTATTTTTCACTAGAACTCCGGAATCGTTAGGAATAGATAGACGTGAGTGGTATAAAAAAGAGATAAAAAATACTGCTTCTGTAATACCGGGTGGCCCGCTATGGTTGTCTCAGAAGAAAACCTACTTTTTGAGGAAAAACTCACATTTAGAATTTTTACACCACGTAAAAAATGAGCTATTAAAGTTTCAGATACAATCTTTTATTTTCGTGATAGGAGATGTTGAGCTAAGCCAATTGTCACAGTTCATGGCCTTCTAGAACAATTGCAAAAAAAGATTATGTTTTGTTTTTCTTTCGAAAATATATCCAAAGAGCGTAGGATGAGATGGACAATTAAAATGAGGCAAAAAAGTACAGTGTCCCATTTGAAAATCTAAAGCTTCTATTGTTTCCGGTAATGCCTATATACAGGGATATCCACCGGGGCCGTCCCTTAAAAACTTTTTAAGTTCCAATAACAATATCAAGCTGAAATTTTATACTCGGCCATAACTAGCTATTTTCAATTGGATTGAAATATTTTCTAAGTGATATCATTTCCGGTTATACCGGAGGTGGGTCATCACTTTGTTATTTCAAATGGCAATCTATCTTTTTTATTATACATCTAGAGCCGACATTTGAGCAAGGCATAAAATACCCAAGTTGTTGGCACTATTTATTGCGTTGTTTTGTATGATTTTTTCAATTTGGCCTTTTTGAATCAGCAATAACTCAATTTTTCAAACTGCACGTGCCAATTTTTATATCGCCATCAGATGAAGCGTCAAATTTCAGATGGAATTGTATATGCATGTATTATACCCATCTCTTATAGTTCCGAAATAATTTGGGAACATATTGAATTTTTATGATTTTGCAAGAACTAACAGAGTATGCTTTGAAATATTTGAATCAAGTAGCTGAGCTGACTACGCTCACCTGACAGGTGTCTAAAATTAATGAACTTGTCACTTCGTTCATTTGAATTTGATATTTCAACAAGAATTGTTGGTAATTTGAAGTGAAAATTTTTGAAAAACACCAGATTGATAATAAAATGGCTGATTATTCATACGAGAATATGTTTAATTTCTTTTCAATTCATGGCGAATGCCAAAAAGTGGTGGATAGAACTTGCAGGCAATTCAATAACCAATTTCCAAATTTGGCGCCTATCAGTAAAAACAAATTTTCGAAGGATTAGAAGCAATTTTCTGTAATTTGGAGGAACAAAATACATAGAAACTAGAAGAAAATCAATGAAAGTGGAATAACCAACACGAGAAATCGATATTTTTGGGCCACAGAAAATCCACATTTCATTGAGGTTATTGATTTCCAAAATAAACTCAGCGTGAACGTTTTTGCAATTTCAATGAATGATTTGTTGGCTTATCACATTTATGAGGAAAATCTTAATGGACAAAGATACCTGGAAATGTTGAGAGGAACATTAGGCACCTGTCAGGTGAGCATAGACAGTTCAGCTACTTGATTCAAATATTTCAAAGCATTCTCTGTTAGTTCTTCCAAAATCATCAAAATTCAATATGTTCCCAAATTATTTCGGAACTATAAGAGATGGGTATAGTACATGCGTATACAATTCCGTCTGAAATTTGACGCTTCATCTGATGGCGATATAAAAATTGGCACGTGCAATTTGAAAATATTGAGTTACTGCTGTTTGAAAAATACCAAATAGAAAAAATCATACAAGACAACGAAATGATCATTTGACATGTGTAGATTGTTTAAAAAATTCCTTGATCCTTCTTCTATCCACTCAAGCAAAAATTGTGTCTGTAGTGCAAAGGATCTACGAGCTACAATTTTTTTAAATGTTCCTCAAAAATCGAGTTTATAACAAAAATAATTAAATCTGTCAAAAGTTTTGACAGATAAGTGCCAACAACTTGGGTATTTTATGCTCTGCTCAAATTTCGGTTCTAGATGTATAAAAAAAAGGTAGATTGCCAGTTGAAATAACAAAGTGATGACCCACTTCCGGTAAAACCGGAAATGGTATCACTTCGAAAATATTTCACTCCAATTTGAAATCGCTAGTTATGGCCGCGTATAAAATTTCAGCTTGATATTGTAATTGGAACTTAAAAGTTCCGTTCGATATCCTGTATATATATATATATATATATATATATATATATATATATATATATATATATATATATATATATATATATATATATCCCACTGTCCCACTGAAAGACAAAGGCTTATATCTCCGTCATTTTTTCGAATCCTTCTTCTCAATTTTGCTTATAGATCGATTATATGGAAGTTTATGTAAGGAGAGAATATCTTAATTTTAAAATGTTCGAGTCAAAAAATAAGTTAATTTTTTTTTATTTTTCGAGCGTGATGGTGGTGTATCCTTTAATACTTCAATAACCTGATGCTATGTTGTGTAAACCATAAACGATGGTATAAAAGGGTCAACACAATTTTAATTAAAATTGGTAACAATTCTCACAGAAAGAGTTGGACCTAATGAAATAGTCTGCAATTATTCGTAATAAGTAATAAGTAATTTGAAACTGAATATACTATTATATCTAAAGAAATTGCATATTCGTCAATGACTTTATTCTTTTCAAATTTCTGAAGTAATCTATACTCTATACATTTCGTTGTACTTCAGGTATAAAAGTAGCGATGATATAGTGAACGTAAATCTAAACCAGTCTGGGTTGTGTTTTCATCATTCTTTTACACCTTTCACCCCTACTTGCTTCCAACTGAAGTCATACCTTACGTTCAGAAGGGAATAAATTCTCACGACAGGGTGTAATCCCTTCGGCTACCTTCTTCGAATATTCTACCCTTGTTCTAGATTTTATTTTCCCACAGATTCTAGAAAAGTATTCGCAAATGGTACATTTTTTCATAATAGATCAGATCAGATCAAAATATATCTACGGTATGATTATTTTCTACAAATAAAAATTAGACTAATAAACAGGATTTTCAGATGTATTGGAAAACTGTAATTCTGTTTAAACTACAAATTTCATTTTAGAATAATCCTAACCAACAGGTTTGTACTATTTTTCCATACGTTGATGTACTTTGAATTCAAATATTTTGAAATATGACGTCCTAGGCAGTTTAGCAGATTATTTAAATAAACGAATTTAAGAATTACAATGACAAAAAATGGTCATTATTGAAATTCTACATCTTTTCAGTATTGAGTCAGATTAAATAATGGATGAAATGTATTGAATGAAAATTAATTTTTCACTACACAGGATAATCATATCTATATTTCAAAAATAGCAAGTGATCATAGTAAATGTTCAAATAAGAATTCTTCACCTACCTGACATTATTCTAATCATTGAAGGACCGTAATGAGTTTTGAATATTATCCTGTAAAATGTCTCGAGCTGCCATTCGTTTTCGATACTATCATGATTGAGATCATATACAGATTTTGAACGTCCCCATAGCAAGTCTGAAGATGTAAATTGGTGCAATCGCGGTGACCTATCTATCACTGAGGAAATATCTCATTTAAGCGCATTAATTCCGTTATGTATCTGAGCCCTACAGTTCTGATATCAATTATTAACGGAAATTGTAGTAGGATTCTGCTAGTTTGAAAATAATAATGCAGGCATGATTAATTCAGTGAATATTTATATCACCATCGGTGTTTAAATTTTCTCTAAGAAAGAATAGTTCGATTACTTTTCCTGCAACTCTCATACCACAGGATGAAGCGGAATCTCATATACTACAAAGAGGGTTCCGTCACCCTGGGTCTTTAAAGGTACATTTCAAATTATTGAAGTCAAAATGCCTCCTCAAAGCCTTCTGTTAATACTCTAGATTGATCATAATTCATCAAAAAACTTCTATACATCGAAGTTTTGTCAGTGTTACTGAATCCTGGCTCAATCTAAATGTTGTCAGCTCTGAATCTATTTGCGATAATCATAACATCTTTCGACGCGATAGGAGTGATTCATATAGTGTTAAGGGTGTATTCGTAGGCGTCAACAGAAAGATTAAGGTTGATGGTGTATCACTAAGAAATATGTCATTAGTGGAGGATGTATGGGTGAAAATATCAATTACAGGAAACTATTCTATGGTGTTTGTTACTTTCCGAAAGATATGAAAAGTGAAGATTCTGTCGTCTATTTTGACAATGTGACATCTCTCATGGAGCTGCACCCTAATGATATCTTCATGATAGTTGGGGATTTCAATCTTGGATCATTTTAATGGTCTTCTGATGGCAGTGAGTGCGGCTTCTTCAGTGATATTGTTCGAGGTGATGCGTATTTCTCGTTCAGAGATTTTTCTTCTTATAATTCCCTTAATCAGTTCAGTGGTATCACCAATCATTATAATAAAATCTTGCATTTGATTTTGTCCAATTCTACTGACGTGTCTTCTATTCGATGTTGTACGCCTTTCGTTTCAGAAGACCGGCACCATCCCGCGTTAGAAGTGTATGTAAAATTTTCTTTGGATAAAACTCCTAGCAAATCTAAATCGAAGTACAAATTTTTTAATGCGAACTATGTAGCGATAAAGTCGGCATTGTCAAGTTTAAATTGGAAAGCTTTGTTATGTTCTACCGATGTGAATGAATGTGTTGATTCATTTTATTCTGCTTTGAATAAAGTTATTGATAAGTATGCTCTCATAGATCTGTTAAGTGTGTTAAATTCCCTTCGTGGTTTGGTAAAGACACTATTAAATGCATTAACGATAAAACTAACTTACATCGAAGATATAAAAATTCACAGACCGTTTTCGGTATAAAAATTTTTGTATTCTGCGTAGACAATATAAAGCCTTAATTGGAAGAGATCATAAGAAACATATTGCTCCTGTATAGGGTGGAATTGTGAGAAATCCTTAGCTCTTTTTGTCTTGTGTGGGCTAGTTGAGAGATAGCCAGAGGATGCCTCAATCCATGTGTCATGGTGAAAAAATCTTAGAAAATAGTTCGACTATATCCTTTCCTGAGTACTTTTCTAGTGTCTATAAAAATCCGCATAAACCTGTTGTCTGCCAAACTAGATATAAATCTTCTTCATCGATTACATTTAACAGGATAAATCTGAAGGATGTCAAAGCTAAAATCGAGAAACATCCCACCAATTTTTATAAAATCTTGTTCCGCTAGTTTGGCGACTCCACTTCAAATTATTTTCAACAAATTTTTAGTACAAGGTGTCTTTCCAGATAAGTGGAAGGCGGCAAAGATCGTACCTATTTTCAAAAAATGTAAGAAAAATGAAGTAAGTAATTGCCAACCTGTCTCTATGCTAAGTTCTTTCGTTAAAATTTTTGAGGCAATAGTAACTGAAAAATTTTTTGATTCATCCAGTTCCAAGTTGATTCAATGTCAACATGGGTTTTTCAAAGGTAGGTCGGTGTTAAGTAATTCAACTCCTTACATTCATTTTATAAGTAGTAGTTTTGATGATGGTATTCAAGTTGATGCCGTCTACAGAGACATGGATAAGGCCTTTAATAAGGTACATCATTCAACTTTGTTGAGGGTTCTAGAGGACTTTGGTGTGGTGGAGTCCTCTCTGCAATGGATTGAAACGTATCTGTCGGATAGACTGCATTATGTTGCACTCAATAGCACTCATTCCGGTTTCATTCGTGTCACCTCTGATGTTCCTCAAGGGTCACATCTGGGTCCCCTTTTATTTTCAATTTACATTAATGATATTTCGGAATGTTTTCTTTATACAAAGCATGATTTATATGCCGACGATCTTAGAATGTACAGTGCTGTTCGGTGATGATATTTTGCGGTTTCAGAGGGATCAGGACAGACTTTTCTTTTTGTCCAAGTAGGTATTTTCAATTAAATATTCATAAATGTAAGCTTACTGTGTTTAAAAACAATGTTAATGTCTTTGATACTATTTTTTCTGTTGATGGGCTTGTAATTGGGAGGATAAACCAAATTAAGGATCTTGGTATATATCTCGTCCTTTGAGTATCATATTGATCATATAGTTTATAAGGCTTTCAAAATGTTGGGTTTTGTTCTAAGAATTACTAAAAGTTTCAGTGATCCTATATTTCTCGTTGGTGAGGAGCAATTTGGAATATGCTGTACCTGTTTGGTCCCCTCAGTATTACAAGTATATTGACAGAATTGAACGAGTCCATAGAATGTTTGTCAAAAGTTTTAACTTTAGATTATTCAGTCCTAACCATGATTATCAATTGAGTTTGCGTCATCACAAAATTCTAAGCCTGGAGCAGAGGAGAATTCTTTTAGACACTGTATTTCTTTATCGATTTTTAAATAATTCTTTTAGTTTTCCGCTTGTTAATTATCTCATTTTCAATGTTCTCGTGTATCCTAGTCGTCGAAATGCACTCTTTCATGTTCGGAAAGCCCGTACTAACTTATTTTTTCATTCTGTTTTCTTGCGAATTATGCGTCTGTACAATTGGCATATTGTCAGTATAGATATTTTTCTTTCATGAACCTCTTTCTTCTTTCAAAAATAATGTTGTTGCATATCTCATTAGATCTGAATCATTCTCATTGTAGTTGTTTTTAGTTTTCATGATATTTTGCTTGAATCTGTAATCTTTAGTGAGTATTTTTTTCTGTCCTGAATTTTTATGAAAGTTAAAATTTTCATTTCGTATGACAGTTTCACTTCTGTTTATTTTTCTGTTATTATTTTTGTGAACCCCGGTAATTGCATCTATCCTGTAGGGATTCCTATGTTCTGTAAAAATAAATAAATACAAAATAAAAAATAGTAATTCAAATGCAGTTACTGTTGAACTATATGTTCAATGAATCTGAATATGTCATTCGTACATATCTTCCTGTAATACATCGAATAATAAAAATTGGAGATTCTGCGAGTGGTTTAAAATAAAAAATTCTACAGGAAACCAAAAGTATAGAAGTTTTTCATTTTTACCAAGTAACAGACTGTATTTTCTCCGTGACTGCAAAGTACATGGTATCCCAAGTTCAGTGGCCTATCTTGGAGAACTAATAACGCTATTGTTCTGTAATTTTCATAGTTGATTCAGCTGGTCCGAAACTCTATTTCCAAAATATTCTCACATCAATGGTATATTGATGACTGGTTTGATAACACTTATTCCAATTACAAAGACACCTAACACATAAGTCTAGCTTATTTCGTTCATGAAATATCCTAGTTTTACTTGAAAACTATTTTTTGCTTTTTGAAAAATGATATATCTCGAGAACGGCGTGAGCTGCCAGAATAGTGAAAGGTGTTTCGCAAACGAGAAACCATGCGGAGCATAACTCATATCTGACTGAATCCCAATCAGTATACAGAGTGCTCTCTAAAAAAACTAAATTATGTTCCCCATACATACCCTGTACCTGAGATTTCAAGTTTTCAAGTTATGACGAAAAAACGAATTTTACGTACCTACCTAATGTTAGCAAGGGCTGCTTAGATTCCTGCACGTGCATAGACAGTTCCTAGAGCATAGACAGCTCCTGAGCATAGATAACAAACTATTATTGTTTTAACTGTCAGTCTAATTAATTCGAACAGAATAGCTAGCTATACAAATGAAACTTTGGAAATTCGACCACAACTGCAATTTTCTCATTTTTTTTTCTCTTCATTTATCAATTATTGAATGACAAAAGAACAGATATTTGTTAATGCTCTGGGAACTGTCTAGGCATTTGCAGGAATATAAGCCGCCTTTAGGTAGATACGTTAAATTCGTTTTTCGCCACAACTCTAAATGTTGAAATCTCAGGTACAAGGTATGAATGCGGAACTTCATTCAGTTTCTTACGAGGAATCTAATGAACTGAAAAAAAATATGCGTTGCAATTTAAAAAAACCTAGTTTTTATGTATTTTCGTTTCGAAATGTGTGGCGAAAAAAGTGCACTCTGTATACTGACTGAGATTCAGTTGGATAGGAGTTATATGTATGGTTTCTTGTTTGCAAAACACTTTTTAATATTTTGATAGCTGTTCTCGAGGTATATCAATTTTTTCAAAAAGCAAAAATCGATAATTTCCAAGTAAAATTAGGATATTTCATGAACGAAACGAGCTAGACTCATGTGCTATGTGTTTTTATAATTGGAATTACAAGTGTTATCGAACCAGTCGTCAATATACAGGGTGTTCTATATTAAATAACAAAGTATTCACTTTCGGTATAACCGGAAATGCCATTGATGTGAAAATATTTTAGAAATAGAGTTTCGAACCAGCTGAATCAACTACGAAAATTTCAGAACGATAGCATTATAAGTTCCCCATAAACGTCTAATAGGTCACTCAATTTGGGATACACTGTATAAATCGAAAACAAATAAATTAAAGCTGAAAAACAATAACATTAACAAATCGATTATTGAGACATTCCTATTTACATTTTATTGATATTAATATTCATAGTATTTGACCAATTATTGAAATTAAAAATTGGTGCATTTTCAGTTATATTTTTCAAAACGGACTAATTTTTCGAAGTAGATTGAACAAGCGAGTGACATGAAGAACTGGAAGATTGTTGCCGAATTAACTCCAATAATCGATGAAACAAATTGATTTGCAATATTCTTTTGATTTTGCAGAGGAGTTTCTATGTATCCTTTCACTACTTGAGGAGATTTTCAGCCTCCATGTTTTTTTAGTGTTATAATATCCGACCCTGCATTTACTAACGTTATCACTGAAGTACGGCGAAAACCATATATTCTTCTGGATTGTTTAGATTCAGAAAAATACTGAAATTTGTTTAGGCATATTTCCAAATCAATTTATTCCTATTACTTGCCGTGTACGTTTATTATATTTTTAGAAATTAATAAATAAAATATCGCAGAGTGTATTACAATGTCTCAGAGCCCAATATTTCTTTTCGATATAATAAAATCGCCCGTGATTGTAAACTGTCTTGGGTTTTAGTTTTTATTTAATTTTAATGCAATCAGCATTGTGAAACTCAAATCTCTCATGTCCGAAACTTTGATGTTATAATATTTATTCTTGGGACAAGCCCTTAAAACACCAATGACAAGGGCGACCTACAAATTTAAATCAAATTTGATTAAAATTGTTAATTAAATTATATCTTTTTTACCTTTGTACCTAAACATATCTCATCAAAATTGTTTAATATTTTCTTCTTCGATTTCTAGGCTTTATAATTTTCAGAAGATTCCATTTTTTATTCTGGATTATCGATTTTATGTCTCACATTTATTTTCTATTATTAAAAATGATTTCAGAATTATCTTTGTTAAAATTCACGAAATGTAGTTGCCCACACTCAAAAAATATAGAATGAAGAAAAAACATCACAAGATTCGAATTGCTCAAAAGTTAACGAATTAAACTCAGTATCATTCGAAACACTTGTAGCAAATCTTGGTAATTTTCTCATTCTCTTAGTCAACAGGTGTTGGTCGTGTTTCCTTCCTTCATTTGGTCATAAAATTTGCTTATACTTTTCAGTTAGAGGATCATTTTCGGTGTGCTACTGTTTCTGAAAAAGAGCTGGTGTGCTCAAAATAGCTTGAATTCAATTAAAAACTATAGTTTTTCCCACTTTGATGGAATGAGGGACATCCTAAGTTAGATTTTATTTGAAAGAAGAGCTGAGTAACCTTCCTGAGTGACGTAATGCTATCAGTGTGCAGTGGATAACAGAAAAGGAGTCTACTAAAGTCCTAAACTTCCCCTAGCGCTTAAGCCCTACCTAAATCCGGAAAATAGGTTCTTTGGAGTATCACTCCACATTGTAATGTGAAGGTTAGTTATATCCGCGCATATATTTAATTTTTCTAGCTTTTGAGCGTGACTTCTCCATCCTGTAAAGTTTCCATTGGTAGGGAAGAACAGTTAAAAGTTGAATAATTCTATTCATTAGTACTAATGCTACTTCAAATATTATGAAGAAAAATGCCCCTCCCTTTAGTGTATTTCGTGATAAATTCATTGTGGCAAAGATTCTAACTTACTTCCGGATTTCCGACATTTCTCAACATTTCGGAATCAGTCAAGTATCAACATCTCTGTTGTTTTTGAAGTTATGTATAAATGGTTTCGACATTCTAGAATTATTTTTCTTTTAGAATCGACCTTAGTGTGGATTTTTGTATCCAACGGGATTCTGAGTAACGTTTGATTTGCAAGATACAAACTTGAATTTTTTTATGAGAACCATAAGAAACAATTTCGACGAATAGAATGAAGTTTTTTTCTTTCCAAAAAGGTTTCACATGTACATACATTTTTTCCATTCAACACGTATTTTCAAGAAAATCGGAGATTTTTTAACTGGTCCCTAATTCTAGTAATATAAGCTAGTAACCCTATGTCCATTTATAGAATTTACAAGGAATGAATTAAATTGCTCTAGTATGTTCTGTGCTCTCATTATGACATTTCGAAATTTAAAACTTGCAATTAAAATTCAGATGAATTATTCAATATCTTTTCATCAAGTTATAACTTTTGTGTGAATATAGTATCGCTTGTAATAACGAAGCGACCACGACACACAAAAAGTTTGAAAAGTTCAATGTGATTGAATGTTATATGAACAGTCATTATAATGCAGATTCTGGATAAGGTGCTTATTTGGATCGTTTTCCTAAGAGACGATAACCTTATGAAATTATAGAAGGAAAACAGAATATGAAAGGGTGGATGGAGAAGATGAAACACATGAGTAGTGTAACCCATATATTTTGAACAGGAAAATTGAAATGGAGTCGAGCACTTAGTATTCTCAAGAAAAACAGATATGAAGCTTACAAACTGAGAATATCACAGTTTTTGCAACGTCGAATTGATTTTTGCAACTGTTTTCTACAGAAATCTGAAGAAAATCAGAAGTTTTCTTGAGAATAATTTGGATTGATGAGTTTCACTCTACTAATGGAATAGTCAATCGCCAAAATGAACATTGTCGGTCGAATGTAAACCCACATCGTCATATCTATTCCCAATATTATGGAGCTCCTCTTCTGCAAACTATGGCCATATCTGCTTAACCTGACTTAAATTTGGCATAGACTGTATTCGAAGTAAGGGGCAAATAAGATGGCCGGCTCGTTCCCCGAATTTGTCGCCACAGAACTTTTTTCCTTGAGAATATATCAAGGATCTGTTATATGAAATATGAAGCGTTCAAGCAGGCATTGTTATGCTTTGGTCACCTAAATTCAAATTTTCACTGCATGTCTAAGAATCCTCAGGCGTTGTGAATTATACATAAAATAATGCCATTACATTTCAATACCTACATTGATTATTTCCATTAAATGTCATTCCATATAATTCTGTATTCAATTAACGATTGCATATTACTTCTCAAAATTTTCGACCGGCATGTTCGCTTTGTTACTACAAACAATACTATATTCACAGAAAGGTTGTAGTTTTATGAGAAACACTGACTTATTTTTCTGAGTTGTCATATCTGTCACAATGAGAGCACAAAACATACTTGAGCTATTTAAATCATTCCATGTAAGTTTTGTAAATGGACATAGACTTACTAATTGAAATTAGGTTCCTGGATGAAAAAAAAATTAGTGCACATGTCATAATTCGAATCAAAAATGAATTTTAGTCAACGAAATCGAAGTTATCTATGATTCATATTCATAGAAACGCAAACTTGCATTATAACCCAAAAACTGTTAGGCGAGAAAAATTTCCGCATTTTGTTCAATTTAATGCAGAAAAAGGCCTGTTAAATGTAGAAACCATTTCTATGTTATATCTGCTTAACCAAAACAACCGAGAAATAGGCACTTGACTGATTTCGAAAATTTTCAAGATTTCCAAACAACTCGAAAACGATAAGCACAAAACCTCTAGAAAAAACTCATTTTCAACGATGTCAAGAAGAATTGAAGGAGTTTTTGCATTGTTATTGTAGATAAAATGTTTTCCTTCATAAATGTATCAGCAAAATCAATAAGTTCAGTTACTTTATATTTTTTCTAATTTTTGCAGTATTCAAATCACTCAATAGATATTGAGTGAAATAAATCAAGTTACTAACTTTTTACTTCATATGCTCAAGATATATCAATTTCCTTTATTTTTATTCAGCAGTGTATATTATAACATTCGGAAGTTTTCAAAATCGAAGTACATAACGGACTAGATCACAAGTATTACAAAATCATGTTTGTAAGTTTGTCAGTTTTTAATCGAATTTTTTCATTAACCACAATTGGAGTCGTCCGACACATTTGCCTCACCTTGTATAAACATACACGAGTAGTACCTTGGAATGTATAGTTTCGTCTAAGTATGGCAGGCGATTTCTAAGCTGCCATGACTGAAAACGAAATTGTATAATATGTATTTCATAGATTTTGACGGTTTTTTCAATAATAACAATAATAAAAAATCAAGCTCAGTACTTCACCAACGATATTCTATGCACAATCATAAAACAAACTTGTTGTAGATCGAAAATAAAACAAAAGATCACTCTACTCTGTTATTGAGCCATAATTCGCGATACATCCTGGCCAATGAAGAAACCCGCATATTGAACAATTGAACATGTTAGGGATGATATGCTGTTTATTTCAGGGAAACCCACATCACGTGAGGAAAAGCGTGACCACCATCACTTACAGAAAATACAACACGTGCTCGAATTGTAATAATTATTTAATAAAGAGCCCCCATAATATCTGACTTTCTAGTGCGAGAGATATCAGAGAATCAATATCCTATTCATCGGATATCGGATATACAGGCCAGGACTTAGAAATATTTCTAGGTTATTTGGAATTTTGGAACTGTATGCTATGGCTACACCAAGTAATTTCACGCTCAGAAAAATTAACTCCGAACCATTCTTCATCGTTTTTTCACACAGTACTGAATGGTCGCGCTGTGTAGAACACATGCCTTTTTTAATACAGGTAGAAATGATTACTTCTCAGTAATATTTCAATGTGTTATATGTGGAATTAACCGTCATCTTTTAATTTTCAGTTTTGTATTTTTAAATATTGATAATTAACAATTCTAACAATTTTACTTACTTAATTTTGTTGAGTTTATATGAGCTTCAGGACGTGAATAATTACCAATAATTTTTTCTGATCAGCAATAGACTTTCGAAAACACTTGAAAATGAATTGTAAAACATATTTTTCTTACTGAACTTCAGTAGTTCGAACATGCAGTAGACAAAGTATTCTCTGTAAATGTTTGAATTGATATTGGATAGTTTACAAAAATTGTCTCAGGTACTGTTCTCATTTGTGACACGCGACCTCATATCGTATGATGGTCGTCCAGAAGACTGTACTCAACGTTAAATTAAAATGAAAATATATATATAATAAGAAGAGAGATAGTGTTTCTTGAGCTTGACTTTTTAATAGAAACTGTTCAGTTCATTGAGAAGCTCTAGTAACAAAGAAACATGGCTGGAGAAGTGTTATGAAATATAGGCGCTACAAATCAAACGCGATAGCTTCAACCTACATAAAAAAATCAAAGAAACAACTGAAAAATGGCTGTCACGCAATATCAGCATACTCAAATATAGAGATTACAACTTTATAAGCGATAAAAAAGGGAGAGTGGATAGATAGAGGGAACACCTTGAAGAGTCTTTTGGTAGCGGACAAACGATGGAACACAGGGAACAAGTGGACCGGATATAACATAGGATGAAGTTCATGCGTCTATAAAGAGATTGAAAAATAACAAATCTCCCAGTCCTGATGGTGTATACGGTGAGTGCTTAAAACTCTGGGACCATGAACAAGTAACTGTTAACCGGTTTATTCAATCAAATGTATGAATCTGGAAATATTCCGGAAGAATGACTTCTATCGACTTTTATACCAATCCCCAAGAAGAAGAACGCAACGAAATATGAGGAAAATCGGAATATCAACCTGATGAGTCACGCCCTGAAAGAACTTCTGAATATCATTCAGGTACGAATCTAGAAAGCTAAATGTGAACATATCGGAAACGCAATTTGGATTTAGGAACGACCTTGGTACTAGAGACGCACTGTTCGCCATCCCGGTTCTCATTCAGATAGCACGATGTGTACATGTGCTTCATTGAGTATAAAACATCGTTTTACATAATACTCCATCAGAGACTTCTTGGAACAATCAAAATATCTTAAATTGATGATAAGGATCTACGCTTCATCAGAAATTTTCACACAAACCAAAGAGCAAGAGTTCGCATAGAACAGCAATTCGGTGTGAAAGGAGGAGTAACGCAAGGTTCTATCCTATCACCAATGCTTTTTACCTTTACTCCGAAAGTGTGTTTCAGGAAGCTTTACATAAGGCAGATGACGGTGTAATCATCAACGGCGAAATAATCAACAATCTTAGGTACGTGTACGACACCGTCCTCATTGCAGATACCGTGGATGAGCTTCAAAACCTACAATATCGTGTAGTACAGGTTAGATTTGGCAAGAAATTGAACTGTAAAAAAACTCTGATCCTTACTGTAAGCACAAGGGAAGTTGCTGATAGAGAATTCCAATTTAATAGGGCGGTATTATAACAAGCCGATAAACTGTCTTACTTGGGAGTGGAATCATTCTCAGGAAATAAAAATTCGCTTAGAAAAAAACAGGAGTGCCTTCAATCGTATGATGACTGTTCTTTGCAACATGACCTTGAGTATACAATTGAGAATGAAGTCCACGTTACGAACGATAATATCGTGGAGAGAATTAATAAACAGTTAGAAATCATCCCAACTATAAAATTAAGAAAAACGTCGAAAATGTAGGTTCATTGGCTTCTTGAAGAGGGTTGAATTGTAAGTTAATAGCTAGAATTTCAATGGACGCGAGTTTCACAACACAGCAGGATTGTAAAGAAAAGAAGCAAGAAGTTTCGAATACCACACGGAGGAAGCGGTTGAAGCTGCACTGAAAGATGAAATCGACAATGATCAGATTCTCAGAGAATCTTGAAGACATCATAAGATTTTGTTTGGAACTTTGAGCAACAGATATCACGGTTGGCATTAAAGAAGAAACAATGACAGCACATTGTTCAGTTCGCAAGAAGGAAAGGCTTGCACATCTACTTAACTCGAAAGACTTGAGATATAATTCGTTAGACAGTCAAGCCTGAACCATTCCTTTTCTAACAGATGATATGCCTGGAAAGTATTGAGTTATGTCCCCCTCTGTCGACACAAAGAGAATATATTTCGGAGACTTGATGCCAATATCAAAAAAAAAAAAACATCGGTCACTAAGAAATCATATTATTATGAGGAATCATGTTTGCAACTTCACAAAGATGTCTACAACAGTTATAATTTGTGTGTCTCCTTCATGTGTTTTGTTACCCCAATATGAAATATACCTGGCGGCAAGAAGGGAAAACCCTGTTGCAGCAGAAGTTGTTGTGCTGCTGGAACCAGATACAGCAGAACTCGTCATGGTTGGGATCGATGCAGAAACATTCACATATTAGTTTTCTATCTCATTCCTACCTCTTTCAAAGACACTTCCTGGTCGTATGGTTCTTATGGGACATAATTTATCCGTATACTTCATAGACGTAGTTATTGAAACTATGTGAATAAAACAAAATCAATTTCATTTGCTTACCCAATAACTCAATCCCTCCAATTCAGCCCTTGGACGTGGGATTTTTCTGTAATTTTAAAGGATCCTAGAGGGGCATTGTAGATGAGTGGAAACAGACTCATCCAACATTTGGATCATTATATAAAAAAAGTTTCTCTCATTTCTTGAATTTTACACATACTGAAATGAACACAGAACCTTTTGATGGTCAAAAAGATAATGCAATTAAAAGATATCTGATTTCATAATTAAGAACAACATGAAATTTCGTCTCAGGAAATATTGCACCTGATGGTGCAGAAACGAATGAAAAAGACATACAAAAAGCTTATTCACATATCTAAAAGAGAAGCGAGATACTATTCCTACAATAAAGAATATGAAACGAACAAATATTTCTGAAAAAGCTGGAAAAAGTGTAAGTGCTGCAGATGCAGAGAATTCAGAGAGTGATTCTAGAGAACTTCCAATTGATATCCATCAAATTAATAGCGAATCAATACAGGAAATCGGTGCAGAAATAGATTATATGGGAGTGGAAAAGAATCTATTCAAGAAGGGAGAATTTTTGCTTGTGAAAGTTCCTGGAGGAACTCGCAAAAAAAAGCATTTTTCGTTGTTTCCGTGAACATAAAAAGTGAGAGATCGAAGCTACTGGCTTCAAATCATGCGGTATCAATTTATTGAACAAAAAAGTCACAATGATTGGAAAAGACCAGCTCAACATAGATATGGACGATATTGTTGCCTTTCTTCCACGCCCTCAAACCGTAGAAGGAGAGGAAATTTATGACAAATTTGGGGAAATAGCAGGCGTGAAAAACTGTGATGTTTTTCTCAGTATTTGGTCAGTAGAAAATTTATATCTTCACGTTATTCTCGATGGAATTTTTCACCATTTTTTTATTTTGTATTTTCATTATGAAATGATAATTTCATTCTGCTCTTTCTATTTACAAAATATCGTTTCAATATGTTATTTTTGTGAAGAATTCTCGATTTTATGTTAGATAATAAAATCGACAATTTTGAGTTCGATCTGTTCTTCAACTTTCTATATCTTTGACGATCATACCATCTTCCATCGATAAATTGTGCCTCATTAATTCTAATGAATGCAACTTTTTCTTTTCATCAAAATGACAGTTGGATCAAATTTTTCATATATTGAGCAAAATGCCGGGATTTTCATTCATTAAAAACAATTTTGCTCCACTGAGAACATGTAATCAATCAGCAGCATTTCAATTTTTTCCCGAAAAATATTCCTCGATAAATCTAACCTAATGCAGATATATATTTTCTATGCAGACCAATCGAAAAAATAAACGACACAATCCTTAAATTAATTTTGAAAATGACTCATTTCACCCTGTTTGACGGTACCTATGATATCTGGGTTAAAGTACTTCTTTTTCGGTCTATGAAAAATGTTATATTCTGTTACCTGTCAGAACGGATGGAATGTCAAACGTTTTCTCAGTCAGAGAAAAAAACTTTTCTATCTTAGATACCAAAGTGAGAGTTATGGGATCCCGAAGCAGTGAATAAATAAAGGAATTATAGAAAAGCAGATTGAATCTTGTTTGAAAAAAAGGAACATTCACAGAAAATATAGATTCCTGGTAAAATGGGTAGAGAACCAGTTTCGTGGGTTGAATTAGAATTCGAGCTTGCAAACTACTCAGAGTTTCAATGATGTCACTGATTTAAAACAAATGGCTTTCCAACTAACTATCCGAAATAATATTTCACATTTATTATCACGGAATGAAAAGAAAGCAGGAAAATTTATGGCACGTTATCCTGATTTGTCGTTTCGTAAACCAGAGCCATTATCACGAGATCGTATACAACGTTTTACTACAGAAAACGTAAGGACTTTTTTGGACCTATTAAAACCCGAATCGCAGAAGATAAACTTCCATCCCAATAAAATATTTAATGTGGACACCGTTCAGCATTAAACAAGAATCCTGACTCTGACAGACAAAATACACGTAGATAAATTGCCATGTGCTGAAAAAACAGCCCTAGGAATTGTGACGACCAGAAAATAAAAGTGAAGGTACGAAAATTCGCACTAAACTCAAATTTGGTAGGATTGTACAAAATACCTCCATAAATGAATTCTAAAATATCCTCTTTGATGCTATACCTTAAAAAATTCTTTACTCGTAGTAGTAGATGAGATAACTGTCTACAAACGATGTAAGAATAATTTTTTCCTAAGAACCACCGTTTCTGAGAAATAAAGGTTCGAATGTTGGAAGAGGTATAATCGTCTTAATAGGCACACATTTCCACGCTATCTTTGAGGTGCTGTACTAATTAATAAACTAACCTAACTATTGATTTTTTTCAAACCTGGATTAGCTCAACATCAATCAGAAATATATTTATCGAAAAGATTTTCTAGTTTTGCAGAGAACTAGGTATAATAGTACATCTTCATTTTTCAGGTGGGATATAGGAACAGTTTTTGAAATCTTTAAGGAACATTTAGTTCAATGAGTCTTTAGATAGAGTAATTCAACTCCACCAGAAATTATCACCAACGGAATTCATTTTGTTCGTTCTATGCACGCAGGTATTAAAAAATTATCTACTTAAAATTAGTTTCGATATTCATGTTTCTTTGAGAATACTCGAAATAAAAAGCACTCGCTTGTCTTCCTTCAAACCTCCAATCTCCAACATATTTTTCGGGTATGTTATCAAGTTGAAATGTGAAATGAACTTGGTTAGGTTAGATTTCTTCAATAGACTGCTGTTAATACCTTAGAACTGTGCCGGAAAAACTGCTCAATACAATTTTTGCAAAGGTTAAAGGGTTGTTGTGTTTAATGTGATTTCAAAATAGGTTGGGATGTTTTGTTCTCTAGCATAAAAATTGTCAAGGTTGGTCGTGCTCCGATATAGAACCACTAACGGTAGAGGATTCGTTTCATATCAACGAGACATGTGTTGCATCACTATTGAGGTTATATTCTTGCTGCTGAAAAAGGAGAATAAGGAGAAGAATAAGAACGAAAATAAGAGGAAGCGGATCTATTCGAAAATAATTTTTTGCGACCTCTGAACACGAGTAGATTTTGTCCCAGGTGTTGGATAGGCGAGAACCTTTTAGATTTAATTAATAATGGTTTTTGAACAATCCTACAAACTGGGTATGAATTTTTGTAGCTTCGGATATCTAAATTGGTTGTCTAAAAAACAAATCGACGTAGATCAACTTCTCCCAATAAAATATTCAATTTAAACACCATTCAGCATTGAATCACAAGAATCCTGATGAGAGAGGAGAAATAGAGATAGATGAATCATCGTCTGCTGGAAAGTGTATTTACATTTTTCGTCAGTTCATTCCCACTGCAATGAATTGAGTAAAAATCTCAAATCAATATCAAGAACAAGTAATATTTTTTTTTGAGGAATTTTACTGAATAATTGTGATTCGTAACGCGTTTCACTACTCCGTAGCTTCTTCAGACGAATGAATGTACAGAAGTTATGACAACTATATATAGATACAATTGAGAATATAAATACAAATGTTCTTAACTAACTAAAAGCTTATTGAGTTATTTCTTCTTAAGTGGTTATTGATGACAGCTATCTTCTTCTTCTTGTGGTGCCTATCTGGTCCGGATGTTGGTGATCATTCTGGCGATTATAATCTTGTTTGTTACGGTACGGAAAAGTCCTGTTGTTGATACTGAGAACCATGTCATGAAGTTCTTGAGCCAGGAGATCCTTCGTCTGCCAGGCCCGCGTTTACCTGGGATCTCCCATTGTAGTATTATTTGCAGAAGCCCATATCTTCCTTCATTTCTCATTAAATGATCCAGATATTTAAGTTTGCGCGTCTTAATCGTGGTTATTAATTCAGGATCCTTCTCCATTTTTCGGCAGACTTCTTCGTTAGAGACATGGTCTATCCACGGAATTCCTAGAATCCTATGATAAAGCCACATTTCGAAGCCTGCAAGTTTTTTGGTAGTTGCCTCTGTTAGGGTCAACGATTCCACGTAGTAAAGTAAGATACCTGAGATGTCTTTTTTTTGTGGTTAAAGTTAGAGATCGGCTCATAAGCACTGAGCACATTTTAAAGAACACTATTCTTGCCTTCTATATCCTGCAACAGATCTCCAGCGAATGATCCCATTGGTCATTAAATACAGTGCCCAGGTATGTGTATTTTGTCACTCTCTCGATTTGTGGTTAGTTGAGTATTAGATGTTTCTTGTGCGATTTGATTATTGCTGATCACCATGTATTTTGTCTTGTTGACACTGATATCTAGACCGTAATCCAGCTGACCACTCGTGTCATCAGTTGTTGTAATCCACTCACACTATCTATATATGTATATAGGTATATCCAATAAAATTAAGGAAAAGGTTCAATAGATGATTTCTAAAGCTTCCCAAAGATCTACTTTCCAAAATTTATTATCTTCATGCAAAATTTCAAACTCTGGGTCAAAAAGTGATTATTTTCTAGGAGATGATTCGCCTAATTTGAATCTAATTTTTAATTGAAAAACTGCGTTTATGTTCCGATATTCTAATATTGAAATTTCTATGTATTCTACCAATGTAGAAATTATCACAGTCATTGGAATTCAATCTATAGACATCTAATTTATTATTTTTATCCGATTTGGTTTTATTCCTTTTAATATATTTGTCTAAGCTATTATTAGTTTGGAAAGCTATGTTGAAATTATTTATATTCAAGAATGATTTCAGTTTTTCAGTTGTAATGCCAACGTAGGTTAAGGTGTTGAATTTTTGTTTAAATTTATCGACAGGGTAAACTTCATTCAATGCGATTCTGCTTTGTTTTTTATTCAAAATATTATTTATAAATTTGGGATTAATTTTTAGCTATTTGTTTAATTAAATTTAATTCTATGTTGAAATTTTCTGGTGATAACGGAATGTTAATCAATCTATGAATAAAACTGTCGAATGCTGACATTTTATGTTGATACGGATGACACGACGATTTATGTATTATAATGTCTGTATGTGACGGCTTATGGTAGATTGCGTAAAAATGTTTTCCATTTTCATTCGAAATTGTTACGTCTGAGAAACTTATTGAATTATTGCTTTCTATTTCGGTTGCGCATTTTTTGGATGTGATGAATTTATATAATTTTTATTTTTCTGTTCCTGTGATGCAAATATTGATATCGTCTACATAGCGATACCAGTATAAACAATATATACTAAGTGGAAGATTATGAATTAATTTTTGAATTATAAATGAATATTTCTGCTAACAAAGGACTTAACGGATTGCCCATAATCAAGCCGTCTTCACTAGTATAATATTTGTTACTGAAAAGGAAATAATTTTGATCTGAACAAATTTGTAATAATGAAAGAATATCTGATTTGATTATAGTATTGATTCGCTTCTAATAATTCTTTAACTGAGTAGTACGTATCTTTCGAGAAAATGTTAGGAAATAGATTTTCAACGCCGAAAGAAACGAGTTTGAAATGAGGTGGTATAATGGTATCTTTGATATTGGCAATTAGTTCGTATGTATTTTTGACCGAAAATTCAGATTTAAAATTGCAATATTTTATTAGCCAGCCGTTAAGGAGTTTTGAAAGTTTGAAAGTAGAAGCCGTTACATAAGAAACAACAGGTCTAATACGGTAATTAGATTTATGAAGTTTTATCAACGAATATAATTCGGGGGATTGTGGATTGGAGTTAATGAATTCATATTTTTCGTGGTCTGTAATTATTGATGTTTCATTCGATATACCTCCCATCAATAACCACTTAAAAAGAAGTAACTTGATAAGCTTTTAGTTCCTTAAGAGTATTTGTTTTATATTCTCAATCTATTTATAGTTGTCATAATTCATTCATTCATGCTACGGTGTAGTGAAACGCATTACGAATCACAATTATTCAGTAAAATTCCTCAAAATATATTACTTGTTTTTTTATCGTTAATGGAATTCTACCAAGTAAAAGCCTCTCAAATTCAAATTTGAAATCAATATTCTTCGAACTTCTTTTCACCTGAGTACTGTTATTTCATCTGTTTCAATATTTCTCCTATAAGTAGAATTGTTACCAATTGAATTATACTATATACTATGATGATTAAGAATTGTACTATTGACTCAACCTTAATTCCCTAACTTCATTTCTCCCACAAGTCCGCAAAAAATCTGTTTTGAAAAAGAATTGGAATAAGTATGGCTCTTTTCTGGAATTTTTCCTATCCGCAGATTACGAAGCCGCCCATGTGAAATTGAATTCTTGTTAACTCATGTGGTCGTTGCTTTGCTAGTAAGGTTAGTTTACAATGTGTTGGCCTCTTTGTAGAAGCAAATGGAATGAAGTTGTTGTTTTCAATAAGTTATAAAGTATCCTTCTTAGAGAACTGCTGGATTCAATCTCAGTGAATAGATTTCGTGTACCTTGAATCGTTTGAGAACAGGTCATGGGTATTGTGATAGTATACTTTGAGGTTATCTAACATTAGACTGTCCTATATCGATACGCTTTCCAATATATCAGGTGTTCTTTAAAAAACGCCTCAAGATATAGCTTGTACAATTAATGATCGATTTCAATGACACTAAAACCGAATTGCATTTTGAATAATATTCAGCCTGATATATTTTCATTGATCTGTCGCATCCGGAGATACCGGAAGTTAACCTTCATTTAAATTTTTCAAATGGTAGCCCTTTATTTTCATTTTTGACTACTTCTTCGATTTTGAATACTTTCTGTAGAGAAAATATAACTTAAAATGCTGTATTTCCAAGAAAACAGAATTCAACGTAAAATTTCGGAAGATAACTCACAGTTTCAATTTATCGATGTAATTTGTAGAATGAGCGACTATTTGAGATTGGGATAAAATCTGTTCTAAAATTGTTTTCGTTATTATTTCATACAATATTTCACATTCTTTCGTATTCTGGGAAAAAAAAGACTCAAAACGTAACAGAAGATTTTAAGACAGGGGTGCTCAAACGGTCGATCGCGATCGACCAGTCGATCGCGAGTGCTTTTTGAATAGATCTCGAAAAGAAAAAAAAAATTGATAAGTAGGTAACTAAACTTCAAAAAATAGTTACGTAATAAAATAACACTGCTAGTGGCAAAAGGCGGCTTTATCAAAGGAACGCGCGGTACTTGTCAAAGAAAAGCCGCATCTTTTATTCTTGCTCAATTAAATTCAGTTCAATATGAATTCATATTCTGTTGAAAATGAGTTGGTGCAGATTATGTCAGATATACATCTGAAAGCTACAGCATCTGATACAAATTTCCGGTGTTTTATATCTGATGATAAATATCCGAATCTAAGGCAAATCGCCCTTCAACTGACGGCAATGCTTAGTTAGTAAGAAGTAACTTACTTCTTCGAGTCTGGATTTTCTGAAATGAAGATAATTCAGTCAAAATATCGTAATCGACTAACTGACGATCATATGTCATCATGCTTGCGATTAGCACTCAGTGGTTACGTACTATCTTATGAAAAGTATGCTGAGGACATGCGGTGCCACGCTTCACCATCGAAATTTAGTTGAGTTTAGTACTATATGTAACTCTTTTGTTTTATAACAACCAACAAATTCGCAATTTTGAGTAACTATGAGTTTTTTCATTGATATTATAGAGAAGAACCTAATTAAACCTAACCCAAACCTTGACTAAAATAATGTATATTGTGCGGAAAGCTAATATCTATATATGCTACGGTACACCCTACCTAGGTTGGTAGGGTGTATCGTGTATGTACGAAAACCCTGCATCGCGCATACTTGCAGCCCTAAGAGTCGTAAGTAGTCTTAAAATATTGAGGTAAATCACCAACAGTTCAAGTTTGAGCACCCCTGTTCTAAGGCATCGTGCAGACATCTCTGTAGCAGAATACCATTGAAAAATCACAGAGCAATCTTCATAGAATTATAAATGATATCATTCGCAGTTATTAACAAGAAATTTTGACAGATTAGGAATCTTATTATTTTGTTGTTTCAATTCTTCTTGGAGAATTCATAAGTATAGAGAACGAAAACCAAATGAATACAGACATGAAAGAAGTTTATTTTCAACAGTGCAGAAATAGTGCTCGAGCATAGCGACTCAATCTTGAACGGTTTTCAGATTGTGATGAACCAGATTGCAGCAAGTTTTCCAGACTCGATACTGAGTAGGGACAGATGGTTCTGTTAGGTGGCCAGCACGTTCCCCACATTGAACTCCTCCTAATTTTGGCTCTGCAGTTAACAACAAGATCAAGTTTATCTCACTCCACCAGAAAATTAGGACGTGTTAAAAAAAAAAAGGATAAGAACCACCTGTCTAAAAATTCCTCCTGATGCTATTCTGGATGCAACATGTGCCGTATTCAAGAGATGAAAATTAAGTATGCAATATCAAAGAGGGCATTTTCAACAACTTTTAAAGAGATTTTCCTGATATGAATTGAGTTTTTTCGGATATGGTGAACTTGCAGTACTGTAGTTAATCACGATCTGGAAGTCGTTTCCGAAAGATCCTCGAGTACTATTTTCGTTAGATGGATAATGAACTTTCATTATTTCCATATTCGCTCAATTTTCGTCTACCATACAATTTATTCTCCGTGAAAAGACTCGAAACGAAACAATAACAATAGTAGAAGCTTAGTTCACGATTTATTAGAATCTTCCGTTACGTTTTGAGTCTTCTTTCACCCTAAATACAGAATAATGTGAGTTATCCGAACTAAAATATGAAAAAAAATAAATAAAACTTTTTCTAAAATAGGAAAATATTATCATAAAGTCAATAGTCACTCCAAAATTGTAGATAATTTATTTTTTCTTGAAATACGGAATTTCAAGAAGAACTTTGTTTGCAGGATGTACTCAAAATTGAATAAGTGATCGATATAAGAAATGATTTGGAGTTACCATTTGAAAAGTCCAAGTAATGGTTAGCTAATTATCGGAAGTGACAGACCTGTAAAACTGTTTCAGATTTTGTGAATATTAGTCAAGAAGGAATTTGGTTTTTGTTTCATTGAAATTGATCCACAGTTGTATGAGTTATAGCCTCGACGTTTTTGACGGAAAACTGGATACACATACATATACATATAAATCCTCTCTTGTTTAGGTTGAAACTTCGAATTATGTTTGAATTGGATCTCATTTTTCTACTTATTGCTGCCATCCCAATATCAATCGAAGATGTGATTATAATAGGATGTCAACACAACAATTCAGTTTGCAATTTTTGTTCACAACACACTGCATCGATGGCGGGTGGAAGGGTTACTCAGATTTTGCCTACTGGTTCCCTTAAATCATATAAAAGATTGATTCATATTGTAGTTCTTATTTTCCTGAGCTTACACTTCATAAGCGAACCTGGCAAATATAGCACGTGATATATTGTTCTGCTATCATCTATTCCAAATTTGAAATTATGACAGATCAATTTAATCTTCCAATATTGACTCGAAGATCTTTAATACGAATAAATCGAGCAATAAACTTTCACTGAACTCTACCGATCATTTGCAGCCTCCTGGTATCTCATTTATATTTCCAATAAAAACATTATGTTTGAGTATTGGTCGACAAATTCACTAGGCCTATTTTGAACGTTGAATCACCATCAACATTAACTTGACAGGGCAAAATTGATACTTACGGCTTTACTTCTTAATTATCAATTTAGAAAAGAAATAGAAGCAAAAGTATAGGAGAAAATGAATCCGAATAGCTTTGAAAATATTAAAAAGTGTAAAACAGAAGTAACAACAGAAATGAAAGCAACAAGTTTCGAAATCTACAGATGATTGATGAGGATAGGTTATTTTTTTCTCTTCTAGCAAGGAAGATAGCGATAACGAGGATTTTGAATGCCCAGTTTTCAACAAAAGTTTTTTCGAACTTACTGAGGAAGTGAATTGGACCACCACCAAATGATTCTAATAGATACATGAGCATTATGAAATAAAAACCTGGGCTTAAATATTTCAGTTCAATTCTGGTAAATTGAAATTACTTAACTAACTGCAATTTATTTCTAATTCATCAATGTTGAAATTACAATTCAATTCCAAGTATTGATTAATGAGATCTCAATATCATCTTCGGTGTGTAATTGGGTACCCAAATATAGGTTAATTTTTAGCACTTCTGCTCTTCGGTTGAAGCTTCTTTTCTAAAAATAGTAAGAAAAGTAACGTAAGGTAATAATATAAAGATATATTATATCAATCCTTAGACGTTTTATTCATTAGTTATATTATAACATTTATTTTTCGAAAAATAGGACTGCATCCGATTTGTTTTTATTCATTGGGTTCATGTTTCGAGCTGAATGACATTCATAACCTTCAGGCAATATCGACAGATTTCGCGATCATCAATTTTCAAGCGCTAATTTAGTGTGAAAAAACTCTAATTTGGCCTTGGCCCTAACGTTTATTGGTATGTTTAAAAGATGCATTCTTATGCTAGATGATAATAATCAACTTTATTTCTCACTGGAGAACGCTAAGCTTCAAATTGTCCTGGTATGCATCATTCTTATAGTTACCTATTTCAATGAGGCTTTATGGTATTATGGTGGATTTCGGATGTAAAATGAAACTCAATGAGCCTATAACGAGAACAAAACTTCAGTACATTGTTTCATTCTGGGATATGCAATTAAATCTTGTTACCATTGTTGTAGCGATGACAATATTGATTGACAGAACTGCGGACTATCCTTTCATGAAAAATTATGGGATATATATATATATATATATATATATATATATATATATATATATATTATTGAATAATTTTAATCAATGAAATTTTTATTTGGGAAATTTGTTGCGTTGATCATGTAAAATTTTCAGACTTGTTTTATGATCACTTTTGACTTTCAATAAATACGAAGCACCTCCCAAATTGCTTGATTTTGGCAATTTCATCCACTTTTATAAGAGACAGCTGAAAATTGTCCTAGGTTCGATTTTTGAATAAAGGAAAATACCATTTTCCGAATTATTACCGTTTTTGCGATAATATAGAAAAAAGATATTCCATACATTATTTTTCAATACTTTATAAAAGAGTAGAAATTTTCTACTGGCGTTTCTTCAGGAAAAGAAAATGCTTGTCTTAAACAAAAATATGGCCATTATTTTTTACTATAGTAGAAATTTCTTTTGGCATGATCAGTAGTATTGTTTTGTGGACGTTTTCAAATGCATAAATTTCAAAATATCTTAAATTATTGATACTCTGCACTGATTTTTTCCATTATAGCGCGTTATCCATTATGGTTAGTTTGTATCCAAGCATACAAGTATCCAAAATATGCAAACCTACATAAACATATATTGACAGAATACACTCTTTTTGTTAAACGGTAACATTGCCTAGAGGCAATGATAACTGTCTTTGTGAATTACAAGCTATCTGGCCTTCAGTTGTTATGAACTCAAGCTTTCGATTATGTATTCAGTCTCTAAGTGTATCCTTGTCAAATTCACTTTTTTGTTCAAGGACAACATCCATGACTCGAACTTGGATTCGAACCGAACATTTGGGCTTAGCATATTCCTACAGGCCTGCACACTAACTGTGACGCTATCCCGGCGGTCGAACCTATACAGTTCAGCACGGGCAAAAATTTTAGAATATTTCGAACTATACAGGTTGTCCCAAAAATATGTGGCGCATCATTTTTACATTTGCCATCATTTTTAGCTTTCTTCAGATAGAACGCTAAAATTAAAGTTAAGTTTATATCAAATTATCTATACCTTAATCATGCATTCAATAGTTATTCCGAAATTATTAAAAATACAGGACTGCTTAAGATGTTGAATATCAACTTTACTATTAAATTTTATTTTTAAACCTTGCACAATTTTTCCCGCAATCATAAAACAATTTTATACAGGGTTTGCAGAATATTGTGGTATATAGCAATAACATTCTTATTTCAAATAGAACACTCAACTTCTTCTGTAATTCTAATGTGGAAATAATGAGGCATCAAATTTAATAAATAACCAGTAAAAATTAAAGCCTTATCTGAGTGTGACTTCTCATAAAGGATTCATAACTCTTTATTCTGAAGAAACTTTTAAGTTTTCAGCTTGATAAAAATTCGTGGTTGTCAAGACATGTAAAACTTGATAACAATAACCATTATTATTACCACTGTTAACAGGATATATTGTTTGAGCGTCGTACGTCATTCTCCTCAAACAAACATAATTACATACAGATAACTCAACTTTTGATTACTTCTTCGTAAAAAATCGATCCATCTCATTCCACAGCCCCCGTATTTACCTGACTCAGCACCTGCAAGCTTTGGCTATTCGATAAACTCTAATGACCACCCGGATAGCATCCTCTTGATACTATATAAGAAACAAAAACGACGAACATTCTGGAAGTAGTTTTTAACAACTCCTTCGAGGATTGCAAATAGAGGGGAGATCCCAAAATGAATCAATTAATTTCTAGGGATAAACTGAAATTTTTCTAGTTATGACGTGATTCCTGATTTCATTTAGGATTCTTCAGTCTTCGAGTTTGTGGATTACAGCAGAGACTGTAAATTCCTATGAAGATCTGGTAATTTCGAACTTACAATATCAATCTGGATTTAGATAAGATAATATAAATTTTCACATGAGTATCTAAGGAACTAATGAACTTTCTGAATTGTTTCAAATAGTTGTGAGAATAATATTTATTTTGGTATTTGTTACCAAGTTAGCGCTGCCATCTCTCACGATTTTTCCGCATTTGTTCTACTTTGATCGGCGTCCGAACATGAATTTTCGAACGACCCACTTCGAGCAAAATGTGGTAAGAGATTTTCAATCGCCTGCAATCACCACGTCTTTTGTTGTTGGTTTTTCCATTAGGCAAAATTATATTCTTTGAGATTTAATAATTTAAATAAACCAAAGCATCAAGCGAGAAACCTAATTTTTATCTCATATTTTTTATTCTGCCCAAATAATATTGTTTTCTAAATGCTGGTCCTTCCTGTAATTTAACAGAGCATTTAACCTTACCTAACCACCTGCAGAAGAAGACTCCATGCTGCTAATCTTAGATCAAGAAGGCCTCCGGGAGTCCCAAGGCTACTTCCGAGGTGTATTGCGGAGCGTCTATAATCGGCTCTGGAGCATTGAATTTGGCTCTTACCACAGTGGCAAGATGTGCTTTTTTCAGACGAGTCCAAATTCACATTGGCGAGTAACAATCGTCGAGAAGGGGCATGGACGGGACCAGCGATACAAGAACGACTAGCTGTCACCAAGGAAGTTGTTCCTCTTGAGGGTTGATCTGTTATGTTTTGGGTTGAAAAAATGTATTGTCGTCATATTCCATTCATTTATGAAGCCCAAATAATGACGGGTAGATGGGAACTGTTACTCCGAATCCCTCAATTTCATCTAGGAACTAGCAATGAGTACTTTAGCCTACGTCATTTTCGGGGATAATCTTCGTAAATGGGTTTATTATGATATAATAAATGAGGACATATTGAAGTGTTCATTGGTTGAAATTCCCTTGACTCAAAGGAGGTTAGTATAATTCCGGCTTTACAGTGCGCTACATACCAAACAAAAGATGTCTGCACTCTCATACCAGTCTTTCACTGATAACTGGATGGGAACGAGAGATCCAGTGAGATGGCCACCATATTCACTCGATTTATCGCGGTAGATTTTTCTCTCTAGGGCTATGTCAAGGACTTATTGTTAAGACCAATCCATAATGATATAGAAGAGTATTCATAAGAGTTTCTGGACATTGCAATTCTTGCATTATGAATAATGGAAATACTATTGACTATTTAAGAAAGCTTTTATTTGTTTTTCGATTATTAATTATTTTTGATATTTCCTTATTCCACTTTGGGGTGTTTTGTGTGAATTCGTACCAACAAAAAAAACAAAAATTCACATTTTTGGGGAGATTTGTCAGGCATGTTATATATGTATACCTATGGTTCATATTTAAGAAACACAATTTTATATCATAATTCCAAAACCATTCAATAAAAAAATTTTTGAATAAGTCTCTGCATTCTACTCACAAAGGTACCTTCAGAATGCGAAAATAGTTTTCACCCATCTTTGATAGCAGCCATAATATTGGCAAATACCGAAATCTCAATGAATGGAGAAATCTGGAATAACTCGAGAACAGGAAAAGATAGCTTCGATCTGTTTTCACCAATGAATTTTCCCCGAAAATCGAGAGAGGGCAAGGTCATTTTTTTGCAGTATTCACATAGCTGCCATACTAAAACATCGAAAATTGGACATCCTATACACCTTCAACCATAACTAACTATTGAAGCAACATGTTTGGTTGGCCTTTTTTTTGTTTTTTTTTTCATTATGATTTTGACAACTTTGCAAATGCATATCTATTATGAACTAACAGAAAACTATTACAATCTTAGATGTTCAGTAGTGGGGAACAATTACTGTCTAGTTGGCTATTGAGAGTGAAGTAATTTGGGTTTTAGCATCCTCTCGATTCATCCTATGGATAAAAATTGCTAATAGGCAAACATATCTGTGACCTCTTTCATCACTTCAACAGCGCATTAAGCAGGAGCACCATCTAATTTTCTTCTTCAGCTTCGAAGTGATTTTAAAGGCAGGGAATGCAGGAATTCGGTAACGAAAGTTCTCACGGCTACGAAAAATCTTTCGCCGTTTAAATTTTATTTCAATTTTTAATATTTTAATTTCGATAGTGATTATTATCCATTAAACTAAATACTTTCAAACTGAATTCGATTTGAATTTTTTTCGAGGGGGGAGGAGGGCTTATTTCGTACGACCGAATATGTTCTGTCAATTTATTGACCTCCTCCTGAAAATTTTGACTCATCTGCTCCAATAATATTGCTTTTTAAAATGCTGGTCTTTTTTGTAATATAACAAAGCATTTCGCAAAATGCTATTATACTTTTAGCATCCTCTCGATTAATCCAATGGATAAAAATTGCTAAAGGGCAATTTTTTTCAGGTTATTTCAATTTAGAAGATACTAAATGTAAAAGTTCATATAGATTTACATTAAAATATGTCAAAATGTTAACAAAATGTTATTATTTTGATCTAAAATATTCTGGATTCTGTTTTTCACAAGTTACACAATTGAACTGTATTCTCTTAAACTTTCTTCCAATGATTGGTGATGATGTCGATATGATTTCGATATTTTTCGTTTAATGTTCTGCTAGTTGTAAATATACTTTGTTGCTACTGAGCATAAATAAACAATGAATACATAAGTTGATTATTGATGCAATTATTTTTATGTTTAAACTTTTATAAGTATCCGAATCAAGTAATAATAGAATCAGAGAGTAAGTCATTAAAAGCCCAAATGCCATCTTCATTCTTCTTTGAGTCTTCTTAAATAATCAGCTGGTCTTTATCAATATCCTGAGTTAAACGATTTTAAGGGTAAAGGAAAACCTAATGAAGTGCCTAATGAATATAAAACTGACATTTTTACGGTTCCGACAGAATTGAGTTTCCATGAAACTTAGACGTTCGAAACTTACAGTTTCGGATAAATCTTGAATAAAACAAAAAGGAGCTGTTTCAGGTATAGAGGAATCATCAAAGTCTCCTAAAATACGCTTTTAATGAAAATACTTTTTTAGAATAGGTTGTTACATATAAAAAACTGACATTTACTTGTTTGAAGTATGCTAAGCTAGTTAGTAATTAATATTCGAACGCCTTGTAGTAAAAAAGCACCTAAAAAGTATATTGCTTAAGAGAATAGACTTTCTGTTTAAAACTGAAGGAGATAATTCAATCTCCTAATAATAGAAAGTTATTTCCAAAGGACAAGAAAACCATTACTCGAATTTGAAAATTCTCATTCAAACTGTCATATCCTTTTATGGTCAATTTTAGGGGGAATATTAACGAAAATTGTCCGAAAAATGGTTCTCACAACAAGAAAAAGTGGAAAAGTTCATTATGCTATTTAAAATAACGAAATAGTGTTTTTCCGGTATAACCGGACATAGTACTAAAATGGAAATATTCCTAGGAGAAAGTTCTATACCCTCAATCCCTAAATATTAAATTTCGTGATAATCAATTTATCCAGTTTCCGTATACTTCTCATATTCGGCAGTAATCCTGTATATTTGAATGTATCTCCCATGAATATCTTTAAATAAATAAAAATGTATCTTTTTGTTGATTGTATGGCTATAATTAATTCTCTAAGAAGTCTGGAATAAGACTGTCATTGTGATTATGCAGTTGTTTTAATTTCACTAATTTCTGCATAAAAACTTTTCCGAAAATTCCAAATTCCAGTAAAGTTTATTTTTAATTAAATTCCTCATCAACTCGGAGTCAAATGAATGTAATAAATGTATTATAGTTCGTAGAAACATATTCCATGCTTATTTTTGAAATATTTCTAATATTGCACTAACTTAACTAGTCTGTTCATTAATTAATCTTTAAAAGTTTGGTTATGGTTAGAAAAAGATTTAAGCTTAACCTCAGTAATATTCTATACTTTCGTTTATAGAAAATTGAACTCAAATACTCTGGATAATTGTTCAGGCTTAACGAATTTGGTAATAACATCCCTATACCACATAGATTGTATTTTGCCAATAAAATACACAATCAATTCAAGAAGAAGTTCTGAAAACTTATTCTCTCTTATTGTGACGTCTACAGAATGAAAGTAAACCCGTTACTGCAGTCTCTCGAGTAATATCTTTTCTTACATAAAAAGAAGATGCGCAATTTCAATCCCGAATTAACATAATAATAATATTTCGTTAGGATCTAGAAATTCACACGCAATTCGCTTTGAAAAATCCCTTTACACCAATACTAAAGAGCATAGAAATCTTAAAGGGAATAAACATACACCACCTGGGTCTACCCAAGTGGGGTGCCTTGAGAATATTCTCACACAAAATAAAGAAAGATTCATCCACCCCTGGGCACAAGTTCAGAGCAGGGACCCTTTTGTTAGTTAATTCCCGTAATAAACCAGTACCTCATAAGTGACTTTGAATGGTGGGAGATTGTACCCCCATGAGTGTAACGAAGTATATAAGGAGACGAATTTTTGACCAAAACATTCATTTCTTTGTTGTTGTTGTTACTGTTGAGTTGTTGATGCTGTTATTCGAGAAAATGCGTTCCTTCGGGCGCATTTTCTCTGTTGTTGTGTTACTGGCGCCCTATCAGCTGTGAAAATTAGGAACGACAAATCGTTTCCACTATGTAAGTTGAATTTTTCTTCATTCAAACATTCGAACTTATGTCATATCAAATTTTTCTATAAATAAATATAATATCCAAAATTCAATTCGAAATTTAGTGTCTCAAAAATTAACTGATAAATTTCAGCAAATATTCTAGATAAATCTCTCTGAATGTTAGACTTTCTTTGCGAAGCAAGTACCAAAATATAAATAGTCAATTTCATATATTTTCCATCATCTGAATTCAAAAATATATATATTGACATAAGGAACTCATATCTTCATCCGGTGATATTTTCACCAATATATATTAGTTTTATTTTTATAATTATATTCAAATAACAAATCATAAATAAACTTTATTATCTTCAAACTTTAAAGTTATTGGGTGATAGTAAAAGGACATCATCACAAATAAGACAAAGAATCCAATTTTCATTCATAATTGAGGAGAATGTTTCATAAAGTAGAACATTTGATAACAGTTTTATTCAGTTCTAAATCCTTAACATTATTAACAGGATGTTCAAAATTATTCTGAAATGTTTTTGTGAATGATTCATAATACGATATCGATATAAAAATTCGTTCCTACATGAATCCACCAATCATTTCTTCTCATTATACAGAATGTTGAATATAAAATAAATTAATATTTTCTTCGAAATTATTTTCTCAATTTGAAATTTGGCAGTAGTATTGAAGATGGTAATCAACTCAAATTAGTTTAGCATTATTAACCCAGTGGCGCTCCAGAAGACTCTTTGTAATTTTCAGAATCTTTTCCGAATGAGAAGTTAAAACTTCTTTTTCTTCTTATTTTTGCATCTCGCTTGGTTTACGATATTAAAAAGGATTATAAGAATTCGAACTATCACATTATTATTTTAATGTTCTTAAAAAGTATTTTCATATTCAGTCCGAAAACGAGTAACTTCCATATATTCCGTTTGAAAATGATAGAGAGTAATAAAATTTAATAAAATATGCAGAGCCCTAGAAAACGCAGGCCGGAGAAAATCTACAAATCCAATAAGTTTTATTAGAATTGTGGCAGCTTCTATTTAACAATCAGTTAAGCCAAAAAAAGGAACCATCCAGTGAAATCAATCTATTCTTGTTTTTCTCGCTTTTCGGTATCATTTTCCTTGTCCCTTCACAATCATCACTCAGTAGAGAAGATGAATAATTATTATCTTGTGAGTATTTTCCTACTCATAGAATACTTTAAAACCTAGGTTAGGCTAGGTCTAAGTCTCCTGTAGAATCTTCAAATTATATAATTCTATTTTTATCATAAACTTGTCTTTTTAATTAGAAAGATATGATTCTGAATTCTTATTTTGCAAGAGATCGTATGAATGTTTGTTTATAGATTTTCATTGAATGAAAGATGCGATATTATCTCTATTGTCAATAAATTCAGACGCAACTACTTTGAGCACACCAATGAGTACCCAATTAACGAAGCATTTAATATTCTTTACCATTTCTGAGAATCCATATAAATTTAACTCGCGTTAAATGTTATTGTATACGCACAATGCGCGTTTACAATAAAAATGTATCCTGTACCTCGTTACACAAAATTTATAAACAATTTTTTCAGAAACTTTTCGACTTAAAACTGAATGAGTAATAATACACAATTACTCAGAAATCACCCTGTGTATTGATTACAAACTCTAAATATATGTTGGGAAATATCTTGACAAATATCATCCAGGATTTCAATCTTCAAAATCTGAAGCAAAAGCGGATTGCTTAAACAATTCATAACTCAAGATTGGCTGGACTGATTTTTAAGATCATTGATTTGTTGGACCTCTGTCCGACCTAAATACCTATTTGGACACCGTTAAAAAATCACATAAAACATCTTTATCATATATACAAATGTTTTCATACATTTTAAATGGAAGGACATATTGATAGTATTATGAGAACGAATAGACTGATTTCCATATGGATATTATAAATGTGAAAGTACCTGATCGCTTGTTACGTTTTCACGACTACATCAATGATCGGAATTTATTCAAATTGGCAAAGGGATATCCTGAGCTCTAGTGAAGGATACATGGTACTTTTTCAAAATTCTACACCCAAGGGCGCAAAAGGAGACTGAAGAATTATGGATCATTTGTGTGTGCGAGTGGCAGAATTTATGATCGTACTTACTGATGAAATGAGAAATATACGTATGAGCCTTTTTTGGAAAACTCCTTTCAATTTCTCTAAGTTTGAGGTATGAAAAATTAAATTCAAAATTTTACGAAAAACCATCCATAACGATTCGAAATTGATAGGTGCAAAAATTTTGCATACTACTCTTTACTTTCTTAGTTGGAAACATGTAAAATTATATTCCAGCTTTCAATTACAAATGATTCAATATCGAGTAGGTAAGGAATGCATCGCGACGATGCTGGTTGCATGTCGTCGTTGCGAACGCGAGATCCACCATGCGCTTGACATAATACAGAATATTTGCGACTCCACATGATGGGATGAAGATCACTTGTCATCCGTATAAAGCTTGTAACATCAATTTCAAACACCCTTTCAGTTCCAGAAGTTTTTGATTAATGGCGTGGGGAGTTATTTTATGTTACTTATTCCCTGTTTGTTTCATTTGAATCTGAAATGATGAAAATGTAACGTTAGAAATCTTATGGTGGTTTGTGCTTCATTGCAAATTGGAGGTGCTGCCATTGTTCCACGATAGGTCAACGTCTGTCGTTCCGCTAATTACATGTAAAATATAAAAGTTGCAATACATTCATATGATGCAAACATAACCAGTATTTTATCAAACATCAAGAATCATTGAATATTCCGCAAATTATAAAATAATCCTCGTTTGGATTAGAATTGATGAAATTTTTTGATTCGTGTTAAATTATCATAAATATATTTAAATGATAATAATCCACTATTTATTGTAGAATATTTCCTATTCAGTTTCTATCATTGAATAATACCAGCATGAAGTCTGCATGCCAGACTACACATTCTGTTTATATTTTCAGCCCTCAGACAGCACCTCTAATGTGCATACAAGGGAAAGATTTCAGAATACAAGTTGAAATCTACAATCTGCTTAAAAAGAAAGGAATATGAGAGATTATACGTTTGATCATCAAATTAGTCGGTCACGTGGTTATATACTTTTTATTGCGTTTTATCGTTGTCGCAGAAGAGAGCATACCATTTTACGTTTCACACAATGTATCTGTTCCATTTTATATTTATTTCAAGTCGAATTCTTCAACTGATTTAACTATTAATTTGTCGTATATTATCGAAACGAAATTACACATTCACTTCAAATGAAAAGAAGGCATATTGCTGCAAGAAAGTGCGAATTAGGCTATTTTAATGTTTTTGGTTAGAAGACTGCAGATGTTTGCCAAAGTGAAATAAATAAGCTGTGAAGTAGGTGACCTATTCCTATCTAGAAAAGAGAGGAGATAGGTAATTATTAACAACTGTTTTTGCAAAGGACAGTTTCATTTCAGAGTGCATTTCTAATGGATTATAATTTTATTTACATATTTAGCAGGACACACAAATTTAGTTATTCGTACAGAAACAAAAACCGGGCCGATGTACACGAGACATTAGATTTTCCTACCTTTTCTGATGGAAACTTTACTACAAGTGATAATGCTCGCCTCATCGAAAGCTGCAAGATTCTCATTTTCCGAGTTCTTCAGTTCAAAATTCCATCAAACATGATTGGAATTTGCTGGGATGAGCTCTTCCTAGCCACAGCCAAATGTTGAGCATTAGCACTTTCGTTATTATGGCCTCAAATTCTACAAGAAAGTGGCGACCTTACTTTTCGCAGTACAACGGATTGAATTATTGATTTAAGAGATGGTTAGGCATAACCAATTTTGATTAATCTCATCAAGTTTGATTTTTACGCTTTCTGACACAGATTCGTCATTTATTGATGCCTATGTCACACATGAGTTTTGGGAAAAAATGCTGAAACGCTAATTTCTCATCATATAATCAGAATCTGAAATGTAAATAATTATTTGTCAGCCTTAAAACTGTGCCCTGAATTTTAGGGTATCTACATATCAAATTTCATGAAAAGAAGTCAGCGATTTAGCTTAGGAAGCTTGACAGACACACTGAGTAAATTCGCTTCTGTTTATTAACAATTGTTCATGTTCCCAATTTGGGACCTAGTGTGATCTTTCCTTCATAACTAAAATGATAAACACAATTTCAAAATAGCTCCAACATTAGAATTAAGGAAAATGTTCAAAATAAATTCAACTATCAGTTCGAACACTTGGGGATGTTTTTTCCATAAATGCAGGTAATATTATTTATTACATTGCAATGGTACCCAGTAAACTTCTAGACGTCTTTTCAGTTCCATTAGGAAAAAATACCCTTAATTCAAGGTATCGCTATATTAAATTCTCCGTTCATCTATGTTAATTATGTTTTAATATTATGAAGAAAATCACGAGTCACTTCGAATATCTCTATTGACTGAATGAGACAGAGATCTTTTCTCGAGATAGTATGACATATGATAAGATTCTATGATTATGAGCATAGATTAATATGACTGATATGATAGACATAAGATATTAAATTATGCTGTGTTTTAATCATAACATAAGAAGTTTCCCAATAAAATTATTTAAATTAAACTACATACTTAATTTCATTATCAGCTATGTGGGAACTATAACCTAATCTTAAATCAATTATATAATTGTTTTTAATTTACAATTATTCTATTTACATAGACCATAAGATGGAATCACTTTGCTCAATTAGATAAAGGATTCCAAACCCTTCAGGATTTTTATTATTCTTCCAGATCGAGAAGTCTGAGGTATATCTGATACTTCTCCCTCAACAGAAGTATTCTCATTTTCTTTGGTTGAAACAATATTAGAATGTTTTGGATAGATTGGAGTGAATGGTTGACTGATTATCATTTTGTGATGACTCAGATTCTGAATCTTTTGAATAGTGCCTTTCTTTGATATATATCCTATTACGACGATACATTATCCCATTATCAAATTTCAACATATATGATCTGTTACCTAAGAATTCAATTAGAATTGTAGGTAGCCATGCGATTTCTTTGCATTTTTGAAAGAGTACTTCTTGATTAATTTTGAGTTTTGCTAAAGGTTTCTTTCTTGAACGATAATATTTTCTCATTTGATCATGGTCTTTCAGTAAACTTTTACATTTAGATATTCCCATATGGCCTCGATGAGCCTTTGAGAATATTTCTGATCTGAATGACATGGGAATTAAAAGTTTATCACCATAAAATACTTAATTGATCGACGGAATATATTTGAGACTGAAGTTTCCAGTAAGGTTCAATTATATCCTTGACTTTATTATTGTAAGAAGGCCATCTCTCTAAATAATATTTTCTGAGTAGTGATATGTCTCCATCCAGTGAACTTGCATTCTTTACTTTATTGAGTGTTTCCTCTGACATTGACAAATGTGTGACTACTGTATTTACATGCATATTGATTTCTTTTTCACATTTGATTTCAGTGATAGCTTTAATTTTACTATAATCGGGCTTGATTTCTTGAGCTGAAAATTCGTGACCTAAAAATATTACTTTTTTGACGCTAATTTTGCATTTCTCTTTATTTAATCTCATATTAACTTTTTAACTTTTTAAATTTATTCAAGCACAGCTTGCAAACGTTCATTATGTTTTTTTAGATCCCTCCCGAAAATCAAAATATCATCAATGAAAATTAAGACTCCTGGCATATCACCAGGGTTTTTTGATTTTGTTATTACTTCAAAAATAGTTTCAGAGGCACTTGAAATACCATAAGGTAACCTGAGGAACCCGAAACATGTTTGAAAACAAGTTAATCTGAACTTTGATCATCTAGTTTTAGCATCCAAAATCCCGAATATGCATCAAGATGAGAAAATATTATTGCATCTTCTAATTTATGCCTAATTTCATCAATCGTAGGTAAAGGATAATGAGGTCTTAGAATGGCAGTATTCAAATTTCTAAGATAGAAACAAAATCTGAATGTATTATTTTGTTTACGAACTAAAACTATTGAATTTACCCATTTGGTTGGCTTAGTTACTTTTTGTATAACTTCTAAAGCTTCCATTCGGCCCAATTCTGTATTAAGCTGTTTTCTCAGTCTGAACGGAACTTTACGAGGGGCATCTACTTTCGGCGTGACATCCTCCTTAATAGTGATATTACATTCTTGTGGTAGGCATCCTAGACCTTCAAAGAGTTGTTTTTGTTCCTGTAAAATTCGATCGAGTTCTGTATCTGATTCACTATAGAACATCCTTTTAACAAGATTTAGATTTTGACAGGTTGATAAATCTATTATTGTATTACATGCAATATCAACTATCACGAAATCAATACTGAATTTAAAACCATTATAAGAACTTTTTGTTTCGAATTTACCTACCACAGGTACATTATCACCACCCAGACCTTTCACTGTCAATTTTGTTTTTTGAATTATGCTTTCTGGAAAGTTTGAAGTAAGAAAAGTTTCATAAGATATTACGTTAACATCAGCTCCGGTATCAATAACGCAATTGAGTAATTTCTATATCTAAATTGATATATATATATATATATATATATATATATATATATATATATATATATATATATATATATATATATATATATATCAATTTTACTTTTTCAAATTTTCTCTATTACATCTTAAAATTCCAATCTGAGCATTAAGCTCTTCTGACATTTTGAAAGGATTGACCTGACTTATTGAAGAATTGGTGCGACAATATTTTAAGTAATTATTGAAAAGATTACATGACCTGCAGCGAACTCCTTTCGCTGGACATCTATGTCAACGAATCTGACCGCATCTACCACATGGATGTGCTGATGATGATGGACTTTTTGATCTCGAATTGTGCTGTCTGCTTTTTGGTGATTTTTCTCTTCGACTGTGACTCCGGCTTGAATGACGGTGACCTGACGACACATGGAATTTCGAAACATGTAGAATGTCATTCTGACTTTCTCGTAAGATAGAAGCATTTCCTTGGGACATCACCACGGATTTGGCTATCGCAATGGACTTTTCTAAATTCACATCTTCTTGCAATAAACGTTCCCTTACATTCGTGAATCGACTATGAAGATTTAATATGAATATCTTAGACGAGTGAACCTCGTAACGTACCAAATTCAAATTCTGAACTAAGATTTGTCAAATCCGTCAAAAAAGTGTCAATCGATTCTGTGGCTGATTGCTTTTTGGAAAAGAAATCATAACGGTTGATGGTCAGATTTCGTTTAGGAACGAGATATTTCGTTAATAAGTCGAAAATTTCATCATGTTTCACAGTATTCAATCTAACGTTGAATGAATTAAAAATCTCTGAGCCATCTGGTCCAATATTATGTAATAAAATGCTACCTTACGTGTTTAAGATTCTTCATCTAAATTTGTGCCCAACAAGTATATTTGGTATCGCTGAAACCACGTTTTCCATGCCTTTTTCATATTTTCATTTTTCTCGATTCGTAGAACCGATAAACTGCCGATGGAGAAATTGTCGCATGTTGTTTGAATGTGTTCACCAAAGGTTTATCTTCGGGCACCGCGATATTCTCTTTATCAAACCGCACAGGTGTTATTCAATTCGAATAATATTGTTTCTGCGATTATTCCGGACACTTTATTCTGTTGTTGTTATTAGTTTTTTACTTCTGACACCATGTTAATTATGTTTTAATATTATGAAGAAAATCACGAGTGACTTCGAATATGTCTATGTACAGAATGAAACAGATCTCTTCTCGAGATCGTATGACATATGGTAAGATTCTATGATTATGAACATAGACTAATATGACTGATATGATAAAGGATATGATAGACATAAGATATTAAATTATGCTGTGTGTAACACACTCTTTAATAATACCACAAGAACCTAACATTCCTCCTAGATAAAAAGTATCAACTGCTTCAATCAAGGTAATGATCAATTATTGTGCCAAATTTCATCCAAATTAATTATATCATACTGATTAAAATGAGTGAACAAAATTTCACTTTTAAAATAGGTGTAGGGTCTGGCTTTGTGCAGAATGTGGTTAGCATAGTATTTTGTTTGTTGCTATGCACTGTTGTGTACAGAGTCTTAGCTTGGAAAAAAACTAAAATGTATTGTTCCATATTGTAACATCCAAATCGATCATCCCACTTATATTGTGTGAAGACGATGATCAACAGACTTTATTATTTCGAATTTCGTGTAATAGTTTTATTGTACAATTCATCTTAATAAAGTTTCATGATATATAATTTTCAAAATGAACTCAAACCAAAATTGAAAACATTATTTTTGTTTCAGGTTAAAGTTTACGAAGAAATGATTTATATTTGAAATGAAACACAAATATGAGAAAGGCGTCCGAATTGTTACTTGCACAGTTGTTGATGAAATTTTCTGCTAAGAACTTCAACCGCAAATCGAAGCACTTGAATATTACCATCACGACAAACATGAAGTTTATCATCATATTCAGAACTACGTTGAAGACCTCAAAAACAGCAGGTTTGAAAATTATGAAAATTCATCCGAATATTTCATCGATAAGTGAATGTTATGTTAAGTTTTGAAATTTGGCAAACCGTACGTGCCTTACTAATTTTTTATTTGTTTTGTTTTCACGTCTGTTTTTTCTTTTGTTTATTTTCTTACCAGTTTTTATTATTTCCATTATTTTTTGTTTTTCAGTTATTTTATTTTGATTTCTGTTCTTTTTTCTTTATTTTTCGTTTTGCTATAAGAACCCAAAAAAAAATAAAAAAATAATGCTCCGACTTTCATCATCGTAATATATGTGTACGATTAATTAACGATTAACAACAATCAGAATAATTGCATAATTCCGTTGTTCGTAAGCATACGGAATTTCTCGGATGCAAAACAATATAAATAGTGAATATATAAAGAGAAAACATTATAAACTTGAAAATTCACTTATGGTCATCATTTTGACTTACGTAGAAAATTAGAAGACCTTTCATCTTCGTCCCGAATTTGTAAGCAGGAAATCATTCGAAAAATAATTATTTCCTAATGCTTACCTTTTCAAGTTTGAAATAAAATATATGAAAAATCATTTCCTGCTTGCAAATCCTTATTGGTCTGAGTTTTCTTGAAATTTGGTAGCATTTGTATAAGTGGGCCTTACGAAATTTGGAAAATATAGATAGGAAAGGTGTATTCTGATTAAAATATCAGCAATACATAAAATCAGCAAATTTCAACCCTTATTGCTCTGAAGAAATCTAATTATACTTATATCATTCCACTTTCAACCTTACTTTGATAAAATTCACGATAATAATTGTTGATCTTCAAAGATTTGTTGTTTGTTAACCCTTCAACTGAAAAAAAATAATCTGAATTCTACCGTACTGATACTTCGGTCTTTTGTTAATTGTTTCGTTAAGTTTTCCCCACATTCGTTGAGTTTAAGTTTGAAATGATAATATATGACAGTTATAAATTGCTCATTTCTTTTTAACAGAGTTTATCGACGTTAATTTTCGAATTTGAATTGACTATCATCTGTTCGTTGATTATATTACGCAGTGATTTGTTGACTGCAGATTTTGTTGAGTTTTTGTTATATGTTTTGATGATGGTTAAGTTTTCTGATGAATATCTCGTTTATGTAAAGAACATCTTTCAATCTACCTACATAATATTGAAATCCATATTTTTCTGCAAATTGTCATCAAATTTGAACGAGGGCTTTCCAGAAGAAAACCATTCCGATTTCTTTTGTTAAAATGTATTGTTAGGTGACCCACTTAATGAGCGAGGTTTTGTGACTAAATTCATTTTAATGAGGAATAAATGAATATGACAGATCCAGAGCTACAGTAATTCTTCCAAATACTCATTTCTTACGGTTTCGTATAATAAAGAAAATCTTGCTTATATATTACTTCATAGTTTTCATTCCAACAAACAATTTTCGTACATATTCAAAGTCATGTAAAGTATTAATGTTGAAAATATAGCTTCGAAAATTTATATTTTCCATGAGTAGTTTTCCATATACAAAACATCGATCAGTTTTAATAGTTCCTCAAATAAGGGATATAATACCAAGTAATTATTATTTATGAATTAATTTGTTAACTAATCCATCACGCCTAGTTTTTAGATTCATCTAGCGAACATTACAATGTCATCCAATTTTAACAGTATATGATACTGGTGAGGTTCCAATTATCGCCTGGCTTCAAAGGATCGAAGGGTCAGGCCCTACCAAATCCGTAAATCATCGCACAAACTAGTAACTTAAATTCAAATGGTATTGAAATATACTCCTTTTTCAATATTGCTAATTAATAAAGTAACAGCCTTGAGCTTTTCTCACTCTCTTATCAGGGGGAGCCGGAATTAGTGTTGACGCACACGCAATGCAAACAGTTTTTCGGTTGGGTAAAGAGCGAAATAGATGAAGTTCGAAAGAATTGAAAAATATTCTCCAAAAGCCGACTTCAAGTATCAACTCAAATTTCTTCCTTTACTTTCGTTTCTAAGGCTATACATATAAGTTAGATGTTTAGAATAATATTGACTCAAGTTATGAAAAGCCTCAAGAACATAATCGAAATAGAACAGTTCGGTAGACCGTCACCAGATTTAGATACATCTTATACCAGTAAAGCTATAACTTTGACATGAACTTCTTCTTTTTGTTTATGAAGTGTCATACACAAAAAGTGTTGGAGAACATGCAAGTACACGTCCTTTCTTTCAGTTTGCCACATGTAACGAAATTCCTCAAAAGTGATCACAAATGCGATGGAATTTCCATTAGCGGAAAGTAAAGGTACATCAAAATTGATTATTATTCCAGAGGAATTGAACAATGACCAAAATATCAAATCGGACTTTACATTTCAACAGTCTGGCCGTTATAACCGGAGAGGGGAACCATTTCCGGAACTGTGCTGTTGATACCTGATTCTCCCAATAAAAAATAGATACAATGAAAAATTGTGATTCTACTATTTAAAAAGTATGTAAACCACGTTTTCAATTCACAGGAAATTCAACATCCATTAAGTTGTTTGGAACGGAGAATTTTGTCTTATATCGAAAAACAATTCTTGGCAGCGAGTTATTGATTTATTATTATCGAATTTTAGGCTCTACCTATCTACATGACATCAATCCGCCACTGTCATATATCATTAACAAATTCATGTGTTTCCAAACGAATGATCAACAATCCGCGTTTTGGCCATTTATAATTTCAATAATTTCATTATCTGTGAGAACATGCAATAACTTTAAGTGTTTGAGTGTTATCGCGTATTAAGCAGATTTTCCTACGTATTTCCTAATTTTTGACATTTAATAGGGAAGTGATCCAGAATGAATATTCAGCCAAATTCTCCCGAAAATTATAGCTTTTATTTTGGTAATATATGAACACAAATCATTTTCAAAACTGAAGACGTTCTGCTTGTGATATTCCAAGAAAAAATCTCCCAAATATGTACGCCACCATTGGTATATTTCGAAATATTCGTCTGTGAAATTAAAAGCTTTATTTTGGTGGTATTTCCGCATAAACTCTCTATTCGGCTTATATTTCATCGCAAAATTCACACCTTTATTCTAGTGATATTTCAACTTCTTTTCGAAAATGAATACCTCAATTTCAGCCCAAACTACGGCTTTCTGTTCATATTTCAGCGCAAATCGTTCTCTCATGTCAGTGATATTCCATGATAAATTTTCGAAAATTCAGATGATATTTATAAGCTTATTGATATTTCAGCACAAAGTCTCTCGATAATTATGGCCTCTATTCAATTAATATTTGAGAGTAAACCCTTTCGTATTATTAATATTTCAACAAAATTCTGCTTTTATTTTAATGGTATTTCAATACAAATAAAAAATGCGAGGCATTTTTTCTATGATATTTCAACAAGAAATCTCTCAAATCGGTACACCTTCATCGGGTGATATTTCATATTTTTCTCAGAAATTCAACTATTGGTGATATTTCAACTAATTTCATCCGACATTTCATTTTTCAGGACATAATAATGAGCTCTGTCGAAAATTCAGACCTTTTTTTAGTATACCATAAAGTCTTTTAAAACTAGGGCCATTCATCGCAAACCTCTTTTGCAACCTTTCTTAATTTCTGTGATATTTTAACGTCAAATCTTTTAAGAAATAAACTCAGGTGGTATTTACAAACTCTTTAGGATATTCAGACATTTCTTCTGAAGATATTTCAGCACAAAGTCTCTCAAAATTTTGGCCGTTATCCTATCAATATTCGAACGCAAGCTCCTTTCAAAATTCAGACCTCTATTTTGGTAATATTTCAGCATGAATTCTCTAGACAATATTTTCCTCTGTTTATTCACATTCTTAAACTTTTTCAGAAATTTCATCTCAAACCTTTTTTGAAACTTCAGATCTCAGCTCTGATGATATTTCAATCTAAAACTTCTTCGAAATTCAGGCCTTTATTACAGAGAACATTTTGATTTAGGCCATCATCCTGATGCTATTTCACACAAGTGCACACAACCTCTCTTTAAAATTTATGCCTATACACAGGTGATCCTTTCGAAATTTCGTCGAAATATTATTATTCATATTTCAATACAGACGTTTACGAGTGCAGCATTTCATTCGGGTAAAATTTCTATATCTTCAGCATGCCCTGGAAATATCAATTCTTAGTAGTTAATAATGGAGACCATGAAAATATGGACCATCATCGTAGTTAGAACATCTAATCATGATTAATTCTTGTTAAACTCTTTTCCAATCTTGAGAATACATTAATTGCAGTTTCATATATAACTTAATCTAAACCATAGCAATGAAGGTATAATATCCATTTAAATTTCCTATTGAAACATTTTCGATCCAATGAACTGAAAGACATTCAGACTCAGTTAACATTATTCGCTCTTCCGATACGATAAGAATATTTGGAAGATGTTACTTTTTCACAGCTCATTGAAGACGAACAGTTCCTGCTTGAAAAATCAAATGAGATCCCAGTGGAAAGATTCTGTAACTTTTCACATTAAGGGCCATGAAACTTTTCCTGTCGAGGCTTTCATTACATAAAGCTTTTCGGATGTGGAGCTGAAAGTCCTTTCAATAATGGAGAATGATACAGCCAGTTTTATCAGTGAATTTGAAATTCAGGTAGAATATTGAATGAAAAATCACTACTATTGAATCTTCTAACATGATTGATGAAGGGGGAAAATACAGCCTAGCCGTGATACGCAAACTTTTCATTTAATTGTGACATTCCTGAACGCATGGAAATTCATATTTTTCACATAAATCATTCGAACACGGTAATTTTATCTTCAAGTGAGGTATTATGCACTCAACTAGTTTTATTGTTGTTTTCGAATCATATTTCATAGAATCGTGCTCATAGTGAATTGTTTGGATGAACTCACCTGCTAGAATGATTGAAATTTATAATTTTCGTTGAATTTGAACCATTCAAAAACATAAAATTATTACATTTTTCAAAAGAAATATTCACAATCCAAATGTTTTGAGTGTTCCTCTCCAATGTTATTTCATGGAAAATATTAATTCAAATGAATTGATTGCCAGAATAATTCAAAAAGGTACAAAATGTAAATATTTTAAAAGTAATGAATTCAGTTGAAAACCATGAAAGTAATTTCCCAATCGTAGCCTATTTAAGCTTTTATCTATAACTACATTATCTAAATATATCCTATTAATACTGAAGCTCTCCTCATTAAAAGTTCAATATATACTCAAAATAATTGATAGAATTAAAAAAATTGCTACATGAAATAATACTTTATTCAACTGTCATAAATTCCAGCTCATACTTCTCATACATTGTTTCAAGTCTTAAACAATTTGAAACACTTGTTTCAAAAATGGAATACTAATTGCTTAATAAGGAGAATTATTGTTCATAGAAAATTTTGAAAAAGAAGTATTCACAATTCTTGTTTTTACGAATTAATCAACCTTCTATGAAGCGAGGTTTATTGTACAGCTTTCTTGACCACTTTTTCAAAATTTCTGCTTTGAATGATTTGTTTTGCTTTGAATTGTTCGCTTAGTACCTTTTTGCTAAATATCGTTTATTTGGAAATCTTAATTGAAAGAGTGAATTTTTTCGCGCATACTGGTATGTTTTGCCTCGTTGTCGGATTTCCACTCAAAACGTCATGTTTTAATCTCTGGAGGAAAGTAAATTCACACCAGGAGAAACATAAAAGATAAACAGATATAGAAAATCCTATCAGCAAACCTTGTAGAGAATTTGTATTTACTCAATAAATTCGAAAAACTTTAAATACTGAGAATTAAGAAACAGAAAACTATGATACAAAATATCTATACATACACCAAAATAACTTCCTGTTGAAAGTTCCAGTCACAGTGAAATCCCCTCCAACCTCACCTCAACGAACCCAACCTCACCTCCAAGGTTCTGGGATGCTGTGTTCCAAATACTTATATATCTTTTTTCTCCTCATCTAAGCATTTGTCCTTATTAATTAATTATTAATTAATTTCAACAGTCTCGAGAATAGCTTTTAGGTTCATATTCCTCTTTTTTACTATCCGCCTGCTTCGATAGCATAGCAAATTATCAATATTTTGGATGTGCATCATCTCATACCAGAGCATCTTATTCTTAGTCATTGTTGTCATCTTCAGACTAAAACCCTGCTTATTTCTTTCTAATGCCACGTTTCGCGGCTATGAACTGAAATATGAACTGGCATGTTCTCTCCCGAAAACACTCTCAACTCTCGATCGAGAATCACTTTTGCTTTCTTCATTCATTGCTTACACTGCTATTCACCATCGCCTTTTTTTCTTCAAGTCGCTACTGAAGCATTATTTGATAATCTTATGTTCAACTCTTCAGTTCTTGTGTTCATGCAACTTATCAATGCTTGCGCTCTACTTTAAAGTGAAGAAAATATTCATCATTTTGTGAATCATTGACCTCACAAAAATTGAAGTAATTTTGCATGAAACTCCAAACAATTCTGTACTAGAACTCAAGTGATGAGCAGTGAGCCTTCAGGCCCAATTTTTCTGAAGGTACGAAATCCCTTGAATCATTCTAGAACAACAGTAACTAACCACAGAACAACTTTCTTGTAGTCATTTCCGACTTCTGGTTGATTATTCAACCAACCTACTGTACTACTGAATCAAGTACAAACATGTTGCAATTAAGAAACAAACTAACCACTTTGAGGTTACTCCACGAAAAATACTTCAAGACAATCATAGTTATCAAAGGTTCCGATATTTCTTCTTGTTTAACCAATATATATTATTATATCTTTGTTACAAAAACTTTAATAATAGTTCAATTGGAAGATTATTAGTTTTTACTCTTTCTATTTGGGATGTGTTGGATAATCGAAAGTTCTTCGTTTTGTTTCTTCATAACCTTTGAGTTATCAATGAATTTTAAGATGTTTACAACGAACCGAATTCATACAAATCCCACAAATAAGAATTGGTCTAAATGTTCATATTCATCTATCAAGTAATATAGTGAAGCTTAACCTATAATTCCAAGCTGATCATGAAAAAATTCTGTTCTTTCTCCAATTAGAAATGATTTCTGAAAAAAAATGCGTCTATTGAAACAACAAAATTTTGATAAAACTAAAAAGTCAGAACATGAAATATTCACATGCCAAAAATACAAATGCTACCAATTTTAGATATAAGGTAATATAAGTTTGTGTGTAGTAATGTAGTACTTTTATTATAAAACTTAAAATTGCAACATACGCTTAAGCATTCTTAGAAGCCAATTTCATTCTGAATGTATTCTAGGTTAGATTTTCTAATTTAATTTAGTATTATTTCATTTACGCCACGTTTAGATATTCTTCTTGTGTTCTTTTAATTTCGGAAGAATCAGAAATTCTTGTGAGTTATAATTCGACGCTTTTCTTTGTACTTGTAATTTCATTTTTGTTTTGTTTTTTATGTTTATTTTGTTGATTTTTATTAAGTTTTTCTTTGTAAATATGTACAGCATCAAATAAGACAATAAATGTGGCTTTTTGTAAATGTGTTTCTTAATAAAAAGGGTGTAATTAAAAAACAGAAATCAGTCTCTACTTCAGGCATTAGAAAAATATAATCACCATTGATATCTTAAAGACATATACAGGTATGAGGGCCAAAATTCTTTTCTATGCCTAATGTGAACCTTCGATTTGAGAAAATCAAATGAAATTTCAGTTGCAATTTTCCCATCATTTATCGTTGGCTCTGAATGACAATGATTCTATGTATGATATACTTAGGTTTGAAGCGATATTTCCAAAGATTTAGGCATATCAGAGACAGTTTGTACTCGTGAGATTCTGAAAATGAAACAACTGCGTTACCTCACCTCAAATTCAACTTTTGTTTCTAACATAACGAAACTCAGATCACTCATGTAGCAATTACATAGGATAGTACTAATTATAATCTCACATATAATTGAATCACAGAAAAAAATCACTTTGATGACTAGTTTTCTTCAGTTGAGTTGCCTGCGTTACCAAAGTATCAAACTTTTCTGAAAATATTAATATACAAACTGAAACTCACACTAAATCATGTTGATAACTCCAACTTTCGGTAAATAATCATGAGAATAGAGTTTGTGTGAACTTTGATCAATGGGACGCATTTATATTGCTCTGAGATCTTTTCAAATGTGGGGACAAAATAGTAACGCAGGAGTTATCTTGGTAACACAATGGTAAAATGCCTAGAGCACGGCGCTTTCATAGTAAAAATCAGGTGTATTTAATGAAATGAGAAATGAAACATTAATTTAAAAACAAAGAAACTCAAAATAAAAATCAAATATTCATAATAAAATGGGTCTGGTTATATGCACTGAAAGAAAAAATAATAGCTTAGCTTAGAAAAGTTATGAATAGCATAGTTATTGTTACTTATGATTCAAAAACATTCAGCGGTTCGTCAGAATCGCAGTATATTCGTTTACCTTTCTCTATTATCTTGGGATTTTGAACAATTTCCAAGATATTATCATAAGTCTCATACGAAATATCAGTCTCTACTTGTTTGAACCGTCGCCCAGTGCCAGCCAGTCTCATAAAACAAGATCTTAGACTCTCCTTCTTCATCAACTTCACTTTTAGCGACACCTAGGTAAGTATAATGTTTGTTCATAACAGAAGAAACTTTCACCACAACGTGAACATCTTCGGATATTTTTGACGGATGAATATTCTCTTTGTCGATTAGCTTTCTATCTTCAACATTTGAAATTGATGAAATAAAGTTCGACAGGGGCTCAGCGTCAGAGCTAGAAGATGGGGAATTATAAACTAAAATGTAGTAGGAAGTTTTTTTTCGTATGGACTCGGTGTTAGATTCATCAGCTAGCAGTTCTTCCTCATCTGATTCATCTGAACTATTTATTTTACTGATTTTGCCAATTTAACCTGGAATTGGCTAAAAACTTCTTGGATTCCTGCAAGTGCAAAACCCTCTTTGGCAGAATCAACTTAGATTTCTGTATTGAAGCTTTCCAGGGGTATCAGAAAGAACTTGATGCACTTGCATGGTTCCTAGGTTTTTGGGTGCCGTTTCTTCTACTCTTTGTATATCATCCTCGGTTAATAAATATAAACGAATCTTACTCGAACCTTGCAATGTATGATTAAAGTTGACGCATCACATATATCTGAACCAGTTGCCACTTTTTATTCCGCGGTGCGTTTGAGATAGCCACCCACGCCATCAGCTGCCCCTTTTCCGAGGCCGGCTTCGAAGAAATTCCATGTGATCCGCCAAAATGATGCGACAGCACCTCTTCAAAATGTTTGCAGCTATAATTTTCGATGAAATCCATGTGCAGAACCACTTCATCACTCTTTAAATATTCTATAGCAGCTCGATAACATTTATATAGTATCTTGATGTTAAAAATATGTTTCTTCAAATCTTTCAGAGTCTGATTGAATTTTATTTTCAAGTCTGCAACTGTTTCTTGAACTATTCCTTTTACGTTTTTCGTGATTTTCACTCTCTTTCCTTATTTTTCTTTGGTTTCCGATTTTCTAACCCGCTGGGGATATTTGACTCGTTCTGAATTATTGCGTGTATGGTATAATATTTGTTTGCTCTCACAGTCATGACACTCACTGGTCATGAAAACTCCCTCATATGTTGAACATACTGTGCCAGCAATGAGGCTGTTCATGTTTGATTGTGAAATGGTTTTGTGGTTGTGGTGAGCATTCATCATATATTGTGCATTAGTATGTGTCTTGCAAAGGCAAGTTTCTCTTCCACCATCTGTAGATGGCATTACATAAAATAGCCATTGTTTTATGGAGTAAGAATAAATACATTTGTCATCAGGATTCTCCTTTCTGAATGATAGATGAAGGATCTTCATCGTATCTAGCAAATATCTTTTTTGCATTTTAGATTTTTTACGAGTAACAGTTTCTCGTTTGCCAGCTGTAGCTCTCGACACATCGTCACGTTAAAAAACTCTGATTTTCTCAACCAGGGAGTTATACTGAGGAGCAGTCTGCTTTTGTCTCAATTGATCGATATACAAAGTATCACGTACAATTGCAGTCTTCATTTTAGACATTTTTCCCCTAAAAAAATTCGTTTGAAGGCTTTCTTTTCTGCTAGAGTCTTTAAGTTATTGTAATGATCTCGGATGGCTCTGGTTAACGAAGTATATTTATTTTCTCGTGAATCTAGATTTCTCTTTGGTATCTCGTCTTTTATTACTTTTTCTTTTCTGTTTCACTAGCTCTTCTTGAAATTTCAAAATTCATCGCTCCACCAGGTGTCAACAGCTGTTCAGTTGTTTCTTTCAACTTCTTTTTTTCTGGTCTTTACATCGCTCTCTCTTTTCTGCATTACTGTTTTCATAAAGTTTGCCACTTAGTTTCGTCTTCTAACATGAGACCTCCAAGGTTTTCAAGGGTGATTCTTTCTTCCTTAGCTATTTCTAGTATGGTCCTCTCTCTGATAGAGGAGGCACATCGAAAGATAGCATGCTCCGTATCATCATAATACTCACAATAATGGCATTTTCCAGTTGTCTCCTTTCCAATTCGGCTTAGATATGCTTCAAAGCAGCCATGTCCAAGCAATACCTGGCTCAGGTGGTAGTCTACCTCCCCATGTGGTCTCTGCGCCCACTTCTTCACATCTCTGATCTGCCTGTACCCTTCCTTGATTCATCCCATCTTCGTTGCCACTCATCCATTATATTACAGCTCAGTCCCAGTCTATTTTCCCTGTGAAAGGGGTCATTCGCACTTTCTTTTATCAAAAGTTCTATAGGGGCGATGCTCGCCACTATGTTTATCGCGTTTATCGCTGTTTGATAGGTCTAACAGACAATAAGTGCCATCCTCCATTCAGCTTCCACCATGTTTCCTGAATGTTTCCTATTCTAGTACAGTCTTCCCAGACGGGGGACCCATATAATATGGTCGAATGCACCAGTTCCGCCATTATTCTCCTTCTGTTTTCTCCTGAACCTCCTGTATTGGGGAGTAAGCGTTTTAGTTGTTCTGCTTTCTTTATCGCTTTTCCAGCTGCCTTCATTATGTGTGTCCCAAAGTTAAGGTGTGGCTCCAAGGTAAAGCCGAGGTACCTTTCTTCTTTCTAGGCAAGAAGAGTTTTAAATCGGAGAGAAATACGAAGAAACATATCTGCCTAGAAAATAGTGAAGAATCTGAAGATGGGCAGAAAACATTAATGGATAATGGTAATGAATCTGTTGATAATGAAAATCTATAATTGAATGAAAGTTGTCAGGCAGATTTTTTGTCCGACTCTACCGAAACAGAAATCTAAATGCTGAAAAAGTGATACTGAAACTCAAACTGAAATATTTTATGTGACGAAAAAATTATGATTAATCAGAAGAAGTAAAAGAGAAAGCATGTAATACTCCAAAATGAGAATTCGTAGACCAGTCAACAGAACTGTCGGAAATTTGTTTTCTTGGTTTCCAGTCTATTTCCAAATATTAACAACTAATTGACTTAGCTGGTGTATCTCTCAAAATTTCAAATTTTCGTTGAAGAGAATAAAAACCATGCAAAAATATATAGATAAAGCAACACCCAATTCAGTTTTTTGGCCAAGAATAGATACAAATACTTGAGTAATAATAGATTGTACTGAATTTAGAATTGAAGTTCCATCAGAGGTCGACAATCGTATATTTCGTTTTTCTCACTACAAGAAAGTATTCATTACTATTACTTTAAGAGGGTTCATCTGTTTAAAATCGAAGGTTGCTGGTGAAAGAAGAAATGATTCACAAATAACAATAGAATCTGGATTAATTTATGAGCTGGAAGAAGGTGATGTTGTCTGACAGATAAATGATTACTAGAAATAAAAGCAGCTATTGATCAAAGTGGAAGAGTCACGATCGTCATGCCATAATTTTTAGAGAGGAGAGAAAAGTTTTCTACTGTGGAAACTGAAGAAACTTATCGCGTTGCCAGTGTAAGGATCCTTGTGGAGAGGATTATGCAGAGATTACGGATTTATTCAATTTTGGATGAAATAACGGAGAAGCTGATGCCTTACATGTCTGCTGTGTCCTTGTTAATCAACACCCTTCAATCATTGCTGACAGAGAAGATAGTGAGTGATGAATTTCTTAATCACTTAAAAATTTGTACATTATTTATCCCTGAAATAAACGTGCAAGTTTAATAATCATAAGTTGAAATTAATTTTATTAGAATTTTTCCTCATACCATTAACATTTTAATCTATTAACAGTTGAATAATTTTCGAACTTAACAACAAATTTCAAAGCTTTCATTAGAATTAAGCAACTCTTTCTAATAATTATTGTCAAAATCACATTTTAAGTTTTTGAAATCTAATATAAAAAGACAATGTGTTAAAATACTTCTTTATACAAACCTTGGGATTTTGATCTTATAATTTATTGTTTCATTAGCAGCTGTTTTGAATGTTATTAATAACATTGGCTCCAGTAAAACTCCGTTGACTCAATAATTACCATTAGTATTGGTATTATATTCTTTGGTAAATTTCACGTACACAGTAGGAAGTTAAAGGTTAAAATAGAAATATTCTGTACCTAATATTGTATGCCTGTTAGAAAAATTACTCATCTCTATTAACAGGTACAGAAATCATCATTCAATTTTGAATACACAAACAGATCACAAGTATACATTCTGGTAATGTGGAGTTGCACTTGTATTTGAGTAAAATAACGCTAATTTTTTTTTAGTTCAACTTCACCGTTTTCGAAGTACAAATATTTAACCTTGCAGGTTTATTTTTCACGATCTCCCACAGGCAGAGAACACCTGATTTCAACCAGTTTAGCGACACATTCATCATCTATAAGAGATACCCATGGGAGATCGTGGGGATTTTTACCTAGATCTATAGTGACAGTTCCGATGATTAGCATGACCAATAAGTGTAAAAAAACGTACCTTAGTTGGATCAGTTTGTTGTTCATAAAAATATTTGCCTATAAAAATCAATTGTCTTCCGTCATCTCCAGAGAAATCATTACTCGAAGAGATACGTACATTTTATTTTCTTTCGAAAACTATTGATCGCCTAACATCAAATAAGAGACGAATATGGGTGTTCCTTAAGCATGAAAACTAATTTGGTATAATCACTCATTGTATTGGCAGCTGCTACTTCATCTGCCTTCCATGTCCAAGCATGCGAAAATGCTTTTCTATCATTTTATTGTCATTTGGGATGTAGGGTGTGAATTTCCAAATCTTTATGAACTGAATTTGCCTCTTCAATGATATGGAGACACGTTCATTCCAAAGATAATATAGATTTATCTACAGGTCAATAATCTCACATGGAGAACGGATCCGAGCTGAATACAAAAAGAATCAAAATTTTGGCCTAACGAAAAACCACAAACAGTACCTCTCATTGAATTGAGAACTACTATTTCATTGAACACAAAACTTCCATTAAATAATTTCAGCACATATTTCACACGTTTTTCCAGCCTGAACCAATAAAGGCGAGCTTTCGCATATGCCTTGAGATTTATACATAACGTTTCAAAAAACAACAAAAATTTCTGGTCATCTCACTGTTGGAGAATTGAAACACTCAAATTCAACAATCATAAGTACAATTCAAAGGGAAGGTTTTCATAAAGATCTGAAACAGTTATACAACTATCAACCTCTGAACAATCAAAGTGACCTTAGACCACTCAATCCATTTCTGGATGAAAATGGATTAATTCGAGTAGATGGACGTTTAATACATTCAAATTTTTCCTATTTCCAAAAGCATTTTGATAAAAAATAATCACGTTTCATATACAGGAATATCCGCCGGGACCTTCTGTTAAAAACTTTTTAAGTTCCAATTACAATATCAAGCTGAAATTTTATACGCGGCCATAACTAGCGATTTCCAATTGGAGTAAAATATTCTCGAAGTGATACCATTTCCGGTTACACCGGAAGTGGGTCATCACTTTGTTATTTCAAATGGCAATCTACCTCTTTGATCATACATCTAGAACCGACATTTGAGCAAGGCATAAAATACCCAAGTTATTGGCACTTATCTGTCAAAACTTTTGACAGATTTAATTAATTTTGTTATAAACTCGATTTTTGAGGAACATTTAAAAAAATTGTTGCTCTTAGATCTTTTGCACTACAGACGCAATTTTTGCTTGGGTGGATAGAAGAAGGATCAAGGAATTATTTAAGCAATCTACACATGTCAAATGTTTATTGCGTTGTTTTGTATGATTTTTTCAATTTCGCCTTTTTCAAACAGCAATAACTCAATTTTTTCAAATGGCAAGTGCCAATTTTTATATCTCCATCAGATAAAGCGTCCAGTTTCAGATGGAATTGTATCAGCATGTACTATACCCATCTCTTATAGTTCCGAAATAATTTGAGAATATATTGAATTTTGATGATTTTGCAAGAACTAACAGAAAATGCTTTGAAATATTTGAATAAAGTAGCTGAACTGGCTACGCTCACCTGGCAGGTGCCGAAAATTAATGTACTTGTCACTTCGTTCATTAGAATTTGATATTTTTTTATTTCATTTTAGAATGTCAAAAAGTAGTGGGTAAAAATTGCAGGCAATTCAATAACCAATTTCCAAATTAACCGTCTATGAGTAAAATAAAATTTCGAAGCATTAGAAGCAATTTTCTACAGTTCGGATGAATAAAATTGTAGGAACTGAGCGAAAACCAATAATCGAAGATTATTACATTAATACGAATGAGTGAAAGCAAACATCATAGGAGAAAACTAATTTACGATCTGAATAAATGTTCAATATGGGCCCGATTTTGCTCGATACACTTGACAGCACGTATACGAACATGATGAGTTGCCCTCCTAGTTTCCTCAGGATCAATATTACGAAAATCATTATGAATGCGCTCTAGTAACTCTTCTGTACTTCTTACAGGAATAAGATACACTTCACTCTTGATTTTGCCCCTTAAATAAAAATCAAGGGGCGTCAGGTCCGGAAAACGCGGACGCCATAAATTTTGTCCTTGATTACCTCACCATATATCCTCGAACATTTCTGTTAGCTGCCGATCTACAGCTCGTGTTTTATGTACTGGTGCACCATCCATTTGGTGAAAGCAATCCCTCAGAATGTTAAGGTGTAATCCATCTAAAAAATTTGCTAATGTTCCTCTCAATTTCCAGGTATTTTTGTCCATTAAGATTTTCCTCATAAATGTGATAAGCCAACAAATCATTCATTAAAATTGCAAAAACGTTCAAGCTGAATTTATTTCGGAAATCAATAACCTCAATGAAATGTGGATTTTTTGTGGCCCAAAAATGTCGATTTCTCCTGTTGGTTATTCCACTTTCGTTGAACTTGGCTTCATCAGACCTTATAATTTTTTTCAGAATTGTCTGATCTTCTTGAAGCTGAATTGATAAATTTTCACAGAAATTTAGCCGCTTGGGAAGGTTAGTTGGTTTCAATTTTTGTAGTCTGATAAAAGAATTAGGATGCATGTTATGTATCTTAAGGATCCTTTGAATGTAAGTATAACTCAATCCAATATCCATTGATGCTGACTTAATGGACGCATGTGGATTGGCACGAAAATACGCTAGCGTATTAATTTGATTGTCGTCGTCCCCGAGAATTGGTTTTCTTCTAGTTTCTATGTATTTTGTTCATCCTAATTCCAGAAAATTGCTTTTAATCCTTCGAAATTTTGTTTTACTCATAAGCGCCAAATTTGGAAATTGGTTATTGAATTGCCTGCAAGTTCTATCCACCACTTTTTGACATTCGCCATGAATTAAAAAGAGATTAAACATATTCTCGTATGAATAATCAGCCATTTTATTATCAATCTGGTGTTTTTCAAAAATTTTCACTTCAAATTACCAACAATTCTTGTTGAAATATCAAATTTGAATGAACGAAGTGACAAGTACATAAATTTTAGGCACCTGCCAGGTGAGCGTAGCCAGTTCAGCTACTTGATTCAAATATTTCAAAGCATTCTCTGTTAGTTCCTCCAAAATCATCAAAGTTCAATATATTCCCAAATTATTTCAGAACTATAAGAGATGGGTTTAGTACATGCTGATACAATTCCATCTGAAATTTGAAGCTTCATCTGATGGAGATATAAAAATTGGCACGTGCCATTTGAAAAAATTGAGTTATTGCTGTTTGAGAAAGGCCAAATTGAAAAAATCATAAAAACAACGCAATAATTATTTGACATGTGTAGATTGCTTAAATAATTCCTTGATCCTTCTTCTATCCACCCAAGCAAAAGTTGTGTCTGTAGTGCAAAAGATCTAAGAGCAACAATTTTTTTAAATGTTCCTCAAAAATCGAGTTTATAACAAAAATAATTAAATCTGTCAAAAGTTTTGACAGATAAGCGCCAACAACTTGTGTATTTTATGCCTTGCTCAAATGTCGGTTCTAGATGTATAATAAAAAAGGTAGATTGCCATTTGAAATAACAAAGTGATGACCCATTTCCGGTATAACCGGAAATGGCTTCACTTCGAAAATATTTCACTTCAATTGGAAATCGCTAGTTATGGCCGCGTATAAAATTCCAGCTTGATATTGTAATTTGAACTCAAAAAGTTTTTAACGGACGGTCCCGGTGGATATCCCTGTAGACCGTTATTCGAAAATGCATCACACATTTCAAAGCAAAACCATCAAACGAATATACCATTATGGGCAATCTACCGAAACAACGAGTTGTAAAATCACGGGCTTTTTTGAATACCGGCATGGACTACTATGGTCCATTTCACATAAAAGAAAAAAAAAAATTTAAGAAATCGCAATAAAGTGAAGGCTTACGTATGTATTTTTGTTTGCTTCACATCAAAAGCCATTCACTTAGAATTAGTAACAGATCTTCCAATAAATTCATTCGTTGCATGTTTTTTGCTAGGAGAGGTCGGCCTTTGAATATATACTCTGACAATGCTACATAATTTGTAGGAGCAAAAAACGAATACGACTCCGTATTCAAATCATGTTTGTCAGAATCTCATAATGAAATGGTCAATGAATTTTTAGTTGGACTAGGTATAAATTGGCATTTCATTCCTCCTAGATCCCCACATTTGGAAGATCTATGGGAGGCAGCAGTAAAATCGTTGAACACATTTTTATAAAATTATCGGAGAAAAATTATCCACTTATGAAGAGCTGCAAAATTATATGGTTGAAATTTAATCTATTATTAATTCTCGTCCCTTGACTCCACTATCATCTGATCCTAATGATTTTCTAACTCTTTCTCCTTCTTCTTTTCTTATTGGGGAAACATTCACAAGCATCCCTGAACTAGACATCAGAGATGTACATGTGAATCGAGTCTTTTCTTGGCAACATATTCATTATATGAAACAACACTTCTGGAATTGGTGGTATAAATAGTACCTAAATACTCTGAATACACAAGAAGTAAATGGTATACAGGAAGTTCAGATGAATTCAAGATCGACACCATTTTCATCCTGAAGGGAACTGAAATGTCTTCTCATCAATGGATGCTGGGTCGCATAACTGAAATATTTCCTGGAAGAGATAACCGAGTACGTGTTGTATCAGTGAAGACTGATTCGGGCATCTACAAGAGGACTATAACGAAGCTAGCATCTCTGACAATAGACGAATAATTTGATCCAGTTTCAAGAAAATCATTATTCGTTACGTTATTATTATTGAAACATATGTACAGGACTTTATTGAAGTACCTACGTAAGTTCAAGGGGGTCGGAATGTTGAAATTTGCATTATATTTGAAACACTTATATCATTATCTAGTTAGTGAACGTCAGTTTATATGAAATGTAGTTTGTTCTTTTTTTTGTATCCATAACTACGAAAAACAATGCATTCGATATAATTCAACAAGCAATACACGTTTGAAGCCGGCTCGGTGGCGTAGGGGATATGATGCTCGTCTCCTGCGCAGAGTTACCAGGGTTCAATCCCCACAAAGTCGGTGCGATTTTTCGGATTCTGGAAATCGCTTGAGCATCCAACTTTCGGAGGAGATGTAAAGCTGTCGGTCCTGTCTAACAGAGATGTGTTGGACATTAAAGATCCCTTCCCTCGACACGAGAGGGGTTCGGCAAAATTTCCGGGTTAGTGAGGTGACAGAATTGCCCGGCGTGTCATTAGCCGAAAGGCAGAAATAGAGCACGTTAAAGGAAAAACAAACAAAATACACGTTTGCGTATTTTTCGTAAAATCACGAAATATATCACAATTATTCATCGAAAACTACGTCGTGTTTAATTAATTTTACTCACGTGTAAGATTGTATATTCAATACAACCTCAATTATATACAGGAAACATTGGAAATTCAGGAAATTGACTGAATAGTCAATTAAACCAAATTCGTCGCCAATATTGAATTTTTTCAGTTCTTAAAAGGAGTAATACTGTTTAGGTTATCCTCCTATTGATCTAGGTAAGTTTTTTTTCCAATGTAGTGTGGTGAAACACGTCATTGTGATTATAGAGAAAATTCAAACATAATTTTATTCAATTGAAAAGTGGATTTCAATTTTCGCTAAGTAACGACCTCCTCAATCAAATTACAATTGAGTCTATCCCACAAATCAACTTATAGTTTTCCAAATCACTCTAATAAAAAAACATGGATTTTGTTTCACAGTTTCCACCTACCCTGTAGAATATCTGTGCCCAATTAAAAAGCGTCATTCAGCGAGAGCAAACCTCCAATGAAAACTCCATTATCAGTGATTTCTGGAATAAAATGGCTCAAGCAGTGACATCTGCACATAAATACCGTAAACTACGTAAAAATTCTAACATCATTGAAAATAAAGATGAAATAATGTTCCCATAACTGCTGCACAGAAATCATTTACATCTGTTTAACTTTAAGTAATCACTTCCTAGTCGCATAGAGTATAAACTTAGATCATTTTCTTAGGCATGTGTTAAAAAGCATATCGATTCGGGATAGAGCGCATGTTTCCATCTTGAATTGTGTGTTTACACACCGATCCCGCTCTTTGGGAAAGCACGTTGTTTGTTCTAATCCATCTGAACATTTTTCTGTCAGTCCACATAATTTAAACAAACAAACTCGCTCCTCTCATTCTTTGTGTTCACCTAATTCTGTGAGTTAATTCACGGGTTCGTGTGTGCTCAAGGTATGTGCGGGTATAAGTAAAAAATGTCAAATGTCAACTAGAGACCCAAGATGCTTTTTTTCCTTGGAATATGGTGAGTCAGAATGAAATTGTCGCTTATTTTCTTTCACTAGATTCTGTATTTTCAACTAAAATCATCAGTTTGAACGAAAAGTCGAGTTGTAAAATTTTACATTATCATGTCAAACTTCACGGCAAATATACAGGGTAGCGCAACGAAAATTTTTCATACAAGTGAATTATTCTGTAAATGAATGAATGAAAATTGGTTAAGACTTATCTATCTTGATTCCATAGAAAACATAAACTGTTGAACACATGTAGGAGTATATCTTGAGTATATACGGTGTGACATATTCTGAATGGAAGCCCCTCTGTAATACGCGTACTAATTCTCCGATGTTAATTTTTCTTCATTAGGTTAATACTTGGGACCTAATATTTTAGGTATTTCGAACAATTTTCAGGGCCTACAATGAATTTTTTTCTATCTCAAAATCAAAAAAAGATGTTAACGATTTTTTTTAAACGATGATCGCAATAGAATCCGCGATAACTCAGTCTGAAAAATACCTCCTGAAATTTCATTATCACCTACACGACAGGTTACGACTGTCAAATCATTTTCAAGTGGTCAACTACAGGAAACGATTCCACTTATACAGGGTGTTACATAATAGAATGTCACAACTTGAGGGGATAAATCTACGTGCGATTTCAAGAAAATGAGTTTATATAAGCATAGGTCCGCAAAAGCTTTGTTCGGAGCTACAGGGTGTTGAAATTTCTAAAAAAAAATGTTTTTTCTTCAAATTTCCTGCAATTTTTGAGATATTCAGCCCAAATTTGGAATGCAAGCTATTTTTACAGCCTCAATCATCACACGTCCTAGATTTTAACATTAATTCACAAGTTGTTTTGTTTTCCGAGGCCATGTCTCCTTTTGCCCTTTCAAATTTTTTGGCATTACGCCACTGATCAGCGTACAATCAATTTTCGTCATCTTCGTTCTATTTAGAAACTTTTTTGACACTTGTAATATTTTCGCATCTTCCGAGTGAAAAATTATTGAATTTGAATTATTTGAATTGTATATTATTCGCTAAATAAAAAAAATAATAGAAATACTCGATAGGTATGCCCAAAATTTGCATTTATTTTGGTAGCTCGTCTTCTGAGACTCAACTTATACTTATTCAATATTGAACTAAAAAAAACAATTAAAAACTAAATAAATTGCTGGAAGTGTCCTCCACCTGCACGAATACAGGTCTCTGTCCTTCTTCGCATATTATCATGCACTCTTCGAAATATTCCTGGGGAATTTCTTATCATGTCACAAGAGGTTATTATTCGATTTTTCAATTCTTCTACAATGTTCAAGAAAAAGTCTAAACCATTTAAGTCTGGGGACCTAGAAGGCCATGGTTCTGGCCCACCCCGACCTATCCATCGGTTATTGAATGAATTATTCAAGAATTCCCTAGCTTTTCCACCAAAATGTGCTGGTGCCCCGTCATGCATGAACTGTATTATGTTTCTCACAAAAAGTGGCACATCCTCGAGCAATAAAAGTAACTCCTCCTCAAAATATTGCCGATGAGCAGGATCGTTTAGTCTATTAGGCAAAATGAATGACCCAATCAAACTAGCGTAATTTAGCGAACAATTATCTTTTATGGAATATAATAATTGTTTTATTTGATGTTTTTCTTTACGTTGGGTAATTTTGTCTCTAATACCAGAGGAATTTTGTTATTCAAGACAATTTTTCTAATAGTTTTTATTTCATTTTCGAATCTCCTTGGTTGCAGTGAAATGGAAAAGGACCTATGGATCATTGAATAATAAGCTGCTGATTTGTGATTAAAATGATTGAATGAGTCCATAGAAATAGTTGAGTCTGTGAAGGATTCTCTTCTGTAGATGTGAAATTGTAGGTCAACTTTGTTATTGTGACCTCAAAAAAGTTATTAGTTATCAAATTCTATTTCTGCTGTAAAATTGATTTTGGTATGGACTTCATTCAGAAATTGTAGAAATTTATCAATTTAAATGTTCGAGCCGTGGGAACCTACCAAAATATCTACATATTTGTACCAGAACCACATATATTTCTTTGCTAAGTGGCTATTTAATATTACTGTTTTCTATGTTATCCATGGATATATCGGCTAAAAGGGAGCTTAGAGGTGATCCTATGGAAAGTCCTGACGTCTGTTGGTAAAATTTTGATTGAAATTGAAAATAATTTTGAGATAGGCAGGTTTTTAGAAGGTTACAAAACTCATCAGCAACGTGTGGCAGCGTCTTATTTTTGGTAAATATACATTTCATAGAAAGAATAGTATTATTAAATAATAATAATAATAAGAACTTTTATTTCTCATCGAAAAACTTTTATGAGGGTCAACCTACATACATACATGGAATCTCAACATAAAGAAAAACGAAAAACAAAAAATATAAAAAAAGGAAACAATGAAGATCGCACATTTCATGAAACTATTTGATCACAGATATTCAGAAACCCTTGATTTTTTTCGATTATTTCTTGGACTGCAGCTGGTAACGCGTTTCAAAGTATCATGCCAATATAGTGATTGCTTTTTTCTGTGAGAGAAAGTCTATGATAGGGTATCACTAGACCTTATTTTCGACGTGTATCATAACAGTGTAACTTCTTCTGTATCGTGAGCGAGCTTCAGGAAAATTTTGGTATTTTTGCTGACGCTATTTCGATTTTCATCTCTATGGAACTATCAATTACATGCTTCAATGTTTCAAATTCAATATTAGCCCTAGTCAAAACGAGTGCTCAACCCTGAACATGATTTGTTGCAAAGCAACTGGCTACAGTGTAACACGAAATGCGGGTGCTCAATTCATCTTCTTTTACTAGGCAATGTTCAGTCTAAAAGGCCATACCATAATTTTGTTCAGATAGAAACATTCTGGCAGCATCTATTTTGTTTCTTAAGCATTGTATGTTGAAATTTATCATAATGAATTCTTCGTCATTATTCAGTTTTTCGCCTGATTGAACTTCTTTCTGGACCTCTGTTCCGAAAAAATGATAGCGTCTAATTGTTATGTTTTTGGGCCAATTTTCTCCCTTATATGATTCATCAAGTAGGTCGAGATCGCAACCTACTTTGAAGGATCGACAGATTGCCCCCTCTCTTTGAGGTAACTGTTCGACTAGAAATTTTCCTGCAGGAAAGTTTTCTTTTAAGTGGTCTTGAACGACTTCAGTAGCACAATATAGAGAGACTCGTCCAACGTGAATCCAACTTAATCTTTCTGCACCAGTAAGCGACCCAGGGGAGTCATTTTCGGTTTTTATCGGTACCTCGGATTAGCTGATTTCTTTTGTTTTCAAGATTTTGTTTGCTAGTTTTTAACGACTTATTAGTATTTTGCTGGTCATGTGTAATTCTGTTGAGTTTTTGTTGACCCTCGAACTTGGTAGCAGTTGTCGTCAAACCGCGAGAATTTTGTGAGGATTTGGCAACACTGGAGATACTACTAGCGGAAGTTTGTTTATATTTTCATTCGATATTTTTGAAGAATTTTTCGAAACAGTTATGGTCTTTTGGTAGTCTATAATAGTATTAAGGTCACTCACCCTCTAACTTTTGCAATCTTTAGCTCATTTTCCGTTTGCAGAAATTTCACGTTTGTGTCGAGGTTAGCTTCGAGAGTTTACGATGCGTCATGGAAAACAGCGTTTTTCCATGAATTTATGTGTTTTTTCGCACTTTCACTGACCAACATACCCTCATGAACAGGTTTGTTGAAAACCATTTCAATTCGTTTATTTTTGTTCAGTTTGTTCAGTTCAGAATTGAAATCTTCGAAGTTTATTGCACTAGCTATGTTGCCACCGGCTTCATCAAATAATATAACAATACAAATAATATAATAATAATATTGAAATTAAATATTTCAATAGTTTTCTTTCCTTTAAATATTTTCTGATGTTTTCTTTCGACATATCTTATCATAAATTACTATGAATATAATCTTGAACAATCGCTTCATACGAGCTCTTCCATTTCTGTCACTCTTGTTCTAAGGCTCTTTCGGAACAGCGCGATCTTGATTGAAATATTCTCAAAATGACTATTCTTCCAAACAGGAATCTCATAAAGGTGCCGGCCATTAGATAAGTTCTCTTCATGAATAATCAGAATAGATCACTGAAAACATCCTATATATCGGAACTGAAACAATGGAGATTATGAAAATCCAATTTGGTTAGTTTTTTTGACTTTTCAGAGAGTTGAGTCTCAATTTTTCAGAGCTTCATTTCAATTTCCTAGTAGTGTCTTTGCTAGAGCGCTTTTATTGGCTTAGGTAAATATTATCGGAAACATAGAATCAGGTTTGACTGCTCTGAAATTAATTTGAAATATTGAAAAAAAAAGGTTTGACATTAGAGTGTTGATGAAAAAATCGAACTTGTTCGCTTTGAAGGTGATAATGATAGAACCTTAGAAGAAGTATGTAGGATTCTCTATGGTCGGCAATCTATATATTCCTTTTTTCAAAGGGTAATATTTACAAAATATTGGAAGTGTTGTGTTTCGACCGAGCTTTTGAAGAAAGTTGACAGAACAGATAAACTCAGTATTTGCAGGATGTTCAAAAGATCACATTCTTAATATAATAAAACCATGACCTTCATACAAAAATTTCTACAATCATTAGAACGCGGAGATGAAGAAAGGAGGTTGAAATTCTGTATATGGGCTCAACTGCAATAACTCAAATTTTTTTAACACTATCATGTACACCGACGTTTACACAAACGGAGTTGTATCTTCTCAGAATAATCCGCACTTATTTCCAATATTGTGACTCAATTTTCATCTTTATTGAATGAAGCAGCAAATGAAAGTATAAGTAAAGTGGTACTTCCCGCTGGAAAAAACATCCCCTGGTGGAATGAAAACTGCAAGAATGCAATTAAGGAAAGTAAACGAGCTTTCAACCGACTGAAGAGGCATTACACTCCGGACAACCTCATCGAATTCAAAAAGTTAAGAGCTAAAGCTCGTTTCGTATTGAAAAACAGTAAGAAAGAATCATGCCAATCCTTCGTGTCCTCGTTTACTCCCGAGACACAATCAGCAGAAATTTGGAAGAAAATAAGAAGTATCAGAGGAAATACCAAAACTTACCAAATAACGTGTTTATTAGTAAACAATATTGTCTTAACACAAGAATCTGATTTGGCAGAAGCTTTCGCAGATACATACGAACAAAATACCAGCGATGGCAATTTTCATCAGGATTTTGCAAGGTATAAGAAAGAACAAGAAAGTGTTCCATTATTGATATCCGAAAATTCTTCCAAAGAAGACATCCTGAATATCGCTATTAACATGGATGAGCTACTCTACGCCCTCGGAAAATGAAAAGACTCGAGTCCAGGACCAGACAACATTCCCTATTCGTTTTTAATTAATCTGTCAGCAAAAGCAAAGAAAGTTCTTCTCAATATATTCAATAAAATTTTTCTTGAAAAAATGTTTCCCCCAGAATGGTCAAGAGCAATGATACTTCCTATACTCAAACCGAATAAGCCACAGAATGACACAAAATCCTACAGACCTGTATCTCTTACTTGCACAATGTGTATACTGATTGAAAGGATCATCAACAACAGATTACAGTGGTTTTTGGAAATTAACAATAAACTTGTTCCTGGTCAAAATGGGTTCCGACGAAATAGAGCTACAATAGATAATATCGTGCGTGAACCTTGAATCAGAAATTCATGAGGCATTCAGTCGAAAGCAAATGGTGCTGGCCGTGTTCTTTGATATCCACCGGGCTTTTGAGATGGTGTGGAAACACAATATCATCAGATCATTGAACAGTTGGGGAATAAGAGGAAACATCTTGACGTTTATTGAAAATTTTTTTAGAAAAAAGAATATTTCAGGTGAAAGTAAATAATCAATTATCCTCGGAAAGAAATCAAGAGAATGGAGTTCCTCAAGGAAGCGTTCTAAGTCCTACCCTTTTCTTAATAGCAATAAACGACATATTGAACGGTGTCTCTGCACCAGTAAAGGCCCAACTCTTTGCAGATGACTTGCAGTTATTTGTGAAGGGCGTAGATGTTGAAACTATGCGAAGTCTAATTCAGCAATCGATAAATATTATATCACAATGGAACCTTACTAGTGGATTTCAATTCTCTGCAGAAAAGACGAAATGTGTTCTTTTTTCAACGAGAAACAAAACATATCCTGTGATTTCATTAAATAATATGAATTTAGAATTTGTAAGTAGCGTGAAACTTTTATTAATTTGGTTCGATGAAAAGTTGAATTGGAGGAAACATATTGAGTCAATTAAAACTGATTGCAATAAAATACTCAATCTATTGAGGGTCCTAGGAAGTCAACAATGGGGAGCAGACTCGAAAAGCCTTTTAGACATATATAGGTGTTCAATTAGATCAAAGATTGAATATGGAATTCTTGCTCATTCAACTGCTAGGAAAAGCTATCACCAGCAATTGGAAGCTATTTTAAACCAAGGACTGCAGATTGTTAGTCTACATTGTTTAGTAGGTGAAATGCCATTAAAATATCGTATTCAAATCAATACTTGACATATGCATCCAAAATCAGCTATACAGTTAACCATGGTAACAGGAGACATATTACATTGAGCCGACAAAATGATATAATCACAAATGCAAACTCAATTCGCCCTTTTCATAAAAGACTTAATAAAACACTTGAAGAACTGCAAATTCCTGAACCTTCTCACTTACCCCTACCTTCATCCTCCATACTTCCCTGGTGCGTACATAAAATGGATAAAACTACCAACTTAGCTGAAAACATAAAATCTGAGACCAGCCCGGAGCTTCTGAGGACACTATTCCAAGAAGAATTACATGAACATCCAGCGGCCACATTCATCTACACCGATGCATCGCTAAATACATCCACAGGTGTGGTGGGCCTTGCTGTTGTTACACCCGAAGGAACCCAAACATATGCGATTGAGAATAGTACTGTCTTTACTGGAGAAATGCTAGCCATTCACCAGGCCTTGGTATATATTCTGAATAACTCGAAATGTTCATACTGCATCTGTACTGATTCACTCAACCCAATTCAGAAGCTATCAGAGTTATATTCAAACTGTGCTTTGGTGCAACAGATAAACCAACGGAGACATCAGATTTACCTGCTTAATATGTCATTACATTTCGTATTCACGCCCTAACATGTTGAAATTACTGAAAATGATAAAGCCGATATTGCCGCAAAGAATGCCTCCAATGGAACACCTAATCTCCAATTATTAACTCCAGGTGATTTCAAGTGTATGGCCAAGAAGAAAGTCCGAGAAATTTGGCAAACCCAATGGTCCCAATCAGGGACATTTTTGAAACTGATTAAACTATGGAGCTACGAAATTATTGATTCTCCAAAGAAAAGGAAAGAGGAGCATCCTCTAAACTGTGAGCTATGCAACGTAAGGTTAGACATCAGGCATATCATTGTAGAATGTCCGAAATATGACCAGGAGAGACTTGCATCAAACTTAAAGCCGACACTACAAGATGCTCTTGGGAACAATGTCACCAATATACAGGGTGTTTCCGAATAAGATGTCATAAATGAAGGATGCGAATCCCTGAATGATTTGAGCAAGAAAGTTCGAAGAACCAATGGTCAAAAAATGCTTCGTTGCCGAGATACAGGGTGTTAAATTTGAGAAAATTATTCGATTTTCTCTCGATAAAACCTAGACTTCTCAAGATTTCGGGCTCAAATTTTCCACATAAGCTACTAAACACAATCTGAATCACCAGGTGAGGCCAAATTTTGGAACAGTATACAGGGTGATACTTTTTCATGGGCCATGTTCCATTTTTACCCTCGGAACTTTTTTTTGGTACGCCACTGGCACTAACAAAAAATAAAATCGAATAGATCATTCAATTTGAAATTTTTTTTGACTCCTGCATTTTGATCGTAACTATATATTAATTATTGAAAATAATCCAATAGTTTTCCCATATCGAAGCCATGGAGATATTATCTTAATAACTGATGCAATTTTTCAGGAATTGAGCTGAAATTTACATCAGATATCTCCTTATTGTATGTTCATAACAAAATGAGGCAGAAATTCCTGACAGTATACAGGGTGTTATTTTTTCACGTGCATTTTCCTCTTTTTGCCCCCTGAACTTTTTTGTGGTGCGCTACTGGTATATTCTGAAAACAGAATCAAACAGATTATTCAAAGTGAAAACTTTTCTGTTCCTTGTATTTTTCCGTATCTGCCACCATTTTCGAAAAATTAATCAACAACGCCCGAACAGGCTACCCCTTTGCCTCCGTATATTTTTTCGGTGCATAACTGACGTTTTTCGTAATCAGAAACGGATTTTTCATTCAATTCGGATAATTTTGTGCTCATCTTGATCCTCATGTCTTTCACCGTTTTGAATTGAAAATCATCAGAATTTATCGTGTCTTCCTCATATCAGAACACGTTGGTGATTTCAAAAGGCTTAGTAGGCTCTGATACAATTTTGCAAATGAAATCATAGAAAAAAAACTTGACACTTCAATGATTGTAAGTTTTGTCATTCAGTTTGTTGTGCCTACATTTGAAACAGCTGTGAGTAGTAACCAATAATCTTTGAAATGGTTTTCACTAATGCAGAAATGGCCGATTTACATTTCATGTACGGTGTGGCTGAAGGAAACGCAGTGCACGCAAGGCGTTTGTATCAAGAACGCTTCTTTAATCGAATCATTCCTGATAGGCGTACGTTTTCTGACATCCACAGAAGATTGAGAGAACGGGGTACATTCAAACCGAATCATGACTTGAAAGGGGCAAATCGGACAATAAGGACCCCGGAAATCGAAGAGGCAGTCCTAAATTGTATAGACGAGGATCCTCAGCTGAGTACAAGAAAAATTGGAAGAGAGTTGAATATCTCATTTGTATTGGTCTGGAAAATTCTCCATGATTTCTTGCTTTACCCATACCATATTCAACGCGTCCAAGCTCTACTACCCCGCGATTTTCCTCTGCGACTCAATTTCTGCCGATGGTTCCTTCATAACATTTCTCATAATCCCCTTTTCGATAGAGAAATCATCTTCACAGATGAAGCGTCCTTCTCGAGAAATGCAATCAGGAACTTTCATAACAATTACTATTGGACTGAAGAAAATCCCCATATGATTGAGGAATGTCACCATCAAGAACAATTTTCGGTTAATGTCTGGGTTGGAATAATTGGGGATTTCCTGATCGGGCCATTTTTGTTGCCAGACAGGCTGAATGGAGCCTTATATCGCCACTTTCTAGAAGAGATTTTACCTGTGTTGCTAGAAGATGTGCCGCTGCAAACTAGAAATAGAATGTGGTTTATGCATGACGGAGCACCACCGCACTTCAGCATGGAAGCTAGAGAATATCTGAATATGACATTCAATAACCGCTGGATAGGGCGTGGTGGACCAGAAGCTTGGCCTCCAAGGTCGCCAGATTTAAACAGTTTGGATTTTTTCTTTGGGGACATCTGAAAACTTTGGTTTATAGCTCTCCCGTGAATACACTTAAAGAATTGAGGAATAGAATTACAGCATCATGTGACGTCATCAGAAATACCCCAGGAATATTTCAGAGGGTGCGCACTAATATGCGGAGACGAGCAGAAGCATGTATTCTTTCAGGTGGAGGACATTTTCAACATCTTCTTTGATTTGTTCTGTTTGTTCAATTTTGTTTTCATCATTATGAGTTTTTGTTATTGAAATCATTCGCGATTATTTATGTTGTTTATTCATTTACTTCCGATTTAAACACTCAATAAAACACATTTTGGAATTCGAATTCAATGATCAGGGAAATGATATCACCCTTTATACTTTCTCATAAATCCTACCAATCTAGTGGTGCAGATCTTAAAATGTGAACTTCGTTTGAAATTCGAGCTCAAGCTCTTCACAAATTGCCGAAATAACATGAAAAATATCTTCAAGCTTTCAATACGGAAGGGACTATACGATTACTTTTCTTGATTAATATCTCGAAAATGGTGGCAGATACGGAAAAATACAAGGAACAGAAAAGTTTTCACTTTGAATAATCTGTTTGATTCTGTTTTCAGAATATACCAGTAGCGCACCACAAAAAAGTTCAGGGGCAAAAGAGGAAAATGCACGTGAAAAATAACACCCTGTATACTGTCAGAAATTTCTGCCTCATTTTGTTATAAACATACAATAAGGAGATATCTGATGTAAATTTTAGCTCAATTCCTGAAAAATTGCATCAGTTATTAAGATAATATCTCCATGGCTTCGATATGGGAAAACTATTGGATTATTTTCAATAATTAATATCTCAGAAACGGTGATAGTTACGATCAAAATGCAGGAGTCAAAAAATTTCAAATTGAATGATCTATTCGATTTTATTTTTGTTAGTGCCAGTGGCGTACCAAAAAAGTTCCGAGGGTAAAATGGAACATGGCCCATGAAAAGTATCACCCTGTATACTGTTCGAAAATTTGGCCTCACCTGGTGATTCAGATTGTGTTTAGTAGCTTATGTGGAAAATTTGAGCCCGAAATCTTGAGAAGTCTAGGTTTTATCGAGAGAAAATCGAAAAATTTTCTCAACTTTAACACCCTGTATCTCGGCAACGAAGCATTTTTTGACCATTGGTTCTTCGAACTTTCCTGCTCAAATCATTCAGGGATTCGCATCCCTCATTTATGACATCTTATTCGGAAACACCCTGTATATGATACTCTCAATTATTTCAAACTCATCAATTTATATGATATGTTATAGTTTCCATTTTCCATAACAAACTTATAAAAATATGTACCGTCAGTGCTAATGGTCTTTGCAATCGAAGCACTCAATCTGAAATAAAAAAAAAATAATCCGCACTGGACTTCTGAAAACTCACACTGGTTAATTACCTGCAGAAGGCAATATTCAGAAAAAGTGAACATTTGGAGCGAAATTCTCAACGAAGAAATGATGGGGCCTCTCTTTTTCGAAAACAATTTGTTGAGTTCTTAGAGAATGAACTCGGGAAAATAATTAATGACATGTTCGATACAACAATAGAATAATAATAGATTGGCTCGATGAACATTTTCCTGATCATCTCATAGAACTTTTTAGATTTTTTCTAAGGGAACACTTATATTTGAATTTGGGAGGCTTTTACTTGGTAAAATTCCATTATCAATAATACAAAACAAGTACTGTGTTTTAAGGAATTTTACTTAATAATTGCGATTCGTAACGCGTTTCACTACACCGTAGCTTCTTCAGACGAATGAATGTACAGAAAATAAGAATGAGAATATAAATGTTCTTGAGTAATTAAAAGCTTATTGGGTTGCTTCTTCTTAAGTGGTTATTTATGACAGGTATATCCAATGAAATTAAGGAAAAGATTGCTCCCCGAAGAGATTCAATAGAGGTGAAGGGCCTAAATCGACTTGTTCATTGATGAGTCTACCTGAGTGTTTGTATTTATTGATTTCTAAAGTTTCCCAAAGATCTACCTTCCAATATTTATTATCTGTATGCAAAATTTCAAACTTTGGGTCGAAAGAGTGATTATTTTCTAAGAGATGATTCGCGTAATATGAATCTGATTTTTTATTTGAAAACTGCGTTTATGTTCCGATATTCTAATATTGAAATTTCTATGTGTTCTACCAATGTAGAAATTATCACAGTCATTGCAATTCAATCTATAAACACCTGATTTATTGTTTTTACCTGGTTTGGTTTTATTATTTTTATATATTTGCCTAAATTATCATAAGTTTGGAAAGCTATGTTGAAATTATTGCTACTCAAGAATGATTTCACTTTCTCACTTGTAATGCCAACGTAGGTTAAGGTGTTGAATTTTTGTTTTAATTTATCGACAGGGTAAACTTCATTCAATGCGATTCTACTTTGTTTTTATTTAAAATAATATTTATTACTTTGGGATTGTTACCATTATTTTTGGCTATTTGTTTAATCAAATTTAATTCTTTGTTGAAATTTTCTGGTGATAACGGGATGTTAATCAATCTATGAATAAAACTATTGAATGCTGACATTTTATGTTGATACGGATGACACGACGAGTTATGTATTATACTATCTGTATGTGACGGCTTATGGTAAATTGCGAAAAAATGTTTTCCATTTTCATTCGGAATTGTTACGTCTAAGAAATTTATCGAATTATTGCTTACTATTTCGGTTGTGAATTCAATTTTTGGATGTAATGAATTTATACGATTTTCGAAAATTTTTAACTGTCTATCTGTTCCTGTGAAGCAAATAATGATATCGTCTACATAGCGATACCACCATAAACAATATTTACTGAGTGGATGATTATGAATTGATTTCTCTAAATCATTCATGAATATTTCTTCCTCAAAGTTTCAAAGGTGATACCAGTGTTCAAAAATGGAATAGTGAGGATGTGTCCAATTACCATCCAATATCGTTAGTCCCAATTTTCTCCAAAGTTATTGAAAAAGTGCTGAGTAGCAAATTATAAATTGATTTCTCTAAATTATTCATGAATATTTCTGCTAACAAAGGACATAACGGATTGCCCATAATCAAGCCGTCTTCAATGATATAATATTTGTTATTGAAATGGAAATAATTTTGATCCAAACAAATTTGTAATAATGAAAGAATATCTGATTTAATGATAGTATTTACATGATTCTTTTCTTTTCTAATAATTCTTCAACTAAGTAATACGTATCTTTCGGAGGAATGTTGGGAAATAGATTCTTAACATCAAAAGAAATGAGTTTGGATTTAGGTGGTATAATGGTATCTTTGATATTGGCAATTAGTTCGTATGAATTTTTGATTCAAAATTGCAATGTTTTATTAGCAAGTCGTTAAGGAATTTTGAAAGTTTGAAAGAAGGTGCCGTTATATAAGAAACAACTGGTCTAATAGGGTTATTAGGTTTATGAAGTTTTATCAACGAATATAATTCGGGGGATTGTGGATTGGAGTTAATGAATTTATATTTTTCGTGGTCTGTAATTAATGATTTTGCTGTCGAAATTATGTTTTTAACCACTTTCTTAAATTTTGCGGTACGATCCTTAGTTGATGTTATATAGTTTTCGGCTGTTAAGAATTCTTCAGTTTCAGAAATATAATCGGTTTTACTAATCGCGATGACGGTGTTACCTTTATCTGCTTTAGTGAATACTGAATCGTTCTTGGTACTATTTTCACGAATTGTTTTTATTATCTTATAATCGGAATGTACAGAACAATAAATTTATAAGTCGAGACCATCCAACAGGGTGGAGTTCTGTGGTTAAATACAGGAGTCAACAGAAATATACGTAGACGCAACCACAAATGTATCCAAAGTCAATAAGGGTTTGACAGAAATTGATTTTGCTTGAATTATAGTTGTTATTTGTTAGGACAGTTTCTTTTTTGTTATGAAGATCATTGAAAATACATAGTTTTTCAGTTTTTTTTGTATCACTCTTGAGAAGTTTCCTTCCTCCACGTGGTGTTTATAATACTTTGAGAAGATTTCATTCTGTAATCACTAAGACATTGGAGATGGATGTTGCTTAAACTAAATTATGGCCGATTCAATTGCAATTATTGTGTTTCGAGAAGAGTAATTGTTACTATTCAACTTTGACCCCTGTGTGAAAAAGAAAGCTTTGTCAAATTTGACATATTCATACTAAAATGATGGTAGAATTTTTCTTACATTGCATTCTTCAATTTCATCAGCCAGGGAATAATTACGGCATGGATAATGTCATTTCGATTGACATGTCAAGTGATAGGTATAGTATACCCGCACATTTATAGTGACATACGTCACCTGAGCTATATTCCTGTCCCCACCATAATCGAAACACCTCGTGTAAGATGTTGTAGAATGTGTCCTACACTCCACACTCGGTGTCATCTAGAATCACTATAGACTCATCAGTAAAGAGTTATTTGATTGAACATCCTAATTTCGAAGCTGCCTCGTGTAAGCAACTCGTGCACCTTCGTGACGTTGGGTCAAAGGAATACCACCTATCTTCTGTTTACTGAACCACCCTCAGTTGTCTCCTCACTATTCTGCATAACGTTCCTAGAAACATCAAACTGTCTGCGAAGTAAAGTGCTTGTACTCATTCTGTTCCTACTTCCGCACAATTTCCCAGAGGCAAACTGTGACTCACTTGAACCAAAATATCCGGACAGATATAGTAGTTCTTTTAAAGTGGCAATTAACGAGACAGAATTCGAAAAAGCTAAAGATATAAATTGTTGGCCGAATGGTGCACTGTTGACAAGATTTTTTCAGAGGATAGTAACAAATACAAAGAAAAGTTAATGAACGTGGTAAAGGTTGGGCTAAATGAACAACGTACAAAGAGAGTGTGCCGTTCCTTTTATTTGCTCCATTTTAATGCTCGAAGTATAAGAAATAAATATAATGAAGTTGACGCTTTCCTGCAATCACAGGAAGAAGTATATAATGTGATTTTTATCACCGAACATTGGCTGAGTGCTGTGTGGAAGCTGTGGACTATGTGCTGGATGGCTGTGTCGCTGGGTCTGATTATGGTAGGGCGAACAGTTTCCATGGAGGTTCGATGATACTGATACGTGATGAACTTTATACATCTTTAGAAAACATTAATGAACTTTCTATAGTCTACCACTGCGAAGTGTCCGCTATTCGCTTTGATGAAAAAAAACTTAAGGAGAAATAAAAGGTCGTTAACTTTATGCGACATGTTCAGTACGTTTGGTTTTTCACGTAAAATTTTTGAACCTACAAGGGGCACTACCTGCCTTGATAATAATCTCGTCAATTCTTCAACTGGGGCAGATACTGTTGCAGATGTCGGAACTGTTTTCTCAGATCACGGAGCTCAGCACATCATTATGAACAGATGGCAGACAAAACGTACGCAGTACTCTATGCATCAAAAGGTGAGGTCCCTGACAGAAAGGGGCTTTGCTGTTATGCACAGCATTCTAATTAGTCGTCGTGGGATTTTGTTAAAGATTCGAGTGTACATATTGAGGAGGTTTTCTGTACTTTCCATGAAAACTTCATTGGTTCCTTTCAGGCTTCTTTTCGGGAAAAGAAGATGCGTGCTGGGCAGAGTTCGGTAACACGAAAATGGTTAACTGACTTGCAGACATGAGACATCGTCTCCGGGTAGTTTGCGACCTTTATGATTCATTAAAAACTGAAAATTTGCAAATTACCCGTAATAACTTGCGGTTTATTCACAGATTGGAAATGAAAAAAAAACAGCCCATTTCGATAAAATTATAACTCGGTCTAATAACAAATCAAGAACAACATGGAAAATTGTTGATCAAATGTGAAAAAAGTAATAACTCTTCAAGTCATTCGATTGAAGCCGATAAGTTTAACGAATACTTTGCCTCAGCTGCGAAAAATATACTTGTTAGTATTCCTGAGTCTGAAGTTGCTTTTGAGGACACGAAAGGGAATGAAACTCCTTCAAATATAAAATTTTTCGGAAGTAACGTTCAACAACGTGAGAGATATTATCAGGAACTTGAAAAGCAGTAGATCCACGGATATTAAGGAACTATCAGTTGTCCTGTTGAAGCGAAATAGCAACTCTTTAATATTCCCACTGACAATCTTGACCAACAGATGCTTGAGAGATGGAATATTTCCGAACTCCCTCAAAGTTTCAAAGGTGATACCAGTGTTCAAAAATGGAATAGAGAGGATGTGTCCAATTACCATCCAATATCGTTAGTCCCAATTTTCTCCAAAGTTATTGAAAAAGTGCTGAGTAGCAAATTGTTGAATACGTTGAGTCAAATCACCTTTTTTCTGAGAGCCAGTATGATGCTGTCATCAGTTTTGTGAACGGTGTTGTTGAGTGTTTTGAATTGGGGATGCATTCTATGGCCCTATTTCTCGACCTGTCTAAGGCCTTCGATTGTGTATCCAATGAAAAGCTGATGCACAGGCTCGTTGATTGTGGTTCCGTAGCTGGCAGCAGTAAGATTATAAGATCTTTATTAACGGGTAGTTTTCAGACAGTCTTCGTGGATGGTGTGTATTCTCGAAGAGAAGTTATGACGACGGGTGTGCCACAAGGCTCAATTATGGGACCCATTCTTTTTCTTACTTTTATTAATGACTTTCCTGGATACATACCTGAGGCCTTCTCTACTATGTCTGTTAAGTCCGGTGAGCTTGAGGAGTTGCGTGAGTTGTCGGAGGTGGTGCGGTTGAACGCGCTCGGATGGTTTTCTTCTTGCGGACTTAAATATTGATAAAACGTAGCAATTCTTGTTCAGTATGAGACAAACGAACGAATTCAATTATAGTGAAGGAAGTGTGAAGTTCCTTGGGGTGCATTTAGATCCGATACTGAAGTGGGAGGATCATGACATCAGTGCTGCGACTAAGCTGAGCAAAACTACATTCGTACTTCGTAATCTAGCATCAAAGGTATTGAGACGACCCGGAACCGGGGTCTATTTTTTTTGTTCATTTGCTACAACAATCCATATATTCTTTATGTTCAATCTAATTGGATCTGATCATCCATTGTAATAACTGTATTTTGTAGATCTACCTGCGTAACATTCATATCATTCATCTGAATTGAAAATTACAGTGAAAAAACGGTCATTTGCGAGAATGGTTCAATAATTTTATTTTAAATTCTCAATATAGTAGAATATTTAGTATTTTTAAGGCAGCTTAAAATCACCCAAAAGCGTAAATATCGACACGAAGGAATTTATCCAACCCAAATAAGAAATTCAGTGAAAACAATATTCGACTTTTGTATCAAAGCTCTTAAGGCACCCTTTCGTATCCACGGCCCAGATGCCATCTGGTATTTTCTCCGGCTGCAATCCTCGCGTCGCGAGTAAGTAAGATAAAGGGGTCGGCGGGTGGAAGGGCTTCTGGGCCACGCATATATAAACGCCGCGGTTGCGACACTTATCCCTGGGGAGAGACGAGAACCCGTTCCAACCCTGGAAATACAACTCGGAGTGCTCGAAGTGGTCCAACCCACTCGCTTTAAGATCATTGTATTTGTGGGAATTGGTGGTCGATTTTCTCTTGTTACGATTTTCTCTTCTGGGCCTGGAAGTGGTTCAACTCACTCGCCTACGGAAGACAAAATCGGCTTGACCAGGAGATATCGAAAGCCCGTTTTCATGACTAGGAAGAAGTGTGGTCGGCGTATGCCTGAGGCTCGAAGTGGTCCAATCCACTCATCTTCGTTGGCTGACGGATTCAAAAGATTGCTCGGGGTACGTTTCGGAGTGCTCGAAGTGGTCCAACCCACTCGCATAAAGAGACGGACTCACAATGGCTACAATATTGATGTAGGGGATGCGAGGACATACAGTACTCGCAAACTGTAGGCGGACTTATTTTTGGTCCCGGAGGCTTGAATTGGTCCAACCCACTCGCCTTCTATACCAGGACGGGATTCCCTGGGGATCATCCGTATTTTCTCATTGTTTCGAGGATACCAAGTTTAGTGCGAGGAAAATTAAGTTGAAGTTTATGTGCTTTCTTCTCGTTCCCCACCGAGAAGCCCAACAGGGGAAGAGGATTTGCAGTTCCCGTTGTGTCCCACAGGTAATTGTTTTCCGAATCTTTTCTCACAATTTCTGACGAATATTTAATCTTTACGAATGTCCTGAAGTATATGCTACGTAATCTCTAAACGCACTAAGGGCGAGTCATTTCTCAAATTCCAATTTATTTTCACATATTTTTTTGCTTCTTGGCAAATGATCTATTTGAACTGCACTGACATTTTCTAATATTTATTTTGAAGAGTTATTTCCATAGACTTATTCAAAACGTTTGCTTTCGTAACTTGGTAGAATTTGAAATGTACTGAATTTATTTTATATTGATTTTCACAGTTCTCATATCCGAATTCCATCCAAAATATGGATGAGGGCCGATTGAGCCTGTTTATAATAATTAAATACTCCAACTTCCACTCGTAATATGGGTGAGGACCAATTAGGTCTGTATATAATAATCTAATGTATCAACTTCCACTCAAAATATGGATGAGGATAAATTGGGCCTCTATCTAAAAGATCTAATATTGCATTAAATTCATTAAAAGACGCCAAAGAATGCAAGGATAACAATTTAATACAAATGCAAATAGACATTGTCGCCGAATCTGTTTTGATTTTCTAACTTCCTTACTATGGTTTAAAGGGTCCCCTTTATAAAAAGAACTTCAAGGCAAGTTCAGGTACTAGACGATCACATGGCTTTTCATTTGACCGATTTCAGTCGATCTCAGGTGTAATTAATATGGGGAAAGAAAATAAGATGGTTCAGGTATTGCAATTTACTTAAAGGCGATGCATTTTGCATCGTCTTTCATAGACCGGGGTTGGGGTTGTTTCAGTATCTTCGGGAGTTCTATGGTTTGTTTGTTTCGCTATAATTGAGTCTCACCTCCGATACTGTGTTGTGGCATGTAGTAATTGTGCGATGCGCGAAAATTTGTTCAGATTACAGCGACATGCTATTAAAATAGTAAAAGGTTTAAAATATAGAGATTGTTGCAGGAATGCTTTCAGGCAACTTGATATGCTCACTTTCCCATCATTGTTTATTAACAAATCCCTTTTAAATATGCACAAGAAGGCAACGTTCTGTGAAAAAGGTGTCGATGTTCATTCTTACGACACATGTAATGAAACAGATATCCGAAAAGAATTCTTTTGATTTGGTAAGTCGCAGAACGGACCTGGTTTTCTGTCTGTTGTTTACTATAAAAAGCTCCCAACCAGTCTGAAAGATTTATCTATGATTGGTTTTAAACCAAAGTTAAGAAACATACTTATAAAGAATGTACTTTACTCAACAAATTGCTTTTTTTCTATTGATTTCACTGGTTTGTGATATTTTGAAGTCATGTGTTCACTCATTCATGCATTATACACATATTTATTTTTTGTCTTGTATTCAGTCGTTTGTGGATAGTTATTTTCGCGTTTAGTGCTTGCCCCATTTACATGTTGATTATAACTCATTTATATGTACGTTTACATAATTATTCAATTTTAATATTTTGATGACTTGACATGTGCAAACAACATTTTTTTGTAAGGCATGAATAAACTCTATCTATCTATCTATCTATCTATCTAATTGGATGGATCGATCCTGTCAGTGATTTGTTAATCTTGGACCACCCTGATTTCACTTTCTTTTTTCTGTCACTAGCATAAATTTATTGAGAACTGTACTGATGGAATGTATCAAATTTTAGTCTCCACCATTTTGGAATTTACTTAGGTATTATGATTGCATTCATCGACCCACCAAGAGATCGGTACACTTAAAATGAAAGATTGTTGTTTTTTTTCGGCGAAAACGTAATATATTCCAACGAAGATTTGTATCAAACTGAACAAGAGCTTTATTCAAGAGTTCGAAAATTAAAGAAAGATAAAAACTACGATTTTGCTCAGATAAAGAATGGAAATATATACGTGAAAAAGAATAAAAGTTCTAGGCTAATTCTCATTAAACATGAAACAGATTTGGAAGCATGCGTAGATCCTTGAATTTTGGTGAGGGTCGAATTTCTATCCTTTTTCCTCTTCATCTCGCTTGTTTTACATCTCCTTGGTTTGTCCTGGGGTTCTACTGGTTGATTATCCTCCTTCTTTTATGTTGTGGAGCATCTATGCGGGCCTGTTGTTTTTTCTTCTATTGTACTAGGGATGTCCTCATTCCTGTTGCCCTCGCTTGTAGTTCCATTATTTGGTTGATCTCCTTGTTTTTGAGGTTTTCCATCTGGTCGGTGTTCTTTGCCGTTACTTGTGAATTGGAAGCATTGTATCTGCCTGAATATTGAGCGTCTGATGTCCGTACACTTTCGTTGAGTAACGTCCTGATATACTTACGTATATGGAACAATGCATAAGGAATTTTGAAACAACGCGTTTGGATGACAAGTTAGTGAGTGTGGCTGAACTTAAAGGTTGTATGAGTGAGGAAGGTATAAGTTTTAAGGTCATGCACAACAATATTAGAAGTGCTAGTAAAAACATTGATGAGTTCAGACTGTTTATTGATGGGTGAGTTGGACTGCATAATATCAACAGAGACATTTAATATTGTTGATTTGAATATTTATAACACTCCGGGTTTCAGGCTTATTTACAATGAAGGTTGTTTGAACAGCAACGACGGTACACTTATTTATGTCAGAAATGAGATCAGTTTCAATCACGATATTGTTAATCTCGGTCCTGTAAAGGCAGTTCAATTGCATCTCAAACTCGGCAACTCAACTGTAGATGTATTAGCTGCATATAGATCTCCTTCACTGTGTCCGTTAGAATTTACCATAGCCCTAGAAAATTATTTCGAGGCGATGTTTCATTTATAATAGGCGATATTAATATAGATCTAATCGAAGAAACTAAATTTGGGGAAGAATATCTCAATATAATGGGTGAGTTTGGGTTTATACCTGCAATTAGTTTGCCTACGCGAGAGAGGGCATGTATTGACCACATATTTGTGAAGCGTACAATTGTTCCGGTGGATTTCTTTCTAATGGTAGTTGACTTCTAGGTGACAGATCATAATCCAATAGCACTCAAAGTAAAATTATCTGATACAAAAACACAAAAACGAGTTAATATTAAGTATAAGAATTTCATAAATTATAGAAAACTTAGATCACTATTGATGAATGAGTCATGGGATAAACTTTATAACACTGGTTGCATTCATGCTGCCACGGAAATATTTTCGGAGACATTGTCTAAATATATAAACGAATGCACTAATGTAGTCCGTGTAAAGAGAAATGAAATGAAACGCAACAAATGGGCTACTCAAGCTCTCATCAAGTCCATAAATATTAAGAATCGGATGTATCAGGAACTGAAGAACAAATCGGATGATATTAACTTGAAAAATAAATTCAGAGAATATAGCAATAGACTTAAATACCTAATCGACATAACTGAATCTAACTATTATAGAGATAAAATTACTCTAAACTCGGAGGAGTCGGATTGTTTATGGAAGACATTGAAAGAACTTGAGAATCGAGTGCCTATGGTATGTCTGTCTGTTCAAAATTCTGAGGGAAGTGTAGTGAAGGAGCAAACTCAAATCGCAGATGCTTTTAATGACTTTTTCGTTAATGTAGGAAAAAATATGGCTAGTAAAATGAACAGAAAAAAAGGTAAATTCATAAAAAAACCAACGTTGAATCGATAGTTATAATGACTACGACTGAAAGTGAGTTGAGCACTATAATAATATCACTTAACAACAAAAAAATCTGCAGGTATTGATGGCTTGGCACCGGAAACTTTATCAAAAATATCTGATTGTGTCATTTCGCCCCTTACTCATTTGATCAATAGAGCCATCGAAGAGGGTTTTTTCCTGATTCACGAAAAAATCGATAACTGTACCTATTTACAAATCAGGAAGCAAACAGTCATGCAGTAATTATAGACCTATTTCAATTTTGTTATTTCAAAAATTTTCGAGAAAGTACTAAAGATTAGAATCTCCGCATTTTTAGATAAATATGAACTCATCTCTCGTAGACAGTATGGTTTTCGCAGGGCTAGGTCCACGCAAGATGCAATAGAGTACCTAACTAGTAAACTGTACAAAGCGATTGATGATAAAGAACCTACTATTGGTATCTTTGTGGACCTGGCCAATTCATTTGATACAGTTAGTCATCCAGACCTTCTAGAGTGTTTGGAAGACATTGGTTTGAGAGGGGTATCCTTCAGTCTAGTGGAGAGTTATCTAAGTAATAGAAAGCAAGCGGTAAGAGTTGGAGATCATCTGAGTGAGTTCAAAGAAACAAGTTTCGGTGTTCCACAAGGGACTGTGCTGGGATCGTTGTTGTTTATAATTTTCATGAATGATTTGTTTGACTTGACTACTTCTGGCGATGTTATTACTTTTGCTGATGACACTGCTGTGGTATATAGGGAAAAATCTTGGCAGTTACTAAAAAAGTCTGTCGAAAATGGCTTCGATGTATTCTTGGAATACTTTGAAAGTAAGCTATTGACGGTTCATGTTGACAAAACTAAATTCATAATGTTTACTAGCCTTGCTCAGAACTTACCTGCTTTCGATAGACTGAACATCACATCACAACATTCGCGAATTGAGATATCCACAACCAGGTCAGTGAAGTACTTAGGAATTCACATTGATAGTCACCTCCAATGGAATGAGCAATCATCGAAATTGACGCAGAAACTGAGGGCGCTAATTCCTAAATTCAAAATGTGTGTTTCATTTTGTAGTATAAAGCAATTGAGAATTTTGTACCTTGCACTAGTGCAGTCCCACCCAACCTACGGAAATATATCTTGGGGAGGATTACTAAAAATTGAAGTAGCACAAAAGTGGATTATGAAAATCATGTACAAGAAGCCCTATCGGTACCCAACGAGTCAACTATTCGCAGGTGTGGTATTTACGATCTAACTCAACTTTATTGTCGATCTCTCCTCGTTTGGGAACACAAACTCGGGGAATCTCGTTTGAGAATTGATCACAGTCACCGAAGTAGATATAGGAAAAATGCGTCTGCTGTACCACGCATGAATAGAACTATTGGCCAAAGAAGCCATATATATTTCGGTCCTAGAGTCTTCAACGAGTTGCCTGACTAAAATGCATTCCCTCTCTTCGTGAGTTCAAACGAGAAATAAAGATCTATATTACAGAGGTAAGAAGGGAAAGAATCCACTCATTATTGACCTTAAAATCATGTAACCTAAATCTGTCCATAAGACAAGTTATGCTCCAATCGAGTTTAAATGCGAGTCAAAAAATTATAAAAATGATTATCAAAAAAAAAACTTATAAATATATAAAGAGATGTAATATAAAATTAAGCACATTAAGATTACAGCACTTCGTAGAATATTGTCATAGATGAAGATATTTCGTATTTGTCACTGTGAGAGGACCTTTATTGTTCATTGTTTATGAAACACTCACGCACGGAGTTTATTTCATGAGGGATTCTATGTTTATTTTATGTGAAGTCAATTGCTTGTGTTATCAGTGTATGATATGTAATATTGAATGGTCTGAATAAACATTATTATTATTTTTATATTATTTATACTAACGTGAAGTTCTATGCTTCAGATTTTCTTGATTTAAATTTCTGAATTTCAAATTTGCTCCAAATTGAAAGTGAGGTTCGAGGGAATAATTTCAATCTCTTCAAACGCATTAATTATGTTCTGGGATACCGGATATTAGATGTACTTTTTGACAGGCACTTAATTGGGACTGTTTTCAAATATGTCGCTTATTTTTCTTGGAATAATGACTTTTCGGTTGTATTGAGTCGAGGTATCTCATGTTCTGAATCGGTTATTCATGTTGGGATAGATTTTGAGCATAATAAAAGAGCTGAAGCGAACAGCTGGAAAACCGAGCGCATTGTTCTTTAGGTGGAGTAGACTTATTGACAGAATAAAAGGAAAACATGAAAGACCGATATTTCTTCTTTAGAATTTGTTTTCAATTATCCCTTTGATAACAAATCGCCGAAACGAGACAAATATTTTCGCGGAATTTCGTGGAATGTTTTTCAACTTCTTTCATTGATATCACTGATCAAATGGTAATTGAAATTCCTGATTATGTTGGTGGAAATAGCAATTTCATGGCTTCTCTCTTACAAAAATAATTTTCATACATGTTCATTCTCATGTAAATAAATTAATAAAAATTGTTAGCGCATATTATTATTATTACACGAGAATTCGAGGTTTAGGAGTAACATAAGAAAAAGAATCATAATATATTCGAATGGTCATCATGAAACATCATCAAGAAAAAACGATCAAAAATAACTAAAATCTATCAATCGAAAGGATAAGAAGGAACCAATGCATTCTTGAACCCATTTTTGGATTTTCAATCTACGATTTCACGTGGGAGCTTGTTGCAAACTCCAAAATTTCAATTCACAAGAAAATTTTGTCTTCTCTTCGTGGAGAATTTCTCACTTTTCAACTTGAAATCGTGGCCACGTAGATGAGTATAGTCATTCAGGATGTACATTGATCTGAGGTTGCCGTTGTTGTATTAGATCATTCGGTAGGAGACGATAAAATCTCCTCGTAGGCGTCGCTGTTCGAAAGGCAACTAACTAGCTGAACTCAGCCTGTCGAAACACAAAGGTCTTATGTTTCAGCAGCAACGATCCGTCGCACGAAGCTGCACACTTTCTAGTAGGTTCTGGTCACGAATGAGGACCGGAAACCAACCCATTTTGGTTACCAGGAAACCATCGATTTGTATTTTTTCAAAATCATAATATTGGCAGTCAGCCGCTTCAAGCTATCAATGATTGTTAAAGAGACTTATCTTTCCTCTCATTCTTGAATGTGTACGAAACCCGATTGTATCTGGTTATAGGATAATAGGCATATTTGCAAATGCCTACTTATCGACATCGGGGTTTCTCAAGTTTGAGATTTTCATTGGGAATTGTTTTGTTTTATTATCGTGGACTTATGCACTATCTCAGCTGTTAGCTGGATATAATTTACCTTTCCCAGATTTAGCAGTCAAAGGGAATAGGCTCGATTACAATATACTTGACATAAATTCCTAACTATCCTACATGTATTAAGAATTACAGCTTTTTGCATTTCTATATAGGTATTCTTATGCAATTCTAATTTCTTGAGGCTATCATGCAAAGTTTTGAGTATTAACCAAGTCGAGGATACGATGACAGGAACAATATCTTTTTTCTGGAGGTGCCACATCTGCTTGATCTCAATGGCAAGGTCTGTGTATTAGGACTTTTTTCCTGGAACTTGTTCAGCACGTTGTTATTATTCGGTATGGCGACATCCACCAGCATTGCTGTTCTGGCTCTCTTATCATACACCATATGTCCGGCCTATTATTCGTCACCATTCTGTCAGTGATAACAGGCCTATCGTGGTATACTCTGATAGAGTCATTTTCCAATACGGGCGCCGGTTGATACTTGTAATATAGCTGCAAGGTATTATAATTATTATTAAATTATAATGAAGACCGAGGATAAAGTCCTATGAAGGCCCAATATGAGATAAAGATTACAGAGTGCAAATTGATGAAGGAAACAACGAAATTGTATTTATGGCAAGATTGCCAGTAGAAAGAAAAATAAGTCCAATCCAATCTATAAATTAAGCAAAAACATCAAAAATCTAATCTAACCTAACATATTTTTGAAAATGTTGGACGTTGGGGCTTCAACAATATCATCACTTAGGTTATTTCAAACGTCAAAAATAAAGTGACCTCGCAGAAGGAAAGCCGTATTTGATGTGAACGGATAGCTCAAATTTGCATAATTAAACTTAAGTATGCGAAAAATTAAAATGAGATCGCCCCTGAGCCTGTGCTGGTTCAATGAGAGAAGTGAAGCGGCTCGAAGTCGTTCAGGATATGAAGGTCTTATCCAACCGCACGATAATCGCACTTTTTCTGAAAGGTCTTTATCGCGCACCAAGACAGGACACCAAGCTGGACCGGCGTACTTCAGCAACGGACGCACATAGGTGTCGTAAAATTTGATGGAGGTACTGAATGAAATCTCCGTGAATGATCGACTGATGAGAAAAAGCAATGAGTTAGCGCGTTACACACAACATTAATATGGTCCGACCAACACAAATCAGTAGTGACGATCACTCCTAGATCAACGTCCGAAGATACCGTTTGCAGAGGCGTGTCATATAACTTATAAACAAGCTCAGGGTTGTTTCTACCTATATGCAAAACAACACATTTCGAAGTGTTCAATGGAAGCAGCCACCAGCGGCCTAAAGAGTTCAAGTCTGATTGGAGAACGGCATGTTGATTCAACGAGTTGGCGTAAACCTTTGTGTCATCGGCATAAAATGCTTTTTTACTCTGTATATGGTATTTCAGATCACCCACATATAAAACAAAAAGGAGGGGGCCAAGCACTGAGCCCTGCGGCGCGCCACTGGTTATCTCCCTCTCCTCAGAAAATGTACTTCCAACCCTTACAACGAATCTTCTGTTGGGAATATAATCCCCAATCTACAAGAGAAGCTTACCTCTGACGCCACAATGGTCAATTTTATAAAGAAGTCCGCGTGGCGGCGTGCGATCGAAAGCTCTGGCAGAGTCTAGATAAATCACGTCGTTAGGCGCTTTCGAGTCGAGAGACTTTGACCAATCACTAATACATGAAATTAGATTGGTTCCCCTTGATGAACTCATGCTGTTCTTCGAGTATTACTCGGTGATGATTGAGAAAAAGAGTTGTTTCGTCCGCAATGATAGATTTCATTATCTTTGATGTTATAGACAAGAGACTTATTGGACTGTAATTGAGGGGATTCAATTTATCCTCCTTTTTAAAAATAGGTGTAATTAAAGCGGTTTTCCATGAAGTCTGTAAACAAGAATTTTCGAAGGAAGAGGTCATTATCTCAGACAGCAGGTAACACAAGACATCAGTATTCTTTTTAAGGATAATTGTTGTTATTCCATTCAGCGAAGAAATGAAGAGTTCTTAAGTCTGGAGATATATTTATTAACCTTCTCAGGCGTGAATGAAATTTGTGATATACTTTCTTCTACTCTTGGCGAAAGCAATAGAGGGAGATCGCAATCTGCGGGCTCAACACTAGAAGCCTCAGCAAAAGACTCAGCGAGTGCTTCTGCTGATTCATCGTCTGCTGAACATAGAGTTCTGTCAGAGCGGTGAATAAGGTAGTTGACACTTTCGTTCTGAGGCTAATTCTAATGTGTTCATATAGGCTCTTTTGGTGATCAGAATTGATCATGGAATTTTTGTATTCACGTCTGTCTGAGCGAAAAGAAGCCACCAGGAAATTTGAAAACGCTCGATGCGCTGCGAAATCGTCAATGTTTCTTGATACCTATACCTTCTCCATAGATTTCTCTTATGTCGAAGCATCTTAATGTTATCTTTTCTACGAAAAATTTTTTAACCTCGAGTTTTCAGCAACACTGGAATTTATAGCGGAAAGGAAGTTCAGCCATATTTCGTTTGGATCATCTGCAGATACCAGGACATTTTGCCAATCTGTTTCAGGAAGTTCTTTACTCACTGCATCGAATTTCGTTACTGTAATCATTGATTTAGAAATTGAAATTGTTGGGACAGAAAGAATTTGTATTTTGGAAGTTATGACAACATGGTCGGAGATGCCTATAGGTGGATGGATATCAGGATTCGTTACAAGTTGCTCATCGTTTGTGAAAAGAAGGTCGAGAATAGAAGGATCATTATCGATTCGGAATCGAGTAGGCTTTGATATGAGTTGAAAAAGATTAGAATCGACAAAAAACCGAGCGAAATGACTGGTTGCGGAGTTTGAATCAGGGTCAGGTATCTGAGGTATAGGCCAAGTTAAAGATGGAAGATTGAAATCTCCGACGATCAGAAGATTATCCTTAGTAGATATGAGGTCAAGGTATTGTTTGTGATCTAAGTATACCTCTCTTTCGACATCCGGAGACCTATAAACACAGTAAAAATTTAGTTGAAGACTGGTTTACGACAAACAGGTACATTATATTAATGCCGTGAATATTAATTTCTTGTTGTAAAATTCTCGGCAATATAGTTGCTGAGATACACAAACTCCTCCTCCCCTGCGATTCTTTCTGTCACATCTGAAGATAGTATATCCTTCGATATTTACCAATGAGTCTGGTATATTAGCGTGAAGCCAAGTTATAAATATGAGATGAGGTCCATGGTAATGCACAAAGCATACTAATTCGTCTAGCTTGGAAAGTAAGTGAGTAATCTTTTGAAAAGAGAGGATTTACAAAAATTCGAATAATTGTATTTATAATGAATGCTTATATCTATAATTTTAGTGTGTGTCAGAAAGTACAAAAGTGTGAGCTCAGGAACTGTAACAGAGGAACCATACTATCTTGCATATGATTCAATAAACGAGTGGAAAACCTGAGGAAAAAACTCGTTTCCCTGTCGTTAGGGCACTAGCTATAGCTTGTCTATTTACGTTGTGTTAGTGTCGTGTGCGTGTGTACATAAAGAGTACCAAAGATTTTTCTGCTTATCCGCTTAATTCTCTCTTGCACTCCATGATTTCCAGACGAAGTAAATAGTAAAAGGAAGGGGGTTTGGGATAGGAATCTGTAATAATAGAAAGAGAAAACCATCAGAAAAATATTTCAACAATCATACCTCTTATATGTCTAAACAATTCTAAGAAAAGATTTTACATAGCAAGCAAGGCCATAAGAAGGACTAAGGAGATAATCAAAAAGTACATAACCTGCGATATTTTTATATATAAGGGACTGGGAAGAGCTCGATGATTCTTCATTTGCGAAAATTTGCATTAATTTTCGGAATGCCGGCTTTATATTTAATAGTAAAATTGGTTTCACCATTATTCTTCCTCCGTTCCAACTCATGTCGAAGCTCTTTCAGTACTTGTTGTTGAAGAGGGGTAATATCACTAACGAATGTAAATCCTCGTGTACTTGCGGACTCCAGCAGCTTTTTCTTGTTTCGAAGGATTTTCCGAACGTTATGATCATGTGGCATTACCACTTTGATCATTCGCTGGTGCCTCTGGCCGTCCTTTTTTATACCGACACGAAAAAACTTGATCGAGGTAGCGTCACATTTAACTGTTCTGAGTGCTTCCTCAATCATTAATTTGTCAGCCTCATCACCAACGTTATTTGCCGTTTCAGGAACACCGCGCAAAATAATATTTTTTGCGCGTGGTATCCTATCAACCGCTTCATTGGCTGCATTATCAACGGATTGAACGGAATAGAGGTTGTTGGCCCTAGATAACTTCTCATTTACTTCAGCAAATTTGTTCTTGAAGTCATCCAATTCCTTACGCATATCATCCCTAAACGATTCAAGAATGGATCTGTCAGACGCGTTATCGAGCGATGAAGAGCAACGGTAGCAGACAATCTTTAAGCTCCTCGACCGTTGTCTAATTAAGCGATCATCGGCCGATAGTCCCGTTCAAGCGACATGGATTACTCCCTTGCATCCGTCACATCGGATCGCAGAAGCAACCTGCTCGTTCGCCTTGTTGTTGCAGTTTGCACAAGAAGCCATAGTAAAAAACCGAGTTAATAACAATCAAAACAAAATATCGTTTAGGTTCAAAAAGTTTCTTGATCTTAATAACCGAAATTCAACGCACTCACAGTATCGAAGTTCAGCAAAACACACTTCAGTATGACCAGATCGGCACAAAAAGACAATTTTGTGATCTCAATATGAAACTTGGAAATAAATAATTTCACTGTTCGAGTTTTTAATGTTCGCCTTCCAAAAACACGTCTTCTCTTTTTGATATCGAAATTTGACTGTTCTCATGAAAAATAAAAGAGCTGAAGCAAGTCGCCGATGAACCGAGGATTTGCTGATTTCAGCAACTCATTGACATATTTTAAAGAAATTATTTCGAATGTCAAATAATCATGCCAAATTTTTCTTGAATTTTTTGTTCAAATGTTAGTTAATTGAATATAGGAAATAATACGTCTCATTTTGAGGCCCATGGGGTATTTACTTCTGCACTTAATTACTTAATTACCTTCAATTGGATGATGAGACCTGGCAAATTGGCCGTAACTATCGGAAAGAGAAGATATTGTGTTCCTTTGTTTTGAAGATGTTTCAGTAAACAAAAGAATTGTATTTCGAAATTGGCAAGATCGTTCGGGGCGAAAGTGTTCACATCACAATAAATATAAGCTACTGTTGAGGATCAGTATGGTGAGAGATAAATTGTGGCAGATTATGTATTATGTCCTGCTACTTCAAGTATTCTTCTTTTAATGCTGTTCAGTTGGTTCACAAGGATGTTAATTACTTACACCATGTCTTTGCTGTTTTTCTTTTTTATTCATCAGATGGCTCCCATCACAATATTATTGTGTATGGAAATCTAATTTTCCTGAGATTACACTTCATGGACGGTATGTTTTGAAAGTTCATCCATTTTACATACATGCTTTCCTCTCATCGTTTTTTGACTCACTCAAAATGAACATTCATGTCCATATAGTCTTTTTCATGAAAATCAATAAAGTAGTATTTGTTATAAATAACATAAAAACATGGGAATCCGATATTTCTACAGTAAAATTTAGTTCAACTTCATTGAACTTCTTCAATTATCCTAGACTCTAGAGCAATCTATTGTATTTTCTGACCATAATCACACATCTTGTGAAGTTAAATGAATAAAGTGAGTATATTTTTTTTTGCAATTTCGAAATTCAAAACTAGCAATCGGTTTCAGACATTTGTAGGTACATGCTTTTATCTTTTCCTAATAGCTCGAGGTAAACGGAGTAACTTAAATCTTGATCCTCATTAGTGGTGACCACATTCTGATTAATCTAAACATAGCTGTAGAAATTTCACTTTACAATAGTGTAGAATGTCTTTAGATTTAGATAAATTTTTTCACCTCCCCAATTAGAACCCTTTCCATAAGGTCTGTTTCACCCCTATAATCTCAATAGGGTCGAATTACACCATACTTTAATGAGAATTAAATTGTTTGCTATCTTGCTCGATTAGATCGAGCGAATATTTTTCGAAAATTAAGGAATAAACTTTATTACTACCTACCTACGACAATAGATTAAATGTTGATTATGTTATTCAACTATATCCATGCACATTAAAAAGTAGAAATGTTTGTGGATATTTTGCAGCATTCGGGATTTATCTGCCGGTATGAATGTACTATTTCTTATCGCAAATCTTCAAAAGAGTATGATTCATTGCATGAATTTTTCGACTTTAAATCACTTGTAGTTCAATGACGAGTGATCAGCAGATCTTGCTGACCTCTTCTCCCAAAGCACCTATCTGGAAAGTTTTTATCCAATAACTTTATTGCAATATATAGTACATCCTAAGGAAAATTTACACACCTAACCATTTTAACCTGCTTTAACATTTGTTAGAGCAGGTTAAATATCGTTCACCAATATTTCTAGCTACATTTCGTATATCAAATTTCCCATTAACTCAATAACACAATATCCTCTCTCTTTGACTGCAGGGTCCTAATAATCTGATTTCCTAGTGATCAATATTTGCTTATTTATTTGAATGAAAAAGAGAGTAATAATAAATTGGAAGGCTACGTAGTATATGACATAATGTCTAATTCTGATGTTGATAAGTGCGAATACGTTCGGAAGAAAGAACGGTATGTAGAATGGATTCAAAATACAACAAGCCTCCAAAGACCGCTCCTAAATTATAAGCTTAGAAGAATGAGAAGAATCTGGTGAATTTTTATATGATTCAAGAGAACAGGTAGAGAAAACCGAAAGAATAACCCCTCCCCTGTCATTGATACATCCGAAGCAGCTAGTCTGTAAGTGTGTGTAATCTGGTTCACTGGGTTTCTAGGTTTCATGCTTAATTCAAAACAGATCTCCCAATAGGTGGAATGGCAGCTGTCTGAAAAATAAAAGAGGAAAATAGCAGAAACACATGACCTAAGTAATAAATACTCTTTGTACCAATCGAACTTAATTGAAAGAATAATGGTGATGGTTAGACTGTTTATTTGAAGGAGCAGGGACAAAGCAAGTTATTAGTAATCACACGCAGATAATAAGATCTTTGATAAATATTACAAGCAATTTTTCTTTTGCTACTACTCAGGAAATTTCAAACACGGTTAGCTAGAACTACAATTATCTCAAGTAGATATTCTTATGATTTCTGGGTAGTAGACACCTTTTTTAAATAAATCTTATAGTGATCAAATATCATTCAAATGAATATATCGCAAGAAACTATTATAATTATTATTATTAAAATATTTGTTCTGGCTTGGAATATTTCAAAACTTCATCTTTAAATAAACGATTTGATATACTGAAGAACACGCAGTTGGCTCTATAAAGTACATCACTCACAACAATAAGCTTAAGACACAACCTCCCTGATCTCACGATACGAACAATGATTTCTAATGAACTCTAATGACTTTTACATTCCTTCAGAAATATGTTTATCATACGAAGCATCTGTCTAAAAATCGCGAAAATGACGCTGTCTATTGAGATTTAGTTGCGTTTTTGCGAAGATGCCTTTGATTTGAGTACCTTAAGTCTCATTTTCCATGATTTAGGGCAGCTGTATAAGATCCTTCAAATAGAGAGAATTGACCCCCATCTATGTCCTTAGGTGGAATTCATTTTGATATTCTACGGACACCTTTTTGAGTATAATGCAGAGAAATTTTCAAAGTTTTTTTTGTTTAATCTTGTTGGAATAATAATATATCCTTGCGTAGGTCATTGAAATTATATAAATTGTATATGAAAATTGCGCCAACTTGAATCACCACTCACCTTGAGGAAGAGCTCAATTTTATGTTTCTGGGCCCAGGAATTTCGTTGTTCTTGTAGCAGCGGAGAGAAGTTCTATCGACGACACTTTTATATTGTCAGGAGCGGTTACCAAATTGCACATTATGAATATTTTCCAAAGATTTTTTTTTTTTTGAAAAACTTTCAGTTGCGAGAACGCGCTTTCCGAACGTATATCGAGAGAGCAAGATCAGCGCAAGTCAACCTGCGCATGTCTCTTTTCATTTGCGCCATTGCCCATACGTGATGAAGAGTGACGACTCAAATTTGATAATGCGCTGTTATTTTACGTAAAAAAAAAGAAAATAAGAATATAAAAATGACTTATTCATTGTTAAATAAAAAAGAAAAACCCAAAGGGTTCTAGGGATCGTAAACAACGTGTGTTTCTTGGAATGTGAATCTTAGATGAAATTGAATAAAATAAGAAGAGTATTATTTTATCTTTCAAACATATTTAGTATGCCTGACGAATTTCCTCAAAAATGTGAATTTCTTCAGAAATGAAAATTCTTTGAACAATCTATTTTCATCTAGTATGCTGGTACAAATATGCACAAAGAGTCCCAATTCTATGCTTCTATGCAACAGTGAAGCTCTCCGTCAACTAGAACAAATAAAAATTATGAATTATTGATGAATAAAGAAATATGATTTCAAATTTAAATATTGGTCACTAGAGATAAACAATTTCTTAGGTTATGTTTCAACCGTTCTGTATCTGTCTCTATAATAAATCCTTGACATAACCCGAGACAAAAATCTATCATCTCAATAGTCTTCCCATTCTCATCCAGTTATAACCGTTATATAATACTGAAAATTAACCTTCTTTGGACCAATGAAACTTTATCATAAAAAATCAAGTGACTCACTCTGAAACAAAGTGGATCATAAACGTGCACCAAACATTAAAACTGAATCGCCCTTGGTATTGATCATTGTCTTCCCAATAGGAGTTAACCAGTTATGCTCATTTCTGTGATTGAATAATCCGCTTCATCAGTCTATATAGTATTCTGGTACGATTTGGGATTTTCCCTGACTTTTCTTAACACCAGCGTTAAAATTCTATGCGTCGCTGATAATGCCCTTGCTGTAGAAACAGATTTTCTCATCTTATAAGGTTGAAACTCTTTTTTCTGAAGATTCACGAAACCTTAAATTTTGGTATTGTACTCTGCTTCAAAACTTGTGTACATGAAATTGAGGGATAGGCAGTAATAGCTCTCAAAACTTCCATTGTAGCATTTTCATCATTTTGTCTTTTGTAAGTGTTCATTAGATTCTGTTTCATTCCTGGAAAAATAAACTTGTAAGGTTGCCTCCTGTCCGGAAACCGAAAATAATTTTCTGAAACTGCCTGAGAATCGCACTCATTCTGAAAGTAGCATTCTAACTGTGAATCAACAATTTGAATTGAATAATCGACTGATTTTCAAATTTATTTATGTGAGTATGAAATTGAAATTACTTAGGATGTTTTATATAGGTATGTAAGATTGCACCAGCATACTAGATGAATCTACAGAATGTTCAAGGAATTTTCACTTTTGGTGAAATTCACATTTCTGAAGAAATCTGTCCGACGTCCTTTACATATTTGAAAAAGAGAATCGTTCTTTTTACCTAAATTCACGTATGGCTTACATTCAGAAAAAATCAAGTTTATAATTATATAATAAGCGTGACGATAGTATAACATAATCAGAGATTTAATGACTTCAGGGGAAAATACACATTCAAAGGATTTGAGAAACTGATTTAGTTTTATTTAAAAAATTGAGATTAATGAGATTTTCAATTAAATAAAAGATAAAAATACTGCAATCGGCCATTTTGACTGAAACGCCAATCACAGCGCATGATGTCATACTTATGTAAGCTTCATTGTGTTTTGATTACCTACTACTGATTGCGCGTTACGATTGATTTTATATCTTTTTTTGTGATTTATGGACTTCACAACACGAATATATCTATAACAATGGAACCAGGCATTGTTAAGGCAAACAGCTCCAATTTGCCCCTGATCGATTTATTGAGTGCCTTCAACAAATGAAGAATTTTGCTACAGATACAACACTTATTTACGTAAATACACTTCCACATGTTTAAATCCTCTATCTGCCATAATGCACATATTAGCTTGCAAACATTCTGAGCAATCTGAATTTTCCACAATGCATGTGTCTGTTATTCGGCCTCCATAACCATTTAAAATATAATTGAATAAACCATTAAGGGTACAAGATATGAGGTACTTAATTGTGTTGGCTTTCTATAATCAGACTAGGAAAGAGCTTGATTTGAGGCCTTTGAAGGCTTTTCTACTCTAATTTCTAAACAGTCTATTATACAAGTCACTTTATGATATTTATGCCTAAAAGACATAGGTAACATCTTTTTTATCAGCTCTTTATCTAATGATACAATGAAAGAACGCATTACACTTGCTATAATAGCTACATTTTTAAAGAAAATTTTACTCGGATAAGATCTATCAATGCCGAAGTCATCAGCAAGTTCACGGAATGAATTGTTCAACCTAATTTTTTTTAGACATGATAAATATGGTTAAACGGTATGCCTGTCTGTTCTTAAATCCAGTTAACTAAATAATAACAATTTAAAGGAATGCCTATATAAGAACGGGGACACTTTCTAATTTTCTTCAAAGTGCACTCTAAATCTTCTCTCTTTTTGTCATCTTCTAGCATCTCGCTACAGTCAGATGTAGACTCTATTTGAAGAGATTTTATGGATGATGTCGGCTCATCAGAGGGAGTATAAGAAGTTTCACTCTCTGATCGTTCTATTTGTTCGACTATTTTACTCAAAACATTTATACTTTGTCTTGATGGGTTACTATTAACATCATGCTTGATTTTAAATGGTGATGTTGAAACAGAATGTAGACACGGCTTCAATGATGATGTCATCTGATTTACTAAATTAACTTTTGTTTGGTTAGCTTTACTTCTAAATGCTTTTCATGTATGTACTTGAACAGCTTTATCTAACATTCTTGGTGGTAATTGGGGAACTTCAACAATCTGCTGAACTGTAAAACAAATTACAAGTTTACAAAAAAATCTATGTAGTTTTAAAGCCAGTATCATAGAATGAATCTCAAACGTAGATCATTTCTTGAGATTTGTACAAAGGGATGCCGCAATGTAAGATAATTTGTAATACGGGCCTAAGTGTAGCAACAATGTATGCAATAATACTGAATTAACATTCTAATAAATTAGTTGGTAAACTATACCTGAACTACAAGATGCAATTTCTTTTGAACTTGATGGCTGTTAACTATAGTTAATTTCAAATTGCTTTTCACACTCTTCAAGAATCATAATCCTTCGTTTTTTAATTATATAGGGTCGCTCTGTTGTTTCAGATGTTTATGTTTTCCTGTCTGGTTAGCAGGTAAATTTTGTGAGCATACATCCTGGTTTCATACGTACATGTGATACCGACCCCATCACATGGTATTCCATATCATTTGGCAACTGAAAACTGCAAAGGTAACAATCAAAGTTGATAATAAGAATGATAACCAAGACTAACACAAACATAACCTCAATAAATGACTAGTTATTCCATAGCCTCTACATTTCAACTATTTCACGACAAACAAACATTGAGTTAAAAATCTATCAATATATGATGACATACTAACATAAAAGTGATCTGCACAGAAATAAAGTGGCGAATTTGTCATTACATCGTTCGGGTTCGCCGTGCAAGCTTTAACCATTTATCTCTTATTATTTTCTTGTATGAGACACGTACAAACACCTTGTTGAGTGTGGTTATTGATGTATTTTTGCACTGAGGTACTTTACACCTCTTATAAACTTTAGAATTCATTTTTAACACAAGAAATACGCAACGTTTGTTTACTTTGCTGTCTAGCTGCGCGTAAACAAATTTGACGTTTTCGTAAGTATGATGTCACACAGGACGCCATGACATGTTGACCTGTTTTCGTGCAATATTTAAAAATGATTATAAAACGGCTTTAATATTCCAAAAACTTTAGTTTATTACCGAAATAAAGGTTTTGTTGTAAACAGTAGATGTGTATCCGCATTACGGAAGAGGATTTCAAAATCTTTCGTCATGCCTATTCGAAAACCATTAGAAAAAAATGTTGGACAGGTACCTCCTTGTCTTTCTATAGAAAGTCAAGATGGTTTTCAGCTTTCATAGCAACCGAAATATTGCCAAATGCTGAAATCCCATTAAATCTAGGTATCCGGAATAACTCGAAAACAAAAGAAGATGGCTGCGATGAGTTTTCAATGAATTTTTCTCGAGCGGAGATCAGGGATCTTTTTCCTGTATTTGCAGCTTTCACATAGCTACCGTACTCAAACATGAAAAATGGGATACAAGCTGAAACCTTGAATGAATGTTCAAAATATTGTTATTGTGTTAGTGGCCTTTTAGTCAGAAAATAACATAGTCGTTCGACGTTTATTGTTCACAAACTGTGTAAAATAAAGAGGAAATCATTCCCAGTTGCATTTGTATAATAATCTATTACTACAATTTATTGTAATTATACTTGTGCCAAATACAATTTGAAATGAAGAATATTTTCTTAAATATAGATATGAATGAACTTATCATCGTTGAAGTATCCAAAGCACCCATATTTTAAGACTTTATTTCTGAATCATGAAATCTCTTCTGTTACACTGTTTGTGATATTACCTAAAACTAACTTGACTCTAACTTTCCTTTTTTTTTGTACAAGCCTCTGAGGTGAAATGCTTCAAAACATATTTTAACCAAGCCTACGGCTCCTAGAATATTCAAATTCAAGAATACTTCATTAACCGCATTACGTTTTTCGTTCGTTACGAAAACAGATATTTTTAAGTAATTGTACAAATAATTTGTTTTACTGAACACAAAGACCAATACATTTGAAAAATATGTGAAACTTATAGGAAATGATTACACTCCTGAATTCCATTTGTTTTTATTTGTTTACAAAAAAATTGTTGACAAAAATAGTAATACACATGAACGGACAGACATCCAATAATTAAACAATGGGGCGAAATCTTTGTCTTAAATGAGAAATTGCAATAGATATTACGTACTTCAATTCATCTTAACCAATTGCTATTTAAAATCTAACCTAACAATAAGTCCGTATAACCAACCAGCGGTATAAATAAACGTGAAATAATGAGAGGAGAACTCTCTATACCATCATCGCTATTCATAAAAGCGAGCGTTCTGAATACCTGCCATATTTTAGTCATTTTCTAATCTGGATGCTTCGAATAACTCAGTCTAAACAATTATATGAACATCAATAGATTTTTATAGCTATACACAATTTTCTCTGAAATATTTTACTTTAACCAAGCTAGATTTGCATTTCTGATGTACAAGGTATATGCGAAAATTATTGAATCAGTCAGATAATTGACAGGTCATATTGAGCTCAATATTTATATTGTTATATAGCATTTTCTACTCATCGATTTCCAGTCTACCTATCACTAAATTCCCAAAGTCAGCTCTATAAAGTGATACAAAATAGTCCTAGTATGATTCAGAACATGGTTTCACGCTAAGAATTTCAAAAGAAATCGAGGAAGTATTTCCAATATAAAAATTCTAACACAAAATACAACTGGTTAACTTATATTGGTAATTTTAGTCTCAACTTAAAATCATTCCTCTCGTATTATAATTTCAATATAGCATTCCGAACTGATAATTCTTTAGACCGACATACCAAAAACTGCAAATCTAGAATTGATAAAGGTAATAAATCCGGTGTTTATAAACTGTCTTGCGGGGATTGTAATAAAATTTATATTGGTAGAATTTTGAGAAGTTTCAAAGTTAGGATATTCGAGTACAAACGTAGTTTTAATTATCATAAATCAGATTCCCTAGATTCTAATCACTTACTTGAAGAAAACCATAACTTAAATGATAATTTCAATATTTTACACAATGAAAATGATGGACAAAAACTCAATCTATGGAAAATTTTAGAGAATATCAAAGAGCAGAATTCAGATAGATTACTTAATAGTCAATTAGATCTGAATCCTTCTCCTTTACTCAATCGTATCAAGTAAGCAACTGCGATGGGTTTTCCACCATACCCTTTGTACTTGTACCTAATGTATTAATAAGTAGGAAATAAGAATATTATATAAGCAATAACTCTGTTCGTTAGTTTGTATCTATCTGATGAAGCCACAGTGTGGTGAAACCGGTCATAGTTTTGTTAATATAGTGAAAATCTAAATATTTTATTCCATTGAAAATATGTATATCGATTTTCCTCAAGTACCTCCTCAATCAAATTATTGAATAAGAGAAAATATGATTCACACTTCTTTAGTATATTTGAAATGCGTTTCGACGACATAGCTCTTTCATCAGGCAAATTGAAATAAAGTAAACAATTTATAGATGATCTACAACATTAGATTAAGGAATTATTGTAAAAAATACCTTTTCATTCAATAATATGATAGAAGTTTATATTTATTTCAAGGATTCTTAAGAATTAATATGAAAGTTTTATTAAATGAATGCTAGATTCTAAAATTTCGGTTGAAATATGATTTTCTTCAATTAAATGGTTCGCGTGATTAAAATTAGTTTTTTTATCGGTGAAACTACGGAAATGTTCATTGACTCTAATTTCGAAATTTCTGTAAGTTCTGTCAATATACGTATTACTAAAACTTCCGCAGCTAAGTTGGGTTACAACAGATTTCTTTCATTCATTTATTATACTTTCATTATCTTGGATTTATTTGGATAGACTATTGGTTCGGAAAGAGATGTGTGATTGTAACTTTTCCAGTACGTATTGAATTATGGCTAACATTCCCAACGTTTGTGAAGCTACTTTATCTGTGTTGACTTTTTTTGTATTTTTTGCTAAGAAAGTCAGTTGTAATATTTGTATTGTAATCATTATTGAGAGTTATTCGTTGAATAATGCAAAGTTATTCTTCGAAATCATCTAAACGTAGAAGAACATTTAATTATATTTGGATCATGATGTGGAAAGCTTCCATTTTATGTTGAAAACGAGGAAACAATGTATTAGGAATCACGATGTCCGTATGACACGATTTATCAAAGTTGGAAAAATTATGTTGATCGAATCGGTTCTTCAAGTTCGATAGTCAATATTGTTTCTGGATTATTTGAATTCATGAATTTTTCGAAAATATTTAGCTAACGGTCAGTACCACTAAAACATACATTGACGTCATCCAGATACCGGAACCAATGCAAAAACTGTTTAGCTAGAGGGTTGTTATCTATTGTAGTTTCTAAGTTATTCATGAAAATTTCTGCTAATAGGAGCCTGAGTGGGTTTCCCATAAGCGGTCCTTCGCTCAAACAGTTCTTTGCTCTTTTTAATAATACTAGTTGTATTGTGTTCTTCAGGATGAATACTGGGAAATAAGTTATTGACGTTAAAACAAACAAATTTGGTGGTATGAGCAAGATGTATATTTCGTATTTTATCTACTTTTTTATGAGAACTTTTGATAGAGTATTTGGATTTAAATCGACAATATCGTTTTTAAAATCAATTAATTAATGAGATCTCAACCACTGGATCTGAAATATAAGAAATGAAAAATGTTTTATCATTGAATATAATCGGGGAGCTAGTGGTTTATTTATCATTAATTTGATTTTGACTGCGTCATCTTGTAAAAATTCCTTAGCCTTTAATAAATTCTTCATTTCATTTTGGAACAGATTAGTTGTAAGAAAAGAAAGTTTGAATAGATTTTGGGCGTTAAGAAAGTCTTCCGTATTAGAGATTTGTTTAACGCTACTACTATCTTTCCTTTATTTGCTTTAATAAAATCATCCATTCCTCAATTGATTTGGTTTTCAGGATATGGTGATCTTGATTAAATATTTGAAAATCACTGAATTTATTTTTGAGTAATTCGAAAATTTGACATTTGATAAGCTGTTTCTTCTGTTTTCTGAGACCAATTACGGTATTCACACCAAGTTGATCTAAATTTTTACGAGTATGAAGTAGTGCTCGTTGTGTTTGAAACTTTCACTTAATAATTTCGTTCAATTTAATTTAAAACTGGAAAATTACATATATAATTCCGAAACAACAGTGTTCTATCCAAAACATTAAAAACAATAACAGTGAAATTGTTGAAAGAATGAAATTTGGTGTATACGAACTTAGCTGCAAAAGACGCCAACCATTTAATTGAAGAAAATCATTATTTTAACCAAAATTTTGAAAGCGTACGTTCATCTTATGAAAAACTTGATATCGATTTTGGGGAATCTTTTGAAATCAATAGATATAAACTTTTCATTACATTATTGAATAACAATAATTCCCTAAACTTAATTGGGTTTCCGGCTTTGATTTAGATAATAATTTTGTGAATTTGGTAGTTGGAATCATTTTTTTTGTATTTGTCTAATGAAGACACAGTGTCGTTGAAATATAGTAAATAAGTGGGAATCAAATTTTTTCTTTTTTCTCCTCAACAAGCACTAGCTATGCAGGGAAATGCAGATCAAGGCAATACTGACAAACCAGTCAGAATTACATTACTGCTTACAGATAGTGCATGCGACAATGTAACTGATGAAGATTCCATATCTAAAGATTGTTCTACATTAGTTATGTAATGTTCCTGGAACTTCTAAGGCTCAGTATACAAGTCGAAACAGATAGCGACGATAAATAATATTCCTTTAAGTGAGCATCAACATTGTTGTAAAAAAATTGAATGGGACAAAATCGAGGATTTGGAATGTTAAGAATGAAATGGCTCCATTGGAAATGTTTTGCTGTGCTCTTGACGACCAATTGCTGGATCTTTTCCTTTCAGATACTAATATATACGCAATGAAATGAAAAATTCATTGATAATGCCTCAAAAGAATAAATTAAAACATTTCTAGGAATTTTACTGCTTAGTGGGTACGTTGATTTGCCTAGATGAAAAATGTATTGTGGAACGGCATAATTTTGCAGCAATCAACTGGTATTATAAGCATTGTCTAGAGATAGATTTAACTTATATAAAATCTTCTGACAATTATGATCTCGACCAAGAAGATAAATTTACGAAAATGCGAGGTTTGTTTGATACTCTGTACCACCGCTTTGTCGATTTTGCACCACTCAAGAAAGGCACAGTGTTGATGGAAGAATAGTTTCATGTTGTGGCAAACATAAGTGTAAACAATTTATTAGAGATGAACCGATCCGGTATGCACCATATCGGTTATGTTATATTGAGTAAACCATTTTGAAGAAAGAGATAAATTGAAAACTTTGGTTTAAGCAGCTCTCTAATATTATAATATGCGAATATTTTAAAGAAAATAAAAAGCCATTCTTATATTCGGCAACTTTCCCACATCTCTTCCATTGCTGGATGAACTTTTGACACTCGAGTGTAGAAACTATTCTCGATAACAGGCTTTTACTTTGTCCTGTGTTGTCTAAGGAGGGCACTTGAGAAAAAGCTTGTGGATCAATGGCTCTTGCTAATGACTATGCCAAAAACATTGTTGTCGCTTCATGGAACTATAACAATGTTGTCACACTAGCTTCAAATGCAAGCCGTATCCTTTCTTCAGTAAACCACTATTCTCAAAAAGAGTGAAGGCGAGTGATGATTGAACAGCCTTATTTAATACAGTACTAAAATGAACACATGGGTGGCGTGGAACGCAGTGATCATAATATCGTCTATATAGGGAGTGCATTAGAGGTTATGCACATTTAATTGATGTGGCTGGAAATAATGCTTGGCAACATCATAGATAAGCTTGGAGGAGAATAAACAACCTGACATTTGGAGGAAATATAATAACGTCTTCACAAGTCGGGCAAAGAAATTCAGATAGAAATATGAAGGTAAAGCACCGTTCAATAGAGAAGGCCATTGGGTGGAACCTCGGGAAAACTAGCTGTCGTCAATGCCACACCAAGACAACAACTCATTGTTTCAAATGTTTTGTGAGACTTCATATAGGGTGTTTCACAGAAACTCCTACAAAAATATAAATTACATATTATAAGATAATATAACTTGTTATTTTTGAATTATTTTGAAAAGCTCATATGAAATTTCAAATTATAGTAGCCGAAATTTAAAGATGCCATTTTCTCTGTATTTGCTTAAAATATATGTAGGACCTTTGATGAAAATAGTTTTTGCAGATGTAGATGTCTTCTTTTTTTTCACTTCAATCCTTTCAAAATGAGTTGAATACACATCTTATAAAATATGAAGCAATTCTATGTTCCTTTATCTGAACTTGGGGTATACCATAATTCTACACCCTAAATTTAAAACGTCAGGTGAATCTGAATTTCATCAGATAATCACCGATGCCGAGAGTTTTTAGCGAACTGACAGAAAGTTTTTGTTGAGGAAAACTCCAACAACAAGTTCATAATAATTCGCATAAAGCTGAAAATTGGTACATATAATAGATACTCAAGAAAAACGAAATTGTTAAACGATTCCATTGATCTCTCTCTCACCTGCTAAAAAAATTACTGAAATCCGAAAATCACGAATGTCGTTTTTTCGGATTTTTCTGGTAAATGGTAACTTCTCCCTTATGCCATTTGTGAGTTATTGTAATTCTACAGTAGATGTCGTATTCTTCATTCTTTACACACCCAACCTCCTATGTTTGTTATCCCAATGTAATGAGAGTATATATGACGATTTATGTTGTTGATTTATAGTTCATTGCATCTCTCTCGAACTCAAAACAAGTGTAATCCCAAGCTCATAAATAATTCAGAAATTTTCAAGAAGAGAGTGATACTTATCTCATTCCTGCAAAGTTGATTTTCTGTGGATGCGGTAGGAAATTATTTTTAACAGAGCAAAAAGCTAGAGACTGGGATTCGGCTTATAATTCATGGAATAATTCAAATAGAAGTCAGCTCTTTGAGCCTTATTCACCTAGACAGAACAACATAACTCGAATATGGAAAACAAAGAGCAAAAGCAACAAGAGAGTAGGAAAACCGTCACCTCAAGTGGATGAAGCTGATATTTTAGAATTTTGATCCTAGTTTTCAATTTTCAACATTTCCTGGATGTGGAATTTGAAATTCCACTTAGTGTGGTTTCGAGCAATCTGGTATTAAAATTATGCCTCAGTCGAGAATCATTGAAAAATACCCTCAATTGTTTTCATAATTCTTCAGATGATAAAATGATACCTTACTTTTCGAAGGCGTATAGCTGATTCTCCCTGAAGAACTTGTTCTAGATCGTAATTCAGAACTTGTGCAACGGTTACGAAATTATCGTGACTATAAGATAGAGCAATATCTTCGACATAAATAAACTTATCAGACGAAATTATAGAAATATCTTTCATATAAAAAATGAACAATAGTGTTACAAGAAAAGATCCCTGTGGAAGACCGTTCTTAAGAATTCGAAAACGACTATTTTTCTCTTCAGAAAGTGTTGTACTACAGTAAACAAACAACCTTTAGTAAACGAACAATTTTATAAATCACATCAACATAAGAAGAAGTGGAAAAATGCAAAAATACGACTTTTCCTTTTAATTTACTCTGTAGTCCTCACTTTTTGAATGTATTATTAGATTCGAAACTTGTTCTTTCTGAAAAATTCCTTTCAATTTTTTTTTCCTGAAACCGTTTGGTGAATAGACTGAAACTTCATCAGTACACGGTTCCAATATTTGGTGTAAAAATATTCCCAACACTTTGTTAGTGACAAAAAATATAAGACAGCACCAGAATGGATTCAGGAAGAGAAGGAGCACAACAAGAGCGGTGTATGTCACTATTGAATATATATTGAAGGAACTCAATAATGGTAGAATCACAGCCTTGGCATTCATGGACCTAAGCAAAGCCTTTGATAGTGTTAATCACGAGAGGTTACTTGACAGATTGTAGAGACTGGGTGTCAGGGGTACACCCTTGGAACCTATTAGATTATATTTAACACAAAGAGCACAATATATTGTAGAGAAGAATCCAGTAACAGGGGATGAGGTTAAATCGGCAACAATTATGAATGGATCCGGAGTACCCCAGGGTTCGGTCTTTGGGGCCATTGTTGTATATTGTTTATACCAATGAACTACCCGAGTCCATCCCTGATTTCCTTGTACAGTTTGCGGATGATACATCGGTGGTTATCTTTAGTGCGGATCCAATGGAGGTCCAAGTGAGTACAGTTCTGATTGCACTGACCAGCTGGTTTTCCAGGCATGATCTCAAGCTGAATGTTTCTAAGACTCAGCTACTCCAGTTCAACTACGCCAAGGATTTAAGAGTAAGAATACCGATACAATGACGTTATAATTCCAACTTTGCCTTCACTCAAGTTTCTTGGGATCTGTGTGGATCATCGGCTAAGCTGGGATGACCACGTTGACTATCTATCTGAAGGAATATCTAAGTATACGTATGCATTGAGAGTGCTCGCGAGCCATGTCAGTAAAAAATCTGCTCTGATGGCATACAACGCATACATATGTTGTAGACTTCGGTATGGAATTGTGATCTGCGGAAATTCGGTGTTTGTTGGAAGGCTTCTGCTGCTGCAGAAGAGATGCTTGAGGACAATGCTGGGTCTTGCTTGGACTGAGTCTTGTCGTGAGCATCTTACCATGACCTCACCCCCTACGATTATCGGCATACACATACAAGAATGTGCGATATTTGTTATTAAGAACAAAGAGCTTTTCGAGGAGAGAGAACATTTGAATCCCTATTGTACAAGGGGAGGAAGAGGTATACAGCTGCCACAAATGAAACAAGTATATCTCCAAAAGAATTGTACTTTTATGTTCGCCAAGGTGTATAATCATTTCCTCAATATGTTGAGGAATAAGAAATTAAGACTAGATTAAGAAAGCATCTCACTCAGAACCCATATTATAACCTGGGTGAATATTTCTGTGATCCTTTGAAACTGTGAAACTTTTTGTTCAAATGTGGATTGTTTTATATAGTTTTGTACCTATTTATGACATATATTATATTTATTGTGTTTATGTATTGTCTATAGTATTGTATTGACAAGTTCTACAACTTATTGTTTTATGGAACAAATAAAGAATATCTATCTAATCTAATCTATCTAAGCTGTCTAGATTTTCAGATTTTTCATCTGGTTTGAAAATGGCAATAACCTTAGATTTTCCGGAATACAGAAAAAGATAGGAGTATAACCTGAAGCAAGCAAATCTTAATGAAATGACAATAAAAAATATTTCACCAAAAATGTTTCAAAACATACCATCACACCTTTAACATGATATTTCTTTTCCTCCCATTGTCACTTTCATCATTAATTCTCAATATATTATTGCTATTTAATTTTCTTATTATAAATCCTTTGTTACCAGCTGGAATCTTCTACTTTTTATATCACGAATGAACAGGAACCTACTTTTACTTTCTATTGAGAAAAATAAATTCAATATTCCTGAAATTTTTGTATCCGATGTATATAAAATACACCTTCCTAAAAATATTTATTTTTCTCAATAATGAACTAAATTTCATGAAAACATAAATCGTTGAGTGCTATATGTGTTTCTTGTGACGATAGTTGAGTATCGAAGTAGTATACGATATTGATGAAGAAATTGTAGCAGATTAGTCAATTAAATCTTGCCATAGCAGTCGTTGTTCTTGTCACTGATTATCTTGGTTAACAATTCCAGAATTAACTCATAACTCGATAATTTCAGAATTGTTATATAGTTATATCTGCTAAATTTCATATAACTTCCAGCTCCATGTATATGTAGATGCGACCTTATGATTTCAGTTGATATACTGCAATATGGTGGCATTTCTCATAGACAAACGAGACCGCCGACGCCAAACCCTGCAAAATACCATTAACTCCATTAACCTGAATATCCACATGATTCAGCGGGATAGCGGAAGTGCTTTCAGGCAGGGAAAGACGCGCGCGCAAACCAATCACATGTCGATTGTTTAATATCGAAACGCGAATAAAGCTGAGGCGTCGCGGCGTTCCATCAGAACCGCAACAAAATGTAGTTTCGTGAAATTATCTGAACTCCATTCGACTAAGTCTAAAAGTGATATATATTAAGGAAAAAGTAACCCCGTTCTGAAGGTAAAGCTGTTTTGTATACGTAGCTTCGTTATATTTTATTCTAAGGAAATTCATCTGAGAAGCTTCACATTTTAATTACTTTTAAAGAAACGATGAATGCAAGGAACTCAGAAGTATGTTGTAAATCAGAACTAGATGGAGCCCTTGTACAGATGTTCTAGTGTCCAATAAATGACAGATTGAAGTTTTGTTGACTTTTAGATTGTGAAGGATAAAATTACAATATTGTTAACGTTTCAATCTTAACAAAATAATTTCACAAAAATAACTATCCACAAACTCCACATGTGATGTCATTGGCTCTTAGAGTTTTTAATTGGCATCTGTAATATGAGAAATATATAAAATGTTAATTTTCATTTAACACTTGACTGAATAGCAGGCTCTTGATTCAAAGCCAAATAATATACACAGAAATCTTTAAATACATCTGATCCATTCCTATCGTTTTTTTCTGAAGAAAAATAAGTACGCCACTGTAGCAATTTCTTCATTTCATGGTTTGTACTTATTCAAATTTCAATAAAAAACCTCTTAAATTTTTTTCCAGGCCGAAGAGTAATTTTCAAACTGTATTCACTAATCACAAATAGTATAAATAAACTTAATGTTTGGCCTTTGCCCAATTTTTTCATATGGTAGTATCTATGGAGAATGAAGCATACAGAAAATATTTATCTAGCAGTCAATAAATTCTAATAACGCTCTGCCCCTCACATTTCCATCTGTCATCGTAATTTTTTTTGGTGCTGTAAACATCCAAAACTTCATAGGATTTATTATAATTATTCTGCGTTGAAATGCTCGAATTTAAGAATTCAATAATGTGAACATGCATTTTGTGTGTGGTATGGCTAATGGAAATGCCCATGAAGCATGCCACACTTATCGTGAAAGATATCCTTACAGGCAAATACCGTATTGATAAACTTTTGTGAATATTCATCAAAAACATTGTGAGTACGGTTCTTTCTAGAGAAGACACAATATTCCTGGAAGACCGAATGAAGAATTAGTACTGGACGAAGTCAATGCCAACTCATATAGTACACTCGGAGGCAAAATTAGCGGAACACTCGAAAATTTAAACAAATTCAAAGTTCGATATTTTTCCTAATTCTCAACCGATTTAGATGATTCGTTCGGCAGGTTATAGATCAACTCTTCTGCTTTGTAGAAGTTATAAGAGGAAACAAAAAAAATTTGAAAAAAATTTTATACAGGGGCAAAACTAAAGTGTTTTTTTTGTCAAAAATTCGTAGCACCCTGTGGAATTTCGTGGTCCGAGTTGAAACGTACAATATCATGGTCTGTCAAGACACATCTTCCTACAGTAACGCCCTTCTTGTTTCATGCGTTTATCTCTATTTTTGCAAAATATATTTAATTTCAAGTGGAAAGTCACCATTCTGGAGAAATTTCATTGAATCGAGAAATTGTCATTAATATTCGTCTATCAATTTGAAATTTTCTTATTATCACTCAGGCGTGTCGAAATTGTCGTTTGCGATTTTTATGTTCGAATTGCATTAGTTATTGATGACAATTTGGTTAATTTGATGAAAATTAGGAATTCATAGGAGATAACAGTCGGTAGGTATTAAAATACACAACCGAATTCTGGGACTATTGATAAAACTTTTCATTTACACATGTGCACACCTTTTTTTATCAAATATGAAATACAACACACGTTTTTTTTGTATATTTTTGCAGAGAGAGAGTTTTCCATTCTTTGATTTGATACAAATTCGATCGGTTGCGGTGTTTTGTGATTCTTTTACTGTTTACGATTCGAAACGGTATTTTTCATTCAGAATGAGAGATTTACCACCAACCTCAGTAGCAAGGGCAGTTACATTGATCGAGGAAGGGCGCACCTACCGCTCAGTCGGTACCATGTTGGGTGTCTCGATGTTGGTTATCCATCGAATCTACCGACGTTACAGGGAAACTGGATTATACGTGAGGAAGCAAGGACAAGGAAGAAATCGGGCAACCCGCGCTATACATGACCGTTTCATCGTCAATCAAACCATAAGAAATCCTCGTCTTACTGCTGTTCAGGCACGTAACCTTTTACAAGCTGTGGATAACATTAACGTCAGTGTGAGGACAGTCAGAAGACGATTAAATGAAGTTGGTCTGAGATCATACGCGCAAACAAGAGCACCAAGACTCGATAGAGCCCATCGGGTAGCAAGATTGGCGTTTGCTAGGGAGCATGTAGCATGGACAATCAATCAGTGGAGACGAGTTATATTTAGTGATGAGAGCCGATATTGTGTGAATTTCGTGGATGGTAGAGATAGAATATGGAGGCATCGAGGGGAACGGTACAATCAAGCGAACTTCGCAGGAACTGAGCAATACGGTGGAGGGTCAGTTATGATTTGGGGTGGCATATGCTTTGGAGTACGAACAGAACTGGAGATTATTGGCAATGTATCACTTAATGCCCATCGGTATATAACAGAAATCTAGGAGTCCCATGTTGTGCCTTTTGCTCCTTACATAGGGAAAATTTCCTTTTTATGCACGATAACGCGCGCCCTCATACTGCGCGCATAGTGATAGAATATCTCAATGAAATTGGGATCACACGAATGGACTGGCCGTCGCGGTCACCGGATTTAAACCCGATCGAACACGTTTGGGACATTCTTAGAAGAAGGGTTCGATAACGGAATCCAGGCAACGTTGAAGAGCTGACATTGGCTTTGGTGGAAGAGTGGGACAACATACCTCAACAGATGACAGACAACATCATTGGAGTATGCGAAATCGTATGCGCGCTGTAATAAGAGCTCGGGGGGGTCATACTCGCTACTAAAATCAAATGTTTTTTTTTTGTGGGTCATCATGAACATTTTTCTCAACATGTTCATTTCATTTCACGAGTGAATCGCCAGGATACACACCTGCTCTCAATTTTGGACAGGAATGATAATTATTATAGAGTGTCACACAAAAAATTCAAAAATAAATGTGCAAAATCAACGATTTTTCCAGTGTACTTCGAGTTCTCCCGGAGCGTGAAATTGGCCAGTGAATTTAAAAAATTTTCATTTCGTTAGATTTCCGCTTCTCTAATTTTGATTTTATTTTTTGGCTAACCTCCGATGTTATGCACCTACGCAAGATTAAAAATAAATTCTTGAAATTTTTGACTTTTCGCTTCAATTGGATATATCTTGTAAAAATAGAGATAAATGCATAAAACAAGAAGGGCGTTACTGTAGGATGATGTGTCTTGACAGACCATGATATTGTACGTTTCAACTCGGACCACGAAATTCCACAGGGTGTTACGATTTTTTGACAAAAAAAACTTTTTTAGTTTTGCCCCGTATAAAATTTTTTTCAATTTTTTTTTGTTTTCTCTTATAATTTCTACAAAGCAAAAGAGTTGATCTATAGCTTGCCGAAAAAATCATCTAAATCGGTTGAGAATTAGAAAAAATATCGGACTTCGAATTTGGTTGAATTTTCGAGTGTTTCGCTAATTTTGCCTCCGAGTGTAGTACTAGAAAGGTGGCTACAGAACTGAACATCAATCATCAAACAGTTTTAAAAATATTACATGATCACCATCTCTGATACAGCCTCTGTTACCTGTGGATTTTCCATAAAGATTGACCTGTCATTGGCTTCTCAGGAAAATGCCAGAAACTCCCGATTTTCTGGAAATATTATTTACTGAGGCAAACATCTCGCTCACACTGAGAAAAACCGGTTTAATGAAACTCTTACTTGATATTTCATGCATCACTAGTATAATTTCGATACATTCTAGTAGAGCAAGATATTGATAGAAGATGAAACGATATTCTTGGTGTTTGGTTCTTATATATCATGAACTAATCACAAATGAAGATTTTGTGGAGCTTATAGGTCAACTACTTGTGGCTAGTACAAACGTTTATTACGGATTTTGTTACTATTCGTAAATGAATTCTAATAACTAATATTCGGGATATTATCCGCTTATAGTTGCTTATACGGTACCAAAAATATTTAAGCATCGTAAGTTTTCCAATATAGAATTCAAAGATAGAAGGTTGGAAGAGAAATCGCATTCGGAAGAAATTGGTGGTGTGAGGTTATTTTGTGTTCTTAATACGTAAACCTTGAAGTGTATTTTAGATTGTGATATTTTATTTGATTCGAACATTGTTGTTTCTTCTGTAAGTGATAAAAATTTATATCCTTATTATGTTAATTATGTGATAGGAAATCAGAGAATGAGATTATATGACCATAATTTTAGTAGAAGCATTTATTTTATAGAATGAATTTATTTGAAAATTAGTCAATTTTATATTTCGAATATTTTCAAATATTCATTTTTGATGTACATGTGCATATGTTCTAAATTTTTTTTATCTCTTGTGCCTTTGAGAGTGTATGAGTTTTTGAACATTCTTCTCGTATGCTGTATTGTGTTGAGGTCACTCAGATAATCGAATTTCCTTTTTTATTCAATGTCTCTGTTCAATATTTTTAGTACATTCCTACAATGAAACCATATCAACTGTATTTTTTTATTTTCAACTACATACAATTTTTATTCATCGCTAAAGAAATAAAATACTTACCTCATAGGACTACCTATTTAATATTGATATAAAATAGTTTATCAGCAATTTTCCATTCATTGAAGGCAAGTATATAGCTGCTGCCTATTAGAAAATTGTATATTGGCAACAAACATATTAAACTTAAGAAGGGTCATATGTATATTATACTTAACAACTTTTCCAGTTTCAAATAAGTCATCCATCGCTGATAATATTTCACTAAGAGCTAATAAACCAAAATATTATGACTAATGCTCAGAAAACTAAGAAACGAGATAATAGTAACTAAACAGTTTATTAGGTGCTAATATCCAGCTTCATTGGTGTTTAAGATATTAGCGGTTAATATGACGTGTTTGGAAAATCGTTTTACTAATCGTCAATAAACTTTCAACCTTATCCCATTTTCAGTATATTTTTCACTTGGCAGCCATTAATAGATATTAACGAACATCAAATACTTTCCTCAGGGTAATAGCATCCTGAATTTCCACAATAATCTTATTAGTGTTTTAGAAAAGTCACCTGGATTGTCAGAACATTTCCACCAGTACCAATTTGTTTCGAATAACTGCTAATAAGAAACTGATGAAAAAACTGGAAATTACCTAAATACAGTTCTAATACTCAAGATACTATATGAGTTTTATACATTGTTGAGAAACGCAAAGAAGTTTTGATTCAAATATTAATGAATCTACATCGTGTGCTATGTGAAAAACCTAACTTCATATAATATCCGAACAGTTACAACGCATGTCAAAAAATCGACATGATTTTATGGGTAAAATTATTTAAGAAAAAGATTTTAGCTCTTTGGTAACTTAAAGGATAACCGAATTACGAGGATGGTTCCTAGATGCAATATTTTCAAAACCGCCTGAATCTCATAAACAGAGTGAAGTATGAAAATTTGGATTACGGGACTATAAGTTTCACGAAAATATAGCCAAGTTTGCAAAACCGCGATCCTTTATCTTCACTAACAATAGAGATATCCTGCAAGGACAATGCAGATAGGATATACCCTACTCTGTGACAAAAAAGTATTTAGAAGTTTGAAATGGAATGTGAAAATCTTAATCTACTTCAACATTTATGCTCCATTCGAAGCGATACACATGTGCCAATCATCGAAACATTTGTTTATAGGCGCTTTCGGAGATAGCCTTCAGCTCCTTCTGCGAATTTTCTCTTATGTCATCTATGGAATCAAATCTGTTTCTCGAGAGCGAACATTTCAGTCTGAAGAGAAGAAAAAAGTTACACGGACCTAGATGAGGCGGATAAGGCGGCTACTCGAGGGTATTTATCGAGTGTTTGGTCTTGAGGTCGTTAATAACCGTGGCTCGATGAGATGGTGCGTTATCCTCATAGAAAATCCATGAATTATTTTGCCACAAATCTGGCCGTTTAGGCGAATATTTTCATGAAAACGTGTTAAAACGGTTGAATAGAAATCCGTATTGACCGCTTGACCTTGCGGAACGAATTCATGATGAACCACACCACGAATATCGAAGCAAACAATCAGCATCGTCTTGTTTTTTCGAACGACTTTGGCGAGGTTTTTTCGGTTTTGGCTAATTTTTTCCCACCCATTCCGATGATTGTTGGCTCGTTAGTGTGTCGTAGTCATAGACCCATGTCTTGTCACCAGTTATGATCCGTCCCATGAACGTGGGATCAGGATTCGCGCGTCTAAGCATGTTCGCAGCTACCTGCATCCGGCACTGTTTTTTAAGAAAATTCAGCTCTATCGGAACGAGCCGAGCAGGCGACACGCACATGCCCAATTGGTTCACCAAAATCAAACTAGCGGTTTCACGAGAGATATTGAGATCACGAGCTATCTCTGTAACAGTGGAATGACCATTTTTGATCACAATTTCCTTGATTTTTTGGACGTTATCGTCGGTTAAAGAGGTCGAAGGTTGTCCGGAACGATGCAAATCTTTAACGATCTGCAGGCCGTCTTTAAAGGCTTCGTAACACTACACTTAGATTCTCGATAAAACCAGAGTCTAACCTTTTCCAGCAATTGCAACGATTTAGCACACGGAAATTTGTTCAAAACACAAAATTTGAGACAAACTCTTTGTTCAATATTTTTTTCCATTGTAAAATTTGCAGAGTACTACTGAGGTCCACTGGTTTCAACAGCTGTCGTTGGCGATAAACAAACTAGATCATGTTTGGCATAGGAAAGTCCTACCAACATACAGAAACTCAAAATACTTAAAAACACTCAACGCGGGCAATTTCCAGACACTTTTTTGTACAGAGTTATGTACTCTGTGACAAAAAAGTGATTGTTTCAAGGACCAAAAATATTCATTGTATACTGGGTGTTACATCATAGTATGTCACAACTTGAGAAAGTAAATCTACGTGCAATTTTAAGGAAAAAGGTTCATATATACATAGGTCAACAAAAGCTTCGTTACGTAGCTACAGGGTGTTGAAATTTCCGGAAAACATTAGTTTTTTCTTTAAAAACTCCTACAGTTTTTGAGATATTCAGCCCAAATTAGGAATTCAAGCTATTTTTCACAGCCTCCATCATTACACGTGCTAAATTTTAACTAGAATCTACAAGGTGTTTTCTTTTCCAGAGTCATGTCTTCTTTTGCCCTTTCAAACTTTTTCGCAGTACGTCACTGATCAGCGTAAAATCAATTTTCGTAATCTCCGTTCAGTTTAAAAACTTTTTCGACACTTTTCGTATCTCTAACCGTTCTCGAGCAAAATATTATTTAACGATTATATGCATTCGCTGAATTGAAAGCATTTTTAATTAAAAAAATGAATAGTCTGCTTTGAAGTTTTTTCATTTATTCCTTTATTTTGACAGTTGCTAAAGTTGAACGAGTATCTGCTCGAATTGTTTATTAAATTAACGATTAGTTTTAAGACTTTTGAAGTTATTGCTGTAAGAAAAAATGGCTAATTTTACTAACGCCGAATTGGCTGATATCTGCTACATGTACGGTCTGGCTGACGAAAACACAACAGAAGCTAGGCGATTATATCAGGTGTGCTTTGCAAATTGAGACAGGCGAACATTCTGAAATATCCACAGAGAGTTGGGGGAAACTGGTACTTTTAGTGCAAAAATCATTTAAAATGTGCAACTCAAACTATAAGAACTCCAGATATTGAGGAAGAAGAAATTGTAATGATTTGAATCCTCATGTGAGTAACTAACTTTCAAAAAATTTAAAATCACATTTTCTAGTTTGGAGGATTCTCCACGAATTCTTATTCCTGGAGATTTTCCTTCAAGACTGAATTTCTGCCGATGGTTCTTAGATAAAATTAGAGAAAATGCTCATTTTGATAGTGAAACAATGTTCACGGATGAAACTAACTTTTCGAGAACTGCTATCACAAATTTTCACAATAATCATTATTGGGCTGAGGAAAACCCTCATTTGATTGAAGAATCTCATCATCAAGAACAATTCTCACTAAATGTCTGGGTCAGAATAATTGGAAATCAATTGATTGGGCCATTTTTTACCAAACAGACTAAACTGTACCGCTTCTCGGCCATTTCTTGAGGAGGACTTATCTTTATTGCTCGAGGATGTGCCACTTTTGCTGAGAAACATAATGTGGTTCATGCATGGCGGGGCATCAGCACATTTAAGTGAAGAAACTAAGAAATTCTTGAATAATACATTCAACAACCGATAGATAGGTCGAGGTGGGCCAGAACCACGACCTCCTATGTCCCCAGACTTGAATAGTTTAGACTTTTTCTCATGGGAATATCTCAAAAGTTTAGTTTATACCACTCCAGTGAACACTGTAGAAGAATTGAGATATCGAATAATAACCTCCTGTGACACGATAAGAAATACCTCAGGAATATTTCAAAGAGTGAGTGATAATATGCGAATAAGGACAAATGCCTGTATTCTTGCAGGTGGAAGATACTTTCAGCAATTTTTTTAGTTTTTAATTGTTTTTTTTTTAGTTTGATATTGAATAAGTGTAAGTTGATACTCAGAAGCCAGAAGCATCTATTTAAATAGATTAATTTAAATATTTTGGTATATCGAGTATTTCTATTATTTTTTTTATTTACCGAATAACATACAATTCAAATAAGAATAATTCAAATTCAATAATTTTTCACTCGATAACGGTTGGAGATACGAAAAAATCACAAGTGTCAAAAAGTTGACGAAAATTGATTGTACGCTGATCAGTGGCGTATTGAAAAAAGTTTGAAAGTGCAAAAAAAGACATGGTCTCGGGAAAGAAAATACTATGTGAATTTCAGCTAAAATCTAGGACCTGTAATGATGGCGGCTGTAAAAAGTAGCTTGAATTTGGGCTGAATATCTCGAAAACTGTAGGAGTTTTGAAGAAAATACAAATTTTTCTGGAAATTTCAACACCCTGTAGCTCTCTAACTAAGCTTTTGCGAACCTATGTTTATATGAACTTTTTTCTTAAAATAGTACGTAGATTTACCGCCTCAAGTTGTGACATACTATTTGTAACGTGTATGAAGAGTGTGGACTACAAAATTATTAGTAACAGGCAGGCAATATTTTTCATGAATAATAAGAAGTGGGCACAACCCCCATCTTTTTATTTCAGTTGGCATGATATGATACGTAACACTTACTGGGGAAGGTCTATTCAAGACAAATGCAATAGAGTATTTATTCTTAACATAATCTGTTTAAACATAAGTTTACATAATTATGAATAAATAGATAATCAAATTGAGTCAATCTTAAAGTAGAAAAGGTTCAGAAATTGTTCCAGATACTTATAGGAAAGAATCAAATCTATATTAAAAGATTTTCCCACATTTCGTGATATTTCTTAGAATATTTATGTGCCTAATGTCGTAACACCCTGTGAATACTAGCTACCTTAGGCTCCTTCATTAGTCATGAAGTTATCACTGAGCGATTCGATTTGATCATCCATCGTTTCTAAATGGCCCAATTGATAGTAATCTAAACAAAATTAGACGGACATATTGAGCGTATTTGTTTGGGAAACAATAATTCTATTCAAAAAAAATGAAAACCTTTGGAGATTTATTCGCACAAAAACTCACCCTATACAAGAACCTTCGCCAACATTAAACTGATTTATAACTGTAAAGAATTTCTTAATGTTGAACTGCGGAGAAGACACTGTGAGGCATCGGTCTTGCTACATCTTAATTAGAATATTGTGATATATAGTCCGTGCCTGGCGAGGCAGGCCGAGTTAGCGAAGCACAAAATTGTCGTGTCAGGCTTATTTTAATCTTCATATTAAATGATTTATCTTGGATCGAAATGTAATATGTATATCCACTCAAACAAAAAAATAATATTATCGTGAGTTACTCTTCAGATATTCAATATTTTTATACACTGGTGCGAATTAGTTATACTCCAAGTAGCGGTCCATTCTCCAAGCAGTCCTTTTTTTTATGCGCGCTTCCTAGGAATAGGCGAACCTGTTACACCAAATGAGTGGGCGCTTGGAAAGAATTGAGTTGTCTGTTTACTCGCTTCTTGAAGAGGGCCAAATTGTAGGATATTGGGAGTATGTTAGTCGGAAGCGAGTTCCACAGCTCACCGGCCCTGTAAACGAAGGAATTCTTATAGAAGGAGATTCGAAGGGTCGTTCAATGTACCGCCATATAATGGGAACTTCTTGCCAGCCTAGTGTTGCGGCAAAACATGAGTTTTCCCGGAATAAGGTCTTTCAACTCCTTGGAGCATCTTCCGTGGAATCATCTATGAAACAGAGAAAGGACAGCAACTTGTCTTCTGAGAGCCAGCGGTTGGAGATCGTGGGTGATCTCCGGGTGGTCGATGAGGCACACAGCCCGTTTTTGCACATTATTCAACATCCGCAACGAATGTTTGGGCGCAGATCCCCATACATGGGAACAATATTCCAAATCAGGTCGACTCTACGCTTTATATAGAAGCAAGAGCTGAGATGACGTGAAGTATCGCTTGGCTCTGAAAAGAAAAGTAAGTTTACTGATGCCGACTTAACTATAGCTAATACATGTTCATGCCAGCAAAAACCGGAATTGACAGTTATTCCGAGAAGGTGCATCCAATCATTGGATGCAATTTGTTAGCCTTGCATTCAATAGGAAGTCTCAAGCGGGGACCCTTCTAGAAAACGTAGTTGCTCGCGTCTTGCTCGCGTTGAAGCTCACCAGGTTAAAGTGACCCCACTCAGATATCCTCTGTAAGTCAGAGTTTAAGCTATTAATTTGTTGACATCTATGACGCTGAGATTTCTCAGCTGTAATCGGCCGCACACTATTGAAAGGAGAAACTAGGTTACAATCGTCTGCAAAACCGAAAATCTTGTAAATGACAGAAGATCGTTTATCTGCAAAAGAAATAAAGTTGGCGAAAGAATGAATTCCTGATGTACTCCTGTTGTATTATACCGTCGACTACAACTTGTATTGATCTATTTGAAAGAAACCTTCTTATCCAACCCCGCAATTTGTCGGGAAGCCCATATGCAGCAAGTTTATTCAACAAGGCTGCATGCCAAACCCTATTGAAGACTTTAGAGATGTCGAAGGCTATTGCTCTAGATTCCCCATGCTTATCCATAGTTGATGTACAAACATGAGTGACGTAGGCGAGCAGATCTCTTGTCAATCTTTGCTCACGAAAACCATACTGACGGTCATTAATAATTCCCTGCAACCCAAGATATTTGATGAGTCATCATAAATGACTCTCCCCATCACTTTGGAGATAATGGAAAGAAGTTCAATAGTGCGGTAGTTTTGGGGTAAAGACTTCTTTCCTTTCTTTGGGATCGGTTGAATTCTCGCTATTTTCCAGCTTCTCGGAAAAGTCTGGCTTTCATAAGAAATCCGAAGTTGGAATGTTCGGTGGTATTGCGTTAGATGAATCTAGCACAGAATTCTTTGAGAATAAGTGAACAAAAAGATCGGATTTCTCTTTCGGAGATGATGCTATACTTCCGTCTTCCCTAACAAGAGACGGAAACGCAGATTCGCAAAAATTGGCACTGGCAGTCTTTGCCATAAACCAGAATTGTCTAGTTCCGCTTGCTCTTCCTTCGCCGACTTCGTAGGAAGAAAATTCGTTATTCGGAGATTGGAAAATCATCTTCAAAATATTAGTAAGCCAAAAATTTTAATGACATACTCTACAATATTCTGATATGAAATAAGCACTTTTTCAGAACGAATGTAGTAGCGTGCAGAATTGTCTTACTTATCAAGCAGTTTTCGAGTTAAATTACAAATGATGAAGAATATACATCTTAGACACATTAAAGAATGTTATTCAAGGAACAATATACAACCTTCCGTAGAATATTAAATATCCTTTCCTGGAGAAGCTGGTATTCTGATCCACCCTTCATAACCATCGTCAACCAGGGCCACACAGCAGTGGTGCATCTCATGAATAGGAGCAATAGACTGCATTTTCGGTCTTATTTGATCTCATCAGTATTGCATACCCATTCACAATATCAGGCCAGACTGCCACCTACTCATCTCTATCTGAGCGCAACGAAATATTTAAATGTTATTGCGCCCTCTAACGAAGTGACACAGGCCACTCACCATCACCTCCAGAAAACCATGAAAACAAAAGGTAGATGAACAGAAAACCTCAAGAATATTCAACCTTCCGTAGGATGTTAATAATCCTTTCCTGAAGGAGGTTTTCGTATCCACCCTTCATAATCATCTTCTTCCAGGGCCATACAGCAGTGGTTCAGCTTAGTTGGATGTCATGGATAGGAGAAATAAACTACAGTTTCCGTCTCATTTGACCACGTCGGTATTGCATATCAATTAACAACATCAAGCCAGACTGCCACCTACTTATCTCAATCCGTTGGAGCGCAACAAAACATTTGAATAGTATTGGGCCCTCCAACGAACTGACACAGAGGCCACTCACCATCGCCACTGGAAACTAACCCAACCTCAAGAAGTCACACTAGTTCGACTATTTACCGCAACGCTACACATAGTATCTGCAAGAAAGCGATCTGCAGAAGAACTAACGCTCCTTATTAATGTCTGGTTGTCAACCAGGTATACATTTCATCTCATCAATGACAACCTGCCAAATTATCGCTATATGTGTAGACACATTAATGAAGTTTAATCAAGGATCAATAGTCATACTTCCGTAGAATGATAAATATCATTCCATGAAGAAGCTGGTTTTCTGATCCACCCTTCATATTCTTCAATGTGTCTACACATGTAGCGATAATTTTGCAAGTAATCATTGATGAGATGAGTTGTATATCTGGTTGACAAACAGACATGCATAAGGAGCGTTTGTCTGTCGCCAGATCGTGTAGCGTTGCGGTGAATAGTCGAACTAGTGTGACTTCTTGAGGTTAGGTTAGGTTAGGTAAGGTTAGATTTCCCGGTGGCGATAGTGAATGGCCTTTGTGTAAGTTCGTTGGAGGGAGCAATATCATTTACATGTTTTGTTGCGCTCCAACGGATTGAGATGAGTAGGTGGCAGTCTGGCCGGATGTGAATGGGTACCTATGCAATACTGGAGAGATCAAATGAGACCGAAACTGCACTCTATTGCTCCTACTCATGACATCCGTCTGAGCTATACCACTCCTGTGTGGCCTTGATTGACGTTGATTATGAAGGGTGGATTAGAAAACCATTTCCTTCAGGAAAGGATATTTAACATTCTACGGAAGGTTAAGTTAGATCTACGGACGGTTGAATATTTTTTCTTGAATAAAATTCCTCAATGTGTCTACACATATAGCGATAACTTCGCAGGTTATCATTGATGAGACGGAAAATATATCTCTTCAAAAATTTATAAAATGTCATCCTGTATCAAAAATAATGACTAGCTCTTTCAATCTATTTCGCTAACCGAACGCTTGAAAGAAAGCGTCACTGACTGCAATGTTCATGACGGGCCATAAATAGGCCGTACTAAATTATTGACCAATAAATTCACTATGCCTTTCCTCTAAAGTGTTGGAGGATATAATAACCGATGAAATGTCTGGCTTCTTCATGGAGAGCTTTATTAAACCTCTAGAGCAGCATGGCTTCACCAAGAGCAAATGAACAATCTATAACATTCTAGTTTGTTCAGATGACTACAGGCGATCGAAAGGAAAATCCCATCCGATATCATGTATTAAGATAATGTTGTCAAATGCAAGCAATTATATAAACTTGACAACTTTGGCATTCGATAATGGATTACAAGTCTGGAATGCATATATAGAAGATCCTAAAATGATAGCTCAAATTGACGATGAACTAAGTCAACAGTTGAAAGTAAAAAAACAATTAAGTGATGACATACATATGCAATTTGGGCTTGATATGTTCAGACGCAAGCATGAAATCTATAAAACAAAATGAGGTATATAAAACCATGGCATCAATCCAACACAAAATAATAAAAACCAAGCAACTACCAGTTAGAGCTACTGCTGGACCGAACTGAATGCAAATCAAAATGTCTATTATAACATCTCCAGCTGTTTCTGTCATCCAGTACAGTTTTGGAATCATCAAATGGACAGAAGTCGAAATCAGGAAACATGACCGACAAACTAGAAAGATGCATAGACTACACCTTAGAGCGAATATAGACCATGTATATGCACCTACAAATAAAGAATAGAGAAAATTATTCAATAGAAAGCAACTATATTATTGCTATTGAAGTACTTTAACGTTACCTGAAACTTAAATTAGTTGATGAATGCATTGGCATAGCATACTGACAGAATGCAAAAAATCAGGAAAACAGAAACACCAATGAAATCTATACCAATAACTCAGTTGAATCTGAAACAAATGGAGTAAAAATAATGACCGTAAATTCGAAATTAAAAGAGAAGGACCAATGGTAAGATGGTGTGACAAAGTAGTAGCAGTCCCCTTCTATCTGAAATTTTCATGTCTAATTTGGAAAACACTAAAATTATGACGTCACCTTTGACGAGAAGGCATACTCTATTTTGGTACTGATATGTTGATGTAATTTTAGCCTGTTTCATTGGAACGAATAGACAACTAGAAATCTTCCTGAATTTCATTAATAATATTCATCCTAAAATTAAGTTCAAAGTAGAAACAGAAGTCGATAGTAAAATCAATTTCTTAGATCTAACAATTACCCGGGAGAATAATAACCGTTTATCGATCAATATCTTCAGAAAATCATCGTACACGGATAATGTCATACCCATAGATTCATTTCTCCTGTATTCTCAAAAAATAGCAGCCTTCAAATCCATGATTCACAGAGCGATTTCTTTGCCTTTATCGGACATGGACCGACAATCAGAATTTAACACCATTATGTTAATAGCAGAGAACAAAGGCTTCGATATAAAAGCAATAGAGAGTTTAATTAATCGAAAAATACGCAACAACACATTCAATATGATATATCCCCAATCCAAGAGAGAAAAGCCCGAAAAATTTATGTCTCTAACATATTTTGGGAAGACGTCAGAACAGGTTGCTAGAGTTTTGTCAGATAGTAAAATAGTTCATATCGCATTCAAACCAGTTAGCAAATTGTCAGGCCTGCTTTTCAACACAAAAGATAAAACCGATAAATTCGAAAAATCAGGAGTATACTAATTAACATGTTCTGAGTGCAATTCCTTTTATAAAGGTCAAACAGAACGCTCTTTCAAGGCTAGATACAAAGAATATTTCCGGTCGTTCCTACATCAGGAATATGATTCAGCTTTAGCTGCACATTGTCTGAATGAATGTCATCATTTTCCAGAACTTCAACAGCTAAAAATTCCTCATTCCTATGATAAATCTTATAAACTCAATTTCTTTGAATCGATGGAAATTTTCAAGGCATCTAGGGTAGGAAGGGTTAAGCTCCTTAACGACCAGGTAGACTTAATTACCTACCAATCACCATTATTCAAGTTACTGTGATCTCTACTAGCATTTTATTGAAGGTAATTCCTGTATTGTACATGAGTATTCAGTATTCATTAGCTTGTTGTTGATAATGGACGTATGTCCGAAACAGGTCCAACCATTGTAAAACTTTCTCATTCTTTACATCAATAAATTAGTGATAGTTAAAACATAGTAACTTGTTTTATTTTATTATTCATTATGAATATCAACTATCACGTAGTTCAGGCTACATCGATCAATTATTTGAAAGTAGAAGAAGTTGAGAAATACTTCATAATCACCAGTGTGGAATGGAAATGGCAGAGTCATGTTAATCTTGAGGTAGACAAATAAGCACTGATATATGTTTATGTATTAGGCTATATACACACAACCAAATTTATATGGAATTACCCGATATTTTGAATATTACCTAAGGGATTTTGGAAATTCGGAGGGTTTGTTAGAATTGATCCTTTTTGATATATTTCAATTGAAAAAATGAATAAATTAAGGTTAATTTTAAAAAAGAAACAAATAAAAGCATTTAGTAGAGAAAATTGAAAATTGTTTTCTCACGGAGTAGGTGTTTTTCTCTCGACGTAATTAGCTTGTGTTACCTCTTCTTGCCCTGATGCAAGACTGAATCCGTCTAGGCATGTTTTGGATTAGGTTTTCGACCTCCTCAAGGGTGATATTCTTCCACTCTTCTGTGGCATCTTGGATGAACTGTTGTTGGATTCTTGAATTATCCTGGCAGGATCTAAGTTTCTTTTTGACATTATCCCATAAATTTTCAATAGGATTTAGGTCTGGTGAGCAAGCTGGTCAGTCCAAAATATCGATTCCCCCTGTTTCAAGATACTGTCGCGCGAGGTTGCTGGTATACGTAGGAGCATTACCTTGCATAAAAGTAAAATTCTCATCGTGGACACCTTGCCAGAGTCTTTCTATGGGCTCCAGCACTAGGTCCACGTAATTTTTAGCCGTTGCACTTTCAGGAAACGAAATAAAATCTATTTTGTCTCCCAGCATAATGCCACCCCAAAACATCATAGTGCCCCCTCGGTATTTCGGAATTTGTCTTGCTTCTCGGAGTCTAGCTGATCTTCCACGACCCCTTAAAACCCTAATCTGGCGGTCATCTGACCGAACACCAATTTTGGTCTCATCCGTAAAAAGAATATTTCGCCAAATCTCAATATTCCAATTTTGGTGCTCGATACATCAAAGTCTGTTAATTTTTTGTTGTCTTGTTCACTCTGGAACTCTCAAGGGCCTTCTAATATATAAACCCCTTGAACGAAGTCTTTGACGTATCGTTTAGACTGTTAGACTGATGCCTGTTGCTTCCAGAAATTGCCTTTGGAGTATGGGGTGCGACGCACTAGGGTCTATTCTTGCAATTTGGTACATAAGGCGGGCTTGTTCTTCAGGAGCGATCTTTCTACGACTTCCAATAGGTCAATTTTGCAGAGATTGTAGTACCACGTATCAGACGTAGGTTTTTGAAATCAGCCCCTGTGATAACCCCGTTGTGGCCGCTATATCCCTCTGTGTCTCCCCTTCTTCAATGAGAGCAATTATTCGACCCCTCTGCACATCGGACAATCGAACGTAAGGCATTTTCAGTTATGATTATAGACTTTTTTAAATTTTGAAATTCACAGTTTCAAATCTCAGTGAGGACCGAGTACAATATCCCGAACATGTGGTGATAATTCAACATTTCTTATTATACTATCCAGTTCTTTACAACAAAAAACATTCTTCACAAGTAGTCAAAGATCCATGGTTGAAACAATCAATAATATGAAATACCGAGTGATTCCATATTTGGTTGTGTGTAGTACATAGCATATATTCTCTATCCTAGCCAAAAAGAGCTTACTTGGATCACCACAGAACGTTTGCATGTCTCATATAATGGAACATTCAATGGCATGAAAATGAGTCAGAAATGCCATAAACATGCCCCAGATCCGATTGTTGACATCCCAAAATTCACCATCATATGGGATAACCAAGACCAAACCAAACGATCCATCTCCGCCACTAAATCAAATATAATAGTTAAAACTTGAAAAGTTGAAACCTGCATATTTATAGACCATACTATTTAATTATATCATTCAAAAGAAACGGATAAAGAGCTCAAATATAAAGACTCACCAATAGAAGTACAGCGAATGTAGAACACGAACTTATCCAACATCTCCGAAGTCATTCAGGAAATACCCAGAAACCACAATCTAGGTATAATGCAATTGGCAATTTTGTTGATTATAGCACATATTGTTAATGAAGTGTTATAGAGAACCTTCTGAGAAGGAGGCACCTTGGATACACTGGTGCTTCCACTTTCTACCAAAGAATAAAGTACAGCGGTTCCAGAGAAAATAATAATTATAATCTTATATCACAAGAGAGAGAATCCTAGTTTCCTTTAAATATTTAAGGCGCTAAGCTGTGATACATCAGTTTTCTCCACAATATGCTATGCTTCTAAAAGATTGACAGTTGTTTGTTCTTTACCTTTATTTTTCATTCTTTGCCATTGGAGGAACCGCTATTAATGAAATTTTCCTTGAATGTTCAGAAAATAGTTTTTGAGGCTGCGTTCTTTTATTAACCGCTCAGTATAAAACAATCTAACATAACATCGTAGTTTTCATATACCAAAGAGTCTATAAAAGGAACAAATTGAATTCCAACTTTAAAAATGGTAATATTATTTGTCACAAAATGAAGCAAGCATTATTTCTCATTAATTCATTAGAAAATATTTCAAATATTTTGTTATTCTATCTTAACTCCATAGAATGAAAATGATTCTTGAAGTTTAGAAATGAGCTCCCAGTGAAGTTTATAGTGTATATCGTTAGCGATGGAGAATTATTTTAATTTTTTCTATTCATTGAAAATTGTGATATCCTCTTATGTGCAGAAGTTCCTTTTAAATGTTTCAAGTGAAAATAAAGAACCAACAAAATATTCGAGCCTGTGTTATCGATTCTCTCAATTTAAAATCTCACCTCTCATATTTTATATTGCTATCATAGAATAAAATTTTGAAAAATGCTCTTCTAACTTTTGTATTTCACCTTGCTGTCGAAAAAATAATTGAAATTAGCCTTCTGATATTAGCCTTTCATTACATCAAGAAATAATTATAAGTAAGTTTCACAACTAAATACTAAATGCCATTTTCAATGTAAAGTTTTGAAAATTACGAGAAAAATAAACCCTTAGGATGCCTTCTTGGAAAGGGCGTATTTCCTATAAACAACATTTTTTTACAAACGTTTGGGTGAACCTAAGGGATTACGCTATTAATTTAGGCGCATGTTAAGAAACATCCTATATATTAGGCTATTGTATTCGGTCAGGAAATATTCATTAATTCATCACCAAGTTCCACTGAAGGCTACATAATTCTCGCAATTAAACTACAACAGTGTTCTACGAGAGGCTGAGCCTAATTGCAGCAAATTACAGGCATTCATCAAAAATTAAGTAACTTGGACAACTTCATTCATTCTGCAAATGTTTATCTAATTACATCAAGGACTATTTCAAATATTCTTGTTGCAATTTAGGGCTATTCAGAATGCCCTATGTTGATGAAAAGGAAATTCGCTAAGCTAAGATGATAATAATAATCCGTTGCTTCTTGCAGAATATTATTTCGCGAATTCAAAGATTTATCGATTCATCTCATGAAAAGTTAATTTCTTCCATTCCTGCAGAACCTTGTTTCATGAATTTTGAGATAAATCGATTATTCTCATAAAAAATAAATTATATCTAATATTAATGTAGATGGGTGATCCGTTATTTATAAGAAGGAATAACAGGGTTCCTCATGTTTCTTTATAGTCGATGACTCGTTTGAAATAAATTTTAGAATATCTTGGAAAGTTTCTCAATAGATCTTAAGTTGATTTTCGAAAGCTATATGAATGGTTATTCTTTCGACTAAATCTCTCCGAGATCATGTTACGATAAACTTGATATTATGAATTAGCAAATAAACCCGCGAATCCGCTCGCATCATATAGGAGAATATATTTTGTTGGTGTTAATTCTTTATAACATTGGCATGTACACATATTCAAATCTAAGAAATCGCAGCCATCTTATGATTGCAGACATCGTTTAGAGTTATGCAAAACAATAATATTGGTTTTCAAGACAACTTTGAACGTGAGCACGACATTGAAAGGCGGTACCGCTATTTATATCTCGTTCAACATACGTTAAATTTTTGAAAAAACAAACAAATTTTGTTTACTATCATAAGAATATTATACACTATTATGATAAATATTTGCGTACAGCACCGTATATATTCTGAAAGTATAACTCATTAAAAATAGTGCGTATGGGGGATTCAAAGCGATCAACAAGAAAAATGAACAGAGAACATCTCATAAGGCGCACGTTCTACAGCACTCCGCCATCGCACTCTTAGTGCAACTGGAATGCGCACATGCATGCACAACTTTCCACCTCTCGTGTGTGAACCACAGAACAGACCCTTATGAGAAGTATAAACTCAGTGCTCCGACATTGGAAACAATATGGCCGTCTCTGCATAGAAACTAGCGCTACACGTGCCATTATGGGAAACTAAACCGAAAGGCGCCGTTTTTGAATTCTAGATTTTCCACGAACTAGTCTAATCTATGCAGATCATTTCTGCCTCAATTAGACTGTTCAAAAATTGAGAAAATAATGAGTATTTTTTCACAATAACACTAAAATAACAAAAATCTCTTAAACCATAAATACAGAAAACATTTCCAAAAATAAAATAAATTCTCAACACATGTAAATCAAAACTATAAATCACATATCATAGAAAACAGGTACATTCTAATATTCAAAATAAAAAAGAAATTCTGAAATATTTTTGTCAGCCATAATATCGGTCCTCCATTGCTACCAGTGGTCCACCGTTGGGGGGTAAACTGCCTTCACTGTCATCTTCATGGCAGTTACCCCATACTGCTTCTGAAAATAGAAACGCAGTTATAACTGTCTCGATAAGTTTTCATTTAAAACAATTTGACATCACTCAAAATTGTTGAATATGGTAAAAATAGGCAATTTCATTACTAATCTTGGAAACTAGGGTTGCATTAATATTCCGGATGTGTTCAATTCATAGGTTCATAGTAAAAATATAAACCAAATATATAAGGTTCCGCCCGCAGAACCTTATGTGTAAGCAGGGTGTAAAAAGCCTATTGTAACAAAAAAAAAACAATATATACTCTGAGTAAAAAGAACTCAGAAAATTGAATTATTGATAACAATGTGTATATCACAAAATAAACATGAATTATAGATAACAAATGAATGTAGGGTGTAAATGGCCCAAGAAATTCAATTATTTGGTCACAGATCAATTTCTTTCCCCATTAGTGTAAAAGGTGCATGGAGGAAAATAAATAATATCACAGACTAGAAAACATGTTTGTAAATTATAAAATGGTATAAAAGCCCAGACAAAACAACATGTATAGTACCACCAATTGTATAAGATCGATGGTAAATGAATAACACGCACGTAGTAGGGTGAGGATAACTCGCTCTTTAAAATCTTAATAAACACCTATAATTGAACCCATCAAGGATTGCTGTCCTACTTGCTTCTGAACCTTTTGGATTCGCTTTCAGTCCCAGAAGTAACAGTTTCCTTCTTTTTATCCTTAATGAATTCAAAAATTAGAAGACGAGCAGCCCTTTCAAAAATTTCATCTTTCACCGAATGTAATTGTCAAAAATCAAATTGAGAAAAATGGGACTTGTAAATAACTTTGAATCTGAAAGCAAGATTTTCCAGATGCCCCTGACTATTCAGGAAAAAGTAAAGTTTATTGTGAATGTCTTCTAAGAATTTAGAAACTTTTACTGAAGGATACGTTAACTTAGACTTATTATCACAAAATTCCTTGAATGTTATAAAAGTGTGTTGTTGTTGGGGCACTTCGAAAAAAAGTTCTTCATTACATACCTGACATTCTGGGACTGTAATTTTTCGCAAAAGGTAACCTGCCACATAATAGGTAGCGTAATTGTCAGTTATAGGAGTTGGTAGATTTTCAAAGATCTCATTATATTCTTCAGAAGGTTCTGAATCCTCAGAATCAGTGATTATGTTCTGTGAGTAAGTCTGCAAAAAAGAAGACGAATCATTCAAATTCTCTTTTACAATTTCCATTAATTATGGGCAATGTTAAGCTATTTATAACAGGAGTTTTTAAACTAGCAATAAACTGGTGGCAAGTAGGATTGTGTTCCCTACACCATGCTGTCTAATAATACAAAATAAATTTCATAAAGGATCCTGGTTGAAGGACCGTAATAAAAAATACTTGAACCCTACCTTCTCTAACCGATGCCAAAGATATATAATGGATCTAATAGTTATCTGCCAGCCTTTAATGAAGTGGAATTGATTTGTGACATCTTTATTATTTCTATTGTCAATCTCGTAGTTCTAACAACATCTTAGACCAATATTCAATAGGGGAGTCTCGTTTCAAAACATTCTTCAGAGGTTTATCTTCAGGTACAGAGAAACTGTACCCATTCAAAGAGTTAAATAATGAATCAACTTTGTGAACGAATTCAGCTGTGTATACAGCTTCAGATGGTAAATTCCCTGATGCAACCCATGTTTCAATACACGCTGCTACAGAATAGCTGAGTTGAGCTCAAGCTGCACAAAATATCGGCTAAAACTTCACAAATTCAATTTACTTACCATCAATTTTCAAGAGAATTACTAAACTTGAGTCCAACATACCAGCAACGGAAACACCTGAAAAGAAAATGATTTTGAAAACACAAACCACAAAAATAAAAGGGTTTAGCGGGAAACTGAAAACTTTGACATTGACAGACATTTCACAATTTATTTATTGGCGATTGAAGTTTGATCGACAGAGTTTGACACTTGACGTGGTTACATTAGTGCCATCTATATCTATTATGAGAGTACTAGATAGATAGGTGAGGGGTCATGAGGGGCTGTTGAATGTTTTGGTCGGTGAGTCGACCTTCTTATTAGGGTCTGTTCTGTGGTGTGAACGCAACATCCCCACTCATTTTACGCACTGCCCCACTTTTCCCTTTGCTCTTCTAAGGAGATCTCCGCCTGCACTCTTCGCCCGCACGCGCTCTCCTAAACTCCTCATCCAATCGCATTATATCCATGTTTATACTTTCTTTTGCACCACTCTATGACATCTTGCTTATTCAAAAGTAACGTGACACATCTTTGAAAACAACACCCTCAAATCTCGTCTACTCGATTATGAAGAAGTGACTCTTCAAAAAGTAGGTTGAAAGTACATTAAGGATATTATAAAATTTTAGCTTAGGTTCATGAAAACAAGGAATTATGTGAAATTGAACACATAATCAACCAACATAAATCATAAAATGTGTGGAAATTTGGTATCTACTGCTTACCAACATACTTTCCTTGAATTTAGAGCACGATTTTTAGAATTTTTGAATGTTTTTTCATAAAATTTACGAACCTAGAATGCCCGGGTCTGAAAATATCATAATCACATCACATAAATAAATATTCAGATGCACTAGCCGAAAAAACAATTAACTATGGAATATATCAAATAATTTCGCAAATATGGACAAAAAAGTTTTGACATAAATATTTATGACACCCTGTATCCCAAAGATCCTTTAGGTCTTGACTGTGATCTCCTAAGTTGAAGTTATTGTATGTATGAGGTGTGTACATAAGTAATGAGACTAATTTTTTTCAATTTTTTATTCAAATATAATTACAATGCGATATTGCTTCTTTCAAAATAGTTACCTCGATAAACCGTACAGCAGGGGTGCTTAAACTTGAACCGCTAGCGATCTACCTCAATATTTTCAGACTACTTACGATCGAATCTGAGAGGCTGCAAGTATGTGTGGTGCAGGGTTGTCGTACATGCACGTTACACTCTACCTACCTAGGTAGGGTGTACTGTAGCATATATAGATATTAGCTTTCCGCCCAATATACATTATTTTGGTCAAGGTTTGGGTTAGGTTTAGTTATGTTCGTCTCTATAATATCAATGAAAAACCTCATAGTCATTCAAAATTGCAAGTTAATTGGTTGTTACAAAACAAAAGAGTTACATATGGTGTTGAACTTAACTAAGGAGTCACTTTGGATTGAAGCATGGCACAGCATGTTCTCAGCAAACTTTTCATAAGATGGTACGTAACCACTGACTGCTAATCGCAAGGATGATGACATATGATCGCCAGTTAATCGATTGCGATATTTTCACTTAATTATCTTCATTTCAGAAAATACTTACATGTAAGTTGACCCAAACATTTCCGACAGTTGAAGGGCGATTTGCATCAGATTCGGATATTTATCTTCAGATAAAAAACATCAGAAATTTGTATCAGATGCTGTAGCTCTTGATTTTCAACAGTACATGAGTTTATATTAAACTGAATTGCTATTTCAGTAGCTAATTCCTCAATGTTTTTACATGAAAAAGGATAACTCATGAATGTTTCTATATTTGCCAATTTACTGCAATCATAAAAACGCATTTCGAATTCTCCCAAAATATTTGATAATTCAGCCTCATACGTATCATAATACAAATGAGGAATCTGTGCTGTCAACGACGGAAAATGTTTCAGATCCTTTGTTTTCTGTTGATCTATCATAAGTTTCAATTTACTTTTGCATGCGTTTACTGCGCTAATCATCTCAATAATAGTTTTTCCTTTACCTTGAAGCTCCAAGTTAATGGTGTTTAACTGCATTATGATGTCAGTCAAAAATTCCAAATCAGTTAGCCATTTTTCGTTTTTCAACATCTGAGCGTTATCACCTCTTTTGTCTAGAAAAACTGTTATTTCGGGCAATAGTTCTTGAAACCTTTCTAAGAATTTTCCGTGACTCAACCACCTGACGTCCGTGTGAAGAACTAAATCAGTGTGTTCACCTGACTTCCTACCTTTCAACTGCAACTTAAAAAGCCGTCGTTCACGGATTGAATTCACAATTTTAGTTGCAATGCCCATAATTTCCTTCGTGTCTAAAACTTTTGAATACAAAACTTGTTGAGGTATAATGCAATGGAATGAAAAAATTGAAGGGAAATCTTCATTTATATATTAGTAGCTTGTAGTTTTTACAAAATTAAAGAAATCTTCATATATATCTTCGCCACAGGTCTTCCCCTTCAGAGGAATGATTGTCAAAAATTCTTTCTTAGCCAACATGTCATTGAGTACCATCCGAATCAAAATTCACAACTGGGCAGTGTCTGTCGCATCGGTGGATTCGTCGAACTGCGAAAAAAAGTATGTACATTTCCGTATATCATGTTTTAGTTTATCTGCAATGTTCTGACTCATGACTTCAATACGCCTTGTGACAGTCGGACGAGAAAACTGAAGTTCTCTAATAGCAGACATGATTTCTGTTTTATTTTTAAAATTTCCAAACAAAGTCTCACCCTCTCACATGCTTCCTTCAGAACCGATCCATCTTTGAATGGTTTCTTGTGTTTCGCCAATATATGAGATATTTTAAATGACGCGATCGTAGCAGCTTTTGATTGTTTGACTGGTCTTTTGAACATGGTTTGTTCTTTTTTCAAACAATATATCAAATCACGTACTTTTCGTTCTCTTAATTCACTCTGTGGCAGAAAATCCATTTCATAGTTTTTATGAACCGTTTTATGATGGCTCTCTAAATTACCATGCTTAGGTATTGCAACTGACGCACAACAAATAAGACAAATGCACTCATCCTTCACCACACAAAAGGAAAATTCTTCTTCCCAATCGTTATTGAAGTGATACGTTTCAGATTTCTTCGTTGCACTCATTTTGTACTATTTAATAAAAAACTTTGTATCAGCGTAGTATTGCCTTCAAGTTACAATTCAGAATGATTCCAATTCCTGCAGGCGCAACATTTAAATGGGCGTGAACGAAAGCCTTGAATGTTCCCGTCTAACGCGCCTCCCGAAATTTCTAGAAAAGCGACAATAATAAAAAACGCGACTTTTTTTTTGACGAGTACCGCGCGTTTCTTTGATGAGGCCGCCATTTTCCGCTAGCAGAGAGTTATTTGATTACGTGATAAATTTTTGTTGTTTAGTTACCTACTTATTTTTTTTTCTTCTCGAGATCTACTCAAAATGCACTCGCCATCGACTGGTCGATCGCGATCGATTGACCTTTCCATACAGCACTGGAGACGGTCCTACGAAACATTCTTGAACTCCAAACTAGAATAGTCATCAGCTAGTTGCTTACGGCTGTTTCCAAGTGTAGCAAAATAATTCTTTTGAGGTGATTCTTAATTCTCTGGAAGAGAAAAAAGTCACAAGGACTCATGTCTCATGAGCTACAGGAGTATTTTTACTGGCTAAAAACTCCATTATAGGGATAAGAGAGTGACATGGTGCATTGTCGTGATGCAACACCCAGTTGTTTTTGATGTGAGGTCGCACACGAAAGACTATTCTCAATCATCAATCCACTTTCAACCTTCTGAAAATGCCTTACAACACTGAAAAACTTGGGCCTTGACGAAACACTTTCTCCATAGGCCTGCTGAAGTTGTTTGTTTTTCCTTTAACGTGCTCTATTTCTGCCTTTCGGCTAATGACATGCCGGGAAATTCTGTCACCTCACTAACCCGGGAAATTTGCCGATCCCCCCTCGTGTCGAGGGAAGGGATCTTCAGTGTCCAACACATCTCTGTTAGACAGGACAGACAGCTTTACATCTCCTCCGAAAGATGGACACTTAAGCGATTCCCAGAATCCGTAAAATCGCATCGACTTTGTGGGGATTGAACCCAGGTAACTCTGCGTAGGAGACGAGCATCATAACCCACACGCCACCGAACCGGCTACTGAAGTTTTTTAAATGTTTTTATTGCATTGTGTTCAAGTTTAAGGTAAAACTTGATTATACAAGGTAGCTCGAAATTGATGCCACTCATTTTCAGAACGCACAAGAAAAAAAATGTTTCATGAAAACTAACGCTACGGACAAACGACTGTAACGAGTTCAAACTCACACTAAATGCGTATCACATGTGCACCTGTCGCTGCTCAAAGCCTCTCGTTTCACGCGTTACTGGATCGGAAGCGACGTAGTCAGTATCATAAGTTTATTCACAAACCTCTTATGTGCTCACATAATCTGTATATTCTGAATATAGTTTTCAACTAGTGATCTATATCTCAATTCGTTATTATTGTTTGTTTTCGGCTTGTAGTCAACAGTACCTCAAATTAATTATTCGTTATAAATTCTAACTCATTATTATACAGGGTGATTCAGGAGGAGAGGGAAATACTTTGTGGGGTGATAGGAAACGCTCTCGGTGTATCGGAATCTCTCCTTCGGACTATACAGGGTGTTTTTTATGAAATTGTCAGATTTTTCTTGCCTCATAACTTTTAAACAACTTGATCGATTTGGATGAAAATTTCAATGTTGAATTCAATTGATGAGGTCTATCAAACGAGATTTTTTTTTCATCCCAAACCAGAACCGAATTGAAAAACATTGTTTTTTCGGTTAAATGCCTGAATGATACCTTGTATTTCACTGTAATAAGAAAGTTAATAGATATTTGTAAACTAGAAATATGGATGATCCAAACAACTTGAAACACATTTTCATCACTTCTATAGTAATGTGTGAAAAAATTTTGATATTTCGCAAAAACATGTTTTCGTTCAATTTGTCCTCAGACTCTTTGGATCGGAGGGACAAAATCGAAAAACAACATTCAGTATAGCGCTCAGCCAAAATATCTTGTGTGATTCAGTGTCAAATCTTGAAAGATCATTTAAGACCGTATAAAACACATTCTTATCCCACCTCGAGATTTTTTTTGGTAAATTCGCTCATCTACTCTAAGCTACAGGAGAAAAGGAAAAATTCAAGACCTAAAAGAAATCATTTTACAAACACTTTAGAGTTGTCCAAGAACATAAAAGTAGTTCGGATGAATGATAGTTTTTCATCACATAGTTTTATTAAGGAAGAAATATTGCAGTTTTATTCAATAACGTATGGACAAAACACACCTGGAACATTAGAATGAAATAGGAACTCGGGTACCTAAACTTTGCGATAGTCGGTTCAAATCAGATGCTCGAAATGGTTTCCTCTTTGCTCAATGCATTTTCTTGCTCTTTTTACAATGCTACCACTGGAATAAGGTCCATATTATTTCTTAGAATTTCACAACTATTCGTAATTCTTTGGATCAAATGTTCTCTTGACAGTATGTCAACTTGATAAACATTATCTTTTAAATAGCTCCATAAGAAAAAATCAAGCGGATTCAAATCCGGTGATCAAAGTAGCAAACTTATCGATCCACCTCGACCAGTCCACCTTTTAGGATAATTGTTATTCAAAAATTGACTACATTGTAAGTCAAGTGATGGGGAGCCCCGTCGTGTTGAAAATAAATTCCTCGTATTTCAGTTTCAGTCAGGAAATTTAGTAGCGTATACTGAAGGAATTCTAGGTAAATGTCTCCATTTAGTCTATCTTCGAAGAAGTGAGGACCAACCAAAAAACCATTCACCATTTCCAACCAAATATTCACCGACACCTATGTCGAAAATGGTTTTTTCTGTGTCCATTCATGTGAATTGCACCAATTGAATACACCGCTTTTCCTAAAAGTGGCCTCATAGCTAAAAAATATTAGATACACATGTGGCTGATGTCCAACGATCCAACGGCAAAAGGTCAGGCGGAGGTTGTATTCATTTTCTTGGAGTTCCAGCACTTTTTGATAATGATATGAATGGTATTTCTCATTTTTCAAAATTCGCCAAGTTGTTGTTTGGGTCAACCCCAGGTCATGAGCGATTTTTCTTGTACTCGTTTGCGGGTTACTTCCAATAGCTTGGAGAACATTAGCCGGCTGAATATTTGCTCTTTCTAGCTTCAAACTGCTTGGAAAAGTTCCATTTTCTTGTAGAAACAGAAAAGTTCGAGAAAAGGTCTTACTGTTTGGATGACTGCGTGGGGGAAAACGCCTTCGGTATTCTAATCTAGCTTAGGCATAATCTGTCAGTTGGTAAAATAATTTTTCAACAAAAAATCGAACGATTAGCAACAATAAACATTTATTACATAAGAAGAAGGATACAAATGATAACACCACTGAGAGAAAAACAAAAGTACCAGAATAAATAACTGACATTTCGTATTTATTATGTGACCACTGAGTTTGGAAACATTTTCTATTTTCGTGGATAAGAGAGTTATAACACATTTATGGTTACTATATGTGGAAACACAAATAATTTCTCAACATGAAAATATTTAGATTGTTTCGATCTGAAAATTTGATAGTATTCATCATCCATAAAAGCTCGCAGGTATTGCATTCAATGTGAAAAGAAAGGAGTGACCAATTTTTGGAGGGGGGTTTTACGTCATATATATCTGGCATGTCAAGCAATACTCTGTACGTACGTCCAAGTTTATTCGTCAAATATTTAATGATCGGTGAGATATATCGATTTATGTGCAAGAACCGAATTTCATGAAACAAATTAAAGTATCCAAATTGTCAATTCACAAGTCGCCATAATGGCGTCGATAACATTTTCTGAATGGGTTCGAAGTGATATGATTACTAATATTACATGTAACACCCTGTAGCTTTTATTGACGTTTTCAACTGGAATCTAATATATATATAATATCATCAACTCTAATTGTATCAATTTTTTACATCAATTCAAACGTTAATCGCCCAGTATTCAGAATTTTCTCTGAGGATTGAACTGAAAACTAACATTATTCCAAATTTACTATTTTTCTAATAAAATATCTTAGGTGTGATAAAAATGTTCTGGTGGCATATTAAAAGAGCCATCTTTGCTTGTTCCGATGATGTATTCAGAATTTTGCTTAACTGATATACAGAGTGTTGTTTTATCATCTATTCATAAAATTGCATTTCTACTGTCCCGCCTTGTACGAGAGAACAAATTTTTTTCGTGAATAGTTGGTCTACTAGGTGACTGGCTATCCTGAAATTTTCATTCCAATCGGACTAACGATTTCTGAGTTATAAAGTCTTGAAAATTAAGGCAGTTCACACTAAACAGCCTGTATATAAGAAATGGAGTAAATAAAAAAGATGTATCATTCCAACAAAGCAGGAATGTTGCCTACCACTACCGAAAATATCTCCCCCTTCTCCTGATTCACCCTGTATATTCTGTTTTTATATGTAGGGCTCAGTGGAAAATGCGTCTAAGCCACATTGATAGTTATTTCATTTATATTTTAAATTTTTCTTCATTATGATTAATAAATTGAAAGTGAAAAGATGAGAAACTCTTTAATTCACTGAGTTAAAAGAGAAATATACATAGGTAACTTTGGTTCATGAAAATATCAAAAAATTTATTTTTATTATTATTATATTATTTTTTATTATTATCGTGGACTTATGCACTATCTCAGCAGTTAGCTGGATATGATCTACCTTTCCCAGATTCAGCAATCAAAGGGAATAGGCTCGATTACAATATACTTGACATAAATTTCCTAACTATCCTACATGTATTAAGAATTACAGCTTTTTGCATTTCTATATAGGTATTCTTATGCAATTCTAATTTCTTAAGGCTATCATGCAAAGTTTTGGGTATTAACCCAGTCGAGGATACGATGACAGGAACAATATCTATTCTCTCAAGGTGCTACATTTGCTTGATCTCAATAGCAAGGTCAGTGTATTTGGACTTTTTCTCCTGGAACTTGTTCAGCACGTTGTTATTATTCGATATGGCGACATCCACCAGCATTGCTGTTTTGGCTCTCTCATCATACACCAATATGTCCGGCCTATTATTCGTTAAGTATTTATTATCGTGGACTTATGCACTATCTCAGCTGTTAGCTGGATATAATTTACCTTTCCCAGATTTAGCAATCAAAGGGAATAGGCTCGATTACAATATACTTGACATAAATTTCCTAACTATCCTACATGTATTAAGAATTACAGCTTTTTGCATTTCTATATAGGTATTCTTATGCAATTCTAATTTCTTAAGGCTATCATGCAAAGTTTTGGGTATTAAATCAGTCGAGGATACGATGACAGGAACAATATCTATTTTATCGAGGTGCCACATCAGCTTGATCTCAATAGCAAGGTCTGTGTATTTGGACTTTTTCTCCTGAAACTTGTTCAGCATTTTATCAGATATATACAGATGCATCGAAATCTGGATTCTCAGCAGTAGGCGCAGCATTTTACGAATCAATTGAAGATACGGCTTCTACTACAACTCTAAGTGAAAAATATTCAATTTTCGATGGTGAACTCTACGCAATATCTATGGCACTAGAATATATTGAAAACAATTGGTTGAATCTTCAACAGAAAAAATTTCTCATTCTTTCAGACAGTCAAAGTGCCCTACTTTCGATAGAAAATATGAAGTATGATTCCTCCTTTTCATTCATCCATAAAAAAGTTCTTCTGTCACTCAAATTCTTCATGCAGAACGATATTTCTGTCTGCTTTATGTGGGTTAAGGCTCAAGTTGGAATTATGGCTAATGAAAGAGTAGATTGAGTCGCTAAATTGGCCTCTAGAGATCGAGTTCAACTCACAAAATGTATCTCATCAGATCTTTTTTCCGATTTCAAAGGAATTGCCATTCGTAGATGGTGAAACGAATATCAACAAAACAATAAAGATACCTTCTACAAAAATTACCAGAAAATTCCTCCATCAAAAGTTTGGTTCAAAAATATCGGTCATTCCGGGGATTTCATCAGAATTTTTTGTCGATTGAGAAGTGGTCATACATTGTGTCCGTCCTATCTCCATCGTATCGGACTGAAAGATGATTCTTTGTGTAATTGTGGGGAAATTGGTAGCAAAGATCATCTGATCTTCGGTTGTAGTAATTTTCGTCATCAGTGTTCAGAATTGAATAACAGAATAACAAAAATTATTAAAATACATCAACCTTATAATTTAAACTTTTTATTATCACTTAAAAACTTGAGCGTTTATGAAGAACTTTTTGATTATACAAAATCAGTAGATCTAAGATTCCCATTGTCGTTTCAATTCCTTTGTGTATCCTATCTTTGTGTTTTTTTAACCTTCAAACCGTGGCTTTATTCTGTATGTGTATGAAGATCAAAATCGCCTTGACGAGCCCCTTGGCGTTAAGTATCTCTGTTTATCCTTTGAGTACTTATTCATCATCTAGTTTTATTCATGATAGGTAGTGTTTAGCTTTCTGGAAGACTCATCGTTGTATAATCGAATGGTTCACTTTATTGAAAAGTAAATGCCAAATATTTCTTGTTGGCCAATGACTCATAAGTCCAAGACATTTCGGTCTCCCTATGGAGGCCACTTCGATTATAAAAAAAATTGTAAACGATATCTGAAAATTTACTGAACCGACTGCGTTAAAATTGAAATAACATCCTTTTTGTGATATTACCTAAGACGTGACGTAGGTTAGATTTTCTTTGATTTCGTTCCGTAATCAAAGGTTACACATTTTTGAACACATAATTGATAGAGATTTTATTATTTTGAACATCTGTCATTTCTACATATAATTCATTAAATTTTTCATTATTACGTCCTTATTGTCAATAAGAATTCAAAACCACTAACGACTCATATCACGGCCATTTTATTGTAATTCTTTTCAATCTAAATCTATTATGTGTAGACGAAAAATTTTGATTGAAAAATTACGAATACGGTCATCCTAATTAAATAATGATGGTGCTCATTTTATGAACTAACCAAAGTACCAAAATCAAACACGCAAATTGAAGATTTCGTTAAGCTGCTGAAACTTTTGTTAAAGTTCTCCATAGACTAGAATTTAATTAGTGAGTACTCACGATTCCAAATATGAAGTATTTCATAATTAAATAGATTTTGGGATGTGAAAATATTTTACTTAACTAGGCTTCAGAGGTTTATGTATCTAACGGCATTAAATACGATAAAGTAAATATTTACTTGGGAGCGTGGAATGTTCTGCTTCATATTGGATTAGTGATCATGAACCGAAAAATTTCGAATTAATTCACTAGGGAATTATGTTCGAGGATAGTGTGCTATGAGAGCAATAAGTGCAATCAAATTGATTCTGTTTGCGTTTAAATCTTCATTATTTCAACCACATCAGCGATTGATATTGGTTGTTCTGTTCAATAAAAATGAGGTACAACAAATCTTTCTACGAAAATCAAAAACAGAAATCTTCTCAGTAGAATCTCTATGAGGAATTTATTGAAAAGAGCAACTTCATTTCAGTGAATTTTCTAATGAACAAACACATCGAAAGCAGCAAACCATACTCATGTGAAATTCGCGGAAGATTGTGAAAAATTCCAAAATTGTGAGATACTTATTCCGACACTCTTTCAAATTTCATTATCTGCTGAATATTAGAGAAATTTTTCTCCCTATAATAGGCGTCCTCGAACCTTAACGAAAAAATAATTATCGGAAGCAGACCAATTCTCAAGTTTGTGCTCAGCAACAAATTTAACAAATCATTTGCATTTTTTAGATAAACCATCCATCAATTTGAACTAGGAATATCAGTATTCATTTTTCGTTTAATTCTACAGATAAAAGCAATCGAATTAATTAAATATACTTAACTTTTTCTTGGGTTTGATGTAAATGTAATATGCTGGCCACGCCCCGTCTACCTGCTCGTCTGTGCCATGCCGTCAAAATACAAATACATTGATGAATCAGAGATTGAGTTTTTACTCACAATACCACAATTTTATCATATATCGACCAAGGTAAGCCGCAATTTAGAAATTTAATTGAAGTATTTCACAAATATTATTTTCTGTCTCCCTTCTGATGGCAGCAAATAGAAAAAGAAAATACCAAGACGAATTCCTTAATTACCGTTTTACACGAATACAAGACAATGGAACCACAGTGTGTTGTATGTATGAAGGTACTGACTTCAGAATCTCTTAGAAAAGTCAATTAAAAAAACATTTCGATAACTTGCATTCACACCTGTCTTCCAAAGCACGAGAATACTTTGCGAATTTAGAAATATCTATTAAACGCCAAAGATTGAATATCGAATTGTTTGGTACATTCGATTAACGTTCAGCATCTAGGGCTAGCTTTGAAGTAGCCTGGTTAATTGCTCGAAATGAGAGACCATAGACTATTGGTGAAGATTTGGTTAAACTAGCTGCTGTGAAAATGGCAGAGATTATGTGTGGTTAACAAGAAGCGAAGAAACTGAATTCAGTGCCCTTATCTGCAAGAATTGTGAAAGAACGCATTTCTATATTAGCAGAAAATGTGATGGAACAGGTTATTTTCGCATTGAAACAGGCTAAATATTTTGCTATTCAGCTCGATAACACGACTGATTTCAGTAGCAATTCACAGCTAATGGTGTATGTTCGCTATAAAGAAACAGATAATTTTGAAGAGGCATTACTGTTTTGTTCTCCTCTCGAGCTGAGATCTCGTGGAATTGATGTCTACAATAAAGTAAATGAACACTTCAATGCGGAAAAGTTTAGAATGGGAAAACTGTATTTCTTTATCTTGGGAAGGAGCTCCAGCTATGCTGGGTCATATTAATGATTTTTCGGCTTTTCATAAAAAAAATAACCCAAATATTGAAGTTACTCACTGTATGATACATCGCCAGGCCCTTATGGTCAAATATTAAAACCTACACTGGAAGCCGTCATGCATAATGTCATCAAGATTGTAAATTTTATCAAGGGACATGCACCAAACACGCGGCTATTTCGTGAATTATGTCACGACGGTGAAACTGAGTATACGGATCTACTTTATTATACAGAAGTAAGATGGCTCTCTAGCGGAAATGTACTAAATCGAGTATGAAGTCTCAAAACTGAAGTCGAAATTTAATTTGCTCGCAGATGAGTTTGAAAACTCTTCCTGGGTTGCATATCTCACATATTTAGCGGACATCTTTGAGAGTATAAATATATTAAACAAAGAATTGTGAGGAAAGAATATTAGTATCATTTCACCGAGAGAAATAGTGTCAGCGTTTGGATTAAAGCTGTAATATTGGAGACAGAAAGTAGAACAGAACAAGATAGCTTTTTTTTTCAAGGTTAGCTTTATTTTTGGAAGATTGCAAAATATTTCTTTTGCTGACATCAATGATACAATTGTGAGACATCTTATCAAACTCAGAGAGCGGTTTTCAGATTATTTTCTAGATCTTGATATACGTACTATCAGTTGGATTGTAGATCCTTTTAAATGTGAATTTGCTATGATACCAGAAGAACCTCAGGTGTGGCAGAAGCAATTCTTGAACTTGATCTAGTACTGAAGAACGTATTCAATTTGAGAGTTAACTTAATCTGACGTCTTTTTGGATTTCACAAGACGCAAACGCTTTCAAAATTGAAGAGGCGGTTAAGAAATTGCTGCTATTAGGACAAATATCTGTGCGAACAAGACTTTTTCACTCTAATTAACATAAAAACGAAGAACAGAAATCGATTAAACGCCGAAGACTGTTTTCAAATCGCTAGGACATCAATAAGTCCTAATTTTGAAGCAATTGTTCCGAATATGAAACAACATCATTTCTCCAAAACGTGAAGGAAGAATGTTTTCAATGATTCTTTTTTTCTAATTTTTTCAATTCTAGTTTTGTTGGTACCACCATTATTATTATTGTTATTATTATTATTTGTTACAGTACCCCAAATTGTCAACCCTCAATTGTACCCAAATGGGTTTCAATTTGTATATATATATATATATATATATATATATATATATATATATATATATATATATATATATATATATATTACTTATACAGTGTGCTTCAACGAAAACTAAACAGAGGCTATATATTCATTTCTTATCAAAACGGAAAAGCAGGTCAATTTTTGTTTCAAGGGGGACATCTTTTGGGGTAAAAAACTAGCCTGAAATATGAACCCCCTAAGCGGGGGTTGCAAGTACCATCATCATCTCGAATTTCAACCCCTAGAGCAGGGATGACCACCCTTGAAAATTCGGAAGAGGGTAGATGGATCGAGTGATACCTCGAAAGAAAGGTATTATTTTTGTCTGCATCCCCGTGAACGGATTTTCATTTTTGAATGAAAACTGTAGAAGATATAGAGAGAGCCACTGAAAAATAGAGACTATCTATCGCCCTGAGCTATTCAAGTATTAGAGCAAAAAAATGGAATAGATTCATTCCAGAACAAAGACTGTCATCTTCCGAAACACCATTCACATCTCAAATTTCAACTGTTCCATTTTTTTATACTAATACTTGAATAGCTCAGGGCGATAGATAGTCTCCTCTATTTTTTTCAGTCAGGGAAATAGTCTTCCCTATCTTTCAGTTTCTCACCCTGAATCTTTTACAGTTTTCAATTAAAAATGGAAATTCGTTTAAGGCGATGTAGACAAAGATACCACCTTTCTTTTGAGTCATCACTCGACCCATCTTCCCTATTCAAAATGTTCAAGGATTGCAACCCCCGCTTAGGGGGTTCATATTTCAGGCTAGTTTTGTACCCAAAAAGATGTTCCCCTTGAAACAAAAATTGACTTGTTTTTGCGTTTTGATCAGAAATGAAATCATGGGGGCTATAATATGAAAGATGCTAAAACGAGGCGTTTTCGTTTATTTTTTACTCTTCGCCATGGGGTTATATCAACTTACACAAAAATATTTTGGGGTAATGATTAAAAAAGTTCCCCGACCGCTGATCTTGATCATATATCACCTTAGCTGGATTCAAATATAATTTTCTACAATAAAGATACAAATTATCACAATAAAATGTTAACGTTTGGAATAATCGATTTGTTTTTGTTTTTCGTTAAAGCTGAACCCTAATTTCTCATTGGTTAATTTCAGAACAGCACTTATTTCTTTAAAAGGACTTTAAAGGTATAATGATCCAAAATGCCGGTTATGATAAAAAAAAGACCTTCAACTGATTTAGTTGATCCAATCAAATGTTTTAAACTACAAATTTCCTCATTAATATCACCTCGAAATGGTTTTGCTATTATGTTATCAATTATGTCGGATTATCTCAAAACAAAAAGTTATTATATGCGAGATTTCGCAATGTGTAAACACATCGAAGAAAAGTTTTTTTCAAGGAACAATATTCAAGGTTGACGGTTGAATATTGTCCCTTGAAAAATAATTTTCTTCGTTATGTCGGATTATTTAACAGCTTTGAATAAGTTTCAATAAACTTTGATCATATCTTCACAACAACTTACCACATACACACAATACACATGTTGAGGAATGAAATCTCAACCAAAATGCAACTATCTCTTTTTGTCATATGCAATACAAGGACAATGTGTATTTTTAAGAAAGATGGTAAATTTAGATTCCAATAAACAGGGTGTTTAAAAAGGACAAGGCATGATTTGAGGAGATGATTGCTGAAGTCATTTCTTGAGAAAAGTTCATATAAACATAGGTCCGCTTCGTTACCGATTTACAGGGTGTTAAAATTTAATTGAAAAATGTTAAATTTTAAATTTTCGTAAACCACTTTAGATAGCGAGGTAAAATTTTAGGGGTGTCGAAAACTATCAAAGACGCATAATTTTCAATACGAAACAATATTTTAGACTTACCAGTGGCGCGAGTATGGGCAAAACTTCTCCTTCTTCCTTCTCTTTGCCGATGATGAAGGTTAATTCGATTGTTAAAAGTATTTCTGATGCTGAGTATCTGCAGAGTCAGTCTGAGTGGACGGAACAGAACCATCTCTATTTCAACCTTAGAAAGTGCTATGTTATCACATATACACGATGCAAAGAGAGAATTGCATATCGGTATGATGTTGGAATGCAGATATAGGCCCGCGTCAGCTCAGTCAGGGATCTGGGGATCACACTCGATGAAGCTCTGAATTTTTATTTACACATATATATTTACGAAGAAGGCATTCCAAATGCTCGGTTTTGTGCTGCGTAACTCTGACGATTTCTCTCCCGATGTTCTGAAGCTGCTTTAATGTTCCTTGGTACGTTCTGTGGTGGAATATGGTTGCATGGTTTGGTCCCCACATATCTCAGTTTCCATAAATTGCCTGGAAAAGGTGCAGCGAAGATGTCTTCGATACTTGGCGTTTCGATCTGGACTAACTATCTGCGAGCGCTCAATAATTATGATGAGTGAAAGATATAACTTGAAATCATTCAAATGTAGGAGAAGCATTTCTGATGTGTATCTCTTATATAAAATTCTTAATGGTCTCCTGGATTGTGTTGAACTATAACCATTATTCAACTTCAATGTTCCAATAAGAATAACCATTAATTTTAATACCTATCGAATGGTGTATAGGTTTCATATAGCAATTTCAGCGAATCTCGAACTGAAAAGGATTTTTTATTAATTTAGGAATCCATTCATGAAGAAACGGTTTTTGAATTCAATTTTTTTCATTGGAAAGATTATTAAAAACTACAATAAACGCTAGAGTAACCTTCTTCTTGAACACAGCTTTCGAGTCGATGAATAAAGTTTTTTCGAACAATACTCAGAACTACAGGAGTTATTCTACGGATTGTTTCACGAATCTTTTATTTTATATCATTTGTATTAGGAACAATTCAATAAATATCCGATTTCAACGCTTTCCATTGAAAAATGTTCATTATCCATCTAGGAGGTCAAAAGGTAAACCCTTCTCGACCAATCCAGTTGCCCTAATACATAGCATCAGGTTCTTGATGAACAAAAAATGTAGAGTAACATCATCTTGATGAAAGTCTTTCTAAAAATCTATTCTCAAAATTCGTAAAAACTCTCAACCATTCAATGATCTTCCACAAAAATATTGTCCAACTACATCATTTCCCACAATCCCTCCCAAAACAGTACGAGACCAATAATGCTGAAAATTGTTCATTCGGTTGTTGCTCGGATTTTCTTGGCTATAAAAGTGATTAATTTTCTTCTAATTGAATCCGCAACTACTGACAAACACTTTTTTTCCGAAATCCAGCTTCAGTAGTTCTTAGTGAGGTTGAATGTGGTATGGATGATATTTGTTCACTTTCAATATCTTTGAACCTGAAGATGTTTTTTTATGTCTGTACTGAGTTCTCGTACACTTATTTCCGGATTTTCCATCACAGCTAGGAAAATTCGCAGTTGATTTCTCAATTCAAGACCATTTTTGTTGTTGTTCGTGGTGTTTTTTATAATTAACGCTGCCAGTCTCCTCAAAGTGTCGGTTCAAATGTCGAAAAGATTTTACTCGAGGATGTCTTCCTTCAATTGAATATACTATATTCAATAACTCCTCTTCTCTAGAATTCATGATATTGAGAAAAATGAAAATTACTTGTAGATCAGAATAATAAACTTATTGTACTATTGTTACAATGAATAGGAATACTGATTATTCAACATTCAAATAGGACCGACAAAGTAGGAGGCAAGCGCAGACCTTTGAGATCAGCCGCAACACGACTCAACTTGTCGATGAGCCGACAAGAATTCCTGGTAATATAACCGATTCTCCCAATACTCTCGATCTCTCTCTTGTTTCAGATACAGTTGACTTTCGTTTACAGGCTTCAGCACCCTTAGGCAACTCCGACCACATCCTTGTATCTGCTATTGGTAACTTCGTAGAGCCACGAAATGAAGCTCTAACGCCTTCGAACAAGTCAGCTGGGAGGAGCTACGCGAGTTTCTCCCGTCCTTTCCCTTCAATGACGCCTTTTTCTCAGATTCTGTTATCAATGCTTGCACTGAATTTATCACTGAAGGTATTCTGACTGGCAAAGACGTCTACATTTTAAACTCTAAGAAAAAACATCCGCACAAAAGCCTTGATTCACTAAAAAGCTGTCACAGTTAAAGTCAGAACTTATAATAAATGGAAGAAGAATCCAACAGATGAAAACTAAAGCTGAATATGTGCGTTTCTGAAATATTTCTAACTCTAATCAAACGAAAAACCTACTTCAAGTAAAGAATTAAGAATAGATTCTTATGGAGCAGACCAGTGGGACTTCTGCAAGTCATCCTTCCCATCCTTGATTAGATATGACTTTTCTATCACATCATCGCCTGAAGCAAAAGCGGATCTCTTGGCAAAATTTTTTTTCGAAAAATTCTGTTTTAGATACATCATACGCTGTGCCACCAAGCATCCTACATGTTCAATCGCATATGTCTGAAGTAAAATTCAGAGTGCGTACGGTGAGACGCGTTCTTCAACAAGTGCATTGCAAGAAATCAGTTGGTCTTGGTGGAATTCCACCATGTATTTTGAAGAAATGTGCTCCAGAGTTACCACCTGTTCTTAATTGCTTGTTTCAGATTTCGTATGAGAGTCGCACGTTTCCGGAGTGTTGGAAGGTTGCTAGAGTACAACAGATACAAAATTAGGCGAAAAATGCCTACCCCAAAATTATTTCCAATCGCATGGAAAGAGTGAAAAACGATGAGCTCATGAAATATCATAAATATCATCATAAATATACGTTACGCATTTTTGGACATCAACAATCGAAAAGTATGGCTAATCGAGACCCATTGCTCTTCATAGCTCCAAGGCCTTCGACAGGGTTTGACACGAAGCCTTGTTGAACTTGGTCAATTTTAACGCGAACAAGATGCAATCAACGACGTTCTTCAGAAGACTCACTGCTGGAATACCTGCTTCAATCATACAAGGACATCGAATTTCCTCAGAAAAGAAAATGTATCTACTCGACGTTACAGTCAACACTGGAGTTTGCTGGCAAGCTCATGTATCAGCCATTGCCAAATCTGCTTCTGCTAAACTCAGTGTTCTTTCACGCCATCACAACTTATGATTTTATACAAAGCACTTGTGCAAATAGGTCTGGAATACTGTTCCTATGTGTTGCTCCGCACCTAAACATTTATTACATCTATTGGATAGAGTCCAGAAGAGAGCAGTGTGCCTCATTCACCACCCGGCAATCACGTGTGATGTCCAGCCCCTCGCTCAGAGGCGGCAGGTTAGTGATGTTTCTCTCAGTTCCGAAAAGAATCCAATTTCAAAGAAAAACCAGGATCGCAAAAAACTCTCATCGACGTAGCTCTCTCTATAAAAATTCATTTGTTTAGGGGACTGGTGTACTGTGGAGCTTGCTTTCATCGAACCTCTTTCCGGTGACAATTTGGCCCTCTTCAAGAAACGAGTGAACACGCATCAAATCATCTTGGACGGCCAAGTCCGTTGCATGAAAGGTATCGCCCCCTCCCAAGAGTCTAGAATAAAAAAATCTTTCGAATAGTAAGGGCTGCAATAGTTTTGATAATCAACCAATGAGATTATAGTAACGAACAGATAAGGTGTTACATTCAAGGTTTTCGATGAATTATTTCTATAATAAATGGCTCCTCCATCTCTGGAGAGGACGGGTGGTTCAAAATTTGGTGAATGGACGACATTTTTCCGAGAGACAATTTTAATAATCAGGAAATATTGCAGTTTCTGAGGAAATATTTTTGAGGGTTTATAGAAAGGATTAAAGCGTAAAAATTGTTTAGATTTGAAGTAGGAAGAGGAACATATTGTTTAATCAAATTCCATGAAAATAACAAGTATAAAACTGTGAGTACCAGTGAAATCACAAAATAAGAACTGTTTCTACCACAAATGATGTTATGAAACGAAAAATTCATGAAACAGTATTAGAATTACTTCTGAAGTTCTGAATAATGTCCAAATATATCTCAACAATGATAACATCCGAAATTACCGCTTTATGTGTAAACAATTTGAAGACTTACTCAGGGAATAAGGGATTAAGATGAGTAACTAACAGTCTGGCCTGGTGTTGTAAATGGGTGTACAACACTGGAGAGGTCAACTGAGACCGAAACTGCAGTCTATTGCTCGAATTCATAGCATCTTACCAGACTATAGTATTGATGTATGCACCTCGGTGACGATAATTATGAAAGTTGTTAGAAAACCAGCTCCCTAGGGAAGGTTGAATATTAATCTACGAATAAAAGTATTCAATGTGTTTACACATACATCGATAATTTTGAAAGTTTTTATTGTTGAGATATGATGTACACCTAGTTTACAGCTAGACAAGTATAAGTAGTGTCAGCTTTTCGACAAAACGCTCTCTAGCAGACACAGTGTGTAACGTTGCGGTAAATAGTCGAACTTGTATGGCTACTTGAAGTTTTCTGTTTGATATTGATAGGTGGTAGTCTGGCATGGTGTTGTGAATGGGTTTGCAATACTGACGAGGTAAAATGAGACCAAACTTGCAGTATATGGCTCCTATGAATGACATCCGACCAGACTGTACCACTGCTGTGTGGTCCTTGTTGACGATTATGAAAGCTGGATCAGAAAATGTTGAATATCCCTCCCTGAGAGAGAGATATTCAACTTTTTACGAAAGGTTTAATATTGTTCTCTAAATAAAAAAACTTCCTAAATGTTCGAAGATTTTATTTATCATCCAGAATATTGTGTACCATAAAAAAGGGCAAAATTTTGAACAATATCAAATATATTAGAAACCGTTGACTTCAAGTTTCAAAATTTCTTAGAAAGCTCACATTGTTTTAATATGAAAAATCTGAAAATGCTGCGACAAATAGGGCATTCAATTAAAAATAAAGATAAATTTGATATAAATCTGTGGTACGGAACACCTTGTATATTCAAAAATAATTATGAAGTATGCAACATTTGAGATGTAGCTATCTGTCCCTCACACTTTTTCGAGACAATGTGCAATTTCAGAGCTATCGAACAAATACGTAATAAATGGATACACACTATAATATCCAACAGATATAATATTAATCAAAAATCAGCAGACACTGAACAATATATTCTCGGAAATCGTGTACATCATTTTATAAATTCTGATTCTAAAATAAATATGAACAAATTTTTAAAAGAATGGGGTTTTTTCGATGAATCGTTAATAACATGATCATAAAAATCATCAGTTTTCGACATTTAAACTCGTCAGAGTCTCTTGGGCTAGCACTTCGTTATTTACTCATCTGGCAGGCTCTTTTGATTATCGGATTACGCTGGCTGTTCACATATACTTTTAAAATTGTTAAGAAAATATTTATTCAAAATTGTAGGCTTCTAAAAGCACGATATGAATTACTCTCCTTATGACAAATATCTTCTGGCACATACTTGATCTCCCAAAATGAGTTATCATTTTCACTCTACAGTGAAATATATATTCATACAAACTTATTGTAACTGTAGACTAGTAAGAGTAGATTTCATTCTTTCAGCATTTTCAGAAACTTGCAGTATGATAAAACAACCGCGATTCATTCATTAATTGACCAGTAATGAAACATTATTTCAAAATATTGAATCTTTATGGGAATTGGGTTGATCACAACCACTAGCTTTCCTACTATTAAGGTGAGGTAGATAGCACTTAACGACATTGAAAATTCCAGTCTACTCTTGTAATTTAAAATTCACTCTTTTTCTTTGCATTTCACTTCATATTGAATAGATATTATTCTCCCAGTCCGTTCATGTTAAAAACGAATCTGAAACCGTATAATTCATTTTATAATCAACATTAATCCTCATCTGTTTCAGCTATCGCAACATGAAAACCTTGACATAGGCGACAATTACAGGAAGCCTGTAACAAGCGTTTCAAGTCTCCTCCATTGTATGCGAAATGTCTTTCGTGATCGATGAATTCTGTTTCGAATTAGAATCAACGGCACCGGGACTTTTTGCATCTTAATTGTGTTGGCCGTGGCCCAAGTTGATGTTCGAAGTGTGCTATGACAACTAGAGAAGTTGTATTAGAAGGAGGTTCCCCCTGGGGTTTTCGTCTACACGGTGGTGTTGATACTAAATCGCCCCTTAGGATTTCTAGGGTGAGTGAATTTGACGCTTTGGACTTGACATGGTCGCTATTTGTGTTATTGTAATTGTGATTCGAAATAGATTTGTATCTATTTCGGGAATGGCGTGAAATGAATCATTTGCCTGCATGTTTTCGTATTTGCTCAATTCGCGAATTGAATATTTGTTCGAGAATTCACAATGTAAGTTTTTCTAATACGAAATAGTTTGAAGCATTCATCTTGAGAGTTCGTCAGCAAATGTTACCAAACAAGAGCACATTGAGAAAATTATAAAGCAATTTTTGATCTTCAGTATGACCACACGTAAAAATTGACTCAGTTCGTAAACTCTCTGATCGTGCAAGAGAAATAAAAATTCCGTAAGTCCACAGTGTAGATTTGTCGATTAAATTTTAGTATTTATGGTAAGGTTAGACCGTTTATTATAATTTGTTCTGTGATAATTGAAAAGGCTTTAAGGTAACCCGGTAAGCATCAAGAGAAATAGACATTCGTCAGTATTGAATATAAAAAGTTGGTATTTTATGTTTCAGTGGATGAGCAATGATTAGATTGCGATAGGTTGTATTTCAACTTATTGTGTTAAAATTTACACGGTTTAAGAATTCAGGAACACTTTTACTCTTCAAGCTTAGAAATGGAAATTTGTTCAGTCCAAGTGTAATTAAAGAATTTATGGATTAGATTTCAATATGTAAGGTAAAGTTATATTGTAATAGCTTACATTCTCATTTGTTCAGTGGAAGTTGACGTGGCGTATGGGCTCCCAACATTGTAACTCTTCAAGTCAAAAAGAAATAGAAACTCCATCAGTCCTACAGTGCAGATAAAAATTATATCGTTCATGTTTTAGTTGGTGATGTAGAGTGAAATTATAATAACATACATTACTTACTAATTTATTCAATAAAAATTGTCAAGGCTTGAGGATACTTCAATACTTTAACTCTCCAAGCTAAAAGAGAAATAGAAATTCTTTCAGTTCGTATTGCAAATAAAAACTTTGTTGATCAAGGTTTGGTATATGAGGTAATGTTAAATTGTAACAAGTTCACTCTCATTTAATCAGTGAAAATTGAAATGGATTATGGGCTCGTACAGTAATAATTCAACTCGTCAATGTAAAAAAGAAAAAGTCTTTCAGTCCGTAGTGTAGATTGAAAGTTTGTCGATTAAATTTTATAAAAGGAAAAGGTATATTGTAAAAGCTTGCATTCTTAGTTGGCGAGTGCAAATTCACAATTCTGGAGCTGACACTTTAAACCTGCAATTGAGAAGAAATAAAATTTCTTTCAATCCGTAATTATGATAGAAAATTCGTTGATTATATTTCACTGGGAGAGGTAAAGTGAAATTATTATAACTCACATTTTGATTTATACCGTGAAAATTGACAAGGTTTACTGATACAATAAGACTTTAACAATGCAAGCTCAAAATGAGAAACAAACTCATTCATTTCGTAGTTTAGAGAAACAGTTTGCGGATTACGTTTTAGTTCAGTCGCCTCAGTAGGTAAGTTAGTTGATGAACTGTCTCTTGCGTGGATGATTCAGCTTCAAATCTAAGATAAAGTACGGGTGATATGCTTGTCCTAACAGTTAAAATTGTATATATGATTATACATTAAATTAACGGTACCTAAAATTTATAGACAACGAACATGACCAGAGTTAAATTTAGAATAGCGATGAAGAAGACAATATACCTCTCTCTGATTGTTTTAAGTTACTGAAGAAGATATTAGGATTTTCATCGTTATATTGCTCTTTAGCAGATACCATACACTACCTAGGAAACGATTGTTTGGGAGTCTCCATGAAGAAATACTTCAGACCTATGGCTACATATATATATATATATATATATATATATATATATATATATATATATATATATATATATATATATATATATATATATATATATATATATACATATCTCAGCATCCTAACAAGCTACATCGGGGTACCCTAACGATTCCAGAAAGGACGTATCTCATACGTACGTACGACAGTCGCCTTCTATGGACCGAGACGGTGAACCCGCTACCGGGCTTCGAAAAAGATACGAACAATAACAAACAGATGTGAGAACGTTAAAAATTCCAACACTTGGGGAACATCTTTCGCCGGTCCGTGAATCACTTCCACGGTAAAAAACGGGCGAAATAATCCCGTTGAAAATGGTGCTCTGGGCCTCTGTTTCCAAGATAAGACCTCCTGTCGGTAAATTGATTAATATTTGATGAGACAAATATTTTCCGCGATAAACTTCTCGGAAGTCTACATATGTAAACTTGAGACATAAAGAATTATTAAAAAATCCGTAGATCAATGAATAATCCTTCCTGACAAGAGCTAGTTCCCAAATCTGCCAGCCATGCAAGCAGCCCCCAAGAGCCACAATAGTGCAACTGAGCAGGATGCCGAGAAACGAAGCGGCAGACTGCAGTTTCGTCGTATTCGGAGCTCATCAGTGTTGCCGTACGTATGTACGAGATACGTCCTTTCTGGAATCGTTAGGGTACCCCGATGTAGCTTGTTAGGATGCTGAGAAGCGATATGCGACACTGATGAGCTCTTTATATGGACGAAACTGCAGTATGCCACTTCGTTTATCGGCATCCTGCTCAGTTGCTTTATTGTAACTCTTGGGGGCTGCGTGCATGGTGGGCAGATTTGGGAACTAGCTCTTGTTAGGAAGGATTATTCATAGATCTACGGATTTTTGAATAATTCTTCTTGTCTCAATAAATAACTCTGAAACTCCCTTCCATGTAACGTATTTCCTCATGACTATAACCTGTAATGCTCTTTGCAGTTCAGCTGAATCACTAAGTGGAATTTTGACCATTTCTCTATAATCTTGGTTAACAAACTTCATGAGTTCTATTTCAGACCATAATGTTTCCATTTGAAACTTCCAATTGTGCCAATTGGTTCCATCAAACAACGGGATGCGATATTTTTCGGTTTCTTCTGCCAGTTTATTTTTGGGTTATACTTTTTACGAAAATATTATTCACACCGTATACTTAAAATGATATCCAATCGTTACATCAACCAATGCTGAGCCCATAACCTGTGATGGTGGAAATAAAAGTCGATTGTTCTTAATTTATGAGTTAATATATTTTTTTAACAGATATGAGATTTTTACTGAAAAATTTATAAAGAGACATAACATTGAGGTTAAGCTTTTCTTTTTTCTGTGATCTGAATACATAGAAAAACGAAGAAAAAGATGAAGACATACAATTGGCCTACTCAACACTAATGATTCCAACCATCCATATTCATATAAAATTTTAGCTTACAATTCAATGATCTGCAGAGCATTTTCTTCAACTTTGTCATCAGAAATTCTTGAAGAACAAATTGAAATCATTAAAACTATAACTCAAAACAACGGTTTTGATCGTGGGTTAATCGACAGAGTAGTGTATTAAAAACAATTGCATATGAATAGCTCATTAGTTGGATTTGGAAATCCAGATATTATGAATCTTTTTAAACAATTATTGATGGGGAGTTATTTGAATATATCGAAAATTTGGATTTACAGAAATTGGTCTGGTCGTTGATTACATGAAAGTTGTCATTAAAAAGTGATTTGAAAATTTCCACTGATTGTAGATAATTCAGTTTTCTACCCTTTGGGGATATTTATAGAACTTTAAAGTCATCGGTACTAGGAAAAGATTGGTCATTTTGCCATGACATAGTGGTTAACTAATGTTGAATCTCTTTTATTTTTGAGGAATGAAGTTCGATATCTTTTATATCTAATTTTGAGGGAACAATCAGTTTGTCCTAGGTAGTAATGATTGTAGTATGGACAAGATAACTTATGAAGTCCTGATTTATTTTAATTGTTCAAAGGATTTTCAGCATTGAATAAGGGTGAAGACAATTGATTTTGAATCCTGAATGCGACTGTCGTTTTTAATTTGGAAAGGTCATTTGTGACATTTTCATTTATGTGTCCAAAATATGTTAAAGGGATGAATTTTTCGGATTTGTTGGTAGTTATAATTCGATAAGTTTGGCAAATTTTCTATATATTTTCAAATAACTCCTTTCAATAATTGTTAAAAAAAAGTCATATTATCTGGATTTCCAAATCCAACTAATGAGCTATTCATATTTATTCCATGTCACTTTGTACTTGCAGTTCGAAACTGCGTAACAGTGATCTATAAATTTAATTTATTTTTTATATAAGAAAAAATTCAATTTGTTTTGATTACAAAATATGTTTTATGCTGTTGGTCCTCGATATGAACTCACTTTTCTAAACAAGAATACTCTTTTTAAGACCGCTAAATAGCCCAGTGGACCCATTGAGTGCACATCCATTCTGATAAAATGGTTCAACAAAGGATATGTTTTCTATTTAATTCTTTTAACTTACTTTCTAGATTAGAGAAGAGTTTAAGCTTTGATGATTTTAAACAATATAATCATGGGATCAAATAATTTAACACAATGTGCTCACCTGAATCTCTCGAGCATGTTTGAAATACATTTTCAAGAAGAGAAAAATTTTTAATAGGTAGGTAATTGAACTACAAAAATAGTAACACTCTGCTAGCGTCAAAAGGCTGCTTCATCAAAGGAACGCGTGGTACTTTTCAAATGAAAGCCGTTTTTTATTCTTGTTGCTTTTCTAGAAATTTCGGGCGGCGCGTTTGTTGGGAATATTCGAGACTTTCGTTCACGCCGATAAAAATGTTGCGCCTGCAGGAATTGGAATCATTCTGAATTGTAACTTGAAGGCAGTACTACCTCCATACAAAGTTTATTATTAAATAGTATAAAATGAGAGCAGCGAAGAAATCTAAATCGTATCATTTTAATTACGATTAGGAGGAAGAATATTTCTTTTGTATGGTGAAGGATAAGTATATTTGTCCTATTTGTCGTGCGTCAGTTGCAATACCTAAGTGTAAGTAACTTAGAGAGGTTTCATAAAACGCTTCATAGAAACTATGAAAACGATTTTCCGCCTCATAGTGAATTAAGAGAACGAAAACTACGTGATTTGATATCTTGTTTGAAAAAATAACAAACTATGTTCACAAGACCAGCCAAACAATCAAAAGCTGCTAATCTCATCTCATATATTGACGAAACACAAGAAACCATTCGAAGATGGATCGGTTGTGAAGGAAGCATTTATTGAAGCGTGTGAGACTTCATTTGGAGATTTCAAAAATAAAACAGAAATCATGTCTGCTATTAGAGAACTTCAGTTATCTCTTCCGACTGTCACAAGGCGTATTGAAGTCATGAGTCAGGACATGGCAGATAAACTATAAAATGATATCATGAAATGTACATAATTTTCTCAACAGTTTGACGAATCCATTGATATGACAGATACTGCCCAGCTGTGTATTTATATTCGAATGGTATTCAACGACATGTTGGCTAAGGAAGAATTTTTGACAATCATTCCTCTGAAGGGGAAGAACCGTGGCGAAAATATATATGAGGTTTTCTTCAATTTTGTGAAAAACTCCAAGCTACCAATATATAAATTAGTGTGCATTCCAACCGATGGAGCAATGACTGGAAAGAGAAACAGTTTTGTGGCATTCTGTCAAGCTAATGAAGATCTCCCTTCATTTTCTTCATTCCATTGTATTATGCATCAACAAGTTGCACGTTGCTTGCAAACGGCGGCTCTTTAATTTGCTGTTGAAAGATAGAAAGTCAGCTGAACACACTGATTTAGTTCTTCACACAGACGTCAGTTGGTTGAGTCGCTGAAAATTCCTAGAAAGGTTTCAAGAATTGCCCGAAATAGCAGCTTTTCTAGGCGAAAGAGGTGATGACACTCAGATGTTGAAAAACTAAAAATGGCTGACTAATTTGGCATTTTTGACTGGCATCACAATGCACTTAAACACCATTAACGTGGAGCTTCAAGGTAAAGGAAAAACTATTATTCAGATGATTAGCTTAGTAAACACATTCAAAAGTAAATTGCAACTTATAATAGATCAACTGAAAAGAAAGGATCTGAAACATTTTCCGTCTTTGAAAGCAAGGATTCCTCACAATTCCAAATGCGTTTTTATGATTGCAGTATATTGGCAAATATATCATCTTTTATGAGTTATCCTTTTTCATGTAAAAATATTGAGGAGCTACTGAAGTAGCAAGTTAGTTTAATATGAACTCATGTTCTGATAAAAATGAGTTGGTGCAGATTATATCAGATATACATCTCAAAGCTACAGCATCTGATACAAATTTCTGGTGTTTTATATCTGAAGATAAATATGCAAATCTAAGGGAAATCGCCCTTCAACTGACCGCAATGTTTAAGTCAACTTACTTGTGCGAGTCTGCATTTTCTGAATGAAGATAATTAATTCAAAATATCGCAATCAACTAACTGACGATCATATGTCTTCATGCTTGCGATTAGCACTGAGTGGTTACGTACCATCTTATGAAAAATATGCTGAGGTCTTTCAGTGACACGCTTCAACATACAAAGTTACTTCTTTCATTGATATTATAGAGGAGAACCTAACTAAACTTAACTCAAACCCTGACTAAAATAATGTACATTGTGCATCCATATATATATATATATATATATATATATATATATATATATATATATATATATATATATATATATATATATATATATATATATATATATATATATATATATATATATATATATATATATATATATATATATATATATATATATATATATATATATATATATATATATATATATATATATATATATATATATATATATATATATATATATATATATATATATATATATATATATATATATATATTTCATTGATATTATAGAGGAGAACCTAACTAAACTTAACTCAAACCCTGACTAAAATAATGTACATTGTGCATCCATATATATATATATATATATATATATATATATATATATATATATATATATATATATATATATATATATATATATATATATATATATATATATATATATATATATATATATATATATATATATATATATATATATATATATATATATATATATATATATATATATATATATATATATATATATATATATATATATATATATATATATATTATATTGATATTATAGGAGAACCTAACTAAATAACTATATGACTATAAATAATATATATATATATATATATATATATATATATATATATATATATATATATATATATATATATATATATATATATATATATATATATATATATATATATATATATATATATATATATATATATATATATATATATATATATATATATATATATATATATATATATATATATATATATATATATATATATATATATATATATATATATATATATATATATATATATATATATATATATATATATATATATATATATATATATATATATATATATATATATATATATATATATATATATATATATATATATATATATATATATATATATATATATATATATATATATATATATATATATATATATATATATATATATATATATATATATATATATATATATATATATATATATATATATATATATATATATATATATATATATATATATATATATATATATATATATATATAGTATAGATAGTGTGTATCGTCTATGTACGACAACCCTGCATCACACATACTAGCAGCCTCTCAGAGTCGATCGTAAGTAGTCTGAAAACATTGAGGTAAATCACGAATAACGCACCAAGAAATACCAAATGTTTTTTAATTTTTGTCATGTGGGTATGTGTTAATTCCAACGGTTTTCTTTCAAATTGGTTGGTTGTATTATACCTGCTTCCGTCTTCAACGAGCTTATATATACCCTCTCTCTCTCTATCTAATGGTGAGGGTCAATTATAGTTGAATGAGGTCTCGGCTAGGGCACATCTATGAAGTTAACAATATTACATCATGTAAATACCAAACATAAATACTGTAACTCATAAGTCATAGAATACCTGATTTCTTTACTAGAGACTGAAATTATTTCGTATCCACTTAGAAAACTGTTACTGCTTAATGTACTTGTGTTTGTTAATTGACATATAAATGGACAGAACACATTCATAATGAAGTTCATTGTTTCAAACTAACCGTCTATAATTCAATACAGCCAAGTGTTTCCAGAAAATATCTCTACTCGTCTGGTGATACGCCAATTGGACAATTCTTTCTCTTAATTAGACAAGTGAAATCTTCTGGATTGAAAAGTTGGCTAATGTTGAATATTTAATGAAATATTCAAGAATCGATAAGAAACTTTTGTCGTTTAATCAATGGCAGATAGGGCTCTCTTTTTCAGGGTCAATTCCCCCTTGAAGTGAGATAAAAGTTTGGGTAATATTTTTTAGAAAAGTAGTATCAACCTCAAAACAACACAAAACGAAATTTTATGCATATTAAATTCTCAAATTATTTCATATATTAGAAAAAACTGACCCAGACCGTAGGACCATAGCTGATCAGTATTCAACTGTTTGATATTGAGCAGATGTTTTGTAAAACAACTGAAATCCATTCACGACATATATAAAACAAATAATTTCATTAATAATCCAGAGATTATAATTTTTCTTTACTGAATTATACAGGGATTATACGATTTAGTCTTGGGAAGCATCAGAATAAATTCAAGAATAAAAAAAGGATTGTATGAAATTGTGAGTATATGCAGAGAAAAAAGATCGCTTCTCTTGAAATGAATCGGAGACTTTCGCAGAAATATCTCATATGATTAGAGCAATAAATTTTCAACATTTCACAAGTACAATGTGCAAACGCTTAATGTTGATAAACGATTTTCCAATGAATTTTTATTATTTTAATGTGTACTACAAAATAAATTACTCGTAGATAATGAATATTGCGTTTAGAATACGATTATTCTTCTCAAATTATATTTGCCGAATCATAGTAGCTTTGGAATCATAGCAGCTCTTCATGAACTGAATAAAGTGTTTTTTTGTTGTTTGACCAATGAAATAATTTTTTATTCTACTCAGTGAAGCATTTCAGGTTTCTCTGCTCCTTTCAATATTTGACACTAAATTTACATCCCAATTTGTATAATATAGAAACGAACTATTTGAAGACAGAATCATATCCGAAACTGTTGAAGTTTTGGTTGTTAGTTAGGCAGCTTCCTGTATACAGTGATGTCAATCTATGAGCTATTTTCATCTTTTCGCCTACCCTATCCACAGAAATATGAGAACCATCACCAACTATAAGGGTTTCCGTGCTCTAGTTGGTATCACAATATTTTTATTAAGTCATGAAACAAATTATTTGAGGAAACTCCCAATGAGGAAAGAAATACAATGTTTTTCACAATGTCATTTTTCCGGCAATTACACTGAAATACAGTGTATACATATTTCTATATTGATGACATATTTACCAAACGAAAAAGTTGAATTTATCTTGAAAAATATTCGGCACAAAATTTGAGAATTTTGTATCGATTCAAATTTGTTGGTGACACTTGAATTCAACAAACGTTAAGATGATGGAGCAGGTGTAATAACACCAAACGAGTCGAAAACATTTCTTTTGGAGAAGGTTAAGCTATCTCTTTCAGTAATTCAAAATAAATTATCACCTTTCGAAGAGTAGGCTTATTGATGTTGAATGATACGCAAAGCTATCATAACGTTTGAACAACGGAATGAAAGAAAAACTTTTTCATACTAATGTTCCTAACTGTTCCTTCATCTATGGTCTGAAAATGGAGTCCTTTCAAGTGATTTTTCAATCTCAAAATGAGAAAAAAGTCACAAGGGCTAAAGTCAGGAGAATTAGTGGACGAAGGAATATTTTCACTAGCTGAAAAGTTCTTTGTTGAAATCTAAGGAACAGTGATGTGTCATAATTAACTCTCTCCAAGCAATTACAGTCGTCAATCGACGATTTGAACGTACAAGATCACGAATTCTGTCAATCTTTTTGTCTGTTATGCAAGAGGGTTGTTTTCCTAGCATGATTCGCTTTCGATGCGTCATGCTTTTTAAGAACGCTCTAACCCACGAAAATTCTGAGCTCTTGGAAAAACATCCGCGTTGGCGTGTTCAACTGTTCGAAAATGTTCTGTATTCTTTCTAGTCTGAAGTAAAATCTAATGGTCCTCCGGTAACCAAAAATGCAACTTATAATTATAACACAATAGAAGAAAAGGGAAGACAAACAGATTACTCAAGCCTGTAACTCGTACCTGTGATGCCACTTCAACAAATCAACCCTTCGCACTATTACTAAATTGGTTGTTACGCCGTCAGTCTCATTAGTTAATTTATAGACTTCGTATAAACATTAATTTGATTAATGCTATAAATGCAGATTTAAGTATCTCGCACAACAGAAATGCAGTTGCTCGATGAAGCACCATTTGAAAAATCTATTATTTTTGTAGATCATGTCAAAACTTGAAAAAAAATTATGAGCTATTTGATTATTTATCATCCCAGAAACAAAATCCTCAGGTCGACTTATTAACCCGAACAAGCAATCATTTAATCAATATTTGATTGAAACGTAAACAGTTTTGTGTTGAGCATAACATTTCGAAAGGTATTGCACCCATTTTCGAACAACGGTATACCTTATTGGTTCTTCAATATGTCAGATAGCAATATAGCGTGCGAAGCCAACTGGTCACGTGATCAAAATACCATTTTCCCCTAGTTCTTATCCATCTTTCTTAGCATTGTCGACAATAATATTCATGAACTAAACATATATTCATTCGACGCATAGATACAAGGGTTGAAGTAATGACACCAACGATGGCTTACATCATCCGGCTTCTAAAAAACAGAGAACGATAATACTGATTACCGATTGTGAACATGAATTTGTCCCTAATGTGAATGTGGTTTCAGAGTAATATGGCCTCAGAATTCTGTGGCCCTAGAGCTAAATCATACAGGTAATTTTTTATATTCATATTTTTGTTAACTGCAAAAAAAGGTTGCAAGAGAAACTAATACCAAATTAACCACTAAGAAGTGTTTTAGTTGTCGACAACGCCACATTCATAATATGTGTGTAATGGCCTCTACCACCCAGGACGGACGTACTTTCCGGCGGCCGCTCGGCGATCGCATTTTATCTCTGATATCTTCTGAGATTTTTATTTTAATAATATGCTACAATGTGGAATGTCGATCCATATTATATGCGTTCTCAATACTTTATTGATAAAAATAGCGCCGTAAATAACCCATTATTCTCTTGTAATAGGTCGAAGATGAAAATGATTACAATGGTTTATTCTTCGAATAGACATATATATCATTTTAAGGTTCATTATTCCGTAGTATATTATTTTGCTATATCTCTTAAGGTTTACCCAGCATTTGCAATGTAAGTGTATGAAAATTAAAATTTATAACCTAGTTATGGAAGTAACCAAATGAGAACCGACATACTTAAATGTATGTGCTTTAGATACAGAATTGAAATATTTCCTGGCATATTCCTTTTCGGAATGACAATGCATGAATTGGATTTAAGTATTTCCTACATACTTCGAACTCAACTAATATTTGAATATATTTATAGATTGAACTAATTCATAGCTCTTTAGTTAATTTCGAATGGATATAAGTACTTTTTGAAGCTTTCGAAATAGTCATCATTTCAGGCAGTAATCAGTATATCATAATCCAATGCTGGACCTGAATGCTGCTTGTCTTAATATCACCGAGCGTATTTTTCAACCCATTTTATAAAGTGTTGTATTACCATTTTGCGCGAATCTCACTCGTACAGATATATCTATCGGTTTATACTTTCGATTACAGATGACAGTACGAATATCGATTATTTTAGTAATCCTTAACGGTGCCAATATGGTTTTATTATTTTATAAACTGTTTTTCCAATTAAAAGTTCTTTTTGGATCGCCCGCTATTTTACTAATTATCAAAATAAGATGTGTCTTTTTTGATAGATGACAAGTAAAAGCCATTAATAAGAATCATTGGGCCGTAGTTTTTCAAAAATGAAGCTGGTGTGACCGTTTGCGTTAATGCTATCCACTATTGGGCCATGATTGATGAATTTTTATTGCCAGAATTGGAAGGTATGGATGTTTATTTTCAACAAGATGGCGCTGAGTGCTACACAAGTGGCGAAACCAATGCTTTTTGCGAGAAGATTTCCGTGACAGTAATTTTTATAAAGGATAATTATAATTGGCCATGATGATCATGTGATTTAACAACAGCCTTTTTTTGTTGGATTGATTCTCCACAGTCAATAAAAGCACTCGGAGGCAATATTCGAGCCGTCATTGATGAATTAGAGCAGCAAATATGTGAAAATAGAATTGAAAGTTTTATCAAACAAGCATGGTCCTGCAAAACGGGTCGTGGAGGCTATCAGCCGAATATTGTTTTTCATTATTCAATGTCGAACCTCGAATGAGATGAAAATCGAATTATATTTCACACAAAATAAGTGTTTTTCTTATAAATCAAAATGAAGGCTCTATTTTGAAAACTTTTGAATAATATTTTTGATGTTTCGCTTTGAAAAAATCAAACATGATTCCACTCTCACTGTATATTATCGAAGATGTATGAATGGGGATGTATCATATTGGAAATGGTCTAATTTACCATTTGCCTAGTTGATGGCTACCATTAATGGCACTCCCAATGAATATCCAACGCCCTTTTCCAAGTGTTCATGAAAGCACTTTGCTAAAAAGGCCTTAGTTATTTTATGACTTTAGTGGCCTAATGAACGTCGGTCTGTGAATCTAATAATCGTAGCATACGGGTGTATATAGCTGCCGAATCGACCCTAAACAAGAAGTTTGTAAATAGTGAAATTGCTCATCTAGTCGCCGCAGCTTAGATTTCATAGAAGTTGGTGAGTTTTGAAACGAGGCTTGTTTAAAAGTAATATAATATTTTGGTAGAGTACTTCAACACATAATTTCGTAGCCGCAGTGTAATTTCTGTTTGATTTCAATGTGTTCTCTGTAGATATTTTAATTCAATCTATTAGTTATTGAAATTAAACTGCGAGATTTTTTATAATAAGAACGAAATTTGAAACAATTACCTAGTCCATTTCAGATATTATTAGACATTTATGTAAACGAAAAATATTCATGATGTTGCCAGTTCCAAGGGTGTATTTATACTGGGTGATTCACCAGTGGCGCGGTGCTCTGTAGCTCGTACAATCTTGAAGATTTCATTTTTGTTCGAACGGTATTATATTTAGAAAGTAAAAATCTACTTCAGCAATTTCTTTTGAAGTAGAGAATATGTCCCACTTTTCTATAAAAAAATCTTGGGAAGTTTTTTCAGATTGGAAGACAACTTTTTTGTTGAAGATTGAAGTGCGTCCTGAACTCTGTCTGAACCGTAAAAATTCATGAAAATAGGCTCTCACATCATCGCATGCTCCTTCGGCCAGAGAGGATAAATACTTTTTTCTTTTCCTTTCCTTATTGCCCAAGGATAGCTTCATTGATGAATTGAAATAGATTATCCGCTTTTCATGATTAAAGTGAGTGATTAAAAAAATCTACTTGCCAACAAAGAACTTCTATCACACTCACCCAGAATAAAAATCATATCAATCATTTCTTCTTTGGAGAACTTCATGGCAGTCAATTGAGAAAATTGGGTTCACACTGATAACATCACTATGTAAAATGCAGAATATGATATGTCCGGACATCTGACAGAAGGCACAAATAAAAAAAATGTCAACACATACCTCGATTTACGTTTTAATCGTCTTAATTTTATCATTCGTTAAAACAATTATCTTGTTTAGATTTAATTTTTTACTACTTGAATCGTTACAGAAAAAAACTTCTGTGCGAATAATGATGCATGTTGATGAGTTTGATACGGTTTGTAGAATTTTCATCAAAAATTATATTATATATATATCTATATATCTTGAGCCTGATAGAAACTGAGTTTGAAAATTGCTTCGAAAATTTCGATCGAACGTTGGCACAAGTATATTTCAGTCAATAGGGAGTACCTTGAAAAGTACAATATGATTCATTTTATTTATTATGTCACGACTACAGTGGTCATTGACATTATATAAGGCATCTGTACTATATTAGATAATCATGTTTAAGTAAAAGAGGAATATAAATAAGTTTTTCAAAAACGGTTATTCACTTGCGTTGCCTCGAAGAATTTTAGTAATTTATCAGTTTTGTGAGTTGCTGAGAGTATCTGCTATTGACCCTTTAATTTTCTGTGATTGTCGCTCTTCTTGATATGATGCATGTCATGAGAATATGCTTTACGATGAGGGACGTTCCAAGGTAGGACTCACATTGTGGTTGCGGTTGAGAGGTCATCAGGTGTTCATGAGTCAATCTCGTGTGTCCAGTGCATAGGCGTCGAATGATCACTTTTTGTTTTCTGTGCATATGTGGTAGTTTCGTGTAGAGCACTTAGGGTTGTATTTCATGCACTTTGTTCTATGATGAGTCCCACTCACGCTGCCACTTTCTGTTAATCATATTCGTCATCTCATTTTTAGCATCGTTTTACAGATAGATTTCTTCTAGATGCAACTATGCTGCAGATGATGTTTTGGCTGCTCTGTCAGCCATCTCATTACCAGTGATGCCTATGTGGGATGGTGCCCAGATCAAAGTGACAGATGTGCCTTGACTGGCGAGTCGATTATGAGTTTAGTGGATATTTTGAACGAGAGGGAATTGAGTGAACGTGACGTTTTTTGACTCAAGTGATGCCAATGTATCCGTGCATATCGATGCTTTTTGGTCTTCTAATGAGAGTGTTTTGTGACCTTGTAGCATTGCGAATAGTTCTCCTGTATTTATGCAACTTGTTTGGGGTAACAAATGGGTTTTGAGGATGTCTGAGGTAGTTGCGACTGAGGTTACTACATGGGTGTCTGATTTGAAGACATCGGTGTAGAGAATTCTGTTGAATTTTATTTTGGAAGTGAGTTCCAGAAATGCTTGCCGGAAAAGGGTGGGCGGAGTTCCTATTTTATTGGAATTACAGAGGCTCGTGTCGATTTCAGTTGGCCTCAGAGACCAAGAGGAGATTGAGAGAGAGGGGGATATTTTTGGGAGACTGATGCTTTCAGGTATTGGAAGAAGAGATTGTAAGGTTGATTGCAGACGTTTAGATGCGGCATTGTTATGAGCATTTCTTTTAGACAGGATTTGTGAAAGTATTCTTGTGATTGGGTTGTAGGGATTCGAGATGGCACTAGCTGAAGAGTTCAGGAGAAGCTTTTGTCGTATTAACCAAAAGGGGGTTCATTGGCTTCACAGCAAAGGCTAGCTGCTGGTGTTGACCTAAAAGCTCCGAGATACATGCAAAAATCTGTATTCTGAACGGTGTTGAGCGATTTTAATAGACTTGCTAGCAGTGGACTAGATGGAACCGCCATTATCCAATTTGGATCTGATAAGCGATCGGTATACTTTGCAGAGGGCTCCTTCCTCGGCACCCCAGTTATAGATGAGAGTGCTTTTATAATGTTCATTCGTTTCATACAGCTTGATTTCAGTTCCTTGATATGTTTTTCCCAGGTGAGTCTTCTGTCAAAGGTGAGTCCGAGGATCTTATGGTGTTTAACTTCCTGTAGGACACTCACATTCAAGTTTATGGGTAGTTCTGTTGGTTGGTGTTTTCTAAAACGCAGTACTTTTGTTTTATCGGTTGAAAAGCGAAAGCCAGTTCTTTCAAACCATGATGCTAGTGAGTTTAACGTTTCTTGGATGGGGCTTGCATTTGTTCTGTAGTTTTTACCGAGTAAAATAAGATCGCCCGTGTACATAACGTGCTTAACAGGATGCCGAATGATGTTGGAGTATAGGTCATTAATCGCGAGTAAGAACAGGGTCGTACTCGAAACAGACCCTTGTGGTACGCCAATGTGTTGCGGTTGGGTTTCAGAAAGTGAGCCGTTTGCTATGACCCGCAAACTACATTATCGAATTTTATGAATAAGTTTCAGGAAAATTTTTATCACGGTAGCATGATAATTATATAGGAATTAAATAAAATATAATGAATATTGCTTGGTCGAGAAACTAACACTTCGTTATACAGACGAAATCACCGAAATTAATGCATCTATAAATTCTACCATAAAAATTAAGAAAAAGAAAATTAGGATTCATGATATTAGAATCAAACTTGCATTCGCCTTAGAATAACCCCGTAAGAAACTAGAAACTTAAGTTACTGTATAAAATATGTTTCCCTAAACACATATAAAATCGTCATTCGATTAATAATAATGTAACTATTATGTTAGAACTAGTACTCTGTCGTTGAAAGTAGAGTAATTTTGTTCAGGGTAATTTTTAACAAATATTTGAGTCTTTAACGAACAACTCACTATGAAGGGCCACTTCAACTCTCGAAATTAAATAGAGCAAAAGTAGTCGAGTGATACCTTATTCGAGAGCATTTGGTGGAGTTTGATTTTTTCCAAATTTTTTACATTTTTTAGTCCCAGTTTTATGTCAATTTCTATGAGTACTATTGACATTTCGATTATTTCTTGGTTCTGGTGGATTACTGGAAAAATAATTATTCAACATATCTTCTTCAGAAAAGATTTAAATTTCCAATTGTTCGAGTTAATTTCTTGGCGCAGTGTTTAATGAATGAAAATATGTTTGATATGTTTCGAGTTTTATTCCATTTTTATGAACTAAGAAGAAAAATTCTATTACATTATCGTTTATACCTAGGAAACAGGCAAACGGAAATATTGAAATCAACTCCTCTAACCATGTAATATTTTAAATAAAAACGTTCTTCACTGGAAAATATATGTTTATAATATATTTTGCATTTGGACAGGTGCTGATAGACAATCAAAATTTTAAATTCATTTTACGATACGATCCAATTTACTACAGAAAATTAAAATATGCATAAAACTCTAAATTTCTCAGGTATTCAAATTATGAAAACAGATAAGTATCTTAATTTTGACATTTATCGAAAACCAACGTTCACTGATACGTCAATCCATAATAGTAGTTACCATCCGCATATAATCAAAATGTCCGTGTTTCATGCATTTGTTCATAGATTACTCACGGTTCACCTTTCATGAAAAAAGAATTAGAATTTTGAAAACATTTGCGTCGAATAACGGGTACGATAATAACATCATAAATGAATTAATGGCTAAAATACAACACAAATTATTATTATCCTCGATTTACCCCAACCACCAGGTCAGTAGCAAAGTTCGACTTGATACAGGTGAAAAAAGTGGTGTATATAAATTATATTGTAATGATTGTCCTGCTTCTTATATAGGTCTAACTTGTCGTTCCATGAATATTAGAGTACAGAATCATAAGAAATCAATGTTGTAACATAATGGATTATCAACTGATTTTCAATGCAAAAAACAACAAACAAAATTCAACATTCTGGTAACGAAAGCAAGAAATTAGATTCATTAGAATTCGTTGAAATTTCATCAGCTCACTGATTTCATCTGTTTCTTAGGTATAAATGACATTGTAATATTTTAATTTTCTCTCAGTTTTTGATGTACCCGAAAACTTAATTCTATTCATTATGTTTTGTGAACCTCAAGCCTAGTGTTTTTTCTTCAATTCTGTAATTATTCAAAAAAAATGTTTCATCAAAAGATTAGCGAGATTTCTATAACCATAAAACATTGGACCAATTTTCAGGTGCCCAATCCACATGGTCTTCAGTCTATACTAAGCGAGCTGCGCAAGTTCCTCATGCTAGGGGCTGACACTTCAAGGTCTTCTTAAGTGAACATTGACTTCATGCAACATATTGACACAATTATTCTTGAAATACTCAGGTTATGTGCTTGCTTCAGTTGATTACGCAATTTATTGCACCTCATTGAGGCTAGCGAGCAGTTTGTTCTGAAAACAATCCGATACAACTGTTGTAACATATTTAACTAATGTCGTTCTTTCACTTTCTCTGTTTCTTTTTTTACTTATGCCTGTGTTTCCCCATTCTCAAGCTTCACAACTGCTCTGAACCTCTCATCATGATTTGAATGATGCCTCTCCATAGTTTCATAATGGTAGCTCGCTACTAAAAAAATTGAGAAAGGATAAGTTTCTGTATTGAGTGTACGAAAGATCGAAAGAAACTGAACTTTTAATTCCATCAAGGAACTGCTCCTACACTAGAACGATAATGAAACACATTTCCTCGCCTTCCACATGAAGTGGCGTAACTAAAAAAAATTTAGAGTTTGAGTTAAGACGATAAAACCTCTTATTCGGATGGGCTTCTATACCTCAAGAATCTGCATTACTGAAGTGTGTATAGTTACATGATAAATGCATATAAGATTTATGTCGTATCTGACACATTCAGGTTAAGATCCATACGAACAGACGTTAAGCATGATACGCAAGTTCATGAAAACTGAAACATTTTACGCTGATGTTTAACTAGACCACGTATCAACTTGAAAATGCTAATCTACTACGCACTCGGAACAATAACAATACAAAAAGAAAATTTGGTAAGACATTTACCTAAAACGACAAAAAACCAAACGAGAAACTACTGCAATGGCGTAGAAAACAGGGCTCAAATTACTCCCTAACGCTATCAAATCAATATTTGCGAGATACTGTTTAATACTCTGTTGATTTCGAATTTAAACAGTTTAACCGCATTCTTCGAAATAAATGGGTTTGATTTGTACACAATCAAAGAAACAACGACATCCATGAAAAGAAACTCTTATAAGACACTGATGAGCAAATCGATAAATTTCTTAAAGCGGAACATCATCATTGTAGCAGTACTACTGAAATGTATTTTGATTCTGATTAGTTGAGAAAAATATATAAACCAAGCCTACAGATGAATTGACGGAAAAGAGACAAGCGCAGATTCCTAATTTCTCCAACATACTAACGAGTTTTAATGACTAACAATTCATCTTTCCATTCCCCTAAAAAGACCAATGCTCACTTAATTTATCTCGAAGGTAAAGCAATGGAACAGAAAAAGAAACATTGAATTACCACTATGATAAACAGATTCCTGAAAAGATTAGAGTTCGGGGTTTCAAATTCGAATGCAAGCTAGAACCGTTTCGTACGAAGCAAAAAGCAAACAAGATTCTTCTGAAATTGCAACATGCATATCCCATGTTTTCCAAAAAGGATTGAAATTTAGATGGGTATTACCGAAGAAATAGAAATTTTTATATTGATTCAGTGTTACTTTATTCCTTAGGCCATTTCTCAATTATGAAAGCTTTTCTTTGTGCTTTTTCGAAAAAATTACTGACAAATTGAATGTGATTCAGCCAACACTACCACAAATAGAACTAAAGGATGTCCGTGCTCTGAGGCCCATTAGAATAATATGGAGCACAGTTTATCGATCAATTTTATTTTGAGAGTAAATGAAAACTGATCTACAATTTGAAATTGTTTCCAGAGCGGAACTACTTCGAGTTATAGCGGACATCAACTATAATTATGCTTTTTTAAATAGTATGATCTACTTTCTAATTTTTTTTATTAAAGAGCATCGTCATTCAAAACTTTGGTTGAGATGTGTCCCATCTACAATTAATCACCAGTGTGCTATAACTTTTCTATCGAAATATTTGAAATTATAGTGGCATCCTTTATGCCCAAAACAATTGACTCAAATTCAGTAAGATTATAACTTTTTTTAGTTTAAGGTTCAATTAGGTAAGGTTAGAAAAAAATTTTATATTTGGGGACAACGTACTGTTCGATGCTATATTTTATAAACAGGGTGCTCAAAAATCGTTTGTCAACTCAATAAAACTAAATTGTCAAAGAAACGTTTTTTTTTCCAAATACGAGAACCTACCTTTTTTCTTTCTCCTAATTAGAACCGTAATTTAAATCAATATTGATTGGTATTAGGTTTCCCTATACCTAAAAAGGCGCCCACGAAAGAGACGGAGTAGATTTAATTCCGATGCCAGTTTCTATGTTATACAATGTTCTATGCAAGGTTCTATGAAGTTCGGCCTCGATTTAACGTTTCGAAATTATTCAAAAATAGTAAAAACACATTAACACCCTCTACAAAGTTTATTTATGCTGATGATATTGCTTTGGTTTTTCGACACTATGACTCCGAAACAATTGAGTAGACCCTGACTTCTGATTTAGAAATTCTGAACATTTTCTTCAAAAATGTTTATGTCCAAATCCTTCGAAAACTGAGGTTTCTTGTTTTCGTCTGAATAATCATGAGAAGGATAGGCAACTAAGAGTATTCTTCAATAAATCACTATTAATTCATAATTTCACTCCAACATATCTTGGTGTAAGGCTAGATCGTTCTTTGACTTTCATATTTCATATTGATAAATTATGTCAGAAGTTGAAAACAAGAAACAATGTACTATATATATACATAAACTAGCTGGATCTAATTGGGGCGCCGGAGTCTCTACTTTGCGAACTACTGCCTTAGCTTCAGTATATTCAGCAGCCGAATATTGCTGTCAGGTGTGATTGAATAGTGTTCATGTCAATAAGATTGATTCTCAGTTGAACTGTTCTATGAGAGTTATAAGTGGATGTATCAATTCAACTGCTACCCCATGGCTTCCGGTTATTTGTAATACAGTTCCTTCCCATATTCGCAGGAAATGAGCTCTTAAATCGTCTTGGGATAAGTATCACTCATTTCCAGAAGTATTTCCTATAATACACGATGTTCAAAATCTACCTAAACTGAGATTGAAATCTAGGAAAACTATTTGGTTGATTGCCCTTTTGCGTACACGGGTGAAGGCTGTTGATCTTTGGAAAACTGAATGGCAGGAAGTTGATGTTATTAATAAAGTTCTCATAGAGGATCCTTCCACAAGGGCTGCAGGTTTCGATATAAGTATGAAAAATTTCTGTACATTAAATCGTCTCAGGACAGGACGTGATCGTAATAATAGTATGTTGTTCAAATGGAATACTGTAGAAAGTCCAGCATGTGAATGCAGCGCAGCTGAAGAAACAATAAGACATTCAGTCCTCGATTGTCCTATTTACCATTTTATGGGTGGTTTTCAAGAAATTCATTCCGTTTCAGATAATTTCATCAACTGGGTAGAGAACTTTGAGTCTATTTAGGAGATTGGAGATTAGTTTTTGCTCCCCCTTAATGTTTTTTTCCCCATGGTGTATGTTGATAAGGCAAGGGCTACACCCAATTAGGGCTTCATTCCCAAAAGGTGTATGAGATGTTCCCTTTTAAAAAACAGAGGAGCATTAATTAATTCCTTAGATTCAAGTGAGTTTAGACATATAAGAGTAAGGTATGTTTTGATGAAATATTTTTCTGCTGGTTTTCTTTTTCCATTGTTACAGATTTTTCCAGCCCCAATCCCCCTTCCCTTTCACCCTTGTCTTCTTGAAGAAGTCCTGGAAATCATGGAGTGCAAGATGACAATGAGAGAGAATGAAGCTGCTAAGCAGAAAAGTTTTTGGTACTCTTTTTGTACACACGACACTAACACAACATAAACAGACAAGCTATTGCTAGTGCAATAGCGACAGGGATAAAAAAAGACAACCATATCGGCCAACCGGTATTACAAAAGCAGTTTTTTTTTCATCTTTTTTTATACCACTCACATCACTCTATTCTAAACGCTTTCGAAGTTCTAGTGAAAAATACCTAGGCAATTTTTGCAGAGTTTCCCCATTCGCTAATAATAATAATACCTACGTTGGCGATGCAAAATTTTTGTTCATACTTATAATATTCTCTGATCATAAAAATATCAGTGTGACATGTCCAACGTCCATTGTTGTTGTTAGTTATCGATATGGCGAAATAGTGAATTCAGTTTTGAGTATGAATCAATACACCCAAAGTGAAAAAGTCGATATGCTCCTTATTTATGGAGAGTTCTAGCAAAATAGCGTTCAAGCTGAACAATTATACAGATAGAAAGACCCTAAAGATTTCATCCGAGTAGAACCTATTTCTCTAAAGTTGAACGAAAATTTCGTGAGGTACAACCTGCTGAAGAAGAGGATTTCGTTATCGACGAAGATACCGAAACAGATGTATTGACATTTGTTGATATTAATCCAACCACATCAACAAGGGAAATTGCCGAGGAGCTTGGAATTAGCAACCAAAACGCATAGAGAGTTTCGAAAAAAACATAAATACTGGTCATTTAAATATCAACTGCACCGGCAGCTGTATGTTAACGATAGTGTTGGGCTACTCCAATAATTTGAATATCCCACAAAAATTTTATTCAGTGACGAATCACGTTTCATGAACAATGGGATGTTCAATAAGCAAAATACCAGGTACTGGTCGCAACAAAATGAGCACAGATCATTAATCAAGGTGGAAACTTCCAAGAACGTTCAAAGTCCGGATGGGGATGATGGGAAGATATTTAATAGGGCCTATAATTTTTGAAGGTTCATTGACAGGGAAGAGATATTTGGAATTTTTGAGGACCCAAACACAAGATGAATTGGACGAATTGCCATCAGCTGTTGTAAATGAAATATATTTTCAACAAGATGGTGTGCCTCCTCGCAAAATAAGGGAGGTCTCGCGAAATTTCTCTCGAAAAATGGATAGGTGCAAATGTTCCCATAAGATGTCCAGCTAGATCGCCAGATTTGAGTCCACTAGATTTCTTCCTGTGGAGCCATTTGAAGAATGAGGTTTACCAAACACTTGTTAAAATCCAACAAGAATTGTAAAACCGTTTGGGATAGGCTATTGCAGGCATTACAGACCCACAGTTAAATAATGTTGTGAGAGGAATCATCAATCGTGTGCGATGTTGATAGCGGTATTGTTGAACATTTATTATAATTATCTTGTTTCCGCTGTTCTCTCTTTTATTATTAGCTTTGATACCCAGTAAAAAAATGAGCAATTAAATTTTTAGATACAATCTTGAATTTTCGTTATAGGAGATGTTGAGCTCAGCCAATTGTCACTGTTCATGGCCTTCTATAACGAAAGATGAAAATTGCAAAAAAAGATGTGTGTTTTGTTTTTCTTTCAAAAATATGAAAAATATGTCGAAAGGTCTTAGGAAGAGATGAGCCATTAAAATGAGCAAAAAAAATACAATATGTCCCATTTGAAAATCTAAAGGGGGTATCCTTTCCGGTTATGCCGGAAATGTCATCAATATTATCGAATTCAAAATGATGTCTTCTATTCGATTCCCAGATTTCATCAAAATATTTCAAATAGATAAAAAGTAGCAGGGTTGGTCCTAGTTTCAGTTACACTCGATACACAGTAATAGGTACCAAATTTATTTGATAATTTTAATTATTTTAAGTTTTTATCCAAATGCCCTAAAATCTTTACTGTCACTTTTGTGGGAATGTTAAATTGATTGGAAATGTAAACGAAAGTGAAGCAATGTTCTTTGAAAACAGTTACTAAGAAAATAATAATAATAATGTAATAAACTAACCTATCTAACATATAATATCTAGACATGCTACCGCTTTGTTGAAGAGTTTTCTAATTCATTACCCTATTATAATTAGGCTTCATCAGAGAAAGATCAATCTTTAACCATTTCTAAATTTTGGATGTTTTTAATAAATTTAAAAATATTTACTAAGCAGGCTTCTAATTATGCATTAAAAATTATGTTGAATATTTCAACTATCCTATCAATTGGGATAGTAAAATTTCACACAAATGGTCGTATTTACTTTATTATGGAGTTCGCAAATCAATAGATTGTTAATTTAAAATCATATTTTTCTGAAGCAAGAGAAATATTATGCAAAAATGACATTGTTGTATGTAAAATACTGTCTGGCCTAGACAAATTTCAAGAGTAAGCAACTGTAAAATAAGTAAAATGTCTATTACGCTAATTATTGTGCAGGACGACGATGTGTGTAGAAACTTACAAACTGATGACTGAATATCAGGTCGAGTAACCTGTAAATCTATGAAAAAACTGGGCCGCATTGCATACGGTGTTTAGAAATAAGAGACAGTTTACATAATACTAGGGATGTTTCAACAATGAGTTCAAATCTAACCGAACCTTATTTTCGAAACAAAGCTCATAGTCTCACAGTTATGCCATATGTAGAGTGTAGTGAAGTTACCTAGTTCATACTGAGATTATAGTACATTACATTCTATTTTATCTATCATTTTTTAGCTGTTATCAGAGTATGTCGAAATGGCATAGCCATTACCATGTTTATTGACAAAAAAACGATTATGCATTACCATCGTGACTGAATTCCAATTTAATTCAATAAAACAGTAATTTGAAGTATATATACGAGTCACAATGATAGAGAAATAGAAAATCCAATGAACTAGTTCGTATTTCAATTTACAGAAGTAACAAGTGTCACATACGGCCCAATGGAAAAAGTTCAATCAATTTTTTGTCGATTTCCTCTAAACCGTGAACATTAAACGCCGGCATCACGTAACTCGATACCTTCGAGAGGCGTATGGCAGCAATATAATATTACCCGAAGCAGAGTAAACACGAAAAGGTTTCCTGCAACGAATATCAACTAAAACAAAACAGACAGACAGGAAAGGGTTTTAATCTTCGTAATAATTCCCGAGTCTTAACATCACATCGATTCTCGTGAAAATAACTTTATAGGCAAGAAGTGACAGCGTAGTGTACTGAATATTAATCTAAAGGTTTATTTCGTATTCTTGTGCACCCTTTAGATGTCAGTGTTTGTTCTCAAGTTGAGTGTACAAGTGCTGAACTTGTGTTCTTGACGATGCTGAAATTTTGTCCGCCAGCAAAACAAAGAGATTATTTGGTATGTTCAACAATATTTTCTATATTCTCCGGTGACGAAGTTTCTCATTTGAAGTAGTATTCCACTACCTACATTACATGAAATGTTTGTCGTTTTCATTCAAAAATAGTGTATTTTATTATCCGCACCATCATATGCAGGTTGTCAATGGCCAACGTTGATTGTAGTTGGTCTTCTATATATATCTGAAAAGTTTATCGAAATTCTGCAATAAGGTAAATGAGTGTTAAATCTAACATTGGACAAGCGTGATTCTCTGCGAATAAATATTAGGCATTTCATTAGATAATACCCCATCCGCTTTATAACTTTCATTTAAAAACTTCCCAATTTTTCATAGAAAATAGTTACTTTTATAATTTTCGTTTTCGTTAGTGGGTTAAATTTCTGGAAGTGAAATATTGTGAATTGTTCATACCCCCGCATAGAATTCTCAATTTCTCTCAATGATGTAGTTGAATTTTACTAATTACGCTAATTTTTGAGCTTAAGTTTTATTGTAATAGATTAAGTTGAATGAGATTTCATTATCAATATGTTGAATGTACGAGGTCTGTTCAAAATATATCGCGAATTTTGAAATCAGGATGGATACGTATATTCGATTTTCCTTTCATTTATGTGGAATGATGTTGGTATTGTAACTTATGCCGACAAGGTCGACCATTTCAAATGTTAAGTTAAATTTTTCATATATTTGCTTCGACGAGTTTTTAACCTTCAAGCCAATTGTAAAAAATGATCGGCAATTGTTTGATATAGTGTTGATAGTCAAAATTCACTGTAAAAGTGTTTACTTACCAACTTTGGGTCCCAGAATACAAATCAGAATCATTTTGCCCCGCCTGGCTATCGTTTAGGAAAAAACGAAAACCAAAATTTCCTTGAAAGTCCTCTTGTTTATATCATTCAAACTCTATAATTGCTTCATTGAAATGCCTTCTTACTATTACAATGGATAATACAGGGTGCTCCAACGAAAACTAAACAGAGGCTATATCTACCAAGATATTCATTTATGATCAAAACGCAAAAACAGGTCAAATTTTGTTTCAAGTGGGACGTCTTTTGGGGTACAATACTTGCCTGAAATATCAACCCCCCAAGCAGGGGTTGCAATCTTTGAACATTTTGAATAGGGAAGATGGGTCGAGTGATGACTCAAAAGAAAGGTGGTGTCTTTGTCTACATTGCATTGAAGGAATTTCCATTTTTAATTGAAAACTGTAAAAGATACAGGGTGAGCAACTGAAAGATAGGGAAGACTATTTCCCTGAGACTATTCAAGTTTCAGTGAGGTAAAATGGAACAGATCCATGCTGATCAATGGCAGTCATCATCAAGTACCATACTCATCTCGAATTTCAACCCCTGGAGCAGGGGTAACAACCCTTGAAAATTTGGAAGAGGGTTTTTGATTGAAAACGGTAGAAGATACAGAGTGAGCCACTGAAAAATAGAGAAGACTATCGCCCCAAGACTATTGGAGTATTAGTGCAAAAAACTGGAATAAATTCATTCAGATCATAGATGACAGCCTTTGATCTGGAATCAATCTGTTCCATTTTTTTGCACTAATACTTGAATAGCTCAGGGCGATAGATAGTCTCCTCTATTTTTCAGTAGCTCACTCTATATCTTCTACAGTTTTCAATCAAAAATGGAAATTCGTTCACTGGGATGCAGACAAAGATAATACCTTTCTTTCGAGGTATCACTCGACCCATCTACCCTCTTCCAAATTTTCAAGGGTGGTCACCCCTGCTCTAGGGGTTGAAATTCGAGCTGAGGATGGTACTTGATGATGACTTCCATTGATCAGCATAGGTCTGCTCCATTTTACTTCACTGAAACTTGAATAGTCTCAGGGAATTAATCTTTCCTATCTTTCAATTGCTTCAAATTCGTTCAATGCAATATAGACAAAGACACCACCTTTCTTTTGAGTCATCACTCGACCCATCTTCCTTATTCAAAATGTTCAAGGATTGCAACCCCCGCTTAGGAGATTGATATTTCAGGCATGTATTGTACCCCAAAAGATGTCCCCCTTGAAACAAAAATTGACCTATTTTTGCGTTTTGATCAGAAAGGAATATCTTGGTAGATATAGCCTCTGTTTAGTTTTTGTTGAAGCACTCTGTATATACAGACATGTACCATTAATTAGTAATTCTACGCTCAAATATACATTAATTTCTTATTGAAATGCTTTTCCATTCGAATGTTCATTTTCTCGACAGTTAACCAGCCATATTCACTTTCCAGATATGATTGCCCCTCAATTCTCAATATTAGGCAACAATTTCACACATTTATAGTCCAAGACCTACGTAACATGAACCCATCAATAGTGACGTACTCGCCTTCTCCCGTCATAACAGAGAAGAATATTCAAATGGAAATCTCTTCAAACCAAAACTAACTAACCTAACCGAACCACAAACCAAATTTAAATTTATAATTTTGAATTGAATAGGTTAGTAAGTTAGGTTTCAGGTAAAATTAGGTTAGTTAGGTTAGGTTTGGAAGTATTCCCATTTGAATTTCGGTTTCAGTTATGAGGAGAGAGATAGATTCTATTTCTTTCTTGCATCGTTTTGAGCCGTATGTCGTTTAACATGTAACATGAAATCATTGTAAATATGGCGGATAAACTGTCTAGAAAATAAACATTCGAATTAAAAAGAATTTTAATAAGAAATTTATGTATATTTGAGCGTAGAATTACAGACTAATGGTACATATGTGTATATATTACCCATTGTAATAATAACAAGGCATTTTAATGAAGCAATTATAGAGTTTGAAGACTATCAACAAGAGGACTTTCAAGGAAATTTTGGTTTTCGTTTTTTCCTAAACGATAGCCGGGAGGTGCAAAATGATTTCAGATCGGACGTAAACAATTTTTCAGTCAATTTTGACTATCGACACTTCATCAAACAATTACCAATAGATCAAAGAATCTGTATGAAATTTTTGTGAACAACGAAATTCAGTACTCGAACGCAAAGAAAAAGTCATTCCATAAGAAGTTATAGTACAATTAAAAGGTCTATCGTTTTCATGTCACAGAAAAGAAACTTCAATTATAAAAGAGCATAGAGTAATCCATTTCCATTTTCTAGATAATTCGCAGTTAGTTATTTCTAAGAGTAGATTTAATCTATATAAAACGCATTTCACTTTTCTTATAGTAAATTTTTCTCTTCTATCGTTTTACTCTTATTCTGAAACCTTAAAACTTTGTTCCGTTTGTTCGATCTGTTATGAAAGTATTTTCGTTTTAGTTTCTTCAAACTATAATTTTTATATTGGAGTAGATTAACTGACATAATGGCGATTATATCATATGAACACTTACTTTTAATTTAAAATACATCCGCGGTTCTAATTTTCTCATGAGGTGAACTCTGCGGAAGTGTCAATTATACGCAATATTCCATATATGTAAAGAACACCTGTTTAATACGTTTTGAAATTTGATTGGTGTAAATTTATAAAATACTAAAAGATATTATTATAAATTAATTAGCTTATTGCTTCCTATAGTAAATGTACGGGGAAAATCTAGAAGTCGTCCAACTTAAATAAGTAACAAATACAGATTAACCCGATAATTTAGTATTAAAGCAAACAATTTTGACAGTCAAATTATTTTATTACTCTCATACTCCTCTTTTCCGATAACAATTTACATCTTACACTGAAAACAATTATTTTATCAGCTCCTTTCACCTTTTGATTAAAAGAAAATTTACTACCTTCAACTTTTTTCACTTGAGAAACTATTAGCAATTGGATGAAACTAGATCTGGTGAATTGGTTCTCGAAAAAATCGAACTAATGGTTCCATCTATAAGATGTGAAGTTACAAATTTCAAAAATTTAACGAACGTTGCTTCTAATCAACACATGAAAGAAATTATGTAGGCATCTTTGAGGATGCAAGAGCTGTGGAATTTTTAATTAACATGAAACACTAAGGAAAAGAATATTCTTATCGTTCTTGACATCGCCCATATATTATTTCTTCCTAGAACTTGTTTAATTTAAAGATTTTACTGGATCTTAGTAACCATGATGAATGGTTGAAGATCCTTCACATAAGCTTAAAGTTAGGTTAATTCAACCTTACGTGTCGTTCCACCAATAGTACAGGGATTGAGCACGCATTACAAAAGAATTAAGTGTGGAGGCTATGTACTAAAGAAACATATTCCAAAACAGCAGTATGTGGCCATTTAGGTCAGAAGAACCCATCTATGCATAATTTTCGATTTTTGCCTCTTGTTGCTTAGTTACATGTTTCAACTTACTGCCTCACATTCTGCCTTAACTTTTTTATTCGACTGAGCGTATGGATAGCATTCGTGATCTGGAGGGTGGCTGCTACAAGAAGAGCAAAGACGCACTGAACTTTCTAACACTGTTCTAGACTTCATTTCAAAATCTCAAAATCTCAACGAGGATCTAACAGGCCACATTCTTTTAAAGAATGTCTGTCACTTACCGATTCTGCAAGCAGAAATAGCAAACTATATTCTACAAACAGATAGCATATCCTGTCCTTGAATTCTGTCTAATGGAAACAATGAAATATAAACATATACCAGTACCCAGTATCATACGTTTCATTAAGAACATACTCTGAACTCGCAAAGGATAATGTACAACGTGTTCCATTGTCGATGGCTCTGAGTTAGATCTGGGAAAGAAAAAACACGGAGAAAATGTTGAATTAGCGGTATTACGTTATTCCATACTTTATTTTGCACCAGATATAGTGCTTGAGAGAACTTTCAAATTGTTGAACCATTTTTCATTTGACATTTTCAAGGAAAAAGATCCTTGTACAGCTATTTCGCAGAACAGTTTTTCATATCTCGAATTATTTAAAAAAGTTACAAACAGAATCATAATTACTTCCTCTTAAATACGTTACGTCGTTTTATCCATAAAGGTACATAACTCCTTGAGCTCATATATTATATTATTATTGTGTCTGAATAGACCACGAAGGATCACGCATAGTCTTCTGACTTTTTTATCGTTGGTTATTTCTTCTGGGCATCCACACGTCTTTTATTCTCTCAACGTGAATTCTCTGTCTTTCTTCTGTCTACTTTGCTCCTGATCTTGGGAATTCATTCTTTGACATCACTTTCTACTCACATACTTTGTTTCTTATATGTCTCTTATTACTAATATCTTCCAGGTCTATTTGCGCTGTTTCCAGATTAATTTTTATATGTGTGATTCACGGCTTTGTCGATTCGTCTTGTTGATGTGAATCTACTAAAATGTTCGTAGAATTTCAGCCTTCGCTTTCTGATGTCTTCAGCTAAATTAGACATACTCTCTATAGTCTTTCTGGAATGCAATTTGTACCCTTCATTGGTCAGTCTAGGGCTTAGAATTCTGACGTACGACAAATCCACTCATCTTTCACCATACAAAAGAAAAACTCTTCCTCCCAATCGTTATTGAAATGGTACGTTTTAGATTTCTTCGCTGCACTCATTTTATATTATTTAATAATAAACTTTGTATCGACGTATTATTGCCTTGAAGTTACAATTCAGAATGACTTTAATTCCTGCAGGCGCAGAGTGTTATTTTATAATATTACGTATAAAACTTTTGTAGTTTAGTTACCTTCTTATCAAAAAAATTTATCCTTGCGAGATCTACTCGGAAAGCACTCGCGATCGACCGTTTGAGCACCCCTGATGTAGAGGATATTTGTTTTGTAATTTCGAGGAGAAAACTCTTTTTTCAGCCCAGTTATGGATTTTCATTTTCGTCTACAAACAGTATTTTCAATATCAGCCATGTTATTTGTGGTACGAAATATATAGGAAATGGTTTATGCCTTCAAGAGTTATTGCAATTAGAAAATTCGACCGAATTCGATGATTTTAAAGAAGGTAAAAATCAAAGAACTCAGCAAAAATCGAGATTTCAATCTCAATATAAAAATGCATGGATGTTTTGTTGGTTGCCTATAATCGTTTAATTTATAATTGTGATGATATTTGAAGGAAAATTTCAGTATTTCATTTCATTATTTCATTTCAGTATTTCATTTCAGTATTTTTACTTTTAACTTTTTAGAGTTATGAGAAAATTCTTTGGGTGAAATTTAGTCAGAAAAATATTCTCTTCGAAAATGTCAGATGAAAAAATTATCATATCTCAATAATTACAACATAAGAAATTTAGCGCTATATTTGTAAGCCTATTGGCGACTTTTATTTAGGAAACAAGATTGAACCTTTCGAAGAATGTTAAATATCCATCCCTGAAGAAGCTAGTCTTCCGATCTACCCTTCATATAGTCATTGTCAACCAGGGCCACACAGTTGTGGCCCAGTCCGTTCTGATGTCACGAATAGGAACAATAGATTGAGGTTTCGGTCTCCTTTGAACTTAGTATTGCACATTCATTCTAAATACTAGGCTAGACCGCCGCCTACTCATTTCAATCCATTGGAGAGCTTCCAGACATGTATATTTATTGGTGCCCTCTAACTATTAAACTTATAGGCTACTCACCACGGCCACTGGGGAACCATGAAAAACAAAGGAAAGATCAAACAGAAAACTTGAAGAAGCCATACCAGTTACACTATCTACAAGAAAGGCGATATGTCGAAAACTTAACTTTACTTATACTTGTCTGGCTGTCAAGCAGGTGAACATCATATCCCAACAATGATAACATGCGAAATTTATCGGTGTAAAGTTTCTTGAAGTTTTCTGTTCAATCTACCCTTCGTTTTCATGGTTTCCCGGAGGTCTTATCAGGTAGGTTCTGTGTCAGTTCGCTCGAGGGCATCAATACATACACACAACCAAATTTATATTGAATCACCCGATATTATGAATATTTCCTCAGAGATTTCGGAAATTTCAAAGGATTGTTAGAATTGATCCTTTTTGAGATATCTCACTTGAAAAATGAAATAAATTAAGGTTTATTTTAAGAGAGAAACGAATAAAAGAAAATAAGAGACTCATTCCGCATGTAGTAAAAAAATTGAAAATTGTTTTCTCACGAAGTAGGTTGTATTACCTCCTCTTGCCCTGAATCTGTCTAGGCATGCTTTGAATTAGGTTTTCGACCTCGTCTGGGGTGATATTCTCACGCTCTCCTGTGGTGGCTTGGATGAGCTGTTGTGGGGTTCTTAGATTATCCTGGCGCGATCTAATTTTCCTTTTGAGATTATCCCATGAATGTTTAATAGGATGTAGGTCTGGAGAGCAGTCCACAATAGCGATTCTTTCTGTATCAAGATAATTTCGTGCGAGGTTGCTGGTATGCATAAAAGTGAAATTCTCACCGTGGGCACCTCGCCAGAGTCTCACTATGGTCTCCAGTACTACGTCCACGTAATTTCCAGCCGTTACACTCTTAGGAAACAAAATCAAATCTTCAAACCTCCAAGCATAATGCCACCCCAAAACATCACCTGCCCCTTTTGTATTTCGGAATTTGTCTTGCAGCTCGGAGTCTAGCTTGTCTTCCACGACTCCTTAGACCCAAATCCAATGGTCATCTGATCGAACACCAATTCTGGTATCATCCGAAGACAGAACAATTCGCCAATTCTCAATATTCCAATTTTGGTGCTCGATACACCAATAAAGTCTGTTAACTTTTTGTTGTCTGGTTAGCTCTATTACTCTTAAGGACATTGTGCTGTATAAACCCCTTGATCGAAGTCTTTGAAATATCGTTTCGACTGATACACTGATGCCTGTGGCTTCCAGAAATTGCCTTTGGAGTATGGGGTGCGACGCACTACGGTCTCTTCTTGCAATTTAGCACAAAAGCGGAAGTGGTCTTCCTACGACTTCTTCTAGACCTATTTTGCACAGATTGTAGCTCCACGTATCGGGCGTAGGTTTTTGGAAGCCCCCACTGTGATACCCTTATTGTGATCGCTATATCCCTCTGTATCACCCCTTTTTCAACAAAAGCAATTATTCGATCCCTCTACACATCGGACGATTCAACGTAAGGCATTTTCAATTATGATTATAGGCTTTTTTGAATTTTGAAATTCACAGTTGACGACTGAGTACAATATCCCGACCATTTGATAATAATTCAACATTTCATACTATTAGTTTTTTTACAACAAAAAAACTTCATTCTTCACAAGAAGTCAAAGATCCATGGTTAATGTGAAATACCGAGTGATTCGATATAAATTTGGTTGTGTGTATACATATCTTGATGCGCTCCAATGGATTGTGATAAGTACGTGGTGGTCTGGCCTGATATTGTTAATGAGTGTGCAATACTGACGTGGACAGTGTTATTCATGACATCCGCCCGAACTGGGCCACTACTGTGTAACCCTGACGATGATTACGAAAGAAAGGATATTTAACATTCTACGGACGGTTGAATATTTTCCCTAAATGAAAAAGTATATTGCTGGGAAAAATACATTTGACGAGCAATTTTGAAATTCCCTGAACCAATGTTTTGAGCTTAGAAGCAAGCCACAAATTATCTTATTTAAACCTCTACATTGAAAATTTTCCTCGTGTTCCCAAACACTGAACGTTCCACTTTAGACATCCTGTACAACGTGAACCTAGAGAGTCACAGTGCAATGACTGAGCGAACCCCAAACTATTGCTGTTGTCGTAGCCCTAAGTACGAACAAATAAGCCGATATAGTTTTTTCTTGTTGAACGACTTCTGTAGATATTTCAATCTCTAAAATTTCTTTCGGAAACAATTCAATATAATTTTTGAAACTACTGTGCTTCGAAGCAATAATTTCCTTTCTTTAACGATGTCAGTATTTATCGAAACCGGAACGATTCCATTTTCTTCACATCACTAATTTGTAATATAATAGGAACGTTTTACAAATCGAAACAAAAGACGGATAAGAGTACACATAGCTGAAACTGATTCCGGGAAAATTCGTTTAAATAATGAGAATACAGAATGCTTTTACTCAGTAGTTGTCACCGAATTCGACAAGTACCAAGATGACAAATATCTTGGGTTCTTTTACATTATGGTCTATCTTTTTTATGTTCTGTTTGGTTTCTGGAAATCATTTGTTCAATGTTAAATTTGCGGATGTGAGTACCCTTGAAATATATTAAGCTTGTTGATCCCAAAATTAAGTTTTTCCAACGATAGTATGATAATATAATATGAGTTGTCCATTTTGGTAAAGCTATTTAAAATATAAGTGATTATTCATTGGATTCGTAATGACGACTAGAAAAATGTGAAATATTTTACCACTACTTAAAAGATGTTATTCACTAATTAGGATGCAAAAAGTATTCAGCTTTCGACAAATAATTCAGAAACAATAAATGATTCAGAAAAATCAAAATTATTCATAAAGAGAATAAAATTTTTGAAAGAAGGCATGACTTCCGAAACTTCAAAATTCATAATCTCAATTCAACATTACTAGTGCTAAGCTTCTAGAGTGAGTGCAGCTCGCAAATTAATTTACTATTCGTAGTATCGTAGGGTAAGTTATTCAATTGTTCACTAACGAAATGTTTCCAGAATTACGTCTTCATAGAAAACTACAAGAAATATTTGAATATTTTTTTTATTCTAAACTCTTGGGAGGAGGCGGTGCCTGTCATGCCAAAGCAGTGGCCGCCTAAGATGATTTAATGTGTGTGGCCAAATTGTAAATTATCGAGAAGATGTTCGATGGAAGCAACTTCCTCAGCACACTAACCCTGTGAATAAAAAAATATTTGTAGAGGTACGTAACTGTGCTAGTTGGACCGTCCTCTGATGAAATATTTCTGCAAGCCTAGTTTTTTTTGTCACTGCAATCTTTCCGGTACCAAATCTTTCAGTTCTTCAGAGCAGGTACCACTGAAATTTCTGTAAATAAGAGAAAGATGAATAAACTGCCACCTTTGAGCGATAAGTTGAACATCACACGTGATCTCCGGGTGGTCAATGAGGCTCATTGCTCTTTCCCGGACACTATTCAATAGATGTAATAAATATTGGGTGTAGAGCCTCTCACATGATTACAGTTTTCCAGACCAGATCGCACTTGTATAAAAACATCAGCTGGATTGGCGTAAAGTACTGCTTACCCCAAAGGAAAACTGGATTCAGCCGAAGCAGATTTAGTAATGACATGTTCATACCAATAAACTCCAGTGTGTAACGAGCCAGATGCGCTTTTCGGGCAGACGTGTCTTAAATCTGCTCCCTTTTCGAAATCATTTTTCAAGTGGCAAACTGTGTTAGAAATTTCCAAAAAGTGTTCAGCAGTTCCATTACGTCAAGAGTCGAATAATGTGAGAAAATCAGCTTTACTTCCAGTGTGTAAGTTTCTGTTATTCCATTCAATTTTTTCCGAAATGGTTCTCACATTTCAACAACAATCCGATGTCAAAGATATAATCACCGATTGTTTGAAAGATGCGAATTTTTTGTCGAAGCTGGCAAAATATGTTGCGGATTTGGTTGCTGATAAACTTTCCTACAAATTCCGAGAGTTGTCAGACGAAACTGAGATGGAATCACAACGAATCGATGCACTAGAGAAGGAAAACAATTCACTTACACTTAGACTAAGTAATATGGAACAACGTAGCCGGTCAAATCGATTGCGTTTTTTGGTGTGGGAGATATTAAGGACGATGAACTCACAGGTGGTATCGCAAATTTTAACAACGAAAATGAAGATGCGACCTGCGGACATAAGGATTGATTATTGCTACCGGATCGCAGGTGCTTGATCTAAAAACTTTTTAGATAGAAAATTGATGAGTATGTTATTGTGCACTTTTCATCGACTTCTAGTAGGGATTTAGTGTTTGAAAATAAAAGCAATTTGCGGGGCACCAAAGTCGTAATTAGTGAAGATTTGACAAAATATAATTATTAGTTGCTGAAAAGCTCTAAGTTGAAATTTGGCAACAGTTTGGTGTTTGGTCATCTAATGGTAAAATTTTCGCACGCATTGGAAATTCTAAAAAAATTATAACAAGCAATAAGGATTTGTAACCTACTAACTGAGCTGCAGTTTGTTTTTTCTATATTTGTTGTTTATGGGTGTTGGGGATATTTTCTCTTGTTTTCTTTTGATTTTTTTGCATATTTTTTGTTAGTTTATGAGTTTGAACATTTATCTGATTTTTCTTTTGTTTTTACATAATTATTGTTTTTTCTTACCGATGATGAGTGATTCGGTCGGTTGATTGGTGCGCACCTGAATATACCCTCCTTAGCGACATGTTTTTCGGAATCAAAGGACTATGTGGAGGAGAGTGGGATTGATATAATTGGTTTGACTGAGACTTGGCTTAATGATGGTAGTGAGTTGATGGTGCAACAACAGGGCGACGCGGGGCGCGGTACGGGTATTTACATTAGGAATGGCTTAAGGTTTGACTCCATCGGCTTGCGGTTTCTTTTGGAGAACACATTTGTTGTAATTAAGACAAATGACATTAAGATTTTATTCTCCGTTTTTTACAACCCGCCAGGGATTGGAAATCGTACTTTGTTCGCTGATATCGAGGATATAGTTATGGCCTCACTACCAGTGGCGGAATGTGTTGTTGATGTCGGCGACTTCAACGTTGACTTTACGAAGTTTGATAGCCCTGAATATACTGCGTATATCAATTGTCTCCAGAATATTGGTTTGATATTTTGGTTTGATGCAATTAGTCGATAAGCCGACCAGAAAAGACGCAATATTGGATCATATCACTTATAAGCCGAACATTTTTGAATTTGCTGGAATTGTGGATTTCCACTATAGTGATCACGATTTAACAGAATTTACAATTGCTTCGCGAGTTTTTCCAACCAAACAGCCTTAGTTTTCTAGTTAGAGAGATTTTAGAAACTTTTCCTTGGAATCGTTTCAAAGTGATATTGAAGCATCTTCTTTGCATAAAATGATCAGAATGAATAGTATCGCATTTTAATCAGACCTTCTTGAATATATTCGACAAATGGGCCCCAGTTGTTACGCGTCGTATTACAAAATCACCAGCTCCCTGGTTAACTCTAGAAATGAGACAATCAATGAAATCTAGGGATGAGGCCAAACGCAAATATAAACGCACAAAAGATGAAACACACTTACAAAACTCTCCGGAATTCAACAACTATATTAAACCGTAAAGCTAAGGTCAGTTATTTCTCCGAAATGCGGAATCACCAGAATTCCAGTCTATTGTGGAGACAACTGAGATACATCAACATTAGGCAAAAGAATATGGCACAGATTCCTAAAGAATGTTCGGATGTTGCAGCACTCAATAAACACTTCCTAAATTCTTCGTCCGAACCTGTTAGTAGCAGAACACTCGATATTGTGAATTTCTATACCAATAACTGTTATTGCGCATTTTCAGAACTAAGAGATTTTTTCTTGGTTGACGAGGTCCTGGTAGGAAAATGTATTAACGAGATGAAAACTAATGCTTGTGGTATAGATGAGATCAATATTCGCATGTTGAGATCGGGTTGCCCCATTATAATAAAGTACATTGTTCATATAATAAATTCTTGCATCATTGACAAATGTGTCCCTAATTTATGTAAAAAGGATGTAGTATGCCCAATCGCTAAATCTTACTCACTAAGCGAGTATAAAGATCTACGTCCGATTTCTATTTTACCAACCCTTCCAAAAGTTTTTGAGAAAGTTTTTTTATCAGATGACGGAACATTTTAATAGTTTGGGCGTAATTCCCGAGGTTCAATCAGGTTTCAGGGCAGGTCATAGTTGCACAACTAGTTTACTAAAGATCACCGATGACATTCTGACAGCTACTGATCTCAGCTGTATAACTATAATGGTCTTATTAGACTATTCTAAAGCATTTGATACCATCTATCATGATATACTTGTAGCGATTGTGTCCTTCGTTGGCTTTTCTGGAGGTGCAACAAATCTCATCAAGAATTATCTGTCTAACAGAACCCAACAAACAAAGATCTGTGACAGTCTATCTAGTACTTTCCTGTTACAGCTGGTGTACCCCAGGGTAGCATTTTAGGTCCTCTGCTCTTTGTGCTTTATACTAACAGCTTTCAACGCTACTTGAAACATTATCAAGTTCTTTTTTATGCTGATGACACGCAACTTTATCATAGTTTCAGCCCTGAGAATTTTGAAGACGCCGTTAGTAAGGTACAAGAATATCTTGATAATATTGTTAGAGTATCCTAGGTTCAAAGATTAAATATTAACCCTAACAAGACCAAAGCTATTCTATTCGACAACGAAATAAAGTGTAATCATTTGGGATATATCATAAGGCTATCTATCGGTGGGGAGTACATCTCAATTGTAAAGTCTGTTCGTAACCTGCATCTCATTATGAATAATCCATCGTGCACAAGTTGCCAGTTGTATTCGTAAATCTGTGAGTATTCTACGTCTTCTGTATCCGCATAGACAATCACTGCCTCTGAAATTGAAAAATATCCTTAAGCAATACCCTTGTCCTATCCAGTTTCAATTATTGCTCGCAAGTTTATTATTCTTGCCTTGATCAACAAACAATGTACACTAGAAGATTCAAAACTCCTGTTTGCGTTTCATTTATGGGTTGCGGAGATTTGACCGAATAAGTCACAAGTTGGTGGAAGCAAAGTGGCTCAATATGACCAATAGATTTCACTTAGCAGCGTTGACTTTACATCACGAAATAATGATTACCAGGAAGCCTTCCTATTAGCACCGGAAAATCACTTTTAGATCTGATGTTCATAGTCTAAACACCAGAAGTAAGGGTCTCATTTCTCCTCCTATGCACAGACTTGTCATTTTCGAAAGATCTTTCTCGTTCGGCATCTATAAACTCTATAATGAGTTCATAGCTGAATACTACAGGTCTTCATCTGTTGCCTCGTTTAAGTCTCGTGCTCAGACGACCTTCTTCGAAAAACAGTGTATGCGCCTGATTGCAGTTCCGTCATAATCATTTTCTTTTTCTAATTTTTGTGGTTGGTTCCCGAAAAGGGTTCGCCTAATAATATTATAACTTTTTTTTTACATCAGGGTTTGAGTGGAAGAGCAGAGTGTACCCATGGCAACTCTCTGAACTCCGCCCTGTGATAATGAAATGAATTGTAATTTTTTTTGTTCCTTGTCCTCATGAATTGTTCAATAAAGTCAATGAAGTCAATTATTATCTGTGATGCCGAGTAAGTACATGTTCGTTCCTGAGGAAATTCTATGTCCTTACTTAATTCGAGGTTCAACAGACACTGATATCTTCTCCAAGTCTGAATTCAGAGGCATAGTCTGTTGGTATCTTTGTTGGTGAATCTCCGCAACAGTTATAGGACGCTTACTAGAAAATAAGGATACCAGGCTATAGTCGTCTGTAAACCCAAGTATTCTGTTTTCATTATGGCACAACAACGTGAATGGCGATGCAGTCCATCAGCATCTGCAAAACGCACAACCCTATGTGCTGGCCCTAACCAAAACCCAAATAATTCAAACAACCGACACAATGTATTAACGTTTTATTGGGTATAAGTTACATACGAGATTTAGGTTTAAAGGGGGCCTGTATATTTTCTCCAGATGGAATGTTGCATGCCAGAGATAGGACACGATGGAAGACGACGCTTTCGACCTTGCGTGGTTCAAAATCTGTTTGCAGGATAAAACACTGTTCTTATGCTGTCTATATCGCTCGCCAAACGATATTCACTTCCCTACTGTTTCAGTATCTAGGTGATAAGGTGGATTGGATTCAGACATATCATCCGGCAGCAGAGGTCATTTTGTAATCAGCCATTGTCTAACGCAGCTAGTCCACGAACCGACAAGAATACCTGATCACCCAATCGACTTTCTGAACATCTTGGATCTCTCTTTGATTTCAGATCCAGATGATTTTGAACCTAAACCACACAGACGCATTCGGCACTATAACCGTGCTAATAGGGATGAGCTGCGTGAATTATTTTCATGCTTCCCATTCAGTGATGTTTGCCTTTCAGATCCTAACATCTATGTGTGCCCTGAATCTGTTACAGAAATCATTCATGCAGAAATGGATCTCTTCATCCCTCATTCCATGAAAATAACAACAGCACAAAAGCCATGATTCAACAAAGACTTCGAAAGGGCCTCTGCAGCTAAGAGCAGAGCTTACAAGTCATGGAAGATAAATCCAACAGAGGAAACAAGAACAAACTTCGTACGAATACGGAACATATGCAACCTGATAACTGCAAGAGCAAAGGCCAATTTCAACGAAAGGGTAACTAATAAACTCCTTGAACAGGCAACCGGGACTAGACAATACTGGTCTATGGCGAAGACTGTCAGTGTCAATTTCTGCAAATCTGCGTTTCCCTCTTGTTAGAGAATACGGAAGTATAGAATCATCTCCGAAAGAGGAAGCTGATCTATTTGCTCTCTTGTTCTCAAAGAATTCTGTGCTAAATTCATCTAACGCATTACCACCGAACATTCCACCTACAAATTCTTCCATGGCAGAAATCAAGTTCAAAGTTCGCACTCAGACAAGCTCCCGAGCAGCTGAACTGAAAGAAGGCAGTTGGTCTAGACGAAATACCGCCAACCGTCCTGAGAAAGTGTGCTCCCGAACTGGCACCCATTCTTAATAGTATGTTTCAGATTTCTTATGAAAGCCAGACTTGAAAATAGCGAGAATTCAACCGATCTCAAAGAGAGGAAAGAAGTCCCTACCCCAAAACTACCGCCCTGTCGCACTTCTTCCCATTATGTCCAAAGTGATAAGTGATGGAGAGAATCATAAATGATGAACTCATCAAATATCTTGAGTTGCAGGGAATTATTAACGACCGTCAGTATTGTTTTCGTAGGCAAAGATCGACAGGAGATCTGCTCGCCTACGTTACTTATGTTTGTACATCAACGATGGAAAGGAATGGGGAATCTAGAGCAATAGCTCTTGAGATCTCTAAAGCCTTCGATAGGGTTTGGCGTGTAGCCTTATTGAATAAACTTGCTGCATATGGGCTCCCCGAAAAATTGCGGGGTTGGATAAGTAGCTTTCTTTCAAATAAATCAAGTTGTGGTCGACGGTATAACATCTGATTGTTTCTGGTTGCAAGCAGGAGTACCTCAGGGATCCATTCTTTCGCCAACCTTGTTTCTGTTGCAGGTAAACGATCTTCTGTCAACTACAGAGAACAAGATCTTGGGTTTTGCAGAAGATTGTACCCTGGTTTTGTCTTTCAGTAGTCTGCGGCCGATTGCAGCTGCGGAGTCTCAGCGTCAGAGATGTCAACAAATTGATAACTTAAACTCTGACTTACAGATGATGTCTGAGTGGGGTCAGTTGAACCTGGTTGATTGCGGGCAAGACGCAGACAACTACATTTTCTAGAAAGGTCGTCACTAAAGAACCTCCTCCAATGATGCAAGGCCAACAAATTGCATCCAAAGATTCGATGCACCTTTTCGGAATAACAGTCAACTCCGGTTTTTGCTGACATGAACATGTCAGCAGTAGCTAAGTCGGCATCAGCTATACTTAGTTTTCTTTTCAGAGCCAAGCGATACTTCACGTCATCTCAGCTGTTGCTTCTATATAAGGTGCAAATCTGACCTGCTTTGGAATATTGTTCCCATGTATGGGGATCTGCGGAACTTTCGTTGCGGATGCCGGATAGTGTGCAAAAACGGGCTGTGCGTCTCATCAACCACCCGGATGATGAGAACTGCTTGCCAGCATAGTAATGCGGCAAAACATGAGTTTCCCCGGAACAAGGTCTTTCAGCTCCTTGGAGCATCTTCCGTGGAAGTATCTGTAAAACAGAGAAGGGTTAGCAACTTGTCTTCGCAGGCGCCACCTCATGTGGTGTAACAGGTTCGCCTATTCCTGGGAAGCGCGCATAACAAAAAGAGAAATAAATTAAGCTGCAACAGAAAAAAAGTATCTAAAAACTCTTCATAATTATCACAAGATATACAATAACCTTAAAACAAAAATATTAATATATGCTGAAATAATTTATTTAATCTTCATCACATTTGAGATGTAATGAAAACATCTCACACGCATTAGGTATCATATTATACACGAAATCAACCTGTAAATCGAAAATATTGATAGCGAAATTGTGTTCATTGTAGTACAGGGTGTCCAAGCTGCGTGATTTTGGGGATTTGACCCGCTTCTAGAAGCGAGAAACGGTCTGAATGATGAGTGGAAGCAACGAAGCACTAAGAGACAATTTGCTGAAAGAATCGATGATGAACATGAATATGAATGCGATTTTCCACTCAAAAAGTCAGTAAGAAACATTGTGCGCTTTTACGCTTAGTTGGATTTTATGCAGCAGATTTCATTTTTCCTTATGCAATTAGGGAAAACGCTTCTTGGGTTCAATGAACACAATTTCGACATTTGAATTTCGATCCGATGGAACTATGGTTACGCCAGCCTAGGCGTAAATCGTCTTCGGGAGTCTAATGAATCTTGTGTTTAAATGTTTCGTAATCGCTGAACTCAAAACATTGCTTTAAAATTTTCCGTTGGAGGACTAAACACGTATGCGTTAAGAACCCTAATCAATCAGTTTCAGGTATCATGCCTCCTTCCATAAATATTCGTATTAATTTTAATCGTCGATTTATTTCTCATAATTTTGAAATATATGATATTCTGTTTTGATCCAAACAAGCATGTAAGTAGTCTAGGGGATTCCAATTTTTATGGCAGATATGATGTTCTTGAAGAACATAGTCACATTCCACGGCAACAAGAAGAAAATTTCAGGTATAGCGATACCAAATCCGTAATAAAAATTTTCCAGCTTTCCGTCAGTAAGGTTATTCTATTCCTAGGTGTCTATTAGATAACAGAATTCGTCACCAGCGAATCCAAAACTCCTCCGAGTGAATGATTCAGCAGCAGTTGAACTCTAAATTTCACTTATTCCATCGAAATTGTCACATTTTTCTTTTTTTTTACTTTTAATGAGATGGTACGTAACCACTGAGTGCTAATCGCAAGCATGATGACATATCGTCGTCAGTTAGTCGATTGCGATATTTTGACTTAATTATCTTCATTTCAGAAAATGCAGACTCGCACAAATAAGTTGACCCAAACATTGCCGTCAGTTGAAGGGCGATTTGCCTCAGATTTGGATATTCATCTTCAGATATAAAACACTAGAAATTTGTATCAGATGCGGTAGCTTGGAGATGTATATCTGATATAATCTACATCAACTCATTTTCAACAGAACATGAGTTCATATTAAACTGACTTTTTAATTCAGTAGCTGATTCCTCAATGTTTTCACATATGTTTAAGTGCATTGTGATGTCAGTCAAAAATGCCAAATCAGTCATTTTTCGTTTTTCAACATCTGAGTGTCATCACCTCTTTCGTCTTTTTCAGCTTTTCTAGAAAAGCTGTTATTTCGGGCAATAATTCTCGAAACCTTTCTAGGAATTTTCCGCGACTGAACCACCAAACGTCTTTGTGAAGAACTAAATCAGTGTGTTCAGCTGGCTCCCTATCTTCCAACTGCAACCTAAAGAGCCGCCGTTGCAAACTATGTACACGGATGGAATTCACAATTTTTTTTGCAATGCCCATAATTTTCTCGTGTTTAAGACTTTTGAACACATCACTTTGTTGTTGATGTATAATGCAATGGAATGAAAAGAATGGAGGGAAATCTTCATTAGTTCGACACAATGCCACAAAACCGTTTTTGTTTCCAGTCATTGTTGGTGCTCCATCGGTTGTAATGTGAAGAAAAGTATGTAAATTTCATGATATCATGTTTTTGTTTATCTGCCATGTCCTGACTCATGACTTCAATACACCTTGTGACAGTCGGAAGAGATAACTGAAGTTCTGTTTTATTTTTTAAATCTCCCAATAAAGCCTCACCCGTTTCAATAAATGCTCCCTTCACAACCGATCCATCTTCGAATGGTTTCTTGTGTTCCACCAATATATGAGCTATTTTAAATGACGCGATCTTAGCAGCTTTTGATTGTATGGCTGATCTTGTGAACATGGTTTGTTCTTTTTTTCTTTTTTCAAACAAGATATCAAATCACGTACTATTTGTTTTCTTAATTCACTATGAAAATCCTTTTCATAGTTTTCATGAACCGTTTTATGATGCCTCTTCAAGTTACCACGCTTAGGTATTGCAACTGACGAACGACAAATGCACTTATCCTTCATCATACAAAAGAAAAATTCTTCCTCACAATCTTTACTAGAATGATACGTTTTAGATTTCTTCGCTGCACTCATTTTGTATCGCTGCACTGTACTATTTAATAATAAACTTTGTATCGACGTAGTCTTGCCTTCAAGTTACAATTCAGAATGACTCCAATTTCTGCAGGCGCAACATTTATGTCGGCGTGAAGGAAAGTCTGGAATGTTCCCGTTAAATATGCCGCCCGAAATTCATATAAAAAACGCGGCTTTTCTTTGACAAGTACCACGCGTTCCTTTGATAAAGCCATCTTTTGCCGCTAGCAGAGTGTTATTTTATTACATAATGAATGTTTGTAGTTTAGTTTCCTACTTATCAAAAAGTTTTTTCTTCTCGAGCACTCGCGTTCGACTGGTCGATCGTTATCCATCGTTTGAGCACCCCTGATATGGGGTAATTAGGTAAGAATATCATTTAATGGCCTCTCCAACAGAAAAGATAGACACATTGGTCAGATTGGAATAGCAACGATTTCAAAAAAAGAATAGAAAAGCAAGCTTAGGATTTAATCGGTAATTCTGGAACAACATGATGTATTAGGTTAGATAAGAATTAATATATCATTGTATCAATATTTCAATCGAATTAGTCGACTCATATCTGGTAAATCTTCCTTCGGCAGACCTAGAACAATGTGGTTTCAACGGGATGGCAAGCCTACGCATATTGCAGATATTTTGATCTATTAATTTAAATACATGTTTGGTAAAAATTATATAGGCATAAAAGACTTTTTATGGTCTGCAAGATCCACTGATCTTGATCGTATGACGATTTATGAAGATGAAATAATTCCAGCAATTTTGCTACTGAATGCTGAGAAGATATTTATACCTTGAGGAGGAAAATGTCCAAGTATTTCAAATACTAATCACACATGTTGATTTTTGTGAAACTTTTATTTTCGTTCTTCAAAATGGAAATTCTTTATGCTAAATAACAAAACTTCATACCATATATCTAGAATTTTTCGAGTAAAACTTTTACCAAACAGCATCCTATTCATTTTGACAAAATACTTAAAGAAGAAGAAGAAGAACTTCCGTTCTGAAAATTTATTATAACGTTTCTTAGTTCTTGAAATTATTTATAGGTTCAAATCGAACACTCTAACGTTAAAAAACTCTTACTAGTTTATTTACACGAAGACTGATCAATTATAACACTAAACTAAATGACTAGTTTATATAACACAATCGATACTGCTTAATTCATCTCTAACACTTTATCCACTTATTCGTGCTCTGTAGTCAAACTTAATTCTCTGCGCTTCGCGCTCTCTTCTTATATACAAATACGAATTGTTCTAGAACATTTGTGTAACTTCGGCTCTGTTCCAGATCATCGTTCGAGAACCTTCCGGAAACGGAAACACTGATTTCTTCATAATACGGAGCGATGATCTTCCTCGAATTCTTCAGAAAGTGCCCCGCAACTCATCATTTCGCCGGGCCGTGATAGGGTCGGCTTCAGGGACGATTAGATATCGTTACATTATTAAAAAGCGGGAAGTTAGGGAATTTTTTCTGTTTTGGAATACGACAAATGAGAATTTCTGCAAGTATCTCTAAATCAATCTATTCACTAAATTTGTACATCTCGTGATCTCCTACTAGGCCAATCAAGAAATCGTAGGGTGTTTGTGTATTGTTAACACTATTGGTATATTTCGTGAGAGAAAAAACACAATATATCGGTGAAATTATGAAGCGGGAGACGTAGGTGTCTTAGACTCCCGGAGTATGCGACTATTTTTTGCGTACACTAGATATGAATTGTTAAACTTGAAAGGATTTTTGAACACTTGACAAATCTTAGTTTATTGAAATAATACGAATACTGACTATACAAAACTGGATTAATGGTTTTAAACGAAAATATAGCGACTTGCAAGAGAGTGGAAAGATATTTTTAAATGCGAAAATCATTGGCACTTATCCAAAAGTTGGGGGTAGAGAAGTCATCTCATTGGTCAGCAATAATTCTAGAGAATTCCCTAGTTTTCGAAAGTTCAGGTTTTTCTCCGAATGTTATTTAGGATTATTCCAAGAAATGAACTCAAGGGTTCTATTTCACATGTTGTGCCATGTAACATAATAAGCCAGATAAATTCAGATAAAAGACAGATTCCTTTTCAACACAAAGTACACCCCTTGTTGAGAGGGTCAGTTTAGGATAGGCTGAGTAAAACACTCATAAAGCATGTATTCAAGATTCGGATTCAGAGAAATTATTCAACAGATGGGTTCATAAATTAAGAAATTGAATCGCAATTGATTAGGGTACGACCATAGAGATGTTCGTGAGATGATATACAGTGCTGTATTTAAGTAATCAATAATTTTACTCTATATTGAACACAATCAAAGAGAGAGGTTAGTCTCCTCAAGAATGAATGAAATCGCCAATATCGATCATTTTGGGACAGCCAATGTTACGTCTCTGGAAGACATTATGCCCGTCATTATACTGATGTCAAAATGTTACGTTTGTTAGCTTTAGGTTTATAGTCAATACAAAATACAAACAACAAAATCACTATATTTTATTTGTTATAGGTTAACTCGAGTGGAAAAGCTGCTCTGAAAGGTATTCGAGAAGGAGACGTCATAAAAACGATAAATGGATATTCAACATCAAAGTTAACAGGCTCCGACGCCCACGCTTTAGTCAAAAATTCTGGAGATACCCTCAGATTGCAACTAACTGAGTAAGTCCGAAGATCTTAGAGAACATTATTAAAAATAGAGGTTATCATAATTTTTTTGGTCGTATAGTTTACGATACGCATATTCACTATGAAATAATAAACTGAGTGCGACCTTTAAAGAAAACAAATCAAACAAATAGTAATATTTTTCAGGCGATGTCATAAAACATGTCGACGATTATTTTTAAACAGTTAAAGTTTACATGCAACTTTGTTTTTAAGTTTTTCATTGAAATTTTATGATACACCTAGTGGGAAAGGATTCTTCCTCCAAGGCAAATGTATGTTTTTCAACATTACCTTACAATTTTATCTAATAATTCCGAATATTAAATATAAATGAAAACTAACGAATTAATGACCTTAAAATTACTTCTTGGCTGCGTCCTAATCGAAAAAAAACAAGTTATCGTCAGTAGCAAAAAACATGAATTTGCAATATTTTTTGATTACTCTTATAGATATCATATGGAATATTTGTGATATGAAAACTAATTTGTTAGTGTAGTATCGTTTATTTTGATCGTATCTGTCAATAATGTATGACTGCGTTTTTGTGTAGTTGAAGTATTAACATTTCTTTTCCAAATAATGCACCTAACCGAATCTCATATAAATGGAATATTCATGATTACTAGCTATGGTAACAGCACCAGAACTGAAACTTAGATTATGTGGGGGACTCATCCAGATTTAGCGTACCTGCTATAAGCAAAATTGTGGTACAATATAAGGTATGTTCCTAGAACGAGACAATCCGTTCTTGATCAAGTTCAGTTTAGAATTTTCAACTAACGATTCAGGAAGATACAATAACTTCTGGCCGGCAAATGGCTCATGAACATGATACCTACGATAAAACGGGTCAAAGATTCATTGTTGCAAAATGATATTTGTACAAGAATAATTGAGGATGATTAAGGTCGGCGAGAGGAATGTGGATAATACATGATGAATTCCATCGATCATTACAACTCAGTTTGGAGTGAAATATATTCTCTGATGAATCTACCATAACATAAAGCGGTGAGATCAATCACCAATACTGCCGGTCTGAAGAAAACTCTTCCTATGCCTTATCATCAATATCATGCCAACTAAAATCAAAGATATGCGGGTTGTTCCCACTTATTTTAGTTTCTGAAAAATATTGCCTGTCTGTCATTAATCATTTTGAAGTCCACACTCTTTATACAGGGTGTTACATAATAGTATGTCACAACTTGAGGGGGTAGATCTACGTGCAATTTTAAGAAAAAAAAATTATATAAACATAGGTCCGCAAAAGCTTTGTGACGGAGTTACAGGGTGTTGAAATTTCCGGAAATATTGTTTTTTTCTTCACTACTCCTACAGCTTTTGGGATATTCAGCCCAAATATGGAATGCAGGCTATTTTTCACAGCCTCCATCATTACACGTCCTAGATTTTAACTGAAATTCGCAAGGTATTTTCTTTTTCGAGGCCATGTCTCCTTTTGCCCTTTCAAACTTTTTTGCAGTACGCCACTGATCAGCGTACAATCAATTTTCGTCATCTTTGTTCAATTAAGAAACTTTCTTGACACTTTTTTCGTATTTCCAACCGTGTTCGAGTGAAAAATTATTGAATTTGAATTATTTGAATTGTATGTTATTTGCTAAATAAAAGAAGTAATAGAAATACTGGAAAGGTATGCCCAAAATTTGCTTTTATTTGAATAGCATGTCGTATGAGACTCAACTTATACTTATTCGATATCAAACTGAAAAATAGAACAATTAAAAACTAAATAAATTGCTGCAAGTGTCCTCCACCAGCATGAATACAGGCCTCTGTCTTTCTTCGCATATTATCACGCACTGTTTGAAATATTCGTGGGGTATTTCTTATCGTGTCACAAGAGGTTATTATTCGGTTTCTCAATTCTGCTACGGTGTTCACTGAAGTGGTATAAACTAAACTTTTGAGATATCCCCATAAGAAAAAGTCTAAACAATTTAAGTTTGGGGACCTAGATGGCCATGGTTCTGGCCCACCACACACTAAAAACTACTGGTCTCATACGAACTTAGTCACTGTTTTAGATAAACATTCAAGGTATCGATTATTAGGAGAAAGGTTTCTACGTTGTATCGCTCTTTTCTATTCAGTTAGACTGATGGCGCAGGACCATCAAAAAAACTCTGACGTGAGCTTCTACATCTTGTTCTTTGAGATAAATCATTGTAGTCAGATTCTGTGTTTTTTCCTTTGGCGGATGATTCGAAGTAATCAAATTTACCCCTGATGTTGTAATAAAATCATAAAGTGAAGTGAACAAACTGGTTGCAACGTCCAGTGTTATTGATTTTTTTTAAGATAATTACTTATTTTGTCTATTCTGTCCAATATAGAGCTCCAGATTTCCGTCAGAATAATAAATTCTAGATTTCCCAATCTTTGAAACAGACTAAGTGCTTCGTTTGTAGTTTGTCGTGCCTGTTCGGTATCGTTTGCGATGGTGATTCAAGCTTCTATTATTTGCTTATAATATAACCTCGACGCAAAGCGCTTACTGCATCAGCCTGAGATAACCAACTGGTTTATGAAAGACTTAACAACTTTTTTGAAACCTAAATGTTTTATTAATATATTCCATCGATGAGTTGAGTTCGAAAAAAAGTTGTACACTTTCTGAACTATTCAAAAAAACTGTAATACCTCTGGTACACACCTAGCAACATAGACACCTACCAGGTTTAGTGAATGGTACAAAGGTGGCAAATTCACATTTTTCCTTGTTTCTTGTTTGTAGACTACTATACTTTCCCCACATATTTGAAGCATTATCCAGCTCTATCCTCTAAAATCTTTTGAAAAAACTTAATATGATTTCCGCTAAATACTTAGATTTATGCTCTTTAATAGGTATAAATTTCAAAAACCTTTCAACAGTAACACAGTCCTTCACATAGCGAATAATAAAAGTTAGCTGGTCAACATGAGACAGATCGGTCAACACTAATGGAAAAATATAAATTCATTAACTCTAATTCACAATATATTACCCTATTAGACCTGTTGTTTCTTATGTAATGGCACCTTCTTTCAAACTTTCAAAATTCCTTAACGACTTGCTAATAAAGCATTGTAATTTTAAATCTGAATTTTCGGTCAAAAATTCATACGAACTAATTGCCAATATCAAAGATACCATTATGCGACCTAATTCCAAACTCATTTCTTTCGACGTTAAAAATGTTTTTCCCAACATTCCTCCGAAAGATACGTACTACTTAGATGAAGAAATATTAGAAAAAATCATGTCAATACGACCATTAGATTCGATATTCTTTAATTATTACAAATTTGTTTAGATCGAAATTATTTCCATTTCAATAACAAATATTATACTAGCTTGATTATGGGCAAACCGTTAAGTCCTTTGTTAGCAGAAATATTCATGAATAATTAAGAGAAATTAATTCATAATCATCCACTTAGTAAATATTGTTTATACTGGTATCGCTATGTAGACGATATCATTATTTGCTTCGCAGGAACAAATAGACAGTTAAAATTTTCGAAAAACATATGAATTCATTACACCCGAAAATTGAATTCACAGCCGAAATAGAAAGCAATAATTCAATAAATTCCTTAGACGTAACAATTTCGAATGAAAATGAAAACATGTTTTCGCAATTTACCATAAACCGTCACATACAGATATTATAATACATAACTCGTCGTGTCATCCATATGTACATAAAATGTCAGCATTTAACAGTTTTAATCATAGATTGATTAACATCCCGTTATCACCAGAAAATCTCTACAAAGAATAAAATTTGATTAAACAAATACCTAAAAATAATGGTTACAATCCCAAAATGAAAAATAATGATTTAATGTGCGAAAAACAAATACAAGAATAAGAAATATTTATACAAATAATCTCAACTAATATTTTAAATAAAAAACAAAGTAGAATCGCATTGAATGAAGTTTACCCTGTCGATAAATTGAAACAAAAATTCAACACCTGAACCTACGTCGGCATTACAAGTGAGAAACTGAAATCATTCTTGAGCAATAATTCCAACATAGCTTTCCAAACTAATAATAGCTTAGGCAGATATATAAAAATAATAAAACCAAATCAGATAAAAATAATAAATCAGGTGTTTATAGATTGAATTGCAATGACTGTAATAATTTCTACATTGTTAGAACACATAGAAATTTTAATATTAGACTATCGGAACATAAACGCAGTTTATCAAATAAAAAATCAGATTCAAATTACGCCAATCATCTCCTAGAAAATAGTCACTCTTTCGACCCACAGTTTGAAATTTTGCATACAGATAATAAATTTTGGAAGGTAGATCTTTGGGAAACTTTAGAAATCAATGAACAAGTCGATTTGAGCCCTTCGCCTCTATTGAATCTCTTCAGGGAGCAATCTGTTCCTTAATTTTATTGGATATACCTGTCATCAATAACCACTTAAGAAGGGGCAACCCAATAAGCTTCTAATTACTTAAGAATATTTGTATTTATATTCTCATTTTATTTATATATTGTTGTCATAATTTCTGTACATTCATTCCTAAAAACACATTACTTGTTTTTATTATTGGAAAAATATTTTGCTGATTTAACTCCATTTATATTTTTTTAGAGTCTGTTTTCCCATTACTTCAATCAACTCATTACAGATATTTGCTGATAAATAAGAAATATTACCTTTTCCATTTTTTTAAGTGATCTGAAAGAAATGGATCAAACTCATTCAGTAATTCCACACATCCCAAATAATTTCCATTGTTGGGATATCCTAAGATTTCATTGTCACCGCAAAATGGAAGCCCTCTCGATGCAAAAATTTCACAACAACTACAATACGTTTCAGTACGTTTCTCCAGTAATCCTCTTCTTTTTGATGTTGAGATAATGAGTCCATATCTACTCTACTTCGTGCCAGATAAGTCATCATAGATTGATTATGCGCTGGGTTATTTTCATGTGTTGAAATTGTGTAATAAATATGCTTCCAATCATTACATCCACTCCAAGAGCAAAGGTTAACATCAGTTCGGTGAAATAAGCAGCATGAAAAACAAAATACAGAGCATTTAAAAGGCGAGTACAGAAACCATTTTCTTTCGACGCAGTCATTGTTCTTTAATTTGCGAATATATAATGCTTGGTTGAAATATCTCGATACTAATTTATTAACATCTTTTTAGGTTCTAGATGCCTCGGAAAAGTCATAATCTTTATTTTGAAAATATACCGGTCCCTTACGAACTAAGATTTCGCGACTAATTTCAGAAACTTTTCGTGAAATTAATCGGGGGTTCGTGTGATATTAATTTTCTGTATTGAAAAACTGCTGTTCAATTGACACAGTTGCCGGTTTAGTGAAGTCACTGAAGTTGTTGAACTTTCGTCATAGGGATAGTCGCTTTCTGATTCAATATCTTTTTCAAAATTGGTAAAATTAGCTTGAAACATGAAGGTTCAGACATTCCCGCAATTACTGATTGAGCTGACTATTCAGGTGGAAGATTTACTATTTGATTACTACTTACAGAAGTTTCTCCTACATTACTGTTAATATTGGTAACTTTTCAATAACTTCGTTCTGATGTAGAGATTTTTCAGATCCACTAGAATATGACCGTTTCGACATTTTATATTATAATTCAGTATTCTATTGTTTTTATAATTGTTGATATCTCTATGCAAAGAAGGTGGACAAACGCATTGCAGTACGGTCAACTAAAGACTGTAGGATATTTTTATCATAAGTACTCGAAACTCGGTATGACTCTCTTGGCGAGTTGGATTTTTCGTTTACATTTTGTTAAACCAAATAATTTTCGTTAGTGTTTTTGATCATTTAATATTATCGTCGAGTCAAGCATTGCCAGAGATTATAGGGATGTAAGAAATGGAATTTTCTCATTCATGAAGCTTTTTAGTTATTTTTATCACGTGTCGGAAAACATAAGTATATTCGAAACATCTCGTTTTCCTGCTTTCAAAAACTCGGTCTGGGAAGCATAAACTATTGCTTTCTTGTCTTCTGTTTTCCTGGTATATCTGGCAATGGAATCGATTAAAGAATTACTTCGGCGGCCAGGCCAATCTAGCATCTAGAGTGTGATCTACCTTTAGTCTCTTAGCGTTGTTCTCACGGAATACGCCTTCTATATTTTGGGCCTTTGAACATCTACGTTTCATATGATATTTGACTAAGGCATAATGATGTCTTCAGTATTCAATTTGCACTTCTTAATAACTTCCATACGATTCCTTTAATGAAACTGATTTTTCTTCTAAGCTGGGTTAGGTTAGGTTAGATAATTTTTCAAATACTTTTTCCTGATGTAGAATATTTAACTATTTTCATAACGAAAATAGTCCCTAACACAAAACAGGCAAACAACGATTCAATCAAACAATACTTTAGATCAGAGCACAGTCAGTAACAAGTGCAACCAAAACAAACGTCACATCACCGTAGACAAATACAGGAGAATTCCCGTCCGTCAAGTCAAACGACGATCGGAATTCGGGAATTCCGCTTTACTCTGTCTGTGGTATTATGTATGACGTTCGCATAGATTTATTCAAGACATAAACCACACCTCATCAAATTATATTCTTATACCTATAGGTATTCAAATCAACCTGAACATACTAATATCGGAAAACCTAATCTTCGAGCGAGAGTAGAGTACCGTAAAACAGGGTGAATGAAAGTCACGGGGCGAATAGAAAAAAACTAAGTTAAGTTTGTAAACGTATATTTGTGTAGAAACTGCATTTAAAATGAAAGATGTGTTTTTTTGCTTATCTTTGGTGACTATATATTTTTGTGAATGCTCTAAGGCTCTAATAGTGATGGTTCCTTAAAAAAAAACATTCCCAAGGTGATCAAGTCGAGAAAGACAAGATATGAGAGTATGATCCAAAAGAATTGGATGCAGCGGTAAATATATATAATAACAAAAAACGAAAAATAAAGCTTTTAAAAAAGAACTTTCAATTATTTATTCTTTACATAGCTTTTTGAAATTAGCGAACTGAAAAAAGTGGCAACTCTAGCAGATTTTCTAGTCACCCCATATGGCGTTTCTATTTACCTATAGTCCGGGGCGAATAGAAAACATGCACAATTTCGTAATTTACTCGGCAAATATATTATATATTAGTTAACTATATGTTTACGCTTGACTCACCAAATAGGAAACTTAAATCAAAAAATGGTTTATTACATTTTATGATCAGGGACAGGAAACAGTAACAATAATACATAATGTAGTTGTAGTTTGAAATTGTGTCTATTTACCCAGTTTTACGGTACTTAGGTGAGCGCATGCGGCAAGCTAAAGCTAATAAACAAGTAGGTATTGTAGTAAGTAATTATCATCTGATCTCTGAATTCATTGATATGTTTTTTGGTAATATGTAAATATCGGTTATCATTTGGTTGTCTGGCAGGAAACAGGAGTCCCCTTTCGATCGCGGGGCCCTGGACGCGTGCCCATAATGCCCAGTGGCAAAGACGGGCCTGCTGACGAATGAAGAAGATTCGAACAATAAATATGCTCATTTGATTCGAGACCGATTGATTCGGATTCTATCAATATAAAGACGGAAACTTGAGTCAGTACGTTTTTAGTGTGAATCAGAGTACCATAGATTCGGATTGTTTCTCATTAATTCAGCTTCGCCCAGTCTAAAATGAGCCTGAAGATAGCCTATCTGTCAGAATATACCAATTGACTCAAGCTTGAACCGTCATGCATATTGATCATATATAGTATTTTCGAATTGAAATAAAAAGAGTTTCAAAAACCTGAATCGAACAATGCAACCAATAACTTCGCCAACTCAAACCTATTTCAAATCATAACAGAACCAACCCGTTTCCGTACCGGAAATATCCCATCTACATTAGACTTGATATTTACTAATGAAGAGCAGCTTTTAACTGATCCAGATATTCTTCCTCCGATAGGCATTTCATGTTACTATTCCTGCTTCTATACAACTAAACAGTGTATCTTCCTCCAAAACTGAACCCAACTTGACATGCATTATTAATTACAACTCCTTGTCTACTGAATTGAGCACAATCGACTGGTCTGTAATCCTGAATGGCAATGACGACCCCGAAGAAATGTGGCAAAAATTCCATGAGAAGGAGACCACTTGCATCAACAAACACTCTCGTCAATTACCACGCCGCACGAAACCACTTAAACCTTGGATTACACAGGAAATATTGTCAATGGTCTGCCACAAAAAATGTATTTGGAAAAAATTGAAAAGTACGAAAAATCATCAAGACTTCCTCGTACATCGATACTTTTCCAATAACCTGACAACTTCTATTAGAAACTCACGCAGGGACTATGAAAACTCAATTGCCCAGTCTGATAATTCTAAGAAGCTGTTCAAATTTATGAGGTCGAACCTCAATAGCAAGATGGGGAAACCCAGACAAATCAGATGGTATCATGTGCTCATAAGACTCAGACTATGCGGTGATCCTGGCTGATACTTTCATGTCCACCTATAACTCAGAGCCCGAAACATTGGTCGAGTGTAGTAACTCTGGTTTGTCTGAAGTCCTGTTTACAACAAATAAGGTAAAGAAACAACTCAACTCGCTCAAATCGCACTCCCCCGGGGCTAGATTGTTTATCTTCTTTCTTTTTGAAAGACAATGCAGAACATCTATGTAAGCCCTTAGCAATTATCATGTCAAAGTCATACGATCGCACAAGTCTACCGACTGTATGGAAGAAATCTTCGGTCACAGCTATTTTTCAAAAGAGAGATAAATTAGACCCGCGGAATTATCGACCAATTAGCCTTCTGCCAGTTCCCTCCAAAATCATGGAATCCATTATTTCAGACGAAATGTCGAGCTTCTTGACCAAAAACCGCATAATTTCTTCCGAACAACATGGTTTTGTTAAGGGAAAAACATCAACGTCGAACCTGCTCATATGTTTAGACGACTGGTCTCGGTCAGACGACTCAAAAATCCCTACTGATGTAGTGTATTTAGATCTTTCGAGGAAATTGAACAAGTGGATGAAAGAATATATGTCCAACAGAACTTTTTTTGTCGGAGTGGGCTCTTTATATTCAGCGGAGGGCCTGGTATTGTCAGGGGTCCCTCAGAGGTCCATTCTAGGTCCCCTTCTTTCTATCGCGTACGCGAGTGATCCATCACTACATATTCAGTGCCGAAATCATTTTACGCTGACGACAACAAAGTGTACGCGAATCCTCTCGCTGAACATCAAACACTGCATAATCCTGAATACCCATACGTGATTAACGGCATTCCCTTGCGGTGGGTGTCCTCGCATGTCGATCTAGGTCTCACTCTTACATCCCTTTCATGGTCATGGTCATTTACCTTATAAGAAAGACATTTTCGCATTTATCGTTTAATACTTCTATGAAACTGTACAAATCGTTCATCCGCCCCATATTGGAATATGCTGGTTGTGTTTGGTGCCCCATGTTAGTGCGTGACGTGAACCTCCTGGAGGGCGTGCAGCGTCGAGCGGCGCGCGTATCTCTCAGTAAGCAGCGGCCAACCTACTCGCAGAGATTGAAAAGTGCGGTATTGCTCACTCATTATTTTATTTTATAATAATAAAGTTCAGAAATTTTATTATTATAAAATTTAATTATGCCGGTTTGTCTTATCTGTTTAGCCCAAACCGGGACGTGAGGCTGCTTGGTCACGGTCTAAAGATGAAGAAGGAGAAGTTCAACTCGAGGCAACGGCAATTCTTTCTCAGCAACCGTGTGTTCGATGCATGGAATGGCCTAGACGAGGCAACTGTTGCAGCTCAATCGGTGAACGTATTTAAAAATTCTTTGGACAAAACTTTTCTTCATCAGGAGTAGCATCACCCGCCAAATCATGGATTTTCTTTTCACTCTTGCTTTGTTTCTCTCAGAAGTCATGGCTTTAGTATTTTTTTCTTCTTTGTATTCTTCAACTACATCGTTTATATAAAGGGATTCATGGAGGACATTAGTCTTTATCCCCAAATATAAAAATAATAGTAAAAATAATAAAAAAGATGTTTCCTGAAGTGCATTCTAAGAGCAACTTAAAATTTCTTCAAACGAAGCAATCAATTCTGACTATAGAGAAAATATTTTATACGTTACCAGCAATAATCAAACAAACTCAGGGTCGTAACCAGGTAGTATGCGAAAATATCATTCTAATATTCATTTGCTCTGGGCTTTCATTTTTTATTTTGATCATTTACTTTGGTTTTCCAATTCATTCGTCGTAAAACAGGTATTCTTGATTAACCTGTAGTATTTATAGTTTTTGAAAAAACAGTGTTGAAAATAGCATAAGTACTTTCGTACTCCCAATTATGAAGATCGAAGATCTGCATTCGAAGTCCTGGTCAAATATCTAAGAATATTCCATTTGGGTAATCCTGCATTGAACGCTGACCGCACGCGCATCGTGTACCGAGTGGACGAAAAATATTTTCGAACTATTTGAATTTCAAGCCAGTGTTGCCAGATCGCTTTCCTGAAGTTCATTTCAATTTCACGTTCAAATAAGAGAATAAATGTTTGATGTCGGAGTAATTATTTAGTACAGTGTTGATAGTCAAAATTCATTCACTGAAAAAGTGTTTCCATACTAATTTTCTGTCCAAGAATCCAAATCTGAAATCATTTTGCCTAGGAAGGATATCGTTTAAGAAAAAAATGAAAATTTCCTTGAAAGTCCTCTTGTCTATGTCATTCAAACTCTATAACTGTTTCATTAAAATGCAATATATATACACATGTACCATTAATTAGTAATTCTACGCTCAATATTAGGCAACAATTTCACACATTTACAGTCCAAGACCTACGTGACTTGAACCCATCAATAGTGACGTACTCGTCATCTCCCGTCATAACAGAGAGGGGTTTTCAAATGGGTTTGGAAATATTCCCATTTGAATTTCGGTCTCAGTGATGAACGAGAGATTCTATCTCTTTCTTGCGTGTTGAGCCGTACATCGTATAACGTGTAACATGAAATCATTGTAAATATGGCGGTTTAATGTCTAAAAAATCAACATTCGAATTAAAAAGCATTTTAATAAGAAATTAATGTATATTTCAGCGTAGAATTACTGATTAATGGTATATGTGTGTATATTTTATCCATTGTAATAGTAACAAGGCATTTTAATGAAGCAATTATAGAGTTTGAATGATATAGAAAAGAGGTCTTTCAAGGAAATTTTAGGTTTTTTCCTAAACGATAGCCTTCCGGGGCAAAATGATTTCAGATTTGGATTCTGGGACCCAAAATTAGTAAGTTAACACTTTTTCTGTGAATTTTGACGATCGACATTATACTAAATAAATATCTTCAGTTACTTTTTTGAATAGATTGCAGTGGATGAGCCGAAATTTTTCTTTCAGTTAGGCTTGGCATAAACAAAACAAAACTCATATTCCTTCCGTTCCCGAGAAATTACGCGAGTGTTTTTCTATCGGTTTTACTTCAATAGTATATCTTATATCCTTTGCTATTTCATTTTCAACGACAGGTAGTCAAATCTCCGACGTGAGATAAACCGTGGCGACACTGGCTTGAAATTCAAATCGTTCGGAAACATTTCTCGTCGACTCGGTACACGATGCGCGTGCGGTCTGCGTTCAATGCAAGATTACCTCTATTTGTAAAAATCATCTCCGTTCGAGCAACTCGAAGGCAATTCAAGAAACTACTTCAAGATATCTTGTGTCCTCTTATCATTTTGAAAGGGCTGCGAAAAATCCGAGGCAAAATGTTGTTTTTGACTGATTTAAAAGACATCATATTTTGAAAATAACCGATCAGATAAAAAAATCATGGGTTAGTAGATAACAAGTATGATCATAATACTAACCCGCTCCCATACGTGTCCCTTCCACGTCGCACCTGCAGTACCATCGTCTCCCTTGGTGTTCGTGTCTGTTCTCCTAATATTACCATACATGACGTTGGAGCCCTGATTTGTTTATTCTACTTGAAGTTTTGCTTTTGAAAAAGAAGTGGTGGATTCGGATAACACAGGTAATGGCATATTTTTTTATATTTATCTATTTTATAATATATAATATTATCTTTATTATTTTGAATGGTTGTTTCATTGTCCTGATGTAACCTTCATTGAGATTTTTTTAAACGATTTTCTCCTTAAGGAGTAAATGCTCTTAAGATTTATCCCAGAAATAATGTTGAATTGTGTTCAGCAAAACATCGAAGACATTTTGATTGATCTCAGACATATTGTTAAACTGTAGTCTTTTTTGTTTTAGGCTTCAAAAATTCATCGGAAACAAGATCCGTGGCCTGAAAATATCAACTTGACCGGATGAAAGCTTAATTTAAAAAATTATTTGACCTAACCTAACCCAACTAGTTTCATCAAAGGAATCGTATGGAAGTTATTCAGAAGTACAAATTGGATATTGAAGACATCATTATTCCTCATTCAAATATCATATGAAACGAAGATATGTTCAGAGGCCCAAAATATAGAAGGCGTATTTCGTTAGTCTAAAAATAGATGACATTCAAGTGGTGCTAGATTGACCTCCCTACCGAAATAATTGGTTCATCGATTCCATTGCCAGATAAACCAGGAAAACAGTAGACAAGCAAGCAATAGTTTACAATTTCCAGACTGAGTTTTTGAAAGCAGGAAAACGAGATGCTTCGAATATACTCATGTTTTCCCACACATGATAAAAAAATCTAAAAAGTTTGATGAATGAAAAAATTTCATTTCTTACATCTCTATAATCTCTGGCAATGCTTGACTCGACAATAATATTAAATGATTAAAAACACCAACGAAAAATATTCGCTTTAACAAAATGTAAACGAAGAATCCTACTCTCCAAGAGAGTCATGCCGAGTATCGAGTACTTATGGTAAAAGTATGTTACAATATTTGGTTGACCGTACTGCTATGCGTTTGTCTACCTTCTTTATATAGAGATATCAACAACGTTACGATTCCAGATATACTCGATCTATGAAAATACAGGAGAAGAAAAAACTGGTTTATTGGTCAATATCCCAAGTGCAAATCATGCCAATAGCAATTGTTTTTTTTTAAGGAAGCAGGAACGCTGGCAATTTAGCCCACGTTCAACCTTCATTCCTTGAACCTTATATATTAAGTATGACTTGTCATATTCAACATTTATCCAACAATTAATCAGTGATATAGCCTCAAATCATATGGACATATATATCACCCATACCTCTGCCTGATTGAAACCGACAGCCGCATGTGTGCAAAGTGCAAAGCAGATGTTCTTTTCACTGAGCCACATGCAGTGGTATCCAATAGAAATATTTGTAACACGATTCGAAGGAATTATGACTTAATATACAGATATAAAGTCAAACAAGGAGCGATTGATTCTGAGAAATACTTCTTATAACTTATTATAGAGACTTATTGAAACTAGATTAATTTATGTACTGATTTATAACTTTGGCACCCGATGACTTCAACGATGGAGTCTTCAAACCTGGTGCAATTCTGTGAACATTGGATTAGTTCATATTAAGCTATTGTATGAAGAAGCCATACAGACGCAGAGAACATTGCAATCGAGATTTTTCATCGACTGCTGATAAGGCGTGGTCTTAGCAACACCAGATACATTCAACACAAGAGGATCCTTTATAAATTACCAGAAACGAAGGACTTCTTCCAGCGACACATAATTTAGACGATTTCCTATAGAAGGTATGAAAAGACAATGTATCTAAATTTGTACCTAATATGTACTCTTTCAGCAATAAATAAATAGATTCATATTGTTATCCATTGTTTTACTAATTACCACCAGTTTGAATATATATGTTACCAAATAATTTTGGCCATTCAATTCAGCCAAATAACCCTCTGTTCTTTGTAACGCCATAGTATTGAAGTTGAATTTGTTTCTCCTAGATGTTAAGTCAGTATTGAAATCTCAATACCCTTAGAGGAACACAATATCAGCTGATTCAGCTGTCCTGTAAATATTTGACATGATCTCGTAGTCTTTGCTTAAACCCAATCGAAATTCTTTAAACTCTTGAAATGTTATAACAAAATGGCTGAATGGTCATATCTTTAACTGCCAAACTAAAAACGCTTAGTTATCGAAGCCTCTAAGTTTTTCGAATTGATATTGAACTTCAATAGTAGAAAATAATGGGCATATTTCTTCTTTCCAGAAGACTTTTTTAACGTAAATTGAATCGTTAACTCATATGAGAGAGAAAAAATTGAAAAATCGAAGGCCCACAGCAAAGTAGTATGGGAATAAAATTAACGCATACCCCTGGAGCCGTCCCTGATTTTATTAAATTATTGTCGGTTCGGTACGGAACATTCCCGTAAATTATAGTCAATGCACCAACTTTTAAGCTACAATGCATAATTTACGCATGATGACTTAACCCCGACATCCTCTATATGGTAAACTACACAGTTTCATTCATTCAAATACAGGTCGAAAAAATTATAGTCCATCATGAAAATCTCTGCTAAAAGTGGACTCAAAGGATTTCCCATGATCAAACCATTTTCACTACTGTAATAGATGTTGTTGAAAGAAAAATAATTTTGTTCAATGCAAACGTCCAACAGATTCAATATTTCTGATTTAATTATGTATAATATATAATATATATAATGTGAATTACTCACCCCTACTTAACTTGTTTAATTAGTTTTTATTACCTTTCATACTAACTGTACAATGGCTCGGTGTGGATTTTCCTGTTATTCATCCAACTTGTTCTACGATTTGTTTATAATACCATACTCTTCATTCTGTTTTTCATTCTTGATAAAGCTGCTGTGTCAGCGAAACGTCGTCGAATTTTTTTCAAATAAAGTGTAGATTAAAGTTAAACCTTGTGTTTTTATCTCATTTATATCATGGATCTACATCAAGTAACGGCCTCCACAATTCAAATCCGAAAGAAATAATGAGGTAGAGTCATAGGTTCTCTATTCAGTTTATACTGCTCAGAATCTTATTTCATATTTTATATATTTGTATATATAAAAGTAATATAAGTATCTGATCATCAAAATCAAAAAAAAAAAAGTATATCAAAATAGACATTCTAGTTTATAGCGATTCCCAATGAGCAGGATTTTTGCATGGGCCTTAAATACGTAATTACAAAAACTGTCAAAAGTCCCATCGATCACTCTGGTTCGTTGTTTCCATCAGAGCTGCTGCTACAAAAATAATCAATAGAAAGTTCAACAATCGTTGAAAATTCTGTACGAAGATGTAACAACACTATACGAGACTCCGTTCTCGAGTTATCGCAATTTCTAACCACAGATATGCATACATTTCCGTTCCACCTATGAAGTAGTCTTCTCGGTGTCTTTTAATGTTGTTTCCCCAATAAGGCTACTCCACGAAATATTTCGCTCAAGGAAATTCATTTTTTTGCTTATTCTTCCTCTTTTACCTCAATTTGGGATGACTCTTCTAAGAAGAGAGATATATCAGTTAGATTCTCATCGATTTCAAAAGACTCTTCTTCTTGTCTAGTTGATTCAGGATTATTGCAAGAGTACCCCCAATAATTGGTACAGACTGATGAATAAAACAATCCAGCTCTACTGCACCCATAATTATTCGAGACTTTCTTGCAATTGCAGAAAACTGTATATAGAATTTTCTCTGGACCAGGTCTCAAATAACTATCATTTTCCAACACCAATCCCAAAGATTCATTTCATAATCGCAGCCACACTTAGACTTCGTCGAACCTAGGAGTATTCATAAACAGAAGCTGATGTTAGAGGACGACAAGATAACTTCACACTTCTATTATTCCTAAAATTTTTCACGTTATTCTAAAATCTATACTTGACCGAACACTGATCCACAATACAACGTTTGCAAATTCGCGAACAGATATCAAGAACATGATCATATCCACCTTGAAGTCTTAGTAGATGTGTCCGTAAGAAATTAGCACTTTATACTAATATAAGTCATACATATAACCAAAACATTTAGCATACGGAAAAATTATATCATAACGAAATCAATCTCGTACAAGGAAGAAACTATTTCTACTGAAGATTGCAATTCTGTGAAATCATGTTACCAAATTGTGATCGAAAAGAGAACATCTGAAATATTTAATTCTCGGATGTAGCAGCTTTTTATCTCGACCATACAGTGAACTAACAGAATTGCCAATATTGGTTCAAAAGGAATTCACATTAAATTCAAGAAGCTCTCAGTTAATCGCCTCGAAAACTTTATGTATGTGCCAGCATAATGATCGAACCATATTTCTTTGAAGAAACTTTCCGAACTTCCATGCCCAGAAATAAGCTAGAGGCCCGCTCTACTACGCAAAAAATGTGGATATTTCGACTTGATGTTTGCCATTAGATGGCCAGCCAAGTGCCCTCATATTTAACCTCTCCACTTCTTTTGTGGAGTTATTTGAAATCCAAAGTTTTCCTGAATGTACTGAGTAATACACACAACCAAATTCACATGGAATCACCCGTTATTTTGAATAGTACTCAGGGATTTTAGAAATTTCGAAGGATTGCTAGAATTGATCCTTTTTGAGATATTCCAATTAAAAAAAGAAATAAATTAAGGTTTATTTTAAGAAACATAAAATCGAATAAAATGAGTGACTTTCCGCATGTAGTAAAAAATTGAAAATTGTTTTCTCATGGAGTAGGTGTTTTTTTCTCGACCTCAGTAGCTTGCATTACCTCCTCTTGCCCTGATACAAGCCTGAATCCGACGATCATCTGATCTCACAGCAATTCCAGTCTCATCCGAAAAAAAAACATTTCGCCAATTCGCAATATTCCAATTTTGGTGCTCGATACACCAATTAAGTCGGTTAATTTTTTGTTCTTCCGTTTAGCTCTGAAACTATTAAGGTCCTTCTGCTGTATAAACCCCTTGCACGACGTTTTTGACGTATCGTTTCGACTGATACACTGATACCTGTTCCTTCCAGAAATTGCCTTTGAAGTATGGGGGAAGATGTACTGGGGTCTCTTCTTGCAATTTGGCACAAAAAGCGGTCTTGTTCTTCAGAAGTGATCTTCCTACGACTTTTTCTAGGCCTATTTGGCAGAGATTGTAGCTCCACATATCGAGATAGGTTTTTAAAATCACCCCCTGTGATACCACCATTGTGGCCACTATAGCCCTCTGTGTCAGCCCTTCTCCAACGAGAGCAATTATTTGACCCCTCTGCATATCGGGCAATCCAACGTAAGGCATTTTCGATTATGATTATAGGCTTTTTTAAATTTTGAAATTCACAGTTTTAAATCTCAGTGACGATTGAGTACAATATCTCGAATATGTGGTGATAATTCAACATTTCTTAGGTCAAAGAACCATGGTTAAAAACAATCAATAATGTGAAATACCGAGTGATTCCATATAAATTTGATTGTGTGTATAAAAGGTCTGAACTGTCGCACAAGAACGAAAATATGAAATATTTCACCTAAAATGATTCGAAATGTTCATGAAGAATCATAAAATCATCTCGATTTCATGTTTCTACGAAAATTGACTGGTCGACAGGGAGCCATTGACTGGCCAGACAGGTCACTTGATATGACTCCTGTGATCTTATTTCAATTGGGTTATCTGGAATTCAAAATCTCTTTAAAAGCACCAAGAAATATTGAAGATCTGATTTGCCGCATACTAACGAAAAATAAGAAAAGATAGGAAATGTTCAATGACCATTGTGAAGTTGTAAAACAGTAGTCACTTCGAGCAAATGCAAAAATGAAATCTTGATATTCGTCTGCTTTGTTGTCCACAAATTATTCTTCTTGCATTATAAGGGTCTAGGAATATAAGGTCCCAGCTAGCAGTTGAGATGGCAATATACAGACATTATTAATCGGAAGATGGATAATTTCTAAATATATTCTTTCTTGCAAAAAAGTATATTTTTCATTCTTATGGCAGAAATATAGAATTCAGCCTCTTCCACTGCTGCTTCAAAAATTTATAGTTGATAACTAATTGGATTCAGGGAACCGTTACTTGATGGCAATTTGTTTTCATGTTTAATAAATGTTCAAAGTATGAATTTCCACAAAAGTTTTAATGAGTATAGCGTGTTTCGTCACCAGCGTAGCTTCATCAGAAACTAAATAGATATTTCAAAAGTATTCGTAAATAAGTGGAAACCATAAATAACGGATGTAAAGATGGGTGATTGGTACGTTAGAGGCAAACTCAAACATAGGTGGCCAAACAAGTTTGGTCTAACTTCAACATATTCAGCAATCGAGGAAAATAATTTCAATTAGTTATCGAGAAAATGGCCCAAATTACTGATTTCTTTAATTTCCGTATGTTTCAGTTAGCTCTGTCAGTTACTAACCTCAATACTCCCAAATTAGTATTGAACATCAGATTTTAACCTGAGAGAAATACCTTCTAGTATAATGGATATAAAAACATATACCGGGTGTCAAGATCTTATGTGATATCTGATAATTCATTACCTTAAAAGATGAAGAAATGCGTCAAAGAAACAGATTATGGAGTTTTTTCTGTTAATTCCATTTTACAATTGAATTTAACAGTTGGTTCTAGCTACAATACTGAATGAATCACTCTAAAGCGTCAAATACAGGTTAACAAAAGATAAAGTTAAGTTTTGTAGTGGAAAGCTGCCATTTCATGTTGCACGGGATAAAACGACGTATTGTGAATTACGATGTCTGTTTGAGGCGGCTTATGAAAGATGGAGAATTGATGTCTATTAATTGATTTGGTAATAGTTAAATCCAGAAATTTGATTAAATCATTTTGTTCACGTTTAAAAGTGAATAGTGAATTTTATTTTTGGATGAATTGAAGTTATGAACTTTTCGAAAATATTAAACTGACGCTCAGTAACATTCAAGAATTTTTATTCAAGGAACAAGATTCATCCTACCGTAGAATATTCAATATCCGTCCTTGAAAGAGCTGGTTTTCCGATCCACCCTTCATAATCACCGTCGACCGGGGCCGCAAAACAGTGGTACATCATGGTCAGATGTCGCAAATAGGAGCAATGGACTGCAGTTTTGGTCTTATTTGACCTCGTCAGCATTGCATTCCCATTCACAACAACAGGCTACATTGCCGCCTACTCATCTCAATTCGTTGGAGCGCTAGTAAACATGTAAATGTTACTGCGCCCTTCAACGAACCGAGACAGAAGCCACTTCACCATTGCCACCGAGAAACCGTGATAACAAAGAGTATGTAAACTGAAAAACTTCGAGCAGTCAAACTAGTTCGACAATTCACCGCAACGCTACACACCATGTCACCTAGGAAGCGGTCTGTCGAAAGACCGATGCCCTCACTCCTATTTGGTTGTCAACCAGACATACACAAAATCTCTGAAATTTACTAATTGCGCGATTATCGCAATGTGTAGACACATAGTAAACATGAAAACCACCTCCTTCAAGGAGGGATATTTAACATTCTACGGAAGGTTGAATATTGTTCCTTGAATAAAAATTCTTCAATGTGTCTGCACATTGCGATAATCTCGCAAGTAGTAATGTTCAGAGATTTTGTGTATGCCTGGTTGACAACCAGATAGGAATGAGGGCGTCCGTCCTTCGACACTTGAAATAATGAATGAAATGAAATTCAGTAAAGAAATTTTATATACAGGGTGACTCAGGAGGAGGGGGAGATATTTTCGGTAGTGGTAGGCAACATTCCTGGTTTGTCGGAATGATACATCTTTTTGACTTACGCGACTCCATTCCGCATATACAAGTTGTTTAGTGTGAACTGCCAAAATTTTTCAAACATGATAACTCTGAAATCGCTTATTCGATTTGAATAAAAATTTCAGGAGTGTCAGTTACCTAGTAGACCAACTATTCGCAGAGGAAATTTCTCTGGTACAGAGCGGACTAAAGAAACTCAATTTTATGAATAGATAATAAAACAACACTCTGCACATCACTTGAGCGAAATTCTGAATACATCATCAGAATAAGAAAAGGTAGCTCTCTCAATATGCTACCAGAACATTTCTATCATACCTAAGGTATTTTATTAAAAAAATATTCATTTTGGAATAATGTTTTAGTTTTCAGTCCAATGCTCAGAGACAATTCTGAATACTAGGCCATTAACGTCTGAATTGATGAAAAAAATTGATACAATTACAGTTGATAAAATATGTTAGGTTTCAGTTGAAAACGTCACTTAAATCTACAGGGTTTTACATTTAATATTGATAACCATATCACTTCTAACCCATTCAGAAAATGTTCTCGACGCCATTATGGCAACTTGCGAAATGACAATTTGGATACTTTATTCTGTTTCATGAAATTCTGTTCTTGCTCACAAATCGATATCTATCACTGATCATTAAATATTTGACGAATACAGTTGGCGAAATGTACAAAATAAGTTGACTACGGTGCGGTCGTACATGCCAGGTATTTCGTAAAAACCTCCCTCGAAAAATAGGTCACTCCTTTCTTTTCACATAAAATTTAATGATAGCGAGCTTTCATGGATACTGATTGCCATAACATTTTCAGATCAAAACAATCTAAATATTTCCCTTTATTTTTATGTTAAGAAATTATTTGTCTTTCCATGATATAGTAAGAATAAACGTGTAACAACTCACTTATCCAGGACAATATGAAATGTTTCCAAATTCAGTGGTCACATAATAAACAGGAAATGTCAGTTATTTATTCTGGTACTTTTGTTTTTCTCTCAGTGTTAATATCATTTAAATCCCACCTCTTATGTATCTAATAAGTTTAATTGACGAGGCTTTTACGTGATAGAAATCCATTTTCACAAATACAAGTAAACGATGATTTCTACTAAAATATATTATTAAATGCTCGACGCCTTTCAATACACAGTATCTTTATCAAGAGCGAATGAATACTACAAATATATCTTAGTAATAAATTTTTATATATACTAAAGAGGCAATCCACTCAGAGCTATCCGACAAAATTATTTTTTATTTAACGATTGTTTTTATAAAAGTGATGAGGGACTTATAATGGGAAACCCTTTAAGCCCACTTTGAGCAGAAATCTTCATGGATAACATAGAAAAAACTATTCATTAACACCCGCTTAGTAAACATTTCCTATATTGGTATATTGTCGATGACATTATTGTGTGTTTCACAGGAACAAACAGACAGTTCACTGCATTCGAAAATTTCATCAACAATCTGCACCCAAAAATAAAATTCATTTCTGAAATAGAACAGAACAATTCGATCAATTTCCTAGACCTAACAATAATAAGGTCAAATAATAAACACCAGTTTTCAATTTATCATAAGCCTTCTCATAGAGATATCACAATTCATTATACATCGGCACATCCTCACCAACATAAAGTTGCAGCATTTAACTGCTATATACATAGACTTTTGACGATGTCTAATTATAATTATTTCAAAGAATTGAATTTGATAAAACAGATCGCAATAAATAATGGTTATGATGCAATTTTTAGCTAGCAGCATACTACAAAATAAAAAACAAAAATTAGCTTTACAACATATATATCCAATCGGTGAACACCAAGACGAGAATTCAATAATTTAACATATATAGGCAATAGTAGAAATAATGTGAAATCCCTTCTTAACAATTCAAATTTAAATATAGCGTTCAAAACATCAACAAACTTAGGTTCATTTATCAGGAATTATAAACCTCCAATTAATAAAGAAACTAAATCAGGTGTTTATAGATTGGATTGTGCAGATTGCAATTGTTTTTATATACGTAGAACAGGAAGAAATTTTAATGTTTGAACCTCTGAACATAAACGCAGTTTCATCAATGGAAAAACCGATTCACATTATTCAAATCATCTTAGGGAAAAGGGTCACTCTTTCAATTCAGAATTTAAAATCCTACATTCTGAGAAGAGAGGTATAAAACTCTTCTGGAAGCACTTGAAATTAACTGATTTAGAAATTCATCGGAAATTCTTAATGATCAGGTAGACATAAAAAACTCACCCTCATCAAATTTATTTCCTAAACATTAGTTCAAGTACAGATACCTCTGAGTGGATTGCCTCTTCAGTATATATAAAAATTTGGTAGTAAGATATATTTGTATTATTCATTCGCTCTTGATAAAGATACTGTGTATCGAAACGCGTCGAGCATTTAATAATATATTTTAATAGAAATCATCGTTCACTTGTATTTGTATCTAATAAGTATTTATTGTTGCTAATCGTTCGATTTTTCACTGAAAAACTATTATAACAGCGGACAGATTATGCCTTTTCTATTTTCGAATCAAGAATATGTAGATATGGTATTCAGTTATGTATTATGCAGACATGCAGACAACCGAACAGTAATTTTCTCGAACTTTTTTGTTCATACAAAAAAATGGAACTTTTCCAAACAGCATGATGCTAGAAAGCAAAATTCAGGCGGCTGAGAAGTTCTCCCAACTATTGAAAATGACCCTTAAACGAGTGATCTGGGGTTGACCCAAACAACAACTTGGCGAGTTTAGAAAAATGAGAAATACCATATATATCATTATCAAGTGCAGGAACTCCAAGTAAATGACTTCAACCTCCGTCGAACCTTTTGCCGTTGGATCGTTGGACATCAGCCACATGTGTATTGAATATTATTTAGCGATGAGGCCACTTTTATGAAAAGCAGTGTATTCAATTAGCGCAATTCACATGAATGGGCACAGGAAAATCCTAGACTAATACGCCAAAACCATTTTCAATATAGGTTTTCGGTGAATATTTGGTTGGGAATGGTGAATGGTTTTTCTATTGGTCCTCACTTCTTCGAAGATAGACTAAATGGAGACATTACCTAGAATTCCTTCAGTAGACGCTACCAAATTTCCTGAATGGAATTGAAATTCGAGGAATCTATTTCCAACACGATGGGGCTCCCCATCACTTTACTAACAATGTAGTCAATTTTTTGAATAAAACTTATCCTAATAGGTGGATTGGTCGAGGTGGACCGATAAGTTGGCCACCTCGATCACCGGATTTGAATCCCCTTGGTTTTTTCTGATGGAACTATTTAAAATATAATGTTTATCAAGTTGAAATACTGAAATACTTTGATCCAAAGAACTACGGATTGTTGTGAAATTCTAAGAGATAATATCTAACCTAATTCGAATATCTAATGGTAGCATTGTGAAAAAAGCAAGAAAATGCATTGAGCCAAGCGGAAACCGTTTTGTGCACCCGATTTGTACCGACTATCGCTAAGTTTATGTACCCGAGTTCCTATTTCACTCTAATGTTCCAGGTGTGTTTTTTCCATGCGTTATTGGATAAAATTGCAATTTTTGTTTCTTAATAAAAACTATGTGATAATTGGATAATGTGTTGGTAAATGATTTCTTTTAGGTCCTGATTTTTTTCTTTTCTCCTGAACCTGAGAGTAGATGTTAGAGCGAATTGACCAAAAAAATTCTCGAGGTGTGATATGAATGTGTTTTATACGGTCTTAAACGATCTTTTGAGATTTCACACGGAATCACACTGGATATTTTTTTTGAGCGCTATACTGAATGCTATTTTTCGATTTTGTCCCTACGATCCAAAGAGTCAGAGGACAAATTGAACGAAAACATGTTTTAGCCGAATAACAATTTTTTTCCGCACAATACTCAAGGTGTGATAGAAATGTGTTTTATGTTGTTTGGATCATCCATATTTCTAGTCTACAAATATTACTTAATTTTTTTATTCCACTGATGTACATGGTGTCATTTTGGCATTTAACAGAAAAAACTTTTTTTCAATCCGGTCCCGGTTTAGGATGAAATCAAAAATCTCGTATTATAGAACTCATCAATGGAATTCTATAATGAAATTTTCATCCAAATCGATCAAGTCGTTTAAGAGTTATGAGGCAAGAAAAATCTACCACTTTCATAAAAAACACCCTGTAGAGTAAGAAGAAAAGCGCGATGATTGAAAAAAAGTACGATTCCGATACACCGAGAGCGTTTCCTATCACCCCAAAAAGCATCTCCCTCTCTTCCTGAATCATCCTGTAAATCGGAAGCTCGAAGAATCGAAACCGTCTCATCAAAGTTTATAGCTATTACTAAAATTGGTCAAATGAGAAAAAATTGTCACTTATCATTTCTTCCCAAGCTTGTTGTGTCGGAAACCATTTGTAGGACCTTTTTTCATCGAAGGTAATCTCAATGGGGACACTTATCTGTAGTTTTTGCAAGAATTAACAAATCCCAGGCTTCTTCGAAACAGGTTACAAATATTAAATAATTAAGTGTACATAAAATTACTTTTATTTATCATTCAAATTGGATTTACATCAAATGACGGCCACTAATGTTCAATTATTGACATTTGATTAGTGGCGTCTCATTTATCTCAGTATGCAAAGCATTGCGAGGATTATTATTTGAAAAGAGGTCATCAATAATTTCAAAATATCAAATTCAATAAAGAAAATTAGTTAATTTTTCATCTCTATATCTTCACTCCTTAAAGAAGTATTTTTCTTACCACAGGTGGAGTAAATTCACTAATTCTCAGAGTTGAAATAACGAATAAAATGAAATTCAGTAATGAAATTTTATATACATCGGAAGCTCGAAAAATTAAAAGCACCTCAACAAAGTTTATAGCTATTACTAAATTTTGTCAAACGAAAAATAATGTCTCTTTTCATTTCTTCCCAAGCTTTTATATAATTGAGATATGTGAGATGTCGAATACGAAACGTTTCAATTTTGCTTTATATCTCAGAAATGAAGACGGTCATAAAGATTTAATTTCCGGAATCGTAAGGACCATTGCATCTCTTCATTTTTCGTAACAGCTAGATAAAGCAAAAATTGGCGAATATAATACATTCATCAATCTAGATTTAAATTGCTTCATTGTAGAGAGAAGTAAATGGGTACACTTTGATTGAGCCATTCGAAATTTGAAGGGACTTATTTTAAGATCAATTTTAAAAGTTAGTGTTAATTTAAATCAAGGACAACGACTAATTCACTTATTTTCTTGCTTCGTAAAATGTGTCGGAAAATTTTGAAAATGAGTCAAAATTAAACGGGAACAGCCAAAGAAATATTGGAATGAAAATAGCGCATACATACAATGCATACATAGCGTAATTTTAAAATAGTCGAAATTTGTAGCAGCTTATCTTCAGAATGTTTCAGAAATGTAGAGGTTTCTTTTCCACTAAAATTATGAGCGAATAATAATATTGCTACCGGTATGGGGTCACACACACGAAGAAAAACGTCGATGGTTAACATAAACACTCGTTGTAAATGTGAATGTAAGATTAAAGAAATACACGTGGTTCGCTAGTAGACTACGGTGGTTTGGCACTATGGCCAGTGGCATGGGTCTGTGAAGTCGGCTCGTGGCAACGCGTGCTGCAGCCGATTTACGGAGATAGTGTGAACTCGATGGGGTCGACGAAGGAAAAAGAGCGAGTCTTTTTTATGACTTTGACATATTTTTTATTCAAGTACCAGTTTTACAACTTTTAACTCTACATCTCTTATTGATTGATAGGGAAAATAGAACAATTTTAGGCTTCTAAGCCGTGATTGGAGTGATCTGAATGTAATATAAAATAATTGAATTGAGTACAATTTATTTTGTCGTCCTAGTGACGACGGTCCTAACATATTTATTTCACAAGATTCTTATATTTAATCCGGGTATTCTCGAAGCACCATCCTTGGCCTTCTGTATTTTCTCGGTTCGTCTTCCTCGTAGTCTCCTTGGGTGTTCAACAATGGATTTGAGTGGTCGTCAACTGCTTGCAATGCTTTCACCGCTGGCTCTCTTTTATGAACTCCATCACACTCGGGATCTGCAGATCTCGATGTATCTGGGAATTTGGCACCTACCAAGGGGCGTCCACGGTCATCCTCAATGCTTTGTTCTGCACAACTTAGAGCTTCCGAATATGACTTGCAGCTGGATGTCCCCAGACTGTTGACTCGTATGTCATCATGGGACTGATGATGATCTTGTAGAGCTTCAGCTTGTTCGCTGCGCTCAGGTTGGTCCTGCATCTCAAACTGATTTCATGAAAAAATATAAATCCACCACCCGGTAATTAATACCATTGCAAGGCAATGATTATAATCAAAACATATCCTGGAATAATTATATATTAGGATAACGTTAAATGTTATGAGAATATATCAATCTACCAGAATATATACATACTATATATATATATATATATATATATATATATATATATATATATATATATATATATATATATATATTTGATTCTCTGTTTTATCGCAAACTTGTTGCACCCCAGTCAGTATTTCGTTCGAAAAAATTAAAGAAATAACATTATTTTTTTAAGGAACAATAGGTTATTATTGAGAATTTAAATAATGAAGAAAACATCAAAATCATACGCACATTTTGAACAATTGAATGTTAATCATTGTTGAAATCATTTGGTGTAAATTATTAACTTTGGGACTGAAATATTTCATTGTGTTACACTTCCTTATCAAAAGTCCATCTCAAAACTCAAAGCACGTTTTGCCAGCTAACATTGCACCATCAATAGATGATAGTACACTAAACGTTTTATTATACGGCTTTATCATTTATACCTAATATATTCCTGCTACTAGACGTTTCCGACAAACTGTCGTTCTGATTGGTCGAACGCGCTTTGAGTGGGTGTATCTAATCTTACAGACTTTACAGTACACTAAACGGAATCGGACTTTTGTTCTTAGTTAGTAGTTGTTTACATTTCATTTTTCATGGATATTTTCAAGAGTTTCAGTGTATTCTCGTTCATAACATTTTTCATCAATTCCACATTCTCAAGAACTATTCTATGATGAAAAGCATGTTGGGCAACGCTAGATTTTTATGTACGTCCATATTTTTAGTGTTATTCATTTTCTTTTACTCGGGTTTCAATTGATCTTCCGGACGGTCCAATATACTTTCACTCTATAACTTATTCAATATATGCCAGTCTCATCCTACGATGTAGTTTTGTCTTTATCGTTTACGTACAAGCTTTTCAAGGTTGAATTTAATGTGCAGGTCAATTTCATATTGACATTTAGCTAAGCCTTTGATGTATTGCGGATATTTTCTACTCTCGATCCGCGGTACACTAAGGGGTTAGAACATTTTTTCAAGTAATGGAGTAGTGTAGAGTGTTTTCATTTCTGTTGATGATGGAAAGAAACCTAAAAATTTCATGCATGCCATATTTCACGGATTTTATATTCTCAGACTTGTACATGTGCAGACAGTAACGAATAAGAAGCAAGATGACTATGATGGTAGCGTAATGAATTTCTATTATAATCATGTTAGAGCAAACTATAACAGAATCCTATACCCTCTATAACATTTGGTCAATGCGTGAAAAAAAGTCATTCGATTGCCTTATTTTTTACTGCAGAGACCAAATGTAACAATCGATTGTTTCTATCACGTCGGAGCTTTTGCCAACCCCTTAATCTCGAGATGGACTAATTTGGGCGAAACCCCCTACCCTCTGCAGCTCCTATTTCGAAATTCATTATAGGGCAAGTGGATCGAGTGACATATCTTTAGAAAGGTTTTTCAATTCTCTATTCAAAAATGTCATCTTTATGAACGTTAAATATCACGTTAACAATCCAATTACATCAAAAGTTTGTTCTTCAACGAAAATTTGACAATTCTTCAAATAAATTAAGTTCTCAAAATGACCTCCGACATCCACTTAATGATACAATTCTAATTCTCGGCTATCATTCTCATGTAACGATTTTTGTCATCAACACTTCCATGTCTTATATTCTCAAAGAAATGTAATAGTTTGAGGTATTGATAAATATTTTGTAGGGAACGCACAATAGCTTATATCATAACCATCTGTGATGATAAATCTGCTTCACATTTGTCGATCATTTCCGCAATACTTCTAATCATGATTGTCGTTTGTTAGACAAACATTGAAACTGCTTTACTCATCTGATGAGCGGGTCAAAATTCTATTATACATACTAGTTGGGCCAGAGGAAAAGTCAAGGATTTTCAGTGTGAACTATGCAGAGAAACCGGTACAACAGCAGTATGTTTTATATTTAATGAACAAATACACACACCACAAAAATTATCACATCACCTGATATTCTGAATTACACAATCGATTAAGCAGCTCGATCGCATTTCCTTTGTCAACATATGTTTTTGGACATATGAACAAACACGTCGGAAACAATAATGAGTTTATTTGACTATCAGTATTCATTCAATTTCTATTCAGTTTTCGCACTAAATTAATGCAAGCTTTCTGTGTTTCTTGTCGATTTTGGAAGTTTTTGAATTAATTGTAATGGCTGCTGAACGTCATGGACGCTATTTGAGTGATCATGAAGTGGTAAGAATTGTTACACTTCTAGAGGAGGGGCGAATCCAACTTTTTGAATGTTAACCAAAGCACTATTTTAAGAGCCATTAATCGGTACCACGAAACAGGGGAATAAGGAAGAAGGGCCAGACAGGGAAGAAATCGGATAACAACACCAGTTGATGATCTTTGGCTTCGTTTAACTGCACTAAGAGTTCGGCACTGTATGGCTAGAATGCTACAAATGAACTTTCACTTTCCCTAAATGTGCATATTTCATTGCAAACTGTTAGGAACAGGCTCAGAGAAGACGATATCTCGGTAAAAAGCCACCCTTGATGGCTTCTGCCGACCCGCTTCTCACCAGAGAGCACCGAGTTGCAAGACCTCAGTTTGCGATCGAACATGCGAATTGGGGTGTTCCAAAATGGTCGAATGTTCTCTTTTCCGACGAGTCCAGGTTCTGTCTAGTATCCAATGATAGACGCATGCCTGCATACAGACAACCTGGGGAACGGTAGCAGCAATGCACTATCCGTCAAACCGGAGGGGGCTCAGTAATGATGTGGGAGGCATTTCTTTCATTGGTCGAACTGAGTTAGTCCTAGTGAATATTGGAAGAATGACAGTGGCCAGATGTATCGCATATATCCTTGAACCCCATGTTGTACCCTTTGGCTCATTGATTGGCTAAAACTTCATTTATATGCATGATAATGCTCGGCCTCATGCAGCTAGAGTAGTTACAGAATTCCTGCAAAATGCCGAAAATTGATATTTTAAGATGGCCAGCCCGAAGTCCCGACTTGGATCCCATAGAACATGTTTGGGACAACAAGGGGTGGCAAATTCAGCAACAAAGGATGCCTTGTAGAACACTCCAATAACTAGAAAATCTGCTTCCTGAAATCTGGAACTCAGTGACTCAACAGTACACCCCAAATTTGTTCGAGGGGCTTCCGAGACGTATACTGGCAGTAATTAGGGCCCGGGAAGGAAACACTCGATTTTGAAAATGATTAGTAACCATTCGATGCTAGTTGATTGTTCTCTTCGCGAATGTTTGAAGATGGTAGATTTTTTTAATTTTTACATTAACTCGGAAATTGTTGATATTTTCCATCATAAACTTATCTTTTTTGAATGGTATCTTCTTATTTTACATTTCTGAAATTTTCCAAGCGACTCCTGAATGACCAACCTAAAAGTTTATATAGTATTGTCGTAAAAGTAGGGTGATGCGACAAATTTTGTGGGGAGTGTATTCAACAACGTGTTTGGTGGCTAACAAGAAACATGAAGTTCAACAACGGCCTAGACGGAACGAAGCAACTAAAGTGGCAAATGGAAAACAAATACATACATCTGCGAATTATCATGTGTGTTTGGTATATCGGCTTCAACAGTCAACAGGATCGTGAAACATCACCAATTTCACCCTCATGAAGTGAAACTCGTTCATGAAATAATCGAGGACGATCCTGATCGCTGCTTGCAATTTTAGGTGAGAATATTTACAGTAATCCATATATTTTTTATACTACCTTTTTTTTACGATAGTAACTTTACTCTCGATGGTGAAGGGAAAAGGCATAATTGCCGATTCTGAGATACCAAGAATCCTCATTGATTCACACAGGTATACACACACGACTCAGAAATTGAATATGTGAGCTGGAATTTTTGGAAATCATTTGTAGGACTTTTCTTCATCGAAGGTTATCTCAATGGGGTCACTTATTTGCAGTTGTAGGAAGAATAAATGGATTCCAGGCTTACATAAGTTTCAGAAAATTATGAATTTCTCTCAGAGAATGAGATACAAGATAGTGCTCCTCCACATTCAGTGTATGCGAGCTACAATATTTGGATGCAAATTTCCTAGGTCGGTGGATCACCAGAAGTGAAACACTTGTGTGGCCAGCCAGATCACCTCAATTGAGTCCTTCAGATTTCTTCTTATGGGGTCATCTTAAATTGAGAGTTTATGCTACACAACCTGAAAACTTGGAAGAGTTGCAGAGAAGGAACATCTCCGAATGCAGACACCAGAAATTCTTCAAAATTTTGGAGGAGAATTTACAAAATTTTGTTGTGTTAAGACTGTTTGTATAATATTAAATATGATTAAAGTCGAAATTTTTGAATAACGAATTAAAAGACCTCTCCATAGATATATTACTACACCTATTCTCCCTATATAGTATGAAGTTTGATTTAGGCGCTGCTAAGGTTAGGGGCGATGCTCCTAACCAACTCAGAAATTGGACCCCCTCGTATGAAAGAAAGATGTGTCTCAGCTTTTACGCCAAAATCAGTCCATCTTGTGATAGAATGGGTAGCAAACTTTCATTGGAAGACACTGTACATAATAACCGCTGGTGGTAAAGAAACTATAGTATGGCCTACTAGTTGTTCCTACTTCAAAAGCCTAAACTTATTTCTATAGATCCATCGTAAGACCTTTGTTCACACTACCCCAATAAGTTATGTAAATGAACTATTTCCTTCTATTTGTGTAGAAATCGTAATCATCCTAACGTTTTTGAACTTGCACACAAGCAAATTTATATGGAATCACTCGGTATTTCACATTAATTGTTTTTAACCATGGATCTTCAACTTCTTGTGAAGAATGAAGTTTTTTGTTGTAAAAAACTGGATAGTGTGATAAGAAATGTTGAATTATCACCACATGGTCGGGATAAATACTCAGTCGTCACTGAGATTTGAAACTGTGAATTTCAAAATTTAGAAAGCCTATAATCGCAGAGGGGTCGAATAACTGCTCTCGTTGAAGAAGGGGTGACACAGAGGGATATAGCGGCCACAATGGAGGTATCACAGGGGGTGATTTCAAATACCTACACCCGATACGTGGAGCCCTAATCTCTACAAAATAGGCCTAGTAGAAGTCGTAAGAAGATAACGTCTGAAGAACAAGACCGCTTTTTGTGCCAAATTGCAAGAAGAGACCCTAGTTCGTCGCACTCCATACTCCAAAATCAAAGACTTCATTCAAGGGGTTTATACAGCAGAAGGCCCTTAAGAGTTCCAGAGCTAACCAGTCAACAAAAAATTAACAGACCTAATTGGTGTATCGAGCACCAAAATTGGAATATTGAGCATTGGCGAAATGTTCTTTTTTCGGATGAGACCAGAAATGCTGTTCGATCAGATGACCGTCGGATTCGGGTTGTAGGGGTCGTGAAGTACAAGCTAGACTCCGAGCCACAAGGAGTGGCATCATGCTGGGAGGCAAAACAAATTTGATTTCGTTTCCTGCGAGTGTAACGGCTAGAAGTTACGTGGATCTATTACGGGAGCCCATATTGAGACTCTCGCAGGTGCCCTCAGTGACATTTTCACTTTTATGCAAGATAATACTCCTCCGCATACCAGCAACCTCTCCAGACCTAAATCCTATTGAACATTTATGGGATAATCTCAAAGAGAAAATTAGATCTTGCCAGGATAATCTAAGGACCCCACAACAGCTCATCGAAGCCGTCACAGAAGAGTGGAAGAATATCACCCCAGAGGAGGTCGAAAACCTAATCCAAAACATGCCTAGACGGATTCAAGCTTGTATCAGGGCAAGGGAAGTAATACAAGCTACTGAGGTCGAGAAAAAAACACCCACTCCTTGAGAAAACAATTTTCAATTCCGACATGCGGAAGGAGTCTCTTATTTTCTTTTATTTGTTTCTTTCTTAAAATAAACCTCAACTTATTTCTTTTCTCAATTGAAATATCTCAAAAAGGATCAATTCTGAAAATCCTTTGAAGTTTCCGAAACCCCTGAAGTAATATTGAAAATATCGAGTCATTCCATATGAATTTGGTTGTGTGTACTTCATGTGGTTCATAATTATTACATTTCATTCAATAAATGTTGTGTTAAATATAGAGTAGTTGTGAAAAAAAACTTACTTTTTATGCGCTTTAACTCTATTATTCCGGCAACTCATTTGAATTAAGCTCATACTACAGACTTTTCTTCCTCGTTATGAATACTAATCGTATTTTATTCTTCTGTCGTGAACTCGGTTGCCTATACGTAGAAAATTGCAAAGGACAATTTTTTTTTCATTTAGGATAGAAATCAAATTATCGCTAATATTGAAACAGGGAGTATGATTTCAGAAATCTTAACATCTTGTCAAAACAAATTTGCTGCAAATTATTCCAAACTTCAAAAGATGAAACGAAAACTGTTTTTTTCAATTTTAACCCTCTACCTCAATAAAAATATATCTGCGAAACTTTTATTCCTTAAATAATCTCACGTTATATTCAATGGCAATTCTGAACTTTCCTGTAAATACAAAGAAAAGGAAATTTATGAATATTAAAAATGTTTCGTATAAAAATGTTACTTGTTCGTCTTTACTTGAGTTCCTATATATCTAAGATATGTCAGATATATGGGATGCCGTATACGGCTAAGTTTATATTTTCCTGTTTATCTGAGAATTTAAGAGGCCATAAAGATTTAATTTGCGGAATCCGAACGACCATTAAAAAATGGCAAATCGCGAAATGTGCATCTCTCCATCTTTCGTAATAAAGAGATAAAGATGAAAATGTCCAAAATATTACATCAATTACAGGGAACTGCTTCATTGTAAAAATGTAAAATATATGTTTATACACTCTCCATTCCAGAAGTAAGCGAACCTTCTGAAAATAGAAACAACCAATATTAATTTTGATACAAATCTTTTTGGTTAATCAATGTATTTGCCTTCTGAATTGATACACAAATTTGCATGCTCCAACAAGTTGAAATGACTTCTCTCTCTTTTTTTTGTAGTGATTTTTAACGCGTCGGTCACCACACTTTCAATGGTCTCAATCGAATCTTGCCTCTTTCATTTCATCATCAAATGCAGCTTAGGGAAAAGATAGTAGTCGCGCAAGGCCAGGTCAGTTGAACGATATGATGGGGCATTATCGTACAAAAGAGTCCAACTGCTGCTTTCTCGATATCTGGCCGAATACGACGTATTCTAACCAGCAACCAATTCATGACGCCTCTTGTGACTGTCTGGCCACGTAGAACAAATTCGTTACAATTGTAAAAACCAGTCAGCATAACACTCACTTTTGACAGAAGTTAAAAACAAAATTGAAATTTAAGAAGCGTCAAACTCAACTGTCAAATAAAATTGAATTCCAGAATAATTTGTCGATGTTCCGTTTGTTCAGTTCTAATTAATATGAATTGAGTATACATAGACAATTGAAGATGGAATGAACAAGTTCTGCAACATGTTGGAATTACCAAGATTTTTTCTGAGGCGACTGATTTGTAGAGTAATTTGAGGAATTCAAATTAGTAATCACTAGAAAAATCATCAGAAATATCAGAGATTTAGGTTCACAGTAATTCGTTAGAATTAATTCTTTCGTCTTGCGGTTTTTATCCTTTTTTTCTTGCTTACTTTAGGTGAAAATTTGATTCTTATCTGAATCAGGACAGTTAGGTACTGAGGAAAATCGAAAAATTTGAAAATCTTGATATAAAGTCGTTGACTCCCTGAATAATACAACCACAAGGAAAGCTAATTCAAATTTTCTTGAAAATTGGGAATTAATTCTTTCGTTCTCGGTTATTTGTACTACTTATTTCACTGATTTGGCTGCTGACAACTGGCAGAAAATTTATCTGGCAATCTGTAAAAATCTTATACTTGTAGAATGATATGAGTTGTTTTCATAATTGAATTTCTATGCCTAAAGTGTGATTAAATGATATGATTTTTGAATATATGCTGAAACTTTTTATTTTCATTTAATTTTGATAGAGAATGTATCTCTTTGAATTTGAAGTAGTGAATAGTCTTGAAATTTTTATGGTAAATGAGTCGGCATCCATAAAATATGTATGAGGCAATATATGACGGGGTTCAAAATAATATGGAGAGCAATCGAGTATGAATGGCAGTGATTATAATAAGGCGTTCAGTGTAGGCAGCGTAGGATATGATAAGAAAGTTCAGTATATTAGGCGTTTAGTATATAATGCGTTGGATATACAGGGTGCTTCAACGAAAACTAAACAGAAGCTATATCTACCAAGATATTCATTTCTGATCAAAACGCAAAAACAGGTCAATTTTTGTTTCAAGGACGACATCTTTTGGGGTACAAAACTTGCCTGAAATATCAACCCCCTAAGCGGGGGTTGCAATCCTTGAGTATTTTGAATAGGGAAGGTGGGTCGAGTGATGACTCAAAAGAAAGGTGGTATTTTTATCTACATCGCATTGAACGAATTTCCATTTTTAATTGAAAACTGTAAAAGATACAGGGTGAGCAACTGAAAGATAGGGAAGACTATTTCCCTGAGACTATTCGAAATTCAATGAAGTAAAATGGAACAGAACCATGCTGATCAATGGCAGTCATCATCAAGTACTATCCTTATCTCGAATTGCAAGCAACCACTAGAGCAGGGGTGACCACCCTTGAAAATTTGGAAGAGGGTAGGTGGGTCGAGTGATACCTCGAAAGAAAGGTATTATTGTGTCTGCATCCCCGTGAACGAATTTTCATTTTTGATTGAAAATTGTAGAAAATACAGAGTGAGCTACTGAAAAATAGAGGAGACTATCTATCGCCCTGAGCTATTTTAAGTATTAGTACAAAAAAATGGAACAGATTCATTCCAGATCAAAGGCAGTCATCTTCCGAAACTCAAATTCATATCTCAAATTTCAACCCCTAGAGCAAGGGTCACCACCCTTGAAAATTTGGAAGAGGATAGATGGGTTAGGTTAGAATGAAAATTCTTTCACGGTGATGCAGACAAAGATAATACGTATCTTTCGCTTAGGGGGTTGATATTTCAGGTAAGTTTTGTACCCCAAAAGATGTCCCCCTTGAAACAAAAATTGACCTGTTTTTGCGTTTTGATCAGAAATTAATATCTTGGAAGATATAGCCTCTGCTTAGTTTTCATTGAAGCACCCTGTATAAACGCAAGTTTAACGGATGAACTAGTCCGACTGATAACTAAACGCACTAACAAACACGACTTAAGTTGTTTACATACAAATGTCATGAAATTTTTTACTGGTATCAATGAAGAACCATGTTATCGACTGGTACAATATTACAACAGAAGGCACTAGCAGTACTGTTTTTTCAAATCAGTTCAGTTTCTTTTGGAATGGAAGGGGTGAGTATAGAACGCTTCAAATATTGGAGATTCGTAGTAGTACACACTTTCTGATCGATATAATCATAAACGTGGCCCACGGACAGGGTTCCATACAAAGGACCACGCACAAAATGCACTAAAAATTGTATTCAGTGAAAGTTCAACAGATTTTCGTCAATTGTACTTCGAAATACCCTGATTACAATTCTGCAATAAAAAACATACTTCAATGGATTCGTTTCTGAGATACAGGCTGTTTAAGTTTGATGGAATTTGAAGCGGATTTTTCCTAACTCCCCTTTTTTCAACTGTAAATTCTGTTTAGAGTATTTTTGAACAGAAAAAAATATTTTTCAACTGGGAGGTCAAAAAAGTGTTGATAAATGCATTGGTGGACCTGTCTTTGTATACAGGGCGGACCATAAAAAATGGTGAAATTGATAATGGAATATCTCAGTTTTCTTCCAATGGAAAACTACAGAACGGCATGAATTTTAGAATCTTCACTTCGAGCGTTCTCATGCTAGAGACCACACAACTGTGACTCTCCTTGAGTATACAGGGTATCTCAGGAATGGCCCAATATTTTGAAAAAATAATTTCTTGGAAAAATTTTCTTTTTAGTGAAAACATCATTGAATTGTGATGCTAAGGGATAGTGTGAGTGTTTGTGTATGTCCGTATGAGTCTGAATTATTTTTTTTCAGATGTTCTTGATATACAGGCTGTTTCAGTTCGATGGATTTGAAGCGGATTTTCGCCAACCTGAATTTTTCAACAGTAAGATATGTTTGGGGTATTCTGGAATAGAAGAAAAATATTTTTTCACTGAATGATTCCTGATTCCTAATATTGTGATTGCTATGCTAACCGGTTGTCAACTACTATAATGTAAAATGATATTTTATAGCATTATTCGGGAACCAGGCATTTATTAAACACCCTGTATAATTATGGAGATTCTCAGAAGAAACATAAAAACTCCAAAAGAGTTAATAATAATAAACTGATGCTATTTGCAGGTGTTCATTCCTGGAAAACCAAAATATTCTAATATCAATTTCACAATTTTTTATGGCCTGCCCTGTATATGGAGACAAGTTTTTAGTTGCATACATCAACACTCTTATGATCTCTTAATGTAAAAATATTTTTCTTCTTTTCAAGAATACCCCAAACATATTTTACGGTTGAAAAAGTGAAGTTGGCGAAAATCCGCTTCAAATCAATCGAACTCAAACAGCCTGTATATCAAGAACATCTGAAACAAAGAATTCAGACTCATACGGACACACACAAACACTCACACTATCCTTTTGCATTACATGTTTTCATTAAAAAGAAAACTTTTCCCTAGAAATAATTTTTTTTGCAATTTTCGGCCATTCATGAGATGCCCTGTATACTCAAGGAGAGTCACAGTTGTATAATCTCCAGAATAAGAACATAAGAAGTGAAGATTCTAATAAATTCACGCCGTTCTTCAGTTTTCCATTGAAAGAAAACTGAGATATTCCATTATCAATTTCACCATTTTTTATGGTCCGCCCTGTATACAAAAACAGGTAGACCAATGCATTTATCAACACTTTTCGACCTCTCAGTTGAAAAATATTTTTTTTCTGTTCAGAAATATTCTGAACAGAATTTAAAGAAAAAAGGGGAGTTAGGAAAAATCCGCTTCAAAATCCATCAAACTTAAAGAGCCTGTATCTCAGAAACGAATCAATTGAGGTATGTTTTTTATTGCAGAATTGTAATTAGGGTGTTTCGAAGTACAATTGACAAAAATTTGGTGAACTGAATACAATTTTTAGTGCATTGTGTGCGTGGTCCTTTATATTCCTACGATAACTACGCACATGGTAAAATATAGGTATATAAGTATATCTGGTAATTTTTGGTTCGATTGCCAACTACTAGTACTCAATGATAGAAAAAAACTACTGCAAACGATATACAGTACGTTCCAATGAAAACAAACCACACTGAATAATTCTTCTGTGATTCTTCTGAAAGAAGTAGATTTTTGATTGTCATTTTCTGTTGCATTATTCGTTTGAATTTGGGAGGCTTTTACTTGGTAAAATTCCATTATCAATAATGAAAAACAAGTACTGTGTTTTAAGGAATTTTACTTAATAATTGCGATTCGTAACGCGTTTCACTACACCGTAGCTTCTTCAGACGAATTCGTCTGAAGAAGCCTTAAAACACAGTTCTTGTTTTTCATTATTCGTTCTCCCCCTATTAACATCCTACCTCTGGTAGCTGCTACCCCAATTTTTTGAAGAAGTGAAAGGAGTCGTGCGGTACCTTTTTGAAAACGTAAATCCATTCTCTATATGACCACGTAATTATTGTTTTCCTAAGATAACATGTGACCTATTAAATCGAAAAATGTTTTGAAATAATTTCAGGTTTTCATCCGTTCGATTTCCGTTCAAGGAAAATATTCGATCAAAATCACTATTGTTGAATCGGAAAATTTTTAGATACTTATATAAACGTTTGCGTATCCACCACTTCCAATCAGTAGTAGTTGTAGAAAAACAGTACTGCTAGTGCCATCGGTATAACATTATAGCCGTTGATAACTTGGTACTTGGTACAAAACTCCTCAGGAGTTTGAAGATTTTATTTTGAGTAAAATCACTTTCATTTGAACCAAAGCAAAACAGTTTTCGTCAAGAAAACTATTGTTCTCAATACTCTCTACTTTAAAGAAGTTAAGTTTCATTGAAACTTCCAGTACGGTTGATTTTGAATATTCAAATGGAACAAAAGAAGATTGTTATAAACCAGAAGGTGTCTCATTAACCGACTTCTGTTTTTTGAGACGAGAATCTCGTGAGGTTGTAGTATTTTATATTATTGATTTGACGAAAAAAGTTGTTTACAAGAAACGTTTTGTCTATTGCAGTTTAAATGCCGTACACTTATACATATAGCTGTCAATACCCATGAATTTATAGTCAACCTGTGGTTATGTGAGTGAATGAAATATTTTTATTGCTGCAATGTGTTTATGTTTAGGTTAAGTGCCGGTATGATAAACTCATAGGTCGCTCAGTATGCGTTATTCATTTTCGTTTGTTATTTAGTGAGATATTGTTCAGTTCATTTAACTTTCAGTGATCTGTGATTCTAGAAAAGTATGTGTATTTTTATTAGATTCACAGAAATATGAACGAATAAATTTTTTTTAAATTTAAAAGTAGTAATAATTCAAATAAATAGTTTTAGTTTATAGTATTTTTTGAAGAAATAAGTGTCGGCAGACGTGGCGACAGAAAAGTGTTTGAATGATTGGGGATTTGACGACTTAGTGGATCTATTTTCATACTCATAAATATATGTATCAAATGAATTGACAGATAATACTTCTGTATTATTTATATTTTATATAATCAACCTCAAATAACAATATGATCTTTCTCTAACCAAATTAATTATCTACAGTATAGTATAACTTCATATTCCAACTAAACTACAAATGAATTGAACCTACTATTCCTCACAATTTCATTGAATAATGATTTAATTATTTTATCTGTTAACATTAAATTATGTTTTTGGATATGGTAATAACAATAGGCTCGAGTTCAAATACTCATTCTCTCTACTCAAGAAACTTGCATTCGGAATAAACAAAATATTCAAACGTAGAGGGCGTAGACTCAAGCACCCTGAGTATTTGGCCGTAAGCAATATATATATATATATATATATATATATATATATATATATATATATATATATATATATATATATATATATATATATATATATATATATATATATATATATATATATATATCTATATTTAGGTATATTTTTTGAAAATCTGAATACCCTCTAACTTTTTCCATCTACATAGACTTATGTTAATAAAAATATTATATCTTCCTAAGCCACCATTAATTATGGAACTAAATCAATTACTTTCTTAATTTATAATTAAAAACAAAGTTATTTCAGATGTTTATTTATTTTAAGAAGATGAAGTGACAAACATAAGGTGCAATAGTTTGACAGCTCTTTCAGCTGTATCATTAACTGCTCTCAAAACTAGAACCTAAATAGGCAACATCTTCTTCCCAGGTAGAAATTTGTTTCTGAAGGAAGTTCTTATCGATTGATACAAAATCGCTCAATGATTTTTCTTAAACATTAAATGAGCAGAATTAATTATTCGTTTAGTAAAAAACATTAAATAAAACAATTTAATTCACTTAAGCATTTTCACTTACCATACAAATGATGAGACATATCTTCTTCTGACGGAATGTACCTCTTCCCAGAATCAGACAAACTCTCTCTTTGCAAGTTTTTTATCATGTTTGCCTTGGTTGGTTCGTCAACTTCATCGTAAAACGATAATTTCTTCCGATAAGTACCAAAGATGTTGGCTAAACTTGCTGAGAGCTGCTTTAGAAATCAATTTGTCGACAGTTTCATGTTCCTTAAGCTTTTTTAAAAAGCACAAATCTTGATTTGGTGCCTTCACCGCCAAACTACATTAAAGCCACGGTTTTGCGTATAAAATCGCAATGAATAAACAAATATCTTGAAGTGCTCAAGTGCTCGTTTATCCTTAGCGCTTAATTTGAATTGCGATTGCAATAAGGATCTTTTCAGCGTATAAATAGCTCTTGCCATCCACCTTGCTTGATTCATCGCTCCAGGAGGTCTGATTTTAATTTTCTTCGCAATATCTCCTCCTAAAAATACAACACATAGTTCAATCACCTCCCGATAATCGTCACGCACAACAGATTTTTGTAGTTCTTGATCATAAAATGCCAGCAATTCTTGAACTATTGTTTTACTGAAATGTTGTTTGATGAAGTTGGTGTTAATTTCAATAGCGGAAGAATCAATGTTTTTCAGTTGTGTCTAAATTTTATAAACATCGGGATGTCGGCGCTGCTAGTGACTTGATGGATTTTTGTTTCAAATATAGATTTCAAAACCAATTCGTAAACGTGATGGCGGCAATCAAAGAGTAGTAATTTCCTGTCTAGTTTTTGTTCCAGAAGAACACGCGCTCTATTCAGTTGTCCGGTATTAGAAGCAGTTGTGTCACAGCACATTATTCGGACTTTGTCATCGAGGTTCCAGTCGTAAAGTGCGTTTGACAGTGCTTGAGCTTGCTCTCGACCGGAAGAGCTCTCCAACTTTGACACCGCCAGAAGTTGTTCTCTTTCTCCAAATGAAATAAGAATCGGCAGGCGTTCTTCTTTTGAACTTCTCACGTCTGGCCCAGGTAATAGCTTTCCATCCCAGTGAACTATCACCATTTCAGGAATATTATTCTGAAAATTTTATAGATTCCGCTCTATCTTTTCTACTTTGTGTGCGAATACGTTGAATAGATGATTTGTTTATGGGAAAATCATCACAGCTTAAACCTAGTGCTTCTATCACTGCCTGAAGTAGATAGACAGAATCCCTTACACTTAAGTGACATCTGTCTAAAGATGCAACTAACTTGGACGTGATAAAGTCCTTTTCTCCTCTTTTTTGAGTAGCTGCAGAGCTTAACATTGATGTTGAAGGCAAGGGTTCCTCAAGGGTTTCATCAGAGCTGGAAGGCTGATCGCAATGTTCTTCAGTATGAACAAAACTTTAGGTAGTATGAGATGATAATAACTATCTGCATGCATACGTTCTTGTCTTGTTTTCTCTTCTTTCAACATTCTCTGTCTTGATCTTTCTTCTTCTTCAGCAAACTTTTTATCTACACCTGCTGAACATCCTGGACGCCCTGGTTCTCTTTGCTTTTGTAAAAATATTTTATCTTCCTTTATCTTCATCAGGTGCAAACATCAGCGTGTGCTACATCGAACAAGTTATCTAAACTGTTTTGAAAGTCCTCCTCACAGCGCCTATAAATATCGTTCGACTTTTTCGAATTTTTTTGCAACTCTCTTCAAGTAAGGTGAATATCCACAAGTTTTTTACACAGTTAGGTGAAGCTCTATTTGGGATTCTAGCTTTTCCCAGAATATAATACACTCGCGAATGACGAGATTAGCTCTTTCACTTACAGTTAATTTCACATCCCGAATATTATAAAACAGTACTGCGAGAACTTGACGGTTCGACGGTAACTTAGCGCCGGTTATTTGATAATTTATATCGCCAACTAAGAAAATACTTTTGTTATCACTTCTTAATTTCACTGCCATCTTCACATCTTCAATGATAAAAAAAACTTCGAAAAATAAGGACACCTATATATATATATATATATATATATATATATATATATATATATATATATATATATATATATATATATATATATATATATATATATATATATATATATATACAGCGATTACCGGGACCGTCCGTTAAAAACATTTTGAGTTCCAATTACAATATCAAGCTGAAATTTTATACGCGGCCATAACTTGCGATTTCCAATTTACCATTTACGGTTATACCGGAAGTGGGTCATCACTTTGTTATTTTAAATGGCAATCTACCTTTTTTATTATACATCTAGAACCGACATTTGAGCAAGGCATGAACGAAGTGACAAGTACATTAATTTTAGGCACCTGTCAGGTGAGCGTAGCCAGTTCAGCTACTTGAATCAAATATTTCAAAGCAGTCTCTGTTAGTTCTTGCAAAATCATCAAAATTCAATATATTCCCAAATTATTTCGGAACTATAAGAGATGGGTATAGTACATGCTGATACAATTCCATCTAAAATTTGACATCTGATGGCGATATAAAAATTGGCACATGCCATTTGAAAAAATTGAGTTATTGCTGTTTGAAAAAGGCCAAATTGAAAAAATCATACAAAACAACGCAATAAACATTTGACATGTGTAGACTGCTTAAAAAATTCCTTGATCCTTCTTCTGTCCACCCAAGCAAAAATTGTGTCTGTAGTGCGAAAGATCTACGAGCCACAATTTCTTTTAAATATTCCTCAAAAATCCAGTTTATAATAAAAATAATTAAATCTGTCAAAAGTTTTGACAGATAAGTGCCAACAACTTTGGTATTTTATGCCATGCTCAAATGTCGGTTCTATATGTATAATAAAAAAGGTAGATTTGAAATAACAAAATGATGACCCTCTTCCGGTATAACCGGAAATGGTATCACTTCGAAAATATTTCACTCCAATTGGAAATCGCTAGTTATGGCCGCGTATAAAATTTCAGCTTGATATTGTAATTGGAACTTAAAAAATATATATATATATATATATATATATATATATATATATATATATATATATATATATATATATATATATATATATATATACATATATCCTATCTGTAAATATTTTATAATACAAATATTTTCTGCGATAAACTTCATGAGGAATCTACATATGAAAACAGAAGACAAGATGAGTTATTCAAAATTCCGTTGATCAATGAATAATCCTTCCTTACAAGAGCTAGTTTACTGCAAGCTCTTGTCAGGAAGGATTATTCACAATGATGTATATCATATATCATATATCTATATATGTATCATATATATTCAGCTTGTCTACTGTTTTGAATACGAGTAACATCTTCTTTGTAGGCCCAGTATTCAGTTCAATAATCATAAAGTAGTAGCACTTCAGAATCGAAACTGATACTGAAGAGTCAAAAAGTATATCCTACACATTGGCCATAAGTTTCGATCAAACCTCGTATGTTCTGATGAACTTCATTTTCACCAGGCAGTCAATTTTAAGTGATCTGAATTCTCCTCTAACAATTCAATTCGATATGACCCTCTATAAGTTAATTGTGCACCCACTCAATGTTGCCTCGCCCTATCCATTCCTAAAGTTGAAACCTTCCATGCGGAAATCCTAAACCGTGACTGACATGACATTACAATAAAGTTCCATGTAAATTTAGTATGCGGATCATACAGTTATCCCACGAATAAATTCGTTCTAACGAATTGATGGCCGGCAATAATGGCGACATTACCTAATCATCTAATTTGTTTATTTGTTCCAGTAACAACAGCTCTCCAAGACAGCGAAAACGGAACAGGACTATTGTTCACGAAACTCATTCTGAAACTGCAAAAAGTAAGTATAAATGAAGTCGTCAGCCGCATATGAAAAACTACTATTCTATGTAAAGTTCTATGAATTTTAGCCTCAGTTTGACGTATGGAAATTATTTAAAAATAGCAATAACACTAATTTTGTTTGTATATGGATTTTTTATTAAATGAAATGGCAAATAAATATTTTTATATTATGAATTTATTTAACATTCAACGTAAAAGTCAAGTAATAATAAATAGACCTTGCAGAACATTTAACGAAAAGTACACGAATATTACGAAATTTGATTAAAATTTTCTCAATTGTTTTCTGCAAATTGGTCGTAAGTTCGGAGTTTTTTCGTTAAATATTCTGTAGGTTCGACATACTGTTTATTGACATTGAATATAAATGATAAATTAATTCATAATACCCTCGTTTGAGTATTCATTTACCATTTTGTTAGCAAAAAAATTATACGCCAAAAAATGTATGTTATTGCTATTTTTAACTAATATCCAAACATCAGGCTGAGGCCGAAATTCATAGAATTCTCCATAGAACATTGAAACTAGTATCGAAATAAAAGCTACTGTGTCTGTTTCTGTGTTACAAGACGTACTGATTTGATTTTCCAGAGGAAATGCAGAATTTTTGGTAAAATCGCAAATAAAATGAAAACGAGTGATTTTTTAGGTTAGTAACTTGGTACTATACCTATGGTACCTATAGTACCTTATACCAATCAATCCATGTCATTCTCTGAATCGAAAATTTACTAAAGTGTAACATATAGAAATTTCAAAACCTGTTTTTATGAACATTGAACTATTTCTGATGAAAATTCGAATTGGAATTTCGTCTATCCTTTATATAGGAAAAGCATAAATGGAGTTTTGAACATTCAATGTGTGAGTATCAAAAATTGTTGAAGTATTGTGTTTAATTTCTTTCCCTCTTATAATTCTGCTCAGATGTAAAATTGACATAACCATCTAATAGATCAAAATAGATTTCTCAATCAAATATATGCTCATATTTCAAGTTGGAATTGATAATTACAATTTCTAGAGAGTATCCTCTCAGACACAATCTGAACAAAATTCTGACTGAGTAAAAATATTTTAAGGTTAAATTTTTTGCTCACCATATCATTCGACGCTTCCATCACTATTATGGCCCGGAAATGATCTTGAAGCACATATACAAAAGCTAGATCTTCAGAAAGGATTATCTGATAACTTATAATCTAGATCAAAAGTTCGAATTGGTGTTTGTTTTTGATATAGTTTCTGAATATGAGCAATAGCTCATTGGATTCGGAATGACGAATAGTAGATGTTTAGGCATGATTAAAACACGAATGGAATTCTTACTATGGTTTTCCTTACAATAAATCAATGGCTGAATCACTGTTTCGAACTATCGTTCATCATCAGACTCTATTCAACTGAGTATAGAGTGAGAGAGTTTCAGATACCATCACACTTGGTGAAACTGATAGAGCTTACCATGGGCAGGGTAGGGTGCAGAGTTAGGGTAGGTAACGAGCTGTCATAAACATTTGTGACATATCATATCCTCAAGCAGGGTGACTCTCTTTCCTGCATGCTATTCAATATTGCTTGCACTTGAGAATGTCGTCAGATTGTCAGGTATAAACGCAATTGGAACAATATACAACAAATCGGAACAAATACTCGCATATGCCGATGACATTGATATTAAAAGCAGGACGGAGAGGGGTATTAAGGAGGCATACAGAGCCCTGAAAAATGCTGCCCTAGCAATGGGTCTACAAATAAATACTGAAAAAACCAAATACATGGTTGCAGCTCCTACCCCTAGACCTCGTGGGTTACAACATAAACATAAATATAAATATAGATATGGACATGACTGAAAGCGTAGAGGAATTCACTTATCTTAGTTCCGTTGTTACAAGCGATAACAACACGTCGGCCGAAATAAAACGTAGAATTCAGTCTCTAGATGCTACTTCTCTCTTATGCCACAACTAAGATCTCGGAACATTTCATGGCCGACCAAATGCAAGCTACATAAAACACTCATTAGGCCTGTATTAACTTACGGGTCAGAGACGTGGAGTTTCACGAAAAAAGATCAGCAAGCATTGGGAATCTTTGAGAGAAAAGTTCTAAGGCGAATCTATGTGGAAGACAACGGCGTGTGGCGACGAAGATTATACCGGAACCATATAGTGTGAAGGTGATTAAAATCGGTAGGTTGATATGGACGGGTCACGTGCTGAGAATGGCTGAACCTGATCCAACCAAAGCGGCACTATTGAGCAGACCAGTTGAGAAGTGTAAACGAGTATGACCTAAGATCCGGTTTATGGACAAAGTCGAAGGGGATGCTAAGGAGTTGGGAGTGAGAGGTTGGCGGCGCAGGGCGTTGGGTAGGGACGACTGGAGATGCGTACTGAGGACGGCTTTGGCCCACCAAGGGCTGTAATGCCAGAAAAAAAGAAATAGAAAGCCGTCGTATTTATAAAACGGATTATTAATATATCAAAATTTTGGGATTTGAACGAATAAGTCTGTCGTTCATAACCTGTGGGTTGTCATTACAATTTGAAATTTCAATTGATTCTAGGTTAGGTTTTGCAAATAGGGAAATCTAATTGTTTTTGTTTAACTATTTTGTCAATTAGATCACGATCAGAGTCGTTTTTGATAGCTACAGTTTTAGATGATTTCAATTTCTTTCTCAAGATTATCTGATGATAATGGCTCCAAAATACGCTGTGGGCCATTTCGCATTACCTTGTACCTTGTATGGCGAAATTTTATGCGAATGTGGTGGTTGAAATCCTAGGAAATACATACATTATTCATCATAATCGATATTATCTCCTTCAAAGTAGTCCCATTAACCAAAACACACCTGTACCAAAGTTCGATCTCATTTTCGAAACAGTTTTCAAACACAGTTTTCAGTTTGAGCATCAGAGTTTTCTTCAATTTTTCTCTTATCTGCTTTTAGTTTCTGGATTTTATTCCACATAGCCATTTTTTAACTCGATCGAACTGAAAGAAGTCACACGGAGCCTTGTCTGATACTGCGTAACGGTGGTGCAATTTTTTCTTTTCAGGCGAACTGCTTCACGCAAACGTTGCATGACACTCAGAAAGTAGTATTTATTGATTGTCTGACCTGGTAAAAATTCGTGATGCTTTTGGAATTTATGAAAACAGTAAGCATTACCTTTTTTAGACTGAAAACGGCGATGCCCGATGACGTACAACCACGCCTCATCTCCAGTAAATATGCGTTTAGTAAATGTTGGATCGGATTCATCAATGGAATCAGGTCTTTAACGATGTCAACAATATGTTTTTTTTTGAATAATGCTCAATGGTGTTTTCGTTAGTTTTCGATGTCGAAAGTCTGCCACTGCGTTTTTACCATCAAAAGACCCCCAATCATTTCTGAAGAGTTCGTGCCTCTGATAACAACTATTTTTTGCAGAAAATTGTTGCGAAACAATTTTCCAACACCTTGAGAGTCTTCGGTTTTTGACACAAAATTAAATACGACAAGGTTGTCGTCAATTTAATTCCATTCTACTGCTCCGACAGATTAGTTTTTATTTTTTTGTTTGTTTCTATGAACATACTGTTTATAGTGAACTCCGAACCACTCACCTAGACCGTGCAATGATAACTGCCACCACCAAGGATTACAAGACATCTGGCCTTCAATGGTTTTTTATGGACTCAGATCTAAGCTATGTATCCAAAGTCTATAATTGTTCCTTAATCAAATTCACTTTTTTGTTCAAGGACAACATCCATAACTTGAACCCGGCTTCGAACCATGGCAGTTGCAATACGCTTGCGCACTAACCGTGCAGCTACCGAGGCGGTTACAGATGTAGTTACAACTTCTACAAATGTCCAACTATGACAACAAAAATAATAAAACTCAAATTCTATGACTAAGAGCGCCTAGCCGTGACGATTCCGGAATCTCTTTGTTCAAGGTGGTATATGGTTGGTTTTCTGAATGTTGAATTTATCTATCTAAGTGGAAAAGTTGCTTTCCACTTTTCCAAATTTTGTTCAAACTCGAAAAGGAGGAAAATAATCAAACAACATCTTCAGATCTTTCAGTTTCCCACTCGATCAGAAAATTTAACTTTAACACTGATATCTATATTTTCAAGATTTCCACCACCCATATCCACACAAAATTTAGGCATATAGTTCAATGGTCGACAAGACCTTTCCTTAACCTTCATCATCACAAAATCTGGTAAAAGAAATTGTAACAATTAAATTGAAATTCACAACAACGGCTTCGAACGTAAACTATTGCATATACATATTAGCCAAATATATCCAATTATAAATAGCAACAAATCGAAAAACTAAATCCCCTAACAGATTTTGAGTGAAAATATAGCTAATCTTTCCAATTGAAATCCGAAATTGCAATGAAACCTTCAAATATATATATATATATATATATATATATATATATATATATATATATATATATATATATATATATATATATATATATATATATATATATATATATATATATATATATATATATATATATATATATATATATATATATATATATATATATATATATATATATATATATATATATATATATATATATATATATATATATATATATATATATATATATATATATATATATATATATATATATATATATATATATATATATATATATATATATATATATATATATATATATATATATATATATATATATATATATATATATATATATATATATATATATATATATATATATATATATATATATATATATATATATATATATATATATATATATATATATATATATGTATGTATCTCGCTATTTCACTTTATTGATTTTTCAATCATGGATCTTTGTCTACTTGTGAAGAATGAAGTTTTTATTGTAAAAAACTGGATAGTATGATAAGAAATAATGAACTATCACCACATGTTCGGGATATTATACTCAGTCGTCATTGATATTTGAAACTGTGCCTTACGTTGGATTGTCCGATGTGCAGAGGGGTAGAATAATAGCTCTCCTTCACGAAGGGGTGACACAGAGGGATATAGCGGCCACAATGGAGGTATCACAGGGGGGGATTTCAACAATCTACGCCCGATATTTCGAGCTACAATCTCTGCAAAATAGGCCTAGAAGAAGTCGTACGAAGATCACGTCCAATTTCTGGAAGGAACAGACATCAGCGTATCAGTCGAAACGATACGTCAAAGACTTCGTTCAAGGGGCTTATACAGCAGAAGGACCTTAAGAGTTCCAGAGCTAACCAGACAACAATAAACTAACAGACTTAATTGGTGTATCTAGCATCAAAATAGGAATATTGAGAATTGGCGAAATGTTAGTGTCTCGGATGAGACCAGAATTGGTGTTCGATCAGATGACCGCCAGATTCGAATTTTAAGGGGTCGTAGAAGATAAGCTAGACTCCGAGCAGCAAGACAAGTTCCGAAATACCAAGGGAGCAGTGTGATGTTTTGGAGTGGCAATATGCTGAGAAGCAAAACAGATCTAATTTCGTTTCCTGCTAATGTAACGGCTAAAAATTACGTGAACCTAGTGCTGGAGCGTATAGTGAGACTCTGGCGAGGTGTCCACGGTGAGAATTTCACGTTTATGCAGGATAATGCTTCTCCGTATACCAGCAACCTCGCCTGACATTATCTTGAAACAGAGAGAATCGCTATTTTGGACTGTCCAGCTTGCTCTTCAGACCTAAATCCTATTGAACATTTATGGGTAAATCTCAAAAGGAAAATTAGATCGCGCCAAGATAATCCAAAAACCCCACAACAATTTTCCAACACCTTGAGAGTCTTCGGTTTTTGACACAAAATTAAATACGACAAGGTTGTCGTCAATTTAATTCCATTCTACTGCTCAGACAGATTAGTTTTATTTTTTGTTTGTTTCTATGAACATACTGTTTATAGTGAACTCCGAACCACTCACCTAGACCGTGCAATGATAACTGCCACCACCAAGGATTACAAGACATCTGGCCTTCAATGGTTTTTTATGGACTCAGATCTAAGCTATGTATCCAAAGTCTATAATTGTTCCTTAATCAAATTCACTTTTTTGTTCAAGGACAACATCCATAACTTGAACCCGGCTTCGAACCATGGCAGTTGCAATACGCTTGCGCACTAACCGTGCAGCTACCGAGGCGGTTACAGATGTAGTTACAACTTCTACAAATGTCCAACTATGACAACAAAAATAATAAAACTCAAATTCTATGACTAAGAGCGCCTAGCCGTGACGATTCCGGAATCTCTTTGTTCAAGGTGGTATATGGTTGGTTTTCTGAATGTTGAATTTATCTATCTAAGTGGAAAAGTTGCTTTCCACTTTTCCAAATTTTGTTCAAACTCGAAAAGGAGAAAATAATCAAACAACATCTTCAGATCTTTCAGTTTCCCACTCGATCAGAAAATTTAACTTTAACACTGATATCTATATTTTCAAGATTTCCACCACCCATATCCACACAAAATTTAGGCATATAGTTCAATGGTCGACAAGACCTTTCCTTAACCTTCATCATCACAAAATCTGGTAAAAGAAATTGTAACAATTAAATTGAAATTCACAACAACGGCTTCGAACGTAAACTATTGCATATACATATTAGCCAAATATATCCAATTATAAATAGCAACAAATCAAAAACTAAATCCCTAACAGATTTTGAGTGAAAATATAGCTAATCTTTCCAATTGAAATCCGAAATTGCAATGAAACCTTCAAATAAAATATATATATATATATATGTATATATATATATATATATATATATATATATATATATATATATATATATATATATATATATATATATATATATATATATATATATATATATATATATATATATATATATATATATATATATATATATATATATATATATATATATCTCGCTATTTCACTTTATTGATTTTTCAATCATGGATCTTTGTCTACTTGTGAAGAATGAAGTTTTTTATTGTAAAAAAACTGGATAGTATGATAAGAAATAATGAACTATCACCACATGTTCGGGATATTATACTCAGTCGTCATTGATATTTGAAACTGTGCCTTACGTTGGATTGTCCGATGTGCAGAGGGGTAGAATAATAGCTCTCCCTCACGAAGGGGTGACACAGAGGGATATAGCGGCCACAATGGAGGTATCACAGGGGGGGAATTCAACAATCTACGCCCGATATTTCGAGCTACAATCTCTGCAAAATATGCCTAGAAGAAGTCGTACGAAGATCACGTCCAATTTCTGGAAGGAACAGGCATCAGCGTATCAGTCGAAACGATACGTCAAAGACTTCGTTCAAGGGGCTTATACAGCAGAAGGACCTTAAGAGTTCCAGAGCTAACCAGACAACAATAAACTAACAGACTTAATTGGTGTATCTAGCATCAAAATAGGAATATTGAGAATTGGCGAAATGTTAGTGTCTCGGATGAGACCAGAATTGGTGTTCGATCAGATGACCGCCAGATTCGAATTTTAAGGGGTCGTAGAAGATAAGCTAGACTCCGAGCAGCAAGACAAGTTCCGAAATACCAAGGGAGCAGTGTGATGTTTTGGAGTGGCAATATGCTGAGAAGCAAAACAGATCTAATTTCGTTTCCTGCTAATGTAACGGCTAAAAATTACGTGAACCTAGTGCTGGAGCGTATAGTGAGACTCTGGCGAGGTGTCCACGGTGAGAATTTCACGTTTATGCAGGATAATTCTTCTCCGTATACCAGCAACCTCGCCTGACATTATCTTGAAACAGAGAGAATCGCTATTTTGGACTGTCCAGCTTGCTCTTCAGACCTAAATCCTATTGAACATTTATGGGTAAATCTCAAAAGGAAAATTAGATCGCGCCAAGATAATCCAAAAACCCCACAACAGCTCATCCAAGCCGCCACAGAGTAGTGTCAGAATATCACCCCAGATGAGGTCGAAAACCTAATCCAAAGCATGCTTAGAAAGATTCCGGCTTGTAACATGGCCAGAAGAGGTAATACAAGCTACTGAGGTCGAGAAAGAATCACCTACTTCTTGAGAAAACAATTTTCAACTTTTTTCTACCTGCGGAAAGTCTCATATTTTCTTTATTTGTTTCTTTCTTAAAATGAACCTTGATTTATTTCTTTCATAATTGAATAAAATATCACAAGAAGGATCAATTCTAACAATCCTTCGAAATTTCCAAAATCGCTGAGGTAATATTCAACTCAGGTACAGCGTATGTATGGGGAACTTAATTTATTTTTTTTTCGTCGAATCTAATGAATTGAAAAAATATGGGTTACAATTTGAAAGAACGTAGTTTTCGATGTTTTTTCGTTTCGAAATGTGAGGCGGAAAAAGAACGTTCTGTATACTGACCAATAGTCAGTCGGCTATGAATTATGTCTCGCATGGTCCCTTGTTTGCAAAACACCTTTTCTTATTCTGGTAGCTCACGCTGTTCTCGAGATATATCAATTTTTTCAAAAAGCAAAAAATTGATAATTTTCAAGTAAAACTAGGATATTTAATGAACAAAACATGCTAGACTTATGTGTTGTGTATTTTTGTACCATCAAAATTAATAAATAACAAAGAAACAAATAAAAACTCTTTAACACCCAAATGTATCGATGGGGAATTCCAAACCGCGTAAGTGATCTTTTGATTTATTTGTTAGTAGTAAAAACAGAAAAAATTTCATTCGTGTTGTAATCATACTTAACTACAAAGTATCAATGGCTAAATCCGTACAGTATGATACCGTATTCAAACTTTTTGAGCACATGAAAAAGTGTAATGGTCATTATCAGATTAAGTTCAAAAGAAAACGAAATGTTGTTTGGAACTATTCCTTCTGAAGACATGCTTGAATAATTGGTGTGTACATTTTTCACTTTCTGGAGCTCTTTCTACATGTAAATTTAACAAGATTACATCATGAAACTATTTAACTGTTGTTTATTCAATACAAAAAATGAAAATCATAATCTCTTCTAGTATTTCACTACTTGGCACTACGTGAAGATTCTATATTTCTGTGTTCCACTGTGTATCCCATATCGATGCAAGCTACGAAATTAAATGTTCAATAGAAATATTTTTTGCCACAAAGATAAGATTGCGTTCAATAAACACACCTCGTTTCCTTATATTATTCATTGATGATAACAGCAACTTTCAATTATGTAATCAGATAATTCAAATCTATAAAATTGCTATATATATTTTTCCTCAAACACATACTGATTTCTGTTAAACTTATTCGTCTTTCTTGAAATATTTCGGGGTAAATACTATACGTATTTGAGTAACGAAGTGTATTTTCTCGCAGGTACAAGCAGCACGTTATACTCGAGGACCTCATCAAAAACTATTTTCAGTGACGACAACAACGAATATAAGGAAACCCAGCAAGAATATCGGAAACAACCTTCACTAGAAGGTAAGTGATGATGTTCTTCAACACATTAGAGATAAAAGATGAATATTCTCCAGAATAGTGGGTCAAAAAAAATTTATATTTTTTTTTCGCTTAGAACTCTGAGAAATAGGTTCCTAGACACATTCAAGGAAGTCTTCAACTACTTGAAAAAATATATCGTTTCATAGATTTCTTGAACCTAACCGTTTAAAATGTATTTACGGTTGAAGTTTGATTATTTGAAGGTAAATTTTTCTTTTCTTATGAATTTTATAACTCAATGAAAAAAATCATAACGAATCATAAAACTCATAGTTTTGTAGGAAATTTACTGCTTTGCATCAATGTCTATTAATTTTTCCAGTTTCTGATCAATATTCGAAAATTTTAATTTGCTTCATGAGTTTTAGGAAATTTACACAAATTTGAGTTTCTATTATAAAATTAACTCCTATAGAAGTTTTACGTTCGAAAATTTATTTGAATGTTTTCATTCTACTTTATTTCAATATTTTCTTTAATAATTCAATATCTTAGTCGTGTTGTTATTTATTATTAGGACGTTTGTTCAGTGCGTATTTTGAATTTTTTTCCACAAAATATACCTAAAATTTTTCTCAAGGGATTTTCATTTTGAAGTCCATTACTTTTTTGTTTGTCTTCTGAAGATAACACCATCTATGTTTTTTTTTTCTATCAACTTAACGTTTTAAAGTATTCAATCAAACAAAGTGCGAAAAATTCAGATGACCAAATTATTGCCTTATGGAGAAAAAATCAGATCTCAACTAGTCGAGCTCCTAAAATATTGAACAATATATAAGTTGATATGTCAATAAAAAAGTGTTCGATACAAAAGTGAATCACTTGTTTTTTCTGTTCCAGATCAATACTTTTCGTATTAAATTGAAAATAAAAACGTTATTTATTCTAATTGAAATTGACTATATGTTGAAAAATATGCATAAATTTTTTATTAAGTGCCAAAAATTTTAAAGATAGTTCATATCATTTTGTTATTCCTCAAAACTCAAATTGATGTAAATTTCCCCAAATCTCATAAATTAAATTAAAATTTTCCGAATTGTTTATCAAAAACTGGAAAAATTAATAGGCATTGATGTTTGACGATGACTATCTTATAAGAGACCATTTCTGTAGAGCAGTAATTTTCCTACGAAACAATGGGTCTCACGATTCATAATGATTCTTTTTATTGAGTCATAAAATTCATGAAAAAGAAAAAATTTACTTTCAAATAATCAAACTTCAACCGTTAAAATATTTCAAAGGGTTAGATTTATTGGTATTTAGCTCAGGCCGAAAAAGATTCGTGTGGATAATAAGTAGCTGAATAATCATCAAAACGGATACTATGAACTTTTTTCTCAGCAATCTCAGACTATATGTTTGAGACCCAAAACACTCAGTCAGTTATGATACAAATAATACAAATATGTGACAGGAAAGCAAAGCATTTAGAAATAGAAGTTTATTCAAGTTTCACTCAAAGTCGTTACTTGATGGAAATTTATATACATTTTTCAATTGTATAAAACAATGATATTCAAATTTTCACCATGTTCACAAACTTATGACGCTTTTCACAACAATGTGATTTCATCAGATTAGTAGTATGTTTAAAAGGATGACGTACCTTGTATATTATATTGATGAAAGGAAGTTGTTAGCTCAATAGGAGGAAAATCCATACCGAATTGCTTCTTTTGAAAACTAAAAGATTCAGTAATGGTGGGTGGCTATTAAGTATTTTGTGTTCATTGATTTACAATGATTGCTATAGGATCAGTTTCATTCTATCATTTTCATTACGTGAAACATAAAAATTATTATTGAAATTATGGTTTTCTTCAACTAAATGATTTGCATAGCGAGAATCTGATTTTTGTTTGTCAAATTTGCGTTTGTGCTCTGATAACTCAATATGGAAATCTCTAAATGTTCTACCGATATAAATTTTTCAATACCAAGTTTATTAACTGCTTATTTGTTTGGTTTATGATTTTTAGATCTATAAGATGAGAAGAATGACTTTACATTTAGACTGGGTTTACCTTTAAAAGTTTGTATTTTATATTTTGATTGGTCCCTTTACTACTACATAAAACCTAATGGATTGCATGTTGCATTTATTTACAAGAAAACATACTGTCAATCATACTAGAATATTAACCATTAATGACCTCCAATAAATTATTTTCTGCCAATGGTATCGTTGTGAGTCTATGTATCTTTCCATTATAATCAGCTATTTTATGTTAATGTGTATGATCGGAAAAATTATAGATCATAATATTTGGTTAGGATGAGTTATGGAAAATTGAAAAATCATGTCTGTGGTTAGTTTCGATTAATTGATGAAAGATTAATGAAATTCTCAGTTTCTATTTCCAAAGTGGACTTTATATTAGGGTGAACTGAATTATTCATGAAGATACTAAAGGAATCTGATTCTCTAGATGTTCCTGTAAAACAACAGATTGTCATTCCCATATCTAAACGGATGCAGTGTTTCGTCCGTGGATATTCTCAATGTTAACCATGAAAATTTCAGCTAGTAAAGGACCCATTATCAAGTCGTTTTTGCTCATCGTGTAAATCTCATCATTCAAATGAAAATAATTATGTTCTAAACATAATTCTGAAAGGTGCATAAGTTCTAATTGGATAAGGGTATTTACACTATTACTTCGCAGAGTTTGTATTTTCGATTGTTTGGTATTATTATCAACTTTTAGTACATATTCCACAGCTACAAAAAACTTCATTCCCTCTCTCCATAGAATAGGTTATCCAATCAGACTACTTACCTCATAATTTATATCCCCAGCAGCCAAATATTCACGTCTTATTGATTTTATTGAGCATTCTCATAATTTCAGTCTAAAGTTTCGAATTAAGTATTCTTTAGATATGATGCAAACAATGCAACTGACAGTACTACCCTACAGGGTATCCCAATCTGAGTGGCCTATTAGACTTTTATGGAAAACTAATAATGCTATCCTCCTGAAATTATGGTACTTGATTCACCTGGCCCGAAACTCTTTCTCCAAAATATTTTCACCTCAACGGCACTTCCGGTCATACCGGATGTGTATACCAACTTTGTAGTGTAATATAGAACACCCTGTATATAGATGACTGGTTCGACAACACTGCTTATTCCAATAACAAAAACACCTTACACATTAGTCAAGCTTCTTTCGTTCATGGAATATCCTAGTTTTACTCGAAAATCGATTTTTGAAAAATTGATATTTTTCGAAAACGACTTGAGCTACCAAAATAGTGAGAAGTGTTTTACAAACAAGAAACCATCCGAAACATAACTCATATCCGATTGAATCTTAGTATACGGAGTGCTCTTTTTTCCGCCTTACATCGAAACTGAGAAACATAGTTTTTTCAAATTGTAACCAATGTTTTTTTCAATTCATTATATTTGCCGTAAGAAACTAAATGAAGTTCCCCATACATACTCTGTTCCTGAGATTTCAAGTTAATGAGACATAATTTTCATCCCATGTAGTCAACAATGAAGACAATGAAATTGCCGTTCTGGCTTATTTTAATGTTAATCTACGTGCATCATTCGCAATAGCAGAGCATGGTCTGAATTTACCTCATAGCAGTATTCACAGAATTCTAAAAAAAATATAAACCTCACCCTTGTAAATTTTTATTGGTCCAAACTCTATAATCTGGCAATCCACAGCTTCGAATAGAACTCTGTGCGATCTTTCTTCTTGGAACACAAGAGGATCCCGATATTCTCAAAAGGATTATCTGGACGGAAGAGGCCAAATGTTCTAATGAGAGGATTTTTAACCGGAATAACTCACACTTTTGAGCCAACAAAAAATCATATAACGAGGAAAGGACTCCTCAAAATAAATTTAATTTTAATGTGTTTGCACTTTTGAAGGACAACAGATTTTCGTATTTTGTGTATGATGAAAACTTAAATACTGAACTTTATATGGAGATTTGGAGGACGGTAGTAAGTGACTTCGTTGACACTTCATCAGTTGGTACCAACTCGATGGAGCGTCAGCTCATCGCACAAAAATTATCGAATTTTAACTGATATGTTTGAAGATAGATGGATTGGAACAAACGTCCGTCTTTGTAGCCTCCAAGGTCACCTGACCTTACGCCTATAGATTTGCATAATAGACTGCAAAATGCTTTCCTATAGTTGGATAGGGAGGAACTGAGGTGAGCCACATCACATGGTGTTATACGTCGAGTAGAGAACTATGTCTAGAAGTGAAGGGTCATCACGTTGAACAGTTATTATGGAATTTACGGAAATAAAGTTGAATTCGTTTTGATATTTTTTAATTTGACTTGGAAAATTCGACAACAACCACAATTTCGATTTTTTTTCTCTTAATTCATCAATTATCCAATGACAAAAGGACAGTTATTTGTTAATGCTCTAGGAACTGTCTATGCACTTTTTTTCGCCATAACTTGAAAACTTGAAATCTCAGGTACAGGGTTTGTATGGAGAACTTCGTTCAGTTTTTTACGGCGAATCCAATGCGTTGAAAAAAATTTGAGTTACAATTTGAAACAAACGTATTTTCCGATGTTTCTTCGTTTCGAAATGTAAGAGCACTCTGTATACTGACTCAGATTCAGTCGGATATGAGTTATATCCCGCATGGTTTCTTGCTTGCAAAACACTTTTCTTATTTTGGTAGCTCACGCCTTCCTCGAGATATATCATTTTTTTCAAAATGGGATATTTCATAAACGAAATAATCTAGACTTTTGTGTTAGGTGCTTTTTTAATTGGAATATTAAGTTATCGAACCAGATATCAATATACAGGGTATTTTATATCAAATACTGAAGTTAGTATGCACTTCCGGTATAACCGGAAGTCCATTGAGGTGAAAATATTTTACGAAGAGAGTTTCGGACCAGCTGAATCAACTACCGAAATTTCGGAACAATAGAAATATTAGTTCTCCATAAACGTCGAATAGGCCACTCAACTTGGGATACCCTGTATAATGCTTTACTTATATCCTCGGATGTAGTTAATATCTACCCTTATGTTCCACCTCACTATCCATTGAAATTGATTAATGTACAACAAATATATGAATACCATTATGCAATCGAAACTTATGCGTCGTTTGGAAGTATGATTTGAATGAAATTATTTCAACTTCAATGATGAAATTTACATGAGCAATAACGGCTTTATAATGAGTAATCGTCACAGTCATTTGCTAGATCAAATATTAATGGAACATTGAGAAAATAATTCATAATAATCCGCTTTTGAAACACTCCATTTGATGATTCGAATATGTGGATGACATAATCTTTCGTTTTACAGGTACAAATAGGCAATTAGATTCCTTTTCTGCCTTCCTAAATTCAATTCAACCTATTATAAATTTTACTTTGAAAATGGAAACTGGGACCTGTATTAGCTTTAAGATCAAACTGTAACCACAATTGACCACAGACATGATTTTTGCATTTTCCATAAAACATCTTACAGGGACATTATCATTCATAACACTTCCGCACAGCCACATCAATATAAAATAGCTTCTTATACAAATATAATACATAGACTCTCCACGTTACCAATGTCAGAAAATAATTTCTTGAAAGAGCCCAATATTGATGATTCTAATATGATTGACAGTATACAATCCATTTCCATGAAATCCATGAAGTATTAAAGAGGAAAATCAAAAATATAACATTTCAACTTATATTGGTAAAATTAGCCTAAATTTAAAGTAATTTTTCTCATCTCATAATTTAAATATAGCTTTCAGAACGGATAGCTCCCTAGGCGAATAAATTAAAACTCTAAATCTAAAATTCATAAAGTAATCGAATCAGGTGTTCAAAAACTCAATTGTGGAAGTTGTAATAAAATTTATATGGGTAGAACTTTTGAAAATTTCAAGATTGGGTTATCCGAGCATATACGCTGTTTTGACGAACAAAAATCAGATTCTCACTATGCAAATCATCTGCTTGAAGAAAACCGTACCATAATAATTTCGATATTTTACGTAATGAAAGTAATTCAGATTGAAACTGGACTGGCAATCATTTGAAATCAAAGAACAGAAAAATTTCGGAAATTTACTTTTTACTTAATAGACCTAAACTCGTCACCATTACCAAGTTTTGTCAGTTCTGAAATGAAACAACCCTGTTTGGGTTTTCCTCCTATTGAGCCAAACATCTGCTTCTACTGATGTGATATAGAAGGTGTCCGTGAATTGCCTATACAACGTGAAACCACAGATTTTCAGCTCGAAATGAGTCGAATTAGGCCAACTTACTTATATGAAAAGTTTCTTCTTTTGGCCGCTAGAGGTCGCCAAATCCAAAGATTTTTTTCTTATTATTCAAATAATTCGGTATCGACTCGATCGGTAGAAACCATATTTAGTATGCGTAATCGGCTGAGTTATTCACGTGTTTTAGTGATCCACTCAATGACCTTGACGTTTTACAAATGTCCCTAAAAACTCGAACGTGTTTTTAATCAAACATAATTTTTCAACTGTCTGCGTGTAAGGAAAACTATTTTGGACATTGATTAGCTCGGCTAATGATCAAACTTTTTTGTCTCTTGAAAAATTTTGATATGATGAAAAAAACAAAACAAAAACAGTTTTTTCATTTCATGATTTCATTTCTTCAATCGCCTAGCAAGTCAAAAATATTACATATTGACCATGTTGGCTTTGGATTTATTTCTGTAATCCGGCAGAATGTCATTTTATTATGCTTGACAACCTCTTGTTGACAAAATTATGTTTTTTAGGCTGCTAAATCGGATCAAGCAAATAGGAAATTCAATGTTCAGTTTTTCACAATGACTATTCAAGAATATGAAAACAGGTCGGCAAGTTGAAAACTAAACAAGAAAGAACAAATCACGTCAGAATAACGATTAATTAGTTCACACCCAAAATCTCATTCAAGTATAGTAAATGTTCAAAAGTTTCACAATTTTGCTGAATACAGGTGTTAATCCCCTTTAAGAAATTAAATTGCACCCTTGGCATTACTTCAGAGTCATTTTTGAAGGAGTTGGCCTCATTTAAAATTCTCATAGGTAAATCTTCTCGGCTGTCAACTGGAGAAGAGTAAACTCTAGATTTTAAAGCACTCCAAAGAAAGAAGTCGCACGGTGTCAACTTGCAAGAGCATCAGCTCCCCTTCCGATCCAACGATTCGCATACTGTGCATGTAAGAACTAGCGAACCGCTAAAGTGAAGTGAGGAGGTGCACCGTCGTGCATAAATCATATTTCTGCACGCAGTAATACTGGTTTATCGTCCAATAAATCTGGTAAAGTTTCTTGCAAAAAATTCAAATATGCCTCTTCGTTCTATCGATCTGGAATCACTACCAGACCAATAATGAAATTGTCATTTACTGAAATCCTAACGTAAATTTTGAATTGATTCTGATGATGTGTACTTGTAAGACCATATGGATTTTCGTCACTATACACGTGTTCTTTGGGAAGGTTAGTGATGACCTAGTAAAAGTGCATTCGTCAGTAAATAGAATTTTGCTACTGAAATGAAGATCCTGAATTCTCTTCTCTTGGATAAATCGAAGGAAAGTAGGCGATTGTCAGGATCGTTGGTAAATTATTCCTGAATTTTCTGAATGTGATGAAATTATTGTTCCTTCAAGACATCATGAATCATTGTTTTAGGAACGACCAACTGCAAACCTAAACGCCGCTTGCTTAATTGAGGGTTTCCCTCAACCATGTCCAAAATTCGTTTTTCGCTTTCCACCGTCCTTCGTTGTCGTCCTCGATCCAAATTCCTGGGCTTGAAGCAACCATTCTCACGGAGGAGCCTTCTCAGATTTCCAAACGTTTGGTGGTTCGGCATTATGCGATATGGGAATCTTTCAGCATATACTCTCGCGCTTTCACGTCCATTGCCTTGACAAAATCCATATACCATAACCATATCTACCATTTCAGAGTTACTGTACATCTCCGTGCCTAATAGTGATAATTGGTTGTCAAGCCCTTTGAAATGGCAATCTGCCAGACCACAGAAATAAACCCAAGACCACCATGGTCAAATGTGATATATTTTACTAGCAAGGTAGTTGAATAAATGAAATCATAAAATTAAAAAACTGTTTTTGTTTTGTTTTTTCATCTTATCAAAATTTTTCAAGAGACAAAAACGTTTGATAATGAGCCCAGCTACTCAATGTCCAAAATAGTTTTGCTTGAAAAATTACGGTTTATTAAAAACACTTTCGTGTTTTTGGGGACTTTTGTAGAACGTCAAGGTCATTGAGTGGATCACTAAAAAACGTGAATGACGCACCCGATTACGCATACCAAATATGGTTTCTATCGATCTAGTCGTTCTCGAATTATTTGAAAAATAAGAAAAAATCTTTGGAGTTGGCGACAAAAAGAAGAAACTTTTCATATAAGTAAGTTGGCTAATCGTACATTTACTGCCGCCACACTGTGGTGCAACTCGTTATAAGTTTGTAAATATAGTGAAAATTTTAAAATCATTGTTTAGCTTAATTAGCAATTAATTCAAACAAAACTGAACCTTTCTGGTCAACACCAGACACACAGAAATCACATCATACAAGTGATAGTGAGAATAGTTAATTGATTCGGCAGTTACTACGTGATAGTTAATCATGATGATAATAAGAAATTAAACTATGTATTATACTATAACAAGAGATTTATTGAAAATGAGGATTGCAATTTCGATCTCTTGACTATCTTCAGCTGACAACAAGTAAAACACTAATTATAATAGGCAGGAATTTTTTAAAGATTTCAAATAAGGACGAATAAGCTAGGCCATACTGATCGTTCAGAAGATTATCCTTGGGGGTTTGTTGCAGTTTGGAAATTTCGATGGATTCCAAGAAATCTAACTTTCACCCCTTAGGTATTCTGCGAATATTTGAAGTGGAAAATAATGACCATTTTCGATACAATGTTAAGCGAAAAAAGATTCGTCGGTTGTCTGATTATCGTAATCTAATTGATGTTCTTTCTATCTAGTTTTGAATGAACGACCAGTTCGACCTATATAGACGCCTTCACAGTCCATACATGACTACTTGTAAACTTCAGTATTGTCAAATTTATCAGTTTCATCTTTTCTTTCAAAAAATTACTTAGTCAGTTTCATGTGGGTCTTGCCAAGCTTCTTTTTAGTTCTGTTTTGAAATGAAAAATAAAGAGCTCCTGAATAGTTGAATCTTATCTGCCTGGTGTCTTGGCCAGAAATTGAATAGCTCTAGCAGTTGAAAGAGTTCTTCTTCACAATACTGAGACTATATTTTAGGTTTACTTCCGAATCGTCCGAAAGAGTAGCCTCAAAAGTCAGGTTTCCCCCAAAATAAGCTTCAAAATTTCAGTCTCCTACAAAAATCATTTTCGAAATTTATTGTCGAAATATAGAAACCTTAACACTTCAAATACAATTCACCCCTTTTTTTTGGAAAAAATTTACTCAAAATATCGGAAATAACAGAATAGAACTAGTACACTGGATGTCCAAGACATGCTTAGTGTGAAGTGACAAGGCTAGTAGTACGAAGTACGCTGTTGTCACATAAATCACTCGAGTCCATTAGATAGAACCACATAGTGGAGGAGAAACTTGTATGGCGAGTTTTTGAAATGAACCAAATTGGTACTGTTGATCATAACAGATCAAATTATTCATAATTACGCTAAATACGCAATTAAAGATAAACTTGTCAGACGTAGTGATAGGGAACTTCTATATTAGAAGGAATGTCAATCATAATAGCGTACTGCTACTGAATGTGAAGCGCAACTCAACCCAAAGGAGCCTAAAAATTTCGCACTATTCTAATAATAAGAAGAGCGACGCCTACATTTCTTCTTATACTTAAATAGAACTTAATATTCTGTTTCACAACAGATATGACAAACACGACCTCGCTGTAGCAGCTCTAGGAGCAGACTGACGTAATGATATATTCAAACTCTTCATAGCTTATTTCAATGCATGTCTTTGAGACATGCTAGTTCAGGGGTTCCCAAACTGGGGGGCGTGAAGAAAGTCCAGAGAGGCGTGACATCCAAATGAAATAACTAAAAAAAGTACAAAAATAATTTCGTTGAATTTTTGGAATTAAGTTTTCTAAGTTTTCATAATTGTTTTTGTAAAGTTTTAATAAAGTTGTAAATTTTATCAAAGAAGGCTACAGTTTTTAAAACTACAAAGCACACAAGAGTTCATGGTTCTCAAAACCGTCCCCCTCGACGGCAACGGCCGTGTATACCGATACCTCCGTTTGGCCTTGGTGTGAGTACGAGTGTCCCCGAACCCCTTCCACCCCCAAGAAAAGTCACACTATTGGTGAAACGCTTGTTAAACCGTACCTTTTAAAAGCAGCCGATGTTGTCCTTGGAACGGATAGTAGGCAAAAGCTATCACAAATACCACTTTCAGACAACACCGTAAAACGCCGAATTGATGATACGGCCAAGGACATTAAAACCCAGGTGGTTGATGCAATAAACAAATCCCCGTTTTTTGCTATCCAGCCAAGGATGAACTGATGTTTTCTACTGAACTGGTGACCACTACTAAAGCTGTAGATGTGATGAAATCAGTATGAGACTTTTTTGAGAAACACTAACTTTCTTGGCAAAAACTTATTGGTGTATGCACAGATCGTGCTCCTTCAATGCTCGGTTCTCGCTCAGGCTTTGTGCAGTTGGTCGACCAGGAGAATGCTGACGTGGTTGGGATTCATTGTTTTATTCACCGCCAAGCCTTGACAGCAAAAACGTTTCTAAACGAACTCAATGCTGTTTTGAAGCTATGTATTACAGTAGTCAAATACGTAAAGAACAGTGCATTAAATACTCGACAGTTTAAAAGTTCTTGTGAAGATTTAGTAAGTGACCTGCTATTTCATACAGAAGTACGATGGTTATCGGAAGGTAATATGTTAGGAAGACTATGTGAGCTCCGTGATGAAGTGATTACGTTTTTGTCACTGCAGAAACAAAACGAGCTTAGTAGAGAGTTCAAAAAACCCAGTAACCAAGTTATTTTGGAATACTTATCAGACTTTTTTGACACGTTAAACAACCTCAACTTAAGACTGCAAGGTGCAGAGTTAAATATAGTTGCACATCAGGATGCCATAATGATGTACGTTGAGAAACTACAACTCTGGATACGTAAAGTGTCAATGAACCGCAGCAATTATTCAAGTTTCAACAAAGTAGTGTCGGTCTCAGAAAAAGCATGTTTTGATTACGTTTTTGAAGGACTGTTCTTGAAAAACTTGATAATTGACCATTTGAGGAACCTCAAGGAGGAGTTCAGCAGGTACTTTCCTAACTTGTCAGAGGAGTTTTACAAACTATCAACCGATCTGTTCAACATGATCATACAGTTGCTGCCAGAAAAGTTGCAAGAGGAGGGAAAAGAAATAAAAATTGAATCTGCTGCAAGATACGATTTTGAAAAAATGGACAAGTCCTCATTTCGTTTAAAGTACTTAGAAGTTTACCCCAGTGTTTCAGAAAAAGCTGTTCAGATGTACTTGCCTTTTTCAACAACATTCATGTGCGAAGAAGCGTTTTCAACTCTTGTGGCGATCAAAACCTTCCCTAAATTGAAAATGTATCTGTGTCACAATGTTAAAATTTGTATCAGTAATTATAATCGTTTTTCAAGTAATACTTCTTTTAATTTTCATCATACGTACAAAGGGGGGCGTAAGGGGTCTCCAAAAAACCAGAGGGGGCGTGGTACAAACAAGTTTGGGATCCCCTGTACCAGTTGAAATAGTTGCGACAATGTAGTTGTTGTTCTGAGATAAATTTTCCATATTTTTCATCACAGATCGTACATGACAAAAAAAAGCGTACCTACTCGAAATTGTATAAATATGCCACCCTGACATTTTTAGAATAATTAACATCCTTACAATATTGAGCTTCTTCGTTACGATTATCATGCGTGAATGCTCTGAAATTCCACTGAAATAATATTTTTCGGAATTCTCTTTTCGTTACGCACGTAGTATCTTCATTTCTTGGCCCAATTATCCCTGATCTAATATTCCAAGAGGATATCGAAGCACAGTTAAAGGGAGTGCCCAAGCAAATCAGTTCCAGCAAGACAGTACAAACGTTTTATTATATAGAAAGACACAATAATCGAAGGAGGTCAGAAAATGATTTTGTGCGGCGATTATATCGAGCGCGGGTGTTCGTGCCATTTTACTTCTATTTTTATCACATTATGAAATTGCATCTGCTGTTGTGTTTGAAGAAGCGTAAATTACAGCGAAAAAGAAAATTGGGATTCAAAACGCTGAGAAGGAAGTGGAGGAGAATCTTTTCGTTCAGCTTTGAGGTATGATTTCTTTTAGATATCTCGAAATGAATAACATATTTTCCCTTCATATTTATCTCAATTATATTACGAGTTTAGAGCCTTTGGCGGTTAACAATTAATAATAACTAATATTCACTACAAATAATATTCATATATACAGGATGTTCCAACGAAAATGTGACCCCGTCTAACTAAAATTAATGCAATATTATGGGAAACGCTGTAACAGGTGTCTTTTCATTTGAACGATTAATTATGCCAACTTTGAGCAGAACGAGTGCTCCGAAGCGGTCAAGATAGGCTCAATGGATCGGAAAGATTATGGCGTCGGTTTTCTGGGATCATCGTGGCATACTCTTCGTGGACTACCTCGAAAGAGTAAAAGCTATCAACGGCGAGTATTACTGTGCACTATGCACTATTGTAGGGATTGAAGGCCAAAATCACTTCAAAATGGCGTCACATGAAGCGAAAAAATAAATTATTTTTGCAAGACCATACGAGGCGCACAAGAGCATCGCAAACACGGTTAAAATCTATGATGTAGGACTCCAATTGCTTCCGTATCCACCTTATTCGCCCGATTTGGCTCCCTCGGACTATTATTTTTTACCAAACCTCAAAAGATGGCTCATGCATAGAAAATTCAGCTCACCTTCCGGAAAATTACTTTTGGGACGGGATCAAGAAGTTGGAATATAGAAAAACATTTCTGAAAAAAAATTTCTTATTCACAAGGACTTTTCACCCCACCTTGTACAATTGCATCACTCATCAGTATTTCTTTTCATTCGTACCATGCAATGATGTAGAAACTTGAGTTGAAACATGAGGGGAAAACAACCCATATTATAATGAATCTATTGTAGGTAAATAAAAAATTTATTCCAATTGGACCATCATACAATATCCATTGCATTCCATTGGTTTCAAGAAGAAATTTTACAGGGGTTATTCAATTCCGAAAATTCCTAATCGTTAAAACCTCTATAACTACATTTCTAGACATAGCACATAATCTCATAGTAGTTCATTGAATATGTATTATTTCCTTCTCAAGTAGATTATTGGGCAGGTGCACGTTGCTGAAAAGCTCGAGTGAGAATTTACATGTCGATGGTTGCAATTAGACATGAACTTTTCTGGTCGTCACCTGCCGAAACCGAGTTCACCATCACCTTAAAATTTAAGTTAAGGTTGAAACTAAAAAATATCAAAATTTGAACAGTAGAAACCCTTTATTACTTCATACAGGTCATTTCCAATTGATAAATAAAAGAGGACTTTTTTTAATATTTCCTGAAATCGTCGATTGTCAACAGTAGTTTCAGCTTCAATTTCACATTTTTCTCTACGAGCTGTAATGTTTTTTTTTGCAAAAAACCGTCTTTTTCTATTCGGAAGCTTTTGAGCTATTATATACGATCGTATAATTTTCTTCATGTTACGATTTTAGAGGAGCATTTTTGAACTTCTACCTTAGAAACGCTATATAAACGTCTAGAATTTGTATTCTGAGTTGTGAACACGATCCCTAACACTTGAAGTTTTCAAATATGAATGATGCCCATTGAAAAACATTATTGCGAATTTCTTTCGATGAAACTTCTATTTCAAGCGATTGAAACATTTCTCGGAATTGATTATGACACAATTCTACTTTTGCAGATGTTATACAAAACATACGTCAGAATTTAGGTTTCTTACTATTATATCATTAGGGGAGTGTATATCTCGCAAACTTGAAACACACCAACGTCATCGAATAAAAAAAAGTTCAAATTTCTTTATTCTGATCTCATATGAGCTATTATTTTGTAAATCTACCATGATTGATTTTCTGAAGAATTCCAACATATCCTCCTAGTTTCGCCATTATATACAATCGATATTTCTTACTGGCTGGAAGGCATGTTATATCATGTCTAATCCCCGGATAACCTTGATTTGCATCGATTTGTAATATAACACATACTATGTTGCAATTACGAAAATTGCTTCAGAATTGCATTCGCCGCGCTACAAATATCCGTGAATCCTTCTCTTTCATCTCTACGAGTGATTTATCGAATATCCACGCTGATTACTCGGAGGTATGTAATTAATTGCTACATAGTATTCGTTCGTTTTATGGCAGATGCTTTTGAAATATTTTTATGGTCTTAATGAGAAAATCAGGAATTTATCAATTAAAACAGAAGCCTATCCAGGCAGATACTATGTTATAAGGATCACTCAATAAATCTTTGAAAAACATAGCGTTAATATTTGTGTTTCAACAAAATTTTCTTCAAACTCTATATAAAACAATTTAATTAAGTGTCTGTTTGGGTATGACGCTTGCCATGAACTGTTGTTCAAAAACTTTTTTCTTTCAAATTTGGGATTAAAAAGGAAATACTGAGGACTTGATCAGGTGAATAAAGTAGAAAACAGTTACATGTGTTTAGCTCTTGAAATTTCATTCGTGCATAGTCTTCACAGGAAAAACTTTGGTTCTTTCAAAATGAAGACTCTTCACCTAACTGGTACAAAACCATTTAATGAATTTCGTATTATCTTGTATCAAAATACAATAATCAAAATATCTCAAATACTATTTCCGTACCTCCTGATAAAAAAAGAAACACGAAAACAGTAGTTTCGACTACCTAGAGGAAGTAAACCACCATAATTATCATAGCACCATTATAAAAATATGTTCTTCATTTTAACGATACTTCCAATGTCAGTATTATTTTCCCGCAATTCTATATAACATCTTACAAAATATTGTGTCTTACATTGATAGATGTACAGGTGGACAAATTTCGACATTAGTAGTGCAGCTATGTGAAATATTGTGTATGGAGAAAAATGACCCCCTTCGGCGTATTCTTTTTGCGTGAAAAATTCATTGCCGCTAACAGATTCGAGCAAACTTTTTCCGAGTTATTCGAAAATTTTGAAAAATTTTCAGAAACGGTCGAATGCCAATATCCCAATAAGAACTGTACGAGTCAAGAAGTCTTTTGCTCCTTGGCTTACTGACACGCTGAAAATTGTACTTCGACAGAGAGACAGTGCATACGCGGCTTTTAAACGCGATAGAACTGAAGAAAATTGGCTCATCTATAAAAAGATGCGTAACTTTGCACAGGCTAGTATGAGGAGAGAAAAAAAAGCGTTTTTAGAACAATTGAGTAGGGACGACACCAAAAATTTCCGAACATTTATTAGACCCGGATCAGATTAATGTTAAATTTTCCGAAGTTTTCATATCTGTTCGAACGGATTCCGATATGGTCGAATCTTATAAAAATAACAGCTCCAATCCGGATCTTTCTTCTCATTTTAGATATATGGAACCAACAGAAATTGTGAAGATTGTACAGAATTTCAGATCAAATTCATGTGGTGTTGATGGTATATCTCTTTAAATGATCAAGTTCTGTTTTCCAACTATATTGATTTATTTCACGCATATTGTCAATTTATTTCTCAGATATTCAGATGCCTGGAAAATGTCTTTAATATGTCCGATACCAAAAACTAAAAAACCTGTTACAATCGAGGACTTGAGGCCTATAAGTTTACTTCCTATTCTCAAAATAATTGAGAGGGCGGTGCATTCTCAGATTGAAGAGTATTTTTCTGATAACAAACTTTTCGGTTCCCATCAGTCGGGATTCCGAAAGGGCTTGAGTACCGTGTCAGCTCTACTAAATGTTACGGACGATTTAGTTAAATGTTTGGATGCTGGAAGGTGAAGTGTGTTGGTGCTGCTCGATTTCTCCAAAGCCTTTGATTGCGTCAGTCATTAACTTCTCTGCGCTAAGCTGAAATTTCATGGTCTTAGTGATCTCGTTGTCAAGTTCTTTGTTTCGTATTTGTCTAATAGAAAACAAAGAGTCTTTACAAAAAATGGCATTTCTTTTCCTTGTGAAGTTTTATCAGGTGTACCTCAAGTGTCCATTTTAGGACCGCTCCTATGTCTAGTTTACACGAGTGATATTTATGATTACGTTAAGCAAGGTACAATGGATTCTTACGCAGACGACACTCAGTATTGATACACATCAATAGGGGGAGGGACATTCAAATGGCTAATGCACCAATAAATGAAGACTTAAACTCACTTCAGCTATACTGTGATTATAATTGTCTCAAAGTTAATACTTCCAAGTCGGCTTCCTTGGTTTTATCTCCCAAGAAGCAATATGAATTTGACAAAGATAATCTTGACTTATCAAAAAATGGTTGTTCAATACCAATATTGAGGAGGGAAAAACCTTGGAGTTATTTTCGACGTGAAACTGACCTCCGTCTCGCATCTCAATGCATTACTGCAAAAATCTCATTTCGAAATGAAACTTCTTTATGACTCGAAAGACAGAAATTGAGTGAGACTCTTATTCTGCCAACATTTTATTATTGTTACGTCATGTACTACCCGTTTTTAGATTCGGTAAGTAAAAATCGTATTCAGAAGGTGCAAAATACTTGTTGTCGATTTGTGCTCTGTCTCCGAAAATTTGATCACGTGGGTGGGCCTATCCATCAACTCAGATGGAATAGGACGAGCCATGCATGGAACATTCAGCTTTTGGTTTTTGTGCATAAAATTCTTCTCACTGGCATACCGGATTATTAACGAGATAAGTTGGTCAGTCGCGGAGCTCTGCATGACGTGAACGTGAGGCGTAGAGACACGCTGCACGTCTCTCGTTTTAAGTCTGAGTTCTTCCGGAGGTGTTTCACTTATGTTGCATCTGAAAATTATAACTCCCTAAATAAGAGGACAAAAACATTTTCACTTTCTACGTTTCGTAAATATTTGAAAAACCACTTCCTTTCCTTGTCGGTCCTAGTTGAATAAATTCGTTTTTTTGTTTTGTCGCATTTAGTGTTAGGCGGCAGTGTAGAGCACTATTTGTACACTTTGTAGGTACAGAAAATAAAGACGATTTATTATTATTATTAATATCTAGGTTGTTTTTGAGTATATAAAAAATAATTTAGACATTCTTGAGGCACTTTTTTATATCGAACTGTGCCCGGAAATTTTTTTCCAACGGTTTTTGTGTTATAATGAAAACTTGCGTTTCTTTTAAATATGGACCATAGGTTACTTCTATTTCGCTGAATAGAGTTTTTTTCCTTCTCAAAAATTCATCATGTACACTAAAATTTTTCATCCAGGACTTGTAAATTGTATAACTTTTTCCTAATTTTATTTAGTAATTCTAGGTCCATTCACAGAATACACATACACGGAATAATTGAAGTAGCTTGAGTATGTTCAGTGCTCTCATTATGATAGTTTTCATTCTTGTAATAACAATTCAAATAAATCATTAAATACTTTTTAACAAGTATTTTTCAACTTTTGTGTGAATATAGAATTGCTTGTAATAACCTGCATCATGTCGTACGAAAATTTTGTAACAGAAATCTAAATAGATATTCTATTATATGGAATGAAATTCAAAAGGAATATTCAAGATAGGTGTTCAAATTATTTTGTATGTATAATTCACAATACCTTAAGATAATTCGACACGCATTAGAAATTCACAGATCCTTGATATATCCCTAAAAGAAAAAGTCTAGCGGCGACAACTCCGGAGAACAGGCTGGCTATGTTACTGGCCTCCTAGTTCCAATGCAATTATTGCCAGAACTTAACTCAACTAAATCAGCAACAGACGATAAGATAAGATGTGATGAGAAAGAGCTCCATTATGTAAAAAAATATTTCTTCTTTCAGCAAGAGATAGTTGATCAAAATATTCATCGATAATTCACGAAGGTGAAGGACACATTTGCCAATACGCGATTATTTATCAATGCACACCATACTTTGAACCCAAATCTATAGCCTTGACGTTAGATATTAATATGGCGATGTTGAACTACAACCGACCACCCACGTTCATTTTAACGATTGAATATTCCATAACTATTAAAGTAAACATCATCCGTCCAAATTATTCCTTGATAAAACTGCAGCTTTTCTTCAGATTTGTGAAGAAATCAGTTACAAAAATTAAATGTTCGTTAGAAATCTCCTGGCTGGAAAAGCTGGGATATTCTCATTTTATAAGGTTTATATCTATTCTTTGAGCATGCTTAGTACTTGACTCATAGATACTGCTCTTCCGTTTCAATTTACTTGCTCGAAATCGATGGGTTGGCAATTACTCCACCTATAGCTTTAATTATTGCATATTCTCCATCAACTACTTTATATTCGTTTTCTTTCTTGGGGCGTTGAATGTACCATGTGGTTTTCCCTGATTTATCGAATATTCTTTTATGAAGTTATCGCCTCTCAAGAAAACGATCAAATGAGCAGCCTCTGCTGCATCTGCGTCATACTTATTTTAAATATAACATTCAATTTTTCAGAATTTCCTTACGGCATGGTCTCTTCGTTATTACAAACGATTCAAAATTCACACAATAGTTGTAACTTCTTGAAAAAACAATCAGGCATTAATTTTGGAACTGTTTTATTAAGAGCACAGAAGATACTTTAGGTATTTCAATCAATTCTTGTGAATTCTATGAATAGATAGATATAGAGTTTCTATATAAAATCAAAGAAAACTTATACAATTTTCGGTTTTCATGAAACGCGTCCTGGATGAAAAATTGAGTACTTATGTGATATATTTTTGAAAAGGACAAAAACTATCGAACAAAACAAAGTTACCTGTGGTTCAGATTAAGAAGAACGCATTATAAGTTGGACAAGAAAAATGTTTGCATGTAGTTAGATTTTAAGTAGCAAAATACCTGTAGAATGTTAGAACAATTCCTACATAACTTCAAAAACAACCGAGATATTAATTACGAAAATTTTCAAAATTTCTTGATAACTCGAAAACGAAAAAAGCTACTATGAATGTGTTTGCTGCAATGAATTTGTCCCGCAAACTGAAAACGGTAAAGGAGGCCCGTTTTCTCTATTCACAATATATCAAATAACTGCAGTAATAAAACGTCGATATCTGTCCACCCTGTATATATTCATAGGTTATGAGCAAAAACGCACTTTGTTATTTCATATGCCAAGCGACATGACTGTTTTATATTAATTTATTCCTTCATTTATTCGACTGAACAGAAAAGAACTACAAATTGGCTACAATATGGATCATGTCATAAATTTTGATGTGCGTCAAAACACTATCGCAGGAGGGTGCAGAGTATGTAAACTGGATGAATATTCGAAGCACACCAATCCTCCAATGTGAGTTCAGGAAACTGAGAGAAACCAGTGAATCATATGTAAGCTCTATATGGCTCAAGAGAACAGGGAAAAATACTCTAAAGAAAAACCCTGTCTCACCCATCGCTGATATATCTGTAAGAGCTAGTCTGTAAGTGAATTGTGAACAGAAGGTATAATCAGAAATATCGTGTTTACGCTTCATTCTTCAATCTCCAGATCTTCGATCGGTCGTAAGACGGCAGCAATCTGAATACAAAAAGAGTGCAGCAGCAGAAATGGTGTGGGTAATAAATATTCTTCTATATCAACGGAACATTATTAACTAAAAGAAAGTAAACATTGAGGCAAGATCATACACAGGACTAAAAAAATAATCAAACAATACATAATCTGCTACACTTCCTTAAGTCTGTTTACTCGCTTCTTGAAGAGGGCCAAATTGTAGGATGTTGGGAGAATGTTGGATGGTAGCGAGTTCCACAGCTCAGTGGCCTTGCAAACGAAGGAATTTTCATAGAGAGAAGTTCGAGGGGTCGTTAAATGTACCGCCATATGATGAGAACTCCTTGCCAACCTAGTGTTGCGGCAAAACATGAGTTTTCCTGGAACAAGGTCTTTCAGCTCCTTGAAGCATCTTCCGTGGAAGTATCTGTGAAACAGAGAGCAGCTTGTCTTCTGAAAGCCAGTGGTTGGAGATCACGGGTGATCTCCGGGTAGTTGATGAAGCGCACAGCTCGTTTTTGCACACTATCCAACATCCGCAACTTATGTTTGGGCGCAGATCCCTATACATGGGAACAATATTCCAAAGCAGGTCGAATCTGCGCCTTGTATAGAAGCAACAGCTGAGATGATGTATAGTATCGCTTGGCTTCGGAAACACACAATCACTTTTGTCATCTGAAATATCCCTAAAGATCAATCTAAATATCCTCTCTTTACAATCGGGAGAGTCGGATCACCAGGTCTGATCTTTCAGGTACTAGTCTGAAAAGGAGAGATACAATATTCCATACTCAATTAACCGATAACTAAGAACTTACACACATTTCGGGATGAAGCATTTCACAATCAAAATAATTTTTGCATATGTTATATGATGTAATGGACTTATTGTCTCAAATTCTGAGGAAACAAACTAAATTCTACTGACAATATAATAAAAGTATACATCTCATATTCGTAGGCCTCATCATCAAATTCTTAAGGCCTTGCCTCATAAATTCAGCCATATTTCTCTATCGAAAGTATTTCATACTACTTCGTCGTGAATGTACGACCGCAAAAAGACATTCTCTTAGACTGCTATCTATAACAATTCTGATATTGAATCGACTAAGTAGATAAACCTGAATCAAATATTTCTTAAAATATAAGCATTCTTTACTCGTAATAGAAATAATTTAAGTTTTTTACAAGGAAATAGTTTACTTACATAGATCTTTAACAGTCTTAAGCTTCGATGATACACAAATATAATGATTTTGGAAACAAGTGTCAGAAGAAATTCAAAGTTGAGTGGGAATATCGGGAGGTACGCTTCTTAAGATGAAATTCTTCTTTGACGGTTTTGACATAACCTCAAAGATGAGATTAGTCACATAATACATTTTCTGTTATGCAAACTTACGTTTTTTTTTAATATGATAAAGTGTTTTTCAAAGTAAAACAATATGAGACACTTTTCTACAATTTATTCAATAATCACGACCGGTTTCGACCCTACGGTCATTTTCATGTAAATCACAATATAATACATGAGTAGGCAAGTACAAGTACAGAATGAAATTGATCCTAAATATTGAGTAGTGGGGATCCATTATGCTCTAGTTGGCTGTTGAGAGGAGTAAATTGTGGGTTTTTACATAGTTTCTTAATCTCCAAACTTTCCAACAAATTCATCTCTCTCCCTTTGTTACATTTATGAAGGATTTTAAGATTGTTCAATGATATCTAGAGGTTAGTTGATTTTATGTGTTCAAATATTGGCGAATTTTTATCTGAGGAAATATGTTCCTTGAATCTAGCTTCAAAACTTCTCCCTGTTTTTCCGACATAGGCTACCTGACATTCATTGCATTTGATTTGATAAATTCCTGATTGCTTGAATTTATCTTTCTTTTGTTTGGCGTTTAATAATAATCTGCTTAAGTTGGGGCTGCTTGAGAATGAAGTAGTTATGTTCAATTTAGAAAAGTAGTTACTGATTTTGTTAGAGAGTTCGCCGGTGTATCTGAGACTAGTATATCTTTTTTCTGGGGTTTCGACGATGGTATATAGTAATTGGTAGGTAATACGTTGTTCTTTGCGTTTAATGATTGTATCTAGAAAATGTTGTGGTATGTTGTTATTTGAGGCAATTTTTCTGATGATATTAAGTTCACTTTGAGAATTTTCTTTCGAAAGGGGAACAGAGTAAGCTCTATGAATCATGGAGTTATATGCAGCTAGTTTGTGACTTAAATGACTGAACGAGTGTTTTTCCATATGTGGAATCTGCACTCAATTTCTTCATCCGGAACGTGTTTCCTGACAAACCTAAAAATTGTGTAATTTAACTGATAAATCACATGGAATAATTGAAATTATTTAAGTATGTTCTGTGCTGCTATTGAAACAGTTCGAAAATTAATTCTTAAAATGACAATTTGAATGAATTATTTGATGTTTTTTCATCAAGTTACAACTATTATGTGAGTATAATATCGTTTGGAATAAGGAAGCTATAATTTTGAACTCATGTAATTTGATGCAGGTTTACTTCCGTCACAAATCTTCATTTTAACGATTGAATATTCCATCACTACTGATCTTCAGGTTTCTACATCAATTGTAGCATGTTTGCATGTTTTCCATCGAGTACTTCATATTCTTATTTCCTTGTGACGTTGAATATACCATGGTTCATGACGTTTTTCCTTAATTTCTCGACTATAGTTTAAGGAGGTTATCACCTTTGAGGAAAACGGTCCAAAAAGGTAAGTTCTGAAGCATCAGCATCATAATTATTTTGAATATAACATTCAATCATATCGTCATTTCAAAATTTTTCATACGATGTCGCTTCATTATTAATGACGATTCTATATTCACACAATTGCTGTAGCGTAAAATAATTTATCTGAATTGTTATTGCAAGAGTGAATTTGGTATTATAATGACTGCACATAATATACTTAAGATATTTCAATGATTCCGTGTGTATTATGTGAATGGACATCGAGTTACTAAATAAAATTTGGAAAAAGCAATACAATTTTCGGTTTTTCATTTCATTAAAATACTCGCTGGATGAAAAAATCGAGCTCACATGTGATGTATTTTTCAAGAGGAAGAAAACCTACATTCACCAAATCCAAGTGGTTCATGTTTAAAGAAAGCGAGTTTGCATTACAACTCAAAAACCACTCGTCAAAACAATTCTGAACATTCATATGGTCATGTTTAAAGGTAAGTGAGTTTGCATTACAACTCAAAGAATACTCGTCAAAAAAAATTTTTTGCGAGTAGTTTGATTCTTCGTAAGAAATTGACTCTAGAATGTCAAAACCGTTTTTAGATAACATTAAAAACAACCGAGAAATTGGCACTTTACTGGTTCCGAAAATGTTCAAAATTTGCAGATAACTCGGAAATAATGGTATAAATCTGTTTGCGTAAATTAATTCCACACGTAAAAAGGATACGTGAAAGGAGGAAGGGGTGTCATTCTACTCTATTCACAATATTTCACCTAGTTGCAGTACTGAAACGTCGAAATCTGTCCAAGCTGGAAGCACTCGAGGAAGTGGATTCATAAAAGTATATTAAGCTTATTCTGGAATGATAGGAAGGAACACTCCGGTTATCATCGATGATTATGAGGTACCTCATCGCATATGTCCCTTGAAAAAGAAGAGAAAGGCAAAAACAAGAATCAAACTATTGTCAAAAATTTTAATTGAAACAATTTCATGAATACAACATAGAAGGTATTATTCACCAATTTGTAGATTAACATATAATCATCCTCCTTCCCAAATAATATTAATGCAATCAATCAACTAAACCTCGTCAATAATATTATCAGGAATAAATCATTGGCCAGCTAGTTTTCATTGAATCGAGTACGCCCAGAGCATGGATAATAGATAAATGAGGTAATTCCATAATGAAGGAACAGCGGTACAAGATAATAGGCCAAGCTAAATATCATTCTAGTCTCTGGCGATCCCCCATCCAATCGGTGACACAATTCCCATTGGAACAGATTATCGAATTTCAATGAAATCTACGACGTTACGTAATCATCCGTGATGATTTACTCTTCTACTATTGTTTACAACTCGTAGTGCGTCCGTTTTATCGCTACGCGTTCATTGTCAAATTGAGGAGCGGGTACCTTCCGTCCTGCTGACCAACTGACAGAGCCGGATTGACTTGTTTTCATACATGTGAATGCTACTGAATACTGAATCGATACGCATCTTTTCAATGGAGAATCCTCGATGAATAATAAAAAGTATTAATATCGTTTTTGTTGAAAGTTGGATCATAGTTATGTAATACTTTTGTATTTTCATATTCAAAACTGCCGAAGTACGAGGATGGTCTGAAAAGTTTCCGACCTCTACGTGAAGATGGCAGCGCTGGTAAAGGAAGGCTATTGTATTTTCATTATTCATCTGTTGACCCGCAGTTGTTATGAAACAGTCGTTTGGTTGAGTTGATGTGAGTACTTTAGTGAAAATGGACAAAATCGAGTATCGAGCTATCATTAAAACTTTGTTTTTGAGAGGCACCACGTACAACTAAAGGTTAGTTGCATTGCGGAGACTCTGCATCATTTGCCATAGTAAAATTTGGGGCAGTTGAACTTAAGTCTGGCTGTAAGAGCTAGGGAGTCGATGAACGTTTGGGAAGAAAAACTACCGATGATTACATCGCTAAAATTCACCAAATAGTGCTAGACGACTAGAGGTTATGAACATGCCAAAAGAACGTGTTTGTCACATATTGAATAGACATTTGCACATAAGAAAGCTGTCCGTGCGCTGCGTGCCGCGTTGGTTCACGTTAGACCAAAAACGTGTACAAATGAATATTTCCCACTCTTTGCTGTCTCAGTTTAGAGACAATAAATCCGAGCTTTGGCGCCAAAAACTTACTGTAGATGAAACTTAGATACACCATTCTACGCCAGAAATAAAATCACAGTACAAACAACGGACTGCAAAAATTGTTTTATAGACTGGGAAAGTGATAGCGACTGTGTTTTTGGGATATTAATGAAGTTTTTCTAATCGATTACCTTCAAAAAAGGAAAACCGTCACAAGAGCATACGACGCATCATTACTTGACAAGTTAGGAAGAGAAATGGTCTCATTCACAGAAAAAGAAAATCCTGTTTCACTATGATACACCTCAGCGGTTGCCACGGCGATAAATTGCGCGGATGACAATGTTTTTCGTCAAATAAAGGGTTTACCTTCATGACCCACTATTTTTCAGGGCAACACGCCGAGTACTATTTAGACGGGTTAGTCAGATGGGAACATTAACTGAAAAAGTATGTAGAGTTATGAGGAGACAAATGTTCTGAAAAAAGTATTTTATCTTTGCTAGGTGGGAAACTTTCCCGATCACCCTCGCAGCATACACTTCTTTATACGCTCTCTTTTAAGAGATTTAGTGAATATCAGGGACTACTTAGAATTATTTAATTTTTATGAAGTCTCGACATATTTTTGAATTTTTTTTTCTTGTGTATAGTCATAAAAATAGTATGAACATTCTGTTTTATAGCTGCTATCAACGAGTTAAAATCAGCAACATAACAACTCTGTGTATCTGCTGCTTGGCTCATTTTCTATCCAATGAAGGAATGAAGACCTGTTACCACGTTTCTCTTCCATATGATTCCAATCAAAAAGAAGAGCGAGTTTGCAAACACTCGTCAAAAAAAAGTCCGCTCATAGTTCGATTCTTCGTGAAAATTGCCTTTATAATATCAAAAACGTTTTTACATAACTTCAAAAATCAACCGAGATATTGGAACTCTTCTGATTCCGAAAATTTGCAAATAAGTCGAAAATAATAGAAGCTAGCTTGACATTGTTTGCGGAAATGAATTCCATACGCAAGAGGACGTTGTATATTGAAATGAGAATGGAATGATTAACATGCATTTGTCGTTTTAATCTGAAGAATTCTTTGAATAAATTTAAAACAAGTCCTTCGAGAATTGCTCTAGCCTTTCATTTTGTGGTTTGATCTCGTACATTTCGAAGATATATAAAAAATTTTGGTATTTGGCTAAACATTTAGCTATGATGATTATCAATTTTCAAATCAATCACTACATTTTTTTATGAGTACACTTTATATGTATTAGTTGGTTTGTCTTTTAACAGACAAAAAAACCAAAAGAATAAGATGACCATTGAAGAATCCATGGATACTGAGCAGTTATGTTGAATGCTTGGACTAGTACGAGAATATAATTTATTTGAGTATCGCATATTAATTTCAGGTTCTGATCATGTGGAAAATTACCAAAAACTTGAAAAAATTCACTTTGGTTGCCAGCTTAAGCTTATATAATGCTCCATGATTTTTTTTGCGCGCTTCCCAGGAATAGGCGAACCTGTTACACCACATAAATGGCCTCCTGGTAAGTATTGGGGTGTCTATTTACCCGCTTCTTGAAGAGGGCCAAATTGTAAGCTGTTGGAAAGATGTTGGACGGAAACGAGTTCCACGGCTCACCGGCCCTGTAAACGAAGGAATTCTCAGAGAGAGAGGTTCTAGGGGTCGTTAAATGTACCGCCATATAATGAGAAATCCTTCCCAGCCTAATGTTGCTACAAAAGAGGAGTTTTCCTGGAACAAGGTCTTTCAGCTCCTTGGGGCATCTTCCGTGGAAGTATCCGTAAAACAGAGAAAGGTCAGCTTTTCGTCTTCTGAGAGCCAGCGGTTTAAGATCGCGGGTGATCTCAGGGTGGTCGATGAGGCGTACTGCCTGTTTTTGCACACTATCCAACATCTTCAACTAATGTTTGGGCGCAGTTCCCCATACATAGGAATAATATTCCAAAGCAGGTCGAATCTGCGGCTTATATAGAAGCAACCGCTAGGATGACGTGAAGTATCGCTTGGCTCTGAAAAGAAAACAGCATAGCTGATGCCGACTTAACTATTGCTGATACATGTTCATACCAGCAAAACCCGGAGTTGACCGTTATTCCGAGAAGGTGCATCAAATCTTTGGATGCAATTTGTTGGCCTTGCATTATTAAGGGAGGGTCTCCAGCGGGGACCTTTCTAGAAAACGTAGTTGCTTGCTCACTCACCCCACTCAGATATCATCTGTAAGTCAGAGTTTGAGTTATTGATTTGTTGACATCTCTGACGCTGAAATTCCGCAGCTGTAATCGGCCGCAGGCTACTGAAAGACGAAACCAGGGTACAATCGTCTGCAAAACCAAAGATCTTGTTCTCTATAGATGACAGAAGAAAGTTTATCTGTAACAGAAACAAGGTTGGCGAAAGAATAGATCCCTGAGGTACTCCTGCTCACAACTGGAAATCAGATAATATACCGTCGACCACAACTTGTATTGTTCTATTTGAAAGAAAGCTATTTATCCAACCCCGCAATTTTTCGAGAAGCCCATATGCAGCAAGTTTATTCAACAAGGCTGCATGCCAAAACCTATCGAAGGCTTCACAGATGTCGAGAGCTATTTCTCTAGATTCCCCATGCTCTTCCATCGTTGATGTACAAACATGAGTAACGTAGACCAGCAGATCTCCTGCGAAAATCATACTGACGGTCGTTAATAATTCCCTACAACTCAAGATATTCGATGAGTTCATCGTTTATGACTCTCTCCATCACTTTGGACATAATGGGATGAAACTCCTTGGGGACATCCTGATAATGTTAGTAGCAGATTATGGCATGTAAGATAAATATTTTTCGTCATGCAGTGTGAACCATTCGACGTTAAACATGTAATGTCAGCTTCAGTTTGGCACATTTCTTGTCTGATGATTTTCGATAATTTTTCATGATCATCTTGCCTTCGTTTAACAGATGAGCTTACATTATGTCGTTGCAGCATATGTTACTCTTCTATTTGGTGGCTATGGTTTTCATTCGAATCTGTTTTAACAAGGCTCACAGATTCAACCAACCAATGCTGGACATTTATCTTTAACGCACCTCCATTTTTAGATAACCCTGATTCTAATTTATGATTCTTTTCTTTATATTTGAAACACTTATGAGCTAAGAGAATTTTTCCTCTGACTGAGTTATTCACTCAAACTTGACCGAAATGGATACATGCCCACAAAGGCTACTCCGTTCCTTTAATCTATCTGAAGATACCTGATAATAATCTGAATTCAAAACAGTTTAGTTTAAATATGAGAACTTCATGAAAGTTAATTATAGAAATAAAATAGAAGGCACCATATCAAAATTCATTGTATTTATCATCATACTAGCTAACTCAGTGTACTATACCACATATTTCGAAATGTAGCAAAATATGTTATTCTTCTCTCTACACGTATTTGTCTTGAAATATAGGATTCCACTCAACGTCATCTTACTTGAAAAATGTTTCGAAAATAATCAATTGCTGAAATACAGATTTGCAAACGAGTGACGACCTGCCATTTATCACGAAATTACTGTAATTTCTCTGGCCCGGAAGTTGCAAACTTTCTCTTTTGGAGTCTTAGAAAATTGAATGAACGTTCACTTAAAAAATTCATGGATTTTCGTGATTTGTGGACTACAAATCGGTTGGATCGAAATGTAAAATAAAATATTGCTTCAACTCCAGATCTACGAATTTATCCATATGGGTGAGATTCTTGCAAGATGCGCAAAAATGGAAGGACGACACTTTGATTTTTAATTTCATCGTTTCCAGAAATGAGTAGATGTACCAAGTTAAAATTAATTTATCATTTCGTTTGTCAGATCACAAGGTGCAACAGCTGAATGTAGACATTCCAAGTGATGACGCAAAAAGTTGAACATGTAGACCTCTGACGGAAAAGGGTTTAAATTGTTTATATCAAATGCTGGAAGTCTTCAACTAGGACTTTTTGCAGGTTGAAGATATTAATGCCATCGGCTTCAAGATTTTTCATCGAGACTTTCTGATTGCCTTCCCTGAAAGAGATGAACTTGTTGATGACGGAATGCATCGATATGCAGAATAAGTTGGGTATATGAAAAGTCGCTTGAGTTGGTACCAGAATTGTATGATAATTATGATTGGATCATTTCGCAGTCATCAAAGCGACTTAACGCAATGATCAATTCTAAATGCAGAATCTATAAAGAAAATGTTGACTCTAACATTTCAGTTAAAGAATATCGTGAGCATTTTGCTTCGGTTGTGATGTGGTTGTAGATGATATTTCTAATGTGAAAGCATCACCAGATGATCTTTTTCTCGAAAAGAGGTCAACTCTGCTGCCGTTAGATACACCATTGATTCTCTAAAAACCAGGAACTCAAAATACTACTGTGGCTTTGTAATGGTTCTATTGAAGAGGAATGTAAACAGTTTTATAAGCCGTCTTAACCTTTCGATAAAATGATGCGTATGAGTTTACTCAGGATGTCTTAAAATATCAAAAGTAGTGCCTTCTGTTGAAAAATGGTGACGTCAATGGTTTTTCTGGTTCAGATAAGTATTAGAAAAACTATTTTCTAATCAGGTTATAGCATGTTTTGAGAGAAATCTTTTGTTTTCACCAGCCAGTTCAGTTTCAGAAGGAAACAGAGCACTTCTGATGCTATACTTGACTTCATTTCCAGTTCCACCAATTGTTTTGAAATGGTACTGTATTCGCTGACACTGTTTTTGGATATGACCAAAACGTTTGAGTACGTCTCTCATCCGGCCCTTCTTCTTAAGCTTAGTCGCTACCGATTTGCGGAATAAAGTATTTGTCTGATAAACTTTAATTTAGCTAACATTTATACATATGTGTACACGTATGTATATGCGCAAGGCAGTTGGTCATATAACAACTTATCAGTGTTGGGGTACCCCAGGGCTCTATAATAGATGCATCATTAATTTGGAATTTATATATTATCTTATGCCTAGTAGTTATTTTTAGAGAATCAATAAACTATGAATGAAGGAAGATAAGTTAAGTCATTTTTAGCTTGAGACATGTGAAGTCCGATAATGCCAAGTTCTTGGGTATAAATTTGAAAAAAAAAGTTCATAGAAACATAAGTCCGCAAAAGCTTCTTTACGGAGCTACAGGGTGTTGAAATTTACGGAATAAATTGTATTTTTCTTGAAACTTCTGTAGTTTTTGAGATATTCAGCCCAAATTTAGAATGCAAGCTATTTTTCACAGCCACCATCATTACACGTCCTAAGTTCTAACTAGAATCTACAAGGTATTTTCTTTTGCGGGGCCATGTCTTCTTTTGCCCTTTAAAACTCTTTGCAGTACGCTACTGATCAGCGTACAATCAATTTTCGTCTTCTTCGTTCAATTTAGAAACTTTCTGGGCACATGTAATTTTTCTGTAACACCGACCGTTCTCGAGCAAAAAATTATTAAACGATTGTATGCATTCACTGAATGAAAAGCATTTATTTATTTATTTTGAGAGTTGCTAAAGTTGAACCAGTGTTAACTCGAATTTTTTATTGAATTAACGACTTGTTTTAAGACTTTTGAATTTATTGTTGTAAAAAAAATGACTGATTTTACTAACGCCGAATTGGCTGATATCCATTACATGTACGGTCTGGCTAACGGAAACACAACAGAAGCTAAGCCATTATATCAGGTGCGCTTACCAAATCGAGTAACACCAAACAACCGAACATTTTCAAATATCCAAAGAAGGTTGAGGGAAACTGGTACTTTCACTGCAAATAATCATTTAAAAGGTGCAACTCAAACTATGAGAACTCCTGATATTGAGGAAACAGTTTTGAATTGAAATGATTTGAATCCTCATGTGAGTACAAGAAAAATTGGAAATCAGTTGAATATTTCACATGTTCTAGATTTTCCTTCAAGACTGAATTTCTGCCGATGATTCTTAGATAAAATTAGAGAAAATGCTCATTTTGATAGTGAAATAATGTTCACAGACGAAGCTTTTCAAGAATTGCTGTCACAAATATTCACAATAACCATTATTGGGCTGAGGAAAATCCCCATTTGATTGAAAAATCTCATCATCAAGAACAATTCGCACTAAATGTCTGGGTCGGAATAATTGGAATTTATTCGATTGGACCAATTTTTTTGCCAAACAGACTAAAGGATCCCGCTTATCGGCAATTTCTTGAGGAGGAGTTATTTATTGCCACTTTTGGTGACGAACATAATGTGGTTCATGCATGGGCACCAGCACATTTTAGTGGAGAAGCTAGGGAATTCTTGAATAATACATTCAACAACCGATCGATAGGTCGGAATGGGCCAGAACCATGGCCTCCTAGGTCCCCAGACATAAACAGTTTAGACTTTTTCTTATGGGAATATCTGAAAAGTTTAGTTTATAACACTCCAGTGAACACTGTAAAAGAATTGGGAAATCGAATAATAACCTCTTGTGACATGATAAGAAATACCCCAGGAATATTTCAAAGTGCGTGATAATATGCGAAGAAGGACAGATGCCTATATTCTTGCAGATGGAGGACACTTCCAGCAATTTTTTAAGTTTTTGATTGTTCTTTTTTCCAGTTTGATATTGAATGAGTATAAGTTGAGTCTTAGAAGACGAGCTAACAAAACAAAAGCAAATTTTGGGCATACCTATCGAGTAATTGTATTATTTTTTTTATTTAGCGAGTAATATACAATTCAAATTCAATAATTTTCCACTCAAAACTTTTGGGGATACGAAAAAATTGCATGTGTCAAAAAAGTTTCTAAATTGAACGAAGATGAAGAAAATTGATTGTACGCTGATCAATGGCGTACTGAAAGAAACTTTGAAAAGGCAAAAGAAGACATGGCTAGGGGAAAGAAAACACCTTGTAGATTCTAGTTGAAATTTAGGACGTGTAATGATGGAGGCTGTGAAAAATAGCTTGCATGCCAAATTTAGGCTGAATATTTCGAAAACTGTAGGAGTTCTGAAGAACTCAAAAACTGCAGGAGTTCTGAAGAAGAAACCAATTTTTCTGGTAATTTCAACACCCTGTAGCTGTGTAACGAAGCTTTTGCGGATCTATGTTTATATAAACTTTTTTTCTTAAAATTGCACGTAAATTTACCCCTTAAGTTGTGACATACTATTATGTCACACTCTGTATACAAATTATATTCTAAATTATGCAGATCTGATAGGTACATTATTTACAATGGAAGAGTAACACTCTGTATATTCCTATACGAATTCCACCTTCGTATAGATCAGCTCACAAGTGAATTATGCAAGATTGTATTCATTTTGAGAAATTTGAATACCAAAGTATCATCTGGTGTTTCAAAAATTGCTTATTTTGCACTCTGTGAAGGTATTCAGAGGTACGGTTGGTTGACTTGGGGGAATGAAAGTGAACTTTTGGGGATAGTTACGTTACTAGGTCTACATATTTCAGTGCGTCAGGTATGCTCATAATAATGTTACTAGGCTTCAAGTCCATAGTGATATACATGAAATGTTACATGAAATAAAATGCCCATCATCATACTTTTCTTAGATTGCATAAGTTGCAGAATGTTCCCAATCTTCTCTCATATAAGTTTTATAATAAATTGCCAATTTTTATGTGGAAGTTATCCGAAGCTTATTATAAGATTAGTGTCAATGAACTTGGATAATGTGTTGTACCATATTGATGACTTTTGAAGGTTGTCAATGTTTTGGAATGCTATCAACCTAATAGTTTTCCTTATGCATACATTGTTATTCATTTTGTATGCCGTATTAATAAATTATTTATCTATCTATCTAAAATCATGAAATTTTGCAAGAATGCAAGAAGCAATGCTTTAAAGCACATTTAATACAGAAATATATTATAATATTCGACCAATTACAATCATACAAGTTTTTGCCAATGTCACTAAGGGATGATTTAGACAGATATGAAAGTTCAACGATATAGCGGTTTATATCCGAGTTATTAAATGATGAAATATACTAATTTCCAATTTTCATTAACTTCTACGGAATACCCAAATAATATGAATATAAGTTTACTGGGATGTAGCGCGAACGAACTATTTGTACAGGGTGTTCGCGCTGAAAATTTTGGGATTAGAGTGAATAGATACTGATCAACAATTTGCAACTGTTTTCAAAGCTCTACAAGTTCCGGTTATATCGGACATCGATTACAACTTTGCTATTTTAAATAAGATGGTGTACTTTTTTGTTTTTTTATTGAACGCGCCCTTTTTCATGCTTGGTGAGATTTATCCTATTATAAATTAACCACTATTAAACTCAGATTTGAGAAAAATTATACGACTTTATATGACTTTAGTTCAACGAGAGTGTTACTTTTGGGAACAACGTAGTGTCTTATTTTATATGCAGGGTACTCAAACATTACTTGTTGACTCAAAAAAACAGAATTGTTAAAGAAAACGTTTATTTCAAATACAAGTCTCTATTCTTTTACTTTATTTGAACCGTATTTTAAATTGGTATTAATTGGTATTAGCTCTCCCTGTACCTGAAATGGCTGTTTCATTTAATTCGCTATATTATCAATTATCTCTTTCTTTCGGAAAATTGAATTATTATGCCGAGGAACATAAAAACAGACCGAGTGGATTCAATTCCAATGCCAGTTTCGATGTTCCGTAAAGTTCTATGTAAGGTTCTATGAACTACAGGTTAACGTTTGGAAATTGTTCAAAAATAATTTTTTTTGGATGAATTTTTTTTGTGGAATAAAATGGCAAATAAATACTTAAACGAGGATATCATGAATTTATTTATCATTCATATTTATTGTAAACAAATAATATGTTCAACTTGCAGAACATTTAACAGAAAGTACAAGAATTTACGACCAATTTGCAGAAAACAATTCAGAAATTTACAATCAAATTAAATGAGAAAATACAAAAACTAATATGAGTAGCTTTAGCTCACTTCAAAAGATATCCTTTTGGCAACATGAATCATGAAACAAAATTTCTAACATTAATGAAAATACAATTTACGAAACCCGTGAACATAAATATCCAAGTAAAAATAAAATCAAATTAAATATTCAAATCGTCCACCATTGTTTCCTAAACATTTTTCAATCCGTGCACTTTACATAAAGTTTTTTTTACACTTGATTGTGATCGATGCCGTCAAAAGCACCTCTCACTTTTAAGTAGGGATCCTCCCGCGAATTTATCTTCTTTTGGTACTTCCATAGATGAAATTCTAAATGGATAAGATCCAAGGGGTAAGATCCAGAGCTAACCACCGCCATGGCGGGGAGCATCGTGCTGCGTCACTAGCGACCGCCGGTTTTAGTCCAACAGATGTTTTGAGTGTTGTACTTGTCCTATACTGTGATATAAATCCATAGATATAATATTTATAGATAATTGTAACAATCATTACGATTAACCGAGGTCTTGTAAGTCAATTCCATAGACGCAGTCTTCTTATCCATGTATCGTCAATCAAGCTGGTTATTTCTTCTAATACATGAAGTATGCAATAGGCACCATCTAATCGGTACCAAAGTGAAACACGTGCATTTTATGATAGATTGTTCACGAATCTCGAACGAAATGTAGTTAAAATTTCTAAATATTTTAATCCATTCAAATTTTTTTCATGAATTAAATATCTACATTGGCTTTTGTACATTAAAGTAAATACATTAAAACTAAAACGATCTTGGAAATTACGCTCCCGTGTTTGTTGTGGATTTTCGACGGCCCAGATATGAGAGCTATATCGATTAAAAATACCTTCTCTCGAAATTTGACTGATTCATCGGTCCATATAATGTTTTGTAAGAAGTCTGGGTTTTCTTGAATGTGAACCAACATTTCTCAGAAATTGATCGTACACACCGTGTCTCCTGGATTCGTCGATGATATTAATGAGACTTTGTAGGGGTAGAAATTAGTTTTGTCAAAGATTTCATTAATTAATGTACGTGATATTCCCAAACTAGTACTCTCAGATGCCTACAGATTGGCATAAAATAAACTAAGACAGCTATGATTTTCTCATCAAAATTTTTGGAATTATAGTCCAAAATAATTTGCTCTAATTTGAACAAGATTATGACATTTCCTTTAGTTCAATGTGAGTGTTATTTGTGAGGGCAACGTAGTTTCTTATTTAATATGTAGGGTACTCAAACATTACTTGTTGACTCAAAAAAACAGAATTGTCAAAGATAACGTTTCTCTCAAATTCAAGTACTATTTTTTTACTTTATTAGAACCGTATTTTAAATTGGTATTAGCTTTCCTTATACCTGAAATGGCTGTTTCATTTCATTCGTTATATTATCAAAAATCTTTAGTTCTTTCGGAAAATTGAATTATTAGGCCGAGGAACAATAAAACAGACAGGGTGGATTCAATTCTCATGCCAGTTTCGATGTTCCGCAAAGTTCTATGTATGGTTCTATAAACCACAGGTTGACGTTTGGAAATTGTTCAAAAATAACTTTGTTTGAATGAAGTTTTTGTGGAATAAAATGGCAAATAAATACGTAAACGAGGATATTATGAATTTATTTATCATTCATATTCATTGTAAACAAATAATTTGTCCAACTTGCAAAACATTCAACAAAAAGCATACAAATTTAGGGACCAATTTGCAGCAAACAATTTAGAATTTATCATTGTACGACTTATGATTTGTTGATTTTGACCATGAATGATGAATAAATTCAAAATATAAAATCGCGAAAAATATCAAAATCTATTTGTGTATGGGCAAACCTAATACGAATTTAAAATACGAATGTAATAAACTTAAAAACTAGGTATTCGTATTTGAGAAGAAAGAATTTGACAATTTTAGTTTTATTGAGCATATTGTGTATAAAATAGCATCGGGAGATACATTGTCTCTTTAAACTTAAAAAAAATTATGATTTTGCTCGAATCTTTTGAACAAAGCCCTATGGTTATGAATTTTAGATATTAGAAATCTGAACAGAGGATGATTGAAAAAGTGTGCTTTCAATAGAAAAGATCTCAAAGTATACCTATTAGAAATAGCGATCTTGTAGTCGATGTTCAATATTACCGGAAGTGCTTTGAGAAGAATTTCAAATTGTAAATGTGTATCCATTTACTCTAATCCCAAAATTTGAAATTGATCGATAAACTTGTTCCCCAGATACTTCATATGGGCCCTTCATCACGGTACCCTGTATACCAACAAGCTGCGTATCCCACTTGCAAAGTTGAAGCCCTACCATAAAATCCTCAAAACTTAACATGAAATTTTAGAAATATAACTTCAAAAATAAAATTGGAAAACGTTATCACCTCTCACTTATGTTCCAATGAATGAAGACTATCATTTCATCATATCAGAAAATCAAAACATCGCTTTCTGTGTTATATTATTAGGAACATTTTTATCGTGTTTGTTTGGAAATTTTAATGTTTAATTGTTGATCCGGTCATGATTACGACGCTCCCCCGGATTCATCCAACACCGGAAGAGTGGGACCGGCGATTCGCTTTGATCGAATGTTACTGCACCACATTTGCAACGAACCGGCTTGCTTAGATCAATCTAATTAGTGTTAGAAGTGATATGTCAATTAGTGAACGCCGTTCTTGTTGATAGGCAGATAGGTGTACATTCCACATTCTGTGTAAACATCTAGCAAGGTTAGTTTTATTATAATTATTCTATGGTATGTCAAATCGACTGCGTAAATTGTATTTATATGACCGCAAGTTATGGCGAAATTGAATATTCTAACAAACTCCTCGTATGTTTTGAAAATTGATAAGCTTCTGCACAAATATTGAAATGATAATGAAACTTTGTAGTATAGGGTTTCAAGTTTTCTAAACTAAAAAAGTGTTTTCTCAACATAATTTCTCATAGCGAAATAGTTATTTGCATTTGGGCCGTACACTAGATTTTAACAGGAAGAAACCTTTAAAAAACTACGTTTGAAAATCTCTTTTCAAAATTTTTCTAGTTGCATATCATGTGTATGTGATTGTGCTATAAATGTTTTAATTTTTACCAAAATGATTTGTTTAATCTACACGTATCAATTTCGTTATCACAGCATTTTGTACAACTGAAAAAACTCTGACGAAAAGTGTTTCGGATATTAATGAAAGTTATCTGGAATATCTTCTCCATATATTTCAGAGTTTAGTGGTCAATAATGAAAGAATTGCATAGTTTATTTCTCGATATGAAGCCAGATATGGCTTCAATAGAAATAAGTTATGTCGTTTTTAAAACCCATCTGTCCATTCCTAGGATTGAATTTTGACTAAGAATATTCTTAGCGATTGTGAAATATTGCCTAATTTTCTCATCATTGCAGTTCCAATGGCGATGCACCAAATTTTGAAAACAGTCTCTTTAAGGTTTGAACGATATTCCTCATCTTCCAATTATTCTGCATCTACCAAGAATGACAATAGTACTATATCCAGATTATCTAGTCCACACTATGGTTTAAAGTTAAATACTCATTGTTTCATCTAATCACCATTAAGCGTCATCGTCATAGCTAACATCTTTTCCTACTGATAAAAAGCTTGTATGCCATTAGATAGCCTAGAAGAGGCTGATTATTTTCAACATGTTATGGAATCATCGAAGTTGATTTTCATCATCTTTTGAATATTTTCTTATCAAGGAGCAATCAAAATATCATAGTTTCATAGGTTTTTCCAATATCCTAACTGGAATCATCAGAAGTACGATTAATTCTCGATATTTCCTGGATGTAACACACATTACCTGTGAGGGTCTTAGGAAAGGCCTTATATTATACAGGGTGTTTCCGAATAAGATGTCATAAATGAAGGATGCGAATCCCTGAATGATTTGAGCAAGAAAGTTCGAAGAACCAATGGTCAAAAAATGCTTCGTTGCCGAGATACAGGGTGTTAAAGTTGAGAAAATTTTTCGATTTTCTCTCGATAAAACCTAGACTTCTCAAGATTTCGGGCTCAAATTTTTCACATAAGCTATTAAACACAATCTGAATCACCAGGTGAGGCCAAATTTTGAAACAGTACTTTTTCATGGGCCATGTTCCATTTTTACCCTCGGAACTTTTTTTTGGTATGCCACTGGCACTAACAAAAAATAAAATCGAATAGATCATTCAATTTGAAATTTTTTTTGACTCCTGCATTTTGATCGTTACTATCACCGTTTCTGAGATATTAATTATTGAAAATAATCCAATATTTTTCTCATATCGAAGCCATGGAGATATTATCTTAATAACTGATGCAATTTTTCAGGAATTGAGCTAAAATTTGCATCAGATATCTCCTTATTGTATGTTTATAACAAAATGAGGCAAAAATTCCTGACAGTATACAGGGTGTTATTTTTCACGTGCATTTTCCTCTTTTTGCCCCCTGAACTTTTTTGTGGTGCGCTACTGGTATATTCTGAAAACAGAATCAAACAGATTATTCAATGCGAAAACTTTTCTGTTCTTTGTATTTTTCCGTATCTGCTACCATTTTCGAAAAATTAATCAACAACGCCCGAACAGGCTACCCCTTTGCCTCCGTATATTTTTTCGGTGCATAACTGACGTTTTTCGTAATCAGAAACGGATTTTTCATTCAATTCGGATAATTTTGTGCTCATCTTGATCCTCATGTCTTTCACCGTTTTGAATTGAAAATCATCAGAATTTATCGTGTCTTCCTCATATCAGAACACGTTGGTGATTTCAAAAGGCTTAGTAGGCTCTGATACAATTTCGCAAATGAAATCATAGAAAAAAAACTTGACACTTCAATGATTGTAAGTTTTGTCATTCAGTTTGTTGTGCCTACATTTGAAACAGCTGTAAGTAGTAACCAATAATCTTTGAAATGGTTTTCACTAATGCAGAAATGGCCGATATACATTTCATATACGGTGTGGCTGAAGGAAACGCAGTGCACGCAAGGCGTTTGTATCAAGAACGCTTCCCTAATCGAATTATTCCTGATAGGTGTACGTTTTCTGACATCCACAGAAGATTGAGAGAACGGGGTACATTCAAACCGAATCATGACTTGAAAGGGGCAAATCGGACAATAAGGACCCCGGAAATCAAAGAGGCAGTCCTAAATTGTATAGATGAGGATCCTCAGCTGAGTACAAGAAAAATTGGAAGAGAGTTGAATATCTCATTTGTATTGGTCTGGAAAATTCTCCATGATTTCTTGCTTTACCCATACCATATTCAACGCGTCCAAGCTCTACTACCCCGCGATTTTCCTCTGCGACTCAATTTCTGCCGATGGTTCCTTCATAACATTGCTCATAATCCCTTTTCGATAGCGAAATCATCTTCACAGATGAGGCGTCCTTCTCGAGAAATGCAATCAGGAACTTTTATAAAATCACTATTGGACTGAAGAAAATCCCCATATGATTGAGGAATGTCACCATCAAGAACAATTTTCGGTTAATGTCTGGGTTGGAATAATTGGGGATTTCCTGATCGGGCCATTTTTTTGCCAGACAGGCTGAATGGAGCCTTATATCGCCACTTTCTAGAAGAGATTTTACCTGTGTTGCTAGAAGATGTGCCGCTGCAAACTAGAAATAGAATGTGGTTTATGCATGACGGAGCACCACCGCACTTCAGCATGGAAGCTAGAGAATATCTGAATATGACATTCAATAACCGCTGGATAGGGCGTGGTGGACCAGAAGCTTGGCCTCCAAGGTCGCCAAATTTAAACAGTTTGGATTTTTTCTTTGGGGACATCTGAAAACTTTGGTTTATAGCTCTCCCGTGAATACACTTGAAGAATTGAGGAATAGAATTACAGCATCATGTGACGTCATCAGAAATACCCCAGGAATATTTCAGAGGGTGCGCACTAATATGCGTAGACGAGCAGAAGCATGTATTCTTTCAGGTGGAGGACATTTTCAACATCTTCTTTGATTTGTTCTGTTTGTTCAATTTTGTTTTCATCATTATGAGTTTTTGTTATTGAAATCATTCGCGATTATTTATGTTGTTTATTCATTTACTTCCGATTTATACACTCAATAAAACACATTTTTGAATTCGAATTCAATGATCAGGAAATGATATCACCCTTTATACTTTCTCATAAATCCTACCAATCTAGTGGTGCAGATCTTAAAATGTGAACTTCGTTTGAAATTCGAGCTCAAGGTCTTCACAAATTGCCGAAATAACATGAAAAATATCTTCAAGCTTTCAATACGGAAGGACTATACGATTACTTTTCTTGATTAATATCTCGGAAATGGTGGCAGATACGGAAAAATACAAGGGACAGAAAAGTTTTCGCATTGAATAATCTGTTTGATTCTGTTTTCAGAATATACCAGTAGCGCACCACAAAAAGTTCAGGGGCAAAAGAGGAAAATGCACGTGAAAAAATAACACCCTGTATACTGTCAGAAATTTTTGCCTCATTTTGTTATAAACATACAATAAGGAGATATCTGATGTAAATTTTAGCTCAATTCCTGAAAAATTGCATCAGTTATTAAGATAATATCTCCATGGCTTCGATATGGGAAAACTATTGGATTATTTTCAATAATTAATATCTCAGAAACGGTGATAGTTAGGATCAAAATGCAGGAGTCAAAAAAAATTTCAAATTGAATGATCTATTCGATTTAATTTTTGTTAGTGCCAGTGGCGTACCAAAAAAAAGTTCCGAGGGTGAAAATGGATTATGGCCCATGAAAAAGTATCACCCTGTATACTGTTCCAAAATTTGGCCTCACCTGGTGATTCAGATTGTGTTTAATAGCTTATGTGGAAAATTTGAGCCCGAAATCTTGAGAAGTCTACGTTTTATCGAGAGAAAATCGAAAAATTTTCTCAACTTTAACACCCTGTATCTCGGCAACGAAGCATTTTTTGACCATTGGTTCTTCGAACTTTCTTGTCAAATCATTCAGGGATTCGCATCCTTCATTTATGACATCTTATTCGGAAACACCCTGTATAGTACATTGCTTATTGCACATTAAGGTACATATAACTTCAGAGTTAGCAATGACCATCGTATTTGCTAAGAGGACAACAAATCTTAACAAATTACTCTTTTACACCAAATCGAACTGAGAAGAGACGAATAGTTTTGATTAATAAGATATTTTCGAACAGCTGATTAAAGTTGACTCACTGGATATCGATCGTTAGAGATAGTTCATTTATGAGTTATTTTCGATTTGCTGTGTGTTTAATTGATTACTATGTTCAAATTGAAATTTATCATCTCCGCTTCATGAAATCTGAGTTCCAATTTGCAAATTTTCGTTCCCTGAGTAATTTTTTCTATAGAAAAACAAAATTCCGAATATGTTTTGATTCGAAGTTGTCACATTTCGAAGTAAATTATTGCATATTTACAGTAGTCATTAACAGTGATTTAAATTTGTTACCAAGGATTTCAAAATCTCACGCGTATTAACACTATTTAGGTGTTATATCCATCATGCATTGAAGTGTATTTCACAAATGAAAATGAACTCGCAATTAAAAGCCCCTTAAGAACCATCCTCCAGAAGAAATTGATAACTGTACACATTTTCACTTCTTTCCATGCTGTGGTTCAGACGTAGCGCCTGAATCTTTGTTAAAAATCCAAGAATACTGAAGTTGCCTATATTTACCTTGTATTTTATGATTTCTCTCTTTTAAATAATATTCAAATATAAGTTCGTACCATTACATCAGTTGTTGAATGAATACAAACTCGCCTTCTCAATGCGCACAGGGATAGCTTTGATGAAAAAGTTACAACACTATTCCCTTCACGAATAGACCATTGAGGTCAAATATTGATATTTCCAACTTCGGAAATTAACAAACTCAAAATTCACCACTCTCAATAGTCAATTAGAATTCAATAACTCCCCAATATTGAACATTTAAAATAGGAATAGAACAAGAGAGCAGAGTTCGGCTTTCTCTTTCGAAGATGATGATATACTTCCGTGTTCTCTAACAAGAGGCGGAAACGCAGATTTGCAGAAGTTGGCTCTGACAGTCGTAGCCATAGACCAGAACTGCGTATTCCCACTTGCCTGTTTAATGAGTTTATTAGTTACCCCTTCGTTGAAATTGGCCTCTTCTCTTGCAGTTGTTAGGTTGCATACGTTCCGCATTTGTTCTTGTTTCCTCTGTTGGATTTATCTTTCATGTAAGCTATGTTCTTGGCTGCAGAGGCTCTTTCGCAGTCTTTGTTGAACCTTGGCTTTTGTGCTGTTGTTCTTTCATGGAATGAGGGATGTAGAGATCCATTCCTGCATGAATGATTTCTGTAAGAGATCCAGTGTACACATTGATGTCAGTGTCTGAAAAGCAAACATCATTGAATGGAAATCACGAAAAATAATTCACGGAGCTCATCCCTGTTGGCACGGTTATAGTGCCAAATGCGACTAGGTGATTTAGGTTCTTAGTTTAGCGACAGCACAATGGTTCCAGTAGCAGATATAAGGTTGTGGTCTGAGTTGCCTAGTCGTGCTGATACCATGAACTCCTCGAGGCAGTCCCCCGCCCCCGGAGATCCGAACGGGAGACTATTTTAACTCCAAATGATTTTCTCCCAGTAGAGCTCATTCTGCTTCGTTGCCAATCCTTCCCACCCTGAAAAGATTGTACGACAAAATTTTCCAAGTTTTATTTCATAGACGCATTCTTCAACTGATAATATTCACTCAAGAGGCTCAATTTACGAGGGATGGAATCTACAATAACAGAACTGAGCATATTTAAAGTATCGAAAACTCTCATGCAATCAAGTATCAACGATCGCAACAAAGATTTTCCGTTAATGTATGGTGTGGTTTATAATGACTATCTGATTGGACGTCTCTTTTTTGAAGGATCATTGATGGATGAAATGTATTTGGATTTTTTGATCAATATTCTGCCAAATCGATAGAAAACATGAATGTGAGGAGAATTCGGTTCGAGCACGATGACACTAGACCTCAATCCGCAAATTATGTGAGAAATTTTCTTAGCCGAAACTAAGTATTGGTCACGGTAGGCCTTTTGCATACCCTCCAAGGTCACCGGTCTCACCCCTCTAGTTATGGGGTTATTTGAAGTCCAGAGTGTATGAAGTTGATGCTGTTTGCACAGAACAACTAGCAAATTGCGTAATAGAAGGCTCTGTATATATACAGATGACGAGAAGCATCAGTGATGTGTTTCTACTATCCAGGAAATGTTTGAAACTCAGCGATAGACATTTCGATAATTCATCCATTTGTGTCCCGTATTTTTCTTTCTTATTTTTCGTTTATGTTGTGTTTTTGTGTTTTTACTTTTTATTATGTTTCCTTGTGATTACTTAATTTCTGGTACAATGTTAACTTCAATTCTTGTTGAAAAGAACTCATTAACCGTTTTGAAAATAAAATCAGAACATTTTGCTGACCAATATATTTTCATTGTTGATTCAATTGATAAAAAGAATGGTTACAAGATTTTTCACGGAAAATAAATCATAACTTAGGGTTCGAAAAAAACTATAATATCCATTTTCCGGAACTATGAAATTTGGACTGAGTAAGAACATTTTGTTTTTCCTTCATTAGTCGATTAAGTATGACGAGCCCAATAAATAAGTTAAATTTCATCAACTTTCGTCAACGAGTTCTTGAATTGTGAATGATGCAATATCTGTTATCACCATGTATTTTGATAACCGAAAGTTTTGATGACTTTCATACACCATTTCTGAAGGGTCTGAAGAGTCCGTTCCCCATTACAGTATGACCCTTTCCTCTGGAAATACCGTGTCTGAAATGGATCAATATATGTTAGGTGCAAGAGTATATCCTCATGGAAAGCTATTATTGAGAATGTGAAACTCCAAAAACTTCTGTATTATTCTCAATACTTTTATTACAGTGAACAATGTTATACATAACTAGCAGCCGGCCCCGGCTTCACACGGTTACTAAACAAACATTACAAAAGTTATAATTTTTTACATGCACACACACTCTCCCATACATACTTCATCGTTTTTGCTTGGAGTTATTGAAAAAATTGAGTAAAATGAAAAAAATTCGAATATCAAATATCATTAATTTACGTTTTTTTTGTAATATTATTATTTTTCATTTTTTTGTTTTTTTTATATTTCATTTTTGATCTTTATAAAAAGGCCTTCACTATATACTTTCTCTGCTCCTGAAAATCAATATTGAGTCAGAGCTACCCTGTAAACGATATTGACTCCCCTCCTGTACCTCAGTGACGCCTATATCGCTTATCATTATTATGATGCCGTCCAACCGAGTGGTGTGAGCGCAACCATACTACATTTTTAAACTTGTGATGTCTTTCGAATGGAATGTCCGAATCGAATAATTCAAAAAGTTATATGATGATTTTGAAGACTTGAATATGGAGTTATCTATTTTGATAGGAATAATTACAACGTATAAATAAAACAGCTTTCATAGAGATGGCATTTTATATATTTTTAAAATGAAAGAACACTTATTGTGACATAACTATAATAGTTAGACATATGCTGTCGCGATATTTTTATAGATAATTATATGTCGTAGAATATTATTCTGTACTATAATCGATAGTTTTCGCAGCGCACGCTATGTAAGAAAGTTTTTTGTTAATTTTTCTTACCTTGGGTAATATTGCAGTTATAGTATGGATCCCTAACGTTTTTGAAAATTTAATATGGGCTGTGTTCATCGGAAATAAAGTAGCTTCCCAACAGTGAAAGAATTTTTCAAATCGGTCAAGTAGTTTAGACGCGTATTCAATGCAAACAAACCCATGTTTCCTCTTCATAATACATTCCCCACAAAAATTGTCACATCACCCTACTTTTACGGCAGTTCTATACAAAATTTTAGGTTGGTCATTCAAGAGTCGCTTGGTGACTTTCAGAAAAGTGAAATAAAAAGATATCATTCAAAACAGATGAGTTTATGATAAAAAATAACAACAATTTTCGAGTTAATGAAAAATTAAAAAATTCTACCATCTTCAAACATTCGCGAAGAGACCAATCAACTAGCATCGAATGGTTACTAATCATTTTCAAAATCGAGTGTTTCCTCGCCGGGCCCTAATTATTGCCAGTATACGTCTCGGAAGCCCCTCGAACAAATTTTGGCTTTACTCTTGAGTCACTGAGTTCCAAATTTCAGGAAGCAGATTTTTTAGTTGTTGGAGTGTTCTACAAGGCATCCTATGTTGCTGAATTTGCCACCCCATATTGTCCCAAACATGTTCTATGGGATTCAAGCCGGGGCTTCTGGCTGGCAATTTTAAAATATCAATTTCGGCATTTTGTAGAAATTCTGTAACTACTCTAGCTGCATGAGGCCGAGCTTTATCATGAATCTAAATGAAGTTTTCGCCAATCAATGGGCCAAAGGGTACAACATGGGGTTCAAGGATATCTGCGATGTATCTGGCCGCTGTCATTCTTCCATTATTCACTAGGACTAACTCAGTTCGACCATGGAAAGAAATGCCTCCCCACACCATTACTGAGCCCCCTCCGAAGTTTTCAGTTTGCCAGATATTGCATTGCTGATACCGTTCCCTAGGTCGTTTGTATACAGGCATGCGTCTATCATTTGATACTAGACAGAACCTGGACTCGTCGGAAAAGAGAACATTCGACCATTCTGGAATTCCCCAATTTGCATGTTCCCTCGCAAACTGAAGTTTCGCGACTCGATGCTCTCTGGTGAGACGCGGGCCGATAGAAGCCACCCGTGGACTTATATCGTCTTCTCTGAGCCTGATCCTATCAGTTTGCAATGAAATATGCACATTTCTGGAAAGTGCAAGTTCATTTTGTAGAATTCTTGCCGTACAGTGCCGAACTTTTAGTGCAGTTAAACGAAGCCAACAATCATCAACTGGTGTTGTTATCCGATTTCTTCCCTGTCCGGCCCTTCTTCCATATTTCCCTGTTTCGTGGTACCGATTAATTCCTCTTGAAATAGTGCTTTGGTTAACATTCAACAAGTTAGCCACGTAACGTTGGCTTCGCCCCTCCTCTAGAAGTGTTACAATTCTTATCACTTCATGATCACTCAAATAGCTCCAGGACGTTCAGCAGCCATTACAATAAATTCAAAGATTCGAAAATCAACAAGAAACACAGAAAATTTGCGTAAATTTATCGTGAAAACTGAAGAAAAATTGAATGAATTCTGATAGTCAAATAAACTCATTCTTGTTTCAGACGTGTTTGAGATCATATGGAAACAAATGTTACTATATAGATAAGATTTTTTTCCCCTCATATGTCCAAAATTATATGTTGACAAAGAAACTGCGATCGAGCTGCTTAATCGATTGTGGAATTTAGAATACCAGGTGACACTTACCTACCATGCGCATTTCTATAGTGTCGCACCATATGGTATAATCCTTTGGGGCGCCTCAACGGACGCTGATGAAGTATTCCTAAAACAGAAAAAAGTATTGAGTGTTGGCACGAGTTCCCTCTACCTTCAGCAGCAGACAACTGTTCAAGCGCTTCAACATAATTACTATACCGTGTTGTTACATGATGGAATGTCTTACTCACTTCCATAGAAATACAGAAAAACATCAAAAACATGCCATCTTGCACGAGCACTTTACGAGGATCCGTGAGAGATATATACTACCAAGGCATCGCTTAAAGAAAACTCAGAACGTGTTCAATTTTATTGGAACCAAATTATACAATAAACTACTTGATTCTTTCAGATCCCAAAGTCCCGAGCATTTTCGGAATAATGTGAAGAAGATCATGATGGAAAATGCGTTTAATTCAGTCGGTGAATTTCCGGATCACGTTTTTTAGTTTTAGATGCACGTTTTTATTTTGTGTGTTTCACTGTCCTAGGCAGATATCAGTTCTGTGTAGTATTTATTTTACTACTATTGAATATTTTTAATATTTATAACTGAATATTTTAGTGCATATTTTTAATTGTTTTATTCGAGGCAGATGACCTAGCTTGTATTGTATTTTGAAGGTGCAAATATATATAATAAAAAACAAGTACTGTGTTTTAAGGAGTTTTACTTAATAATTGCGATTCGTAACGCGTTTCACTACACCGTAGCTTCTTCAGACTAATGAATGTACAGAAAATAAAAATGAGAATATAAATATAAATGTTCTTGAGTAATTAAAAGCTTATTGGGTTGCTTCTTCTTAAGTGGTTATTTATGACAGGTATATCCAATAGAATTAAGGAATAGATTGCTCCCCGAAGAGATTCAATAGAGGTGAAGGGCTTAAATCGACTTGTTCATTGATGAGTCCACCTGAGTGTTTGTATTTATTGATTCCTAAAGTTTCCCAAAGATCTACCTTCCAATATTTATTATATGTATGCAAAATTTCAAACTGTGGGTCGAAAGACTGATTATTTTCTAAGAGATGATTCGCGTAATTTGAATCTGATTTTTTGTTTGAAAAACTGCGTTTATGTTTCGATATTCTAATGTTAAAATTTCTATGTGTTCTACCAATGTAGAAATTGCAATTCAATCTATAAACACCTGATTTATTGTTTTTACCTAGTTTAGTTTTATTATTTTTATATATTTTCCTAAATTATTATTAGTTTGGAAAGCTATGTTGAAATTATTGCTACTCAAGAATGATTTCAGTTTCTCACTTGTAATGCCAAGGTAGGTTAAGGTGTTGAATCCTTGTTTCAATTTATCGACAGGGTAAACTTCTTTCAATGCGATTCTACTTTATTTTTTATTTAAAATATTATTTATTAGTTTGGGATTGTAACCATCATTTTTGGCTATTTGTTTAATCGACTTTAATTCTTTGTTAAAATTTTCTGGTGATAACGGGATGTTAATCAATCTATGAATAAAACTATTGAATGCTGACATTTTATGTTAATATGGACGACACGACGAGTTATGTATTATAATATCTGTATGTGACGGCTTATGGTAAATTGGAAAACATGTTTTCCATTTTCATTCGAAATTGTTACGTCTAAGAAATTTATCGAATTATTGCTTTCTATTTCGGTTGTGAATCCAATTTTTGGATGTAATGAATTTATATGATTTTCGAAAATTTTTAACTGTCTATCTGTTCCTGTGAAACAAATAATGATATCGTCTACATAGCGATACCAGTATAAACAATATTTACTGAGTGGATGATTATGAATTAATTTCTCTAAGTTATTCATGAATATTTCTGCTAACAAAGGACTTAACGGATTGCCCATAATCAAGCCGTCTTCAATAGTATAATATTTGTAATTGAAATGGAAATAATTTTGATCTAAACAAATTTGTAATGATGAAAGAATATCTGATTTAATGATAGCATTGACATGATTCTTTTCTAATAATTCTTCAACTAAGTAATACGTATCTTTCGGAGGAATGTTGGGAAATAGATTCTTAACATCGAAAGAAATGAGTTTGGAATTAGGTGGTATAATGGTATCTTTGATATTGGCAATTAGTTCGTATGAATTTTTGACCGAAAATTTAGATTTAAAATTGCGATGTTTTATTAGCAAGTCGTTGAGGAATTTTGAAAGTTCGAAAGAAGGTGCCGTTAAATAGGAAACAACAGGTCTAATAGGGTAATTAAGTTTATGAAGTTTTATCAACGAATATAATTCAGGGGATTGTGGATTGGAGTTAATGAATTTATATTTTTCGTGGTCTGTAATTAATGATTTTGCTGTCGAAATTATGTTTTCAACCACTTTCTGAAATTTTGCGGTAGGATCCTTAGTTGATGTTATATAGTTTCGGGGTGTTAAGAATTCTTCAGTTTTAGAAATATAATCGGTTTTACTAATCGCGATGACGGTGTTACCTTTATCTGCTTTAGTGAATACTAAATCGTTCTTGGTACTATTTTCACGAATTGTTTTTATTATCTTATAATCGGAATTGCAATGAGGTGATAATTTCGAAAAGTCTTCTTTGACGATTTTTGCTGTTTGATGTTTGGCTAAAATATTATCTTTGGAGTTTTTGAGAATGATTTCGGAGTCTATGCCTAACTATTCAAAATTAGTTCTATTATGTTTTGGATGTAAATTATGTTTGAATCCTTTTTCTAATAGATCTTTTTGTGGTTGTGTAAAATCGGTATCAGTTAAATTAGTGAATCTGTCAAAAAATTTATGGTCTGAAAATTCATCAGTTGAAGGTTTGGGTGGAGAAGTTTTGAATTTGAGTGAATTCAACTTTTTCTGTTGTGGCTGAAACTTTTTATGAATTAAAATTTTGACATCCTATCTGGATTCAGAGTCTAAAATATCAAACTCAACAGGGTGCAACCTAAACAATAATTCCGTATGGACTACCTTCAAATATATGTTGGCAACGTCCCTCCTGTTGTACTGGATCTTCATATCCTCTTTGAGCCATATGCGTTGGCCTTTCTCGCTTGCTCTTCTTGCTGGTCCACTTTTGTTATGTGTCTTTAACCGTATGTAATTGGGAGTCAATCTGTTTTTCAAGCACATTGAGTAGAACCATATATTCTGAGTATGAACTGCACATCTTAGTAGTATTTTGAAATACCACAAAGCCAAAAAGCCGGTATCAGCTTTCTTTAACATTTGAATTTGGGAGGCTTTTACTTGGTAAAATTCCATTATCAATAATAAAAAACATTCATTCGTCTGAAGGAGCTACGGTGTAATGAAACGCGTTGCGAATCGCAATTATTAAGTGAAATTCCTTAAAACACAGTACTTGTTTTTTATTATTGATAATGGAATTTTACCAAGTAAAAGCCTCCCAAACTCAAATGCAAATATATATTATATCATATCATATCATTGAAATTAGCCCAACTATACATCTCGCTAAATTTTTTCAATGTTTCAACCGACACTAATCTGAAAACCTTCTGTTCGAAGTATCAAGTTGTCCTACATAAGAAGTAATGTCAAGGATTATGATTCTACAATTTCAAATAGTACTTATGCCACTTGACGTAAATATCTCGAATTGCCCGAAATTACATAGTTAGTTAGATGTTCGTGTTAATACTCTGTCCGAGTTACATCATACTTATTGAGTAATTACTCCTGCCTAACGGCATCCTGAAAGTTCAGTAGGAAACAGGCAAAATACGTTCAATATGTTATGCAAAATATGTCCTCGGGCTTTACTACGGAATGAGGAGGAGTCGACAACAATAAAATCTAGCAACTCCTTGTAGAAATTAGAATCCAATGAGCCATGAAATTGAATACAATCATCGACAAAGGCAACGAAAGACGTCTCGCTATATCGTTTTCCAAATAAAAATAGAGCCGGGTCGTCAAATAAAATTGCTTTGGCACAAGGTTTTGTTTCTGATAGTTGGCGTGAACGTACAATTGCAAGCGGGAATTATAGTCGTTTCACATACAGTTTGCAAATTTGAGGAAATTCCAATCTAAGAAGGTATCTCATCGACAGTTTAGAAATATGAGCTGAAATCCATTACTATGGGGTCATATTAGGCTTCCTGTGTACAGGGTCGATGTTTCAGTAAGGCAGTTATGTGAAATATGGTAAATGATTTTCAAGAGAACTCATTGGTGAAAACCGATTTATTTCTTAGTTTTCATGTCATTCCGGAATTCTGGATTTTTCTGAATTTCGATATGTAACGATATCCCGAATCCTATCGAGGTTAGGCAAAAAATATTTCCACCTTTTCGAGTAGAATGCAGGGACGTATTCGACAAAATTGTCTCACGATAGGTTTATGAATTATGAAGCTAACTTTTGTTTTTTCGAATACGAACTATAGATGGTTTTAATATCATCAGAAAGGATTAGTTTTTTCTTTCCAAGTTTATATCACATGCTATATCGATTTCCTCAACTAATGCCTTTTCCAAAAGAAAAATCGAAATTTCATATCTATCCACTCGGAACATAGCAGATATTCAGAATTCTATGGTAGAAGAGATTCGTCTGTGTGGGTAAAAGATCCCATTAAATCAATTCTGTGTTCACTACTTAGCACATAGAGTTCTTTGTTGAAAATTCAATTTTGGTCTTGAGGGAAAATATGATTTAATAAAAAGTGATAACTATATACACAATGAATTGAATCAATAATAAACAAATTATCTAATTTGATTGAGGAGGTCGTTACTTGATAAAAATCGATATTTATATTTTCAATGAAATAAAACTATGGTATTTAGATTTTCACTCACAATTCTCACTATTAACAAAAGGTGGAGAAAATAATACCACCATTAAATACGTGAACGGAACCAAAAATTGTTCCTACTTTTCATCGATAAACCTGCTTCTCTTCTACCAACTTATTTGAACTGGCTACTTTTCTACACTAACATTAGCGCAATCAAACCTAAATATAATGAATTAGTTTGTAGAATAAATGTTTTAAAACCACACATAATATTCATAGCAGAAACATGGTTGAATAAAATAGATTCCGACAATTTAGCTCAACTCAACGGATACAGCATGCATAGGCGGGATAGGGACAATCATAGTGGCGGAGGTGTATGCGTTTACTTGTATGATGAAATAACTCGTAACTTTGCATTCAGTTGCAGTCGAAATTCCAGGTGTCGAAACTTTACATGTTTGGTGTGCGTTTATCGACCTGGCGATGTCACTCGAGAATCAAACATCGTCCTTATCTAATACTTGGATCGAATTTCATCACTGAATAACCTGATTATTGTTGGCGATTTCAACTATCGCGATATCGTTTGGCCTGTGACTCATTCCTGAAACGTCAAACCCTGCGAGTGACTTTGTAAGATTTATTTCCGGCTCAAACCTTTTCCAGTTTGTGGATAGACCAACTAGATTCAGAAAAAATAATGAGCCTTCAACATTGGACCTGATATTCACGAACGAAGAACATCTTATTACACAGCCAGAACATCACTCTCCAATTGGTATCTCCGATCACGAAGTTCTCACTAACCTACCTACCTACCTAGGTAGGGTGTACCGTAGCATATATAGATATTAGCTTTCCGCACAATATACATTATTTTACGTGAGGCTTAGGTTAGGTTTAGTTAGGTTCTTCTCTATAATATCAATGAAAGAATTCATAGTTATCCAAAATTGTCGTCGCTTGAAGCGCGACTTGCCTTAGATTCGGATATTCATCTTCAGATATAAAACACCAGAAATTTGTAACAGATGCTGTAGCTTTGCAATGTATATCTGATATAATCTACACCAACTCATTTTCAACAGAACATGAGTTTATAACAAACTGACTTGCTATTTCTGTAGCTAATTCCTCAATGTTTTCACATGAAAAAGGATAACTCATAAACGATGCGCTATTTGCCAGTTTACTGCTATCATAAAAACACATTTCGAATTGTCCCAAAATATTTGATAATTCAGCCTCATACGTATCATAATTCAACTGAGGAATCCTTGCGCTCAAAGACGGAAAATGTTTCAGATCCTTTCGTTTCAGTTGATCTATCATAAGTTGCAATTTACTTTCGAATGCGTTTACTGCGCTAATCATCTCAATAATATTTCTTCCTTTAAATTGAAGGTCAAGATTAATGATGTTTAAGTGCATTGTGATTATAGTCGAAATTGCCAAATCAGTCAGCCATTTTTCGTTTTTCAACATCTGAGTGTCATCGTCTAGAATAAAAATACACAGCTGGGCAGTGTCTGTCATGTCGGTGGATTTGTCGAGCTGTAAAGAAAAGTATGTACATTTCATGATATCATGTGTTAGTTTTGCCTTCAAGTTACAATTCAGAATGACTCCAATTCCTGCAGGCGCAACATTTATCTCGGCGTGAACGAAACTCTCGAATGTTCCCAAATTTCTAGAAAAGCGACAAGAATAAAAACACGGCTTTCATTTGACAAGTACCACGCGATCCTTTGATGAAGCCGCATTTGGCCGGTAGCAGAGTGTTAGTTTTTACGTAATACATTTTCGTAGTTTAGTTACCTACTTATTAAAATTTTTTTTCTTCTCGAGATCTACTCAAATAGCATTCGCGATCAACTGGTCGATGGCGATCGACCGTTTGAGCACCCCTGTTCTAAGGGGTTAATTCTCATTGTATTAGCACAAAAATGAACTAATGGGATCTTTGACGCACAAAGACACACCTCTCGTACCATAGAATATCTACGATATTCCGAGTGGATAAATATAAATTTTCGATTTTCGAAAGAAAGACGCTGATGTTGAAAAAATTGGTGGGGCATGTCATAAATATTTGGAGAGAAAAGAAATAATTCTCTCTATTGATACCAAAATCACCTATAGTTTGTATTTGAAAATCACAAAAACCGATCGGCCAAAGAATTTTTCGAATGTCCATGCATTTTACTCAAAAAAGGGCATCTAGAATGTGAGTATTTATTTCCTAACATCAATAGAATTCTAGATATCGTCACATGTCAAAATTTCGAAAAATCTAAAATTCCAGATAAGTTCGAAAACTAAAAGAGATAGCTGAAAATCGTTTTCATCATAGGGTTTTTCTCGGAAAACGAGCTCGAGAGAGGGGATCATTATCTCTATCTAGAACAGGGGTGCTCAAACGGTCGATCGCGAATGCTTTTTGAGTAGATCTCGAGATGAAAAAAATTTTCAATACCTAGAAACTAAACTACAAAGATTTATTACGTAATAAAATAACACTCCGCCAGCAGCAAAAGTCAGCTTTATCAAAGGAACGAGCGGTACTTGTCAAAGAAAAGCCGCGTTTTCTATTCTTGCCGCTTTTCTAGAAATTTTAGGCGGCGAGTTTGACGGGAACATTCGAGACCTTCGTTCGTGCCGATATAAATGTTGCCCAAATGGATCGTAATTAGCCAAAGTCGACCCACAGTCGCACTAAAATAATAAAACTAAAATCCTTTTTTGCTAAATGTGTAAAAGATAGGGAAATATCATTTATAAGTCCAGGGCTGAAGAAGGTTATGTGACCTTATAGCTGTCCCTCACTCTTTTTTTGTTATCAGATCTAAACTTGTAAAATACCTTAATGAAAAATAAACGTTTTTTGATTGATTGATTGATTGAGGAATTGGAGTCATTCTGAATTGTAACTTGAAGGCAATACTACGTCGATACAAAGTTTTTTATTAAACAGTACAAAATGAGTGTAGCCAAGAAATCTGAAGCGTAGCATTTTAATAAAGGCTGGGAGGAAGAATTTTTCTTTTGTATGGTAAAGGATTAGTGCATTTGTCTATTTGTCTTATTTGCAGTGCGTCAGTTGCAATACCTAACTTAGAGAGGCATTATAAAACGGTTCATAAAAACTATGGAAAGGATTTTCCGGCACAGACTGAATTAGGAAAACGAAAAGTATGTGATTTGATATCTTGTTTGAAAAAGAACAAACCATGTTCACAAGACCAGCCAAACATTCAAAAGCTGCTACGATCGCGTTATTCAAAATATCTTATATATTAGCGAAACAAAAGAAACCATTCGATGATGGATCGGTTGTGAAGCAAGCATTTATTGAAGAGGGTGAGACTTTATTTGGAGAATTTAAAAATAAAACAGAAATTACGTCTGCAATTAGAGAACTTCAGTTATCTCGTCCGAGTGTCACAAGGCGTATTGAAGCAGATTAAGTAAAACATAATATCATGAAATGTACATACTTTTCTTTACAGTTCGACGAATCCCCCGATATGGTAGATTAGGTAAAACATAATATCATGAAATGTACATACTTTTCTTTACAGTTCGACGAATCCCTCGATATGGCAGACACTGCCCAGCTGTGTATTTTTATTCGGATGGTATTCAATGACATGTTGGCTAAGGAAGAATTTTTGACAATCATTCCTCTGAAGGGGAAGACCGTTGCGAAGATATATATGATGTTTTTTCAATTTTGTAAAAAACTACAATCAACCTATATATAAATAGTGTGCATTACAGCCGATGGGGCATCAGCAATGACTGGAAACAAAAGTGGTTTTGTGGCATTGTGTCGAGCTAATGAAGATTTCCCTTCATTTTTTTCATTCTATTGCATTATACATCAACAAGTTTTTTGTTCAAAAGTTTTAAGCACGGTGGAAATTATGGGCATTGCAACAAAAATTGTGAATTCCATCCGTACACGTAGCGGCGGCTCTTTAAGTTGCAGTTGGAATATAGGGAGTCGGCTGAACAAACTGATTTAGTTCTTCACACGGACGTCAAGTGATTGGAACGCGGAAAATTTCTAGAATGGTTTGAAAAATTATTGCCCGAAATAACAGCTTTTCTAGACGAAAGAGGTGATGACACTCAGATGTTGAAAAACGAAAAATGACTGACTGATTTGGAATTTTTTAGTGACATCACATAGCACTTAAACACCATTAACTTGGAGCTTCAAGGTAAAGGAAAAACTATTATTGAGATGATTAACTCAGTCAACGCATTCAAAGGTAAATTGCAACTTATGATAGATCAACTGAAAAGAAAGATTCTCAAACTTGTTCCGTCTTGGAAAGCAAGGATTCCTCAGTTAAATTTTGATATGTATGTGGCTGAATTATCAAATATTTTGGGACAATTCGGAATGCGTTTTTATGATTGCAGTAAATTGTTAAATATGGCATCATTTATGAGTTATCCTTTTTCATGTAAAAACATTGAGGAATTAGCTACTGAAATAGCAAGTCAGTTTCATATGAACTCATGTTCTGTTGAAAATGAGTTGGTGCAGATTATATCAGATATACATCTCAAAGCTACAGCATCTGATACAAATTTCTGGTGTTTTATATCTGAAGATAAATATCCAAATCTAAGGCAAATCGCCATTCAACTGACGGCAATGTTCGGGTCAACTTACTTGTGCGACTAACTGACGATCATATGTCATCATGCTTGCGATTAGCACTCAGTGGTTACGTACCATCTTATGAAAAGTATGCTGAGGACATGCAGTGCCACGCTTTAACATCCAAAGTCACTCCTTAGTTAAGTTTAACATCATATGTAACTCTTTTGTTTTGTAACAACCAATAAACTCGCAATTTTGAATAACTATGAGTTTTTTTATTGATATTATAGGGAATAACCTTACTAAACCTAACCCAAACCTTGACTAAAATAATGTATATTGTGCAGAAAGCTAATATCTATATATGCTACGGTAGGTAGGTTCGTAGGGTGTATCGTGTATGTACGTTCGTAAGTATTCTAAAAATATTAAGGTAGATCGCCAGCAGTTCAAGCTTGAGCACCCCTGATCTACAATATATCCCATAGCTGGAACTGAACTTCGAATCTGGTCCACCTGTACATATGAAACGATGTATATCGAAAGTTAGCAACAAACTTGAATAAATATACCGAATTAACAGCCAACTGGTAACCGATTTGAAAAAATTTATGATTTTTCACCTCTTCAAAAGGTAAACGCGATTCCTATGGGTTCTACCGGGCACTTTGACTCAGTAAAGGCTAGAACAAAACAAATGCAAGTTTTTACATAATCTTTGGGATTATATTTTAGGTTTAGAAACATTTTTCGTATAATTGATGCAGTTTTTTCTTCAATAAATGAAAATATATTATTTACACTTCCGTTCTCCCAGTGAATTGTAATTACTGATAAAATACAGAATGTCCGCGCTGAAGGGCCTATTAGAAGTATCTGGAAAACAGGTTTATTGATCAATTTCACATTTTCGCATTAGAGTGAATGGATACTGATCTACAATTTGCAATTGTTTCAAAAGCAGTAACACTTCGACCACAACTTTGCTATTTCAATTGGCATGCTCTACTTCTTGATTATTTTTTTTTATTGAAGGGACACTTGGGGGACACCCTGTATGTGAAAAATATATCCATATTCTCTGACATTCTCCTTCAATCAATTCTTACGCATCAAGTTCGAATCGTACTGATTGATACAAATCTGGCAGACTTGGAGGTTACTCTCTCGAAAAAATCGCCATGTACGCTTGTCACGAAACATTACCACTCTCGATTTCATTGAACTCGCGTATGCCGAAATCGTGGAACACGCTTCCTCTGTGAGAACAACAAATGTAGCGGCTATAATTTGCTTAGTGAATATTTATTTTAGAAATATGTCAAGGTGATTATTTCGGATTCGCGACTGGTTTCATTCGATTCAATAGTTTTTCATTTGTGTGAACTATAGATACGTTCTTAGTGACAACGGACAACAAAAGGAAGAATATTGAAAGGTGAGGAGAATATAAGAAAAAAAGGCATTCTTTTGTGAGAGCTATTCCGCTGGATTTTGTGAAATTTGTGATATTTGTTACATTTTTTCGTTCTCGATTCCCAGTATGACGATTTTCTGACTGCTGCTCATAAGAAATTGGAAAATATCCAAGAGATAATAATATGATATATGCTGCGAAAGATACGGGTAGAAATTTAGAAAAGGTATTTAGGTAATTATTTAGAATAGTGTCGATAGTCAGAATTCACTGAAAACATTTTTACATACTAATTTTGGGTTCCAGAATCCAAATCTGAAATCGTTTTGCTTCTGAAGGTTATCGTTTATCAAGCAAACATTGCTTCATTAAAATGTTCTTGTTACTATCATAATTGGTAATACACATATACCATTAGTTAGTAATTCTACGCTAAGATATAGATTAATTTCTTATCAAAATGCTTTTCAATTCTAATGTTTAATTTCTAGACAGTTAACCCGCCATATTTACATGATTGCCCCTCAATTTTCAATATTAGGCAACAATTTCACACATATACAATCCAAGATCTACGTGAGATGATCACGACAATAGTGAAGTAATCGCCATCTCCCGTCATAACACAGAGGAAAATCTCTTCAAACCAAACCTAACTAACCTAACCGAACGTCGGACCTAATTAAAATTCATAATTTTGAATTGAAGAGGTTAGGTTAGATTTCAGGTAAAATTAAGTTACTCAGGTTAGGGTTGGAAAGATCATCATTTGAATTTCGGTCACAGTTATAAACGAGAGAGGTTGTGAGTACTTCTATCTCTTTCTTGCATCGTTTCGAGCCGTACGTTGTATAACATGTAACATGAAAACACTGTAAATATAATATGGCGGGTTAACTATCTAGAAAATAAACATTCATATTGAAAAGCATTCTAATAAGTCATTAATGTATATTTGAGCGTAGAATTACTAATTAATGGTACATGTGTGCATATATTATCCGTTGTAATAGTAATAAAGCATTTTAATAAAGCAATGATGGAGTTTGAATGATATAGACAAGAGGACTTTCCTGGAAATTTTAGTTTGTTTTCCTAAACCATAGCCTTCCGGGGCAAAATAATTTCAGATGGATTCTGGGACCCAAAATTAGTAACTAAACAATTTTTTCAGTGAATTCTGAGTATCGACACTATTCTAAATAATTACCGATTTTATTCACATTACATTTTGCAATTTCGAATCGAGAATGATATGAATAAAAAAAATTTTGAAAAATATCTCTTAATTTTTGTAGTTATTGTGCCATTTTTGACGACCTTTACGTACTTACGTTCACTTTCCATAGGAAACGAAATATTCCAGCTCATTTTTTCTCTGAGTTTCCCCATCTCTATCGTACACTTTTCAATAGGTCCCTTCGTCTACAAAAAAAATTTCGATATAATTTAGCAGATCAGAACTCTGCCTTATTATTTCTCTTACCTGAATTTCTGAGAGCTATATATGAAGCCAGCTACTCACTGAGCTACATACTTCAGTCATGGAGGAAAGTCAAAGTATCATTTATACCGAAAATGGGCAAGAGGTCTCCAGATGAGCCTAAATCATATCGCCCGATAAGCTTAACCTCCTTTCTCCTAAAATCTGAAAAATAGGGAAGACTAGTTCCCTGAGACTTTTCAAGTTTCAGTGAAGTAAAATGGAACAGATCCATGCTGATCAATGGTAGTCATCATAAAGTACCATCCTCATCTCGAATTTCATCCCCTAGATCAAGGGTAACCACCCTTGAAAATTTGGAAGAGGGTAGATGGGTCGAGTGATAACTCGAACGAAAGATATTATCTTTTTCTGCATTCCCTTGAAAGAATTTTCATTTTTGATTGAAAACTGTAGAATATACAGAGTGAGCCACAGAAAAATAGAGAAAAAAAAGACTATTGGAGTATAAGTGCGAAAAACTGAAAAAACTGTTTCGGAAGATGACAGTCTTTGATCTGGAATGAATCTTTTCCATTTTTTTGCACTAATACTTGAATAGCTCAGGGTGATAGATAGACTCCTCTATTTTTCGGTAGCTCACTCTATATCTTCTACAGTTTTCAATCAAAAATAAAAATTCGTTCAAGGGGATGCAGACAAGAATAATTCCTTTTGTTTCGAGGTATCACGCGACCCATTCCCTCTCTTCCAAAGTTTCAAGGGTGCTCACCCCTGCTCTAGGGGATGAAATTCGAGATGAGGTTGGTACTTGATGATGACTGCCATTGATCAGCATAGATCTGTTCCATTGTACTTCACTGAAACTTGAATAGTCTCAGGGAAATTGTCTTTCCTATTTTTCAGTTGCTCACAGATATTTTACAGTTGTCAATCAAAAATGGAAATTCGTTCAAGGCGATGTAGACAAAGATACCACCTTCCTTTTGAGTCATCACTCGACCCCTCTTCTCTATTCAAAATGTTCAAGGATTGCAACCTCCGCTTAGGGGGTTAGTTAATATTTCAGGCAAGTTTTGTACCCCAAAAGATGTCCCCCTTGAAACAAAAATTGACATGTTTTTGCGTTTTGATCAGAAATGAATATCTTGGTAGATATAGCCTCTGTTTATTTTTCGTTGAAGCACCCTGTATATTTGGAATAGGATAATGTGGAATGCTTGACACTGAAAGTTATGAACCTGAATTCCATAGGAGTTATCGTCGAGTTGTCATCGGGTTCAAATGGTATCTCCAGTTTCATAGTGAAAGTGGGAGTCTTGGCCGGTCCACCAACTAAAATTTTCAATCCTTCTCTGATTCTTCAAACTTATTCAGAATGTTTGGAAAAAATCAAGAAATAAAGCTGAATTTGAAAACTACCGTCCTACATCCTTGACTTGACTGATTTTCTAAGCTTTTTGTGACCCTTTTATATTTGATCTTTGAAGTTCAACCTTTCATAACAGTTAATCAACATAGTTTTTCGAATGGTCGGTCCATTCTGACTAACGTTATCTCTTCGACGGAGTATCAATGAAAATTGTTCAGACTGGAAGTCAGGTGGATATGGTATGCACAGATTTCTCGCAAACATTTGACACCATTGGCCATGACATAATATCAAAGAAGTTGGGATTTTTTGGTCTGACGGATGGTTACTTGGCTTTCTTCAGATCTTTCTTGACTGAGCATACTCAATATATCCATTATAATGATCTCAGGTTAGGTTAGATTTCTTTGTGTTATCCTTTGGTGTTCCACAAGGTTCAAATCTTTGCCCAATGGTTTTCCGTATCTTTATCAATGACATTTCTCAAGTAATAGATGTGGAGTATCAGATTTTCGCCGACGACTCGAAACTGTATACTGCAATTGAAAGCCCAGAGGATTGTATGAAGTTACAGGAATCAGTTGATTCTATGTACGTAAGGACAATAGATCAACAAATGTTGTGTAATAACTTTTACTAAAATAAATTATCCCAAAAATATGGTTACTCTGTTAATAAAACGGTTTTGAAGAATGTGTCCGTGACCTAAGGATATTATTTGACTTCAAATTACCTTTTGACGTCCACATTGACAGTCAGTGGGGGATATGCAACACCATCCTATTGAAAAGGTTTAATATAGTTTCTTTCAAGAAGATACGCCACTTGAATTCGCGTATTTTTTGTATCGGTTCATCAATGCAGGTGTTGTGTGTCCATATTTGTTGAACCTGTTAAGGTTTACCGTGCCGTTTCTTTTCTGTACAGTTCATTTTTTATTTTATCTGCCAGCCCCAAAATCCAATGCCATGGTTCAGGTGCCGAAATACATAATGTGTTCGGAATATAGTGGAGTGAGAATTGTGACATTTCCTCCACTGAAGCTAAATTTCTTGAATGTTTTGGAAATGTATTGTTTTTTATCTTGTTTAATTTTATTTTGTTGTATTTTGACTTTTGAGTTCTTACTATTTTTTGTGAAGATAGCTTTATTAATTAATTCCTTTTTGCTGTTGTTTTGAATGGAAATCATAATATGATATAAAATACCAGATGGTGTCTATCTGGTATTTTATATCGATCGTGGCTACGAGAAAGTGTTTAATAACTACAAGGAATAACGCCGAATGTTGTTTGCGCTCGATTTCTTATCTAGCTTCATCTGCATTCCTACGATACGATTTTAACGCGAAAAAATACGTAATATTTCACTACATTGAAATTTTAAAGTGGAATTATGGGATAATTCTGGCAAATGACCGTATTCTGGCAAATGACCGTCTTTTCAGTGTAACTTTGAATTCAGATGAACTATATAAAATAGTATACAGCTAGATTTACACATTACAGTATCCACAATATAATAAAATTCAATTATATTAAAAATCAAGAAATATATGGATAGTTTTAGCAAATGAATAAAAGAATAGACCAGAATAGTTAACTCAAAAAATACTCAACCGATTTCGAAAATTATTTCACCTATACAAAGCTTTGTTATGTGTGAGTGACATGAACTATATCCAAACCTTAAAAAGAAAACCGGAATCCCCAAGAAAATTTCAATAATGTTATCCATGATATTCACATTTTAAAATAGATGATTGGCGTGTGCTGTGAAAATTATTGATGACGCAAAAATAATTCGACAAATGTTTATCGTACTCATCATAAAAAGCAAAAAATCACAAAGTGATATGTTTAACTATTGTAGTCAAATCACAAAACTGGTTTTTGTCCAAATGGGTCGACCAACTCGGAGACAGTTTTTGTGGCTCAACAATAAAAGGTTCACGTACAATGGATAAATTTGAATAATAAACGAGTACTTAAACACACATTATTTTTATAATCTTCAATAGTTAGAATACCTGGGTTACAATCAAGAATTTTTCAAAGGGATCTCAATATTTCTAAATTTAAATATAGCTCATGTCACTCATATATATAATATAGTTTTCAATAGGTGAAAAGTACCTCAAAGTCGGTTGATTGCTTAAGACGCTCTTTAAAAAATACGGATCCCGTGCATTGTCTCATCAACGCCTTGCAAAATTATCATCATCGGGATACAGTAGGGGAGCGGTGCTCAAAAGGTCGATCGCGAATGCTTTTTGAGTAGATCTCGAGAAGAAAAGAATTTTGAATAAGTAGGTAACTAAACTACAAAAATTTATTACATAATAAAAAAACACTCCGCTAGCGGCAAAGGGCGGCTTTATCAAAGGAACGCGCGGTACTTGTCAAGGAAAAGCCGCGTTTTTTAATCTTGTCGCTTTTCTAGAAATTTCGCGCGGCGCGTTTGACGAGAACATTCGAGACTTTCGTTCACTCCGAGATAAATGTTGCGCCTGCAGGAATTGGAGTCATTCTCAATTGTAACTTGAAAAAAATACTACGTCGATAAAAAGTTTATTATTAAATAGTAGAAACTGAGTACAGCGAAGAAATCTAAAACGTATCATTTTAATAACGATTGGGAGGAAGAATTCTTTTTTACATGGTGAACGATAAGTGCATTTGTCTTATTTGTCGTGCGTCAGTTGCAATACCTAAGCGTGGTAACTTGAGAGGCATCATAAAACGGTTCATAAAAACTATGAAAAGGATTTTTCGCCACAGAGTGAATTAAGAAAAAGGAAAGTACGTGATTTGATATCTTGTTCGAAAAAAGAACAAACCATGTTCACAAGACCAGCCAAACAAACAGAAGCTGCTACGATCGCGTCATTTAAAATATCTCATATATTGGCGAAACACAAGAAACCATTCGAAGATGGATCGGTTCTAAAGGAAGCATTTATTGAAGTCGGTGGGACTTTATTTGGAGATTTTAGAAATAAAACAGAAATCATGTTGGCTATTATAGAACTTCAGTTATCTCGTACGAATGTCACAAGGCATTTTGAAGTCATGAGTCAGGACACGCCAGATAAACTAAAACATAATATCATGAAATGTACATACTTCTCTTTATAGTTCGACGAATCCACCGATATGACAGACACTGTCCAGCTGTATATTTTTATTCGGATGATATTCAATGACATGTTGGCTATGAATGAATTTTTGACAATCATTCCCCTGTAGGGGAAGACCCGTGGCGAAGATATATATGACGTTTTCTTCAATTTAATAAAAACTAACAGCTACCAATATATATATATTAGTGTGCATTACAACCGATGGGGCACCAGCAATGACTGGACACAAAAACGGTTTTGTGGCATTCTGTCGAGCTAATGAAAATTTCCCTTCATTTTTTCATTCCATTGCATTATACATCAACAAATTTAGTGTTAAAAATGAGAAATTATGAGCATTGCTACAAAAAGTGTGAATTCCATCGGTGCACGTAGCTTCGAACAGCGGCTCTTTATGTTGCAGTTGGAATATAAGGAGTAAGCTGAACACACACATTTAGTTCTTCACACGGTCGTCAGGTGGTTGAGTCGCCGAAAATTCCTAGAAAGGTTTCAAGAATTATTGCCCGAAATAACAACTTTTCTAGACGAAAGAGGTGATGACACTCTGCTGTTGAAAAACGAAAAATGGCTGACTGATTAACGCAGTAAACGCATTCAAATGTAAATTGCAACTTATGATAGATCAGTTGAGAAGAAATGATCTGAAATAATTTCCGTCTTTTAAAGCAAGGGTTCCTCAGTTGAATTATGATACGTATGAGGCTGAATTATCAAATATTTTGGGACAATTCGAAAGGCGTTTTCACGATTGTAGTAAATTGGCAAGTATAGCATCATTTATGAGTTATCCTTTTTCATTTAAAAATATTGAGGAATTAGCTGCTCAAATAGCAAGTCAGTTCAATAAGAACTCATGTTCTGTTGAAAATGAGTCGGATCAGATAATATCAGATTTACATCTCAAAGCTACAGCATCTGATACAAATTTCTTGTGTTTCATATCTGAAGTTGAATATCCGAATCTAAGGCAAATTGCCCTTCAACTGACGATAATGTTTGGGACATATTACTTGTGCGAGTCTGCTTTTTCTGAAATGAAGATAATTAAGTCAAAATATCGCAATCGACTTAATGACGATCATATGTCATCATGCTTGCGATTAGCACTCAGTGGTTACGTAACATCTTATGAAATGTATGCTGAGGACATTCAGCACCATGCTTCAACATCCAAAGTCACTCCTTAGTTAAGTTTAACACCATATGTAACTCTTTTGTTTTGTAGTTCAAGTTTGAGCACCCCTGCAGCAGGGGAATTATTTTACGCATAAATATCTGGTAGTATGGTAGCTTCCCCCAAATTCTATGGATCAGAGTCCTATCGAACATACCTAAAATTTACAGGGATGACTTTTTCCTGACCGTTTACAACATCTAGAAGACGCGAAGCAGTTAGCAGATTACTTTCATTATTACGGGCGCAAATTATGCAGGAAGTAGATTATTCGCAGAATGCCAGAAATGAATTATGCTGTTCCTGATACTAACTTCTTGAATTTAAATTTCTACAATTTTTCACAATCTGTTATATTTAGTATTTATTCTGCATAGTTTATTTTTATTCTAATTTGATAATATAAATCGCTGATTTGTAACTCATAATTCTGGAACTTTCTTTTTCTCAATGAAAGCCAAAAACCACATGAAAGAAAGTACTTTCACTTTTCAGAATAACAATTATATAGTTTAATGTAAGTCAGGTATCATAATGTTGCTAATGTCATAATAACACGTAACTCAATTGCTAATATGTACTCAGTATAATATTGGCTCAAGAAGATTATCATATTTAGTGTAATTCAAATTAATCGATCAAGAGTACCTGACTTCAAGAAAATGAAACGAATGAAAAGAATTTGAGGAGAAAATAAGTAAATCGAAATCTAAATCTGCTAGCGAAAGACCCTTCCCAAAATAGTTATTCAAAACATTTTATGCAAATTTCGTAAAGCTGGATGATAATGTGGAAGATATTGTTCAGCAATAGAATAACAAATTGATATATTGAAAACAATTGGGCTGTGGTTATTTCTTAATTAAATTCTCTTTTTCAGGAAGGAATCATTCCAGGGATTACCCGGATCCTCCCCTATCTCCAAATTCTACTGTATCATCTGAGAATTCGTCGTGTTCAACATTAACTGAAGCAGGTAAAGATTTAAAAGTTTTTCTTGTATAATTTTCGTTTATTGCTTCCTTGAAAAGATCTTTGCTTTGGTTTGAAACCGGTCTAGACTAAATACTAATATAGTTCTCGATTACTCGAACTTTATGTTACCTATATTCATAAACTTCTGTTTATGTTCAATGGAAGGTTCAAGTGTATGACCTTGAATTTGCGATTACGTTCAGTGGCGGAACTACTCGTATTACACTTTTCCCGAAAACGTATTGTATGACAAAATCAGAATTATAAAGATATAAGCAGAATAATCTAACCTAACCTAACCTATCAAAATGATGTTAATTCTAGTCGACACTTTAAAATTTTTCAGATTTTCTTTCGATTTTGTTCTTAATCGCTCTTCGTTGGGAATATCAATTATAAGCGACATCATTTTCTTTCTCAAAATATTGTATTTACAATGTACAATATTAGAAAATTGAGATATTTTTCTATTTATGACATATGTATAATATGTAATAGAGGTAGCCACACGAGAAACAAGTGTTGAAGTGAAAGAATAATGACGCAAGTGGCGACAATCTCAAATTTCCACTATTTATAAATGATTTCCTTATAACACCGTTTCGGGGTACAACAGCTGGTATTTATGTTTCATAATATATATATATATATATATATATATATATATATATATATATATATATATATATATATATATATATATATATATATATATATATTATTATTATAGATTATATAGAAATTTTCCTCCGATAAATTATTTTATTATTTACTATAAATTTATGTTTCAAGTTTCTTGTTTTCTCCATAAATATACGGAGGAAAATCAATATTAGTCGACCCGTAGTACTTGCGTTTTATACTGAAATAATATTCATTCTGAGCACTAAATATACCGTCAAATCATAAGATTCATCTTAGTTTCCAGTTGGAAAGAAGTTCTGAATTATTCAAACAACCCTCATATAATATCACTTGTCAATCGCTTTTGAAGTTTAGAGGAACTGAAGGGGAAATTGAAACACACGCCCTTTCGTTCCGATATTTCTTGAGAAATGTAGTTGAACTAAATTGCGAAAAATTCGAAATTAGTGCTACGTAATGATCGTTGGATAAACGGTAAATATCTCTGGAGAATTCCGAAGGAACAAGAGAAAACCGAATTTCGACAGCTTGAGTTTGGATCATGTCGGACATTTCAATTTCTGACAGATTATTTCAAAAGCTAATTTCTCGACGATAAAATCTATTTCTGGGGAAATGGATACTATTTGGAAGGGTTTAAATTTTCCAAATTACTTGTGTGCGGTAATTTTGCGGATGTTCGATCTAGATGACGATTTCTCCGAGACGGAATAAAATTTCGAAATTAGTCAACTCTGGGGGAATGGATCTATTTTCTGTGGCTCTATTCTAGGCAATTTCGGTGAAAACACCGCTGGCAATTCGATCCAAATTCAGATAAAAAAATCGTGCGAGTAGGACCGAGGGTTTCATAGAAGCTAGAAGGTATATCAATAGTTGCAAACATATTGAGGCAGTTGATGAATATTATTGGCGTAGAAACTGAAATTCCCGATGAAAGTCGATTCTTCGAAGATTTCTGATAAACCGATAATCAAAAGCACCGTACATCTCTAATCATATATAACATTCGTACAATTCGTGTTTGTTTAATTGTTTCAACTTGTAATTCATCAAATAGCTTTCGATCATTATACTTGTAATTTTCTACCGAGGTATGCTTTAAAAACATTTGTTCTTACAAAATTTCATGGTTTTAAGACAAATGATTAATTTCAACTTTATACGTCTTCGTTATCCTGAAAAAATGCGAATTTGTTCAATATCACATTTTTTCTTATGATGCAACTACCTACACATCTACAGTTTTCGTATTCATTCTTTCACTTTGGATAAATAATATTGCTCCTTGCAAATTTTCATGATTCTTGAGATTGAGATGATTACGAGAGTTAAAATATCAGGGGTGTAAGTAGAAAAATTGAGTTTAGCAGAAGTAAATTTGCCAGTAGTTGACACATGGTCATGCCAGCAAACTTCGGTGTTTACTGTAACAGCGAGTGGATGCATGTTCTTTTTTGAGGAAATTCGATGTCCTTGCATGATTGCAGTTCCTGGGCAGTGAGATTTCTGGAGAACTTGGTTGATTGCGTCTTGCTCGCGTTGAAATCGGCAAACTTCAACCGGCCTCACCGTGATATCTCCTCCAAGTCTGATGAATTCAGTGACATGCTCTATTAGTATATCTTTCGGTGTGACTCCTCTGCAGTTATAGGACACTGACTAGAAAATAAGGAAACCAGAGTGCAGTCCTCTACGAACCCAAATATTCTGTTTTCGGTGGAGTGGAGCAGATCATTCATCTAAAACAGATAAATAACTGGCGGGAGTATGGAGCTCAGGGGTACTCCTGTATTAACCTGAAAAAATTAACTCGTTACACTTTCAACTGCCACTCGAATCGCTCTAATGAAGAGAAAGTCCACATGCGAACAGGTGATAACTCTGAAGCACATTCTTTCAGTTGGTGCTATTCCATCAAGATCTACTGCTTTCTTACATCTAAGACAGAATGATGCAAAAACATTTTTACAAAAAATTCGCCTTTGCTTCAGGTGATGATGCGATAAAACCGTCATCTCTAATCATAGATGGCTTGCAAACTGCTGACTGCCTTCGCCATAAATCTGAACTAACGAGTTCCACAGATCTGCTCCGAGAGTCTATTGCTAATTCTTTAATTGAAGTAGTTTTCGCTTTATCAGTTGTTGAGTTAAAATGTTCCTGAAACGTGCATATTCAGCTTTATTTTCATCTGTTGGAGTTTTCTTCCATGTCTCATAAGCTCTGATTTAAACTATGAGAGCTTTTTGGTAGTTTTATGCGAACCAAGGCTTTAGTACGGAAGTTTTTTCGAGAAATTGTACATGCCTACAAAAGTAATTCAATTGACGGAATCAGTGCAGACATTGATATCAGGAATGAAAAATAGACTTCAATAAGAAGAAAAGAAAAAAAAACTCGCGCAGCTCCACCCACCTGGCTCTGTTGTAATTCCATATCTTTCTGGAAGGCGTTAGATTTTTTTTGCGTGGCTGTACGAAGTTACTAGTAGCAGAAACGAGATTGTGGTTGAAGTTACCTGCTGTGCTGAGACCTGTAAACGGAAATCATCTGGATCCGAAACAAGAAAGAGATCGATAGTACTGGCAAAATCGATTATATCGTTCGGAATTCTTGTCGGCTTATCGACAAGTTGAGCCAAGTTGCTGCTGGTCCCAAAGACCTTCGTTTTCCTTCCTGCTTCGTAGGCCCTATTTGAGTCTTGGGGCCAGTTGATGTTGTGGACGTTGAAGTCTCCCATTATAATAAGTGAAGACTACTGCCGTTGATCGTGTCTACCTTGTCGCTTAGGTACTGAAACAATCTAGGGTAGTTTTTATCATTAGGAGATACAAACGATACAAACAATACAAACAAGGAAGAAACATGGTTTTGTTATATGAACAAATTTTCAACCATGCCAAGTCGAAAGCATTATCTTCCAACGTATCTACTCTTTGTATAGCGACATTCGATCTGACAGAAACATAAAGCCCTCCTGCACTCTGAAGCCTCGAGTGCAGCTCATAGCCATTTATAGGTGGTGTCTGTTGTTGGCATTATTTGAGTTTCCATTAGAGCCAGGACATGATATTGCGTGTCTTCTAAGTGATGATGTACTGCACTCATATTCATGTTGGTGTTTCCTAGTTTCCTTCTGTTGCAAAACAAAATCATGAATTGGCTTCCCTCAAGGGACTCCAGGTATTCGCCAGAGGACTGTTGTTACTGATATTACCTTTATGAGCTCCCCGCGTCAATTCCCTCCGAGATCCGATTGAGGAATGACTTTACCTCCGGATGAGCATGTTTTATCTGAAATCCCTTCCACTGTAGAGACCGGACCATCTGTCAAGCATGCGAAACTTAGTCACAAATGACCAATTCACGTAGCCTACAGTTACTACAGCAACTACAGCATGATGTGTTGGTATTACAACAAGCGACGGAAGGGAACCACCTTTCACCTGTCAATATATATATATATATATATATATATATATATATATATATATATATATATATATATATATATATATATATATATATATATCGTCACTGTAAGTTTTAATTTTCTTGAAAATTTCAAAACATGCCGTAAAATCCAATATAAACAGACGCATCTATGAGAGGCGTTAACTTATAATTTCGATATTTTCAGTTGTGAGATGTCCTGCATATTTGATATCAATCTCAACTCTGTACCTACATGTGATACGAAAAATGTATTAACTGAGAGACAGACAGTCGGAAAACGGAGTAATCACATACGGTTCCTCTTTTTCTTTTTAGTGTACGGAATCTTGAAAAGAATTTCTTCAACGTCTCAGAGGCGCATTCTTTCGAACTTTTCGTTTGAAAGAAAAGAATTTTGGTTCTCGATTAAAATTTTCAAGAAGGCTTTTGTTTATGAATACTTTGAGCATGTAAGATCATCTCCTTGTTCCAACACCCCATCACCTCCCTACCAAATCATCATAGGAAATATGGGTTATTATTTTCAGTTATCTATATGAATAGATTATTTTTTGAGCGATACAGGGTGTTCTAACTACAAGGGGATATTATCATTAAATAACCGAATAATTCTTTGAACCCGATGTATTTTGATTGAATAGAAGTGCAGATTGATATCAGTATCGAATGAAGTGTTTCAGCATGTTAATTAGTATAGGGATCAAAACCCTACCCTCACCATACTCAATCTTGAGAATTTCAATCGCAAAAGTATCATGTGGCTCCTTCTTGTAGAAGCGCCTTGAGCTCTAAACCAATTTGGTCAACACTTGGTAATAGGAGTCTATACAAGGCGTTCCAATCGACGAATTCATTCCGAAGCTAGCTGGGTACATCGGGTCGATCAATTCAAATTCAAATTTTGTATTTGATGTAGAAAGAACTGAATAAAGCCGTGATCTACAGAAGACAAAGTATAAATTGTTACTATTCATTCTCAAGATAACAGTTGTGCCAAAAGAACAACAAGAATATTCAACACAAATCATTCAGAGGAACAAATGTGTATACAATAAACACCTCAAAAAAGTCTAGGAAACACTTCTGAATATCGATATATCGTATCCAGAACGATCAATATGGATGATTTTTTTTAAGAAATGAACACCTGCATCAATTTCTCACCGAATTATGTAGAATGCCGCAACAGATTTCAGTTTTTTTTTATAAAACACTAAAAATGCAGCAGATGCGACGCTGCTTTATAATCATTTCATGTATTCAGTGTTTCAAATCAGTTAGTTGGCACTTTGTTTCTGTTGTAAGCACAAATAAAAGATTCAAGTTTTGTGATTCGACCATGGAAAGACGACATTTGACTAGAGAAGAGATGTTACGAGCCGTTGGCATGCTCCAGGCTTGGAGCTCACAACGGGAAGTATCCAGGGTTCTGGGAAGTAGCCCAAGTGTCATAAACCGTTTATGGTCGCGTTTTAATGACACAGGCAGCGTAGAAGAATGCCATACAGGTCGTTTCAGGATTACTACAGTCGCCCAAGACCGATTTTTGGTTTTACAAGCCAGAAGAGATCGTACTACCCCAGCATCTCAATTAGCTCAAGAGCTATCACGAATTCATAATGTACAAATTTCCGACCAAACTGTGAGAAATCGACTGCACGAAGGTCAACTCCACTCCAAACGTCCTTTACGAGTTCCACAACTGACCCATGGAAATCGCGCTGCTCGTTTAGCTTGGTGCCAAGAACACGTAAACTGGGATCAAGATAGGTGGACCACAGTTCTCTTCAGTGATGAATCTAGATTTAGTTATTATCCCGATTCGGGAAGAATTCGAATATGGAGGGAACCTGGAAAACAACACCGTCTCCAGCATGTTCGAGAAGTTGTTAGACAGGGAGGCGGATCAGTGATGTTTTGGGGAGGTATACGCCTTGGGGGAAGAACTGACCTCGTTTTCATACAGAACAACCTCACGGGAAATTCTTGCGCAAATGAGATAGTTTTACCTGTAGTGGTACCGTATCTCCAAACAATGGGTCAAAATCCACTCTTCCAACAAGATAATGCCCCTCTTCATCGTGCAAGAGTTGTCTTGAACGTTCTTGAAGAGGATGATATCGATCTTTTACCGTGGCCATCCTGCTCCCCAGACCTGAATCCCATCGAGCATGTGTGGGACTCCCTAAAAAGAAATCTCCTGCGTCTAAACGTCTTCCATCATGAACAGGAGCTTCGATAAGCAGTTCAGGGGGCTTGGAACGACTTAGGCCAAAATGTAATAGACAATTTAATATTGAGCATGCCGCGACGATGCCAAAGTGTCATTAATAACAGAGGTGGATCTTCTGGGTACTAAAAAATATAAGTGCTTCCATATCGTTTCGAAAATATTAGTTCAGGATTTTTTTTTATGTTTTACCAAATTTCGTCATTTCCAAATTTCAATTTTTTTCATAATAGGTGCTTTGGAGAAGTGAAATATTATTTTGTTTTCTTGAGAATACATTATATATAATACATCCTAACAAAACCGAAAGATTTCTATAAATTCGAATCATCAAATTCATATTTTAAAGATATTGGTAAGTGTTCCTAGACTTTTTGAGGTGTTTATGTTGAACTTCTACATGTAGTGGAAGTGAAGTAATTGAGGTAAACGTTACTGACAAAACTGTTCAAAATTACATTCCATTTAATGGTATAAACGGATTTCAAATTTCCTCTTTGGGTAACGACACCAGGTGTTAATATAGTCGTCATTCTGTCACAGTTCTCCTCCGCATATCGTTAGAAGTCTCCGGCTAAGGAAATTGATCTTCTTAGAAAATTGGATCGTTTTCCAAAATCTCTGGATATAATTATGGAATAAATTAATCCTTCTGGCATATGTGGATAACTATCCCCATGGAGATTACCCCCAATAAAGAACAGTCCAACATGGTAGTTCCTGTACAACCCTGCCCAAAAATTCAATGAATGAAGGGTTTCTGGATGTATCTCCCTGTACAAGTTAGAATTCTGGGTGTCCCAGTATCAATAATTGTGTCTGTTTATCTCCGTATTGAGCAAGAAGAAATTCTCGTCATAGAAACAGATATTTTGAAGAAAGTTGAGATTTATATTCAAATTTTCATTCAAATCTTCGCCATAAGATAGGCGACAGAGTCATCTTCATTCAGCTCATGGTGCAATCTCATTTTGTGGAGATGAAATTTGTCGATGATACTTCACTATTCTGTAGACAGTGGTTCTTGATATGCTAATTTAATGAGATAATTTCCTAAAGGACTGACTGCAGTCTATTGTGGACCCAATACCACAACTTCAACAGCTTCATTTCTCACAGGACGCGCTACTTCATGCTATTGATTCGCCACTGAACAACTTGCCTGAAGTTTTTGTATCAGATATTTGACATATTGGTGACTCTATTCTTTCTCTAGATGATTTATGTTAATATTCGTGTGTGATTCTTTTCGCGCATTTGTTATTTGTAAAATAAATGGATTTCTACTCTTTCTTCTCTATCTACTTCGTCCTTAGTTTCCTATGATAATTTTAAGGGTAGGAGATGGTGGGGGTAAGAGCATAATCTGGCATGCTCAAAGTCGGCATAAACAAAGGTTTGCGCAAGAAAAATAGACCTTTTTGAGCGTTTTGCGCTGACACTGCCTCATTCAGAATAAGAAGAAGGGTTACATTTCGTTTGGTACACCCAATATATTATAACAAATTAGTGTATTTTAACAACAATTTTCCTATGTTATCTAGAAGTATGATCCTGGCTGTAATTATTGTTTAGCGTTGATTTTAATTATTTTTCATGTAATTATCTTGATTGCGTGAACTAGTATGAGAATAGCTTTTCAGGGTTAAACTTATGCTCAATCTAAATTTATACATGTATTTCTACTAATGTTTATCAAAATATTGTTGCTTATCGACAACATATTTTATGAAAAGAGAGCTATTCAACTAGACCATTCTCTCAAGAGAAACTTTTCAAAATCAAATGATAAGATATATAGATATATAGATATCGAAAAATTAATTAATCGAAACATTTTCAAGCAAAACAGTTTGATTATTTCTTTTACCATTGTTTCAGTTATAAGGAAATAATTCAAACCATCATAATCATTCATTGGGGCAAATTAATAATTTTAAAAAATCATAGTCAACGCGAACCTTCAAATAACTGCCTTGCCAAATTGCACTGACCTAAGCTCCCACCTTCACACAAACCAAATTGGATTCCATCTGCAAAATACTCTTCCGTCAGTCATAAAACAGCCAGAATGTCGGCTGTGATTCACGAACTCATAATATATGATAAGATAAAATTAAATAATTGAGATGTTTTAAGGACGTTATTGTTCTTTGAATTATTCTCCACTAAGATTTATTCATTTCTCCATTCGCTCGAACCAATTCTGGAAGCACTTATTCCACTCATTCGTTGCTACGTTCAAAATAGCCTTTCGGATGGCATCAAGAGCTTCTTCTGAAGACTGAAACCTTTGACCAAGCGGCTCTAGATCTTAGGAAAAATAAGAAAATTGTTCGGACACGGTTCTTCTTTCCCTTGGATTACCCAAACAGAAGATTTCTGGTCCGTTTGAGTAAATATAAGATTCAGCACTGACAATATTGTAAACGCTTTTAGACTTCGCAAAGTTGAAACGGTTCAGAATTTTTCGACACCAATTCGACCTTGCAGCTTTCTGTTCGTCGGTCAATAGATTCGGTATCCAACGGAAAATTAATTGTTGGTATTGATGTCGTCGAAAACCGCAAAGATGCCTCAATCTATCGATGTGTTGAATGCCGATCTTCCTGAATAATCTTACGCGCAGCATCCACATTTTCCTGACTGACCACTATTTTGGTGCACCTGCGTCGCAAAGCATATCCCACTTGCGTTTAAATTCTCCAGACCAACGAGAAACTCTCAACTGGTGTGGAACTTCAATGCTGAAAACAGAAAAACTCGCCCAGATATTCTTGTTGAGATAATTGTCTGTGAAAATTGTAGAAAATTATTGCGCGAAAATTCTGAAGGTTTAATTCAATTCGTCGATTAAACTGTCAACTTTAACAGTTAGTTGTGTCTGAGACACAATATTCATAGAATTTAATTTTCCCGATAAATTAGCTCAGATAAACGAGATATTTATCGGTGCAGTGGCTCAGAAAACATTTCCAAGTTCTAGCACTTTTCCTTTTATTGATGTTTATGAATTCTATAAATTATTTCCACTTAAATACTAGAAGTGTCTAAGAAATCTATATATCGAAACGGTGTTATGCCCAAATCATTTATAATCAGTTAAAAAACTACATGTCTTGTATTTTATTTCATTCAACTTTTGAATTTGCATTTTAAACACACTGCATTATCTATTCAATCCTACAAATTCAAGAATTCATAGAACCTGTTACACACAATGATGGATATAAAGTTTTTGGTTGACAGCCATACTTTTTCGATGTTTATTGCTCATTTCATAAAAGAGCACACTATTAGACTCCTATAATTCCCTACTACACTAAACGAGCAGTGGTTTCGTAAACGGCATCAGCGATTTCGATAAAATTTGTATAATATATATATATATATATATATATATATATATATATATATATATATATATATATATATATATATATATATATATATATATATAATGCAAAAGGTAGATTTCGATATATTTGATGATAATTCTAAAATAGAAAGTTGGATGCAGAAGGAATTACACGGAAAGCACCTAAAGAATTGAAAAATGATTATATTGATGAAATTGCATCGAATAAATGGTTAGTATCTGGAGAATTGTTTGCTGAAACAGAAGGCTTGGCAATTGCGATCCAGGACCAGGTTGTTTTCACAAGGAATTATAGAAAACATATCATCAAACAAAATATAGATGATTCTTGCCGTAGATGTTTCTGTTCTTCAGAAACAGTTTTTCATATATTATCATCTTGCTCAGTCCTTGCTTCAACAGATTATTTAGAAAGACATAATGCCGTCGCTAATATTATTCACTTCAATCTAGGAATTAAACATGACCTAATTCCCAAAAGAAAAAAATTTCAAAAATATGAACCTGAGATTATTTGTGAAAATGACAAATATAAACTTTATTTTGATAAAACAATTCTGTGCAACAGAGCTGTAAAACACAATAGACCAGATATCGTTCTTATTGATAAACAGAATCAAATAACATATATAATTGATATTGCTATACCCGACACACATAATATACAAAATAAATACAATGAAAAAATTTCTAAATATATGATGCTTGGCGACGAGATTAAAAAAATGTGGAAAATGAAGAAAATATTTATTCTACCGATTATTATTTCTACAACAGGCGTTATTCCTAGAAATCTTCACAAAAGTATTGAGATTTTGGGTCTGAAGAAAAATTTGTTTGAACAGTTACAAAAGATGACAGTCATCAAATCTTGTAATATTCTTCGTAGGTTTCTTTCCGAAAATAATAATGAGGTAGAGTCATAGGTTTTCTCTTTAGTTTATACTGCTCAGAATCTCATTTCATATTTTATTTATTTGTTTATATAAATATAATATAATTAACTGACAATTTGGTCATATTTATATTCAGAGCAGTATTCTATTCGATCGTTCACCACTTCACACAAAGGAAACTATTAATGAGTAACATTGAGTGTTACTTGACTAAGGTCCGTACACTGGATTTTTCCGGGGAGAAAGCCTCTGACACTACTCGTTGGTACATTGATATCATTGTCTGATGATGCTATAGTATGTATATATTCTGGTAGATTGATATATTCTCATAACATTTAACGTTATCCTAATATATAATTACTCCAGGATATGTTTTGATTATAATCATTGCCTGGCAATGGTATTAATTACCGGGTGGTGGATTTATATTTTTCATGAAATCAGTTTGATTGCATGAACAGATATATGGGCAACTCGTCGGGGTAAAACCCACTATATATATATATATATATATATATATATATATATATATATATATATATATATATATATATATATATATATATTATCCAAAATATTTATCCTCTGCTTCAACGATAGTTACGCCACTGATTTGTAATCGTAATCAAATTACGGCGAAAAATATTTCGACGACCAATAAAATAATAATTCCATCTTTTCAGGCTTTATCGAGGCGCATTATTCGCCTTGTTTAATTTGAATATTCAATTGTGAAATAATGAGAGTCTTGATTAACTTTGCAGTCCTCCTCTGTTATCGCCGAGTACTTGTTCACATCATACGTAAATTTAGCCAGTATTACCTCTAAGTAAATTAAACGAACAGTTCTATCGCGTCGCGTATACTTGAGTCGTCTTTCTCGCGATTTTCTCGAATCGATTCTATTTCTAATCGAGTACCTTTGCAATAAAGTAGTGATTGACAATAACGTGTGACGTAGCTTGAGTGTTTTGTTTGTCCTGCAATATGCCTGTGTGATTTATTAATCAAGTAACGTACATGTAGCTTCGAAGATTCTGAATAGACAAAATACAAATGTAACAGGTAATATTTGAACAGGAAATCATCGACAAGGTACAACTACAAACATCTTAACCCAACTCAATTCTGGCATGGCTGATCATGTCAGCTCGAAATCTAAGAAAAGACGAACGAAGAATCAAAGGAAAAAGCTCAAAAAAGCAAACGAGAAACTAGAAGAAGACTCTACAGAAAATTACGCTGTTGATTTTCCGGAAACGGCCACTTCGAAGGTGAAGATAAAAGTGAAAAGTAAGAGCTTAGATGACGATGAAGATTCAGTGAAAATACAAGAGGTCACAGAATGTTGCGAAGGAGAAAGGCAAGAGTGTGAAGCAATAATTTCGGAAGCTGATTCTGACTGGGAAGAAGCTAATACTTTAAAATTACCACAAGAACCTGTAGCTCTTAGTACTATCGCCATAACTATCGACGAAGAACCACTTCAAAGATTAGAGGGATTTTCCCCAGAAGAAGAATTATCTCTGAGAAACTTCTTGGAAACTATCAATTTAGTAAACGCCCCCGAAACTCCTGTAACTACCAGTACTCTGGATACGATAAAGAAGGAGAAATCTAGGAAAAGAGATGCATTAATCAAATATTTCAAACCTCTAGTGCACAATCCTCGATACTTAGATATCATTTCCGAAGAAAGTAGTGATTTGAGCGATCGCGAAACTCCTTCGCTCACGCAGCATTTGAAACAGGGTACTCCAGAACTGGAATACCCGATCAAGTCGAGTCCCAAAGTTATTCGAAGAAGGAAGCAAGGACAAGCCCGAAATGAGGAAAAAGCCGTTTTGGTTTGTACAAAACTTGTGGAAACACCTTCTATCGTGGAACATTTTCATTCATGTGCCACGGAGAATATCGAAGCCGAAAAAGTATTTTTGGATACTTCTAGTGAATACACCTCATCGAAAAATTCGTCTGATTCTGAAGAGAGTAATGACGAAGTGAAAATGTCAATGATTTAAGTTTAGATGTTGCGAATTGTAACATAGAAGTGACGAATCCTTGTGAACCGGAAAATGACAACGTGATTACAGTTGTTACTCATCAAAATGAATATAACGAATTGACACCTCCCCCAACACCTGATTTGTCTCCAAAGGGTAAGTCATCTGATAGCAATATAAACTTGGAAGAATGCATGAAAGATATAGCTATTGACACAGCAAAAGAAATTTCAATGGTATTATGTAAACTTACACAACATGATGCATCTCCTCCGGAGAAACCAAACCTCCAATCAGTTTTCCTTCAATCACCATGCAGCAGTAGCAGTACCTCTAGAGAAACTTCACCGAGTACTGTCAGACTCAAAACATTGAACACCTCGATTGCTGATGTAGCTTCTATCTTGACAGATCTGGAATTGGCCAAGGAAGTTTCAACTTTTAAACAACCATTAGAATTACGACAAATGTGCTTGAATTTTTTGCTATCTTTACCGTGTGGGGCAGAAATTTTACAAGAGCTATCAGACTTGGCACTCAACCTAGACAAATTAACACAGATGCTTAATCCCTCAAAGAAGCTGCTTAAAAATGCTAGACTATCTAGTGACTTTGAACTAAATAATTCTGAATCTATTCCAGAAAAACATATGTGGTCAGGTCAGAACAGAAAATCATTCCATACCTCTGAAGATATGAAGAATGAACCAGATATATTGTTCGATCTGCATACAAAGTTTTTAGAGCGAGAAAATTCTAGTCTACTGGAAAAGCAATTCCGAAAAAGTATTGAAATTACTTCAATTCAAACAGAAACCATGGAAAATAGAAGCGATATAACGTATTCTGTGACTTCTTCCAAGACGCTACCGAAAAATTTCAAGCATTCACCTAATAATGCCCGCCTATCAGCTTCAAATCTTGATGAGTGGCTAAATTTTGCACGAGAAGATAAGAATATGCCGGAAATAAATGCGAAAGAAGAAGATAATAAAGAGCTTAGAAACAGATTCAAACATGAAGAGATGAAGGTACCAAATGAACTTTATCATCGCCAAATGCAACTAATTCTAGAAAAGGAAAGGGAGATTCAAAAGGAACTCGAGCAACTCTTGGAGGAGAAACGAAAATTATGTCTGGAAATTGAAGGGTCAGACATTGAAGCTCAAAATAAAAAAACTCGTCCAAAATCGTTTCCTCCCGCTATAAGTGAATCCTTCCGACAACAAATGTTTGAGGAATACAAAAAACAAATAGAAGAGAGGGAAGACAGGAAACATAATAAAGTTATTAAAATTACTTCCAGTCCCGGAATCAAAAGTGAAGAAGGCGAGAAGCCTAAAGTGGAAGTAACCCATGTTACCGGAATAGAAGACGAATTTATGAAGAAAGTTCAAGAACTACACGGAATTCCTAGTGAAATTGAGGAAGAAGAAACTTTAGTGGAGAAAAACGAAGAATGTGAACCAGTTCTTTTAATCGATGGTAATCGTCTGAAAGAATCGACGACGGATCTCCCAAAACATCTCAGAGAATTTGTGGAGATTACAAGCAATAGCTCTGTTTCGGACTCTACTGAGGGTGAGTCCGCGTGATGATTGTGACGTTGTTGATATATCCTAATATTTTAAAGGCCTCGTTTATTTGTTTTGTAGATTTGATATTAATAAATTGTTGCTCTCTAACTAATTGTCTGCAAATTTTACTAGAATAGATAATTGCTCATTTTCTGCATTATAATATATACTTTATGGTCCAGAAGTCTTTCTTCAAATGATTATCAAGAATTAGAATATTCATGGATAGTTTCCTATATAAACATCTGCGATGAGCGAAGCTGATTAAATATATATGTGTCAAACCAGTTGATTGGGCGATTATCCAATTTCATTACTGATATGTTGTGTTTCAGATAAATCTTGAAATAATTTCACGAAAATTTTTACGCAACGTTTGTCCTATGAAATTGAAGATTTGACGAAGTATATTCCATTCCTGAGATGTTTCAATCACTAAATCATCAAAAATAATAATTGAGTAGTATATATGTTCATAATTAAATGGTCTATTTCACAAGTTGAAGTCGGTGTTCCTAAAAATATGGGCGATAGTTCATTGGATTTGAAATGACGTTTAGAAAAATGTACTCATATGTTTCTAGAACATATAAAATTGTAAAAGTTATCAGTGATTTACGATGAGGGGTACTACTTTTTTAAGTAGCTTCCTCAAGAGATGAAAAGGCTTCCTTATAAATCATTCAAACCTATTTTGAAAAAAAATATATTATAACTAAGTGTTTCTATTCGGTTGGTGATTATATGGAAGATGTTTTCTCGAATTCTGGCAATTGATTGTAATAGTTGTGTGAGCAAATTTTGTTTTGTTCTTTTTCTCTGAGATAAATTACAGTGATTTAAAGTTGTTAAATTTTAATTTGTCGGTTGCCTCAATGTCATTCATTCTGTGATTGAATTTTGAAATTAATTGTAGCAATGTTCATCATGTTCTCTTGCAATTAATTAGTTTCATATTGTAATTTCAGAGAGTTGTATTTATTCATTTTCTTGACTGGGGTTCCTATGTATTAACATCAATGAACGTAAATCTAAATCTAAAGTATCCAGTTTTTCGCAAATAATACCGAAACTGTTAAAAATTTAGGAATTATCGAAAAGTATTCTCAGAAATGACAAAATGTTCGATCGAAAAAATCTGCGAAATGTTATGAATCTTTATAATCTCAATTTAACGTTAAATGAACACACCGACCTTCACGATACGAGCTCATATTCTCTAAATTCAGCACAGCAAACAGAACAATTATTGAATATCAATCAAAGAATTTGAGAAAAATATGGTTTAGTTGAACATGTCCCGTAGGAGACAAATGTCTCTCTCTTATTTTCCAGAAAGTTAGGCAATTGTTAACTAATGAAATATTTCCGATTCTCAGTAATTAATTTGTCTAAAAATTTGCACACTTGCAACGATCTTCTCACATATACTAAACAAGATTACGTCATGAAATTATTCAAATGCTGTTTAACTTGTCAATTATGAATGTCAAATTATCACGAAACTGACAGATTATCAACAATATAAGCATTACTTAAAAACTCTCATAACGTAACCTTGTAAAGTTTTTATATGAGAAAAGCTCCATAATGTAAAAATTTTAGTCCAATTATTAGAACATCTTTTATGGTCTTCAATCGAGATGGTGGTGCGAAAATATTTCGTTAGTGAACAATTGGTTAAGTTTTTGAAAAATTAAAAAGAAATCCCTCCAAATTCTGAGTTTGAATTGATATTTAATGCATAAAAAATTGTTCAAGGTCCTGTGCTTACGCTAAACACTATGAGCTCGTGTATAAAAATCGCATGGAGCCCTATATTCAACATTAAATTAAGATCATAAGTGAAAAAGATGGCACTAATCAATAAAAATACAAATTTCTCCCAAAATTCGAATTGATTCATCCATATACTCTCATTCTTCAATGATACAATCGTTTTATTTTTCTCTAATATTTCTATGACTTTCTTGTAGAACGATTCCACTGGATCATCTGTTTCGAATCAGCAAAGAGCCAGTAATCGCTCGATGCCAGATCTGGTCATTAGGCTGGGTATGACTCGAGTTGATTGTTGTTGGGTTTCTGGACGATTTTGACCTTTGCTCTCCAATCAGCAGACGCTTTTTTCGACTCTGTAGTGGTGGATGCATGTTGCATCCATGGTGAAATTTCGATGCAAAAAATCATCAATTCGTTGTTGTTTTTGTTTTACTGTGAGCAATTGCGCTAGCGACTTCAATAAAAAGGTTTTAATGTGTAAATCTTCATGAAAAATGTTGAATACGATGCTGATATCTGACTCATGCAATTCTTTTTTGCAATCACCCATAACAATTTTCTGACTTAATCATTTTTTGTTTGGTCTTTCAGAACCTTTTTCGTCTTCAGCGGCTATACGACGGTTTGAAACGCGCATACTATCTGCTAGTGGTTATTTTTGACAGGGAGTTTTCCCGGCAACACTTTTCAAGCTTTTCCTGGTCATATACGGTATTCTTACCCATCAAAAAGATTATTTTAAGACCTGAAACTCGTTTTGATTCATTGTTTACAAATTCACAAATATAAATGTTGATGAAACTATCATGAAATGTTGACATTTTTCTTCGAAAAGTTGGTATTACCTGAAATAATAACGCATTCGATATTTCTTGCGCCATCTATTGCCGAGCCTCGGGACTTTTCGCCTTATGTGTCAGAGTTTTGTGAGTTAGGACTTTTCGATCGAAAATTTTGTCTTCTTTGAGAATCTGTAGCAGTTTTTGAACTGAACACTTTCCACATATTAATCGAGTGAAGTTTCTACAATTTCTTATGTGCCAAAAAAGCATTTGAATACATTTTTTCTGACGTCATTTCGAATGGGATGAACTTTCGCTCATATATTATTCAGGATGTTAAAAAGACACGGCAATATGTAAGAAGGTAATTGATGAAGTCATATGATGATAAAAGTTCATATAAACATAGTACCGCAAATACTTCGTTACCGATTTACAGGGTGTCAAAGTTTAATCGAAAGAAGCAGTTAAATTTGAATTTTTCGTAAACCGCTTAAGATATTGAAGCAAATTTTGGGGGTGTTAAAAACTATCAAGGACACATAGTTTTCATGATTATTTTGGACTCACCAGTGGCGCACGTATGGGCACAACACAGGTTATTCTCAGAGAGGAAACTAGGACACTACTGATTTTTTCAAAAATAAAAAATATTTTTGAATTTGCAATTACTCTTCAAGAAAAAAGTTTTCTTGTCATTTTTTCTGTACGATGCACTGTTCTCGGTAAAAAAATGTGGAGAATAATAAAAAAAGAAGGTCCATACCTTTCATTGTACGGCACCTAGTCTTCGATGAAGGGTACCATCGTAGTGTATTTCCTTTTATCATCTAATAACCTATGTTTGAAAGTCAAAAGTTTAATGCAAGGCAAACCAAAGACTTTTGAGTATCACAAATAACTCTTAAAAAATCACAAAAGCTCTTCAAAGTGACCTCCTCCAGCTGGGATGCAAGATTCCAATCTTCTCTTCATTGATTGAAAAATTCTTTCAAGAACACCAGGATCTGTACTTATCGAGTGGCACCCAGCGATAATTCTATTTCTTAAACCACAGGAGTAGTGTGAACCAAAGACTTCAAATGACCCCACAGGAACAAATGAAGGGAGTTTAAGTCTGTTTACCATGCTGGCCAAAACTGAGGTTCACCAATCCAGCGATTTCCATACTCTTGAGTTGGGAAGTCACGAGCAAGCTGGGCAAGTGTGCCTTTGTGCATAGACCACATCATTTGTCGTATTCCAAAAGGTACATCCTCCACAAATTCTGGAAGTGTGTGTTTCAAAAAGTGGTGGCACATGTCCCTCGTAGGTCCCTTTAATAGAAATACTGGTCCAATTATTCAGTCACCCACAATGCCGATCTAGCCGTTCAACGAGAACTGATGTTCAAATCGATCTTCATATGTTTGACCCTCATATAATTATTATGGAATTTCTTGAAAAACTTGCTTCATCAGTGAAAAGGATCAGCATATAAAATTAAGGAATTTGAATTAACTCCAGCAAAAGCCATGAACAATACATAATACGGACAGAAAAATCGTTGAAATGAAGTGCTTGTACGCGTTGTAGGTGGAATGGATGATGAAGAATTTGCCAAACAGTTCCACTTCTGACAACTAAAGCGTCAGCAATTTTACGATTTACAGGAACGTCTTGAATTATTGCAAGCATCTCATTTTTCATCTATACTTTTCTTATTTCCCTTCGCCATGGGCGTCGATGAATGCTTTCATAAGTTTTTCTATTGGGGGCAAAACGGTTTGGAAATCTTTCAATGTAAAACTGCCGAGCTAATGCATTTCCATTAGCACGTCCATACATGAGATGTATGTTAGTCATCTCAGCATTCATATGACGATTCATGATAGCCGTTTGAAATTCAAGTTCAAGAGATTCAAAACTATCGAAGAATTGAAACACTCAAATGACACTGACGTTTGAATTTGGGAGGCTTTTACTTGGTGAAATTCCATTATCAATTATAAAAAACAAGTACTGTGTTTTAAGAAATTTTACTTAACAATTGCGATTCGTAACGCGTTTCACTATACCGTAGCTTCTTCAGACGAATGAATGTAGAGAAAATAAGAATGAGAATATAAATATAAATGTTCTTTAGTAATTAAAAGCTTATCGGGTTGCTTTTCTTAAGTGGTTATTTATGACAGGTATATCCAATAAAATTAAGGAATAGATTTCTCCCGAAGATATTCAATAGAGGTGAAGGGCTTAAATCGACTAAAAATTAAAAAGAAAAATTAAAAAATAAAATTCTATGTGTTCTACCAATGTAGAAATTATCACAGTCATTGCAATTCAATCTATAAACACCTGATTTATTGTTTTTACCTGGTTTGGATTCATTATTTTTATATATTTGCCTAAATTATTATTAGTTTGGAAAGCTATGTTGAAATTATTGCTACTCAAGAATGATTTCAGTTTCTCACTTACAATTTCAACGTAGGTTAAGCTGATGAATTTTGTTTAAATTTATCGACAGGGTAAACTTCATTCAATGCGATTCTACTTTGTTTTTATTTAAAATATTATTTATTAGTTTGGGATTGTAACCATTATTTTGGCTATTCGTTTAATCAAATTTAATTCTTTGTTGAAATTTTCTGGTGATAACGATATGTTAATCAATCTATGAATAAAAATATTGAATGCTGACATTTTATGTTGATACGGATGACACGACGAGTTATGTATTATGTTGTGTTACGTCTAAGAAATTTATCGAATTATTGCTTTCCATTTCGGTTGTGAATCTTATTTTTGGATGTAATGAATATAGTATAATATTTGTTATTGAAATGGAAATAATTTCGATCAAAACAAATTTGTAATAATGAAAAATATCTGATTTTATGACAGTATCGACATGATTCTTTTCTAATAATAATTCAACTAAGTATTACGTATCTAATATCGAATGTTTGGAAATAGATTTATAACATTGAAAGAAATAAGTTTGGAATTAGGTGGTATAATGCTATCTTTGATATGGGCAATTAGTTCGTATGAATATTTGACCCAAAATTCAGATTTAAAATTGCAATGTTTTATTAGCAAGTCGTTGAGGAATTATGAAAGTTTGAAAGAAGGTGCCGTTACATAAGGAACAACAGGTCTAATAGAGTAATTAGGTTTATGAAACAAAATTCAACACCTTAACCTACGTTGGCATTACAAGTGAGAAACTGAAATCATTTTTGAGTAGCAATAATTTCAATATAGCTTTCCAAACTAATAATAATTTAGGCAAATATATAAAGAATAATAAAACCAAATCAGATAAAAACAATAAATCAGGTGTTTATAGATTGAATTGCAATGATTGTGATAATTTCTACATTGGTAGAGCACATAGAAATTTTAATATTAGAATATCGGAACATAAACGCAGTTTTTCAAATAAAAAATCAGATTCAAATTACGCGAATCATCTCTTAGAAAATAATCACTCTTTCGTCCCACAGTTTGAAATTTTGCATACAGATAATGAATACTGGAAGGTAGATCTTTGGGAAACTTTAGAAATCAATAAATACAAACACTCAGGTAGACTCATCAATGAACAAGTCGATTTAAGCCCTTCACCTCTATTGAATCTCTTCGGGGATCAATCTATTCCTTAATTTTATTGGATATACCTGTCATAAATAACCACTTACGAAGAAGCAACCCAATAAGTAATTACTCGAGAACATTTATATTTATATTCTCATTTATTTTCTGTACATTCATTCGTCTGAAGAAGCTACGGTGTAGTGAAACGCGTTACGAATCGCAATTATTAAGTAAAATTCCTTAAAACACAGTACTTGTTTGTTATTTTATTATTTACTATGATAATTGAACATTGATGAATGTTCCATACCATATATTTTCGAATAAAAATTGAGGTTTTGCGAATTACCTTATTCATTAAATATTCTCCATTGAAGCTTAATGGAAAAATTTATTAATTTGTTCTTTCGATAAAATCTCTGATTTTGTGGTATTAAACTCCTTTTGTCGTGATATAGAATAAAGTTTTGAATAATTAGATATATCCACATAATATCTAATTACGAGGGTTACCTTCAATGTTCAATAATTCGCCCACTCTTCTTTTTTTTCTGTTTTCGGAATTTTGTTGCAAGCATATCCAATTATGCAGTAGTTATTGCCTGAGTGTATTACAAAGGTATCCCAGAAATTGATCAGTTAGCATCATTCATCATTCTTCCTATTAGATTTGCTTTTTGAATTAAAAACCTCTATGGGGAATCCTCAAAAATATACCCTTCCATCTAGTTTGACAATTCTAGATTGCTTTATTTCCATAGTTATCTAACAAATGCTTCGTTCTATACATCTTTTGTATACCACATGTAACTGAAACTAGGGCCACCCCTGGAATTTTTTTTCTATTAGGAATATTCTGATGAAATTTGGAAATCAGATAGAAGACAACATTTAGAATTTGATTACGTTAATATGTTTGACTATTCGTTTTCGGTTATGCCGTTCTAAAAGGCCATGATAGTGACAATTGGCTGAGCTCAACATCTCCTAAAAACAACAAACGAAAAAACAAGATTGTATCTGAAAATTTTATTTCTCATTCTTTACGGGATGTCAAAGTTTTAAGTTTCTGTTTATCCTCAAAAGTAAGCAAGCATATCGGGCAAAATTTTTGTTCATACTTATAATATTCTGTAATTATAAAAATATCAGTGTGATATGTCAAAATTCCATTGTTGTTAATTATCGACACTGCGAATGAGTGAACTTAGTATGAATTAATACAGCCCAGGTGAAAAAGTCGAAATGCTCCTTATTTATGGAGAGTACAGGCAAATTAGCGTTCAAGCTGAACAATTATACAGAGAGCGCTATCCAGAAAGACTTGATTGAATAGAACCTATTTTTCTAAAGTTGAACGAAAATTTCGTGAGGTGGAACCTGCTGAAGAAGAGGATTTCTTTATCGATGACAATACCGAAATAGACGTATTGACATTTGTTGATATTAATCCAACCACATCAACAAGGGAAATTGCCAAGGAGCGACCGAAGCGCATGGAGAAACACCTGTATGTTAACAATAGTGTTAGGCAACTCCAATACTGTGAAGAGTACTTAGAAATATAGAGGGTGATCCACAGTATCCCACAAAGGTATCAGTGACAAATTACGTTTTACGAACAATGGGATGTTTAATAGGCAAAATACCAGGTACTAGTCGCAAAAAATGAGAACAGATATCAAGATGGAAACTTCCAAGAACGTTTTGGGTTCAATGTCTGGATGGGGATGAGGGGAAGATATTTAATAGGGCCTCTAATTTCTGAAGGTTGTTATTAACTTTGACACCCCGTAAAAAATGATCAATTAAATTTTTAGATACAATCTTGAATTTTGTCACTGTTCATGGCCTTCTAGAACGAAATATGTAAATTGCAAAAAAAGAAGGATTGTGTTTTATTTTTCATTCATGAATAGGTCAAAAAGTCGTAGGATCAGATGAACAATTAAAATAAAAAAAGAAATACAGGGTGTCCCATTTGAAAATCGAAAGTTGGTATCGTTTTTGGCATAATCGGAAACTAAATGTCAGACATATTATTATGTTATTGAATTCAAAATGTTGTCTTCTATCCGATTCCCAAATTTCATGAAAAAATATTCCAAATACCAAGTTTTAACTAGAATCGACAAGGTGTTTCCTTTTACAGAGCTATGTCTTCTTTTGCCCTTTCAAACTTTTTCGCAGTAGGCCACTGATCAGCGTACAATCAATTTTCGTCATCTTCGTTCAATTTAGAAACTTTTATGACTGACGTATTTTTTTGTATCTCCCACCGTTCTCGAGCAAAAAATTATTAAACGATTGTATGCATTCGCTGAATTAAAAGCACTTCTAATTGGAAAAATTACTAGTAGGCTTTGATTCTTTATTTATTTATTTATTTTGACAGTTGCTAAAGTTGAACTAGTGTCTGCTCGAATTGTTTATTAAATTAACGATTAGTTTTAAGACTTTTGAAGTTATTGCTGTAATGAAAAGTGGCTAATTTTACGACGAATTGGCTGATATCCATTACATGTACGGTCTGGCCGACGAAAACACAACAGAAGCTAGGCGATTATATCAGGTGCGCTTTCCAAATAATCGAGTAAGACCAGACAGGCGAACATTTTCAAATATCCACAGAAGATTGAGGGAAATTGATACTTTTGATGCAAATAATCATTTAAAAGGTGCAACTCAAACTATAAGAATTCCACATATAGAGAAAGCTGTTTTGAATTGTATTGATTTGAACCCTCACATGAGTACAAGAAAAATTGTAAATCAATTGAATATGTTCTAATTTGGAGGATTCTCCATGACTTTTTAGTGTACCCGTTTCATATTCAACGCGTCCAAACTCTACTTCCTCGAAATTTTCCTTAAAGACTGAATTTCTGCCGATGGTTCCCAGATAAAATTGGAGAAAATGCTCATTTTGATATTGAAATAATGTTCACATACGAAGCTAACTTTTCGAGAACTGCTATCACAAATTTTCACAATAATCATTATTGGGCTGAGGACACCCCCATTTGATTGATGAATCTCACCATCAAGAACAATTCTCACTAAATGTCTGGGTCCGAATAATTGGAAATTATTTGATTGGGCTTTTTTTTGCCTAACAGACTAAACAGTACCGCTTATGGGCAGTTTCTTGGGGAGAAGTTACCTTTATTGCTCGAGGATGTGCCACTTTTGGTGAGAAATATAATGTGGTTCATGCATGACGTGGCACCAGGACATTTTAGTGAAGAAGCTAGGGAATTCTTGAATAATACATTCAACAACCAATGGATAGATCGGGGTGGTCCAGAACCATGGCCTCCTAGGCCCCCAGACTTAAATAGTTTAGATTTTTTCTTATGGGGATATCTAAAAATTTATTTTAGTTTATACCACTCCAGTGAACACTGTAGAAGAATTGAGAAATCGAATAATAACCTCTTGTGACACGATAAGAAATACCCCAGGAATATTTCAAATAGTGCGTGATAATATGCGAAGAAGCACAGATGCCTGTAGTCTTGCAGGTGCAGGACATTTCCAGCAATTTATTTTGTTTTTAATTGTTCTTTTTTTTAGTTTGATATTGAATAAGTATAAGTTGAGTCTCAGAGGACGAGCCATCAAAATGAAATCGAATTTTGAGCATACATATCGAGTATTTCTATTATTTTTTTTCTATTTAGCGAATAACATACAATTCAATTAATTCAAATTCAATAATTTTTTACTCGAAAACGGTTGGAGATACGAAAAAATTATAGGTGTCAAAAAAATTTTTAAATTGAACAAAGATGACGAAAATTGATTGTTAGCTGATCAGTGGCATACTGCAAATGTTTGAAAGGGCAAAAGGAGACATGGCCTTGGAAAAAAAAACACCTTATGAATTTCAGTTGAAATCTAGGACTTTTAATGATGGAGGCTGTAAAATATAGCATACATTCCAAATTTGGGCTGAATATCTCAAAAACTGCAGGAGTTTTGAAGAAAAATACAATTTTTTCTGGAAATTTCAACACCCAGTAGCACCGTAACGAAGCTTTTGCGGACCTATGTTCATATGAACCTTTTCTTAAAATTGCACATAGATTTACCCATTCAAGTTGTGACATACTATTATGTACGCAAACACCGGCGAGAATACATGTACTGTATGTCCATAAATTCGGTAGAGTGCAAACCATTTTGAATTATATAAATAGAAACAAGCATGTCATTTGAATGAACGCACGATAGACGAAATATCGAAACTAACAATCATTGAATTTCACTGCAATTATTCTGTGATTGCATTCTGGTATCAAAGTCTACTAGTTATTTAAGCATTCTGAGTTCACTGACGCATTATAAAATGGATGAGATATTTCGACGATATTTACCTCGAAACGGTGAAAGATACGGAAAAAATGAGAGGACAAAAAAGTTTTCTAATTCAACATTTAATTAGAATTCTATCGATATGAGTAAAACTATCGAATTACTTTCCATAACTAATGCCTCAGAGACGGCAACAGATACGGAAAACATGAAAAATTTTAAAATTGATATAGTCGAATTTATCTTTCAAACACGTTAGTATTGCAAAACACAAAAGTTGAGGGAGAAACAAGGCAGTTCGACCCGTGGAAAACTATCACGTCATACATGTTCAAAATATATATAGGAAAATAACTCTTGTATCATATTTTCGACTGACAATTCCATGTTAATGAATAAAATACTCATCCTTATTCAAGTCAGGGGGTTGTGCTCACTCCCGTTGAGGAATTGAAGTTACGGGCATGAACAAATCGGAGAAGTAGTCCCCCCTCGAATAAGAAATTGACAGGTCCGAGCGATTCTCCATATTTTTATTTTAAAATTGGAAAATCGAGGTGTTAAGTTTGCGTTGGACCACCTTATATATAAAATTACTTTTAGTGTTTATTCTAAAAGTTATTATAAGTAACCAAATTTGAGCTCTTTCTCGAAGTGTTTGACATATATGCATTTGATTTGCTTCAACTATCACAAATTTTTGAAGAAAATTGATTCAAAGTAAAGATATTTACGAATATTCAATATGTCAGTACGAGTAATTATTAAAATAAGGATCTGGGACATAAAATTATATTGAAATTCCCGCTTCGCTTCGAAAACATGAATACGAAACCTGTATAATTATTATATAATATTTACATTTTCTCTCTCCGTTATCACATATATTCTTTCGTTATGGAGAATAAAGAAATCGAACCCATAGCATCAAATTTTCGTTGGTTTTCTTGAAAATAACAACAAAATTCAAATTGAAACGAAAATCTTCTTCGAACTAGGAAAGCTCACTAAATGCCAGCGTAAATGTTGCAAGGAAGCAAGAAGAATCAACAGGGTATTACAAAGAAATAGATATAGAAGAAAAAGTAGTCTCTTGCACGAAATTGAGGCTGAACTTGTTTTTGCTCGAGGTTTTTTAACTGGTAAAGGTTTGTAATCAATTTTTATTTCCTTGCATATTGCTACTTTCACGAGAATGAAAATGCTTGATGTATTAGGTAGAATAATATGTTCTCGTCAGTTTTTCATGTTTTTTAATATATCCACCGCTACCTTATCTGCGTCTACTGCGAATATTCGTTCCTAAAAGAATCGAAATTACAATATAAATATACGAGAGTTGATGTTTATGTATCCTGAATTTTGAGAAATATACTACCCTTATAGTAAAAATATGTAATCTGACGTTTAATACTGAACAGAAGTTATCATTACGCTGAAATTGTCGAATTACTTTAATGCAGGATTCGCTAAGCATGAATATTATGTTTCGAATTAGTGATATTGTTGTTGGATCTATTTTAGGTTAGGAAGTACATTACGGAACCAGCGGGAAAGAACACTATCTTTCATAGAATTTCCTTTAACCAACTTACTGTACTGGTAGTGTCCATGTTCTAATTCGAAATATAAAAAAAATTATACAATTTTGTCTGATTTCCACACTGTTTATTTTTGATACACACGAGCGGTTTCGACAGTTTCGTCATTCTCAGGTGTCTCGAGCTGACAGATGTGAGAAAAAATGTGCTAACTATACTATATAGTGGTTCATTCCAAGTTGACTATTGAGAGTGATGAATTTCGTGTCTTTACAAAGTTTTTCGGTATCCAAACTTTCCAACATCTTCATTGGAATCCCTTTATTACATTTGTGGAGAATTTTTCAATCATCTAATATAATTATGTGATTTGTAGATTTAATATGTTCAAAAATTGCGAATATTTTCATCTGCGGAGACATGTTTTTTGAGTATTCATTCAAAATTTCCACCCGTTTGACCTGTAGGCTGTTGGGCGTTCATTGCATTCAATTGCATATATTCCAGGCTGTTTAAATGTATTAGTTTCTCGTTTGGCGTTGAATAGTAATTCATTTTTATTGGGAATACTCGAGAATTAAATTATATTTGGAAAGACGATTATTAATAATATTAGAGTGGGGGCCAATGTAAGTTAGACATGCATATTTATTTCCTAATTTTTCTATAATAGAATATAGTGATTGAGAGTTTAGTTCTTTGCGTTCAATAAATAGACCGCACGCTGAAGGGAAGTGAGTATGCAAAAATTGAGGAACAAAATCTGACAACGCATATGAGTTCTGTCTTAAATTGCAATATTATCGATTTTGTCAGTTGATTTAATGCCGCAATAACTTTTTTAGATTTTAACGTGCATTTTACTATAAGAAATTGTATAACAGTAGCTGAAAGGCGGTTAAATGTTAATTTTATAGATTGAAGCGATAATTCCACTCATGTGTCAAAATTCACGTTTAAGAACACAGAAATTCGAGTTTGATATGGGATGAATTGCATAGAAATAGGAAGGAAGGTAGGATATTAGTGGATAAATTTGCCCATAGAGAATCCTTGCGTTTCTATAGCAACGTAACATTCACAACAAATAGCACGGTTTTGAAACAGTCAAGAACAGCTACTTTAGTACCTGTTGTAAAGTTTCTGCCGATATAAATTGAAATGTCTCGTTTTGGAAGCACAAGTGAAGCAGAAATGAAAAGTTCTCTATACGGAATTCTGATCCCCAAAATACAAGAAAAACGCACAGCTCGATTTGAAATCAATTCAGTATACCTCCTACTATATACTACCCCATGGACTATCATAGTGTTGAATTACTTCCAAAAGGTCAAACTAACAACAAGGAGAATTATTTGCGCGTTATGAGGCGTTTGTGTGAAGCTGTTCGCCAAAAACAACCAGAATTGAGGCAAAACAACTCATGGATTTTATACCACGATAAAGCGCCGTCTTATAATCCCTTCATTATCCGTGACCATTTGGCTAAAAACAGCACCAATACCATCCAACAACCACCAAATTCACCTGATTTGGCTCCCTGTGACTTTTCCCATTCGGTCGACTGAAAAAACCGCTCCGGGGAATGCGTTTTAGCAGCCGAGAGGAAATAATGGAAAAATCGAAGATGACCCTAAAGGCCATACCACAAATCGAATATAAAAAAGTGTTTTGAGGATTGGATCAAGCGCTGGTATAAGTGCGTTGCAGTCGATGGAGAAAACTTTGAAGGAGATAATATTGATTTTGATGAATAACTTTATATTTTTGATTTTATTAATAAAAGTCGGGAACTTTTCGATCAAGGTGGTATTCTGCAAGGAACGAACGTTCGATTTCGATATACAGCGTTCTATTGAAGATATTGCAGAAATTCTTATGGATTGGGGTTTCAATATGAAACAAATGAATGGACAAGATTACAAAGAATACGTTTTCGAAACAATGTGGAACACAACTGCGAAAATGATCCAGAATATGTATTTCGAAAAATTCAACATGAGTTTCAACCCCTTTACCGATTCAGCATTTAGAAAGGCTCGTGAAGCTCGCAATTCTAAAAGGAAGATGTTACAAGGGGATATGGAAAAGCGCAAAGAAAGTTCTGTTGCATTAACAAGAACTGAAATTGATAGGATGGCTCTATACTGGGACGAAAATGCCGCGATAGGTTTGTTGAACAATTTTTTCCACATTGTTGCTAATGAATTAGCATGGCGTGGCGGTGAAGCAGCAACTTGCAAGGTACACTTTTTCAAAGAGGAAAAATTTCATAGGAGAAAGTGACTGGTCGTATTGAATATAATCCAGTATTCTCGAAACCTTGCCTAGGTGGCTCAAAAAATGCTGTGGTAGTAAATGGCTAGCAAAAAATAAGGAAAACCCAGATTTATGTCCTTTGAGGTTGTTTCATAAGATATTGTCGAAAAGACGCGATCATATTACAAGTGATAGATTATTTCTGGCTCCCAATCAATTTTGGAAAAACAGTACTTCTAAGGGTTGGTACAAAAATATGCCTTTGGGAATAAATAAAATATCCAAATGGACACAAATTTCAGCAGAGAAAGTTGGACTGGATACGAAAAATGAAAAAATCAGAAATCATTCTCATAGATCCAGTGCTGCTTCGAACCTTTCTTAGGCAGGTGTCAGTGAACAAGAATTGATCAAACTAACCGGACACTCTACGGCAAGCTTTGTTAAGCCCTACCTGCAACTGAACAATGAGCATCATTTGAATCTTATTTCACATCTGAGATCCTTTGGTCATTTGTTTAGGGTGCAAGAATGATTCCTTTAATTCAAACCCATATTGAGTAAAGTCAATATGCTCAATTAGCGGTTCTGGTGAATTTCTCCAGATGTATGTTTGAGCTGAAGCCCTCAAACAGTGTAAGTATAATGCATCAGAACTGCATATGTCTTTGTGCAAATTCAAGTTGAATCCAAAATTTTGAGAATTTAACTTGTATCTGAGTTCATCCGCTGACATTGTTTGTTTCTTATATAGGTAGATGCGAACTTTTTCTATATCTTTGAATCTTTGCCAATCCAAAGATTCATTTCCAAAAGGCGAAAGTATTTCTTGAATAAAATCTAGTGATGCAGCTTTTAGACAATTCTTTCGACTGCCTAATCGACTAGTGGTGTCGTAGCCAATTAAACCATGCAATGCTGGTAAAATACTACAGACTTTTTCTCCAAGGGTTTGTGCCGCAACATGACAAAAATTGTTTTGCTCAAGCGACTGCTACATTTGTTGATTTAAGTTGACGAACACGTTCAACCACTTCAGCCAATGTTGCTTTGGTATAAGAAAATAATACTTTTTCTCGATATTTATCAATGAAAAGTGATTTAATAACTCGATTTTCAATAACAGCATCTTCAATTTCCGTGAGTTCTGCTATTCGTGTTTCCAAGTGAGTTAATTCAAATGAACATTGATGAAGTTGATCTTGAATTTCTCTCAATAGCTTTTCAAAACTTTTCTGAAAAATTTCTTCAGGTATTTTACTGAAACGTCGACCTGCTCTGTTAGAGCTTGGTAATCTTGTGTATTAACGATAACAATCCAAATGGTATCTAATTTTTCGAGCAAATGGGTCTTCAGGTTTTTCACAGATACCTATTTTTGTAGACACATTACCTTGTTTTTGACGTACAGTGTTGAAATTTTTTTCCGCCGCAGAAAATTCAGAGCATAAATTGAGTTCTTTGCTGTTTTTTTTTCAGTAATGTTATTACATATCCAACATTTCAATTGTACTCCAGTTTGTATAGAAGTCCTTCTAGAATGACAAGTATTATCACTGCCTGAAATGTTAAATTCTGAAGAAGAAACAGATTGTTCCATATTTTTTTTTTATTCTATTTCCCGACGCCTTATTTTTTCTTCACTGACGTATCTGGCCATACATGTTCTATGCCGCGAAAAACATTGTGTCGTAGAATCCGGATTATACACTTTCACAAACTTTTCTAATAATTCATCTTTTCGTCCCTCTGCAGCGTTTCTAATCGTTAAAAACTATTGCACTTTGGGATTTTTTACTAATCACCGGATAAAACAAAAACACAAGAACTCTCTAAATTTTTAATTTGTAATGCCATTTTCCACTTTTTATAGCAAAGAAAAGTACATTAGCAATTAAGATATTAGTAAAAATACAAAACTTATGTCAATAACAGAAAAAACTCACTCCACTATAGCGTGATATTCAGTTCTTGCGGGCCTGGACATGTCGTAATCGTCCGTAATAGCAGCTGCGAATGGAGCGTGAAGGGGAAACAGTATAGACACCACTGAGCCTGGCAAAATGTACTTTTGGGTACCTTAGGGTCACAGGTATAACAATTAGTCAACAGATCTCGCTCCTCATATTTTGCAAACTCAAATACCTACAGCGCCTACACTAAATACTACTTATGTGGAAAACTAGAATATCATTTTTTTGATTCAATTCTCTTAATGATATGGATTTCCGTAGCCACTTGGATAGGGAATAGATAAGACTCTATGAATCATTGAATTACAAGCGGCTAATCTATGTGTTATGTGGTTATAAGAATCCATTTGGATTGTTCAGTCTGTAAATGTTTCTTTTCTATATACGTTGTAGGTTAGATTATTATGGAGTTCAGTGATGGTTGTGTCCAGGTAACTTATTGAATTTTTGCGTTCAATTTTAGCAGTGAAGGCCATTAATACTATATTTTATTTAGAAAATGTAAAACTGATCTAATTGTCCTAGCCTTGAAACCACACAAGATTGATTGAGTAAACATTGAACTCTTCTACACTATTATTGTTAATCTCATCAATTTTCAAGTGAATTGATGAGATTAATAACAAAAAGTTAATTGAAATAAATGTTATCTCAATACGCAAATAGGGAAAAATTTAAACGAACTGCTCAAAAATTCTGTTCACATATGTAAAATCTGTTGCCTATTGTGGAGCACAATACCAATGTCACCTTCGAAGTTGTGCTTTTTTTACACATTCGGAGTTTTAATTCAATGATCTCTTCATTCAATAATGCCCACAAATTAATTCAATTTATATTGACAAACAGAAATATTTCTATGGTTGATTATTATGCATAGTTAGATGTAGAGGACGAAATTATTTAAACTTCAAATACGAATCACCACATACAGGTATGTACACCTTTACTTAGCTAAAAGCATAATTTCGGGATTAAATCATCAAACCTAGTAGACTTCTGAATGCAAATGTTATGAACTTATAAATGATATGTCAAATGGATTTGTTTTATGGACCTTCATCTCAAAATATTTAAAATGTTCTTTTGTCTTTTTCCACAATTATCATTTCTAATCTACACAATGTTCGCCTCTAATGAAAAAATCTCTAACAAAAATAATATTTCACCGCACATTACAGATCAATTTTGTGATTTTCTAGAAACCTGTTTGCCTCAAAATTATTTCCAATTTGAAACAAAACCTTATACCACTCTATTTGCAGATATTCTCATTAACATCTTGAAAAATCTATAACGAATGATAAGTTTGCACAAAAACATAATATCTTTTGGTACAGATACGTTGATGATGTTCTTGTGGGTTTTAAATGACTAATAAAATAATTTTAACTGAACATAACCATCATTCACCTCCATACAACATATAAAGAAAAGGAACAGTAACAGACTCAACAATCCCAATGAATGCTTTTAACCACATTTCATATAAATTAGCCGCTTATGATTCAATGATTCATAAAGTCTATTTATTTCCCTCATAAGTGACTTCGATACGGAAATCAATATCATTAAGAAAATTGCATCAAACAATAATATCCATTCTTCCACATAAAGCGTATTATTAAATGAAAGAAAAATAAAACAAATTTCTCGATTACTATATTCTATTACAGAAAAACCAGATAAAAATACGCATATCTAACTTACATTAGCCCCTGTCTAATAACATCACTAATTATCTTTCCAAATTTAATTCAACAACCTCCTTCTCCTCTGTTCCCTACATAAGCAAATTACTAATCAATACTAAATGAAAAACTAATAAATTCAAACAGTCTGAAATATACACGATTGAATGCAATGAATACCCAACAACTCACGTAGGACAAACAAGTCGAACTCATTGAATCAAGATTCAAATAACATTTCCTCTCAGATAACGAATCCGCACTTTTCGAACATATTGAATCTACCAATCACATTATTACATTAGATAATTTCAAAAGTTCTCCGCAGACGACAATGAAACTGTTGGAAAGTTTGGAAACTAACAAAGTTCGTAAAAACTCAAAATTCACCACTCTCAATAATCAACTAGAATTGAATCACTCCCCATTATTCAACATTTAAATAACTAGGTATAGTTATCACATTCTTTTTCACAACTGTTACTGAAAGACTCCTGAAAATGACGTAACCGTTGAAACCGGTCGCGTGTTGCATATTTTTCGCTTTTTCCATGATTATAAATCAATCACAAAAAAAGGCAAATTAAAATACCGTCTTTCGAAAATGCCTCGTTTGCCGGCATATGCAAAACTTTATGTGAAAACAGATACTTTTCCTTCACTTATCGTCTCCGAAATACTCCTTGGACAAACTGACTCAACAGTTTACCACGACGCAATCGTGCTGCTGTTCTGGTGTTCTAACAGTAGGGATACAACCGCCTGGTACCGGTAACAGATCACGCACTCCGCAGATATAGGATACCACCTATTTCTTCTTTTGAACAATAGTTATTCACCACATCAAGTTGATTTTTTCGTCAACTGCAGATAACTATTTCCTTTGAAATTACCTTCGATGAAGAACAGGCTTACAAGATGGTTGCCATAATTTCCCCAAATGATCCATTTCCGCAACGTATCTGTGTGAACCTCCGTGATGCAATCAGGATTCTGGAAACCTCAACATCGACTATTATGCTTATCCACTTCTCCTTTAAGAATGATAGTTTTCTTGTCAGGAAAGGTTATTACACAGATTATTATACAGATCAGTTCAACTTGAGTTCAACTCATACTTCAATTTATACGGTTAAAATTTGTGATACTTCACGATTCTGTTGTTGATACTTTAGTCAAGTGGGATAATCTTCTGATGGAAGTATTTTTTTTTCTATTTGCAAGTGGCCCACTACTTCCACTCCAATTGCCTCGTTTCATACTGGACGTGCAACTTCATGTTTTTTATTAGCCACCAAACCGGTTGCTAAACATTTTCAATCAAAAATATTGTATATTGGTGACTGACTTGTCTCTCCGGATTTGGCTCAAATATCATTTTGAAAAGAAGTCAATACTATTTCCACCCTTTCTTCAGTCGAGTAATCCATTTTTGGGTTGATATTCATACTAACTAAAACGATTTTCCAATGGCAGAAAACAATAACACATGGAAAACAGATCGATGATTGCTGTGAAAAAATTATGGAAAAACTTCGCCCTCGAAAGCTAGTGAACATGGTGTTAATCTGATTTCAAGATTTTTTCTATAATCTGGAAAAGATATGGAGAAGAGTTTTTATTAAAGTTGAAAAATATTATAGATAATAACTTTCACTTCTACGTAACATCAAGTATAAAAATTTAACCTCTCAAAAAAGAACATTCAAGTAAAAAATGTTAGAGATCTTTATAGAAGTATCACTCGACCCTTTTGCTATAATAATTTTTGAGTTGAGTGATCCTAAGGATATCGTGTTGATTTCACATGCTCGAAATCAACCTCAAAAACGTTCTCGAATTGAAACTTTTTCAGCGTTTTCCGTTAGTTCACTCTTTCCAGAGATTGAGAGATGGTCAGGTATCTGGAATTTGTCCCTTCTTGAATATACATGCATGCACTAAATGCACTTACTTACTTTTAGTTTTTAGATAGGAGAATGTTTTATGGTAAAGTTTTTCTATAGAGCTTTCGAAAACTACAACAATCTTGAGAAAATGTCCCCACAAGGGAAAGTCTGAAAAGTTAAGGTCAGAAGATGTAACTCCTTTACATCTCCATAAAGTAAAAAGGTTCATTGGTGAGAAAACCAAACGTTGTACAAGAAATGTTGTTACGCTCTGCCATAATTTCGCAAAACTCTTGCCTTAATTTATGAATTAATTTAATTATTTTTATTTAATTTTATTGGCACGTCATTTCGCTTTTTTTCAGCAGATTTTCTGTTTAGAGTCTTTGTCTATCTTATATTTTGGATTCATACTCTTTATTCTTTTCCAAACTTTCGTATTGATCTAATACTTTTAGGGCTTCGAATGTGAGGTTATATATTATATGTATACACATTTCATATCGATAAGATATCGATCAATAAGATTTAATTTCATGAATTAAATTATAGATATTTTTGTTTACTTTTGGAATATCGAAGTGTGTGAAAATGAACAAGAACATCTATACTTCCCAAACATATTTCAATTTTGATATCAATCCAATTTTGCACTAATTGCGAACTACATTACGTTCAAGATGGTTTCGGTTGAATATCCTTGCAGTCTCACGAGCACAATTTTCATTTTGGTACACCTTTCTTCTAGGAACATCACATTAAGTCAAAACAAATGTTTTGATTTATTTTTCATTTATACTAACTTTGGCGATTTTTTCTTATTGAATGAAATAAAAGGGCATCAAAAGATATTTCATCAGAACGTACTCTCGTATTCGTCTGAAACCTCAAGGTAAGTAAATTTACTGGCTAATGCATGCAAGCGCTGACTACCCTCGAAAAATTCCTTTTCTTCACAAAAATTTATTCGATTCCCCTTTTTTCAATAATCTTGAAAATTGTCAAAATATTCAAGGTGGTTCATTTGAAATAGAAATTATTTTCTTCCGAAAAAAATTCGTCAAAGTTACTTTCAAGAGCTTTCAAGTAAGATATCGCTCGATCCCTTTGCCCTATTCACTTTTGATGGGTTGAAGCGCCTCCTCTTGGGGTTGCTCATTAAAGCCTCAAATATACGTCTAAAGATGTCCCCCAAAGAATATCCTTCGAATTGTTTCGGAAAATTTTTCCAATCACGGTGGTATAACAAATATACATGTTGGCTCATTTGACATGGAACACCGTGTATATTAAGTAACGATAATATTAACGCCAGCAGTTCTGGATACGTAAATTGTAACCCTCGTATATAAATTTCGATTCAATAGAATAATTTTGTCAAGATAGCAATATTCAATACTCAATTCTGATTCTGGAAACTTTCTGTGTAATTTGCATGTGCCTTACAAACGTTATAACCAACCCTTTTGTCTCAGTATTTCAGGCACGATGTAGTAATTTCATTCCATGAATAACACGCCATTTGTTATAATATAGAACATCCTGCCATTATGTAATGTATGAATAATCTCTCCGCTTCATTATGGTCTGACGAATATTTATTTATGCAAAAATTATTATGAACCAATTTCGTTAACACCTCATTGTTTAAATACTTGCAACAGTTCCCTTCAGGAAGAATGAATATTAACATACTTCAGTTTAGAGCTACTCAGTTTCTAGATTTTCGGTTAGTGAACGAGTCTTTAATCATTGAGATCATTGGGCAGTAATATGATTGGATTTTCTGATATTAACTACATCGAAGTCAAAGCATCAAATTCACATTATGCCTCTGTTCCGAAAGGAATAGATTTCATTTTTACATCTCCCCCTAACTCACAAGGTCAATCTTTAGGTTGGTTTAGACGATCCGATCCAATCACATGTTGTCAAAATTTGGTATAAATTGAAGAGGGGGATTACATATAAAAACATTGAGACTATATTGCTTAATGTCAAATCTTGAGGTGAATCAAAACACGATCGTGACAAAGCACAGTATCTAGATTAGATATATATTTAAAACACTTGAGCTTCACACAATCTCCGACTGCTCCAAAAAATTGGAAATAATCTGTGAACCACACATAATCGTATAAGATTCAAGAGAACTACCTCGCCTGTCTCTGATATATCATTAAAAACTAGCCCGTAAGTGTGTTCAACATAAAATAGGAATGCGTTTACGTTTCATTCTTCATTCTAATCAGGTCTTCGATTACTGGACATAGGATAGAGGGATGACAGTAATATGAAAGAAAAATATCAGCAGAAATACATCCCGCCAATAGTACTAAATTGGTTTTCAAGTTTCGACCGAAACAAGAAAGGAATATTATACTGTATTTTCATGTTGAAAACCAACTGGGTATCAAGGTATAAAACACCCCAAGAGTAAATAACTAATGCTGCTAATAATATGCACTGAACAGTGTGTTTCTGAGATGAAACCAATCTGCAATTATATGTACTGTCGTAAAATCTCATCTTCAGCGTTGAACACTTTTTTCATGTAATGCTTTCGAATTTTCCTGTTTAAACGTTTTCAACCTCTCTTAGGTGGGGCTTATTTGTCTCGTTCTGATTTCTGAAGTTTGTTCTACTATGTCCAGGATATTTCGTTCCTCCTCAATATTCTGGACATTCGTGTTAAAAAGTAGAAGATTGTGTACCTGATTTCGATAGTTTATGAAACACCTTATGGAATGTTTTGTTATTTAGAATCGGCTGAATATTTTGATTTGTGTATGAATGAGGCATTGCTTTTTCTTTCATTACATGAATTACATCAGGCACTTTTCTGACAGATCATTGATACGAATTACTGAGGAAATTTCTGTGATTTTGTTATTGGCAGCGAAAATAGGGTTTCTCAAATGTAGTGGCATAAAAATCTCGGTGAATAGTCAATGTAATAGATAGACATGCACCCTTTTCTGAATAAAGCGCATTCCGCACTGAAGGATTTCCTATAATGCAATCGATCAGAAAATAATATCGGTTCGAAAAACCGTGAATTAACAACGTATCTAACATGTGTTTTTCTTCATGACCTGAAACTGGCCGACCATTACATTTTCAATGTGGGTTTCATAAAGAGTAGAAATGATGCCATGATTTTTTTCTACGTATTAACGTCTATGAATCATAGCTTCGGAGTACAAAAAATCAGATTATCCAAACTCAAGGTGTTTATGTATTCCGTTTTCCAAAAATATGAAGTTTGCACTGGGTATGGACTCGGCTTTAATTTTTTTTTCTACACAAGTCGTTCAATTACGACAAACCTAAGGTATATGTGAAATTTCATCAGATTGGGTCCACGGATTTTCGAGGTATAAACGTTTAAATATTTGGCCAAAATCAATATTTCTTAATATATAATGTATTTCGAAAATCCGGAAGCTTTTGTGCCTATGGTGACACTATGACTCTTTCGCCCGGAGAGGGTCAGTATCACATGAGTAATTGAGTATGGTGTTCTTCTTTTCAAAAACCTAAATTCAACAGAAATGAAAAGATTTGAAAGAAATGAGTATCCAGTTTAGGATAACTGTCTAAAATTCAAATCAGTTTTATTGTTTTGGATCACATTACACTGAAGTAGAACGTTCGGCTTTTGAAATTTTCAGAAGTGAGCTCGAAATTTTGCAGCCTCTCTATACTCGTAATTTAGACTCTCTGCCCAATTCCATCTGAGAAACATAGTTATCCTGCCCTATTCTGCAAGGATTCAATGTTAATCAAATAATTATATAGAGACCAAAACCAGCAACTTTCTGAGCAGAATTTTGTATGAGTAACCTTTTGCAAAAGGCAAAACCTTCCAGCTTTCTAAGAGGATTGGCTGATCTGAATCACCCTTAAGTCTAGTGCGACATGAATTGGAAACTGCTATTTTCAGAAACGATTTCACACAGATTGTATAATACATTTTTTATTTGAGAAGCACATAGAGATGAATTCCGCATGAATGTTAGATAGATCAATTGTAGTTTCTTGAAAAAAACGGATTCCACCGCCTACCTATCACACTTTTGGTTATCCAAAGTTCTTCCTCCACATCCGCCTGGACTTAGTTGCTGTAATACGAAGATTTACTTAAAAGTATCTGACATACCTCCATGTTTCTTCCCAGGTGTTATCCTACGTCATCAGGCTCGTGGCATCCTTGGAAGTAGCCCCCTTTGGAATTAACATTATGCTCCTAACGCCTTTCTCAGTTATGGAAGCTATCGCTTTTCGCCCTTGCCGCAGGGATTCATATCGGGACTCTGCTGATGCTGACGTGATAGTAACACCTTGCACTTCATCAAACGATACTGCATGAAAAGCAATGAGCGTGCTGGATGAGCTGCCAATCATCGCTTGCTTTTATCTGATCCTCTTATTGCAACGCGCAATTTTTTCAGAGCTTGGACATAATATTCATTGTTCTTTCACCTTAAGGAACATCTATGTTGTGATTTTGGAACCTTTGGCGTATGAACAATGAAGACACTATATCACCAATACACCAAAACTTCAACCTCAACTCTCGACGCGCGTTTCGCTAACTAAGTTTGCATAATATACTCAGTATATTATCATCTTCTGATGATGCTAACTTAGTTAGCGAAACGCGCGTTGAGAGTTATGGTTAAAGTTTCGGTGTAGTGGTGATATAGTGTCTTCATTGTTCTTAAGAAACATTCTTATGATGAACAGACCATTATAATCAGAAAAATAATCAATGTTGCTTTGACATTGCTCCGAATTTGACGTGCTCTTTTCACCAATGGCAAAGCTACTACTGAGAACACTGATATTTGGTTTAAGCGTCGTAACCATAAATAGAATTTCAATATTATTGACCATTTCCAAGTTGTCGTGAGTATATATATATACAGTGTGTTCCAACGAAAATTTGACCCCCCCTATAACTCCGAAATGAGTAACATTAGCGAAAAACACCAAGACACGTCGATTTTTGTTTCGAGGGGAGCATTTTTCGAAATAATTCGAAACTTGTCAGATCAACCCCCTACCCCCAGCAACCCTAATTTCAAAATTCATCATAGGGAATAAGGGTCGAGTGGCACCTTACTGTAAAGGTCTGTCAATTCTCCATTCTGATTTGTCATTTTAGAATTTTAAATTAACATACAGGGTGTCCCAACCAAGGGTAAAGTTGAATTCCTGCAAATCCCAAATACTAAATGAAATCGATTTATTTTGGCATAATGCAAACGCAGGTTTATGCTCGGTCTAGAAAAACGACCTACACTTGTGAATTTGGAGTTGGTGCAATCAACCCCTATTTCCAGCATCCCCAACTCAAAAATCATTCGATCGAAAATAGGTCAAGTGGCACCTCGTTGGAAAGGTATTTCAATTTTCTCTTCGAATTTGGTATTTTCGAAATTCAGAATCAGCATACAGGGTGTCCCGGAGCAGGAACACTGAAAACCCAAATAACTTTTGAAACTGGTTCATTTCGGTATAATACGAGAACATGTTTATGTTTGATTCGAGAATAAGACTCTCTTGCGTGAATATGGAATTTTGCAATCAATCTCTTCCATTCAGCATCCCCAACTCAAAAAATCATACAAGTGATTACAGGTTGAGTGGCAAAGTTCCAGAAAGATTTTTCTATTTTCTGAATCACTGAGGCATTGGTTTCAGTTTGGCAATCGAGGTTTTCTGGCGTGAGGATCAGGATGAGGGGATGATGGAGAAACTGATTGGATGCTCATCTAAACAGGAAAACGAGATTTATTGAACTTGTATTCAATTGAAAACAAAAAACTAACTTGATTATTACAACAATTGTTCAAAATGACCTCCGCCCACCTCCATACAGTTATACAGACGATTTTCGAACTCTCTTCTCACATTAGCGAAAACTTCAGGAGTCAAAAGTCGGCATTCTGTGATAATCCTCATCCGCAGCTCCTCCAGGTTTTCTGGTCTTGTGGCATAAACTTTAGATTTTAGATGGCCCCACAAAAAAAAATCTAGGGGATTTAAATCTGGTGACCTGGCTGGCCACTCAACAGGTCCTCTTCTACCAATCCACCTTCCTGGGAAATTTTCGTCTAAATATTGGCGCACCCGAGCATCATAATGCGGAGGAGCACCGTCTTGTTGAAAACGCATTTCGTCCTCAGAAAGAGTTGGATCGTTCTGTAAAATTTCTGTCAATCTAGGATGTATATGTTCCTCTAACAACTGTAGGTAGCCATTTCCATTCAGATTACCCTCAATAAAGAAAGGCCCAACTAGATGATTGCCAAAAATTCCTGCCCAAACGTTCTACTTCTGAGGCCTTTGCGTGTGGGCCTCTCTAAACCAATGAGGATTCTGTGTGTCCCAATATCGACAATTATGTCTATTCACTTCACGACTGAGCATAAAGGTGCTTTCATCAGAAAAACTGATGTTATTCAGAAAATTTGGATTAGCGTTTAGGTTTTCACTTAGATTTTCACAAAACTGTAAACGACGATCTGGATCATCTTCGTTTATTTCATGCACTAATTTTACCTTGTAGGGTGAAATTTGTGATGTTTCACGATTCTATGGACAGTTGTAGCTGATACACCAGTCAGACGAGATAGTTTTCTGATCGAAGTAGTATTCTCCATTTGTAGATGACCCACTACTGCCACTTCCGTTGCCTCATTTCTGACAGGACATGCCACTTCATGTTTTTGTTTGCCACCGAACCCGTAGCTAGGAATTTGTCAACCAAATATTTAACGTACTGGTGACTGACTCCTTTCTCTTTCAGGATGGTTCCTATCGAATATCCTTGCCGTTTCTTTGGCACAACTGTTATTTCGAAAATACGTCGATACAATTTCGACCCTTTCCTCAGTGGAATAAACCATTTTCAGATTAATTTCAACTGACGAACAACAACAATAATGAGGAACTGATCTGAATAATAATAATATTTCATTGCAAAATGAGAAATAACAGATGACTGCACGCCAGATGGAAATGAAAAAATGTGAACATTTTCAATGCAGAAATCAGCTTTATTTCTTCGTAATTGATGCTCAACACATCGTACCCCAATACTTTTAACAGTTTCGAATTAATTTTAGTTGATAATTTCAAATGACGATATTGAATTTTTCGAAAGCGACATCCTGTATGGAGAGCCGAACTGAATGAAATGCTTTAATCATTCTGGAATTCAAAAACCTTTCTGAAGATATGCCACTTGAATTATTTGTATGATTTTCAAGTTGGGGATGCTGAATGGAAGGGGTTGATTGCAAAAATTCTATAACCACACAAGAAAGTCCTATTCTCGGATCAAACATGTTCTCGTATACCGAAATGAACCAGTTTCAAAAAGTTATTTGGATTTTCAATGTTCCTGCTTCAGGACACCCTGTATGATGATTCTGAATTTCGAAAATACCAAATTCGAAGAGAAAATTGCAGTACCTTTCCAACGAGGTGCCACTTGACCTATTATCGATCGAATGATTTTTGAGTTGGGGATGCTGGAAATAGGGGTTGATTGCACCAACTCCAAATTCACAAGTGTAGGTCGTTTTTCTAGACCGAGCATAAACCTGCGCTTGCATTATGCCAAAATAAATCGATTTCATTTAGTATTTGGGATTTCCAGGAATTCAACTTCACCCTTGGTTGGGACACCCTGTATGTTAATTTAAAATCCTAAAATAACAAATCAAGGTGGAGAATTGACAGACCTTTTCAGTAAGGTGCCACTCGACCCTTATTCCTATGATGAATTTCAAAGTTAGGGTTGCTGGAGGTAGGGGTTGATCTGAGAAGTTTCGAATTATTTCGAAAAATGCTCCCCTCGAAACAAAAATCGACGTGTCTTGGTGTTTTTCGCTAATGTTACTCATTTCGGAGTTATAGGGGGTCAAATTTTCGTTGGAACACACTGTATATATATATATATATATATATATATATATATATATATATATATATATATATATTCTTTTGAAAGGAGAGGATTTACAAAAATTTGAATAATAGTATTAACAATAAATGCTTATATCTATAATTTTAGTGTGTGTCAGATAAAGCATAAGTGTGAGCTCAGGAAATGTAACAGGGGAACCATACTATCTTGTATATGATTCAATAAACGAGTGAAAAAACCTGAGAAAAAAACTCGTATTGCACTAGCAATAGCTTGTCTGTTTATGTTGTGTAAGTGTCATGTGTACAAAAAGAGTACTAAAGATTTTTCTGCTTAGCCGCTTCATTCTCTCTTGCATTCCTTGATTTTCAAACGAAGACAAGGGTGAAAGAAAGGAGGTTTGGGACAGGAATCTGTAACAATGGAAAAAGAAAAACCAGCAGAAAAATATTTCAACGATCATACTTCTTATATGTCTAAACAAATCTGAGAAAAGATTTTACATAGCAATCAAGTTCATGAAAAGGACTAAGGAGATAATAAAAGAAAAACATAACCTGCGATATTTCCTCAAATTCCATCTCTGTTAGACCGAGAGGGCCCCGATGGCCAGGTTCAGTCTTCCAAGTGATGCCGATTATAATCTATAGATGTTTTGGAATCATTATGGACCCAATAATCTGGGTTGTCATCGCCCATATATTATTTCTTCGTGGAACTTGTTTAATTTTAAGAAGAATTTGAGAAAAATTTTTAACAGTCGTTCGTGATTTAAATGCAGCAGTTTTCTGCCCATCCATTAACTGTTTCAAGTTAAATATCATTCACACCATATGCTAAATTTCGTCTAAAAGCCTCCAAACACTACTATTCTATACGCTAAGAGCATATTCTAGTTCTTGCTTAGTAGTTAATGATCTTCATTGTTGGCAAGTTGCACACGTCGATATTACCTGTTTGTTTTTTCACCGAACGCCGCCCAAAGCGTGGCTCGCTATTAATAGATGTGTGTTCATCTTTGAACTATTTACGACACTCTGTTCTTTTGTGTTTGGTGCATACATTCATGCTGTTTTCTTCATTGCGATGATTCTCGCACAAACCTCTTCCAGTTTGGTAACGGCATGAATTAACAACTGCTATCCCCAGATAGAGATTTAATATACTGCGTACGTAGAAACGAATTTCGCCTACGTGTAAGGAAGATTTTTGGGCAATTCAAATCTTTCGGAAGAACCAATTCCACACCCTACTTATCACACTTTTACTAATCACAAGTACTTCCTCAAGATCCACCTGCGCTCGCACTTTGTTGCGGTAATACAAAGATTGTCCCAAAAGTATCAAATTCACCTCCATATTTCCTACGCCGTCCGACTTGGGTCATCCTTCGTAGTATCCTTCGTTGGTTCAGCAACATACTCCCATCGGTTTTTTTCTTGGTTTTGGAACCAATCGCTCCTAGGCGGGACTTTGCGGATACTGACTTAGACCTTGTACTTCATGAAATATTTACTACACGAAGTCCGATAAATATGCTGATGCGTTATTTTGATGAATCAGTCAATAATTGATAGTGCTTTGCTGTAGCCGTATTCGCTACACGCAATATTTCCTGAACTTCAACCAAATATTCCCTGTTGATTGTCTGACCTTCAGGAGCTTACTTAAGCTGAAGAAGATCAGAATAATCAGAAAAATTGTCAATGTTTACTTGTTATTGCTCCAACTTTAACGTGTTTTTTCTCCCATAACGAACGGCATCATAAGCATAAATCCACCATTCATCATCTACTATAATTTTTTGTGCAGATTTCCAATACAATAATATTCCCAAGTTGACCTGAGGGATTTCAATGCGGCATTTTTCTGCCGAACCATTAACAATTTCATTTTATTACACACCTCATGTTAACTTTCATCTGAAAGATTCCTTACACTACTTTTCAATATTTAAGATTAAATTAGTTCTGTACAGCTAGTTAATGCTCGAAATCGAAATCCAAAAAGAACCTAAGACAGTGAATTCAAGAGCTGACGTTGACGGATTTATGAATGTCTACAATAATCTGATAATTTGAATACACCCTTCAATGAATTGCTGCAACCAGTTATATTCAAAGATTAATTGTTATTGCCTGTTATTGTTTGTCTTGCTTTTTTGTAATTGTTTTGCCATTGACAATAATGATGTAAAGAGAGAATGTGTAAGGTGAATAGCTTTTAACGTAAGAATTGTATTACGTGTTTTACTGAAATTATGATGATGGCCCTGTGCCGAAACGCGTAAAAACACTCTGCAAATTTTAAGTTTTAACCTCAAACACTTTCTGTTCTCTTAATCCCGATTTCCCAGTAAAATTTGTTTATATATATATATATATATATATATATATATATATATATATATATATATATATATATATATATATATATATATATATATATATATATATATATATATATATATATATATATATATATATATATATATATATATATATATATATATATATATATATATATATATATATATATATATATATATATATATATATATATATATATATATATATATGTAAACTTGAGACAAGAAGAATTATTCAAAAATCCGTAGATTTATGCGGTAAACTGCAGTTTTTTCCTTATTAGGAGCTCATCAGTGTCGCATATCGCTTCTCTGCATCCTAACAAGCTACATAGGGTACCCTATCGATCCCAGAAAGGACGCATCTCTTACATACGTACAAAGTCGCCCTCTATGGACCGAGACGGTGAACTCGCTACCGGACTTCGGGAAAGATACGAACAATAACAAACAGATGCGAGAACGTTAAAAATTCCAATACTAGAGAAACATCTTTCGCCGGTCCGTGAATCACATCAACGGTACAAAACGAGCGAAAAAATCCCGCTGAAATGGTGCTCTGGGCCTCTGTTTCCGGGATAAAATCTCCCGTCGGTAAATATTTGATTAGACATATATCTTCCGCGATAAACTTCGCGAGGAGTCTACATATGAAATTTTGAGACAAGAATAATAATTCAAAAATCCGTAGAACAATGAATAATCCTTCCTGACAAGAGCTAGTTCCCAAATCTGCCCGCCATACACGCAGCCCCCAAGAGCCACAATAGTGCAACTAAGCAGGAAACGAAGCGGCAGACTGCAGTTTCGCCCGTATTAGGAGCTCATCAGTGTCGCATATCGCTTCTCAGCATCCTAACAAGCTACATCGGAGTACCCTATCGATTCCAGAAAGGGCGCATCTCGTACATACGTACGAGAGTCGTCCTCTATCGACCGAGACGGTGAACCAGCTACCGGACTTCGGATTATTCATTGATCTATGGATTTTTGAATAATTCTTCTTGTCTCAAGTTTACATATGTAGATTCCTCTCGAAGTTTATTGCTGCAGATATTTGTCTCATCATATATATATATATATATATATATATATATATATATATATATATATATATATATATATATATATATATATATATATATATATATATATATCAAGTTTAACTATACGAAGTCCGATGAACCTACTTGCGCATTATTGTTATGAAGTAGCCAAATCATTACTGGCTGAAAAGTTAATCAGAAAAATAGTCAATAACTTGACGCTGCTCCAAAAAAACTTCTACTAAGATCAATGATATTTGGTTTCGGAATCGTAACGATATATCCATGTTTCATCATCGGTTATAACCTTTTTGTACAGATTTTCAATAATATCGACCCTTTCGAAGTTGTTTTGAGCAATTTCAATGCGCATCCCACAGTTTTAAAATAAATTTACTACACACATATGAAAACTTTCTTTTAACAGGCTCTTTACAAAATTTTTCGATATTCTATGATCACATTCTTTTACAGTCAACGATCTTCATTGATTGCAAGTTGCACACGTTCGATGTTATCTGCCTTAAGCGTGAATCGCTATCAACAGATATGAGGTCATTTTTGAACAATTTATAACCTTCTTTGATTCGTGTTCGGTTCATACACTCGTTTCTAAATACTGTCTTCATTATTTCTATTGTTTTTGATTAATTCTCTTTCGGGCTGAATTAATTTGAATTAACCTAATTTGCAACAATAAAATACGACGATAGAAAAATCTATGGATAATTGCACACCGTTCACAAACCAAGGAATTTCGGTGGAAACAAACACCTAAATTAAATTAATGAAGACTTACTAACTACAGCCTCACAAAGATTGTCGGATATTCTTTCTATATCAAAACAGGTTGTTTTATATATTTGAAACAAGCCTACTATGTCTTGTCTCCTATTATTTCTTATTAATATTTCAGAAGGAATAAGTCTTTTCTGCTTCTGCTGAAACATCCAGTTGTTTTCAAATGCTAGGAATTACATAATTTTAGTTATCATCATCATTACAAAATCATTCGCTGAATATTGAAGCAACATCAAATTTAGTACTGATTCTGTTAACACGTGATAGGTTTCCATTCGGGACGATGCCAGTTGATATTCCTGATTCATCTCCATAACGTATCAATCAGCAGGGGAAAATAAACAGATTTGTCGCAACCGGTCCGTCAATTTTAGAACGTTAAAATAATTGATGTTGAGCAGTAGTTCACCGCGATCTAAATCTGTACTGTGGTGGTTGGCCAACGCGCCGGGACGCCTAAGACGTCTCGGCTGACGTCGATCAGTTTTCCGACTCCTTTTTCACGAAATACACGCGTCCCAGGCACGTGCGAATCCGTCTGTGGCACGTTGTACCTTGTGTTGCAACGATGAGTTACACGGTTTGCCAGTTCGATTATCTGTGACAATCGTTCGGATACAGCCGAAATGTTCGTACCGGCCAAGCCCAAGTTCAAAGCTACGTCTATTAGCTTACCAAGTAAGCCATCAATTGTTTTGTCAGCTGTTCAAGTTATCAATCGAATGACAGGTCGTTAAATCATTTATTCTCAAAGAATAGATTGTCACAATATCTGTTGCGTATGCTTCAAATATCTTTCCGTGTATTGCTTACTCGTTGTCGAGAGAAATAAGGAATAATCGGCTTGTGAATGTATCGCAATACATGATTCATTAAGTTCTATAATGTTCACGAAAATGTTTGCGTTCTAAATAGCGTATATGGTATTAATTTTTCAGATATCTAATGGTGTGTCGTCAGTCTATATTAGCTCTTTAACCTTAATGTTATGAAGAAATTTTTCTAACTTACCCTGATCTAGCTGATTTTATTAAGTATATAAAGGTATCTTTGAATTAATTAAATGATACAATGATGTTCAAATCTTCACTTTATTCGTAAACTTATGAAGCGTTGCACAACACTGTGGCCTCATGAGATAAATAGAACATTCAAAAGGATGATTTGCCCTAAATATTGCATTGGTAAAAGCAAGTGCTTAGCTCAATGAGAAGAAGATCTAACGGTGACTAATTTATGTCTTATTGTCTATTAAGTCCGGAATTTTTGTATTTATTGATTTCCAATGGTATAAATGGGTTCAGTTTCAATCTATTACTATCATAATGTAGAATATCAAAATCATTATTAAAAGTAAGGATTACTTCTAATAGATGATTTATGTTTGTCGAAACAACGTTTGTGCTCTGATAACCTAATTCTGAAATTTCTAAAAGTTCTATCGATATAAATTTATATATAAGTTTCCTCATGAATTTTAGATTCAAAGTTTTTAATATATCTGCCTAGAGTGTTATCCGTTCTGAAAGATATATTCACATTATAAGATGAGAAGAATGAATTGTAGTTCAGACTGTGCTTAATATATTAAATTTTAATTAGTCCCTTTAACACGGAATCTATGAGATTTGTCGTTGTGTTGAAGAGAACAATCAAAAGTATTGTTGAACCCAGTCTAAATTTGAAGTTATTCTTCTCATCTCAAAATATAGTTTTCAGAACGGAAAATTATTTAGACAGATAAATTAAAACTGTAAATCTTAAATTCAAGATGGAAAGAAATTAGATGTTCATAAAAACTTTTGTCGATGTTGATTAAAATTTATTATATCATTAGAGCTTTTGATTTAGAAACCAAATACTCACCATCATCACCTACTAGAAGAAAACCATACTTTTAAAAATGATTTCGATATTTCACATAATGAAAAAGAAGACTGAAACTAAACCTATAGGAAGTATTGGAAAGCAATAAACAGAGAAATTCTGGGAATTTATTTAATTCTCAATTAGACGTAAATTCGCCACCGTTACTTAATATTTTCAGTTCTTAAAAGAAGCAACCCTGTTCGGATATCTCTCCTATTTAGTCAAGTACCTGCTTATATCAATGTTATATCTAAGACTCATCATTCTTTTGAATGTTCTATTCATCTGAAGAACTTTGATTTCATATTGTAAGGCCGCAATAGACTCGGGATTGTTAGCGTAACACTTATCTTTCACGGCGCCCCAGAAATAATAATCTAACGGTGTCAAATCGCAACTGCGAGGTGGACAATAGACTTCCGAATTCCAGCTGATTATGCGGTTTTCGAACACAGTACCCAAAAGATCAAGTATACCGTTAGCTGTGTGACACGTTGCGTCATCCTGTTGAAACTATATGTCCTCCATGTCATCCTATTAATGTTTCGGGAACAAAAAGCCACTTAGCATGGCATGGTAACGTTCGCCATTGACGGTAATGGCGGCTCCTTGCCTATGATACCTCCAGACTAAAAACTGCACCAAACCGTCACTCGTTGAGGATGCATCGACCACTCTACGATGACGTGTGGATTTTCCGAGCCCTAAATGCGTCAATGTTGCTTGTTTACATACCCTCCGAGGTGAGAATGAGCCTCATCCGAAAAGACGATTTTTTGGTAAGAATGCTCATCTTCCGCAGAACGATCATGAAGCTTCAGTTCTTGAACTAATTGAACTTCATAAGCATTCATACTAAGGTCTTCATGAAAAATTCGGCGTAAAGACGTGCATGAAATGTTCAATTGTTGCAAACGGTGACGAGTTGATGTTGACGGCTGTTCGACTACACTTTGAGCAACAGCTGCAATATTTTCCTCCGAACGCACTTGTCGAGAACGTACGGGAGTTGCTTCGTTCAATAACGAGCCACTTTGACGATCTCGTTTCACAAATTGATCCACAAACTGAATTCATGGCACTTTTTAGCGAGAATTTTTCCCAGATTTCCTACAGTTTGATTCAAAGAGTCAGAACTTTGTGAATATGTTTTTAATATTTCCCAACCCATTTTGTGAATTTCAAACGCTAGATGGCCCACCTCGTAGTGATAGGTATATGTTTCTGAATTCTCTTCTGGAACATGAATTTGTATGTGTGTTACATAAATAGCTCTCACAACATTTCTTATATCTCTAATCATTAGAAACTACTTTTTATTTCTTATTCGTTGATTGGCCACTTTATTAGACTATTGGCTATACGAGCATTAAACAGTTCAATGAATCCCAAATATCTTATTTACTTAAGTCTGATCCGAGAAGATAGATTAAGTATATAGTTGATATATATATATATATATATATATATATATATATATATATATATATATATATATATATATATATATATATATATATATATATATATATATATATATATATATATATATATATATATATATATATATATATATATATATATATATAAGCTAGTATAAAACAAAATTGATTCCAGCCGTCTATACACTTAAATCTTTCTAAGCACACATCAGATTTTAACGCGGTTCTCATAGAACAGAACAATGATTCGAGCGGATATTAAAGCATATTTCCATAACGGAAACCTGAGAATTTTGACGATTTATAATGTGATGCCGTAAAAGTATATTTATACACTCATATTGTCGGCTAAGCCTTACGCTAAGACATGGGGGAATGAACAGATTACAGCATAATGTCAACTTTTGATATGATTCAAAACACGATCGGTGAAAAGTAAACGCAATCAAAACACTCCAAGCTCCCCTCTGAGTATAAACTTAGGCAAATGAGAAGAAAAGGGTCAACCGTACGTAATCTTTTTCAGGAATTAAGAGGATACAGAGAATAAACTAGAAGAAAACCCATCTCGCCCCCGTCACTATTATATCAGTAACAGGTAGTTTGAAATTGATCTATGACCATTATTATGAAGAGTTAATCGGAAAAAATTGCTATGATTATGCTTCATTTTTACATGATAATCGATTAGTTGTGGAGCGGTAGCAATCTGAAAAATAAAAGAGAAATATAGTAGAAAGGCATGATGTGAGTGATAAATATTCTTTCGTTCCAACTGAACATAATAAAAAGAGGAACGCTTAACGTAAGACGCAAGATCATACTCAGGATGATAATCAAAAAATATTTAACCTGCCCCGATTTCCTTCTCACGATACTGATCCTCGGCCGCCGATTATGTTTTTTATAAGGTTACTATTTCCGCCATATAAGATCTTGCTAATTTGGAAACGCAATCATTTTCGTCTTCTAAAAGATCTTCAATCGAACTCAACAACACAATATCCTATCTTTCCGGTTGGAAGGGATAAAATAACCAGGCACATCTTCAAGGTGATGGTGATTATGATGTTAAACTGCAGAAGCATAGACGCTCTGAACCGCAAAATAATAAGAGCAACTAGCTTTGTATAAAACAAATATTCAAAATTTCGAGATATTTTCCTGCATTGGACTGTCGATGATGTGATAAAATGGTAGGACAATTCAACACCCGAATAAAAATATGAAACGTTAAGACCACAGCTCTCCTACTGAAGACGACCTATTCTTTGAAAATCGTTCTCGTTTGCCCAGAACCTTTCGATATGACGATTGAAAATTGTTACACTACTTATGCGCAATTCATCGGACCAAATAATATTACGTCAAAAACGACCTTCTTCTCTAACTGTATCTAAATACCAGTACCAAATATTCGTTATGCTCTACTCCTCAAAACACCAATTCGCTTTCTAAATACCTAAAATCTACCGCTCATCAATTTCTAGCATGTAGATTTCTACTTTGAAAATTAGGAGTTATTCAGTAGTAAGGATTAGAGTAAATAATAATTCTGTGAATTATAATGGAATCTGCAGACATTCGACAATTTCCATTGCTGTCATGGACTCATAATGTTCCATGGTTTGGAGCCAGCCTTTTCCTCCACATAACAAAATGCGGTATGAAATGTTTTTCACATATTCTTACTCGTCTAAAATGGAAAAATTGGGGAATTCAAATACATGATGAAAATTTAGTGTTTATATAGAAAAGAAATAAAGTTTTGTCATACGTGTTAAAAAAATGAAATAAGCTGACTACGCCACTATAATCCACTCAGAAAAGCGCCTAAATACTCTTCAAATGTTTTTCACATAATTTAAACACGAATGGATTTTTGTTTTATGCTTCTACTACCAACAAATAAATTAAATTATTAGTGTTACTGCGATTTCAACTCTTGTTCATCATCGGACAGTATGACAACCAAGAACAAAGTTATTTGAGATGAATATGAATAGGTCCTTATTTGGATTAGGAAAAATCAGATATTAGGTATGCAGTTCACAAACTTTCGAAAGAGAGTTATTGTTTGAATACATCGTCGTTCATTATCAGAAAGTTGTCTATGGAAAATAATTTGAACATTTCAACTGATTGTAGGTAATTGAGTTTTCTACCCTTTAAAGCAATGTCTAGAACTTTCAATTTATCAATACTACAAAAAGAGTCGTCCTTTTGGATGCAGTTGTTGGCTGATCGTAAATCTTGTTTCTTCTAATAAATGAAGTTTGATATTCATCATAGGTGATTTTGAAGAAACCACCAGTCTGGCTTGTGTAAAAATTATTGCATTGTGGAAAAGATAACTTATAAACTCTTGAGTTATCTAAATTCTCAAGGATGATTAGTATTAAATAAGAGTGTTGATAATTTGTTTTAAGGTTTGAATGCAAATTTAGTTTGCAGTTTGTAGAGTTATTATTGGCGTATTTTTCATTGATCTATCCAAAACATGTTGATTCGAATTTTTGTTTTTTTCACTATTTTGTCAATCAAGTCACGCTCACAATCATTGATGTGAACTGTAGTTTTAATGGTTTCAATTTCTTTCTCAAGATTTTCTAATGATAAATAGTTTGTGAATCTGTGAATCATAGAATTATATGCCAGAATTTATATGAATTTGATGATTTGAAATCCTTGAGGATACATATATCTATGATAGAAGTTTTCCAAAGATTTTGAGGTTATATTTTTCTATTTGAGTGAGAAATTGAAAAGTCTTTCAATGATATTGGATGGTTTTCCTCCTTTTAGAACTCAAATTTTATTTTCGGATGGATACTGTTCATAAGTTTGAGAAAAGGATAAAATTGTCTAGGTGTACCGTTTAGACAAATAAGCAGAAGTCATCGATATGTCTTTACCGAAAAAGAATTTTAATAGACATGAATATATTCGCTTGAACGAGGCTTAAAGATGATCCTACGCAAAATCGTTAGATTGTTCATATAACTTTTCTTTAAATTGAAGATAACAATCTGTAGGCATAGCAAATACATTTAATTATTAGCTAAATATATCAAATCATTAGTAGCAATTAATTCGAGAAATTCTTTCCTTTAACATATTTTGAACAGATATGTCACAAATAACCTCTCCAAATAGGAATCTGAAAATGCATTGAGACCACAAAATGAACCGTCCTCACTCTTATCTCCTATAGAGAATTTAAATGAATCAGGAGTTTTAAGTTATCTCATCCAGACTGCAATAATTTATACAAAGCTCAGATTGGTCATTCCTTCGAAATTATATATAAAGAACATCCAATTTTGATCATCAAAAATGAACAAGATTCAACACTGGCCAACCACTGCATCCAAAAAAGTTCCAGACATTGCTTGAAATGGTAGAAAACTCAATTAGCTACAATCAGTTGAAATGTTCATATCATTTTTGTATGACAATTTTCAGATAATGAATGACCAGCCTGATCTGTGTAAATCCCAAATTTTCAATGTATTCAAATGATAACTCCTTTTCACATCTAATATCTGATTTTTCCAAATCCGAATAAAGAACTATTCATATATATTTCATGCCACTTTGTACTTGGTTTTCATATAATCTGATGATGAACGAAAGATCGAAGCCGTGGTGATCTATTAATTCAATTCATTTGTTGGTCGTAAAACAGTACAAAATTCCATCTGCGTTTTAATTATGCTTAAGTACCAAATATTAACGAACCCATACACAATCTTTTAAGTAAATTGAATAACGAGGATATGAATGAAACATCTCAAAATTTTTCAGTGGCTCAAAAAAATTTTGGAGAAAATATGATTTTTCTGTATTAACGTGTTCGAAAACAGGAGACATGTTTCGTGACAACCCCAACTATCTAGCGAAATTTCCTCAGAGTGACGTTATATCTCAATCAAAATTTATTCTGAAGAATATTCCGACTAAGCTTGCAAAGTAGCAGGATGACTCAATTCTCATTATGTAATATGTTATTGAAATAATTACACAAATATTTATATATTTTGTCATTGTAACTATTTCTAAAATTTAGTCATTAATAGATTTTATAGAATGCTATTGTTAACTTCGATGAACTTGAATATGCAGACGCATTAATTCTACAATATAATTCTGCGAAAACCATACCAATCAAATCGATTCTGACGCGTGTATTAACTGGAAGTGTCCTGTTTATTAATAGGAATGAAAATTTTCGTAATTGCTAACGATATTATCATACATTACATAAACGATTGGTCTTAAAAGGTTTGATCCAAACTATTCTATGAAATTTTGTTGAACAAACAGAAACATGTATTTTCGAAGTATTTAATCAATAACAAAACTAGCAACCTGTACTAGAATAAGGGACCCATGACTTCGGTTGAAACCACTTACGCTTCGCTTGGTCAGGAAACTTTAGCCTTGTCTAAGATCGTCGTGTTTCATCTCTTGCCACATAATATACTATTCCTCCCTTTGATATATTAACGCTTTCATTTCTTGTTCGACTTCAAACAATCCGCGATAAAGATAGCATCAATTTCCTCCCCCGTTACGTAAATTGCTATTTTCTATTCTATTTATCTGCCTTTGAAATCGATACTTTTCGTCAAACGTTCTTCCATTTTTTATATTTAATCACAATAATACGATTCCTTTAACATTTAAAAGAGACAACCAATTTTTTCGAAGAAAGTAAATGATCTCTAGGCGCTAAATCTGCTGCAATAGTAGCTCACGCTCCCAGTAGTATCGCGTAGTTTCATTCTCGAATGAGTTATGAGATATCGTCGTTAGTTTCAGTTTTTTCAATAGTGATTACCTTACTGGAAGATACTGAAAATCTTTTTGAGAAAACCTGCATGAGTAGGTCCGGAATCAGCTATTCTTAATTGAACTGAACTTCATTTCGCACACATAATGCCTTTCTATTCTCATCTCCTATAACACTTCTGACTAGGGTCAACTTTACGACAAATGGCGAATTTCTCATGTAGATTGGTCACAGTTCAGCTCAGACATAAAAGAAAAAACAAGGTCACTCGATCTCAATAGAAGTATCGATGATATAGTCAACCAACCAACATCTTGTATTATCTCTGCAGCTGAAAAACATATGGGAAAATTTTAAAATACACTGCATACAAAATCAGTTCCATGGTGGAATGACTCTCGCTCGAAAGCTGTCAGGGAGTGCAAAACAGCCCTCAATAAATATCGCAAAACCAGAATCAATGAAGACCTAATCAATTCCAAGCGCTTGAAAGCAATATCGAAAAGAGTATTGGAAGAGAGTAAAAAGGACTCATGGAACAAATATACGAACTCATTGAAAACAGACACGGCTCCAATTGAACTCTGGAATAAAATCAAACGAATTCAGGGACAAAACACGGCCCACAAGATTCACGCTCTCAACCACGGCAGTAAAGTTATAACAGGCAGGAAAGAGATGGCTGACACACTCGTCCAACATTTTCAAGCAGAATCTAAAACTATCAATACACAAAATGCACCTAACAACCTTTCGAACAAAAACCTATTAGAACAACACAATAACTAGAGAAATATCATGATTCAAGGCTTGTTTATTTGTAGAAACCTGAGGATTTTCCTCAATTGCAAACTTCGTCAGTGGCCGACTTAGGGCGTCCTGCTCTGAAAATATCACTTGCCGACTTGCTTCATATCGCTGAATAGTTCTGCGTACTATAGATTTACTAATTTGATGATCTGGATGAACAGTATTAAACGGACTGCGAATTTCTTGGTAAGATCGTTGTCTGTCACCATATCCGCGTATCATCGAAACCTCAATCCGTTCTGCTTCACTGAACTTGAATACTATTATTAGGAATTGAAGTGCAAAAATCTAAACTTCAACAAATACTTGACATTATTTATCAACATTTTCCGTTGATTATCAAGGCAAAAGTAATTTGATTAAAGTGATATAATTTTTATTATCTTAATTTTTCATGAACTCATTGAAAGAAAATGTTTTTGTTGGTTGTTTCTGAGAATGTTTTTTCTCTTGATCTGAAAATGAATAAACATATAGGGTGTTACATTTGAAATTCACATTTTTTGGTCATTTTCGGTTACACCGGAAACACAAGCGCGCACAAAATATCAACACTGAATTCTGTATGTTTAGCAATGTAGGAATACCAATTTTCACGAAAAAATCGCTCGGTGAATAACTGAGATAGTTTACCGTTCCGGTACTTTTGCCTAACCCTGTATGTATATAGTACAAAGCGTTTTTCATTATAAGTAGACCCTCAGGTGGCTAAAACTCAGCCATTCATTGATCTCCATATAACTGGAGTAAGCCTACGGCCCCGGACTCTCGCAAAGATAGGCGATGCATTCCTTATATCTTTCAACACCTATTTCGTACCTTGATATTACTTGAAACTTGAAAACTTACTTTCCTTATCTAAAACCTCAAGTAAGGTGATTTTTTTGGTTTCTCTTTAGAAATGGATTTGTTATCCTTTTCTTAAATAATCTTCAAAATAGCTAAAATATTCAAGGTGAATCAAAAAAGATTCGCTAAAATTACTTTTCCCACACACCGTTCGAAAACTTTACGAATCACTATTCCACCCATTTGAGGAGGTTGAAGCGCCATCTCTTATATGTTTGCTCGTTCAAACCTCAAATGTACGTCCTATTGAACCTCTCTGTCTATTGAAGAAAACCGCAATGAATCCGTTGCGTAGTTCAAAAGATCTACAGACGACAGAAAGTAACTTTGTTTTACCTATCAAGTGATTGAGGCAACCATTGGATTTAGATCCGTAATAGTCGATTCAATTTTTCTTGAGCATCTCCGTATGAACAATTTCAATCCTTAATTTTTTGCGGCACCTCTTGAGATTGCGAATACTTTGAAGGGGTCAAGAAATAGTTGTGATTACTTCTTGGATTAATTTCAAGTAGATGTTTGATTTTGCTGAGCTAAGTTGTAGCGAGGTGAGAGAACTCTTCAAAGATCTTGGCAACTTGAGTAGCTTGGATATTTATGATCTCAATGCCAGAATCCTAAACACCTTAGAAGAACTCATTATAAGTCCACTAACGAAATTGTTCGATTTCTGCATTAGGGATGGTATATACCCTGACTGCCTTAAAAAATTGAAAATCTTACCTTCACACAAAAATGTTGCACAGACTCACCACCCTGGTGGTTAGTAAACTTTTTGAGAAAGCTCTGAAGCTGCATATTTTTCGACATTTCGATTCGTATAATCTTTTCAACTTTTCACAATGGCTATAAATTCTCTGGTAGAGAAGATTTATGATTCATTTGAGAGGGGCGAGTATGCAGGTGCATTTTTCAAAGCCTTTGATTGTGCCACCCTCGAAATTTTCAGGAAGAAGTTCATTGAATATAATTTCTCTGTTTCTGCGTTGTCTCTTTCGTGTTCATACTTGAGTGATCGACAACTAATTGTCAATTAACTTGGTTGTAGCCCAAGAATCGGTGTTGGGTTCGTTATTATTCCTCATTTATATAAAATACATTCCACTATGTTCATCTGAAGTAAATTTTGTGATTTTCACCGACGACAGCGCAGTACTAAAAACTGGTCCTGACCTCAAAGCCTTGAATGACTCTGTAGAAGCGACTAAGGCAACTTTAAATGATTAGTTGCTAGCCAACACACTGTCTCTGAACCATGCAAAAACTGAGATCAAGTTCTTTTCTCCTAGATCTCTTAAAGATGTCGATTCTAATGAGACTAAATTTATCGGTGTAATACTGGATGCTTCACTGCTTTGGCAAACCCATGCAGATCAGGTGGTTTCTTCAACATCGAGTGGTATATACGCACGCCGTAATTTGCAAAACTCAGTTTTAGAATTGACTCTCCTAGTTGCTTTTCATGCTATGGTTCAGTCAAAAATTGCTTACGCCATCCTAGTCTGGGGTCATTCAGCTTCGCTCCAGCGGGTTTTCGAGATGCAGAGGAGAGGTATTAGAGTGATTGCTCGTTAAGGTTACCGTGATGATTGCAGGGATTCTTTCAAAAGATTGAGGGTACTCACTCTTCCGTCATTGCATATATTCGAATGTTTATTGTATGTTAAGTCTAATATGGAAAGTTAGATGCGCTACAGTAGGATGGGGAGTGGATTGAATTACTGGGGTCCTACTTTTTCTAATGAGCTTCGCCAAGAGATAAGAGGGCTTCCTTATAAATCATTGAAACCTTTTTTGAAGAAATATCTAATAACTAAGTATTTCTATTCGGTTGGTAATTATATGGAAAATCGAATCTTGGCAATTGATGGTTATAGTTGTGTAAGCAAATTATGTTTTGTTCTTTTTCTCTGAGATTTATTGCTGTGATTTGTATTCGTTAAATTATAATTTGTTAGTGGCCTTATTGTCATTCTGTGATTGAATTTTAAAATTAATTGTGGATATGCTCATCATGATCCTATTGAGTCTTCACACTGTTCCGTGTAACCGTCTCTGAAATTAATTAGTTTCTTTTTGTAATTTCAGATAGTTGTATATATTCATTCTCTAGACTGGTGTGAACATTCCTATTTATGAACATCAATAAACGTAAATCTAAATCCATGAATAACATTACTTATCATTGGATGCCCTATACCTTGAACGAATTTAAGAAGCAAAGATCTATCGTAAAAGTTTTTCTGTAGTTTTCTTTTAGAATGCCGGTTAATTGGAAGCAACTAAGCTTGAAAATCAACGTATAGTTACAGCTAAGTGGTACACCACCACCTGTTGTTGTTTGCATCACGACAATGCATCGTTACGGATGGCACATCAAACAGTTGACTTTTTAGATGAACATAATGTGAAAGTCATTCCACATCCACCCCACTCTACTCGCCTGATGTTGCCATGTGTGATCTCTGGTTCTTCTTCAATCTAAAGAACATTCAGGAGTTCAAAGTTTCACAACTTGGAAAAAAATCTATGAAGCAATACATTTCTTTTTTTAGGGCATTCCCAAATATTACTGGTTTCAAGTCATTCAGTTCTAGAAGATCACAAGAGTGCATTGATGTAGATGAGGATGACTTTGAACTTGAATAAACCAATTTGCGTCAAACGCTTTGTTTATTTTCTGTGTCTCTAAGAATATAATAATAATATTATAATTCCATCTATTGTGATCTAGTTTTCGGATTTACATATCCAAAAGAAGAAACGCAAATCTTATAGGCAATGGTCCGTCTCTTTGTCTGTCTGTTTTTCAAGTCGATTTTGTCTGAAGCATGTACAAGCACAGAGTTGAAATTGAAACCGAGTCAGCAAACTTTTCTGGTTGTGGTAAGAATCAAACTTTCAGATCAACGCAATAGAAAAATGAAAATTCGCAATAACATCACAAAATACGGTATTTTGAGGATAATGAAGTTTTTCCCTTTTTCTGAGGACACGTTAAGGCACCAAGCTGAGATTGATTTCAAATACTCAGGTCTTCACACTGTCAAAGGAATTAGTCGCCTACGCACAATAAATTCGAGAGAAGCAACATGGATGAAGGATAAAGGACTAAATATGAAAAATATTTTTGCGATGATTACTTGTTCACCTGTTCTCATGACGAGTTGAGGTAAATACCCAGAGACTGAAACTTGCGACTCTGTGAGATTCTCAAATTTTTTAGTCAGTGACCAACAAATTTTACTGTTCATGGTCGGATTCTGTTGCATATTCTAAGAATCGCAAGAGAATCAAAAGCTCTAAACTATTTCTTGGTTATTCAGAGTTATGAAATTTGCAAGGAATAATGTCTTATATCCCAAGTAAAATTAAATACGAGGGTTTCGGTTTGCATATAGTGCTAGAATAAAACAGCTTCCAAAAGATTCATCGCTATTCAAAATGGCCTTTTTTAAGGCATCAACAGCTTTTTTTGAAGACTGAAACCTTTGACCACGCAGACCGTTCCTGATTTTGAGAAAAGTAAATGAATCGATCGGATTTAAGTCCGGACTGTACGAATGATGGTGTTGCAATTCGACGTTCTCTTGCTTTGAATATTCAATTGTTTTCCGAGTTGTGGGCGAGATTTCTTTGTCTCGGTAAAGGATAATTTTCCGTTCAGGGTTGCTTTCTCGAAGCCTACTAGTGACGGTAAACGGATAGTTCTAGACCAATCAGCAGTAATTCTTTTTTTATCTTGTGAAGGAATTATTACTACATGATCTATATATGAAAAATTATTACCACCATCTTTTTGGAGACTTTTCGGTCACAGATAACTTGTGTCGGTTTTTCTTCCCCTTGCAAAACCGAAACAGAAGATTGGCGCCTATTTTCTGGCTCGTATAAATCAATCCAAGATTCATCACTACTGACAATGTTGCAAACGCTCTCAGAATTTCCAAAGTTGAAAGAGACCATATTGGCAACATGGCCTCTACAGTAGAACTATCTACAGAACTAAATAAGCTGAAAAAAGAGTTTTTGATTGAAATAATCGTAACGAACAAAATACCCCTTGAGGTACTGTGAATAAAGAGGTGCGTGATTTCGTGCAAAACGATGAAGGTGCAATTTCAACCGATTTAAATAGAAGGAGGTTATCCGTTAGGAAACCAAATCCTCTAAGCCTGAATCACCTCAGGTGAAATTCCTAAAGTGTCTGAATTTAACAAAGTTTTCGTAAACATAGATACAGACATAGCTCAAGAAATGGCTACAACAAACGATAATACTGCTTCCGGCCAAGTAAGAAAAAATAGCCAATTTGGGAGTGCAAGGTCATGCTACCTTTCTTATTGCACGATTCGAGAAATCAAGGGCTTGGTTGCTTCCTTAAAACCTAAAACCTCTACAGATATATATAGTATGTCAAATTTGATAATCAAAAAATTCGAAGATGAACTAGCAATCCCTTTGACATTATTGATCAATAAGTGTTTTGGTGATGAATATTTCCCTAACGAGCTCATCTACAAAAAAGGCGATAAGACAAAGTGTGATAATTATAGACCGATATGCTTGTGCCTGTGTTTTCTAAAATATTCGAAATGTCCATGAAAAACCGAATGGTGAACTTCTTGGAAAAAATGAATTCATACAACAACGCACAGCACGGATATAGAAAAAACAGAAATACCTCGACTACAATACAAGGTACTGAAGGCTCTGGACGCGAATGATAAAGTGTCAATGCTAAATTTCGACTTAGGTAAGGCTTTTGATAGCCTCTCGCATCAGATACTGTAATATAATATAAGTGCATAATTTGCTGAGGTCATACTTAGAAAATAGACTTTCAGTCGTACAGATGGATGGTGGGGGATCGAGGGTCCTGAGATTGAAATGTGGAGTACTTCAGGGATCAATCATGGGTCCTCTCCTATTCCTGATGCTGATCAATGACATAGAAATACCAAATACGAGTATCTATCAGTACTGCGACGTCACATCTGCAATATTCGTAGGTACAAGTGGTAAGAATGTACAAATGAAAGAACAAAAACGTTCTGAGAGACACAAGAAATCGGTTCTCAAAACATAGATCAAATTTAAATGAAGATAAAACTGAGGAAATCACTTTTGAACCTAAGGGGGAAGTGAAAGCTGTAAAATTTCTGAGGGTCTGGATTGACACCAGACTGACTTGGACGACACATGTTGAGAAAACTTCTGAAAAATTGTCGAAGTGTCTTCCTGCGCTTAGAAGAATAATGATGGTTAGTACCCAGGAATCGGCAAGAATTGCATACTATTCCTACTTCCACGAGGTTATGACGTATGGTGTTCAAGTGTGAGGGCTGTCATCCGAAGGAAACAAAATATTTATACTACAAAAAAAGGCTCTAAGGATAATTTTTCACCTTGAATCTAGAGAGTCTTGCAGGCCAGTTTTTAGAAGGGAACGCATAATTACCCTCCCATGTGCTTACATTTTTGAAGTTTTAAAGAACATCCATTCAAATAAATCAGAACATCTTGAGGGAAGCGATCTGCATTCTTTCAACACGAGGAAAAAAGAGGACCTTATTATTACACTTCACAGGAAAAAGGTAACTCAGAATTCTTTTATGTATTGGGGTGTTAAAATGTACAACAAACTTCCACTGGACCTTAAACAACAGAAACAAAGTAAATTCAATAAAAAATTGAAAGAAACTCTCATAACGGGATTTTTTTACAGTATTGATGAGTTTATGGACTCAGATTCAAATACTAAATGAATGTAATAAGTGAAAAAGTGTTGTATACTTATCTGTTGCCAATCAATTTGCTATAATTTTTTTTACGGTTGGTCTGTATAGATTGCATCGTGTTTTTTTGCAATGTTTTTCTGTTGACGTGTCATGTTTTTCTGTGATGACGATTATACTATTATATTCAGAGTTTTTTTGACACCAACTTATCTTTGCAAATTTCTATTCTTCGGTCAACAGATGCGGTATCCAACGGAAAACTAATTTTTCCACAAGCAATTCTTCGTGAAAAATTTTTTGTATTGAGGTCTTTAAAAATCGTAATGATACTTCAATCTCTCGATATGTTGCATGCCAATCTTCCTGGATAATCGTACGTACAGCATGTACATTTTCTTGAGTTTGGTCCCCTTCGATCGTCGGTAAGCCTAACCCTTTAGCTTTTAAATTTTCCATTCCGATGGGAAACTGTTGACTGGTGTGGTGCTTTAATGCAGAAAACAGAAACAAATTCACAGAGACATTTTTGTTGAGATAATTATCTTTGAAATTGTTGAAACTATTGCGCGAAAATGCTGGGTATTTAATTCAATTTTTCAATTTACTAAATTGTCAACTTTGACGATTCGCTTTGGCTGAAACGCAGTACGCATACAACTGAAATTTTGAATCAGAATTAAAAAACCTTAGAGGTTCATTTTCAGTACTGACAGTAGATTAATGCTGACCTTTATGTCCCATCATACAAAACATCAAAGACCTCCCTCGTATTAATTCAATATATTACACTATTCTCGGAGAAATGCCATATTTCGATTATATCAAGTGATGAATCTTACCGGAAGTTTCTTTTTAAATGATTAAATTCAATTTTCATACGATGATAAAATTAAATTGAATGAATAATACTTCGTTTTTCAATAATTAATTTACAACGTAAAACAAGCATATAAAATCTGAAGTAACTAAGCAGCCTAAAAAATTCAACCAATTTCACTCTCCATTCAACTCTAACAGGAGTTCCCCTCGAAATGATGCGAAAGGCATTTCGTTCATTCGTTTCAAATATACTCATCGTAATACCCTTCGCTGCCGAGAAAGAAAAAGGAAATGACGTTCCCCTCTAGATAGTGAAAGATTTCTGGAAATTTGTGGAATTTCCCCTTAATTAATTTTAATGGTTCTTCAAGACTTTCAAGTGGATGAGATAATTTTGAAAACAATTGAATTTGCGAGTATTTCTTGGATTACGTTCGATAAATATGAAAGAGACAATTCGGAGATTTGCTTCATTATTTCGAATGATAATTTCTTGCCACTATCTCCAAAGCATTTTTATATTTCCCTTATCATTAGGTAAATTCTCTGTTTACTTCTTCCAACTCTCTTCCTCTTATTTCTTCGTCTGGTCTATCATCTTGTTCTTCTCCTGTTTCTCCTGGTAACATTTCTTCGTCTTCTCCATCCATAAGTTCTCTGTAGTACTGGACCCACCTATTTCCTATATCATATTCGACCTTTAGTGTTTCGCCTTGTTTTTATTTAATTTTATTTATATAACGTTTCTGCTTTTTGTTCTCACTTATCGTTTTATAGAAGACTCTTATAGTTTGCTTACATTATTCTTCTACTTTCTATTCAAATTTTATACATTCGTCTTTTTTTGCTATCGGGTGGTTGGATTTTTTCCTTTCCATTTTATGGTCGTTATATCCCATTTCTATTTGTTCTTTCATTTCTCTTGACCACCACGATGTATGCTTTCTGTTAGTCTCAAACCTTATTCCACGTATTTTTCTGGCTGATTCCACTATTATTTGCTAGGAAAAATTGCAAATACTTATGTCTTTCTCGGAGATTTGGCGAATTTTATGAATTAGGAGAATTGGATATTTTCCATCATAAATAATGAAATTTTGCCAATTGATTCGGTGATATTACTCTTTCATAGTATCAACAAAATAATATACAAGTTTCGTTGAGTTAATTTGAGAATAATTATACTTATTTCTCTTTCACTATGACAATATCAGTTTTTCGTCCCATTCAATGAATGAAACTCGTCTACAAAGTTACTCTCGCGTAATCCCCTCAGTGCAGGGCTATTTTTACTTCCTCCTTTTCGAATGAGTCAGTAGCGTTATTATTAGCGACCTGGCGTTATCCAAAAGGATAATATATAAAATTGTCTCATTCTGCTCAATTACCGTCTCAGGTGCCTAATTATTCCTGTGCTTCTCCAAGTCTCGAATATTTTTCAAGAAAAATATATCGTGATGGTTGCGAGTTGTTTTTCACAATGAATGTTGTATTTCGAGTGAGTAATGATGTATTTGGATTCTGGAGATGGTTGGATTAGACAATTAAGGGATATAAATAACGCCTCTATTTCAGAATGATAGTGCCTATTGCCATAAAAGTCTCATTTTTCAACCTAGATGGTGCTTAGGATTCCCATAGAATAACGAAAGTGTATTCTGTATTATTTAGTGGATTACCTGCATATTATTCATCGACACTTCGCCAAGAAATTTATACACAATTTCAATATTTCAAATTTTCCATTTTTCGGATATGGATTCAATGTCTTTTCTTGGCGCATATGTTCCTCTCATGAGAAATAAAATGAGAGAAATAAATTGAAAATTTGCAAGAAACCACCACATGTTGATAATTACAGTTGTTGATCACTTTTTGCGAGTAACGTTCGGAGTTCTTGAAAATTTTAATTTTCGGTGACAATTCAACGCGAATCATAAAATTTGACCCCAGCAAAACATGCTGGAGCAATGGATTTAGATGACCTACGTTGGTCGTATACAAGAATAGGCCAAGGCTTGAGGTGTCCCATTTAACGGTTTCCAGAATCCCGTACAGGGAGACTAGTAGTCATGGAAGGATACCTGGACGACCTCGAACAACAACGCTGATCCATGACCGTTATTCAAGAATTTTCCTCGTCGGATCGCTCCTTCTACGTACCTTCAAATGCTGATTCAATAGAATAGTGGTGACCAAATTTGCACGACATGTCAGAGAATTTCATTTGAGGCCTCGTGTCGCAGCTCGAGGCGCAGCTCTAACCGCAGCACATAAAAGAGCCGAATCGACTTTTTCCAGGAACCTGTCAATAGATTAAAAGCTGACAGGAAGAGAGTTTTGTTCACAGATGAGTACAGATTTTATCTTTCTCATTTCGATCGACGGTCTCTACTGTACAGATGTCGAAATGAGAGATATGCCCAGTAAACTTTTCACCTACCTATGGTTTTGGCGGATGTTCAACAATAGTGTATGGAGGAATTTCTTTGATCGCCCGCACTGAACTGGTCATCGTATATAATGAAACCCTTAAAGGTACGTTACAGGCGTTCTAGAAGAACATGTACCATTTGCGGCAAAGATGGGTGAAAAATTTTTGTTAATATATAATAACGCCAGACCTCCTCAAGCTCATATCGTTAGAAACCAACACACACAACATCACCAAATCACTTCAATGAAGTGGCCTGCACGAAGTCCAGATCTCAGTACCATCGAACATGTCTGCTCGTTCTTAATAGAAGATTAAGAATCTAGCAGAACCGGCCAGCTTTCGTGAATGAAGTTCGAAACAGACTGTTTGAAATTCTGAACGAAATTGATCAGAATGTTATATCTTGATTTTGCGTATTAATCGCAGATGTCATGCAGTAGTTATCTTCAGGACTGAAAATATCGGATATCAACAGGTTTTCGGGGACTTTGATTTTTGCAAGAGATTATTATATTATCATTATAATCAATTTATAAATTTTTGGCTGCACACACAATTGTTTCTCCTATTTTAGCCTTTTTTACTAATAAACTCTGAAAATAAAATAACATATTTACTTTAACCTTATAATATTATTATTATTATCTTCTTCGTCGAGCCAGTCAGCATCCTCAGACGATGTTTCATAACTATGCACAATGCAGAGAAGCTCATTTGTCCTTCTGGCAGCAAGGCGCTTTGGCCGTACCCTAGTTTCACAATGGTCTTGAACAGTCTTGCCATGCACGTAACGACAGTGCATTTGAACACTCTTGTGAGATATGAAATAGATCCCACAGGTTGGACATACTTATTTCTTCAGGTCAGGTTTTACAGATGGACAAAACAAATGGCAACGCATCTGCTCGAACCCTTCTAAAGGAGGTGACAGATCCACGGACAACCTCACAAGAAGTGGCGAAAACTTGGATGTTCCTTTGTCTAGCAAACTATGTACTACGAGCTTGTTTGGGGTTTGAAGTATTGGGCAAGGTGACGGCATGAAAGTATCCGCAAACACAGATTTCAATGCACTTCTCGGAGATGTACAGCTGGATTCATCCTCGCATTTTATAACCTGTAAGAAATATTGCGATTCGCGGACGTGAACGGTATACCACGCCAGATCCTTCATGCAATCTTCGGGCTGTCTATACTCCGCCGAAACGTCATAATTAGGAACTCTCATTTCTCTCCACACTTCTGCAAGTATTTCCCCAGCGTGCTGATAGTTAATTTTTCCAAATCATCATCCTTAGTCATTCCTGTGTCGTCGAGATGTGCACCAAATTTGTTCATGATGCAGAATGACGCCTGCCATCATCTCAACCCAAACATGTTCATTACAGTTCATATCCGGAAAACTTGCTGACCTAATGATGGTAGCAAAATTTCGAATGATCTATATGAGTTCCTTATTCGAGTACACGATGTTACATATATAATTATAGAACCTTCTTCTCGCTGTTTAGTCAAATGTGATTGCTGCAGTTACATTCATAAAGATTCATGCGTTATGCTAAAAAAGTACAATTTCTCCTTACTGGTATTTGCAAGTAACGATGAATTGTAAATCAAACATGAGGAGAAAAATATTCTTACTGTTCTATTCATCGCAAGTAATTTACAGATTTTTGAAATCGTTGCTATAAGTAAAACCTCCACACTGTTTGATGCTGTTAGTTGAATCCATTCAATTTGGGGCATGACCGTGTCAGATTGAGCAAGATTAATATACATGTTAGTTTATCGTTAATGCAATTCTATGCTTTACAATTAAAGATAACGATAACTCTTTTTCTTATAACTTCTGCGTATCACAACCCATGAAGCTATTAATTGAATACATATGTGGTTTATCTCTAGGTGAAAGAACTGAATTCTTCATATATAACGTTCCTAAAGTCTTCCATAAGTTTCTCTTATTGCGATAAAAAGAGTTTCTTTGAAAGAAGTGAGTTGGCCTAGAAATGATCTTCAAAATCATTCAAAGCACGCTAAGTTCTCCACGATCTCCCATAAAGTTTAAACACAGGAGGGTTAAGGGAAATAGGTGAGCCATACGTTGTTTTTTATACGATTTAAGAGAACAGGCGGAAAAAACTGGGGGAAAACCCATTGTCACCCGTCGCTAATACATCAGTAACAACTAGTATGTTAGTGTGATGTGGACAAAATGATTTTGTTAACGTATAATTTTTCGTATAACCAGATCTTCGATTGGTGGATGTGGGATGATGAGATGGCAAAAATCTGAAGAGTGAAGATAAGCACCAGAACGCTTCAAAGCAAAGAAGAAGAGAATCCGATACCATATATATATTTTGAAAACCATCTGCAGATGGAAATATAGGACAGTCCAAGATTAAATGACCTATAGTTTCCTCAGCCTCAACACACTCACAATTTGGCCCATCTAAAGAATTCCACTTGAAAGATGTACAATCACAACACCTATAGCCTATTCTTGAATGATTTAAGATACACCAACCCAGGATCCTTCTGAGTAGGAGCTTGAATAAGAAACTTATTAAAAACCACAACTTCACGCATCGGAAGGTGCAGGAAGATAACCGAGTGACCAGATCGGTTTTCGAGGTTTCAATCTCAAAGCAGGTGAACTCCAAAGTTCTTGGATAATTAAAAAAAGTTCTGGAAGAGAATGATACTTGTCCGAAATTTCCTCAACTCTAATTTTCTATGGGTATTTGAAGCAATGACATTGCAGAAGACATGTAGATAGGGAATTGGAGTTAAGCTAATGATTACCCTTGAAATTCTCATAGCATGATTCAATTTAGAATTAATTCAATGCTCATAAGTTCTTTTCAGCCAGACAGAGCAATAGTACTCTTCTGTAGAGAAGACCAAAATAAGGGCAGCAGTTCAAAGAAGTAGACTCTAACAGTTTTTGTAACTTTTGTCTCATTTCATCGTTATGTGAATTGAGGGGTTAATGAGGAGTGATACCATGATATTTAGGATAAAATTTTATGATTCAGTGGAGAATTATTAAAAGAATTCTCTCAGTTGTGTATCCCCTTGATGATTATTCGGGTGAAAATAAGATCTCGTTAGAGCATAGACTTCTTCTGTAGTTTCGAAACTATTGTGATAAAAGATAAGGCAATATCATCGGCATTGATAAACTCATGAGAAGAAGTTGTAGAAATATTCCTCAAATATAGATTCTATAGAAGCAAATAGCTGTGGAAGACCATTATTTAGAGTACGAAAACGACTACTTTTCTTTCCAACAAAAACAGTGTCAGAGCTCATACTCTCGATCAGCTTAAGAGTTTTACTGAAGTGAACGTGAACGATAAGTAATTCAAAAATAGAAAATTCAAAAAATAATCGCTCAGCAGAACTATCACATCCAATTAAGATAATAATGATTTTTAAAGCATTTTAGCTACATTTCTTGAACTCATTGTACATAAATAAATCAAATACTTAAATTATTTCTGACGGTATGTATTATAATGTACAGTGTTATAAATGAATTTCGAAAATAACTCTGAATTGAAAGTAGGTTCCAAAAATAACGAGATTCGAAAGGTCTCTTATTTTTCCAACTATTACTTGTCCAATCAATAAAATTGGCTCAATGTTTACTTTCCAAAATTCCCAAAAGATAACAAAAAAATGGATGTAAAATTGGAAAATTCAAAAGAGCATAGTTTTTCAGGATTAGTTTGTATAATCGTTTATAACTTAAAAGTTCTTAGAATTGAAAGACTTTTTTCGCAGATAAAAATCCAGTAGGCAAAAATGTTCATTCAGTAAGTTGTAACCCAAAATCAAGTTTTTTTTCGCCATATTTCTTGTGTGTAACTTTGAAGTGCTACTTACTATGAATGTAGTTCACAGCAAACCAAAAACGTACTTTTTTTCGAAACTTGAGTATATCTCCAGAAATTTTCGATATATGTATACTTATGCCGCTCGCTTAAATCTCACTCTACCACTTCACTTCGATATTTGTTTATTTATGATACAATCATTTCAGTTCAATATCCGCAAATTTCTGGAATAAACGCCCTGTTGACTCGTTTGAAAAATAATTCTTCTCATAATTCAGGCATGAATGATAGTAATTGGTATTGAAACAGTCGCTATAGACAAATGAGAACTAAAGAATAAACAATCAAGAGATAGGTTACTGGAAAATTAATTTTGGACAGTTAAAACTAATGAAATCATTTCACTCTAGTTTCCTATCGTAATCGTAGAGCTCCAAAAGAAGGAATCAAAATATGTTCCTCTACAATTATTTCTGGGAATGTTACAACTGGTTTTCAGAAAGACCTTTCTTCCTAAAAAATGATATATCTCAAAAACTTTTCAGCATCTTTTCATTCCGAGAAGACATACTTCTTTAGTATACTGTGAGTTACATTTAAAATAAGCAGCATGCTAAAAATCAACCTTAGTTTGCAAAAATAGGATGAAAAGAAAATAAGTCGATTTTCTAATCTTCACGATATATCTTTGAAGTAATGCTTTCAATAGATATAAAATAAACGAATTCATAAACCTTTTCAATACCTACAACTTTTTAATTGGAAGTTCTTCATCAAATTTGCATAATTGCAAGTGTCACTGCAGATCAGAAAAAACACCTAGCTAGTTGAAGTTTTCTCCTTTACAAATTCATGATAATAATGATAAATACTCCCATATAAGGTTGTAATCGTGGTCAATTATTTCAGCCGTGTACAAACCAGAGAAATTTCTATTTCTTATTCACCAAAAAGGTTGATGAATGTAATAAAAATCTTATCAAAAGCTTTACGACAAATGCAATTAATTCATAATTAGTCGACCAATTATCTTGCCTAGTAGTAGCGCAAAAACATAAAAAACCAACGTTTGAATAAATTATTCGCTGTCCGTCACTGGATAATCCAAAATCCGTTTTGGTACAAAGGAATGTTCAGCTATTCCCTGAAGCAAAGTTCGTTCTAAAAATGTCTTATTTGTTTGAATTTAAGTACTCAATAAGAATGCTATAAAATTCGCAATATTCATTAAAATTGGAATTCGGTGTGTTGGTGTTTTATGTAGAATTTTATAAGCTCATTCCACCTTGAATAATTATAAGAAAAAATAGAAAGATTTACGAAATTATTCAATGCTTGTCTACAATGATTTCATCAATTTTGTAAATATTTAATTTTAGTTCGACGAAATTAATTAAGCTTGTCGTGAATCAAATGTGATATTTGGTCACCTGATGTAGTATCAAATCTGTGAAAGCCCATCTATATTCTCTTTATGCATTTTTCTTCGGCTTCATTTCTCACATCATCTGTTGCGATGACGTGTTTGAAGTGGAGACAATCAATTTTGTACTCATTAGCGTCATGTGTGACACAAATTACCAATTTTCAGAGATCGCGAAAACTTTTGATGTTTTCTTTAACAAATATTTTTCGGAAATAATTGTATAAAATAGATGAGACCAATATACCCCAATCTTTCTTCACATTGAATGAGATAAAAACTTATCATTAATATTTTTGAAACATTCTCAAACTATTGACAAATTAGGTCTAAAGAAAATTTATATCCATATTTACAGAAGATAACAAGATCACATTATGTATAATACTACTATATTCCTTCCTAAGAGAATCTAATGTCATTTTTCAGGTAATATTTCTTGAAAGCTTTTTCCCCATTTTCAGTTTTACCACTATATACAAAAAAAGGTCAGTATCTATTTTGGAAATGTCCATTCTCAGAACAATCTCTTACATTTGGATAAAATGAGATTTCTTGAAAGCCAATTTGCTTATAAATATCGTGGCATATGCACACAATCAAATTCATATGGAATCACCCGATATTTTGAATATTACATCAAGGGAATTTTGAAGAATTTTTAGAATTGATCCTTTGTGAGATATTTCAATTGAAAAAGAAATAAATTTAGGTGCATTTTAAGAAAGAAACGAATAAAAGAAAATAAGAGACTCTTTCCGCATGTAATAAAAATATTGAAAATTGTTTCCTCACGGAATAGGTTTTTTCTCTCGACCTCAGTAGCTTGTATTACCTCCTCTTGCCCTGATACAAGCCTCAATCCGTCTAGGCATGCTTTGGATTAGGTTTTCGACGTTCTCTGGGGTGATATTCTGCCACTTTTCTGTGGCGGCTTGAATGAGCTGTTGTGGGGTTCCTGGATTATCCTGGCGCGATCTTATTAGGATTTAGGTCTAGAGAGCAAGGTGGCCAGTCCAAAATAGCGATTGTCTCTGTTTCAAGATAATGTCGCGCGAGGTTGCTGTTATGCGGAGGAACATTATCTCGCCCACGGTGAAATTCTCACCGTGGGCACCTCGCCAGAGTCTCACTATGGGCTTCAGCACAAGGTCCAGGTTCTAGCCGTTACACTCGCAGGACACGAAATCAAATCTGTTTATACCTCTCAGCATAATGCCACCCTAAAACATCACACTGCCCCCTTGGTATTTCGGAATTTGTCTTGGTGCTCGGAGTCTAGCTGGTCCTCCACGACCCCTTAGAACCCGAATCCGGCGGTCATCTGATCGAACACCAATTCTGGTCTCATCCGAAAAAAGAACATTTCGCGAATTTTCAATATTCCAATTTCGGTGCTCGATACACCAATTAATTCTGATAATTTTTTGTTCTCTGGTTAGCTCTGGAACTCTTAGGGGTGTTTTTCTGTACAAACCTCTTGAACGAAGTCTTTGACGTATCGTTTCGACTGATACACTGATGCCAGTTGCTTCCAGGAATTGCCTTTGCAGTATGGGGTGCCACGCACTAGGGTCTCTTCTTGCAAATTGGCACAAAAAGTGGTCTCGTTCTTCAGAAGTGACCTTCCTACAAGTTTTTCTAGACCTATTTTGCTGAGGGTGTAGCTTCACGTATCGGGCATAGGTTTTCGAAAACACCCCCTGTGTCAACCCCTGTGTCACCCCCTGTGTCACCCCCATTGTCGCCGCTATATTCCTCTGTGTCACCCCTTCTTCAAAGAGAGCCATTATTCGACCCCTCTGCACATCGGACAATCCAACGTTAGGCATTTTCAATTATGGTTATAGGCTTTTTTAAATTTTGAAATTCACAGTTTCAAATCTCAGTAACGACTGAATACAATATCCCGAACAAGCGGTGATAATTCAACATTTGTTATCATACTATCTATCCATTCTTACAACAAAAAACTTCATTCTTCACAAGTAGTCAAAGACCCATGGTTAAAAACAATTAATAATGTGAAAAACCTAGTGATTCCATATAAATTTGGTTGTGTGTACATACACTAATAATTTATGTCATTCCTAGTAAACACTTTTGATTTCGAAATGATTGTGCGATCATCTTTTGATTTTTAATTTTTAGTTATTCAAAGCTTATTTCGAGTATTTTTCATTTTTAGTTAATTATCTTTCCTTCTGAGTATTTTTGATACTTTGTTCTTCAAAGAATTGTTTATCGTCAGTATTTTGATTTATTTTTTGGAACTTTTGATAGTTTTACGTTTCGTCAAATTGGTTTTTCTGCATTAATAAACTCTATAAATTATAGGAAAACTAGTGAACATGGTATGGTATACGCCTACGGAAATGGGCATAAAAACCATTTATCTGCATCCCGAATTTATGCGGAGAATTATCCGGAAAATGAAATGCCATTCGTTATTTTTAATGAATTGAAAGAACTGAAACTGTTGATAATGAGAAAACTATAAAAACAAAAAGTGTTCCAGCAAAAAAATAAAAAAGAATTGAAACTTTGTCTATCGGTGGATGAAAATCTCAACTGGAGTTTACATAAATTGAGCATAAAATAAATTCTACAAGCTCAAAAATCTTAAACGAAACTAAATATCATCAATATCATATTTAAATCATCATTAGCTGAAGTGGATTATTGTAGCAGAATTGACTTGTACTAATATATCGAAAGTAAACTGACAGAGAATGAATTGAATGATTTATTTTGTCAACAAATTTCATATCAATGATTTCGTCAACCGATACATGAATAACTACAAAAATGATATGATACAAAGAGTTCGTGATGCATTTTATAATATCACTCCGGACAACCTCAATAACGTCGCGGGAAACTTTGTGCATCGAATTGAAATATGCATCAGAGGAGAGTTAGACATTTACAATATTTGTATAGCTTGCGTAAGTTATTCTTTTCCGGGATATTGTTCCTAGTTAGACCAATTTTGGGAATTTTGAAGAAAAATCAAAAAAAACTGTGGAAATTCCAGTATAAAAAAATCATCAATGTTCATTCAAATATAATTACAATGCAATATTATCCCGTCAAAAATAGTTTACTTGAGAAACCACACTGCGCTGGAGACGGTTCTTCCAATCATCGTAGCATTGTTGAAACTCGAGTACTAAAACAGCCTTCAGCTGGTCGGTTATAGCTCTTTGGATGTTTTAAAGTTCCCTAAAATAAGTTCCCTTGAGATTATTTTTGATTCTGTGCAACAGAAAAAGTCCCAAGGCCTCAAGTCTGGTGAATGAGGAGGCTGAGGAGCCCCAAGAATGTTTTTACTGGCTAAAAACTCCATTATTAAGATTGCAGTGTGACATGGTGCATTGTCGTGATGCAACAACCAGACTCTTCTTCGAAGTATTTCAAGCACCTCTCGCTAAATGTGTTAATTAAGCGTTTAGCCTTAAGGCGCAAACTCTTTGTGGGCGATTCCGTGGCTATCAAAGAAACGAATCAGTTTGCATTTATCTCAAAACAAAAAGTTACTATTTGCGAGATTTCGCAATATGTAGACCTACGAAGAAAATTAATTTTCAAGGGACGATATTCAACCTTCCGTAGAATGTTAAATATCCTCCCTTGAAGGAGCTAGTTTTCCGATCTACTCTTCATCTTGGTGATGTTTAAATTATAGACAATGCTGACGAGGTCAAACGAGACCAAAACTGCAGTCCATTATTCCTATTCGTCACATCTGACCGTGCTGTACCACTTCCCTGTGGCCCCGGTTAACGGTGATTATGACGAGTAGATCGGAAAATTAGCTCCTTCAAGGGAGGATAGTTAACATTCTACGGAAGGTTTAATGTCGTCCCTTGAAAAATAATTTTCTTCCAGTATGCATTTGATCTTTGAGTTGTTCATTCGTGTTGTTTTTTTTTACCTTGGAAAGGCTGCAGTTTTACTCTATGCTCTGGCGTTTAATTTCTCGGTCTTACTCAAGCACCCAAGACTTGTTTCTAGTCTCTCCAGTAACAACACTTTCCAGTGTCACTCTATGCTCTGACGTTTGGTTTCTCGGTCTTACTCCAACACCCAAGACTCGTCTCCAGTAATTACACGTTCCAGATAATTGAAATCATTTTCAATAGATGCCAAAAAATCAAGACTCCTTTCTTTTCTGAGATACTTCTGATCTAGAAAAAGGTTTTTTGGAAACGACTATCGCATAAATTTTCTTCATCTCCGTTTTATTGGTCAAACTTTAATGAACGGAGGTATGATTCAAATTCAACGGTTCCGCGATGATTCTGTCAACTATCGATCTGGTTCAACTTCAATCGACTCTCTTCCTTCTGAAAATTCCTTCAGCCACAGAAAAACATGGGCTCTTTACAAAATACTTTTTCCATTGGTCTGCCGAAGTTTTTTAAATATTTCTGTTGCATTGTGTCCCAGTTTGAAGCAAAGTTTGGTAGCTAAACGTTGCCAAAAATGGATGCCACTCATTTTAATAACGCACAAGAAAAACTGTTGCACGAAAACTAATGCTACGGACAAACAAATGACTGTAGAGAGTTCAAAGTCCTACTGAAGGCGTATCACATATGCACCTGACGCTGCTCAAAGCCTCTCGTCTCAGGCTTTATTGGATCAGATGCGACGTTGCCAGTCTTCTTACTTTATTCCTAAACCTAGTATATGAATAGTTGTACCTTAGCTTGAACGAAAATCTAATGTTTTCAACGTTTCTAGTCTCATTACTATATTTACTGAAATAACTTATCGAACATGCAACAAAGTAGAGGGTCACTTTTTTTATATATTTCCTCAAATTTCTCAACAGGAATAAACTTATAGACCGATTACGCAACCGGTATATTAGCGACATATCAGCAACAATGCCACTTAGGAAAAATACTGTGATAATTATTTTGACCTTTGCGTTACCACTGCTGCCCAGGAACAAATAAGAATGAAGTAATCGAATACTATTCGTGACCTCATTTCAAGGAATATACAGGGTGGTGCAACGAAAACTTTACACCTCGATTCTCCGGTTTTGAAATAAAAGTATGGAGAATCGCTCGGACCCTTCGATTTCTGATTCGAGGGGGAACAACTTTTCCAGTTTTTTCATCCTCGTAACTTCAATTTCTTAACGAGGGTGAGCACAACCCCTGATTTTGAATAGGGATGAGGGGTGATGCGATACCTCATTTTGAAGATCTTATTTCGTACTATCTGACCCTAAATTTTCGCTTCAAAATTTTCATCGTTAATGAAATGTCAGCTAAACAAGTGGAAGACTACTTACTTTTGTGATTAGTTTAATAAGTGCTGAAAATGGGCACCATTCACTTCCATGCAGTAAAGAACACTGATGTATGGCTAGCTTATGTTGAATATACCTCGAGGTATGCAATGTTTTTATTTATTTGTTAATTTTTTGTTCGAAAAAGTAGACAGACTATGTGTTTGATTTACCTTATTCTCTCGCTAGTCTATCGTGAAATTTCAGGAATGTTGAAACTATGTCAAAGCGATTGTAAATTTGTTGTAGGATTAAAATGGTGTATTCCGTAGAGGAGAGGGTGGAAATGATAAAATTATTTTTTTAGAAATAACGACTCTGAGTGAATAACAGCGGCTTTATTTAACGAACGACATCCTGAAAAAAATGTATCCGCTGCTTACGTTGTGCAACTTGTTGCTGAATTGGACGCTACTGGTTCTGTCAAAGAGAGAATGTTTGAAAGAGACTAAGCGAGGGAAGTGGCTATCTTAGGTCACGTAGCGATGAATCCGACCCTTAGTTCAAGGAAATTGTCCAATATGTCTAGTGTTTCACGCACAACTATCATGAGAATTTTAAGAAAACATAAGTTTCATCCTTTTAAGATACGATTGATGCAGGAACTGAATGAGGATGATTTTGATCGTCGACTCATGTTCTGTGAAGTGGTCAGTGAAATTATCAACAATAATCCAAACTACATGTTCAATATCTGTGTTTCGGATGAGTGTTCATTTTACCTTAACGGCACTGTAAATTGGCATAACTGTCGGTAATGGTCAGATGAAAATCCTAGATTATTTCGAGAAAAGCATACTCAGCATCCCCAAAAGTTAAATGTTTGGTCGAGTATTCATAGAAATCACATCATAGACACTTTTTTTTATAACCAGTGATATCACTGGCCAAATTTATTTAGAATTATTACAGAACGCTATTTATTCAGCCCTCGTGCAAGTACTGGAGAATGAAGAAGATCATGAAACGATCATTTTTCAACAAAATGGCGCACATTTCGTTCAACACGTGCATCAGTTTTTAACAGAAAATTCTCCTCAGGCTTGGATTGGAAGAAGGGGACAAATTGAGTGGCCACCCAGATCACCTGATCTGGCGCAACTGGACTTTTTTCTATGGGGTCACCTGAAATCTAGGATTTACGCTACCCAACCTGAGTCACTGGATGATTTGCGAATTCGGATCATTAATGAATGCCGTCAAATTGAACCAGAAATGTTGAGTAATGTACGTGAAGGATTTGAGCAAAACTTATTTTTTTGAATGAAAGTGAATGGTGCCCATTTTCAGCACTTAATAAATTAATCAGCAAAGTAAATAGTCTTCCACTTTTCAGCTGCCATTTCGTTGACAATGAAAATTTTTAGGTGAAAATTTAGTCAGATAGCTAAGATAGTACTCGATAAGATCTTCAAAATGAGGTATCGCAACACCCCTCATCCCTATTCAAAATCAGGGGGCTGTGCTCACCCCCGGTAGCGGATTGAAGTTACGGGGATGAAAAAATAGAAAAAGTTGTTCCACCTCGAATCAGAAATTGACGAATCCATATTGCCATTTTAAAACCGGAAAATCGAGGTGGAAGTTTTCGTTGAAAACACCCCGGATGTACTATGTTTGATTTTTTGAAAAGTCTTAGTGAGAGGAAAAAAATTAAGAAGCAAAATCCTACTGTTCCAGAGGCATAGGCCTCTGGAATCTACATGACATTGTTTATAAATTGCCATATCTTTCAAGATATACCCAAAGCCGACATTCAGGTAAAGTTCAAAAATGAAAAATGTTCAAAATGACCCAGTAGCACAGAAGCTATGGCAGCCAAACATAAATATAGGCTTAACGAGGCAAATGCATTCATCATTGATTTTTATTCAGACTCACAAAATTTGGTTGAGATTGAAGGAATGCTCATAAAAATACGCAATATCAAAAAACTCACGTGGAGAATCACAGAAAAAAAATTATTTTTTGGATATATTACTTTTTAATAACAATCAGTCCACACGTAACCACAAGTGTTGCAATAATTACATTACAGAACAACCCAACATATATTTGAACCGCTGAAAAAGCCTTGAACAATTTACCATATAAAAATATCTTTTTTCTATAGCGTAATAGAAAAAATTAGGTTCAGAAAGGAGACACTACAAAATCAAAAATCCTTCAATATTTTTTCAATTTCATTCAAAATAGAAATATCTGCGGTATATTTGATTTTCGCTTCATTTACTTCGTAATATTAATATGAATTATGTGCTACACGAGTTTCAAACAGATGTACGAGTCGATACACAACTACCTAATGAATTTGAAATTAATTTGAACAAATGCCAATCGGAACTTTGTATCGGACAGGGTTGATGACGAATCGAATCGATGGTGAAGTAAATTAGTTTCCGAGCTTTGATGAAACTGTTGTAGATGACGTAATCATAATTTATTTTTAAGTCCATTTCCTGTGACTTTAAATAACATCACATGAACCACGTGAAAATAATATGGGAATCGACGAAATTGGAAAATTGGGAACATCAACCTACACAATGGTAAACCGAGAGTTGAATGAAAATAATGTCGATTAACGTTCTCGAACACATTGTTTTAAGAAACAGACATATTTGTTTCATTCATGGTGAATTAAAGATATATCGTTCCATGAAAAAGATTTCAAAGCTATGGCTCCTACAATTGTTGAATGATTTTAATGAAATAAGTACCGCATTCCATTTTGAACGGTGTTCTAACAGCTTGAAACATTTTTATTGGTCTGTTACTTCCGGGAATTCCGGAGGTTGACGTTCAGTTGGACACCATATACTTGTTCAATTTCTGCGAAAAAAGTATCACCCATAATGCTGTATTTTCTGAGAAAAAAGAAATCGAGAAATTTCGGAAGGATACACATTTCCAATTTATCGATGTAATTCGTATAATGAGCGACTGTTTGAGTTTGTGATGAAATTTGTCTGTGCTAGAAAGTGTTTTGATCATAACCTTTGTTCGGATAATATACATTATTTCTTATTCAGTGTGAGAAATTGATCGAAATGTAACAGAAGCTTCTGCTGAATCGTAAAGTAAGCTCTGTGGCATAATATCGATGAAGATCATAGAGCAATCTTCATTGAATTTTAATGGATGTCATTCACAATTTATAACGATAAATCATGACAGAGTAGGTTTCGACTCGCTAATTCTTGTTATTTTTTCGTTTCGACTCTTTTTCACACATAATAAATAAGTATGGAAGACACAAATCAAGTGAATGCAGTCATGATACAAGTCTATTTTCAATCTAACAGAAATAGTGCTCGAGAGTTTCGACTCTATCGGTAACGATTTACAGATCGTTATGAATCCAAGCGCCGTAATTTTTTCAGAAAACTTACGCAAATACGGTTGATCAAAAAAAACAATAACTCTCACAAAAAGGATTAATGACGAAACCGAATTGATTATCTTCTTGAGTGTAGAATCGAACCTAGAAACTACTTTTCGATAAATTACTACAGAAACCGGGTCAGCGACGACTGTTCAATGTGTTTCACGAAAACAAAAATATAAGCCTTAGTTTTTTCAAAAAGTTCGAGCTCTTGAAGAACATGATAGTGTCTGACGCCCAATTCCTTTAGATTTGACCCCTTCTGATTAATAAGAATTTCTAAACAGGCGGTTCTTATTCTTCCTTTCCTGAGACAGAAGAATTCCTTTTGGCGATACAAGACCAAGTTATTCCAACCAGAAACTATCTTAAATTCATCGCCAAAGTCGCATCTGTAGCGACAGACACATGCAGATATGGATGCCAGACTTCGGAAACGATACAGTACGTGACAGGAGAATGTCAGATGTTTGCGACGACAGAATATAAGAAGAGACATTACGCAGTGACCAAAATCGTACAACAACAATTGGCACAAAAGCATAAGCTCACGCAAGCAAATAAGATCCCATACTACAAATATATTCCAGAGCCAATTCTTGAAAATGAAAACTATAAACTGTACTGGGACCGTACAGTTCTTACGGGCCAACGAGTTGCGCACAATAGACCTGACATCATACTTAGAAATAAATTTTCTAGGACTGCAACTTTGGTAGACGTAGCCATTCCCAACAACAACAATTTGGAGCCGAAACATACCGACAAAATTGCGAAGTATGTAGACCTGGAAAGAAGCATAAGAAAACAGTGGAGAATGTAATCCATTCAAACACTTCCAATGATAATTATACCGTAGAACTTATAAACGAACATCAAAAAACTGACTGAACGAACATCTGTACAAACCCATGCAGCAAGCGGTACTATTGGCGACAGCTAGAATCGGCAGGTAGTACATGGTAAACACAACAACGCGTCAACACAGGACTACGCCACCATGACCTGATAACCTGGAAAGGGTCACATCAGAGCTGAATCCTTTTGATATCGAAGATATCTGGAATCAGTGAATGTTCCCCATAGAGGGAGTGCGAAACACCTTAGGGTGAATTCGATAATAATAATCTACTTCCCAGAAGGTGGTACTGTCCTCACAACGCAGCTTTGAATATGAACTGATAAATAATTTTGGTGATCAGTGGAAAGGTACAATGGTCCTGTTAGGTGGTCGGCAAGCTCACCAGATTAGTCCCCTTCTGATGATTCAGAATTTCTAGACAGGCGGTTCTTATTCTGTCTCTCAACAGGTCCAAAGTTTCTGCTGTAGTGCAGTAAACTCGTACCTGTAATTAAATCTAGAACCGAAAATCAGGAGGGGTCGAATTTGGGGCGCGGACTGGCCACCTAACCAGTCTTGAGAATAGAAAGGAATAAATCCCTTCCCATTGATTGCCACAATTATTCAGCCAATTCATATTCTAAGCTGCATTCTAGGGATCAGCACCATCTTCTTGAAAGTAGATTCTTTGTTCGTTCTGGAAAATCATCGTAATGTTCGAATGAGGATGCCATTATAATTGTTCTGATTCAAATTTCCGTTAATGAAAACTGGACTTACCAAACAATTCGAATAATTGACTCACGAAACGTACACACCAATGTAATACGGATCCTGCTGGCTACAATGTCCGAAATCATTTCTATTGAAATGACGATTGTTTAGGAAAGTACCCTCATCAGACTCAATGAAAATTCTGAAAAGAGAATTATCTAAATCTATGTATCAGTGAAAAATTCGAAAACTCAAACAATGTCATATTCTTTAAGAGCTTGAACTTTTTGAAAAACGTAAGGCAAGTATTCATATTCCGTAAAATAGATTTAACAGTCGTCATTGACGTCCCGATTTTTGCAGAAATTTATCGAACAGACGTTTCTGGATTCACTTTTACACTCAACAAGACATTCAATTCTGAATTTTTCTCACTAACCGTATTTGTGTGAGCTTTTTTGGAGTTTTAAACTTGAGGCGCTCTGGTTCACCACGATCAGGAAATCGTTCCCGATAGAGTCGAAATGCTCGAGGTCTATTTCTGTTAAATTAAAATAGGCTTGTTTCATGTTCGTATTCACTAGATTTTCGTCTACCAGGCTTATTTTATTTATTCTCCGTCAACGAGACTCGGAACGAAACAATACAAAGAATTAGTTGGTGAGTACCTAATCTGTCATAATTTCTCTTTATTGCGAATGACATCCATTATAATTCTATGAAGATTTCTGTGTTATTTTCATTGGTATTCCGCCACAAAGCTCACAAACTTAGATTCTTCTGTTACGTTTTTTTGAGTCTTTTTTTTGTAGTAATGTGAGTTGTTCGATGGAATAATGAATAATATATTCTTGGACAGAAAAACTTCAAACACTCGCCCATTCTAGGATATATATCGATGAATTTGAAATTTATGTCCCTTATATCATTCTGACAATACTGAAAATTTGTTTTCATTCGAAAATGCCTCTCAAATTCTCAAATTACAAATCATGTTGAAAAACGCGAATATTCCAAATACTGAATTTCTACTGAGTGAATGAAGTAACATAAGAAAAATGAGTATTTCAAAGGAAGAAAATTCAATAAGAAATTCAGAAAGCCGGAAAAAGAAGAACCTGAAGTGTCATAATTCACAAATCGACGAATCTGATATGTATCAGCGACGCAAATACGATCTTTCAAATATATGAAAGGTATCCAATCGAAGAAACTGAAAGTTTAGATAATAACTTGAAAACTGTATTCTCAAAAAAGTGTTTGTACTTCACTGAATTTCAAGCGAGAAACATTATCAGAATCAGTTTCAATCTCTATATCACAGAATAACCTTGATACGACGAGTAGCTAAAATATCAAAATAAGCCAGACATTTGTAAATGGATGGGGATTAAGAAAATATTGTTCACGACGTGTTTTTTTTTTGACGAAAATGCCATCATTTTGCGCAGAAAGCATTCTCTATTTTCACTAGTTTAGAATATACCATTCAAAGGCATCGAATTTGGGACAACTGGTACTCAACTTAAATCTTTTTAATAAATGCTTATGTATCGGGAAAACTTCGTACGATTCATTTGTACCTACCATTTCATCTTATGTAGCTTTTATATAAAACTGTTGGATTTTGTGTTCGCTCAGTACTGTGTACCATTCGATAATGTTGAAACATCATATCTAATATACCTTAATTTACTTATCAACATTCCATCAGAACGTAATATTAACATTGTCTTTAATGTGTCATATCATATTCTTGTATATGTGAATAATCTCGCATTGAAAATGTCCACTAACTCAAAATTTCGATTTATATATATTATATCATTGTGTCTTTATCAGGTGTTTGGTCTCCGGGCCAAAAACAAGAATTCACTTCTGCCGACATCAAAAATCACGAACGGCAAGAAAAATATGAAGCATTACCAAGTGTTTGGCAACCGAAAAGTGCGACATCAAGTCCTGTTGCTGAGAGAAAGGAATTTAGGCCAGTTAACTTCGAGTCGCCAAAATTAGGAAGAAAGAACAGATCAGAGGAGGTGAGAATTAGTTGTTTAAAAATCAATTGATAGTTTAAGTTTAGATTCATTAATTTCAGGTAAGAAATTCCTGAATATGGAATATAGTTGATATGTTTTTGATTATTTTCTTTGTTCAATCAATCAAGCATTCTCTTCTATTGCTTGATGATTATTTATTTGATATATGCATGACAGAAGTTCGCCACAATATAACGACATTTGTTTGACATAATATAATCTAGCCTATTAAGGGAAATGCGAAACTCCATAAGAGAAAAAAACAGGAAAGATATTATAAATCTTTGAGTCACATTCACATTACAGATCTACGTGAATATTACCCCTGTTTTTGGTTGAATAATATTTGCCATCACGGATCCATTTGCTTTTTCTTGCCATTGACGAAAACACCAACTCGCACAGATAGGAGGTGGCAAATGCAATAAACTCTTCTGTGGTTACTTTTTCGGTATTCTAATTTTCTCTTTTAACCAAATAGTGTCACGTACCCAAACTGAAATACTGCAAATACAGAAAAATAACTACGCCATCTACGTCCTCTTTTTTCGAGGATCATTTATGCGTAGAACGGATTGCGGCTCTTGTTCTCGAGTGATTCCGAATTTCTCGAGTTTCACGAATTTCAACATATCTCGGTTGCTATTAAAACTACATGAAAATTATGTTGGCATTCTACGGGCACTTTTCTTGAGTATAATGCAGGGATATATTAATTTATTATATTGTTTCCGAATAATAGTATAAACTGGATATAATTTGAACTTGGATAAAATGTAGAGGTTTTTTCTTTCCAAAAATATATAATATGCCTGATATATTTTTCCAAAATGTGAATTTTTCCAGAAATGTAAATTCTCTGAACATTATGTGGTTCCATGTTTTATGCTGGTACAAATTTACAAAAAACGCCCCGAATCTCTTCAATTTTATTCGCACAACATTAAATGACAATATAAGTCCATTATTCAATTCACATTGTTGATTCTCGAATAAGTAGCAGGCTTTTTGTTCGTGAATTTTGAAAACCTTGAAAAATTCGAAATGATTCTGACACAGCTCGGAAAATTAATCTGTTCGTTCGAAAGATTGAAACAGACACTGCTTCATTCACGGCACCCGGAGTAAAAAGTTACAATAAAAAAGATAATGAAGAAGTTACAAGAAAAAATTTGGGAGCTGTTATTTCGATAACCCTATTTTCATGCAGACAGCTAAAGACGGAGAAGTCGATACCACAATCTAAGATTCGTGAATCCTCAGGAAAAATAAGTTTCAACCTTATAATATGAGGAAATCTCACTTTCTTTTTCTCCGATTGAATCAGCGAAAGGGAAGAGAAAATCCCAAATTCTACCAATATACCATACTTCTTGATGAACTGTGGTTTACCGGTGACAGATTATTCAATCGCAATAATGAACATCACTCATGTCAGCACCATAGGAAAGTAGATGTGCAATTCGGTCAAAATGTTTGGTGCGCGTTAATGAACCATCGGGTTTTTGCGTTAACTTACTTTCGACGAACATTTTCTTGGAGAACTTTATTTTGATATAATGAGTGGGAACAAACTCGAGATTTGATATTTATATGTATTTATCTGAGAATGTTTAATGATTTCAGGTTTTAAACAATTCCGAAAAATCAACACCTAAGCTTCTCTGTCAAGAGCCAGCTTCTAGCAGCGACACAGGCATTCATTTGTCATCGACTCCCCAAAAACATCTTCCGAACACCCGTCCAACCCCCGCTGCTGATTTCAATGCGCTTACTACGACGCCGAGACTTCCTAAAGCCCAGAACCCAACTGTAACTCTTCTGCAGAAGGCTAGAGGTTAGTAAATATTAAATTATTATCTCGTATCGCTTGAAAGAAATTGGCCGAAATAAGTCAAATGATTTCATTATTGGCGTAGACTTTAGACTTTAATCCCCTAAAATGGGGCGCTTCAACCTCTCAGAATTGAATAAGGCAAAGGAGTCGAGCGATACATAATTCGAAAACTCTTCGCAGCCTCTTTACAACGGTCAATTTTGACTAATCTTCTTTGCAAAAAGAGCTTTTAACTTCACCACCTTTAATATTTTGGCTATTTTCTAGATTATTGACAAAAGGGAAAACAAATCAATATTATTCTGAGTGGAACTTCTTACTTCTTGGGAGTTATCAACCTCTGCGTGCCTTAACCAGTAAATTTACTCACCTTGCGGTTCCAGAAAATGAATTTTGTTGAAATGACTTTTGAAATTCTTTTTTTACATACTACAACAATCAGAAGAACATTATGGTTTCATCTTGTTTACAATAAATAAATGAAATCTATTGATATCAAATCCAATGTTCCAATTGTTCTCCTTTAACTACCGAACAATAATGCAATCTAAAAACCATCTCCAACATGATTCAGCATATTTGGAGTTATTTCACGACACTCATCTGCAATTCGATGGAGTAGATCGTCCAAATTCTCAGATCTAGAGAGTTCAGGTCAGAAGATCGGGCAGGCTACTCTACAGGATGTTACATAATAGTGCGTCACAACTTAAGGGGGTAAATCTAAGTGCAATTTTAAGAAAAAAAGTTCATATAAACATAAGTCCGCAGAAGGTTCGTTACGGAACTACAGGGTGTTGAAATTTCCGGAAAAAATCATTCCTACCCAGACATTTAGTGTGAATTCTTCTTGATGATGAGATTCTTCAATCAAATGGGGGTTTTCCTCAGCCCAATAATGAGTATTGTGAAAATTTGTGATAGCAGTTCTCGAAAAGTTTGCCTCGTCTGTGAACATCATTTCACTATCAAAATGAGCATTTTCTCTAATTTTATCTGAGAACCACCGGCAGAAATTCAGTCTCGAAGGAAAATCTCGAGGAAGTAGAGTTTGGACTCATTGAATATGAAACGGGTACAATAAAAAGTTGTGGAGAATCCTCCAAACTAGAACATGTGAAATATTCAACTGATTTCCAATTTTTCTTGTTTTCACGTAAGGATTCGAATCAGTACACTTCAAAAATGCTTCCTTCATATCTGGAGTTCTCATAGTTTGAGTTGCACCTTTTAGATGATTATTTGCAGTGAAAATACCAGTTTCTTTCAACCTTCTGTGGATATTTGAAAATGTTCGCCTGTCTTTAGTTACTCCATTTGGAAAGCGTACCTGATATAATCGCCTAGCTTCTGTTGTGTTTTCGTCAGCCAAATAAACAATTCAAGCCGATACTGGTATAACTTTAGCAACTGTCAAAATAAATAAATAAATGAAAAAAATCAAAGTCTATTCATTCTTTTAATTAGAAGTGCTTCGGCTCGGTGGCGTATGAGATAGGATGCTCGTCTCCTACGCAGAGTTACCTGGGTTCAATCCCCACAAAGTCGGTGCGATTTTTCGGATTCTGGGAATCGCTTGAGTGTCCATCTTTCGGAGGAGATGTAAAGCTGTCGGTCCTGTCTAACAGAGATGTGTTGGACATTAAAGATCCCTTCCCTCGACACGAGAGGGGTTCGGCAAAATTCCCGGGTTAGTGAGGTGACAGAATTCCCCGGCGTGTCATTAGCCGAAAGTCAGAAACAGAGCACGTTAAAGGAAAAACAAAACGAAACAAAATTAGAAGTGCTTTCAATTCAGCGAATGCATACAATCGTTCAATAATTTTTTGCTCGAGAACGGTCAAAGATACGAAAAATTACAAGGGTCAAAAAAGTTTTTGAATTGAACTAAAATGACGAAAATCGATTGTACGTTGATCAGTGGCGTATTGCAAGAAAGTTTGAATGGGCAAAAGAAGACTTCGCTCCGGAATTTTTTTTTGTAGATTCTAGTTAAAATTTAGGACGTGTAATGATGCAGACTGTAAAAAATAGCTTGCATTCCAAATTTGGGCTGAATATCCCAAAAACTGCAGGAGTTTTGAAGCAAAAACCAATTTTATCCCTGTAGCTGCGTAACGAAGCTTTTGCGGACCTATGTTAATATGAACTTTTTTCTTAAAATTCCACGTAGATTTACACCCTCAAATTTTGACATACTATTATGTAACACCCTGTATAGGGCCGATTCTCTCAATTCAACGATCAGGATATTGCAAACTGATGTATTGACGTAGTGAGGAGGAACTCGGTTTTGTTGGAAATGTAATTCCAGTTCAAGTAATAATGAATCGTTTTCAATTTTTCTGTTATCAATGGATTAATCGCATTTCACAGTTTTTCGATATAAATTTAGCTGTTTAACGTACCAGGAATGGTCCTATTAAATGGTCTCCCGAACATTATGCTCTTCCGGATATTGAGTATGGGTTTCTCAACCCATACATACGAGATACATGTTTTGTTTCGCTCCAAAATCTTCAGTCATGTAGTTTTACTTCTCCATGGGTAAAGAAGTGCATTCGTCAGAAAAGCAAACGTTGAACAAGAAATGCAGATTATTATTCACTGAGCCGTAACTTAGCAAACTCTTGCCTTCAGTGCGAATGATTTCATTTAATTCATGAAAAACTTTAATTTGTATGGATGCAACTTGTTTTCATATAAAGTTCTGAAAACGTTAGATTAGATAACACCTGAAGCTGCAGAAATTTGTCGAAGAGAGAGCGTTTTTTGCATAAATTGGATATATTCCAATAATGTCATATTGGAAGCTGCTGCTTCATCATGCTCAATTCCAATGAGCGTCCCCTTCTCATCCATTACTGAACCTTCTCGATAGATTTCAATATCAATCCCACTTCCTACTCATTCGAAATAGTTTTGGTGAAATATCCTGGCAGCCACTCGGGCACAATCTTGATTTCGTTTTTTGTTCTTGCAATGTGTATACCATAATTTATTTTTAATTTTAACCACATCAGCAAAGTAGTAACTCAATGATCGATTTATGATGCAAATGAAGAAATCTATAACCACATACGCGAAAAATTAAGGCAAAACAAATTTTTTCATTTATTTTTTTATTTATAGTTTGGTCGAATAGCAATTCAAATAATACAATTAAATCTCTTCAAGGATTGTTGTACTCTGTAAATAGGGCTTTCAGAAGACATTACAACACAACATACTTTCCTTATCATCTAGAACCTCAAGGTAAGTAAATTTACCGGTTAATGCAGTCAGGCGCTCGAAAGACCTTCCCTCAAAACAAAAAATGGTTTTCTCCCCATTTTCAATAATCTTAAAAATAGCTATACCATATTGAAGGTAACTCGTTTGAAAATAAATTATTTTTTACGCAAACTATGTAAAAGACTTCGGAGAGCTTTCAAATGAGGGGTTGGAACGCCCCCCTTTTGTGGGGGTTCCCCATGAAAACCTCGAATATACGTCAAACGATGTCCCACAAATGAAATCAATCGACGTGTTTCGCCAATTTTTCCAATTACTACAGGATAAGGAATATATAGGGTGGTTACTTTGAGATGGAACACTGTATAAAGATGAGTTGATAAATAAAATTTACAAATGCATGACCAGAAAGACAAACAAAAAAAAACTTAATGATAATGCGCAAAATGAATGAAAATGTATATTTAAATATTTTGCAGTAGTCAGTGTATTTTAGATATGGCATTAAAAAAGCAGTTGCAAAATAAATTACAGTTGTTGCGAAAAAAATTGTGCTCCCAATTCATTTATCTTTAAGATACAGGTTGCGATCTCTTCTCTGAAATATAGGTTTTCATGTATACGGGTTTTCCAATTAGTAGTTCTAAATCAAAAACCAAAGACGCACTAATTACTGAAAACGATTCGACTCGAATATCTGGCGGATTCAATCAAAAACTTCACCTCTTTTTCCCCTCCATGGTGCCATTAATCGACATAATTATAGATTTTCTTATTCGTTCAGAAGAGGGTGTTGCAAAACTTAGAAGTTAACATTCTCACTAATTATACAGGGTATCTCAAGTTGAGTGGCTTATTAGACGTTTATGGAGAACTAAAAATGCTATCGTTCTGAGATTTAAGTAATTGATCTAGCTGGTCTGAAACTCCATTTCTAGAATAAATTCATCTCCATGGTTATACCGGAAGTGCAAACAAACTTTGTTATTTAGTATAAAACACCCTGTATATTGCTGATTGGTTCGATAACTCTTGTTATTTCAATTACAAAAACACCTAACAAATAAGTCCAGCTTGTTTCGTTCATGCAATATCCTAGTTTTACTTGAAAATGGTCGATTTTGTACTTTTTGAAAAAATTGATATATCTCGAGAACAGCATGAGCCACCAAAATAATGAAAGGTGTTTTGCAAACAAGAAACCATGCGAAACATAACCCATATTCGACTGAATCTCAGTCTGTATATAGAGTGCTCTCTTTTCTGCCTCACACTTCGAATCGAAGAAACATCGAAAACTACGTTTTTTGAAATTGTAAACCATATTGTTTTTCAATTCATTAGATTTACCAAATGACGTTCCCTATTCTTACCCTGTACCTGAGATTTCAAGTTTTCAAGTTATGGCGAATAAACGAATTTTACGTACCTACGTGAAGTTGGCAAAGAAGGCTTAGATTTCTGCACGTGCATAGACATATCCCAGAGCATAGACAGGCTCCTGAGCATAGATAACAAACTATTATTGTTTCAACTGTCAGTCGAATTAATTCGAACAGAATGGCTAGCTACACAAATGAGCAAAATCTTAATTTATTTTTCATTCATGCAGATGAGAGACGGAATGTGATTACAACTTGTAGGTCTTGACGAAATACCGCCAATCGTCCTGAGAAAGTGTTCTCCCGAACTGCCACCCATTCTTAACCGTCTGTTTCAGATTTCTTTTAAAAGCCAGACTTTCCCGAGTAGCTGGAAAATAGCGAGAATCCAACCGATCCCAGAGAAAGGAAAAAGTCCTTACCCCAAAACTACCGCCCTGTTGCACTTCTTCCCATTATTTCCAAAGTGATGGAGAGAGTCATAAATGATGAACTCATCAAATATCTTGAATTGCAGGGAATTATTAACGACCGTCAGTATGGTTTTGGCAGGCAAAGATCGACAGGAGATCTGCTCGCCAACGACACTCATATTTGTACATCAACGATGGAAAAACATTAGGAATCTAGAGCAATAGCCCTCGACATCTCTAAAGCCTTCGATAGGGTTTGGCATGCAGCCTTGTTGAATAAACTTGCTGCATATGGGCTACCCGAAAAATTGCGGGTTTGGATAAGTAGCTTTCTTTCAAATAGATCAATACAAGTTGTGGTCGACGGTATAACATCTGATTGTTTCCAGTTGCAAGCAGGAGTACCTCAGGGATCCATTATTTCGCCAGCCTTGTTTCTGTTGCAGATAAACGATCTTCTGTCATCTACAGAGAACAAGATCTTCAGCTTTGCAGACGATTGTACCCTGGTTTCGTCTTTCAGTAGTCTGCGGCCGATTACAGCTGCGGAATCTCATCGTCAGAGATTTCAACGAATTAATAACTCAAACTCTGACCTACAGAGGATATCTGAGTAGGGTCAGTTGAACCTGGTGAGCTTCAACGCGAGCAAGACGCAAGCAACTACGTTTTCTAGAAAATTCCCCGCTGGAGAACCTCATCTAATGATGCAAGGCCAACAAATTGCATCCAAAGATTTGATGCACCTTCTCTGAATAACGGTTAACTCCAAGTTTTGTTGGCATGAACATGTATCAGCAGTAGCTAAGTCGGCATCAGCTAAATTCTCAGAGCCAAGCGATACTTTACGTCATCTCAGCTGTTGCTTCCTTATAAGGCGCAGATTCGACCTGCTTTGGAATATTGTTCCCAAGCATGGGGATATGCGCCCATACATTCGTTGCGGATGTTGGATAGTGTGCAAAAACGGGCTGTGCGCCTCATCGACCACCCGGAGATCACCCGCGATCTCCAACCGCTGGCTCTCAGAACACAAGTTGCTGACCTTTCTCTGTTTTACAGATGGTTCCACTGTAGATGCTCCAAGGAGCTGAGAGCCCTCATTCCTGCAAAACTCATGTTTTACTGCAACACTAGGCTGGGGAGGAGTTCTCATCATATGGCGGTACATTTAACGACCCCTCGAACATCTCTCTATAAGAATTCCTTCGTTTACAGGGCCGGTGAGCTGTGAACTCGCTTCCGTCGAACATCTTCCCAACATCCTACAATTTGGCCCTCTTCAAGAAGCGAGTAAACAGACACCTCAGTTCTTCCCAGGCCTTTACTCATGTAGCGTAACAGATTCGCCTATTTCAGGGAAGCACGGATAAAAAAAGCGATTTTACGAATTATATCCGAATATGCCGTTTATGACAGCTAAAAAATTCAGGAAATACGTTACAATTTTTCTTTCTTTTTGAACGGTCCAGAATAAAACATCATTTTCATCGCCTGTAGTCAACAATGAAGACAATGAAATTGCCGTTCTAGCTTATTTCGATGTTAATCCACGTGCATCATTGAAAATAGCAGAACATAATGTGAATTTACCTCATAGTAGTCTTCATAGAATTCTAAAAAACATAAACTGCACCCTTATAAATTTTCATTGGCCCAAACTCTACAAGCTGGTGATCCACACCTTCGAATAGAACTGTGTGAGATCCTCCTTCTCAGAACACAAGAGGATCCCTATTTTCTCAAAAGGATTATCCGAACGGATGAGGTCAAATTTTCCCATGAGGTATTTTTGCCCGGAATAACTCACACTTTTGGGCCTACCAAATCCTCATATTACGAGGGAAAGAAATCCTCAAAATAAATTTAGTTTTAATGTGTTTGCACTTTTGAAGGACAAAAATTTTCGTATTTTGTGTATGATAAAAACTTAAATGGTGAACTTTATATGGAGATTTTGAGGACGGTAGTAAGTGACTGCGTTGACGCTTTATCAGTAGCTTAATGGAGGCGTTGTTGGTACCAACTCGATGGAGCGCCGACTCTTCGCACATAAAAGTTTTAAGATAGATGGATTGTAACGAACGGTCTTTGTGGCCTCCAAAGGCACCTGACCTAATGCCTATGGATTTTTATCTTTGGAACACTGAAAGATAAAATTTATTCTGAACCTGTGACTTCAAGATATGATTTGCGTAAAAGACTGCAGAATGCTTTCATGCAGTTGGATGTGGAGGAATTGGGGCGTGCCACATCACAGGATGTTATGCGTCGAGTAGAACTATGTCTAGAAGTGAACGGTCATCAGTTTGAACAATTATTATGGAATTTAGGAAAATAGTGTTTTATTCGTTTCATTTTTTAATTTGACTTTGAAAACAACTGCATTTTCGAATTTTTTTCTCTTAATTTAACAATCATCCAATCACAAAAGGACAGTATTTGTTAATGCTGTGAGAACTGTCTATGCACGTGTGTAAATCTAAACCGCCTTTGCCAACTTTAGGTAGACGAGGGTGAAAAGGAAGGGGATAGCAGAAAAATATTTCATCAAAACGTACCCAACTCACTTGAATCTAAAAACTCAACTAATACCTCTGTTTTTCAACAGGAAACATCTCATACACCTTTTGGGAATTAAAGTTCCCTACCCAGTTAATGAAATTATCTGAAACAAAATGAATTTCTTGGAAACCACCCGTAAAATGATAAATAGGGCAATCGAGGACTGAATGTCTCACTGTTTCTTCAGTTGCGCTACATTCACATGCCGGACTTTCTACAGTATTCCATTTGAACAACATACTATTATTACGACCATGTCCTGTCCTGAGACGATTTAATGTACACCAATTTTTCCTACTTATATCGAAACCTGCAACCCTTTTGGAAGGATCCTATATGAGAACTATATTAAAAACATCAACTTCCTGCCATTCAGTTTTCCTAAGATCAACAGCCTTCACCCGTGTACGCAAAAAGTCAATCGACCAAATAGGTTTCCTAGATTTCGATCTCAGGTTAGGTGGATTTTGAAGATCGTGTATTATCGGAAAAACTTCTGGAAATGAGTGATACTTATCCCAAGACGATTTAAGAGCTCATTTCCTGCGAATATGCAAAGGAACTATATTACAAATAACCGGAAACCAGGGGTAGCAGTTGAACTGATACATCCACTTATAACTCTCATAGAACAGTTCAACTGAGAATCAATCTTATTGACATGAGCACACCTGACAGCAATGTTCTGCTGCTGAAAATACTAAAGCTAAAGCAGTAGTTCGCAAAGTAGAGACACCGGCGCCCCAATTAGATTCAGCTAGTTTATGTGGTATATTGTTTCTTGTTTTCAACTTCTGACATAATTCATCAATATGAAATTTGAAAGTCAAAGAACGATCAAGCTTTACATCATTATATGTTGGAGTGAGATTATGAGTTAATAGTGATTGATTGAAGAATACTCTTAGTTGCCTATCCTTCTCATGATTATTCAGATGAAAACAAGAAACCTCAGTTTTCGAAGGATTTGGACATTAACGCCATTTTTGAAAAAATGTTCAGAATTTCTAAATCAGAAGTTAGTGTTTGCTCAATTGTTTCGAAGTCATAGTGTCGAAAAACCAAAGCAATATCATCAGTATAAATAAGCTTTGTAGAGGAAGTTTCAGGGATGTCAGACATATATAAATTGAAGAGAAGAGGTGCAATAACAGATCCCCGAGGTAGGCCATCATTCAGAGTGTAAAAACTACTGCCTTTTCACCGATAAAAACTCGAAGTCTTTTATCAGATAACATATTTTTAATCAATTCTGCCATTTTTCCACATTGAACTACCTCAAAGAGTTTATAAACTAAACCATCCTTCCAAACTGTGTCATATACCGAAGGGAGATCTACAAATACAGCGCCTATTTTAAGTTCACCCTGAAATCCTGTCTCAATGGAAGTGGATAAACCGAAAACCTGATCAGAACAATTCCAGTTTTTTCAAAAACCTCCCTGAGATGTGGACAGAACTCTGTCAAGGATTGGTTCTAACCTCTGTCTTTCTAAAATTTTTAAAGAAGCAGAAAGTAAGCGGATAGGTCGATATTTACTAGGAAGTTCTGGATTTTTCCCAGGTTTGAGAATGGCAATAACTTTAGCGTTTCTAAATTCAACGGGAATACTACTTGAGCCGAGTAAACACCTCAAAAAAGTCTAGGGAACACTTCTGAATATCGATATATTGTATCCAGAACAATCAATATGGATGATTTTAAGAAATGAACACCTGCATCAATTTCTCAAAAACTTATGTAGAGTTCCGCAACAGATTTCATTTTTTTTTATAAAAAACTAAAAATGCAGCAGATGCGACGCTGCTTTATAATCATTTCATGTATTCAGTGTTTGAAATCAGTTATTTGGCACTTTGTTTCTGTTGTAAGCACAAATAAGAAATTCAAGTTTTGTGATTCGACCATGGAAAGACGACATTTGACTAGAGAAGAGATGTTACGAGCCGTTGTCATGCTCCAAGCTGGGAGCTCACAACGGAAAGTATCCTGGGTTCTGGAAAGTAGCCCAAGTGTCATACACCATTTATGGTCGCTTTTCAATGAAACAGGTAGCGTAGAAGAACGCCATACAGGTCGTGTCAGGATTACTACAGTCGCCCAAGACCGATTTTTGGTTTTACAAGCCAGAAGAGATCGTACTACCACAGCATCTCAATTAGCTCAAGAGCTATCACGAGTTCATAATGTACAAATTTCCGACCAAACTATAAGAAACCGACTGCACGAAGGTCAACTCCACTCCAGACGTCCTTCAAGAGTTCCACAACTGACCCATGGAAATCGCGCTGCTCGTTTACCTTGGTGCCAAGAACAAGTAAACTGGGAGCAAGAGAGGTGGCCACAGTTCTCTTCAGTGATGAATCTAGATTCAGTTATTATCCTGATTCGGGAAGAATTCGAATATGGAGGGAACCTGGAAAGCAAAACCGTCTCCAGCATACTCGAGAAGTTGTTAGACCGGGAGGCGAATCAGTGATGTTTTGGGGAGGTATAAGCCTTGGTGGAAGAACTGACCTCGTTTTTATATAGAACAACCTCACGGGAAATTCTTACGCAAATGAGATAGTTTTACCTGTAGAGGTACCGTATCTCAAAACAATGGGTCAAAATCCACTCTTCCAACAAGATAATGCCCCTCCTCATCGTGCAAGAGTTGTCTTGAACTTTCTTTAAGAGAATAATATCGATCTTCTACCGTGGCCATCCTGCTCCCCAGATCTAAATCTCATCGAGCATGTGTGGGACACCCTAAAAAAAAATCTCCTGCGTCAAAACGTCTTCCATCATGAACAGGAGCTTCGATTAGCAGTTCAAGGGGCTTGAAATGACTTAGGCCAAAATGTAATACACAATTTAATATGGAGCATGCCGCGACGATGCCGAAGTGTCATTCAAATTTCAATTTTTTTCTATAATAGGTGCTTTGGAGAAGTCAAATATTATTTTGTTTTCTTGAGAATATATTATATACAATACATCCTAACAAAAACCGAAAAATTTCTATAAATTCGAATCATCAAATTCATATTTTAAAGATATTGGTAAGTGTTCCCTAGCCTTGTTTGAAGTGTTTACGTCATTGTTAAAACCCAATAACAGGAATTCTTCACAGTAATAGAATTTAAACATTTTTATACAAAGAGAAGTGTCATTCAATTTTATAACAGAAATCAACTCAAAAATTAAAAATTAAGCTTCGTAATTTCTTATCAGATAAGAGCAGAATTTTTGCTTGAACACATATACACTTAAGACGAAGACATCCAAGCTAGTTAAATGATAATTGATGAATCTCATGGATCTCAAAAATACAGAATTATAGGAAAGTGCAGTTCTAGCTCTAGGAACGTATAAAAGTGAACTTTGACGGTTCCGATACTGGGGAACATTGAAACATAAATAATTCACTATTGGAAAGTTCAAATAGTTGTTCAGTAGGCGATATAGAAATATCCCATCAAACAGCACTCTCCTCTGTTCGAAACTCAACATTTTATACTCTTGTAGACTTGACTTATAATTACTTTGCAATAACCTACGATTGAACCTATAATTTAAACTCTTGAAAAACCTTCTTTGAACTTTCTCAACTCGGTCAATATGGACATGATAAAAGGGGCACCACACCGGAATAACATATTCTAAATTGCTCCTAACCAGGGTAAAGTATAAAGCAGTTCTTAAAATTCCCAGTAATTATGAGGATGAAACCGAGCATTTTAAAAGCTCTAGAGACTATATTATCGATGTGAGAGATAAAAGAAAGTTTTTCGTCCAGTATGATGCCAAGGTCTTTTACATTATCCACCCTGTTTATATGTAGGTCACCAAGAGAGAAGGTAGTTTCGACGACAATGATATTCTTCGAGAAAATAATATATTGACATTTATCTATGTTAAGTTTGAAATATCTTGAAGGACAAAATTGAAAAAATCGGTTCAAGTCATCTGGAAACAACTTCGTATCGGCAAGAGGTTCAATTCTTTTATAGATTTTTAGGTCATCAGCAAACAGTTCGTAATGAGTAATGAGTAGTAATTACCTCATCGAAAAAAATATCGAAGCATTCTTCAGCTGTTTTGCGGTTCCTTGCAGCAGGCCATACTACTGAGCACTCACCCCTAATTATGTTTTCCGATCTGGTTCGTGCTGCTCGGTTTGGACAAATTTTTCACCGCATGGTTTTCTTATCTCTTCCGATGAAACAATTTTCTGATGACGTTGTATTAGATGATGTCGTTTGATTATCATCTTGTTCATCTTCTGAACGAACGCCTCCGTTATCGTCAACTTGCTCCGCATCATCTTCTTGTTCTGATTCAGAATCATGTGCACTTACTTGAACTAAATTTTCATTTTCAGTATCGATCGAATCGACAAAGTCTTCATCATTTTCCAGATCACGCCATAAGGCAAGGAGCTCCCTTTGTTGTTCTTCGTAACTCATTTCTCTAAATAACCAACAAAAAAAATTAATATTACCTAAAAACTAACTCCACATCACAAAACATACCTGGATGACTTGAAGAAAAAAAATAGTGTGGTGGGATGATTATCACCAAAATTGTCTATAATCGATAACGTCAATGGTGTTGTGGGGTGAAAATCACCAAGTCGAACTTCGCACTCAAATAACAAATATGTTCACTCACTTAGAGCTAAGAGGCAACTGAGACATCAATATTCAGCCCAACATTTGAAGGTACTGAACAGGTGGGGGCGCTGACAGTCTCCGTGTTTTTGTGATGCACAATTGAATAAAACTCTGGGTGATTTCAACCACACCACACCAACGCCGGGTTAATTCCGTCCCAGCAGGTAACGACCAGCAAGGTTCATGTCCAATTGCAACCATCGACATGTAAATTCCCTCCTGAGCGTTTGAGGTACCTGAACGTAGCTAATTATCCTATGGAGAAGGAGAAATTATACATGTCGTATGATCTTCAATCTGATTATATACTATGCCCCCAGAAATGTATTTATAGAGATTTTGAGTATGAAAAATTTCTGGAATAGAATAATCCCCTGTTAAGCTTCTTTTTGGAATTGAAAACATTCTTGTATTTACGCTTTCTTACATTAGACTTCCAAGTAATTATTTTATCTGTTTTTTCTCTTATGTTTCAATTATGTTTCTACATCAGCGTTTTTGCAATGGTCGAGTGAAAACAAATAATAAGTGTTGAAATTGTAATGAGTGAAAGAGAAGATCAGTTGGTGGTTATCAAAAAGTCATTCATTCTTACATTGGACGCCAATAAAACAGTGACCAGACATATATTAGAACATTGCCACGACTCCAAATTACAATCTTCGTAGCACCATATTTCGAGTTCAGCGCACATGAGGAAAGCTGGTTACGATTTATCCGAAACACCAATGGAAGTAATTCGTTAGGTTTTCTGAAATGATATGTCTCCTTCGATTACTACATCTTATGTTAGTTACATTAAAAACAATTATGTAACGCTCGACAGAAATTTCTACCACCGTTACCATCAAGAATAAAAGAAACCTTTTCTACGATAAGTAAAATAAATACACACACCACGAAAATTGTCGCATCACCTGGTATTCTGAATTCCACAATCGATTAAGCAGCTCGATCGCAGTTTCTTTGTCAAGATATGTTTTTGCGCATATTAGGGGAAAAAAATCTGCTGTATGTAGTTACATTTGTTTCCATATGATCTCAAACACATCTGAAACCAGAATGAGTTTATTTGACTTTCAGTTTTCTGTAATTCTTGTTGATTTTCGAATCTTTGAATTTATTGTAATGGCTGCTGAACGCCTTGGACGCTATTTGAGTGATCATGCAGTGGTAAGAATTATAACACTTCTATAGGAGGGGCGAAGCCAACGTTACGTGGATAACTTGTTGAACGTTAATCGAAGCACTATTTCAAGAGCAATTATTCGGTACCACGAAACAGAGGAATATGGAAGAAGGGCCGGACAGGGAAGAAATCGGATAACAACACCAGTTGATGATCGTTGCCTTCGTTTAACTGCACTAAGAGTTCGGCACTGTACGGCTAGAATGCTACAAAATGAACTTGCACTTTCCAGAAATGTGCATATTTTATTGCAAACTGTTAGGAACAGGCTCAGAGAAGACGATATCAGACCAAGGGTGGCTTCAACTGGCCCGCGTCTCACCAGAGAGCATCTAGTTGCAAGACTTCAGTTTGCGAGGGAACATGCAAATTGGAGTATTCCAGAATGGTCGAATGTTCTCTTTTCTGACGAGTCCAGGTTCTGTCTAGTATCAAATGATAGACGCATGCCTGTATACAGACGACATGGGGACTGGTCTCAGCAATGCAATATCCGGCAAACCGAAAACTTCGGAGGTGGCTCAGTAATGCGTGGGGAGGCATTTCTTTCCATGGAGTGAATAATGGAAGAAGGACAGCGGCGAGATACATCACAGATATGCTTGAACTCCATGTTGTAGATTTGGCCCATTGATTAGCGAAAACTTCATTTATATGCATCATAATGCTCGGCCTCATGCAGCTAGAGTAGTTACAGAACCTCTGCAAAATGCCGAAATTGATATTTTAAGATGGCCAGCCAAGTCCCGACTTGAATCCCATAGAACATGTTTAGGACAACATTGAGATATATCATTTATATAAATAACGAAGAGAAAAGGCCCCAGATGCGATCCCTGAGGTACCTTGGAAGAAACATGAGATGTTTTGGAGGAATGTCCGTTCAAAGTAACATACTATAGTCCATCAGTCAAGTAAGACCGACCCATCTCGACAGCGATTCACTAAATCCAAAACCATATAATATACTGATAAGTGTTTATGATGAACCTTATCAAATGCTTTGCCAATGTCAGAGTCTACCACATCCACCTGCACCCCCTCATTAAAACTTTCAGACAAAAATGTATAAAGGGGGCTAAGTTCGTCATTACTGACTCAATTTTGACAAAACCGTGCTGATGACGCGATACTCTTGAACTACACACGTGAAAAATATGATCAGTCACGGTAGATTCAAAGTTTTTTCCAAAAAGGCTCAATATGGAAACTGGTCTATAATTATTAGTCAGGTTCTTCTCTGCACTTTTGAATATCGGTACAATTTTAGCTAACTTCCACTTATCCGGAAACACACCGCAATATAATGATTTATTGAATATTATTCGAAGTGTTATCGATCCAGACATCAATATACAGGCTGTTCTATATTAAATGAATAAAAATAATAATATGCACATCCGGTATAACCGGAAGTGCCATTGAGGTGAAAATATTTTCGAAATAGAGTTTCGGACTAGCCTAATCACAACCAAAATTTTAGAACGATATGGTAAATTTTTGAATATATATATATATATATATATATATATATATATATATATATATATATATATATATATATATATATATATATATTCTTTTGAGAAAATTGGATTACAAAACTTCTAATAATTGTATTTACAATAAATGCTTATATCTATAATTTTGGTGTGTGTCAGAAAAAACACAAGTGTGAGCTCAGGAAATGTAACAGGGGAACCATACTATTTTGCGTATGATTCAATAAACGAGTGAGAAAACCTGAGCAAAGAACTCGTTTCCCTGTCGCTATTGCACTAGCAATAACTTGTCTGTTTATGTTGTGTTAGTGTCGTGTGTACATTAAGAGTATCAAAGATTTTTGTACTTAACAGCTTCATTCTCTCATTCTCATCATGCACTCCATGATTTCCAGACGAAGACAAGGGTGAAAGAAAGAGGGTTTGGGACAGGAATCTGTAACAATGGAAAAAGGAAACCAGCAGAAAAAAATTTCAACAATCAATCATACCTGACTCTTATATGTATAAACTCACATGAATCTAAGAAAAGATTTTACATAGCAAGCAAGGCGATAAAAAGGACTAAGGAGATAATCAAAAAGTACATAACCTGCTATATTTCCTCTTTCGCGGTGATGTTCTTCCGTTGCAGTGTGAGTCTCCTGAAACATAATCACTTCCTTTTTCTTGCTTGCCAATTTTGAAGTATAATCGGAAAATCCCTTCAATATTCAAACTCTGTTTGACCGAGAGAGCCCCGATGGCCAGATTCGGTCTTCTAAGTAATGCCGATGATGATCTATAGATGTTCTAGAATCATTATGAACACAATAATTTGGGTTGACATCTCCCATATACACACCACTAAAATTGTCGCATCACCTGGTATTCTGAATTCTATAATCGATTAAGCAGATCGATCGCAGTTTCTTTGTCAACATATGTGTTTGGACATATGAGGGGAAAAAATCTTACATATGTAAAAACATTTGTTTCCATACGATCTCTGAAACAAGAATGAGTTTATTTGACTATCAGTATTCATTCAATTTCTCTTCAGTTTTCACTCTAAATCAATAGAAATTTTCTGTGTTTCTTGTAGATTTTCGAATCTTTGAATTTATTGTAATGGCTGCTGAACGTCCTGGACGCTATTTGAGTTATCATGAAGTGGTAATAATTGCAAAACTTCTAGAGGAGGGGCGAAGCCAACGTTACGTGGCTAATTTTTTGCTAACCAAAGCACTATTTCAAGAGCAATTAATCGGTACCACGAAACAGGGGAATATGTAAGAAGAGCCGGACAGGGAAAAAACCTGATAACAACACCAGTTGATGAACCTTGGCTTCGTTTAACTGCACTAAGAGTTCGGCTAGAATGCTACAAATTGAACTTGCACTTTCCAGAAATGTACATATTTCATTGCAAACTGTTATCAACAGGCTCAGAGAAGACGATATCAGATAAAGGGTGGCTTCTATCGGCCCGCGTCTCACAAGAGAGCATCGAGTTACAAGACTTCAGTTTGCGAGGGAACATGCAAATTGTGGTATTCCAGAGTGGTCGAATGTTCTCTTTTCCGACGAGTCCAGGTTCTGTCTAGTATCAAATGATAGACGCATGCCTGTATACAGACGACCAGGGGAACGGTATTAGCAATGCAATATCCGGCAAACCGAAAACTTCGGAGGGGGCTCGGTAATGGTGTGGGGAGACATTTCTTTCCATGGTCGAACTGAGTTAGTCCTAGTGAATAATGGAGGAATGACAGCGGCCAGATACAACGCAGATATCCTTGAACCCCATGTTGTACCCTTTGGCCTATTGATTGGAGAAAACTTCATTTATATGCATGATAATGCTCGGCCTCTAGCAGCTAAAGTAGTTACAGACTTTCTGCAAAATGCCGAAATTGATATTTCAAGATAGCCAGCCAGAAGTCCCGACTTAAATCCCATAGAACATGTTTTGGACAACATGTGGTGGCTAATTCAGCAACGTAGGATGCCATGTAGGACACTCCAACAACTAGAAAATCTGCTTCCGAAATTTTGGTGACTCAAGAGTAGATCCAAAATTTGTTGAGGGCTTTAGAGACGTATACTGGCAGTAATTAGGGCCTAGGGCTGAAACACTCGATTTCGAATATGATTAGTAACCATTCGATGCTAGTTGACTGGTCTCTTCGCGAATCTTTGAAGATTGTAGAATTTTTCAATTTTTTCATTAACTGGAAAATTGTTGATATTTTCCATCATCAACTCATCTCTTTGGAATGATATCTACTTATTTTACACTTCTGAAAGTTACCAAGTGTCTCTTGAATGACCAACCTAAAAGTTTATATAGTATTGTCATAAAAGTAGGTTGATGCGACAATTTTTGTGGGGAGTGTATTATTTCTTCGTGAATCTTGTTTAATTTAAAGAAAAAATTGGGAAATAATTTTGACAGTCGTCTTAAAAATATGACGAAAGATAGAAAGCAGAAACGTATTCAATTTTTTTTGTTGAATAGTTTTCGAATTTCAATATAAACTTGTGTTCTTTCGAATGTAAACCATATGTGAATTTGAACGACATGGGTAGGGTATTTCCAAATATATTAAACATGCCTGACAAATTTCCTCAGAAATGTGAATTTTCTCCTGAAATAAAAGTTCTTTAATCATTCAGTGGTTTAATGTATTATGCTGGTGCAAATTTGCACAAACAATAAATGTCAAAATTAATCCATTGTTCAAGTCATACTGTTGATTCACAACTATTTAGATGGAAAGCTAATGATTGGAATATGTTCGTCAGTTTTCATAAGCACTGGTTCTTTCAAATCACTCAGAAAAAAAAAATACAATGAACAAGACAATGAAGAAGCTAGAATGGAATTTGTTACTGTGAATCGCTCAATGAGCAGCTTGAAGCAGCGAGTGTATCACCAAAATCTAAAGTTTCGCTAATCCTCGGAAAGAATTAGTTTCAACCTTATACCGGGTGAGTCAATAAGGCGAGAAACTTCTATATCTCGGAAACTATTTGAGATTGAAGCAAAATTTTTTCTGATTATTGCTTTATAAATACGTGTGCATTCCTTGAAATTATTTTCGTACCTACAGGGTGTTCCATTTTTGCTCCAGGGACAAATATAGATTTTTTTTAAATGGCACGTCCTGTATTTTTTATCATATCCTGATTATAATTTGGATGCTCTCTTCATTATCTGTTTTGTTCCCAAACAACTATAGGCAGATTTTAAATTAATTAAAATATCGATAATTTCGGGAATTTGGAAGTTCTCAAATGCCTCAGTTCGCATAATTTACGCATAATATTATTTTTTCCTGAAGTGAAAGTTTTGTACCTTATTATCAAATGAAGAAAAAAAGAAAAAAATTTTTTTTATACCGGTGATCCTAGTAACCCGGCGAAATTTTTCAAACATGAAAAACTTTTTTTTTTAATGTAACACCCTGTATCATTTTCACGTGTTTTGTTCCCACTCGAATAAGCATCACAACGATACCTTTTTTTCAAAAATCCGATGGAGATTTCCCAGAAAATTTCGAAAGAAAGGAAAGGTTCCATCCTTTTCATGTTCAACTCCACCAACAGTTGGAGCCCCTGGATTTCGGGCGGAGATTGGAGTTTTGTAGATGGTCTTTAAATAAAATAGCAGACCAACCGAATTTTCTCAGTGGGGTACTTTTCCCTGATGAGGCCACCTTTCATAAGAATGGATTGGTGAACTGGCATAATTTTCATTATTATGATACTCAAAATCCTCATTTCATGAGAACTGTTGACCACCAACATCGCTGGTCTCTAAATGTCAGGGGTGGTAAAATTGAAGATTATGTGATCGGACCCTTTTTTTTCCAAGAACATTTGAACGGCGAACGTTATTTAAGCAGTTTTTGCAGCATGATCTGGAGCCTCTGCTTATTAATGTTCCCCAAAACATAAAAAACAATATGTGGTTCCAACACGATGGGGCACCAGCACACTACAGCGGCAATGCCCGCGATTTTTTAAATGAAAGGTTTTAGGGCAATTGGATAGGCCGTGGAGGTCCTGTAGGATGGCCTCCTAGGTCTCCGGTCTTGAATAAATTGGATTTTTTTTGTGGGGGTATGTTAAAGAGAGGGTATATCGAGACCCTCCAACAACCAGGGAAAATTTGATAGAGAGTATTACAGAAGCATTTAGGAGTATAACGCCGAATATTCTCCAGAGAGTGACCGAATCATTTAACAATCGTGTTCGAGAATGTATTCGTCAAAATGGGGGACATTTCGAACATCTAATTTGATTTGAAAACTTATTGCAATAAAATTAAATTGGTGTTCATGATTATGATTTGCATTTTTTTTTCAGTGGATGTTTCATTCAAGACAAGCAGTTCGATTTCGTTTCTCAATGATAATTCCGGAATATTTTAGGCAATTGTAAAAGTAATACAAGTACAGTGAAATGAATTGGGTGTTACATTTAGGATAAAGTTCTTTTATCTCGAAAAGTTCTATTTTCGTTGGATCACCATGAACACAGGGTATGAAAAAACAGTTGATCTCTTACTTCGATGATGAGGAACATATTTTCTTCAGAGAATAATTATTGTCACACTCAAATGATACGTAATGAAGATTGTGAGAAAACCTTCCAATTTCTCGATCTTTTTGATATTTTGACTTTTTGAACGTTTATGAGATAATTTCGAACTGAGTAATTTCAATTAAGTGAAGACTTAGCTCTGAGCACAAATGATAATATCGCAAATGAATCTTTCCTTTTGAAGAAATTTCGATACATCTTGAGAGTTTTGATGTTTAAGTTTCATTGAACAGCAAAGAATCTTATTTTGTGTTGAAATTTGCATATTTCAATGTCTGAATTTTATCAACATGTTTATTGCAAGAAATACCTAAACCTCACACTAATTTCGAAATTTTCTGAGAAATCTTCATCGGATTTTTAAAAAAGAGGTATCGTTGTAAAGCTTATTCGAGTGGAAACAAAAAACGTGAAAAAAATATAGGGTGTTACATTTGAAAAAAAAAGTTTTTCATGTTTGAAAAATTTCATTTTCGCCGGGTTACTAGGAACACTCGGTATGAAAAAATTTTTCTTTCTTCATTTGATAATAAGGTACAACACTTTTACCTCAAGAAAAAAAATATCAAAATACCAAATTATGCGAACTGAGGCATTTGAAAACTTTTGAAAAAACTTCCAAATTCCCGAAATTATCGATATTTCAATTAATTTAAGATGTACCGATAGTTGTTTGAGCACAAAACTAATATCGTTGAAGGGAACATCCAAATTGTAATCAGAATATGATACAAAATACAGGGCGTGCTATTTAAAAAATATATGTTTGTCCCTGGAGCGAAATTGGAACACCTTGTACGTACGAAAATAATTTTAAAGAATGCACACATACTTATAAAACAATAATCAGAAAAAATGTTGCTTCTATCTCAAATAGTTTCCGAGATGTAGAAGTTCCTCGCCTTATTGACTCTCCTGGTATAAGATGAGGAAGTCCTAGTTTTTAAAACAGGGGCTTATGAGCGACAGCTAGAATTTTACAAATGGTATCAGAAAAAGGCGAGAGAAATTTCCGAATTCTACTAGTACACATTAATGGCCCGATGTCAATCCCCATCGCGAAGTGAATGTTCAACACCAAAGGCGATTGGAGTTTACTGTTTGGTGCTCTTTCATAAACCACTGTGTTTTGGCGTACGTCATTTCTGACCAATATATTCATGAGGAACCTTATTATGATATAATAAATGGGAACATAATCGAGAGTGCTTTGAATGAAATTCCTATGGCTGAAAGAAGGTCAGTCATTTCCAACATGACAATGTGTCCCCACACTAGACAAAAAATGTCTCAGAACTTGACGTTACAAAAATAGTGCTTTGAATAACGGAAAAACTTTTGAGTATTTAAGAAAGTTTTATCTGTTTTTGTTACTAATTATACCTCATGAGTAACAACTTTCGAATGTTCTCACTATAATTGGGCTTCATTGTTGTCAGCATAAAATTTAAAACACTTGAAATTACTTGTGTAAATTCGCAACAGCATAATCGATGAATCCACAAAATGTTCAAAGAATTCCAATTTCTGGAAAAAATCACATTTTCGGGGAAATTCATTTGTTATGTTTTATTCACAAAAATGCCCCCAGAATGTCAAAATAGTTTTCACTTAACTTTGATAGCAACCGAGATATCACCAAAGGCCGAAATCCCGGAAAATCGAGAAATTCGAAATAACTCGAGAACGAAAAACATATCTGCGACATGACGAATGTATTCTTCTTTAGAAAAAAAATCGAGGACGGAGATGGGAGGTTTATTTTTCCCTATTTGCTGTATTTCGCAAAGCTGCCATACTAAAACTTCGAACATGGGACATCATGTTCTATATAAATGTTAGCAAAGTCGTCTCTACCTTCTATCCTTAAAAACCGTAATAATATTCACTGAACATAATTGCGATTTTAAATTTGACACTATCACAATGCAGCAATTCAAGGATTTTCGGAATAGGACTGATTATATCCATGAGTATATATCTGTCAAACAAACAGAAAGAACGCCTACATATCTGTTCTTCAATCGTAAATCATGTAAATGACGTATAAATATCTTTTACGTAAAGTGCATTACGACTGAAATTTCGAAAATTTCTCAATAGTTCAAAAACCACAAATACTAGAGAAAATTTGATTTGCTAATTGTATTTCTCTCAAAAAAGCAGCTAAGAATCGTGAAGACACCAACTCTCTTGCGCCAGTAATAGTAGATCTTTCGGAATCATCAATGTAATGTGCTTATTATGTGAAACATAGCTTATTCTAAATTCATTCATGAAAGACTGAATTATTGAATTAAATTTATATATTTTCAATGAAATGAAACTATGGTATTCAGATTTTCATTATATTAACAAAAATATAAACTTTTCATTGACAACCCGCAATCACCAAAACTTTACTCCCTCGTCAAACTCCATAAAGCAGGGCATCCCATTAGACCAGTAGCTTCATATTTTTAAGCTCCAGCTGCAAAACTTTCACGCTTTCTCATATGCATTATTTAACAGTACGCTAATTTTGAACCTAAATTCTTAATAAAAAATTCTTCAGTCCTAATAACTAAAATTCAGCACACGATACTACCACCGAACGCTAAACTTATGTAATGGGATGTAGTTAACCTCTTCCCTAGTGTTCCACCTAGTGATACAGTAAAACTAATGAACAACTCTTTTCAAACTAATAAAGTCAATCGAGTAATTCAATCAGAAATCTTACACCTTTTAGAAATTAGTTCAGAACAGAATTGTTTTAACTTCAATGCGTATAATATAATAGAAAAACATGTTTAATCATGGGTAATCCTCTGAGCCCTCTACTCGCTGAAATTTTCATGGATAATATTGAAAAAACTATCTAAGTACATCCATTATTCCAATACTCCATTTATTGGTTTATTATATGTCGACGTTATCATTTGTTGTTTCACTGGCACAAATAGACAATTAGAGTCATTCAAAACATTCATTAACAAAATTCACGTTAGAGATAGAAACTGAAATCTCCATTAACTTTCGGGATTTAACTATTACTAAAATTAACGGCAATCATGATTTTTCTATTTTTCATAAGCCATCGCATACAGATATTACTATTCACAGCTCATCTACACATCCTTATCCTTACCCAAATTAGCTGCTTACAATAGTATGGTACATAGACTTATTAATATCCCAATGTCACAAAATGATTTCATAAAAGAGCAAAATATAATTAAACAAATAGCAGTCCATAATGATTACAGTCCTAGTATGATTGAGAACATGATTTCACGCAAAAAATTTCAAATGCTTTTCAGGAAGTATTTCCAAGTATAAAAAGTTCTAACACCTAATACAACAGCTTAACTTATATTGGTAATCCTAGTCTGAAATTAAAATCATTCCTCTCGCTTTATAATTTCAATATAGCATTCCGAACTGATAATTTTAGGCTGACATATCAAAAACTGCAAATCTAAAATTGATAAAGGTAATTAATCCGGTGTTTATAAACTGTCTTACAGGGATTGTAATAAAATTTATACTGGTAGAACTTTCAGAAATTTCAAAGTTAGATTATCCGAGCAGAAACGTAGTTTTAATTATCATATATCAGATTCCCATTATTTTAATCACTTACTCGAAGAAAACCATAACTCTAATGATAATTCAGAATTCAAGTAGGTTACTCAATAGTCAATTAGATTTAAATCCTTCTCCTTTACTCAATATTTTCAATTCATAAAGTAAGCGACTCCGATGGGTTTTCCAACATATCCCTTGTACTGGTACCTAATGTAATATTAAGTAGGAAATAAGAATAATATATAAGGACTCTGTTCATTAGTTTGTATCTATCTGTTGAAGCCACAATGTGATGAAATCGGTCGTAGTTTTTTAATATCGTGAAAATCTAAATACCATAGTTTCATTTCATTGAAAATATGTATATCGATTTTCATCAAGTAACTACCTCCTCAATCAAATTATTATAATTTATATCATTTCACTTTGACGTTTGAGCATTTTTCTCATTCAACCTTTATCCTATTTGAAATACGAGATACATGTTTTGATTAATCAAGAAGTATTACAAAAAACACCAAGTAAAATCGTCTATTCTTTATGTCGAAAATTACAAACCACAAAATATTATCACAATCGGGGAAGACCGTGATATTCGTACTGATAAAGCACAGGAAAATCAACAACTAACATTTCTTAATTGTCAACGAGTACTGTGAAGAACTCGCACAATCCTTAACTGAAGTGGTCCTCCGCTTCAAAGAGAAGAGACAAAGAGATATCTCTACCTGTTGTTTCAGAGGGACAGCTTCCGCGAGGTGCGAATTACCTAGAAGCTAATAGGGACCACTATAGAATTCCTCAAGAACCAGGCAGACAGGAAGATATAGGTAACACAAAGTGAATAACTATGCAAAAGGGATTTATCGATTTTATTTCATTTTCAGTTCAACCTAGAAGAAACGATTTTTATAGCGAATCCGACAGCGAAATCTCTCGAAAAATGGTAGATTCAAGTAGGAGAAAGCTCGATGGAGTTGGACCTATTAATAGAGACGGTATGCCTCTGTCTCTGAGATCGGTAAGTTCGAATGACATTTCTAAAACAATATACGAAGGTTATTCGGTAGAAAAAGAAGGGAAGCAATGTTTTTCAGAAAAAATTACCAGCCTGTCAAATCTAATATTCTCGATCGAATTATTATTCAATTCTTCGATGTCCCAATTTTTGAAAAAAATTCTGCTGAGATGTTATAAAGGTGTCCCAGAATATAATCTTTTGAATCTGATAATCTATTCGAAATTATTCCACAACTTCTTAAATTACCGATTTTCTGATTACCCACCTCTGCTGAGGTACTCGTCCCTTAAATTGAAGAAAAAGAAATTATTTTAAACGAAATCCATTTCATTTCAGAAATGTTGATGAAATTTTGGAATTTCTTGAAAAACTGAATTTACGAAATAGCATTTCTCGTTTTTCAATTACGCGCTATATACGCTAACGGTGAACTTCCTCATTTCCTTATAATTTTGAAGGAGATTTTCGCAAATCTGATTGAACTTTCTTCTTGAATTTTATTCTTGTCGAATGTCAAAAACTGAACTAGTATCGATAAAAATGGATTCGAAGAGCGTAAGGTCTGGCCAGACATAAAAAAAAATCTATGAAAGAAAGGAAGAAGCTATCTGGTTTCACTCAAAATTTTGACTCCGAATGGAAAAACTTATAGAGAATTACAAGAAACTGTAGCTTCACTCTCAACAAGTACAAATAGTTCAAGCGCTTTCCCCAGAATATTCTCCGCTATAATACATTGGTATAGGTATTGATATTTAACCAACAAGAACAAGATGTCACTTTCGGGGTGATGGCATCAAAAAATTATATTTTTGAATAGATGAAAACCATCATGCCATCATTTATTCTCTACATCATCGGCAGTTCCAAGTCAACATTTGGACTAGATATGTTGGTCAATTTTTCGTTGTGCTGTGTTCCACCTCATTTGAATGGCGAAAGTTTCTTGAAATTTTTAAAAATACAATGCCATAATATATATATATATATATATATATATATATATATATATATATATATATATATATATATATATATATATATATATATATATATATATATATATATATTTGGGAAATATTCCATAAGCAACTCGGCAAATTACGTGGTTTGTTCATGCAGCACCTCATCTGTATCTATATTCATCATCGATAGATAGGCTAGTTTTCGACCAAGACCCAGGAACACCTAGATTGACTTGATTTCTGGGGCTACCTAAATGACCTTATCTATTACATCACGAATGAAGAGATATTACTCAGAAAAATATTGCATCACTCCAATGGAATAAGAACCTCTAACTCGTTCAACAATATTGTGCTCTCTCATTTAAAAGCCTAAAAATGCATCAGAGTTGAAGTTTCTCAGTTTGAACATTCAATGTAGATAAGCTTGACCGTTTTTGATCCAAATCCATTTCGAATGATAAATAAAAGAAATTTTTATTTACACTTATTAACTTATTCGTAACGCGTTTTCGACGAGACTGCACTAATATCAAGTGTCCATAACATGAATCTAGAATTTTACAAAGTTGGTCGAAACTATGATTTTCTAAAATTTTCACGATTTTAATATGTGATTTTACTTTATAAGACCCGAATGCAGACTAGCCAGTGGTGGAGCATCAATATTCGTATCCAACAACCTCTTTTCTCAAAGGTTTCAACTGACAACAAAAATAGAAGCAATCGCAGTGAATGTATAATGCCCAGAAAAAACAACCATCTGCAATATTTACGTACCACCAACCTACGATCTAAGCGAAGCCCAGCTCTGTGATCTGATTAACCAACTAACTGCTCCTTTCATTCTTATCGGCGACTTCAATGCCCATAACGTTATTTGGGGATCAGAATCAACATTCGGAAGAGGAAAAATAGTTGGGAGCACTATCAGTAGTAGCAACATATGCCTCCTGAATACAGGTTGCAGCACCCATTTCAACATTGCTACAGGTAAATTTTTGTCCATCCATCTTAGTTTCAGTGACCCTAGATCACTACCCTCACTGAATTGGCAAACCCTAGATGACATATACGATAGAGGCCACTATCCGATCTTGATATCAAACAACGCTCCCAAATCCACTGATTCAGTAATCAAATGGAGAACGAATGGAGCTCATTGGGAAAGTTTCCAAGCACATGTGACATCACAAACAGATAATCTCGAACTCTCGGATAACATCAACACAGCCACGCAACAATTTATAGAATGACTCATAATATCAGCAGGAAAACACGTAGGTAAATACGAAATGAAATCCTCCAAAGGATTAGTTCCGTGGTGGAACGATTCGTGTCAAGTCAGCGCCAAAAAAACCAAAAAGGCTATGAAGAAATACCGCAGAACATAGACACAAGAAGATCTCATCAACCTGAAAAGGCTGAGAGCACAATGTAAACGCACTGTGAAGGAAAGCAAGAAGCAATCCTGGAATAATTACTTAAGCACTATCACGGTAGATACCCCACCCACCCAAATTTGGACGAAGATAAAATACATGCAAGGGATAAAAACCATTTATTCCATACCTGCATTAAAGGAAAATGATGAAATTATTACTGACATACAAGAAATAGCGTCAGTTTTTTCTAAGGTAAAACCAAACGCAATAACAATCCCCGCATTGCTCCAAGGAGGCACCCAACCGTTTCTCCAAACACAAATGCCCTCGATCTTCCTTCCACAAAGATTGACCTACATAACGCAATTTCATTCAGTAAAAACTCTGCTACCCGGCCTGATGACATTCCTTTTGTTTTCTTGAAAAGTATTTCTAAAATCTCTCAAGAGAAGCTCCTTGGATTATACAACAAAATCTGGACAGAAAGAGACTTTCCAAAGCTCTGGCAACAATCTATTATTTTCAAAAATAGCGATAAGCTGCCAACACTACCTGAATCTTTCCGCCCAATTTCACTGACGTTCACAATGTGCAAGATCATGGAAACAAATGATAAATAAACGCCTACTATGGCATCTTGAAGAGCATCAATTCCTCGATCAACTACAGTTTAGCTTCAGACACGACAGCACGACATATAATCTCGTATCGCTCCAAACAGATATTGCCAACGCTGTTCCACTAGATATCGATAGAGCATTTGATACAACTTGGAGACCAATTATTTCCAACAAACTCAGTGAAATCAACCTGTCAGGCAATATGAAATCATTTCTAGAAAACTTTCTAACGAACAGAAGCTCAAGAGTACTCGCGAACGGCAAATTCTCTCAGCCATTCATTCTTGAGAACGGCTCAGTCGTGAGCACTACCCTGTTCATGCTAGCTATAAATGACATAGGCTCATCAGTTGAAGACCCAGTCTAAGATGTGATATACGCAGATGATATTATCCTGTACTGCTAAGGTGAAGTCATTTCATCAACAAGTGTCCTGCTCCAAAACACACTAAATAAAATGAATCAATGGGCAGGCTTTCTTTTCTCAACTGCCAAATCTAAGGTCATCACATTCGCCAAAAGAAACAACATCAACGATCCCGAGATAACTCTGAATGTCGAACAGTTACAAATAGTGGATCATCTGAAAATACAGGGGCTAACATTCGACAGACAACTCAGATGGAAAAGACACATAATGGAAACAAAGAAGAGTTGCATGAAGCGAACAAACATACTGAAGACCTTATCGTGCCATAAATGGGGAGCCAAAGAAGAAACTCTCTTAAAAATTTACAGAGGCGTCATACGCTTTAAACTTGATGACGCCAGCATAATGTACTCTTCTGAAAGTAATACGTTATTGAAAAACTTAGACACAGTTCACAACACCGCTCTTTGTATATGCCTTGGTGATTTAATAACAAGCTCCATGAAATCACTCTATTGCAAGGCACACGAACTCCCCCTAGCACTACGTCGAGAAGAACTGCTATTTTCATATGCTGCCTTGATATTGGCAAATCCACAGAACCCTATATACAACATCTTCAAACCGGTCGAAACGATTGCACGATATCCATCAAAAAAACCTAAAACAATTCCACAATCTCTTCTTGGAGATGTGAACCTACACAAGACAACCACCCATTTGAAAATGAACACTCCTCCATGAACAATAGTTTAACCTACAATAAACACCGAACTACTCGCACACAAAAGAAGGGACACTCCAATCACTCTAATACAACAAGCTTTTTAAGAACTGATTAACTCACAACTACTATTTACAGATGCATCTTAAGTTGATAGCGATGTTAGCTGCTCAGTAACCTCCTCCAACGATATCTTATCACAACATCGCCTTGCATCTCCTTACAGCATTCATGCTGGGGAACTGTGTGGTATCCTAAAAGCACTGGATCACATCACGGGCACAAACAAAAACACCGCAATCTGCACGGACTCACCAGCCTCAATAGAATTCATCGAAAATGTTTACTCTCGAAATTTCCCTGTGCAATAGATCCAAGAAGGAGCTACCAAGCTTCACACATCAAGAGACATACGAATTAGTATCATCTGGGTACCATCACATACAGGAATAATAGGCAATGAAAATGCCGATGAAGGCGCGAGAAAAGCTTTCGATTTGGACCTACCAATTCAGAATATTTTGCTCCTCAAAGACCTAAAAACTCACATGAAACACACTATTGAATTCAAATGGCATATTGTATAATATAACACCGTCGATAAATTTATATCAGCTACCTAAACTGACAAGAAGAGAAAAAATTGTTATCCGCCGCGTAAGAATCGGACATACACTTCTAACTCAAGGCTATCTGATGGACTCCATATTGTCATCAATGCAACAGCCCCCTCGCCGTGAAGCACGTCCTCACAATGCCCACAACACGCAAGAATCCGTCAGCAATACAACAGAAGCGACGATCTCAAAAAAACACCAGCCAACAACTTCAAGAATATAAATAGTTGTCTGAAAGAAAGTTCTACCAATATACATGTTACTACAACTACCGCAACTAAGTTTGTATACTTTAGTATTTATTTTACTTTTATTATTTTTCATATTCTGTTCCATGGTCTGATCAAAAACATGTTGGGCAACGCTAAATTTCTTAATACATTCGTATTTTGAATGTGCCTCATGTTCTTTTAATCTGGTTTCAATTGATCTTTTATTTTGGCCAACATACTTCTTTTCACAATCTTTATAATTATATATGCTCCATCTAACGCGTTAGGTTTGTCTTTTAAATTTCCCAGTAAGCTTTTCATGATGGAATTCTATTTTTATGTCAATTTTATGTTGATATTTTTAAATACTTTTTCTAACTTTGGTGTATCGCGGAGCGAAAGGTAACGAAACGAATTTCATTTTTCGTTTAAGCATGAGGAAGAATGGCATTTTTTCTTATACCTGTGTCTATTGATTAACTTATCGACTGAACTATCGTTATAACCATTCAAAGTACCTATATTCTTAGTAGAGGCTTTTCTTCCTGAAATCTTTCTTGATATAGAGGGAAACTAATTATTCTGTGAGCTACGAAATACAAATTACCCCCTATTTATTGTTGACAATGAAATGAGTCAGAAAGAATATACCTACTTGTATCAATGCTCTTTCTATGAACATCAAATATCAACAGAAAATTGGCATATAAATCAGATTCAACCTTGAAAAGCTTACTCAGAAACCCAAGAGGCAAAAGTAATGCGTTGGAGAAGAGTGACAAATATGAAATAAGTTGTAAAGATTGTAAAAAGAAATATGTTGGATAAACTGAAAGATCAATCAAAACTACTTGGAATAATATAAAGCTCATCTCAAATACAGACATACAAAAGAAAAACCAAGTATTGCTTAACATGCTTTTAATCAAGATCATACAATAGATTTTATGTAAAATTGATGGAAAATTTCAGAAACGCGAATATTCTGAACGCTGTTGAAAGTATATATATAATGAAATGTGAACATCTAGTAAACAAGGACGAGGGTTAGATTCCATTCAGTTTACTCTACATTTTGTTAGATCAACAGCACCCACTGATAGCTCGTTCAACAAATCAAGAGAATGATTCGTCGAAAGCGTCTAGTAGCAGAAATAGGTTAGGTATTAATGATCTCCTAATGATACCACCTCATTCGGTGAAACGCGCGTAGAGTTTCGTAATGAAGTTTAAATGAGGTGAATTTTGAATGTAAACTATCGATGACTTCAAATATAATTTTCTTTATACAGGAAGTGAGAGATGGAAATCAATCGAAGTGGTACAAGAAGATGTACGATACGATACACAAGCAGAAACCCTACAAAGGTGAGTTAATTCGTAAATGAAGAATTTGTGAACTGTTTTATTCACTTTAATTTGTTTACAGACGAATATGTCACTGTGCGCTACAAGCAGCGGAGAGGTATAATATCAAATTTTACACATTTTGCTTGCTTGCATCGCTTCAGTTGTTACTGCTATGCACTAGTTACCGCAAATATCATTCACCTGACTCTACACCCCATTTCAAGTGAAGGTGACGCGATACTAACAACTGCTTTGAAGTGTATAAGTTTTCAACAAAGCACTCATTTAATACGACAATTGTTGATAAGTCACTCAGAAATTGAGGAATATTACTTTCAGGAATAATATTGGATCTTGACACAATTTTTAGTTACATAAATAAGCTGTTTGTAATGGTCTAAGCTCCATTATATCTGTAAGACTATAGCGAAACTGAAAATCTAAATTTTCATTATCAAAATGGATAATTAATGTATTCGGTAAAATTGATGCGACATAGAAATGACACTGGTCAACATTAAAGAATTTTCCAGAGTGTTTTTATTGGTTTTCATTCAAATGAAGTATGGTGGATAGCAAAATAATACTACTACTGCTTTTTTTCTAGCAGATCTGTTTGAAAATTATTACAAAAGTATGATTTATCACACACTTCATTTGAAATAATTACTGCGGTTGAGGAAAAATTGAATTTTTGAACGAGGTTCATGTATTAGATTTCGACAAATACCTCAGCAGTAGTCAACCAACGTATGTCCCACTTTTCACCTTGATAAGGTTCTTCCATTATATGCATATTTTGATGATCACCTTGCCCCTCATTATCTCCAAGGTTTCTAGGAACTCGATCCAAATTAGACTTTAAGTAATGTAGTTCAATACACATGTTGCACCCAACATGTTTTAAACCAGACAACATATCTGAACTAAATATATTTTATGAAAACTCAAAACTAATTCTGAATAGTTTTCTGATTTATGATACACTCGGAAATTTTGAATCACTCAAGCGAAACATTTCCAGCTTCACTCAACAAGTTCTTTCCCGATTCGACAAAATTTAGGTCTTTTATCAGTTGTTTAATTCTCTGAGTGAATTTTGTGGTTACTATATGGTAATTAAGCATGATTGAAACACAAATGGAATGTTCCTACTACCAACAAATACACAAAATTAATAGATAATGTTACCCGATTTCGATTTCTCGTTTATCATCGGACATTATGAAAACCAAGTACAATATGACATGAAATACACACAACCAAAATATAGAAGCACCTGATATTTTGAATATTACCTCAGGTATTTTGGAAATAATCCTTTTTGAGATATTTCAATTGAAAAAAAAAATAAATTGAGGTTTATTTTAATAAAGAAACAAGTAGAAGATAAAAAGAGGTGTGTTTTTCTCGACCTCAGTAGCTTGTATTACCTCCTCTTACCCTGATGCAAGCCTAAACTCGTCTAGGCACGCTTTGGATTAGGTTTTCGACCACCTCTGGTGTAGTATTCTGCCACTCTTCTGTGGCAGCTTAGATGAGCTGTTGTGGGGTCGTTGGATTATCCTGGCGTAATCTGATTTTCCTTTTGAGATTATCCCTTAAATGTTCAATAGGAATTAGGTGTGGAAAGCAAGCTGACGAGTCCAAAATAGCGATTCTCTGTGTTTCAAGGTAATGTCGCGCGAGGTTGCTGGTATGCGGAGGAGCATTATCTTGAATAAAAGTGAAATTCTCACCTTGGGCACCTCATCAGAGTCTCGCTATGGGTTCCAGCACTAGGTTCACGTAATTTCTAGCCGTTACACTCTCAGGGAACGAAATCAGATCTGTTTTGCCTCCCAGCATAATGCCACCCTAAAATATCACACTGCCCCCTTGGTATTTCGGAATTTGTCTTGCTGCTCGGAGTCTATCTTGTCTTTCACGACCCCTTAAAACCCGAATCCGGCGCTCATCTGATCGAACACCAATTCTGGTCTCATCTGAAAAGAGAACATTTCGCCAATTCTCATTATTCCAATTTTGGTGCTCGATACATCAATTAAGTCTGTTAATTTTTTGTTGTCTGGTTAGCTCTGGAACTCTTAAGGGCCTTATGCTATATAAACCCCTTGAACGAAGTCTTTGACCTATCGTTTCTACTGATACACTGATGCCTGTTGCATCCAGAAATTGCCTTTGGAGTATGGGGTGCGACGCACTAGAGTCCCTTCTTTGGCACAAAAAGCGGTCTTGTTATTCAGAAGTGAATTTCCTACGACTTCTTCTAGGTCTTTTTTGCAGAGATTGTAGCTCCACGTATCGGGCGTAAGTTTTTAAAATCATCCCCTGTGATACCCCCATTGTGGCCGCTATATCCCTCTGTGTCGCCACTTCTTCAACGAGAGCAATTATTCGACCCCTCTGCACATCGGACAATCCAACGTAAGGCATTTTGAATTATAATTATAGGCTTTTTTAAATTTTGAAATTCACAGTTTCAAATCTCAGTGACGACTGAGTACAATATCCCGAACATGTGGTGATAATTTAATATTTCTTATCATACTATCCAGTTTTTTACAACGAAAAAATTCATTCTTCACAAGTAGTCAAATATCCATGGTTGAAATCAATTAATAATGTGAAATACCGAGTGTACTGTCCAAAATATGTTGAAGAAATGAATTTTTCGGTTTATAAGTACCAACGAATCCGAAAATTTCATCCCTTTAACTTATTTTGGACAGATACGTAAAAATGTCTCAAACAACCCTTCCAATTAGAAATCTTAAATTGTCATCGCTCTTATTCAATGCTACAAATTCTATAGAGAATTTAAAGAAATCAAAATTCTATTTATCTAGTCCAGACTGCAATAGTTTTTACATAGGCCAGACTGGTCGTTTCTTCGAAATTGAAAGAAGGTCAAGCTTCATTCATCGAAATTAAGCATGAATCAACATTAGCCAAAATGGCCACTCTTCTCCTAGTATTGATAAACTGAAAGCTCTGCACATCTCCGCAAATAGTACAATAACTGAATGACCTTGATTTAATTGAAATTTCAAATCATTTCTTAATGTTAATTTCAAGATAATGAACGCCAAGACTCACCTATGTAAATGCCAAATTTCCGATGTTTTCAAATAATAACTTTCTTCCAATAAATTGTGAACTTCATAGCTAATATCAGGTTTTTTCAAATCCAAATAATGATCTATTGATAATAGAGTGATCCAACGAAAACTTAACACCTCGATTTTCCAATTTTAAAAAGAAATATGGAGAATCGCTCGGACCCGTCGATTTCTGATTCAAGGGGAACAACTTTCCCGATTTTTTCATCCCCGTAACTTTAATTCCTTAACGGGAATGAGCACAACCCCCTGATTTTGAATAGGGATGAAGGCTGTTGCGATATCTCACTTTGAAGATCTTATGGAGTACTATCTAACTCTAAATTTTCGCTTCAAAATTTTCATCTTTAACAAAATGACAGCTAAAAAAGTGAATGACTACTTACTTTTGTGATTAGTTCATTAAGTGTTGAAAATGGGCACCATTCACGTCCATGCATTAAAGAACGCTGGTGTATGGCTAGCTTATGTTGAATTTACTTCGAGCTATGCAATGTTTTTATTTATTCGTTAATTTTTTGTTCGAAAAAGTAAACAGACCATGTGTGATTGCAAATTTGTAGTAGGATTAAAATGGTTTGTTTGTTTGTTTTTCCTTTAACGTGCTCTATTTCTGCCTTTCGGCTAATGACACGCCGGGGAATTCTGTCACCTCACTAACCCAGGAATTTTGCCGAACCCCTCTCGTGTCGAGGGAAGGGATCTTTAATGTCCAACACATCTCTGTTAGACAGGACCGACAGCTTTACATCTCCTCCGAAAGATGGACACTCAAGCGATTCCCAGAATCCGAAAAATCGCACCGACTTTGTGGGGATTGAACCCAGGTAACTCTGCGTAGGAGACGAGAATCATATCCCATACGCCACCGAGCCGGCTGATTAAAATGGTGTATTCCGTAAAAGAAAGTGTGGAAATGATAAAATTATTTTCAGCAATGACTCTGCGCGATTAACAGCGGCTTTTTTTAACGACTGATATCCTGTAAAAAATGTATCTGCTGCTTAAGTTGTGCAACTGGTTGCTAAATTGGACGCTACTGGTTCTGTCGGCAACAAAAAAAGGATGTTTGAAGGACACTAAGCGAGGAAAGTGGCTATCTTAGGACACGTAGCGATGGATCTGACCCTTAGTACTAGGAAATTATGTATCTAGTGTTTCACGCACAACAATCAAGAGAACTTGAAAAAAACATAAGTTTCATCCCTTCAAGATACGATTGGTTCAGGAACTGAATGAGGATGATTTTGATCACCGACTCATATTCTGTGAAGTGGTCACTGAAATTATTAACAATAATCCAAACTACATGTTCAATATCTGTTTTTCGGATGAGTTTTCATTTTACACTGTAAACAGGCATAACTGTCGGTACTGGTCACATGAAAATCCAAGATTATTTCGTGAAGAGCATACGCAGCATCCTCAAAAGTTAAATCTCTGGGAGGGTATTTATGGAAATCACATCATCAGCCCTTTTTTCAAACCCCGTAATATCACTGGCCATATTTATGTAGAACTATTACCGAAGCCTATTTATCCAGCTCTCGTGCAAGTAGTGAAGAATGAAGGAGACCATGAAACGATCATTTTTCAACAAGATGGCGCACCACCTCATTTCGTTCAACCTGTTCGTCAGTTCTTAGATGAAAATTTTCCTCAGGCCTGGATTGGAAGAAGCGGACATATTGATTGGCCACTTAGATCACCTGATCTGGCGCCACTGTTTTATTTTCTAGGGGGTCACCTGAAATCTAAGATTTTCGCTACCCAACCTGAGTTACTGGATGATTTTCGAAATCAGATCATTAATGAATGCCGCCAAATTGAACCAGAAATGTTTAGTAATATACGTAAACGATTTGATCAAAACTTATAATACTGCATGGAAGTAAATGGTGCCCATTTTCAGCACTTAGTGAACTAATCACACCTAATCCCTATTCAAAATCAGGGGGTTGTGCTCACCCCCGTTAAGGAATTGAAATTACGGGGATGAAAAAATCGGAAAAGTTGTTCCCCCTCGAATCAGAAATCGACGGGTCAGAGCAATTCCCCATATTTTCATTTTAAAACAGGAAAATCTTGTTGTTAAGTTTTCGTTGAATCACCCTGTATATTTCATGTCACTTTGTACTTCGTTTACATACTGTCCGCTGATGATCGAGAGTTCGAAACCGCGGTAACAGTGATCTGTTAATTCAATGTATTTTTTGGTAGTAAAACATAGCGGAAATTTTCCATTTCTGTTTTAGTTAATCAATTTTTGGTCCTTCGAAAATTTTGAACAAAATTTTGCTTATTTTCTCAACATAAAGTTCCTGATATTTTCAAAACAACAAAACAACATTCAGAAGAACCATAAATCTTACCTTGCTTTGAAATATGTAAACAAATTCTGAATCATCTCATTGTTAAAAAATATGTGCCTAGTTATTTTTATGCTTTTACGAGATCGTTGATAAAAATTGGAATAATCGAATAGAAATTGACCTTCCGCCTTATTGGATCTGATAACGCGATAAATAGGTATACACAGTTCCCTCGCTTTATTCCACATTATTCGGTTGTTTGACATTATGTGGTGCGAATGAACAATTCTCTCAATAAATAGTGTACTGTGAGTGAAGTGTTTTCAAAAGGTGATAATTTTTTTCAATTATGACGAATATTTTGGAGTTTTATGTTTTTTCAATACAATACAATTAGAAAAATATGATACTTTAAAAATAAATACGAATACATTCACTGCAATTCATTGAAGGGAATGGGTATAAGGAAATATGAACGGAAATTAGACTTACTGCAAGACTGAGATTAATTTCAATTCAAACCATTCTGTCACTATTGTTGAATGCAAATTCAGGTTTGTCTTTTTTTTTCAAGAAGTAATCTGAGCCAGAACAACGCTTGCAACAAGTCAATAATGAAAACTATACAATAATTCTTTAAAAAAAATTGTTTGTACTTACAAGTGAGACAGGGTTTTTCGTCGGGATTTGCTCCTGTTATCATGGATCATATGAAAGATAATGTATTTACTAACCAAGAGTTATGGATTAAATTTTATTTATTACATTATTATTGTAATCCAATGATTTAACTTCTTGAAATTTCGTGTATATCGCTGAAAGTCTTAGTAAAATATTATTTGATAAATAACAAATTTTTCCCAATTCTTGCACGCTGAAACTATTATAGTTAATGGTTAACATGATATTGAAATGAATAAAAGAAGTCAGATTTCTGTAACATGGAGTATTAAACGTCAGGTACTCATGGGAACATGAAAAAAGAAGTAAACTTCTGTAATTTCCTTCTAGTTGAAACTCTGTTAGATGGTACTTTGCATTATGTTTCGAATAAAACAAGACGCAGCTCGATGTACGCCGATGAAAAACCCCCTCAGCTCAAGCATTGAAACTAGTGGTGCTGAAACTAGGCATAGTAGTCTTTTCATATACTCCAGCAGCTATTTTTTGATTTTTGAAAAAATTTCATCTAACATCTTTGTGCAAAATCTTAATTGACCAAATTAGTAGAAAATGTTCCGAGTTAAAAATATGCAAACATTTTTCGTGTATCTTGAGATCAATAATTGATTGAATAAATAAATGAATTATCAGGAAAAACACATTTTTGAACCATTGTTCTTTTCAGTTCAATAATTGTCTGAAATTTTTTCGAGATAAGGTCAAAATGTTGTTACCTTCATCACAAACATAAAAATTTAATTCCATTAATAGACCCATGGCTCTTCGAAATAATCACTTCATATTAGTTTTATCGTACTTCAGAATAATCCAAATATTATCTTACAAACCTTATTCGCACAAAGAAGAAGATCCATTATTCTTTTAATCGATTTCTGCTAATATTTTTCAAGTAAACATTCTCGGAGTAGATTTCAATAATAATCCGTCATCATATGAATATCCTATTTTCCTTGCTATCTATTTCCTTAACTGATGTATCCTCATTTCTTGTTCTCTGACTATGTAATAGATGATTTATTGAAAATAAGAAAGAGATTTTGCAAACTCAAAAACTATAATAAATAAGAACTCATTTCTCTAACATTGTTCTCAAAATTCATTAACAATTCACGCATACACCTTGAATCTGGGTGACCATAATTCAGAATTTTGACTTGCGCCACTAATCTTAATCTGAAAATGCAACACAATATCGCAAATTTTCATCAAAATAACAGAATGAACTGTAAATTTGAAAGTTCTTCACATTAAGAAAAGAGTCGAAATTTCAAAATGAAAAATTCTTTCAATAGATCTAGTCTCTCTAATCACTGGGTAAAACGTTGTTACTTAATACCTAAACAAGTGAAGAAAAATTGATATATACTTCGAGTTTCATCCCATTTTCAGAAACTAGGTGGAATTTAATTCATTAAAATGTCATTAATACCTGAGAAAGAAAAGAGAGAAGTGGAGACAAACGAGAATCAATCTGGTCCATAGTTATTAGTAGATTATGCTTGAGAGCTGATGAAATCTCTACAAATTCTGATAAATCTCTTGCTCTTGTTAACTGAATCAAAATTTTGAATTTTTGAGAAATCTAAGAAATGTCTATACAATGTTTTAAGAAATCAGTTTTCAATTTCTTATGAATAATTGATGTATCAAGTCGATCTTTGTTATTGACCAAGACTGAAGAATAGATTTTTCATATTTGTACATAGGTATTGTGTTCATTCTGTAGATCAACTTCATATAGATGTATTAAAATAATATTCTAATGATTATCCTGTTTTTTATATGTCAAACTGGTCGTTCCATCCATATTAGAGTAAATGAGCATACAAAGTCAATAATTCATAATAAATTAACAACCGGTTTTCAAAAACATTATAAGAAGGAAAACCCTCTTTTAGATTTCGCAAAATAACAAATTTCACATTTCGATTTATCAGAATTCGCTCACAAGCATGATATACCAATTACTAACGACCAGCTTGAGTTTCCATTTCTATCATCAGTTTATGATAAACGACATTGTAATAATTTTATTCCCAAAACCATATGTCAAACATATTTTCATTCATTATGTATTCTGAAACTTTTTCTTCAATTGTTTAAAATCATTTCATTTTCAAGAAAAAATCCTTGCTGAAAGCCTTATAAAATTGCAGATTTTTATTTTTTCCATCAATTAGGACCTCAAACTCCATTATGAATGCACTTTTTCTAGCTTCTTCATAAGAAGAATCACGATTTGCAATATCGCGTGAACAAGAGCTGATCGAGCAAAACGATGGTCATTTCCACTTTAAACTTGCCACAAAAATATGGCCGTTGAACCGAAACAAACTGCTTTTTCATCCAGCGTAGCTTAATCAGAAGATTGAAAATAAAATTAAGAATGAAAGAAGTCAACGAATAAATTGAGACTTTTTTCTTCAACAATTAGGTACATTTTTTTTATAGATGTTTTGATCAACTTAAGATACGGAGATCTAGAAGTAGACGTTGTTGTCGTTGAAACCCTGTGGAGACGAAGTAGTGAAGCGTCTATTGGAATCACTACGGTACAGCTGAAAAACGTTCATTTCAGTTGGTGCAACCACGTATATTCCACCTAAATCGCACTTGCACAATGTTTCTTCACTTCTTCAGTTTCTAGGCCTGTGTGACTTGCTAATAAATTTTGGGGACAATGTTAAAGAAATAATTTCACGTTACTATCTGCCAGATGACATAATCCTGAACAGCTCAATAGTTCTACTACTATATAGGTTTTTCATCTCACCATCTCTCTTCACTGCTTCATATGGTGCACAAAGGTTCAAGATAAATATCCTGGTTTCAATTTACTCTGAAATCTTGACTCAATGAACGTTGTTTGACTCAGAACTTGATCATAAGTATTGAAGTTTTTTCTGAAACCGCCTTTCGAATTAAACAAAGCTTCATCAATAATTGGTTGTAATCTTTCATATAGAAATCTCTCTAATAATGGGAGAAACGGGAAATAGACTTATGGAAAAGCTATACGGATTTCCTGAATTTTTACCTGGTTTCATTATTGATCTTGCCTGGTCTTTTCTAGAAGCTCGGGAATATTAACTGAAAGCAAATCATTATAAAAAAGACAAAATCGAACGTAAAGCGTTTTTTTCCCAAATGTGAAATGATCTTTTCAGCCTCTTGAGCTCGCTGGCGAAGCATTCTGAAATTTTAACCTTCTAAACGTCATTTTCCAGCTTTGCTACGTAAATGCGGTTGTTTGAAAACTAATGGCTTAAAAATATTTTCATAAAGTTTAAATCATAATTACTCGCTATAATTAGATACATATTTCAGTCCCTTCATTTAACTTCTTCAATATACATAATAGTATGTCACAACTTGAGGGGGTACGGCTACGTGCAATTTGAAGAAAAAAAGTTCATATTAACATAGGTCCGCAGAAGGTTCGTTACGGAGCTAAAGGGTGTTGAAATTTCCGAAGGAATGTTTATTCTTCAAAACTCCTGCAGTTTTTGAGATATTCAGCACAAATTTGGAATGCAAGCTATTTTTTACAGCCTCCATCATTACACGTCCTAAATTTCAACTAGAATCTACGAGGTGTTTTCTTTTTCCCTCTCAAACTTTTTTGCAGTACTCCACTGATCAGCGCACAATCAATTTTCGTCATCTTCGTTGAGTTGAAACTTTTTTGACACTTTCGTATCACAAACCGTTCTCGAGCAAAAATTTATTAAACGATTGTATGCATTCACTGAATTGAAAGCACTTCAAATTAAAAAAATGACTAGTAGGCTTTGATTTTATCCATTTATTTATTTATTTTGACAGCTGCTAAAGTTGAACCAGTATCTGCTCGGATTGTTTATTAAATTAACGATTAGTTTTAAGACTTTTGAAGTTATTGTAAGAAAAAATGGCTAATTTTACTAACGCCGAATTGGCTGATATCCATTACATGTACGGCTGACGGAAACACAACAGGAGCTAGACGATTATATCAGGTGCGCTTTCGAAATCGAGTAACAACAGACAGGCGAACATTTTCAAATATCCTTAGAAGGTCGAGGGAAACTGGTGCTTTTACTTCAAATAATCATTTAAAAGGTGCAACTCAAACTATGAGAACTCCAGATATTGAGGAAGCAGTTTTTAATTGTATTGATTTGAATCCTCATGAGAGTACAAGTAAAATTGGAAATCAGTTGAATATTTCTAGTTTGGAGGATTCTCCACGATTTTTTTATTGTACCCGTTTCATATTCAATGCGTTCAAACTCTACTTCCTCGAGATTTTCCTTCAAGACTGAATTTCTGCCGATAGTTCTTAGATAAAATTAGAGAAAATGCTCATTTTGATAGTGAAGTAATGTTCACAGACGAAGCTAACTTTTCGAGAACTACTATCACAAATTTTCACAATAATCATTATTGGGCTGAGGAAAACCCCCATTTGATTGAAGAATCTCATCATCAAGAACAATTAACACTGAATGTCTAGGTCGGAATAATAGGAAATTATTTGATTGGGCCATTTCTTTTTGCCTAACAGACTAAACAGTCCCGCTTATCGGCAATTTCTTGATTTTCTCTATTGATCGAGGACGTGCCATAATACATTCAACAACCGATGGATTTAAATTGTTTAGACTTTTTGTTATGGGGATACCTCAAAAATTTAGTTTATACTACTCCAGTTAACACTGTAGAAAAATCGAGAAATTAAATAATAACCTCTTGTGACACGATAAGAAATACCCCAGGAATATTTTAAAGAGTGCGTGATAATATGCGAAGAAGGACAAAGGCCTGTATTCTTGCTGGTGGAAGACACTTCCAGCAATTTATTTAGTTTTTAATTGTTCCTTTTTTCAGTTTGATATTGAATAAGTATAAGTTGAGTCTCTGAAGACGAGCTATCAAAATAAGAGCAAATTTTGGGCATACCTATCGAGTATTTCTATTTTTTTTTTATTGAGCGAATAACAAAATTCAAATTCAATAATTTTTCACTCGAAAACGGTTAGAGATACGAAAGAATTACAAGTGTCAAAGAAGTTTCTAAATTGAACGAAGATGACGAAAATTGATTGAACGCTGATCAGTGGCGTACTGCACAAAAGTTTGACAGGGCAAAAGGAGACATGGCCTCGGAAAAGAAAACACCTTGTGAATTTCAGTTAAAATCTAGAACTTCTGATGATGGAGGCTGTAAAAAATAGCTTGCATTTCAAATTTGGGCGGAATATCCCAAAAACTGCAGGAGTTTTGAAGAAAAAAACAATTTTTCCGAAAATTTCAACGCCCTGTAGCTCCGTAACGAGGCTTTTGAGGACTTACGTTCATATAAACTTTTTTTCTCAAAATCGCACGTAGATTTACCCCCTCAAGTTGTGACATACTATTATGTAACTACATGTTTATTCAACTCTTAGGAAAATCTAATCCTATAAATATTCCCTTTATAGGGTTTTCAATAAAAGCGGAGAAATAACAACATTTTAGTGTAATAATACTTTAACAAAAGATATTTTTCGTTTAGGCCGGTGGACGTTTCCTTCATCTCCTTGTTAAATATTCTTTGAGCTTATAATATGGATTCAAATTCTTCGAATTAATTTTGTTTTCAAATTGACAGCCCAGTATCCGTACATAACCGGATACCTTTCGGAACCTGAACCAGGCGCATACGACAGTGACCATATGGATCATAAATACGCGACATTGGACAGACGGAGAACGCCGATAAGCGAGAAAGAGAACTTCGCTACATCCACAATGCCGAGAAGCGCCCCTCTGAAGTAGGTACTTCCTAGGATAGTTTTAAATCTGAAAATAATTCATACAGAAGAATATTTGTTTCATCAATCATATCTTGGTTAAGATATGATTGATGGTTAAGATATGATTGATGGTTAAAATATGTGATACTGGGTAAAGAGTAATTCGAGCCGTAAATAGTACTGTTAAATTTTGAATGGTCTCATATAAGAGAGTATCAGTTCAATAACTAAGGAAGTATTGAAAGATTTAATATGAAATTAAAGCTAAAATTCCAAATTTTGAATTACCGAAAAAATATTTCTAATTAATTCCAGGATGTCGTCCTCTTCTGATTTCGTTCATCACACCCTTGGATCGAAACAGAACCCAGGAAGAATTGAGAATTACACACCCGGACATTCGTCAATATCTGATCAGGAATCCAAAAAGGTAATGTAAAATTTAAACTTTTCCGATTTGTTTGAACTACATAAATGAAGATTCTTCAAAATGCTGCCACGTGTATCACAATCCAGCATTTGCAAGTGCGAAATACTTTATTATGTAGGAATCTATAACTTTTATTTTTGATTCATCTATTGAATGTATTTGTATATAGTGTTTCAATGAGAGAACATATAAGGAAAAGATTATTGATTAATAAAATTACAAATTTGCTATGTGTTATTGTCATTATATTGATAGATAGACAAATAGTTATGAATTTTTACCTACTTACTTCATCTTCGATGAATATTATATTGTACTAGACAACTATATATATCTTTTGTTACTACATTCCTTTAGAGCAGGATTTAAAACACTCCTACTAGAAAATAATCTTACATATACCATTTCACATTGACTTGACAACTCTTAATATGCTCTACATCATTTTTAACTGAAATTATCTCACTACAAAACATAATTCCAGTACAGAATTATATATTATAAATACCTCAAAAAGCCTAGGAACACTTACCAATATCTTTAAAATATGAATTTGATGATTCGAATTTATAGAAATCTTTCGGTTTTTGTTAGGATGTATTGTATATAATGTATCTTCAAGAAAACAAAATAATATTTGACTTCTCCAAAGCACCTATTATAAAAAAAAATTTGAAATTTGAAAATGACTAAATTTGGTAAAACACAAAAAAAAATCCTGAACTAATATCTTCGAAACGATATGGAAGCACTTATATTTTTCAGTACCCACAAGTTCCAACTCTGTTATTAATGACACTTCAGCATCGTCGCGGCATGCTCAATACTAAATTGTCTATTACATTTTGGCCTAAGTCATTCCAAGCCCCCTGAACTGCTAATCGAAGCTCCTGTTCATGATGGAAGACGTTTTGACGCAGGAGATTTCTTTTTAGGGTGTCCCACACATTCTCGATGGGATTCAAATCTGGGGAGTAGGATGGCCACGGTAGAGGATCGACATCATTCTCTTCAAGAACGTTCAAGACAACTCTTGCACGATGAGTAGGGGCATTATCTTGTTGGAAGAGTAGATTTTGACCCATTGTTTGGAGATACGGTACCACTACAGGTAAAACTATCTCATTTGCGTAAGAATTTCCCGTGAGGTTGTTCTGTATAAAAACGAGGTTAGTTCTTCCACCAAGGCGTATATCACCCCAAAACATCACTGATCCGCCTCCCTGTCTAACAACTTGTCGAGCATGCTGAAGACGGTTTTGCTTTCCAGGTTCCCTCCATATTCGAATTCTTCCCGAATCGGGATAATAACTAAATCTAGATTCATCACTGAAAAGAACTGTGGTCCACCTCTCTTGATCCCAGTTTACGTGTTCTTGGCACCAAGCTAAACGACCTATATGGCGTTCTTCTACGCTACCTGTTTCATTGAAACGCGACCATAAATGGTTTATGATACTTGGGCTACTTCCCAGAACCCTGGATACTTCCCGTCGTGAGCTCCCAGCTTGGAGCATGCCAACGGCTCGTAACATTTCTTCTCTAGTCAAATGTCGTCTATCCATGGTCGAGTCACAAAACTAGAATCTTTTATTTGTGCTTACAACAGAAACAAAGTGCCAACTAACTGATTTCAAACACTGAATACATGAAATGATTATAAAGCAGCTTCGCATCTGCTGCATTTTTAGTTTTTCATGAAAAAAACTGAAATTTGTTGCGGCACTCCACATAATTTGGTGAGAAATTGATGCAGGAGTTCCTTTCTTGAAAAAAATCATCCATATTGATCGTTTTGGATACGATATATCGATATTCAAGTGTTCCCTAGACTTTTTTGAGGGGTTTATAATTCAATTTCATATATTAAGGGCTTCAAAAAAGAATTTTATTGTAACAAAATTCGAGTATATATAAATCTCAGAATTTGCACTTCTGTTTTAACAACAAAATGATGAAAATTGAATATTTATTTGGAAAGAATCTTATTCAACAGAAAGACTAACTGATTGCATAGAAAATATACTTCAAGTTGTGATGATCATATCAGATATTTGCACATAACTCCTGAAACGTCAACATTTCCACTAAATCACGACCAATCACAAAGTATTACTTTCTGAAATATTTTTTGATGGAAGCTTTATGTGATTTATGTCTAATCTGTAGACTTAACAAGCAAGTAAACTTGCTCGTACGTGTTCTAGGTTTAATATACAATCTATTTCTATATATTTTCTGATCATCTCAAAATTCTCAAACCAACCACTCTGTATATTTCTTATTCCGTAGTAAATGCAAAAAATTGTCGAAACACGTCCAATGATTTTGTTTGGGGGCGTCTTCTGACGAATATTTGAGGTTTTAACGAGCTACCTCCTAAGAGGGGGAACTTCAAGATCGAACGAGGCAAAGCGATACCACATTTGAAAGCTCTTCGAGCCTCTTTACAATGGTGTTTGGGAAAAGTAATTTTTACGAGCAAAAAATCATTCTTCATTTCAAACAAGCCACCTCGAATATTTTGGCTACGAACGTTGAGAACAAGAAAAAAACGAAACAATTTTTATAATGAAGCAAAACCTTTCGAGGATAGTTAAATAACTCCTCAATTAAATCGTCAAACATGCCTGCGTGGAGTTATACACCTAACCACAATTCGCTGGCGTAGATCGTCTCAGATTGAATCGTAAAAATTTTCTACCTAAGATGTTCCCACAAGAATAAGCCTAAAGGGTTCAGGTCAGGAGTACAGGCAGGCCACTAAATAGGACCTCTTCTTCAAATCCAACGAAGAGGATGATGCAAATTGTGGTATTACCAAACTGGTGGAGCGTTTTGAAGGGGAGTTCCATCTTTTTGAAAATGCAATTGCTATTCGAATATTAGGGGATCGTTTTCTAGTTTTACCGTTATCAATGGATCAGTGGCATTTTTCTAACATATCAAAATGAATTTCGCGGTTTAAATTACCAGGAATAAAGTTAGATGGTCTCTCGCTCCAAAATCTACAATTATGCTGATTAACTGCTCCATGAGGTGAAAAAATGCATTCGTCAGAAAATCAAAGCTTGTACAAAAAAATGCGGGTTATTGTTGATATGCAAAACGTTCGCTTTCGATACAAGTCATCATAATTTAATTCGATTTTCTACGGCTGGAACTTGTATTCATTTAAAATTCCCGAAACGTTAGATTGGATAACACCCGAAGCTGCAGAAATTTATCGTACAGGTTGCGTGTTTGACGTATATTGGACATATCCCAAAACCCTTCAGCTGCTGCTTCATTATTAACAATTCAAATGGGTAACCTCTTTTTTCCATTACTGAACCCGTCTCAATAAATTTTATATCAGTTCCATATTGTTCCTTTGAGGAAAGGATGTTCAAGATGGTTTTGGTTACATATCCTTGCAGCCACTCAGGCAAAACTTTGATTTTGGTAATGCAGGCTTACAAGCCCAACACGTTCTTGCACCATAATTATTTTCAAAATTCTTACGACATCAGCAAAGTAATAACGGAATGATTCAATTACAATGCATCAAATTTTCGAAAAAATATGTTATCAAAAAACACCTTGCTTCTAAGAACAAAAAATTGAGTCAAAAAAATTTTTTTCTTTCATTTTTCTTTATTTTTACATACATAGTTTGACCTCCTAAGATAATTCAATGTGTGTTACACTAGCTGCTTGAAAATGTCCAAATTGTAGCACATTAGCCCTGTAAATAAAGGAATTCTTATGGAGAGAGGTACGTGGGTAGTTAGTGAAGAGAAATTACGATCCAAATTGAAAAACAAAATAAATTTGATTTGTTTTCCGTTTCTGCGATAATCTTGAAAATATTCAAGGTAGTTCATTTCAGATGATAAATGATTCTTTGTGAAAAATATTTCTCATACACCGTTGTGAAGAGGCTTCAAAGAGCTTTCAAGTGAGGTATCGCTCGACCCCTTTGCCTGATTCAATTTTAAATGGTTGGAATGCCCTCTTTCAGTAGGTAACTCTTTAAAACCTCATGTATACGTGAAAATGTATGTCTCAAATGAAATAATTCGTTGTGTTTCAGCAGACTTTGGAACATCCTTTCAGATTATTGTTAAGATGAGGTTTTTTCCATCAAAGTAATGACAATACCACATGTTGATTTCCATATTTTACTAATTGCATATGAACTTTCACACAGTTGGGACGTCCATCTAATACTTATTTAAACAAATAGTTTTAGGAAATGTATAAAGAATGTAGAATACTTGTGTTTGTTTAGAATAGTATCACTTATTCATCTGCTTACGTTTGCTTAATGAAACAATTTTTTTCTAGTGGTGGGACGAAGTCATGGACATTTTCGATGGGGTACGATAATTTTTTCAATATATTTTCTACCCAATCTGGATTTTATTACTTTTGGTGGATAGAATGAAAATGAAATTTCCTCTGCTTTATTAAAAATATTTTCATAATATCAGAACCACAGCTATTCAATTATTTCATGTTGAAATTGAAATGTTTTGATGTATGTAACCATAAACCGCTGTAAATATTTACAGCAATGTTGTCATAGACTAAAATATATATTGAGCATTCCTCAATATTCATTATGAAGTAATAAAAAGTGGTTATCGAATTGCATATTAGATACTGCAGCTATTCTTTCCAATAAAATTAAGATCGAATGCATCAGCTGTTTATTGTGTTTGAATAGTTTGTGTATTGAAAATCTCCTTTAAACACCTTGGTACTATAAAGTTTATTTGTCGTTTCCTTACATTTTAATTAGAAAAAGGCCATTTTCTCTGCTACTGAAATGTCTTCTTGATTCGCCTATTCGAAGCATTAATTTAATGCAGTTCGAATCAATAAGTGGTTTCGTTGCAACTGCTTGCGATTACTCTAATACTTCGTAGTTTCCCCTGCTAGTTTCGTTCAATATTTATTTTACTCTGTCTTCATCAATTAACTGATCCTGATCTCTATGATGGAAAATATGGGAAATAATCTACAGACTTGTAATCCAAATCTTGACCAGAAGTGTCCTTGGTCTGAATAATGAGGCCACCAAAGAAAACAAAGGTTTACTTATGATATTTTTTGAAAGGTTTTAAATATTGTTCATTCTAAAACAATTCCTTGCTTACCTAAAATTTTGAGTGTTTTTATAGGTCTCTCTAATATTCTGAATCATGATTTGATTCTTCATTTGAATGCAGCTATAGAGAATAGTGAAATTTCAATCAAGAGACTGCAAATCTTACGGATGCACTGGTACATTATCGAGTCAATCACTTTGAAAATATTGCTAGTGATATTCAAGCACTTTTTCGACCTAAGTACTGAACTGGTAAAGTTTTCATTAATGCAAATACACATAGCCTCTATACTTACTAACAAACACCAGAGTTAGTTTGTGTTTCGGATCGTTCGCATATGACATAAATGTAAGCCTTTAATTCGATACCTTTTAACCTGATGTTTTCTGACCTACACGTAGAAGTTTAAGCTGGCAATATCTTCCAAGAAAATCCTGAGGGTATAGTTCCGTAGATGGCAGAACGAGAAAGTGAACAATTTATAGTGAAATATGTGGAAACAAACTTCCTGAGCACAAAAATAATATTCGTTTTTTCGGGAAATGTACCGTTTTTGAAAAAACGGGAAATTAATTTCGAATATAGTTACTTTTTGACTAGCATTTATCTGCATATAAAAATGGTATACCCACGGTTGTTTGAAGCAATTCTTCAGAATATTCAAATTTCTAATATTATACGAATTGAACTATTATCGAAAACTTATTTTTCCATTCAAAGCGTAATGTTAATACGTGTTTATTTTCCACTCCTAAAATGTTGTAAATGAACTGCATCCATCTTTAAAATTTCATAGAACATAGAACGGTGATTTTCGGTACTGATCGATACATAGATCGGAGTCACAGAATTCCGCAATTGCCAGATTGTAATAATTATTCAAAATTTCAAAGAATTCTTAGAGAAATATTGAAATTGGAAAATTATTATGTCTAATTTGCTGTACAACATGGTTAGGTTAGTAGGTTACGTAAGATTAGGTATATTAGGTTAGGTTAGGTAGGTTAGGTAAGGAGGTATCCAAATCAAGATTAACAGGACTCTGGACCTGATAAAAGGGTTCATGACCGATAAAGGGCTGGAGAAACGACCGGGATGGGATTATTGATGGGACCGAGGTCAGCGGGCGAACCGCGAATAATACTGTGGAGACAAAAATTTATAGCGAGAAACGGGGTCAACTACCTAGGGATAGTCCTGGGCAAGAGTCCAGGCGAAGTTTTCCACCAAAGAATCGGCAAAACCGGAGACGATGGGTGCAAGACGTGTGGCGTGTTGGATAGCGTGCAACACATGGTGTCAAGCTAAGTAAATGGATCACTAAAAAAGGAAAGCTGAAGGACATCCTTGGTGGTGTCTGGGAGTGCCAGGAATTGGTCCCCGAAATGCTCCGAGATGAACGGAAATGGACGGAGGGTTTCAGTGTGATTACCAACGCGATGGTAAGAAAGGAGATAAAGGACCGAGAACAGCAGAAAGAGAATGTATTGTAGATGAGATTCCCCTCGTAGCAATGGAAATGCCATATCGGCCTAGTTAGTTCTGCGATGGGCAAATACGGATACTGCAGGCAGGAGAGAGGGAGGTTATGTTTAGTGTGTGTGAGTTCCACAGTCCTCACTGCATTGCACTACCCTCTGCGGGGGTGGTCTAGTAGATGTTCCCCCTTCGTCTTGGGCGAAGAAAAAGGTTAGGTTGACCTGTTTAAGTTACGTAGAATGGGTTAGTTGTAATTCATTATGATAGGTTCGGTTAGGTTGCGCTTCGCTATAGAACATGGTTGTGTCAGGTTAGTTTGAAAGATTTAACTTCAACATTAGTAGTAATAATTTTTCCATTGAATGCTGAGTATCCTAACAGTTCCAAACTATCACCCAAAATCACAGGTAAGATGGGTGAAAATCTGCTTCTTCCAACAATTTTTTCTTCTATTATTTTGGACAAATTTTAAAATCTGACAACTCTGATAAACTATCGATCTACCTGTCAATTCATAACAAAATTCACCGAGTTCTATGAAAACTTTCGGATTGATGACTATTTGTTTACATAATTTTATGAGTGGAACAAATTACATATATTTTCAATATTTTGTGAATTGAAATATGTTGTTTTCATATTTTTCTATTTTTATATGACTCAAAATTGATATTCTTTGTAATTAACTCAAATAAACGTAAGTAAACCTTTTTTATATAGTTAAATGTTCATTTAAAAGTACCTTCATTACACAGAATTACGAAAATGTTTAAGAATTTTTTTCATAGATCGGTTCATTCGCCGGAAAAACGATTATCATTTTCGACTTCAGGGGGTCCTTTTACCCTAAAAAACGTTCAAAATATTCAAATTACTGTTCTGCCGTATACGAAACCGCTACCAATCCTGATTCAATTGCGTTTATCCTTGATCCTAATTCGAGTCCTTTTCACTTATTATGTCCATGAAGTTGTGCTAGAATTGTTTCATAACTTCTTCATTATTCGATAGGTTTCAATTTTCTACAGCTAATTTTAGTTTGTTAGTTTTGGAATTCGTCAACCCATCCTCTATTACCAACAAGCTCTCCAAAACTAACATAACACCACGTTTCATCACAAATAATAATATCTTCAAGCAAATCTTCATCATTATGGCATTTCCAAATTGTCCTGAGAGATTTCAATGCGACATTTTTTCTTCTCATCCGTCATTTTTTTAATGAATTTGGCAGACCGACAATAATATTTTTTATTTATTGCACGTCGCATATGTTCGATGTTGATCTTTGAACCATTTATACCTTTCCCATGCTCTCGTTCACAAATGCTGTCTTCATCGTAGTTTCCACACAACTCCTTCCAAGTTTAAAACACAATTTCACACAAATACATTGTTCCCATTTTTCCGTCATGCTTTGCAAGGAGAAAATACGACGAACCCTAGAAACTATTGCACAACGTTACCATCCTAAGGCCGCAAACAAACGCCTATAGAAAGTTCATTAAGACTAATTACGTACGCGTAATACAATCGTCGCCTTGACATTCTGGCACGGAGATATGTCGGGTACTTTTGCGGCAATCTTCCTCCATAATCGATCGCCAATTCTTGGATTTATGGCATAACCATCCCATATCACAACCCGACGAAAATCAAGTCGGGTTATTCTAAGGTGATAGAAAAAAGAAAAAAAGCAATGGCTACAAGTTTTTCAACAAATGGATATTGGTTAGTATATATTCAAAGATACCACAAAAGAAAAGAGATATCGCCACTCTAAAGACAGAAAAAGAGGTCTATTTTCGACAATTCATTTATTATCTTCGCAAGTATGTTTTCTCCGGGAGAAAGGATTTATCTTTAACTATGAGACTTGGAACAGAAAATGTTTCATAATCTGCATACAATCGGATGAAGAAATAAGTAGGGATTTTTGTGGATCGATATTAGTCAAAATGGCGACCTTTTGAAAGAAAATTCGATATAAGGCCACAAATACACCTTGAAGTATTGATGGAAAAATATTACATACAATAAAGAAATGAATACAAACTCTTCTAGAGAAGGGAATTTCTAAGCTCGAGTTATCCTTTCTCTCTGATGATTTGAAGAAAAAAGTTACTCGCACTAAAATTTTTAAAATATTTCCATCCGCGATTCGTGCTCCTTGCATTTGGCTTTCTACATTTATGCTCGCCTCTTCTTCTTTTTTCCTTTGCGATTTAATTGGGACTTGACTTTTCCAACTGAATTTGACAGCGATCTCTCGAATTTCATGCCACGCACAGAAATTGTAACAGTTCAGTCCGATTTTCATACAAATCTCCCCATAAACCTTGGCATAGATCGTTGTTGTTTATACCTACAGCTATATGTACAGCAATTGATAACATTTTGGATGAAGCTGGCCAAACATGTTAGTAAGTCGTCACGGTTAAATTGTTTATAAATTTCCAAAATCGCTCTGGTAAAGGCGAAAGAGCTGGTTCATACTTATAGATAGATTATATTCCCAGAGACCTGTTTTAGTTGCCATGAGCATGAGTACAATGAAAATGAACGCGCATGTGCCTTACCACTGTGCCCAAGATACACTTGCGTTGAGAAATATTGAAGAATTATCCACTTAAATGGCTCGAAATCTTACAGTGGCGTTACCCCTTAATAAGTATAATTCAATTGAGGCTAAACTACCATCAGTGCCATTGCCAAATTTGAACAAAACCAACTAAAGATTTTCGAAATATTCAAATACTAATGCAATTGGAAAAAATATATCTGATCATATGTTTAACGAATCCGCCCATAAGAATGTTTCAAACTACTTTTGAAACAGGCTGTATATTTAGGTTTCATTATATATACTTATTGCAATATTACAAACATCGCTTGAATTGCTGTGTTCCTGATAATATGAATTTATCAAATTTCAATCGTCACATGTAAAACTTCCATACATGCACTTGCTAAGATATACAAGGTGCCCCTCAAAAGCTCCAGGAAATTGAATTGCAGTCACAAACAGTTTATAGTATAGAATTCCTTTGCTAGTTGGGTCCTTAAGTCGTTAGCATACCGACCGACAACGACGTATTCGTAGAAACTCGTACAACCTAGTAACGGAAGTTTGGACGTGCCGCGATTTTTGGATGGATCCAACCAATTTTGTTTTTCAAAGCCGTCAAAGAAGCCATAGAAATTCCAAGTGATGTGACTCAATAAATCAAGAAATCCCGGAATTTTCGGTGGCACTTTGTACATACATGATGTAGAGAAGGAAAGTTCATTTTCATATTGTGGTGCTTTTTTTGACTAACCGCCTTCCATTTTTCCATTTATTCGTTTAGTGGATGGACGACATCGACGATTTTCAAAGTCTCTCTTCAATGCCGAATTTTATACCCGTAAGAATGCATGAAAGTGATGTTGTATGAAACATGGTACTCGAAATATACATGCATGTTGAACAGAGCTTGCACGACAAAACACATTGTGTATATTCTTATATATATATATATATATATATATATATATATATATATATATATATATATATATATATATATATATATATATATATATAAAGAGTCTATCAACTGAATTCAAATTAAGTCACTTAATTTATTTAGATGATATTAAATTATATGCCGAAACCAGATCTCATTTAAAAGTCTACTTGAGATTACTTTCAACTATTCCAATGATATTCATATGAAATTTGGGCTTCCAAAATGTAAAAATCTTTCTATTGAAAAAGGAAAGTTCACCTCTGATTATATAAAGATTTCCAATATCGAAATCGAGCCAATGCATCAAGGAGATACATATAAATATCTTGGATTTTGTCAAGAGAAGACAATTAACCATAGCAGCACTAAAGAAAATATTAGGAGTTCATATTACAAAAGACTTAGAATTATCATCAAGAGTCATTTAACTAGTAAAAACCTTTTCAGAGCTATCAACTCCTACGCAGTTCCTATTCTTACATCTTCTTTTGGATTTATTAAATGGTCTAAAACTGATCTAAATGAATTACAATGTCAAACAAGGAAAATGCTTTGTAAATATCATAAGCACCACCCAAAGTCAGCTGTTCAGAGAGTTACATTACCTAGACATCTTGGAGGTCGTGGATTAACTGATTTGAATAATCTTCATAGTAAACAGATTTTTCATCTACGTTCCCATTTCATGATAAACAGAGAACGTCTAAATTACATGATATTGTTGTTGCTTCAGATTATAATCTAACACCTCTGAACTTGACAATGCAAAAGGTAGATTTTGATATATTTGATGATAATTCTAGAAGAGAAAGTTGGATGCAGAAGGAATTACACGGAAAGCACCCTAAAGAATTGAAAAATGATTATATTGATGAAATCGCATCGAATAAATGGTTAGTTTCTGGAGAATTGTTTGCTGAAACAGAAGGCTTGGCAATTGCGATCCAGGATCAGGTTGTTTTCACGAGGAATTATAGAAAACACATCATCAAACAAAATATAGATGATTCTTGCCGTAGATGTTTCTGTTCTTCAGAAACAGTTTTTCATATATTATCATCTTGCTCAGTCCTTGCTTCAACAAATTATTTAGAAAAAATAATGCCGCCGCTAATATTATTCATTTTAATCTAGGAATTAAACATGACCTAATTCCCAAAAGAAAAAATTTTACAAATATGAACCTGAGATTATTTGTGAAAATGACAAATGTAAACTTTATTTTGATAAAACAATTCTTTGCAACAGAGCTGTAAAACACAATAGACCAGATATCATTCTTACTGATAAAAGAATCAAATAACATATAAAATTGATATTGCTATTCCCGACACACATAATATACAAAATAAATACAATGAAAAATTTCCAAATATATGATGCTTGGCGACGAGATTAAAAAATGTGGAAAATGAAGAAAATATTTATTCTACCGATTATTATTTCCACAACAGGTGTTATTCCTAGGAATCTTCACAAAAATATTGAGATTTTGGGTCTGAAGAAAAATCTGTTTGAACAGTTACAAAAATAACAGTCATCAAATATTGTAATATACTTCGTAGGTTTCTTTCCAAAAAAATAATGAGGTAGAGTCATAGGTTTCCTCTTCAGTTTATACTGCTCAGAATTTCATTTCATATTTTATTTATTTGTTTATATAAATGTAATATAATTAACTGACAATTTTGTCATATTTATATTCAGAGCAGTATTCTGTTTGATCGTTCACCACTTCACACAAAGGAAACTATTAATGAGTAACATTCAGTGTTACTTGGCTAAGGTCCGTACACTGGATTTTTCCGGGTAGAAAGCCTCTGACACTACTCGTTGGTACATTGATATCATTGTCTGATGATGCTATAGTATGTATATATTCTGGTAGATTGATATATTCTCATAACATTTAACGTTATCCTAATATATAATTATTCCAGGATATGTTTTGATTATAATCATTGCCTGGCAATGGTATTAATTACCGGGTGGTGGATTTATATTTTTTCATGAAATCAGTTTGATTGCATGAACAGATATATGGGCAACTCGTCGGGGTGAAACCCCTATATATATATATATATATATATATATATATATATATATATATATATATATATATATATATATATATATATATATATATATATATATACATATAAATTGAGAATTTGAAATTACAAAATGTCGAAATCGAGAGTAACTTCAAAATATTCAGAATCAAACATGAAATTTTTCTGAATTATTAACTGCGATCTTTCAAACACAGCCCTCAGATCTTCTCTATTTTTCATCTGATTGGAAGAATTTTAAATCTTCATGTGGGAATTTTAAGAAGCTTTAGAGGATGTACCACATCATATAAAAAAATTATTATTTTTCAATAGGACCAAATACACGCATAAATTGGTTGTTTCGTGAAAAACACCGGAACCTCCGACAATTGTTGATCGATTTCAAAGAAACGAAAACCTAATTACATTTTCAATGATATTCTAACAGCCTAATACATTTTCATTGGTCTGTCACTTCCGGAAATACCAGAGTTGACCTTCCCATGGACTCTTTAATTGGTAAGCTTCTGGAAAAAAAGTATTAATTGAAACGTTGTATTTCTTGAGACATTAGAAATTATCGAAAAATTCGGAAGAAAACTCACTTTTTCAAATCATTCATATAACTCGTTTAATAGGTTAGAGTTTGTGATGACAGGTTTCTGCCCTAGAAAGTGTTTTGGTCATTATTTCAGTTCAGAAAACCAACATTATTTTGTATTTTGGGTAAAAAAATACTCAAAACGTAAGAGAAGTATCTTATGAATCGTAAAGTAAGCTGTCGTGGAATATCATTGAAAATCACTGGTTAATCTTCATAAAATTATAGTCTGCATAAAAATCTATGCAAATTAGGTACCTATCCTCTTATTGTTCGGATTGTTTCGTTTCAAGTCTTTTTCATGTGGAATAATGAGTATGAAGACGATCATTAACTGAATAAAGACATGATGCTAGCTTATGTTCAATTTAACAGAAATATTGTTCGAGCGTTTCGACTCTATCGGGAGCGATTTTCAGATCGTGATGAACCAGAGCACCTTAAGTCTTCCATTCACGCAAATGTGGTCAAAACGGAAAGATTAATGAAGAAACGGAAATGAATGTTTTTTTAAGTGTAGGAGTGTTCTACAAATTTCTGCAGAAACCGGGATATCAACGGCGACATTTTGATCTAATTTACGAAAAGCTCTTAAAAAAATCTAGATTATTCTCTTTACAGCACCTTCAATTGGTATGATGACGATAATCGTCATTTAAATAGATGATCTTACATACTGGAGGCAGTACCAACTATATAACATTATCACAATAATTTTCAACGTAGATTCGGTGTGACCGTCAGGTGTGCCATTCATTCGAATCGCTTGATAAGACCAGTTTTCATTGAAGGAAACTTATATCAGAATAGAGAAATTCTCATTCGAGTATTACAAGATTTCTTCGATGATCTCCCTCTAGAAGAACGAATATTAATCTACACTCGGAGGCAAAATTAGCGGAACACTCGAAAATTTAACCAAATTCGAAGTTCGATATTTTTCCTAATTCTCAACCGATTTAGATGATTTGTTCGGCAAGTTATAGATCAACTCTTCTGCTTTGTAGAAATTATAAGAGAAAACAAAAAAAATTTGAAAAAAAATTTTATACGGGGGCAAAACTAAAAGTGTTTTTTTTGTCAAAAATTCGTAACACCCTGTGGAATTTCGTGGTCCGAGTTGAAACGTACAATATCATGGTCTGTCAAGACACATCTTCCTACAGTAACGCCCTTCTTGTTTCATTCGTTTATCTCTATTTTTGCAAAATATATTTAATTTCAAGTGGAAAATCACCATTTTGGAGAAATTCCATTGAATCAAGAAATTGTCATTAAAATTCGTCTATCAATTTGGAATTTTCTTATTATCACTCAGGCGTGTCGAAATTGTCGTTTGCGATTTTCATGTTCGAATTGCATTAGTTATTGATGACAATTTGGTTAATTTGGTGAAAATTAGGAATTCATAGGAGATAACAGTCGGTAGGTATTAAAATACACAACCGAAATCTGGGACCATTGATAAAACTTTTCATCTACACATGTGCACACCTTTTTTTATCAAATATGAAATACAACACACGTTTTTTTGTATATGACCACATTTGCACTTGTTTAAAGAATGAGAGTTTTCCATTCTTTGATTGGATACAAATTCGATCGGTTGCGGTGTTTTGTAATTCTTTTACTGTTTACGATTCGAAACGGTATTTTTCATTCAGAATGAGATATCTACCACCAACCTCAGTAGCAAGGGCAGTTACATTGATCGACGAAGGGCACACCTACCGCTCAGTCGGTACCATGTTGGGTGTCTCGACGTCGGTTATCCATCGAATCTACCGACGTTACAGGGAAACTGGATTGTACGTGAGGAGGCGAGGACAAGGAAGAAATCGGGCAACCCGCGCTATACATGACCGTTTCATCGTCAATCAAACCATAAGAAATCCTCGTCTTACTGCTGCTCAGGCACGTAACCTTTTACAAGCAGTGGATAACATTAACGTCAGTGTGAGGACAGTCAGAAGACGATTAAATGAAGTTTGTCTGAGATCATACACGCAAGTAAGAGCACCAAGACTCGATAGAGCCCATCGGGTAGCAAGATTGGCGTTTGCTAGGGAGCATGTAGCATGGACAATCAATCAGTGGAGACGAGTTTTATTTAGTGATGAGAGCCGATATTGTGTGAATTTCGTGGATGGTAGAGATAGAATATGGAGGCATCGAGGGGAACGGTACAATCAAGCGAACTTCGCAGGAACTGAGCAATACGGTGGAGGGTCAGTTATGATATGGGGTGGCATATGCTTGGGAGTACGAGCAGAACTGGAGATTATTGGCAATGGATCACTTAATACCCATCGGTATATAACAAAAATCTTGGAGCCCCATGTTGTGCCTTTTGCTCCTTACATAGGGGAAATTTTCCTTTTTATGCACGATAACGCGCACCCTCATACTGCGCGAATAGTGATAGAATATCTCAATGAAGTTGGGATCACACGAATGGACTGGCCTTCGCGGTCACCGGATTTAAACCCGATCGAACACGTTTGGGACATTCTTGGAAGAAGGGTTCGACAACGGAATCCAGGCAACGTTGAAGAGCTGACATTGGCTTTGGTGGAAGAGTGGGACAACATACCCCAACAGATGATAAACAACATCATTCGGAGTATGCGAAATCGTATGCGCGCTGTAACAAGAGCTCGGGGGGTTCATACTCGCTACTAAAATCAAATGTTTTTTTTTCGTGGGTCATCATTAACATTTTTCTCAACATGTTCATTTCATTTCACGAGTGTATCGCCAGGATACACACCTGCTCTCAATTTTGGACAGGAATGATAATTATTACAGAGTGTCACACAAAAAAATTCAAAAATAAATGTGCAAAATCAACGATTTTTCCAGTGTACTTCGAGTTCTCCCGGAGCGTGAAATTGGCCAGTGAATTTCAAAAATTTTCATTTCGTTAGATTTCCGCTTCTCTAATTTTGATTTTATTTTTTGGCTAACCTCCGATGTTATGCACCTACGCAAGATTAAAAATAAATTCTTGAAATTTGTGACTTTTCGCTTCAGATTGGATATCTCTTGTAAAAATAGAGATAAATGCATAAAACAAGAAGGGCGTTACTGTAGGAAGATGTGTCTTGATAGACCATGATATTGTACGTTTCAACTCGGACAAGAAATTCCACAGGGTGTTACGAATTTTTGACAAAAAAAAACACTTTTAGTTTTGCCCCCGTATCAAATTTTTTTCAAATTTTTTTTGTTTTCTCTTATAATTTCTACAAAGCAGAAGAGTTGATCTATAACTTGCCGAAAAAATCATCTAAATCATTTGAGAATTAGGAAAAATATCGGACTTCGAATTTGGTTAAATTTTCGAGTGTACTTGCGACAAGATGATGCTGCTCCTCAAAACGCAGCTTTCAATGCGGAATGGCTGAACAATAATTTTGGTGATCAATTAACAGAGACCAATAGTCTTGTTAATTGTTCCAGAGGTTTGGCTCTACAGTTATTTACAGGATCGAATTTGCTGCACTGGACCAGAAAATTTAGACGTGTTGAAAGAAAAAATAAGAAGCAACTTTTCAGAAATTTCTTCAGATGGCTTTCATCAGCATGAAGGGCATTTTCAACAATTTTTAGGAAAATTTTGGGATATAAGTTATTTATTACGATGTTTTCAATTTGTTGAAACAGATGCCTCTTTAGTTTTTTCGATCATGGTGAATTTCCAGCGTTCATCTGGTTCATCACGATCTTGAAATCGTTCCCCATAGCGTCGAAATGCTCGGGCACTATTTCGGTTAGATTGAAAATAAACTTGCATCATGTCTGTATTGATTTCATCCTCGTCTTCCATGGTTGATAATTCTCCGTGAAAAAGATTCGAAACGGAACAGTTACAAGAATTAGCGGGTAGATACCCAATTTGCCATTTCCTGAATAAAATACAATGCCGCATCAGCTTCACTTCTGAATTAGAAATTAAAAACTCAATTAATTTCCTCGACTTAACCATTACAAATTCAAATGACCAACTCACTTATAAATTCATTTCGGAATATTGAATACACTTTAAGTAATTAGTTACTGTACTCGAGTACTCTTGTACTCGAGTACATCCTAGAACTGCCCACTGCCATTCATGAGTACATTTTGTAATCACGAGTACTGAATACAGTTACTTCGCGAAAGTATTCGAGTACAGAATACAATTACTTTCCTCAAAAAGAATTCATTCCGGAATACTGAGTACACTTTAAGTAATTAGTTACTGTACTCGGGTACTTTTGAACTCAAGTACATCCCAGCACTGCCCACTGCAAAGGTTTTTTTCATTTATCTAACAACAGAAACACCATCATGACATTAACCAATGTAAATTTGGTTAAACCATTTTGCTCAAAGTTACTTGGGTCACATTCATTGATATTTTGAAGTTCTTTCATGTGAAGTACAAATTTTTTTAATATATGAATTTGATCGAAATGGTCCACGATTTTCAGTACAATTTTTCGCAAAAAATAATTCTACTTAGCAAAAGTTCATCCGGACACATGCAATTTTACCCCGTTCGACGGTATTAATTGTACGAAAACTTCAAAGGAACTGAAATTCTAACCGATATCAAAAAACTGCATCAGCTCTAAACCGATAATAAGAACCACAACCAAACATATTAATTTAAATGTGAAAATATGAAAAAGAAAAATAATTTTGGCAGATTTCCACATTTATTTGTAAATAAATGGTCGGTTTCCGTGCTCAACACTGAGGTACAAAGATGATTACAAGATATATATTTTTTTGGATAACTTGTAATAATCTTTTTACCTCAGTATTCAGCACTTAAAAATGACTGAAGGGTTAAAACCGACCATGTATTGAAAAATAAACGTGGAAAACTGAGAAAACTGATCTTCCTCCTTTATATTTTGAAATGGATATCCACAAAATGAATATGTCATCAATATTATTAATTAACATGTGGTTGAATAATAAGCAAATTCTGGAAAAAACAACTGAGCTTCATTCCATATTTTATTTGGAATTTAGAGAGAATTTTCATTCTAACTTAATATCTTTGCTCTGTGTATACCACCTTTCAGATTTTCAAATAATTTTCTGTTGAGAAAGATCTAAGCATTAACTTAATGCCTTTCTTTCAAATATCTTTCTAGTCCCTGGATTAATTTCTTTCGAAGAATTAATTATTGCTCTCAGCTCATCTCATTGCAGAAAATGCAATTACGAATGTTTCTCATGTATTTTCATTAATTCTTTCAGTCTCTTTTTGTAACCATCTAGGGAAGATATCTCTGAGATTTCTCTCTGTGTTGAAATGTCCTAAATTGACAAGAAAAGTAAATGATTAAGTGAAAAATGCCAGCTAGTACTTTTTTGTTGTTTGCAGTAAAATGAATTTGCTGATATGCATCTTCTTAACAGATTTTCCATATTCTGATCTATTATTACCTTCGAAAGTTTCACTCTCTAAGTCGTAGATAAATTGTTACTCTATTTCTAATATCAAACACGGGAAACCATTCAAAATCTTTATTCGTTTATTTCGAAGGTGATGGAAAGGCAATTGTCATGGTTTTTCTTTCATTCTCTTAGTAATTCGATTTTTATATTGAAAATTAATTCATTTTATGCAAAGTTCAACAGAAAACAAATATCTGAATAGTTACCATCCTTTGAAACAATTAAAACTGTTATAACTAGTGTGTGTGTTTATAACGAAATTACTTCAATTGCGAAATATTCTGGAAATAGCTCATTGAATGATTGGGGGAGAGCTGAAAAACATATAATTATTGACTAGACACAACAAAATATGTACCACCCCCCACCGTGAAAGAATATCTTATATATCTAGGTTTTAACCAGTAGTCAGAATATCATCATCCCCTGATGATGCCAACATATATCTCAATAATGATAACATGCGTAATTTATCACTATATGTGTGAACACATTGAGGATTTTCATTTATCGATCAATATTCAACCTTACACAGAGTGTTATATCTTCCTCTGAAGGGGCTGGATTTCTGATCCACTCGTCTGAAACATCGTCAATCAGACCACATAGCAGTGGTACAATCTGGTTGGATGTCATTAATAGGAGCAATAGACTGCAATGCGGGTGTCGTTCGACCTCGTCACTGTTGTACACCCATTTACAACACCAAGCGAGACTGCCACCTACTGATCTCAATTCGTTGGATCGCCACAAGTACATATATATGTATACATATACAATTCATGACGTGTAACCAACTGACTGAAAGGAAACTACTAAGGCCACCGAATAATGATGAAAACAAAAAGTAAAACAAACCGATAACTTAAAGAAGCCATTTTATCTACCGCAACGTTGCACACTATGCCTGCTGAATCAAATTTATTTAAATATGCTCCAGTCTAGATGTTAAACCAGGTATACATCATATCTCAATAATGATAACATGCAAAATTTATCTCTATATGTGTGAACACATTGAAAATTTTTATTCAGGGAACAATATTTAAAATTCCGTAGAATGTTAAATATCCTTTCCTGAAGAAGCTAAATATATACATCACGAAATTTTTATGACTTATGGTTAAATTGGGGTTAGTTGAGACGTGAAATTTGTCATCTCCACACAAAAGAATCACAAGTTAAGAAAACAAAAGAATTATAAACCATTTCCTGTCCGCTGTTTCAAGAAGAAAAAAAATACATCAGAAATAAGATGGATTCATAATTCTAGGAGATGTAAAAATTGCAAAAAGTTAGTTATGAAAAATTTTTTAACAATATAATATTAAGTGTTCTGGATTCCACACGTTTAATCTACACTGGTAGGCAACTAATTGTTAACACATATACACCGATACGTCCGGAAATATGCCATCGAAATTCGATTTTTTTTTTCTTGACGCACATGTTCCTCTCATGAGAAATGAAATGAAAGAAATAAATTGAGATTTTTGCAAGAAATTGAAGATTCCGATGATATTTTTCCAGGGAACATGTCAATTTGTTAGAAGCTGACTGCGAGGGGGTTTTATTTACAGATAGGTCGAAATTTTGTCTTTTTCATTACAATCAACGTTCTTTACTGCACAAACGTCGAAATAAGAGATAGGCCCAGTTCAACTTTCAACTTAACTATGAGTTTTCTAAAAATTCAATAATGGTGTAGGGAGGAATTCCTAGTCTGCTCTACTCATCGTAAATAATGGAACCATGAATGATCAGAGATACGTTACAGACATTTTCAAAGAACATATATCATTCACGGCAAACAAAGGTGAAAACTTTTTGTTTATACATGATAACGGACCTCAGAATGCTCTTATCTTTAGGAACTACCTACCTTTACGATATCACGTTAATAGGATGGCCTTCACGAAACCCACACCTCAATCCTATCGAGCATACCAGGGACATTCTCAATAAAGGATCAATGCGTCAGCAAAACCAGCCAGCTACCGTGAATGAGGTTTGGATCAAACTGATCAAATTTGGAACGAAATATATCAGAATGTTGTGAGGTCATTGATTTTGATTGTGAATATGTCATTCGATAGTTCTTGCCAGGGGTGGAAATATCCGGTATTATTATTTTCAAAAGTTTTACATTTAGTTTCATTTCAAAGTCTATGAGCATCATTTTCATTTCGATTGTTCTCAAGCATTTCTTAGTGCTTTTGGATTTTGTGCGTTCATTTCTAAACTAAAATAGCCATTCAATAAAAGCATATAAATATCTTTTAAAGATATTTACGAAAAACCTATTCATTTTTTTCAAGTTTTTGTCCTTCGTCTTGAAAGGAAGAGTCATAAAATATTTTCAAGAAGTCAATGACACACAATTTGTTACCAAATGTTGGGTGTGGTTCGGGACGCCACTCGACCAAGTAAGTTTAAACTAATTAATGCCCATTAGTTCTTCCCCTGACCAATTCTTATTATTGGCGGCATTACGAACTGTCTCTTTAAATTCAACTCTTAATTCAACCAGATTATAATTTTTCCAATCCAGTGAAAAGTGCGGAAGTTATTGCGTTGGGCTTCTTTGAGAAGAGGCCGTGTTATGTCTGAATCAAGGCTGTTTGCATATATTTCAATGTTCTCAGGAACATATTATTTCATTATAAAGATAAATAATACAAATGAGATTAAATATGTTTGTCTGATTTCCACAATGTTATGTTTATATACACTACCGGTTTCGACAGTTATAAGAATGTGCTACCTACATCTATTTTAAATGTTGAGTAATGGGGAGTGATTCAACTTTATTCGATTATTGAGAGTGGTGAATTTGGGTTTTTTTTACAAAGTTTCGTAATCCCCAACAGATTCAGTATCATCGCTTTGTTGCATTGATGGAGAATTTTTGAATTATCTGATGTAATAATGTGATATGTTGATTCAATATGTTCAAAAACTGCAGAATTTTCATCTGAGGAGAGAAGTTCGTTGACTCTAGATTTGAAATTTCGAACAGTTTGTCCTACGTAAGCTGTTAAGCATTCATTGTATTAAATTTCGCATATTCCAGACCGTTTGCATTCATTAGTTTACATTAGTTTTTTGTTTTGGTATTGAATAGTAATATACTTATGTTTGGAAAAGGCGGTTGTTAAATTGAATCTGGAAAGATAATTGCTAATGTTATTAGAGAGGGACCAATGTATGTTAGACATGCGTATTTATTTTCTAGTTTTTCCATAATGGAATATAGTAATTGAGCACTTTGTTTTTGTTCTATGCCTTTAACGAAACTGTTTATGTGGAATATACGGGATTACTATTTTTATGCAATTTTCTTAATGATATTGATTTCCTTATTGAACTGTGTGTGTATTTAAAACTTAACAGTCAAAGTTTCACCATTAAATGTATCGTATAAACAATTATTCTTCTGGACTTATGTCTAACGACAATCTGAAGTCTGTTATGAATAGGGAATGGAAAAGGCTCTGTGAATCATTGAATTATAAGCGGCTAATTTATGTGTAATATGGTTAAAAGAATCTATTGGAATTCTTGAGTCTGTAAATGTTTTTGTCTATATATGTTCTAGTTGAGATTATTATTGAGTTTAGTGATCGTTATGTCTTGGAAATTTGTTGAATTGTTGCGTTTAATTTGAGCAGTGAAGGTTATTCACTGATATATAGAAAATGTAGAATCTGTTCTATTTGTCTGTTTGTTCCTTGAAAACTCAGAAGAATATCATTGACGGCATTTATTTCGAATTGGAACGAACAAGTCTCTAAAATATCACAAAATTCATCCATAATGTGTGGTGAAGGTCATTTTGGTTGAAGATTATCTTGTTAGAGCCGGACATTCAGCGGTTGAAATGTTTGGGTACGTATTTTTATATCAAAAGAGACAAATTTATAATTAAAATTGTTGCGTGTCGTTTAGTTCGTTTAGCGGTCTACAGAAATTAAAATGGTTTATTGTGTATGAAAGTAGATGAAGGCCATAAATTTTTGATTTAAGAAGCTTATTAATTTCAGCTGCAAGTGTGTATGTATGATGCAACTGGTCTGGTGAGATTTTAATCTTTGTGAAGTTTGATTAAACCGTATATTGTTGGAGCTTTTCATTTCAATAATTTCTTGTTCCTTGCTGAATATACTGGATAATTGAATTGTTCCAATTCTTGTTTGATTTCTTTAATGAATTGCAGCTTTGTGGGTTCTCTTGAGATTTCTGTTACGTATCAGTAGGGATGATGTCTTGCATTCTTTTTTGGTACTTGTTTTTCTCGAAACATTCTATACTATTAATTTATGAGAAAAGACAGGTAGGAATTATATCTTCATTCTGTAATTTGGTTGAAATAGATTTTATTGTGTTATTCTTGTCGAAGGTTGTGAAGAACTAAAATATTGATGGTGTTTTTGTCTTGTTAGATGGTTAGTTCAGCTTGTTCACCAATTAATGGCTCATTTTGTCTCTTTCAGCAAGGCGATTTGGTCTCTGTTGAACTGATTTGTAGAAAGTTAATGCATCTGGGGACTTTTCTGTGTTTAATATTGAGGGTTGCCCATTTGGAAGTATTGGTTTCTTGATATCCTAGTACTGAGAGTTTTTGGAAGAGGTTTCTCATCTTGCATTTGGATCTTGCATTCTAATCAATCGAATTGGATATTATGTAGAAGGTGAAGTAATTCATCTTGGACTGATTTGATGTATAGTCTTATGTTGTCTCGTATTTTATAGACGCTTTCAAACTGGTCGTGTGTAATAAAATGAGTATTTCATCTTATTTGAACCATCAACAATATCATAAATTAAAAGCAATTCTTTACCTGAAAACAGTAGTTTTGCGTAATAGCTGATGTCATATGCTGAAGTCGAGAAAGAACAGTTATTTTCATAAAGTAAATACACTCCCCACAAAAATTATCGCATCACCCTACTTTTACGGCGATAATGTATAAACTTTTAGGTTGGTCATTCAAGAGTCGCTTGGTAACTTTCAGAAGTGTAAAATAAGTAGATATCATTCAAAAGAGATAAGTTTATGATGGAAAATATCAACAATTTTCGAGTTAATTAATGATAAATTAAAAATTACCATCTTCAAACATTCGAGAAGAGACCAGTCAACTAGCATCGAATGGTTACTAATCATTTTCGAAATCGAGTGTTTCCTCCCCGGGCCCTAATTAATGCCATTATACGTCTCGAAAGCCCCTCAAACAAATTTTAAATGTACTCTTGAGTCACTGACTTCCAAATTTCAGGAAGCAGATTTTCTAGTTGTTGGAGTGTTCTACAAGCCATCCTACGGTGCTGAATTTGCCACCACATGTTGTCCCAAACATGTTCTATGGGATTCAAGCCGGGACTTCTAGCTGGCCATCTCGAAATATCAATTTCGGCATTTTGCAGAAATTCTGTAACTACTCTCGCTGCATGAGGCCGAATATTATCATGCATATAAATGAACATTCGCCAATCAATGGACCAAAGGGTTAGATGAACATGGAGTTCAAAGATATCTGCGATGTATCTAGCCGCTGTCATTCTTCCATTATTCACTAGGACTAACTCAGTTCGACCATGGAAAGAAATGCCTCCTCACGCCATTACTGAGCCCCCTCCGAAGTTTTCGGTTTTGCCGGATATTGCATTGCTGATACCGTTATGCGTCTATCATTTGATACTAGACAGAACCTGGACTCGTCGGAAAAGAGAACATTCGACCATTCTGGAATACCCCAATTTGCATGTTCCCTCGCAAACTGAAGTCTCACCTCGATGCTCTCTGGTGAGACGCGGGCCGGTAGAAGCCACCCTTGGTCTGATATCGTCTTCTCTGAGCCTGTTTGCAATTAAATATGCACATTTCTGGAAAGTGCAAGTTCATTTTGTAGCATTCTAGCCGTACACTGCCGAACTCTTAGTGCAGTTAAACGAAGACATCGATCATCAACTGGTGTTGATGTCTTCCCTGTCCGGCCCTTCTTCCGTATTCCCCTGTTTCGTGGTACCGATTTATTGAAATAGTGCTTTGGTTGACATTCAACAAGTTAGCCACGTAACGTTGGCTTCGACCTTCCTCTAGAAGTGTTACAATTCTTACCACTTCATGATCACTCAAATAGCGTGCATGACGTTCAGCGTTACAATAAATTCAAAGATTCGAAAATCAACAAGAAACACAGAAAATTGCATTAATTTAGCGTGAAAACTGAAGAGAAATTGAATGAATACTGATAGTCAAATAAACTCATTCTTGTTTCAGACATATTGAGATGATATGGAAACAAATGTTACTACTAGATAAGATTTTTCCCCTCATATGTCCAAAAACATATGTTAACAAAGGAACTGCGATCGAGCTTCTTAATCGATTGTGGTGTGTGTATATAAAAGTATAGAATTAAGATCACATTCTAGTTGCGGCTTATGGATTCGTTGCGCTTTGTTCCAACGGTTTCATAAATATGTAAAATATTTGAAAAACCTATACCCTGTGCGTATCATATCAAACCAATTGACAGTTCACAAATTCGACTCAACAGAGAGCAGTTGAAGAAACGCGACTGATTATCAGAACATGGCGGCGCATCAGCTGTACTCTGCTATGATTATTTCGATTTCTACCCATCTCTAGTGATGCGTTTATGAATGTTTTTAGAATGATTTGAAAGTCGTCTGCTGTAACAACATATTTGAGAGAATTTACGAAGTTCTCAAAACTGCAAATCTATTGCTCTTTTCTGCTTGTAATTAATTCCTAGTCTGCTAGCATGAGTATCGTTTGTTTTTTAAATTTCAATTGATATGAAATTATATTTTTCAGAATTTTGTCGAAGAGAGGAAACCTGTTACCAAAGGCTACATGAGTCAGTGAGTATTCTTGAATTTTTCTAAAAACTTTCTGAGAAAAAAATATTATTCTCATAATAATCAAAGAATAAACTGGTTCTTTCTTTAGTTGAAGCAAAATCAATATTCAGTAGTTCATTATCACAATATAATTATAGGTTGAAGATGACCCGTCGGACTTGGGCCTTATACTCAAACGCATAAGGTACTGATGGCCTTTTTTTTCAAGTCCAATTATACCTTTGAATCATAAGACACCAACACCAAATCAACCTTTAATTTGCAACAACAAATTGAAAACTTTCATTAATTAAGAATAGAATAATTATTTTCAACCATGGTTTCATCTTACCTCCAATTGAAACGAAGTTTTATATTATTCGATCACCCCCTTATATACATTCATTTAACGTTTAAGTAACGTCATAATGTGATTGATATCTGCTGTTTTTGTCAACCATATTTGAAGTTCATTGGAGCTAGTGAGGAAGTTAAAAGGCACGCATTCTCCTTATTTCTTTACAGGTAATACCTACAACATTTAGATGAATAAGATCGCAAAGCATTCCAGAATAAAGCCTAAAATAACGATTCCTCTTCATTAGTGGAAGTTAGATACATGAAATAATCGTTTGCCATGCGAAAAATATCTCTAGTGAACCCCGGGAAATCAGAACGAATGAAACAAAAACCGGACTGCGACAGCTCGAGATTGTGGAAAAAGAGTGGCAGGTGCATTTTGAACTGAGTTCAATTTTTATGGAAGGAGATTTCAAACGCTTATATATCGCGAATTCATAGAAATTTATACATCTGATATCGACAAAAAGAAAAAAATTTCCGTTTTCGGAATTGTCCTGATCATGAAATCGCGTCCAATTTTATATACGTCTCTACTCGATATTTCAACTTTTTCGTGCAGGTTTAATATAGTATAATAAGGTTAAAGATGAAAAAGCTACTACTTTTAATCTTATAGGGATCATACCATCATGTATTCTAGAAAAAAAAACTTGGCTTCAACCTTTACTGAAATTTAAATTTTTGCAACCTGGCTGTACCACGTAGATTAAGTTCTTGGTCTATGCAAAGAACCTGAATTTCATTATCTTGGTATTTAAATGAAAGATGAAAAATTGCATCGTCTTGAACACTGATGTCACAATGTCAATTCCCTTGGTAACTTAAGAGAGCCACTGCAAAGTCGATACGGCATTGATGAGCTATAATTTAGACATTTTGGTGAAATCTAACCTAACCTATGATATATAGGAAGAAAACTTGCTTGGCGAACTTGAAAACGAGAAAGTTCGAATATACACACGATTTTTATATCGACTGTAGAGGCATATCCTCAGAGCGGGGTTCTGTCTCCACTGCTTTCGTCCATACTCGTCCATAATCTTTTTTTACTCTTCATCAACATGGAACTCTGGACTATAGGTCATGCATATGATATAGCAAAAGTCATACCGGGCAAACATAAGGACATAAGTATTAAATTCATGTATACTCCCCTGAACATCGCCTGTGGATGGGTAGACAAGAAGGAACTGAATATAAATTCTTCAAAAATCACCATTGCCCACTTTACCAGAAGAACAAATTCTAATTTCGTCCCATAGTGACGAAACCTGTATCTCGCCAGTGTCTTTTATTGTTAACTGATACTAGCCGCAGTATGTCTAAGCAATTAGGAAATCAAGCCAGGCAGATGGCCTCAGGGAGAAAGCATAGAACTGATGAATATCTTATAGTAAAGGCATGGGTTTTGTTAAAGTGTATTACCAATCGAATAGCCCGAGCAGAGAATGATTCGACTATTTTCACATCTGACCGACGTTTCGAGTTCGGCAGAAGCAGTGGGTATTGTGAATGTGTAGGGGTCACAAAAGTTTACGAATGATGCAGTGGAAAGTAGAAAGAACATAAACTGCTCACTCATGACAAAAAACACTGGAATAGAGACTTATTTGCGATAGGCTTCACCGAAGATAATGGACAGAGCTAAAAAGATAATATCAAAGTACCTGATACGACGAACCTAACCTTACTCCGGAAAACATTTGAATTTGGGAGGCTTTTACTTGGTAAATTCCATTATCAATAATAAAAAACAAGTACTGTGTTTTAAGGAATTTTACTTAATAATTGCGATTCGTAACGCGTTTCACTACACCGTAGCTTCTTCAGACGAATGATTATGCAGAAAAATATAAATGAGAATATAACTATAAATGTTCTTGAGTAATTAAAAGCTTATTGGTTGATTCTTCTTAAGTGGTTATTTATGACAGGTATATCCAATAAAATTAAGGAATAGATTGCTCCCCGAAAAGATTCAATAGAGGTGAAGGGCTTAAATCGACTTGTTCATTGATGAGTCTACCTGAGTGTTTGTATTTATTTATTTCTAAAGTTTCCCAAAGATCTACCTTCCAATATTTATTATCTGTATGCAAAATTTCAAACTGTGGGTCGAAAGAATGATTATTTTCTAAGAGATGATTCGCGTTATTTGAATCTGATTTTTTATTTGAAAAACTGCGTTTATGTTCCGATATTCTAATATTAAAATTTCTATGTGTTCTACCAATGTAGAAATTGTCACAGTCATTGCAATTCAATCTATAAACACCTGATTTATTGTTTTTACCTGGTTTGGTTTTATTATTTTTATATATTTGCCTAAATTATTATTAGTTTGGAAAGCTATGTTGAAATTATTGCTACTTAAGAATGATTTCAGTTTCTCACTTGTAATGCCAACCTAGGTTAAGGTGTTGAATTTTTGTTTCAATTTATCGACAGGGTAGACTTCATTCAATGCGATTCTACTTTGTTTTTATTTAAAATATTATTTATTAGTTTCAAACTTTCAAAATTCCTCAACGACTTGCTAATAAAACATTACAATTTTAAATCTGAATTTTCGGTCAAAAATTCATACGAACTTATTGCCAATATCAAAGATACCACTATACCACCTAATTCCAAACTTATTTCTTTCGATGTTAAGAATCTATTTTCCAACATTCCTCCAAAAGATACGTATTACTTAGTTGAAGAATTATTAGAAAGGAATCATGTCAATACTATCATTAAATCAGATATTCTTTCATTATTAAAATTTGTTTAGATCAAAATTATTTCCATTTCAATTACAAATATTATACTATTGAAGACGGCTTGATTATGGGCAATCTGTTAAGTCCTTTGTTAGCAGAAATTTTCATGAATAACTTAGAGAAATTAATTCATAATCATCCACTCAGTAAATATAGTTTATACTGGTATCGCTATGTAGACGATATCATTATTTGCTTCACAGGAACAGATAGACAGTTGAAAATTTTCGAAAATCATATAAATTCATTACATCCAAAATTGCATTCACAACCGAAATAGAAAGCAATAATTCGATAAATTTCTTAGACGTAACAATTTCGAATGAAAATGGAAAACATGTTTTCGCAATTTACCATAAGCCGTCACATCACATAAGCGAATCATCTCTTAGAAAATAATCATTCTTTCGACCCACAGTTTGAAATTTTGCATACAGATAATAAATATTGGAAGGTAGATCTTTGGGAAACTTTAGAAATAAATAAATACAAACACTCAGGTAGACTCATCAATGAACAAGTCGATTTAAGCCCTTCACCTCTATTGAATCTTTTCGGGGAGCAATCTATTCCTTAATTTTATTGGATATACCTGTCATACATAACCACTTAAGAAGAATCAACCAATAAGCTTTTAATTACTCAAGAACATTTATAGTTATATTCTCATTTATATTTTTCTGCATAATCATTCGTCTGAAGAAGCTACGGTGTAGTGAAACGCGTTACGAATCGCAATTATTAAGTAAAATTCCTTAAAACACAGTACTTGTTTTTTATTATTACTCCGGAAAAGTTCCCAGCATCTCGGCTCAAATGGCAAGACTAACATTCCAAGCAGGTGTATACAGTAAGTGAATGTAACTCATCAGCTGCAGAAAGCTACTCGACTCGAGGTCTAATGGCTGGTTTGCTTCAGTATAACAGAGGCCTAGAAAAAAACCTTAGCTCTGAGCAAATTATCATCTTCATATAAAAATAAGCTTCAAGAAAAAACTTTATACTTCAAAAGTGGCTTCCTAATGAAACATCTGAGGGGGCTGAAACATTTTATATAACAGACCCAAAACTCGGATAGAATTAGGCGATCATTTATTTTGATAAGCACTACATTCCTTCAATGCATACAAAAAAGATCTGGAACAAGAGAGAGCCGAAAAAATAAATAGTTCGCAATAAGATTGTAGGGCCGGCTTAAAATTCAAGCACGTGCTGGATCAGGAATCTGCGGTCTTATGCTTCGGAATCATTAGTTTTTTGTACAAGTTCAATGACTTCCTGATAATACGAGAAACTGACAATGACAATAAATCCTAAGGATCGTTGTATCATGGCTTCACACCAACCTTCCAATGCCGTAGCCGAACTAAGTGAACTTCATCTTCAACTTCTTATATCAATAATATGATTGGCATACACTGTGTCGGTTCAGTGAGAAAAAAATGATAACGCTTTTAAAAACTGAGATATTGAGCATAGAAGAAACTGTACAATTTCAAAATTTTTGAATGAATCCAGATCATGAAGCTTTGAGACTTATGTTCACCTCAAAAGCGAAACGCTGAGAAAAGAGGCATGATTTCAGTTCTATCTTATTTAATAGGGCAATACTACTGAAACAAAGAAATCTGGCCATTCTCTACTGAGCAACACAATTGATCATAGAAGAGCAATGATGAATAACAAAAGGACATCTCAAGCTTTACATTGAGTGTAAATGGCTACTTATCGTACCGGAAAAACGCAGAGCAGAAAAACTGCTCTTTGCTATCACATGTTTTGAGATACGAAGTTACTAGCAATTTTTCTTAAATTGGTCTTCCTATGTATTTTTACATTTTCAAGGAGACATTTCTCTAACAATTGCAATGATCTAAAATTTGGTGGTTGTACACACAACCAAATTTATATGGAATCACTCGGTATCTCACATTATCGAATGTTTTCAACCATGGATCTTTGACTACATGCGAAGAATGAAGTTTTTTGTTGTAAAAATCTGAATAGTATGATAAGAAATGTTGAATTATCACCACATGTTCGGAATATTGTACTCAGTCATCACTGAGATTTGAAACTGTGAATTCCAAAATTCAGAGGGATATGGCGCCCACAATGGGGGTATCACAGGGTCAAAAACCTACGCCCGATACGTGGAGCTACAATCTCTGCAAAATAGGCTTAGAAGAAGTCGTAGGAAGCTCACTTTTGAAGAACAAAACAGCTTTTTGTGCCGAATTGCAAGAAGAGACCCTAGTGCGTCGCACCCCATACTCCAATGGCAATTTCTGGAAGCAACAGGCATCAGTGTATCAGTCGAAACGATACGTCGAAGATTTCGTTCAAGGGGTTTATACAGCAGAAGGCCCTTAAGAGTTCCAGAGCTAACCAGACAACAAAAAATTGACAGACTTAATTGGTGTATTGTGCACCAAATTGAGAATTGGCGAAATGTTCTTTTTTCGAATGAGACCAGAATTTGTTGTTCAAATAACCGCAGGATTCGGGTTTTGAGGGGTCGTGAAAGACAAGCTAGACTCCGAGCAGCAAGACAAATTTCGAAATACCAAGGGAACAGTGTGATGTTTTGGGGTAGATTTATGCTGGAAGGCGAAACAGATTTGATTTCGTGTACTGCGAGTGTAACGGCTAGAAATCACGTGGACCTACTGCTGGAGCCCATAGTGAGACTCTGGCGAGGTGCTCACGGTGAGAATTTCATTTTTATGCAATATAATGCTCCTCCGCATAACAGCAACCTCGCGCGACATTACCTTGAAATAGAGGGAATCGCTATTTTGAACTGACCAGCTTGACCTCCAGACCTAAATTCTATCCAACATTTATGGGATAATCTCAAAAGGAAAATTAGATCGCGCCAGGATAATCCATGAATCCCACAACAACTCATCCAAGCCGCCACAGAAGAGTAGAAGAATAGCTCTCCAGAAAACCTAATCCAAAGCATGCCTAGACGGATTCAGGCTTGTATCAGGCCAAGAGGGGGTAATATAAGCTAGTGAGGTCGAGAAAAAACACCTACTCCATGAGAAAACAATTTCAATTTTTTTACTACAAGCGGAAAGAGTCTCTTATTTTCTTTCATTTTTGTCTTTCTTAAAATAAACCTTATTTTATTTCTTTTTTCAATTGAAATATCTCATAAAGGTTCAATTCTAACAAACCTTCGAAATTTCCAAAATCACTGAGGTAATATTCAAAATATCGGGTGATTCCATATAAATTATGTTGTGTGTATGATTCCATTTTAATATATGTCTTTGTGAATTCCATAAGAAAGTAGCTACTAGTTTGGCAGTTTCCACTATTTTGTGTCTGAATTGAACCAACTGAGTAAATGGTTCCAACTAATCAATGTGCCATTTAGTTTTTTGTTTTCACGACATAGAATTTATGGTGTAGAATTAGTTTCTAATTGAACGATTCGAATTTATTCATAAGGCGATAGTTGAAGGGAAAAATTCACTATCGGCAAAATATTTTTTGAAAGGGCCCAAAGTACAGTTTTCTGAAAAGAAACTGAAAAACGAAAAATGAAAATCATTAAATTCGTTAATTGAATAACATCAGTCTGCAAGGAAAACATGCTGCAACAAGCTTGATAAAGTGCCTAAACGAAAGCTTAAAATTGAATATTAAGAAATTGATTAGGACAAAAAATGACTATTAGTTTCATTTCAAAATCATCCTGAAAATATCTGTCGTAAAATAAAACCCACCCTGTCTTTCTACTAGAATTAAATCCAAATCTTTCTTTTTCAGAGCATTAAAGGAATCTGGTTATGAAAGTGATTCCACTCTGGTGTTCAGACGAAAAGAGGACGGCAGCCGCTTGAGTCCTTCGGAGCAAAAAGAAGCGTACAAAATTATTCAGAAAGGCGGCGACATACCACTTCACGGTTTGAGGAAACCCGCACCAGAGCCTCGTAAAGGTAATTAAATAATATCCTTTTTGTGTGAATTCTAATGGAGGTGGAGGTTCTTCCTGCATGGCAATTCTAAACATACTCTAATAATATTCCCAGCTCATGTTGATATGAGAACTATTATTTCTATCGAGTTCGGTTAGCTTGGCCAACATCTAGTCGTGGTGAACGCAAAACTATGGATTCTATAATTTAAATAAACTTCATAGAATTTAAACAAGATTACTATTTTATTTCACCTCGAATGTAAATAATCAAAAACTTCTTGAAACCGCAATCTAACATAAATATAACATCACATTTAATTAATTCGAAATTCATTGTTTAAATAATTATATCTTTGAAGTTGAAACATTCATTCTCTTCATACTAATGAGATTTGTTATTTTGAAAAAGCAGAAAACTCATCGGCATAGTCAGCATCAACATTATCATCATCAAGTTTAAGTATCGACAACTATTCAAGAATTCGTGAAGCGTTGAATATTCTTTTATGAAATTATTTTTTAAGGTTGTTATGCCACATCGCTGTAGAAGTGGCAATATCTACAGTCTTACAGTTCAATATCTAGTGGACAGAGATGAGACTGCAGTCTGCAGTGATATTCAAATAAATCTTATCTATGCTAGTATTTTTTTTTGAATACATATTTTGAAACCTATGTTGGAGTAATATTCAATACAGTCACAAAGTCTCTCATAAAGCAGTGCTTTTAGTTGACGATAATCATTACAGAGAAGCAGCAGAATTTTTTCTTCATCTGTTTTTCAGCACAGGATTTGTTAATCTTTCATCAATTTCGGGTTGGCAAGTACACAATAACTACTAACACTAATATCACTGGAATAAAGGAAATGCACTCTACTCGAATGACACCGTTATAACTTTCTCAGGGCACAATGTAAAGGAGTTTCAGCACAAAACTCTTCCAACTCGGCACCAATGAAAATTTACCTACATTGTGCTAATTCCATATGTTCTCCACAGAAACTAGATTCCGACCAGTTTCACCATCATACCCCGAGTCAGCCTCAACATATATCATACCTCAACACGAGATTTTTTGTTATCCTGTGACTGTTCATCCTAAAAAACAGGATATATTCGTCAATTATAAGAGAAGCGCTCCAGCATCAACTTCTACTCAATCTCAGAGACCTCCTTCTCCTCCAAGGAGACGTTCTTCTAGAAACAACACCACTCTGAGACTTATAACGACTATGAAAGTAGGAAAAGAAAAATTACCCGTATGTAAGAGACATGAAATTTGCTTCACATCAACTTCTGATATCGAAAAAAGTAAGGTTAAATATTTGAGAGATAAGATAAGCTGTAAGTTATCGCCTTCAAAAACTAAAAAATCCACAAAAATAACAGTTCCAATATCTAAGGCATCCTCAACAACAATTTCGCAAAGTAAAGTTACTAAGAACAAAAAATCCGAATCTTGTTGCTCTAGGGAGAGTAAAAAATGTAAACCCTGTGCGGCTAGAGCCGCCGAAGCGAAAGTGACGAAAAAAGTAACGCCAAAAACAATCGGTACATTTGGAACTGAAAAACGAAAAATATTAATGAATCTTCCTAAATTTTTTGAGGAAAAAAAAACTATGAAATCGGTTTCAAAGCTAGAGCCTGTCAAAAGCAATACCGAAATATCAAAATCTGTACCACTTTCACCTAAAACTAACAGAAAAGAAATTTTGCAGGATGCGAAAGTCAATATCAATGAAGGAAAACGCTTAATAAGAGCTAGAACTCCTTCTCCTTCATACTCTACAAGTATGAGATCCAGAACTGCATCACCTACGAAGTCAAGCTTGATCGAATCTTCTTGGGAATCATTAAAATCTCCAACTCTGGTTAGAAAAGAGAGAATGTTGAAGAATAATTCTACACCCAAAAAGAACGTGAGATCTACCTCTCAGTCACCTTCTGGTGAGGATTTAAAAAAAGCAAAAAAGGAAGAAATAAATGGAAAAATCGCTAATAAAAAAATCAGTGTTAAGCATAAAGTTAATACAAAACATACAGCCACGAAAGTTGAAACACTACCTCATGAAAGGAAGTTGAGAAATAAAACAGTGCTGCCTTTGAGTGAAGTACAAAAACAGCATAAAGTTATTCATTCAGATCGTTTCTTTCAACACTTGTTTCTTGGAGACGAAATATATTCTCCGAAAACTGTGAAAAATAATTCATGGTTATCCGAAAGAACGTTTCATAGATCTAGAGATCGTCCAGTTAAGCCTCAAACTACAGCTATGAACATTTACTTGAGGCACACGAAGCCGGTAACTGATTCCAAATTCAAAAGCATCGATCGGTCGAGATCAGTCAGTCCTAAGTCGTTAACTTTCGAAAAAAATTACGACTCGAACAGTTCGATTGATAAAGTAGGTAGAAGCATAAGTTTACCTCCGAAATTACTGTTTTTTTCGCAAACTAGTAGACCTGTGTCACCCATAGTGCAGAAACGTCATCTAGAAGTGCATAACCCACCAGAATCGCCAACTATATCAAGGTCGCCATCTCAAAGAAAAATTGATGCTTTGAAGCAGATTCAATATACACATTTTAACGAAAATTTGCCAATGCCCTCAAAATATGATACTTTCACTAAAAAAATTAGTAATGTCCTTACAAATGGAGAAAGTCCAAAAGAATTCCTGAAGAAGATATCTCAGTTCGCAAGAAGAAGTACAAAATTCAAGGACCTCAATGAGTTCTATCTCACTTTAGAGAAACTCGGGGAACTGGAACGTATAGCTAACGATAACGAAGCTAAAATTCGCAAGCGAAGCGAAGGTGAAATAGTCGATTTCGAAAGATGGAGGGAAGTTCATCAGAAAGAGAGAACTGAAAAAGAAATCAACTATCTATGTAATAAACTGAAAGAGAAAGAAAGGGATGAAGGTTTCCTATTCCGCCCGAAAGACGTCACGAATTACCGATGGCGTCGTGAGTTGGATAGAGGTCTCAGAGTTAGGGAGAAATCTGTAGAGAACATAAAAGAAGAATTCGAAAAACTAAAGCTGTTTGACCCTTCACATAAGATTATTCCCGTGAAAGATACGTATAAGCCTTTATGGAGGGGCAATTCCGTACTCAATTTAGCTAGTCATATGGTTGCAAGACGTTCTCAATCAGAAGGCAGAGTTCCACAGAGCTGTCAAAAATTTTCCAGCTCCGAAAAACTTCTCACCAAAGGAATTGGCAGTAGAATATGGAGCAGTTTATCTATGGACCAAGTAAATACCCTTAAAGAACAACTTACAGAAATATATAATCACAATTATTCTAAACAAAAAACACCAGAATACAATGTGTATGTACCGAGGGAAAAGGAACCTAATTCAAGTCATTTGACTGTTCGCAGAAATTCTGATGTTTCAAAACCCATCACCATTTACCGAGAACAAGGATCAAACAGCCTTAGCGAAACGGAAAAGAAACGTATTTCCCAATCGTTAAGCAAAGAAGTTATGAATCGAATTTCTAATAAACCAACTACCCCAGTGGCAAAACGTGGAAAAATTTCGCTGGATACAAAGAGTGAAAAAAAAATTACAAAGTTGAAGAATCAACGAGTAACTGATCCCCAACTTGGAAAAGAGATTATCATAAGCAAGTCCGATCAGGAAATCATGTCAGGATCAGATATCAGCGGTCGAATAAAGTCTAAATCTAGCGAAAGTGGTAGCACAGATGAATCTACCAAAACTGTCATATTCGTAGAACAAAAAGAAGACATAAAAAAGAAGGTAGATTACTTCGAAAAAGCATTAGACAAGGAAGAATATGTCCCTACCATCTATAAACCTGCCGATCCCGAATTTGAGGAAGAATTTTCCGGAAATCTTGGTTCTTCGAGTTCATGCCAAGATTTCAAGGAACTTTTCGGCGAAAGGGAAATCGTGAGGATGGCGACGCGGCCTTTATCTGCAAGCAGGAAGTCTAATTATACGTCGCCTCCTTTGCATTTGAGAACGACAAATTTAAGTCCGTGTAAATTGTCGATTTCGGAAGGAACTAGTTGCGATAGCCTTTATCGAAGTCGAAGCTTGTCGCCCTTCCTCGACGAGCCGGAAACTTTCAAGTCTGGTGAAGTAAGAAGGCTGAGGGATAAATTCGAGTACGTTAGAAGTTATTATTTGAAACCCAGACGTTGTTTCAGCGACTCTAATTTGTATAAGAAATCATCCACATATCTACCAGCTTTGACTAATGTAGATGTTGATTCTTTGAGGAGAAAATATGAGTATCCTGTGCACGCCGGTAGGGGTAGAAGTAGAGTAAGAAGAGGTGGAGTAGTTTCGCCGTTATTTCTCAGAGCGGAAGACCGATTTATGCCTCACATAAATATAATAAGCAAAATTGCTAGCTTATGTTCGAAGAAATTCGATAAACCCCAGTCGCCCACCAACGAGGATTTATCGGAGCTGTGGAACGTTAAAAGCGGAGACGTAGAAAAACTCAAGGGAAAATTCGATTCAAAAGGAAATGATATTTCTTTGTTGGGTAAAATGTTCACGTCTTCTCCCGATATAAAGGAATTGAGGGATATAGCGCCATACCTGACGGGGTCTTGGACGGCTCATAGATTTCCGCGCTCTACTGAAAACACCATTTCCCTCGCGTCTCCCGACGAATCCGTCGCTTCGATGGACACATCGATCGTTCGTAAATCGTCGCCTCAACGTGCTTCGAAAAAGGCGTCTATACTGAAGAGCCATACAAGATCACGTTCTACGGATTCATCGTCGAAGAGTGTACCTCTAGCGAGGTCAGCACGTGCCCAGAGCTCACCTCAACCCGATTTGGACGATGTAAGGTACAGATCGCATTGGACATCAGTTCATTCGAAACCTTCGGTTACGTTCAAAGGTGTTGTATTGATTTTGGGAGAGCACCTCATTTAGCTTTAGCTGGGCACTCATAGTTGTGATAGTTCGATTATTCAACATAGTTTTTTGCAGTTTTTTAACATTGGAAGTTACTAGAGAATTGTCAATTCAATCAATTCAAATTTTTGGATGGGTACATGGTAAAATCGAATATAAATCGGAATAGATTATTCTCCAAGAAAAGTTTTTTGTTCTAAAATTCTTTAATTATTGACAGAAGCTTCTGTTTTCCTCCTCAAAAATGTTGCAAGTTTGAAAAAATTTTTTCTTCCACCACTATTCTTCTGAAAAGTACAACGCATTCGTAGTATATAGATATTTAAAATTACATTCTGTATGAATATCTACAGAAGAAGCAGAAAAAAATAACTAACGTACGCAAAATATCTAACTGTTGTTTAAAGAGACCAAGCTGTGATACATTAAAGACTTTTATTCAGAGAGCAATATTCAACCTTCCGTAGAATTTTAAATATCCCTACCTGAAGGAGCTGGTTCTCCGATCCACTTTTCATAACCATCATCAACCAGGGTCACAAAGTAGTGGTACAATATAGTCGAATGTCATCAATATGAGCAACACACTTCATTTTCAGTGTCGTTTGAACTCGTCAATGTTTCATACCCATTCACAACAGCAAGCCAGATCGCCACCTACTGGTATCAATTCAAATGAAATAGCCAACCGATATTCAGGGTGTGAAGTAAACTTCATCTCATCTTATCTTCAAATCATCTAGATTATCAACTTCAGATTTAAAGACCTTTTTTTAAGTATTCCCATTAGAGTAAAGGCAGGGATTCAAATCTTCCTTTAAATTACTGTCTAGATAATTAGACCTTAATAGTCTATTATCTACTATACAGGTGTACACATCAAGTTTTCGTGGGTGCTGCGAATGGTGTTCTTGCATGGAATGTTGATTTATCTTAGTTCAAAACCTTAAATTCTGGCGATTAACATATACCGTCAGGATGATTGTTGCCTCATCAGAATGAAAAATAGGTAATATTCTGATGGCACCATTCCATCATTGATTCGCAGAATTCCACCCTGTGATCACAATCGTCTTCATTTAGTTCATGCAAAAGTATCATTTGGTAAGGAGATTTCTCTAAATTTTAATTTTTCACCACTTATCTTGCATTCACTTCGTGGTCCAAAGTTAATTGTCTTGTTGGGGATCCTCTTGTAGACTTGAGACTGTCCAGTCTGATACCATTAAGATTCTGGAAAGAAGGTGCCTCTCTCCAAAATTAGGTTTTTCTTTTACTAACTGCGGATGAGTTCATTTGAGGCCTCTTCGGTTATTTCTTGTTGATACCAAACGCAGACTTCTTCGTCGTTACGAAGTTTCTCACTACAACGGAGGAATATCAATATCTCGACACGTTTTTTTTTCGGTTGACTAAGGTATTCTCAATTTTTTCACCATGAAAAGGGATCAATTGGTGGAAACCATTGACCGGTTCAAAATCGACAAAATGAAAACCAGCATTCTCTCGAATACAGCATTATAAGTATAAAAGGAAGAGATAAAACCAAGTCCTTATTATCAACTCTTAAATTAACGAAGCATGTTTTTTTTGGCGATTAAAAGAACCTTTCAACTAAGGTGTCACTGAACCTTTGTTCCTTATGAAGATTCTTATATTTAGTGGGGGAATCGGTGAGTGGATGATTTCTTTTAGGCTAAATTGACAGCAAAAAGAGTTTTTTCGAAGCTAAAGCTTACGTACCCAGATATTCTTAATTTTTAATTATCGTCATCATCATTATCATATCAGCTCCCAGTCATCCACGGCTGAATGTAAGCCTCTCCCAACCATTCACATTCTTCCCTGTCCTGTGCGCGGTTATACCAGTTGGAGCCTCCGTATTGTCTGAGGTCATCTACCCATCGTTTTTGTGGTTTTCCAATGCCCCTCTTGCTTGTTCTAGGTATCCAGTGCACCAGTCTATTTAGCCATTCATCTTCTGTTTTCTTGGCTACGTGCCCTGCCATGAAAAAGATCAAACAAACTTTTTCTCCGATGAAACACTCTTTATCTCGTGAATAATTCGTCGCAGATCTCTTTACTTCGTGACGTTGTAGATTTTGTGAAAATATGTTCTTTAGGATGGAAATAAAAAAAGTTGAGGTTTTAACTTGAAAAAATAGTCGATGAAGTAATATTTCGAAAAAATAATTTCTTAAATGACCAAAGAAATTATATTCCATTGCTTAACACTCCCACTATATCGAGTGTTCTGTTAAAAAGACTCCAAGCTTCGATAATTGTTGATAGATTTCAATGAAACAAGAACCGAGTTACATCTTGAATGATATTTCATCAGCCTAAAATATTTTCATTGGTATGCCTATTCCGGAAATAGCGGAAGTAGACCTTCACTTGGACTTTTTATATGGTAATTTTGTTTTCGATTACTCATTCAATTTTGAAAGTTAGGTATCACTTAAAAAGCTTTTTTTTCTGAGAAAAATGAAATTATAGATTAATTTCCAAAGGAAACATATTTCCATTTCAACGACGTAATTCGTAGAATGGGCGAGTTGAATGATTGTGATCCAATTTTTCGTTCCTAGAAAGAATGTTGGTCAATATTTCAGTTGGGATAACTCACATTATATCGTACTTTGGGTAAAAAAAGACTAAACACATAACAGAAGATTATAATGAATCATAAAGTAAGCTCTGTGGGACACAGAGCTTAATTTCTTTTTTCATGGGCCGAGGTTGTATACTATTGTCCCCATAAATTTGAAAAGAATTAACATTAAGAACAAAACACAAAAAAACACCAATCTGAAAAATTGCATCATTTCAAACTACAACAAATTTACACAGATTCTTGCTTAAGTTTCTATATTTTTTTTCATTTTCTGCAGAAATCAAAATGTTTTTCACCTTTCTTCATTCCTATGTTTTATACACCTTTTAGAACAGATGCTTCTTGAAAGTGAAGTTTTGACGACTCATCATCTTTGATAGAATTTTCTTACCATTTGATATGCTGTGTGGGCACTGATATATTTTTCTGATATACCTATGTGTAGACCAATAGATAATTTTGTGACATACAGGCTGTTATTAGTAAGTAGCCTAGGTCATATGTCATATTGTGAACATAATTTATATATATTCAAATCTGGAATGAATAAATTGAAATTGTCGTTTTGAGAGTTTTTGGTCTTTTGAATGAACCATATTCGCGTAAATTCTTATCGAGTCTGGTAAACATGCGTCGCAAGTCGATATAAGTTGAGTTTTTATTTTGGTAGCAGCGCTTTGGTTCATCATGATCTGGATATCGTTCCCGATACAGTCGAAATACTCGAGCACTATCTCTGTTACATAAAAAATAGTATTCATGTGGTTTTCATCTTCCGAAACCAAGCGATAATAAGAATTAGCAGATAAGTACCTAATTCTTCTAAATTTCTCTTAATTAATGACATCCATTATTATTCTGTGAAGATTACACTGTGACTTCCAATGCTATTTGGCCGAACAGCTTACTTCACGATTCATTAGAATCTTATGTTACGTTTTGGGTCTTTTTTACACATATCTAATACGAAATGAAATAGTGACCAACATAGGACAGAAAAACTTACTCAAAAACTCATACAGTGGCCCATTTTACGAATCACATACATGAATTGGAAATGAGAGTTTTCCGAAATATTTCGATAATTTGTTCTTTCTCTGAAAATACATCGTTTCAATCAGTACTTTCTAGCAGAATGTAAGTAGGTAATCAAAAAAATTTTAATATATGAGGTTACCATTTAAAAGCTCCTGATGAAGGTCAAGTTCAACTGTTAGAATATTATTCAAGATGCAAGTCGGTTTTTGTTTCATTGAAAACGTTCGATCAACACGGAACATCTAATTTATGTTTTAAATTACCGTGAGTAATTGTCATTCTAGATAAAATTTCGGAATTTATCAACAGGGTAAACAATATGTTTCTTCATGGCTTATAACACATGGATCGAAAAGATCCGGGATTTATCAATAAAATACAATTTATTCTCAAAATTCGAATTTAGTCATCTATATTCTTCAATGAATGATACAATCATTTCAACTCTTCACTAACATTTCTATGGCTTTCTCGTAGACCGATTCATCTTAGGCCTCAAAGTGAACACTAGTTTCCGTAATAGCCTCTTCTTTCGAGTCAAATCTCTTTCCCTGGAGCATCTTTTTCAAATCAGCAGAGCTAGTATTTCTGGATGCCAGATCTGGAAATTAGGGTGAGGCGGCAACAATTCAAAACGTGAATCGTTGATTGTTGCCGTGGCTTTTTACCATCTTATGGAATTGGTGTTTTGTCTTTATGATACAATGTTTTTTCCTTGCCTTATGAGCAAATAATATGCCTTATGAGATCATTTGCGCTTCATCTCTTCACTCAAACGGCTGAGTTAGGCTATATATTAGTCACTGTTGATCGTCTGACATATCTTCATAAAGTCGATGAACTATTCCATGCGTATTCGAAATACGAAAGTTACAGGGTTTTTGGACTGCTTTCCCCCTCTGCTTTTCTCGGCAGATGCACTTTTCCTTTGGACTGCAGTAGTGGATCCATGATTCATCCTTGGTCACATATCGACGCAATCAATCCTTTTTAGCTTTGAAGGCTCCAAATAACACTCAAGTTCATCAATTCGAACGAATTGTTTCACTCTGAAGAAATGCGACGCTCACTTCGAAAAAAGCATTTTCATAGCTAAATTTTCGCTGTGATTTCAATTTACGATCACCCATAGCAATTTTTTGATATCATCTGGTTAATCACCTCTTTTGGCTTCAAGAGCGTTCTGCGTCTACGGGGGTAGTTCAATCATATTTCAAATCAGATACCATCGGCAAATGGTTTTCGTCAGAGAATTTTCCAGGTAACACTTTCCAAGCCAAATCTGGGTTTGTACACAAACTCATTTTTCATTCTTTTTCACAAATTCACAAAAGTACAACTTTCTTTTAAAGTTTGGTACTACCTGTAACAACAGTGCATTCGAAATTTCTGGCGCCATCTATTTGTCAGTCCCTGGACTTTTTGATCCATGTATTAATTAAGTATAGATATTGGTTCTATGCCAACCCTGAATATTATATCCTGAAAAACTAAATTTAAGACATAACGGATGTTCCAATTTTTTGATCTAGTACACTTCCAAATTATAATCATTCAAGCCTTTCCTTCAGTATTAAATAAGTTCACATTGCTTAACACAATCTATATTTTCCGAATCATACAAACTTTCGTACCGAATTATAAAATACAAATTAAATGTCAAAGAAATTGCCAGAACTTGTTAACAGCAAAACATTTGTGTTATGGGATTACGCATCAAGTTCTCTTTATTTTAATGCCCCAGAGAATTTTCAACAATGCAACACTCTAACGAGCAATTTGATTACATACAATTAGTATTTCGGATCTGAAATTTATATTTATTTGTGCTGAAGATTTCCATGCATTAAATTAATAAAGATATATTAATCATAACAAAAGTTGGGATGAAATAATCCAGACTTATTTGCGCAATATTTACAGGTTCATTATATCTACAAAATACATAAATATTGTTAGAACTATTTTCTCTTTTCGTTTCGGAAACTGTTCCTCAAGCTTTGCATTTTATTTTTCAAAAGCTATTTGTCTACATTGAATCCCAAGAAACTTGTAAACTTTATTCTTGAAGTTTAATCAAATATTCTCTAAAGTTCTTATTGATGGTGCCATATTTCTCTGCAATATTTTCAATGAGATCTTTGTATAGATGCCAGATATATTGTTTTCCAGGCGACTTTTTGTTCAAATCTTCTCAAGCTATAGTTCAAAACTCCTAAACTCAGATTCTTGATATATAATTTTTCCATTCAACTGCCTTCGATAAGGTCGTAAATAATTACGATTATATCGACCCGACTCATACATTACTCCTATTCTACACAATTTGTAACCTTAGCCAGAAGACATTGGATTGTTTGCCGAAAAGAATTCCAGTTTATATTCGATACCTACACGAAATCGACAAATTCACTTATGAATGAAGGATTTTTCAATTTCTTACATTATTACATTATATTGAATTGACGATTCCTAACCAGCTTGCCTATTAACTAATTTTGAAGGTGGTTGATTCGAAATTTTTAAATGGTATGTTTAAAATAGAGCCAGAACCTCCACTGCCACCTCCAAAAGGCCACCACGGACCAAAGGAACCCCAACAAGGTAGGTAATATTATAAATATTGATCGAAAGCAATGTCATCTTATTTACATCGTTCTCCGCTTCGTTCCAAAGGGATTTTACCTCGACTTCAAAATGTTTATTCAGGTCATAATTTTCAGTCGTCGAGTTGGTAGACTCAAAACTCATTAAAATGTATCGAAATCCTTGAATCATAATATGGCGGATGCGCATATATAATTTGGGAAATTTACCTTTTGAATATATAGCTCACTTAATCTATCAAAATCAAATTAATTGAGAATCTTAATCGATATCCTTCAGTAATGTTTCAAGACCCTCGTTTGGATTCTCCTTAAATTTAGCATATTTAAAATGTTTGGTGGAATCGCTTATACATTTTTGAAGTCATTACTTTAGGGGAATTTCGTTCTTAGTACATCGAATTTGAATTAATAAACACGAAACTGATTTTTCGGTAGGGATGTATATTTCAAGATAAGTGCCAAAATAACAAAATCCAAAATACCATGGTTTTCATAGTTGTTGAAGGATGAAATAAGATTATTTGCCACTTGAAACATTCAACTATGAACATATAACGGAAGTTCTGCTGTATTCAATAACTCACAAAATAAAATTTGTCTGATTTTCATCGCTACAAACCTAGTTCTAGTTTTTCGATAGCTAACCACAATATTAACTCGAAAAAATGCGGAAAAATAATCGATAAACTGATAAGATGATAATGATAATCAGATAACATATAACCTCCAAGCTGTCATTAAGTGAAATCATCAGTATTCATTCAGAAAATCAACGTGAGTGTGACAATTTGCAAAATTGCAAAAACCCACAAATGGATGATTTGAAAGAAGAAATTCGTAGGAGAAAGAAAATTGGTGATATCGTCAGACAAGAGGATAGTTCTTCAAAGAGACATACTTTAGCCGATCCAATTATTTATGGTGTCATTCCATACAGTTAGTATTGATACTCAAATTAATTTTTATTCTGAATAATAGTAAATCAAATTGTTTGATTGAATAATAGAAATGTATCGAAGAGATATTTGAAATTTATGCAAGGTATACCACAAAAATTATATTCGTTCAGTTTACTACGCGAACGCAACTAATTTAAAAGGTGCAGGGAATATTTCAATCAGAAGCCTGGCTCATGCGAATTCAGAGATACGTATAATAGGAGAAAAATCAAAATTATTGCAATTGCTGTTCCAATTTCAAAATACATACCTGTTCACAACCCTTTATTTTTCAGACAAAAAATAATCTGTACGACTTAACATAACGGATCAATAATTCGCCGTTTTTCTCACTTGTATTTCAACTCGCATCTGAAATTCATCTTGCCAGGTCATGACTTCTTATACATATAAAGGTAACGAAGTCCCCCAACCTTTCAGTAATCAACTTCTATGCTCTCAAGTTGAACCATATTGAGACGATACCGACTTCTTGTGTATCCTAAAAAGATGCACTAAGAAATACAAATGTACTGTTATATTAGTTTTATGTATCATACGTCACGTCATTATAAATTCTTGATATATACTCTGGTATAAGGGTGATACGTTCGGTAAATTCGCATGCAACAATCCCACGAATGAAATAAATGAATGTACAATTTTTCTATATCCATTGGATAAATAATAAAGGACAAGTATTGGAAATAGTCAATTTTCGATACCATGTTCTCTATTTCCGAATCTGATAATACTACTTTTCCTGACGGAAAAAAATGATACCTCGGAAAGATTGGTAATTTTTTCTATTTCTATTCGATTTATCTACTAAGTAAACTTCCGTGGAGATATTGGATTGAACTCCATTGACTTTAGAGTCAATTTATTAATTAATTTACTGGGATGGCTCCTTGATGAATGAAACTAAAAATGCCGACGATTTATATATCGCGTAATCCTTTATGTAAAACTTTATACTTATTTAAGTTCATTAAAATAAATTATTCACAAATCCTTCAAGGTCGTCAATAAATTCATACGATGGTATGCGTCCATACTGCGAACGCATGTATGTATGTCTTCCCCTTCGGTGTCATCGAATTAATCAACGATATCAGTTCTCTATGCAGGTTTTTTAAAACAGTGGATGAATTGGCTGAAACTTGGTCAAAGCCAGTAGAACCACAATAAGGCTATTTCCATACTTACTAACACTCAAGCTGCAGTTGAAGCTCTCGAATCATACAAGAAACGACTTATGAATTCCGTGATTGCAAACAGCCTGCTATGGTGTCCGAGTGTTAATGTTGCGTAAATCCCTGGCAGGTAATTTGAAAGCCGATAAACTGTCCAGAAGTGGAACGGGACTACCAACTATAGGACCGGAACCTGCGGCATTTCCTATGGAAGCCTACACACAGAGACGAGTAAATAAAAACCAACTTCATGCTAGGGAGTCACTGCTGAAAACAGAAGCTCGAAAAATCTAGTATTCCAGTAGTGAGGTTTTCGAAGAGTTCATTACATATCAGATCTCGCTGAGTAGATACTACTCAAAAAGATTTAAAATCCACCAAGATAGAAGACTACTGATTGTGTGACATGGAGCGTAATAAAGCAGATGTTTATTTGAATGTCAAACCCTGACATTTAAGAGTTTCCAGGTTCTAGACCCGCCAAGTACAGAAGAGGAAAACATTAGAGAAGAACTCAAAAAGCACCACCTGAAGGTTTATCAGTCAGTTGACAACAACCAAATGTGTGGTTTGAATACAATCACGGTGATAAACGACCCGCTCGAGGATGGCGTCATTCAGACTTAAGGCTCCTTTTAAACATGAAAAAGTGTGTTTATGCCAGATTGTAAGAAATTTGTGACTATGTTCATCTTGTACTATTTTTCTTGAATCTGGAAGTAACAAAAATTATCTCAATTGACTGAACCGATAGTGGCCTTCTTATGGAGGATTGCATGCATTCTCTAACTCAATCAATCTTTTTTTCTAGCAATTATCCAATGCATCCCTACCAAACATCTCTAATAATAAATAATGAGGTTCCAATTCGAAATGTGCGGAGGGAAAACCCATCATATATGAATGCATGAGATTAATCAATTGATTTTTTTGTGGGTGGATTCAGTTTTCATTCTCAAGTAAACTATAGTCGCATGGAGGGAATTTAAATATTTCAATGTCATTTATACATAAGAAATTTATGAGAGAAGTTGGGACAAATGGAGATCAAGATGGCTGTTACTTATTGGTAGACTATGTTTGTGAGCTAATGAAATGTTTACGAATTCTGATATCTTTCTATCGTTATTTGAGTGTGAAAGTTGGGTTTTTTGTGAAATCTAAGAACCGATTTTCCTTTGTTCGATGTTCTGAATCGAGGGTAATAATAATAATGATTTGTGATTGATAGTATCGATGATCTATTTATTTTATGGAATTTCATCTTCAAAGTAAAACGAAAAAAGACACTTTTCCACAATTTTTTTAATAATCACTACCGGTTTCGACAGTACGGTCATTTTCAAGTGAATAACAATATAACAGATGAGTTGGTAAGTACAAGTACAGAGTGAAAGTTATCCTAGATATTGAGTAGCATTGTCATTTTTTCATGACAACTCCATGTAATGTCTCATCTATTACAAAACCCTCCCTGGGTGGAAGAAAGCCTGAAAATTTTCATTCAATTTTCTTGATCAATGGTTGAATTTTTCCAAGGGTATATTGTTGAATATTTTTGGTATCGCTGAAGTGAAGAAGGCTTAACAACAATCGGTATCTGTTTCGAGACATCGTGGTGCTGGGAATTACTAGTCTAACCCAATGATCTTATAGGACACTCAGTCGCACGAGTTTTATCCACATGGTCAGTCCTGAAAACTTATTCATCTATTTTGGGCTTGTCGGTGTCCATTTTTTGATTCTTTTAGCAGTTTGCGATGCCGAAGTTCACGCTGCAAACCTATTTGTTTCCTCCACTATGAGATTAATAACTTCTTCGTCGACCAGAAGAGAAAATGCTCCTAGGGCACTGATGTTAGGATAAAGATCTGGTCTCTCTGAGACCAGTAAAATCAAAGTTCTTATGGTGCTCGACATATTCACACCAAATGATGTCTGAGTCAGGAATTTCGTATTGTTCTCGATTCTCATCGTTTTCTTCTTGTAGAGCTTCATCTAAAACCAATCTATGTAGAATCTCTTGGATATCCTGGGTTTCTTCATCATCTTCATCCTCCGATGATTCATAACCAGTCGGGTTCTGCCATTGTGATCCAGGTGCTCTTTTTGATTGAAAAATCAGGATCCTTCATTGAATCATCAGAATCGAAATCGTACTGATCATCGCCTTCCTGGTCGCACAAATCATCAGCTAATCTTTCCAAATCTGCCTGAGTCAAACCTATTTGTCGTTTAGACATTCTTGTTTCTTCATAGCTCTACTCTTCATTCTTCATTCTTCAAATTTTAAACTGAAACAAAAGAAAATGAACTGAAAATGCCGTCACTTATATATGAATCACGTGGCCACAGGCGAGAGAAAAATTTATTTTTCCTGTAGGGTCGCATCTCACAAATGAGAGACGCAAAAAAAAATCAAAATGACTGAAAACAAAACAAAAACACTGAAGAGACAAAGTCACAATGTCTTAAGATGGAATGTTGAGAATATTTTGTTATAGGTTGATTTTTCATAATTCTGTTATTCCAGTGAATCGATTTAGTTAACGGCTAATTATGTATCATATGTTTTTAATATCTTTTTTATATTACTTGAAAATACAACAATAACCTATAAGTGAGATGAGAAACGATGCTGTTATTAAAAGTTTATTTGAACCAACAACAAGATAGTCTTCCAATGTCTCCGTTGTCTCCTCTTTTGGGCGAAATCTTCATGACCAAACTTGAAAATGAACTTTTCTTTTCACGTAATATTTCAATTAATAACATTCTTTATTGAATGAAGAAATATGTCGATAATAAATTTTTTATTTGGACAGGACTAATAGACAATTGAATCTCTTTTTAAAATTCTTATATTCATTTTAAGATACGATCTAATGCACTATGTAAATTGATAATTTGTATGAAACACTTACTTTCCTGAACATTCAAATTATTAGAACAGATAATAATTTTAAATTTGACATTCATCGAAAGCCAACAGTTATGGTTCCTTTTCACGAAAAAAATTTCAAAAAGAAATTATCATTTTGGAAGCGTCAAATGACGGGTACGACAAGAACACCATAGATTAATTAAAAACTGAAAAATACATAAATTATTATTATCGTCGATTTTATTATAACTATGCCATATATTGTATGATGATAAATAACAATAAGAAAAATATCTGTTCACTCATGGTAAATAACCAAGATCGACTTGATACAAATGAAAAAAGCGGTGAATATATATATTATATTGCAATGATTGTCCTGCTTTCTATATAGGTCAAACTGGTCGTTCCATCATGAATAATATTAATAATAAAACTTTGATAATATAATTATCGTGGACTTGTGCACTACCTCAGCTTTTAGCTGGATATAATTTACCTTTCCCAGACTCAGCAATCAAAGGGAATAGGCTCGATTACAATATACTTGACATAAATTTTCTTACTGTCCTACATGTATAGAGAATTACAGCTTTTTGCATTTCTTTATGAGTATTCTTATGCAATTCTAATTTGTTAAGGCTATCATGCAAACTTTTAGGATATGAATCCAGTAGAAGAAATGATGACAGAAACGGTATCTATTTTATCGAGGTGCCACATCTGCTTGATCTCAATAGCAAGGTCTGTGTATTTAGACTTTTTCTCCTGGAACTTGTTCAGCACGTTTCTATTATACGGTATGGCGACTTCCATCAGCATTGCTGTTCTGGCTCTCTTATCATACACCACTATGTCCGGCCTATTATTCGTCACCATTCTGTCAGTGCCTATCGAACTATAATCTGATAGAGTCATTATCCAATACGGGCGATGGTTGATACTTGTAATATGGCTGGAAGGCATTCAAAAGTCCGTTTTGTGCGCAAGTTTCTGATGGATAATGTTGCACACTTGATAATGCCTGTGAAGAGTCTGTATTGGCCAGTTGTTCCCAGCCGGATGTAATATGTTATATACTCTCCGATCTTATTTGGCATTTTCTGCAATTATCTGTTTGTTATGTTCCGTCCCTAATTATAAATTTTCTGTAATTGTTTGTTCCGATGACTTGGTTTTGGATGGCCATAACGAATCCTTCTGTTTCAGCGAATAGTTCTCCCTTCAGCAACCATTTGATGGAAGCTTCTTTGTCGATGTGTGGTTGATTAATCTCATGGTGATGTTGTCCATGCAATTCCTCACTTGATCATTGCTCTTGTTTTTCAGTATCTGATAGGAACGGTAGATTCAGCAGGTCATCACTGGTAGCAAGATTCAGAGGTGTATATCCCTTATCACCCAACGATACCACTCTGTGGAGGTCAGAAGTGCGAGCTTTTGCAGAGAAGAATTATCTGAGATTTTTTATCTGTTCGGTATGTAAGTAGACAACATCCATCAATCCGCGTCCTCCTTTCCGCTTCAAAGTTGTTCTTATTACAGACGATTTTGGATGGTGATTGTTTTACTTTGTCAGCATCGTTTGGGTCTGCCTTTGAATATCAACCAGTTCTGTCTTAGTCCATCTGATGATTCCAAATGAGTAAAGCAATACTAGAATAGCGTAGGTGTTAATTGCTTTGACTAGATTCTCCGAGTTCAGCACAATCTTTAGACGCTGACTATACTCTAAAAGAATCTTCTCCTTTGACTGTTTTTGGTGTAGCAATCTGGCTTGATGGTATCCCAGATATTTGTACGTTTCGCCATCTCGCATACACTGTATAATATCACCGTTTGAAAGTTGTGTTTCACCATCTATGACTTTCTATCTTCGATTGTTCTGGGTCATTTTTCGATCCTGAATTTCATATGAACATCTGCCGAGAACTTACTGACAGTTTTCAGCAGATCATCCAATTGCTTCTTGTTCGAAGCATATAATTTGATGTCATCCACATACAGCAGGTGGGAGATTGTACGATAGTTCTTATCTGTTTTTACCCTAAATCCGTATCATGTTCTATTGAGCATTGAAGACAATGGGTTCATAGCTAAACAGAACCATAGTGGACTCAAAGAGTGTCCTTGAAAAATTCCACGACGCATGGTTTTAATTGACTTATTGTTCTTATTGACCTGCAGAGACGTGCGCCAGTGGGTCATTGTTGTCTTCAAGAATTCTACTAGAACTCGATGAATTTTGTATATCTGTAATAGTTCGACAAGCGAAGAATGGGTGGTACTATCGAATACCTTCAGATAATCGAGAAATGCTGAATGAACATTCCGATGCCCCCCGAGTGCCTGTTTCATTATCACAGAATCGATAATGAGTTGTTCGTTGCACCCGTGGTGTTTCCTTCTGCATCTCTTCTGCTCCTCTGCTAATATTTTGTTGTCATCCAGATGTTGGTATATTCGATTGCATTTGCATGAGGCGAGTATTTTGTAGAACGTTGGCAGACAAGTGATTAGCCTATACTGAGACGGATCTTGTGTTTTATCGCTTTTAGGCAGCATATATGTTAAGCCTTGTGTTAGGAAAGTGGGTGTTCTCCTTGGACGTTGAATAACATACGTGAGCTGTTTCGCTAGGGCTCCATGGAGCTTATCAAACTTCTTGTACCAAAAGTTGTGGATAATATCTATACCAGTGGCCTTCCAATTGTTGGTTGATCTAACTACTATTGCGATTTCTTCCTCCGTTATTCGTTCGAAGTTCATATGTTCGATACCAAGACGATGTTTTTCTTTCGTGGTCCATTCAGCATCTTTATTATGTTCTTTGGGGTTCGACCATAATGATGACCAATAATCGGTCAAGCACTGTGCGTGAGGTACTTCCATTTTATTGTTGTTCGCAGTTTTTTTATTTCCCTTATGAAAATTGGCCGCGCTTTGGAGGAACCTTTGGTTTTGGTGTTTTGTTTCAGTACACTTGATGTATCTTGAGAGCCTCTTTGCGTTTGCTTGGAGTTTCTGCTTCAAAGTATCCATATACACGTCGATTGTGTATCATTTGTTTTTCTATGAATTTTGCGTATATGTGATTTCGAGCGCCTTGAGGGTTTTTAGGTTCCCAGGAATCCTGTGAGGCGACCGATCTCTGCTCTAATATTATCAATATCTTTCTCCAGTCGTTTTCGCCATGGTGTACATGATGTAAAGCTTGAAAATTCCTTCTTCTTTCATCTTTTCTATTTTTAAATTTATACTGAACATAATAATGATCGAGAATGATTCAATTTAACCGTATATGACATGACTATCTCGCTCAGTTTGCGGGCATCATCGATAGTTTCTAATGACAACCACATTAATTCTAAATCTGTAATATAAAATGCTTTCAATTGCTATTTTATTGTCAAAGACAGAAATAAAATTTTGATGGAACTCAGTATAAAAGCAAGGAAAATAGTTTCAAAAGCGGATACAGGAGATCCCAGGCCTGAACATGTTTGGTGGTCTGTAATAATGTTCAAAAGAATATTTCAGTTTGAACCAATTCCTACTTCACTATCTCCAAGAGAGGCATTTTTCCAATAACCTCATTATTTTGGACGTATTGAACAAAGAATATAATGATATGGATTATTAATCTTGAATTATTAAGATAAATACCTTCTTCCGATTCTTCTGCGTTCTTCAACTTGACATTAACATTAAAATTCTTGGTAATAAAGTTAATAGTATTGACATTATTTCATAGTTATTAGTTCGTGAATAACGCAAAAGGGTTTTTACCAACGGTACTCAATCATTTCAATATGCAGCCGGCCGTATACGGATGATGAAAAGCTACATTTACCATCATTATTATGATTGACTACTTTCCAATGTGTCACGACTCTTTAGTACATATGTACAAGGGCTGATCGAAATGAAACAGAATTCTCTCTTTGAAATATCATTTCTGTAATAATAAAAAAACGTAAATATCTTTTTTCAAAACGAATTTTCTTCGATTAGAATGTATTTCGAAGTACCATGCAGTTAAATCCACGTAATGAGATGGATGTTCTAACTTATATTGTATTGAGCCAATGGGACTAATGCGGTATATATTTTATCCCACGCTTCCAACTTTCGGATCGATTGAAAAGTGCGTGGTTGACTCAAATTTTCAACCTTTTCTATAGCAGAAAAATTTTTTCCGCCCGTTTTTAGTCTGAAATTTGGGAAGCTAAAAGTTTTAACCATCCAAACGTTTAAAAATCATGGCGAAGATTTACTTCGATAATAATTTCTATTTCGTATATAAACACGAACGTTACCTAGTAAAGGCAAAGCTGCAATAGTTTGTTCATTCCAAATTATGCTTCCGCTATAGTCAACCTTATATAGAAAGATCTTGGGCCAAAAATTTGAGACCAACTGCTCCTGGGAAGTACTTCACAATTTACGAATTGTTTAATATTTTTCCATGTGTTCTCGAACTTGTGTTGCTTACGTTGAAAAAACTCGGTTGAGAGTTTGTTTGCCACTTTATATGTTGTGTCAGAAGCCACATCTGGCTCGGCTCGGCTTCGCCTTTGAATGAAAAAGTTCATTTTGTCTATGAATGTTCAGATGGTTTTCCGCATGTGTACGGTCCTGTGCGGTTTGTCAACCTTATTTGAAGCATCAATTGAATGTATCTGTTTATGTTTAATGCAAGGCCCAGAGCTCAAGGTGGTAGTAGCCGTAGTTTGAATGAAATAGTTCATTTTGTTCTATGAATGTTCAGATAGTTTTTCGCTCTTGCGGTTCTGTATAGTTTGTCAACTCTATTTTGAAGCATCGATTGGAACTCTCTTTAAAGTTCTTTTTCTAGGCCTGAGCTCGTGGTGATACTCGCCGTAGTTTGAATGAAAAAGTGCGTTTTGCTCTATGAGAATGTTCTGATGGTTCGCCGCTCATGTACGGTCCTGTACGGTGTATGTTCTATTTATTTGCCAAAACTAATGATGGTACACGTTGTTATTTGAATGATATAAGAAAAATTTGTCCATCGTTACTTCACCGACCGATTAAATTATTATTTGGTATATACTAAACTAGTTACCTCGAAAATTATATACAGGGTGCTTCAACGAAAACTAAACAGAGGCTATATCTACCAAGATATTCATTTCTGATCAAAACGAAAAAATAGGTCGATTTTTGTTTCAAGGGGGACATCTTTTGGGGTACAAAACTTGCCTGAAATATTAACCCCCTAAGTGGGGGTTGCAATCCTTGAACATTTTGAATACGGAAGATGGGTCGAGTGATGACTCAAAAGAAAGGTGGTATTTTTGTCTACATAGCCTTGAACGAATTTCCATTTTTAATTGAAAACTGTAAAAGATACAGGGTGAGCAACTAAAAGATAGGGAAGACTATTTCCCTGAGACTATTCAAGTTTCAGTGAGGTAAAATGGAACAAATCCATGCTGATCAATGGCAATCATCATCGAGTACGATCCTCATCTCGAGTTTCATCCCATGGAGCAGGGGTGACATCCCTTGAAAATTTGGAAGAGGGTAGATGGGTCGAGTGATACCTCGAAAGAAAGGTATTATTTTTGTCTGCATCCCTGTGAACGAATTTTCATTTTTGATTGAAAACTGTAGAAGATACAGAGAGAGCTACTGAAAGATAGAGGAGACTGAAGCACCCTGTATACATTCTACCCTTGCATAACATTGTAACCACATTTAATGGTCTAGTCATCGCTAAGTATTCTAGAATCATTCCTAAAGATGCAGAAATATTTAAGATTTGGCAACGAAGCGCGCAGTATTCACTCCATCCCACATTCAACATTCACCATGTCAGAATGGATGGAAAAGTGTGAGTAGGTTCACACTAATTACACCATTTGATAGTTATTGGTTTTCTTATTCAGATTCAACTATTTAATTCAGAATGTACTATATATAATAAATAGGAAAAAATGTTATTTCGATGTTTCCAAATTTTCACAATGAAAAATGAACTCACTGTATAATATTTCTATAGTCCGCTTTGCTTTTTATAAAAGCTCTCTTCTTTAAGAAAGTTTTAGTGTCTCTTTGGATATTTTCTGACAATTCTGAAAGTAACAAAAACAGTTTGAAAGAGGTAAAAAAATTAAAGAAGGTCGAATAATTCGAAAACTGTTGGGCTCAGATATGAAAATTTCTTTGGAAACTCACATTCTTTTTTTTTATTTAAGAATTCGCATCAACCACGAAGGTTTTTAGCGAGTGATATGGTTACATAAATGGTAAATTAAATATTGCTATACAGGATGTTACATAATAGTATGTCACAATTTGAGGACGTAAATCTACGTGCAACTTTGAGAAAAAAAATCATTTAAACAAAGGTACTCAAAAATTTCGTTACGGAGCTACAGGGTGTTGAAATTTTCGGAAAAAATTTGTTTTTTTCTTCAAACCTCCAGCAGTTTTGGAGATATTCAGCCCAAATTTGGAATGCAAGCTATTTTTTGAGCCTACATCATTAGATGTCCCAAATTTTACCTAGAATTTACAAGGTGTTTTCTTTTCCGGAGCCATGTCTTCCTTTGCCCTTTCAAACTTTTTTGCATTACGCCACTAATCAGCGTACAATCAATTTTAGTCATCTTCGTTCAATTTGAAAACTTTTTTGACATTTGTAATTTTTTCGTATCTCCAACCGTTCTCGAGCAGAAAATTATTAAACGATTGTATGCATTCGCAGAATCGAAAGCATTTCTAATTTAAAAAAATGACTTTGATTTTTTTCATTTATTTATTTATTTTGACAGTTCCAGTTGAACCAGTGTTTGCTCGAATTATTTATTAAATGAACAATTAGTTTTTAAGACATTTGAAGTTATTGCAGTAAGAAAAAATGGCTGATTTTACTAACACCGAGTTGGCTGATATCCATTACAAGCTAGGCGATTATACCAGGTGCGCTTTCCAAATCGAGTAACACCAGACAGGCGAACATTTTACGAACTACTGCAAATAATGATTTGAAAGGTGCAACTCAAACTATGAGAACTCTAGATATTGAGGAAGCAGTTTTAAATTGTATTGATTTGAATCCTCATGTGCGTACAAGAAAAATTGGACATCAGTTTAATATTTCACATGTTCTAGTTTGGAGGATTCTCCACGACTTTTTATTGTACCCGTTTCATATTCAACGCGTCCAAACTCTACTTTCTGGAGATTTTCCTTCCAGACTGAATTTCTGCTGATGGTTCTTGGATAAAATTAGAGAAAATGCTCATTTTGATAGTGAAATAATGGTCACAGACGAAGCTAACTTTTCGAGAACTGCTATCACAAATTTTCACAATAATCATTATTGGGCTGAGGAAAACCCCCATTTGATTGAAGAATCTCATCATCGAGAACAATTCTCACTAAATGTCTGGGTCGGAATAATTGGAAATTATTTTATTGGGCCGTTTTTTCGCCTAACAGACTAAACGTCTCACTTATCGGCAATTTCTTGAGGAAGAGTTAGCTTTATTGCTCGAGGATGTGCCACTTTTGGTGAGAAACATAATGTGGTTCATGCATGACGGGGCACCAGCACATTTTAATGGAGAAGCTAGAGAATTCTTGAATAATACATTCAACAACCAATGGATAGGTCGGGGTGGGCCAAAACTATGGCCTCCTAAGTCGCCAGACGTAAAGAGTTTAGACTTTTTCTCAAGGGGATATCTCAAAAGTTCAGTTTTTACCACACCAGTGAACACTGTAGAATAATTGAGAAATCCAATAATAACCTCTTGTGGCACGATAAGAAATACCCCAGGAATATTTCAAAGAGTGCGTGATAATATGCGAAGAAGAACAGAGGCCTGCATTCTTGCAGATGGAGGACACTTCCAGCAATTTATTTAGTTTTTAATTGTTCTCTTTTATAGTTCGATATTGAATAAGTTTAAGTTGAGTCCCAGAAGACGATCTATCAAAATAAGAGCAAATTTTGGGCATACCTATCGAACATTTCTATTATATTTTTTTTATTTAGCGAATAACATACAATTCAAATAATTCTAATTCAATAATTTTTCACTCTAAAACGGTTGGAGATACCAGAAAATTACATGTGTCAAAAAAGTTATTAAATTGAATGAAGATGACGAAAATTGATTGTAGCAGTAGCGTACTGCAAAAAGGTTTGAAAGGGCAAGATGAGACATGGCTTCGAAGAAGGAAACACCGTGTGAATTTCAGTTAAAATCTAGGACGTGTAATGATGGGAGCTGTAAAAAACAGCTTGCATTTCAAATTTGGTTTGAATATCTCACAAACTGCAGGAGTTTCGAAGAAAAAACTAATGTTTTCCGGAAATTTGAACACCCTGTAGCTCCGTAATAAAGCTCTTGCGGACCTATGTTTATATATCTTCTCAAAATTGCACGTAGATTTACCCCCTTAAGTTGTGACATACTATTATGTAACACCCCGTATGTGACCATAAACATTAATCAACTTAAGATATTTCAAGAAGTTAGGAATATGTCTTTCTTCGAAAACTGATCGTAGTGAACAGGGGAATTTGAGCATTTGTCTTTCTAATTGGTATTTTGTGTACTCAGTGATGAGGTGTTTCACTGTGAAGTTTGTGTTGCGTAACTCACAAACAGGTAGTACTTCTCGTTTCATCAGATATTCATGGGTTATTCTTGTATGGTCGAGCCGAAGACGCGATATTTTGAATTGCACTGTGCGCGCACTATTATAAGTCTTCCATTTGTTGAATGTTGATTTATTTTCACTCAACTTCGAGTTTTCCGCGCAGAATTTCGTTTGCCATTCGCACCTCACTTCATTCTTAACGAGAATTTTCGCGCCAGCACTTTTTCCGTTAATAAGGCACCTTTGCTCCATTTCCATCAATGCCCATGTGCGATTGTATCCATATGAAACTGATTTTCTTGTTGTGCATATCAACGAAGTGGAGCTCGTTCTTTATTTTTCTGGCTGTTGGGTGTTTGGAGTATAGTTGTTTAATTGTTGGTATTGAATCGAGCCAGTCGGTTAGAATGGGGGGATTCATTTGAACAGCTTCGGTATTGATGTATTTGATGGCTTGATAATTGCGATTGGGAAACTGAAAATGAATTTATTTGATTCAGTTATAAAAGCTTCTTATGAGAGGATGCGTCTTAGTTTTATCGTATTCTTCAAGCGCAATGTTAAATGAAGGAGATTTAGTTAGCCAGGGCTCTTTTATGTCGAATGAAATGGGGTAAACTTCAGGAAGTAATAATGAAGTGTGTCCAGATTGGTTTTAATCCTTCAATAGAAGGGTTTGTCGGTTCTTGGTTTATCAGAAAAATTTATAAGTTCACTATTATTGATAAAACGTAGGTTTGGATTTCCAAAATGCGCGAATGTGTTCAGCGCATAGTTGAGGCTTAATAATTCACGTCGGGTTTTGAGGGAAGGTTCACCGAGTTCCCATTGCAGGCTGTGTGTACTTCTGAAAGCACCGGTAATCATTCTGAAGGCAACGTTTTGTAGGGTTTCAAGGTAGTGTAGTTTTGAAGAGCTTGTGGAGTTATATGCAATAGCTCCGTAATCCGTACGTCATCTTATAAGTGATTTGTAGAGGAGAAGTAACGTTGGACCATCAGCACCCCAAGTTTGGTTAGACACTACTTTCATGATATTCAGGCGTTTTCGACATTCCAGAGCAAGGTTATTCAAATGATTTCCCCAGTTCAATTTAGTGTCGAAGTTCTTTCCAAAAAATGTTGTGTTAGTTTTAGCTGGTATGAGACGTCCTTGTAATGTGAGCGTGGTACATTGTTTCACGTTTGGAAAATAGCATACAGTGAGTTTTTTCAGGGCAGAATTCGAAACAAGTACAGTCAAAACCGATTATAACGACATCGTTTACAACGACCGATCGGTTATTACGACCAGATTGTAAGGTCCCGACCGAATCTTTAGTAAACTATTCAGTAAACATACCGCCTATAACAACATCGAATATAGCGACATATCGCTTATAACGACGAAACTTTATTGATATTCGTAGCGACCAACCGGATTTAGTCCCACGCTCTTTCTCCCACCTCATTCGAACCTCTTCCCGGCCATTGGACCTTGCATATTTATTGTTTAGTGTGCAAACTAACTGCGTAAGTGACAGCTTGATTTATAAGTTCTGCCTTTATTTATACTGTATCTAGGCGTTACCATGTCGCAAAAAAAGAGGAAAGTGTTTACTATTGAAGAAAAATCTCATATTATATGGAGATTATAAAATGGCGAGTTCCACATTCTACAATATGTACGATTTGGAAGAATAAAGATAAAATAAAAGTTCTTTTCGACAACAACTGTTTAAAACTTAAACGATCGAGGACAAGTGAACATAAAGTTATGGAAGATGCTTTATTAACATGGTTTAAACATCAGAAGGCAAACAACATCCCAATAAGTGGTCCAATTCTACAACAAAAAGCCAACGACTTTGGTCGTATTATGGGTAAGGAAAATTTTGAGTGTTCGTCGTCTTAGGTACAACGTTCTCGTACTCGTTATAATATTGTGGCAGAAAAAGTTTGCGCTGAAGCGGCTGGCGTTCCTGAAGAAGTGAGTGTAGAGTGGCTCTCTCATAAGTGGCCTGCGCTGTGCGAAGGAATCACAACAGAGGAAATCTTCAATGCTGATGAAACCGGATTGTTTTACAATTTAACTCCTGACAAAACACCTAAATTCAAAGGCGAGGAATGGCGGAAAGTTGTCCAAAACATGAATTACAGTATTGGTTGCGGCAAACAAGGCTGGGCCATGCAAAAGAAAACTTTTGATGATAGGAAAAGCTAAAAAAACGCGTTGCTTTAAAAACATTAACTCTTTGCCTGTAACTCATGAAAACAACACTAGGTCCTGGATGACCTCGCAAATTTTTGAAAAATGGCTGCGTAGCTGGAATGCAAAATTAAAGTCTGGAGAAAAAAAAATTCTTCTCCTAGTAGACAACTGTCCCGCTCACCCTGTAGTCTCCAATCTGAAATGCATAAAGCTTGTGTTTTTACCGCCCAATGTCACCTTTGTTTTACAGCCCATGGACCAAGGTGTGACAGAAGCTTTAAAAACACAATACAGAAAACTTCAAGTGCTACAAATGATACAGAATATTGAAAACGGGAAAGATACAAAAAGTCTTTGTATTTTGGATTCAATTCTAATGATATCAGACTTGGGAAAAGGTCACACAGACCGCTATGGCCAATTGCTTTCGCCATGCAGGTTTCAAAGATCTCTTTCCATCACAAGCGGAGGACGACGATGATATTCCGCTAGCGAGAAAGATACGATCTCCCACAGATGAAGACGACAGCGTACCACTCGCTTAATTGGTTACTCACTTGCAAAGATCTGCTGGTACGGAACAAAGAATTGATATAGAGGAATTTATTGGAATAGATGACAGTGCTGCTGTGTGCGCCTTAGCTACTGAGGAAGAAATTCTTGCAGAAGCTGAAAGTAACAATCGTAACACTGACGAAGAAAACGAAGACCAGCAAGACCCTGAAGAGCAGATAAGGCCAACAACAATTTCCGAGGCTCTTAGCGCTACAACAGTTTTGCAAAAATTTGTTACCTTCAACGACCAGTTTAATACTGATGATACTCATAACTTGATGAGTATGAAACGTAAAATGCAAAACTTATTTGAGAGTGGGCTTAATAAAACAGACTAAAATGACTGATTACTTCAAAATTTAGTGTAAGTCTTATAGTGCAGCTAAGTACATCTTGTTCCAATTATTTCTTAATAAACATTTTCATTTCTTTTTTGATATTTCATTTGAAAACAATATTTTATTCTATATTAGATATATATGTACTGATAATTTAACTACATACTTATGCTATTCATTGCTTCTAACAACTATCGGATATAACGACGGAAACTATACGGTCCCTTCAATGGCGCTATATCCGGTTTTGACTGTATTTTCGCACCAACTAGTAAGATCGGAACTATCTTTGTTCCAGTACGAGAAATACGAAGATGGTGCCAAAATAGGGCATTCCATTCAAAAAAACGAAACCTTGATATAAATCAATGTACGGTTTGAGAGCAATCGAACACGCACTAAATGGACACACGCTAAACAGCGGAACGCTCGCACTCTCCGTGCTCTACCTCAAAGACGGTTAATGGAATAAAAAAAATTCAGGACAGAAATTGTAAAGAGTTCTAGGCTCTACAACTCTTTCAATAAATACAGGTATCATTTAACTCATAGAAAGTGAGATATTCGAAAAAATCTGATTTTTTTTACCTGTATTACCTTGAGACGCGCAAACGTGACTATGTGTGAAACCCTTAACGTGACTGCACTTTTATCTCAGTTTTCCACCAATTTCAGTAACGAATTTTATATTCCGAACTATTTTCACTCTCGTGAAATTAATTTTTCGCCGCTACTGACTGTTCGGGTGATTCCAACAAGTTAGCTGCTGAATTTGTTCCGCTAACTTGATTATACGTACATACGAAAGTTATGATTTCGGCTAAATGCATAAAAATTACTATAATTTGAACGTGATTTCATTGAAAACTTTTGTTTGGCCAAATTTAAAGTTTATGGCACTAAACAGTCAAACAATATAAAAATATGCACAATTCTCGTGATGGGAAGATAAACAATAATCTTTACTATGATCTATACCCAAATATCAAGAGTGTCCAAACGATTATGTCCAACTATATCTGAAGTACATACCTGAGATGTAACCATGTGTCGCATGTCGTTTTACCAGGAGAAAGTTAATTTTATTCGTACTAACTTGTGTCACTATAATCATTTAATCCTTCAAGAAGTGAACCTATAAAGTAATAATGATGTGGTCGTTATAAACGGTTAATCGTTCTACGCAAAGCCATAACAATGCTCCACAACAAAATTCCAGTCTGACTTGATGTTTTGGGGTCGCTGAAACCAAATTAAAATTGCTCCATCATGTCAGGATTTATCATAACCTCAAAAATAAACTCCAAAAACCATATAAATCAGAAAACATTAACTCTCGGACTTTATAATCTTGAAAACGGCATAACTTTTTAACCACGTAGACCCATAACTCTGTATACTCGAATCTTTATAACCCAATATCTTAAGCTTTTAAACCCTTATAACTCTATACCCCGTTACCCTGATTTTATAGAATTCAAATTGTCAGATTAGGAGGCTATGAGTGTTTCATTAGTTCAACACTAAGGTTATGGGTTATTGCGGTTTTAAAAGTTTACTGTATGAGATTATGGCTGTTGAAAGCTTACAGATGAAGTATAGGCTTAGGTTGTTGGGTCATATATGTTTAAATAGCTAGGGATTAAGGTAATAATTTTGTGTTCTTTTTTTTCACATAAGTATATTTCATTAAGGAGTTCAACATCACGCAATTTGGAAACGTACTTTAGAACTCTATTGCTGGTTGAATTCCGAGGCATTGAAAACCCCATCTATGAGCTCATAACATAAAAACTTAGATCCCGTAGTAGCCGCTGGGTAACGGAGTCTATGAAGTCATAGGAATTTGGAAATTACGCTATGGGGTAATGAAGGTTTGAAATTTTAAGTTTGCGGGGTTTAAAGCATAAGTTATTGCGGTTTAGAGGGTCAAGTTATAAGTTTATATGGGAGTTTTACCGTTCGAGTAAGACAATTGCATATCACTGTTTCTGGGTCAGATTTTGAGGTTATGAAGTATCGGGTTATTTAGTATTTGGGTTTACAGAGTCATAAGACTACGGTTAAAACGGCTAGGCGGTTTTCAAAGCCCGAAGGTTAATGTTTGCCTGATTTATATGGTTTTTGAAGTTTATTTTTGAGGTTATGAAAAACCCTGACGTGATGGAGCGTTTTACACCTTGGATTTGGTTTCAGCTATCCCAAGAGCATATATGAACACTGGTCGGGATTCTGACATAATTTTTCGAATTTTTTTTTGTGGAGCTGTGTAATTAGCGAACTGCTTCAATGAATCTCCATTATGATTTTCCAAAGATAGTTCAAGCAATAATTGAAAGAAAATTATATAAAAGATTAATTTCAAATTTACCGAGTACTAAAGAATCAATGTTTTTCAAGTTCTAATAAAATCATAGCTCGTCTGTTTTCTGTTAAAGATTCAAGCAATTCTTATGGAATTATTGTCAAGTACGTCTATACCTATTTGCGTGAAAAGGGAGAAAAATGATGTTTTGTGTATGGCTGGAAAACATACTTCTTTCTTTTTCGTTATAGTAATAATCTATTAACTAATCTACTAACCATGTATGATTCAGCGTATATTAGAGTAAATGATAAAACCATTCAGTTACCTACCGCCGACATCAATACTTCTGATAATAAGGAAAAGGTCCCGTCTCTTCGGACAGAATCAAATCACATTTTCTGTATTTTCAACAATTTTCCACCTGAGTAACATTTCACGCTTCTGCTCATAGGTTTCTTCGGCTTTCATCATGATTGAAATTTCACTGAATAGAAATAATCTTGAAAGTTAAAGATGACTACCCAACGATGTACTTATGTATAATATTCTAGTTCAGGAATTCAAATCAGATTGACGTCTATAAAAATGTATATTTTACCAGCTTATGAATAATTGCAAAGGTAAATTAGTATGAGAAAAACTCAGTTATCTTATTTATTATCATATTTTAATGTAGAATAAAGGGCTCCTCGCTGCATTCTCGACACGACTACAGGGTCTCCCAATTTGAATCCATTTGAATGTCCATTGTTTGGATGTACTACTTTACTACCCTAAATGGAGCATACCACACTAAACCCCAATCTTTCCTGATTCTGACGTTCAAACATCATATATAGGTTATCTTACGACCAACACCTTATGTTATGTCTATTAATTCCCAAACTAAAGAAGTTTGTTTCGTTTGACCATATCACATTCCTGCTGAAATTCAAATCGGAGCCAATTGCAAAATAAAACTGTTCATTCTGCACCGTACGAAAAGTTTTATTGGATGCAGAACGAGTTGAACGATGTAAATTCGTATTCTCCGAACTTATATGTTTCCAGTATTCTATGCACTGATGACAACTTCTTCTTCGATTTTCTGGCATAAATTTGCAGGTATAGTCTCACAATACAATACAAGGCCTCCTGAATTTACCATTTACCATAATTCTATATATTTTTCTTGATCAGTCGAAACATGGGAGCTTAAGTGTATCGTATTTTGAGGTATCTATTTGAAATATACAGGGTGCTTCAACTAAACAGAGGCTATATCTACCAAGATATTAATTTCTGATCAAAAAGCAGAAACATATCAATTTTTGTTTCAAGGGGGACATCTTTTGGGGTACAATACTCGCCTGAAATATCAACCCCCTAAGCTTGAACATTTTGAATAGGGAAGATGGGTCGAGTGATGACTCGAAAGAAAAGTGGTATCTTTGTCTACATCGCCCTGAACGAATTTCCAGATTTAATTGAAAACTGTAAAAGATACAGGGTGAGCAACTGAAAGATAGGGAAGACTATTTCCCTGAGACTATTCAAGTTTAAGTGAAGTAAAATAGAACAGATCCATGCTGATCAATAGCAGTCATCATCAAGTACCATCCTCATCTCGAATTTCAACCCCTAGAGCAGGGGTTACCACCCTTGAAAATTTGGAAGAGGGTAGATGGGTCGAGTCATACCTCGAAAGAAAGGTATTATATTTGTCTGCATCCCCGTGAACGAATTTTCATTTTTGATTGAAAACTGTAGAAGATACAGAGTGAGCTACTGAAAAATATAAGAGACTATTTGTCGCCCTGAGCTATTCAAGTATTAGTGCCAAAAAATGGAACAGATTCATTCCAGATCAAAGGCTGTCACCTTTGATCTAAATGAATCTATTTCAGTTTTTCGCACTAATACTCGAATCTCTTGGGCGATAGTCTTCTGTTTTCAGTGGCTCACTCTGTATCTTCTACATTTATCAAAATTTCAGTTGCTCACCCTGTATCTCTCTCAGTTTTCAATTTAAATTTCAAATTAAGAAATTCGTTCAAGGCAATGTAGACAAAGATACCACCTTTCTTTTGAAACATCACTCGACCCATCTTCCCTATTCAAAATGTTCAAGGATTGCAACCCCCGCTTAGGGAGTTGATATTTCAGGCAAGTATTGTACCCCAAAAGATGTCCCCCTTGAAACAAAAACGACCTGTTTTTGCGTTTTAATCAGAAATGAATATCTTGGTAGGTATAGCCTCTGTTTAGTTTTCTTCGAAGCACCCTGTATAAATCGAATGAAACTATCGAGTTAAAGGACAAGAAAGACCTTAATCCCCCAGATATAACTTGTGCGTTTTCTAGGCACAGAATATGACACTCCAGCATTTTAAATGTCACATTATTAGGATAAACATTCATTTTCAACAAAAAAAGTCAGAATTCGAAATTACGGAGAATGGTTGTAATGAAATGAATATGAATTTTATTGTGATAATGTGTTACAATAAAAGTAATGTTCTTACATATCTAATTTATGTTCGTAAATATTTTCAAGGAAAAAAATGATGCAGCACAGGATCGACACTTCCTATGATTTAGGTATTTTTGGATAGAAGCGCAGGTCCAAGATTTTCCCTCCGCTTTTTTCTGTCTTGTAATTGTATGAAAATTTTCGAGTAAATATTTCACGTATTTACCTACTTAGTTATAAAACTTAACATCGCTCCGCAAAGGGTTCATTATGAAAGGAACTATCAAATGTTACATATTTCTGGACGCCTGAGATTAAATATTATCGAACAGTTGAAAAATATATTTCCATAAGAAAACCACAGTTACATTTCTAAAATAATTACTAAAATACAACATTGAGTTAGCTGAATGTCTTAAAATTTTCTATGGAACGCAGTTTCTTGCGTTGCTATAGAATTTTAAGAACCTCCTAAATCTCGGAAATTAATTATAATATCTCAATTCTGACGGATTTTTCCTTATCATGAAAAAGTAAGGTACAATTTTGAAGACCAGAATCATCTATCCCTACACACAATCGAGATTTCATTCGAATACTTCGAAGTTGATACACTTGTTCAGGTGGACATTTTTCCCGGTTTTAGTACTGTAGCTATGTGAAATATATGAAAAATAGAGGAAAGTAACTCCCCACCCCCTTCCTCATGTTATTTTTGCTTGAGGAATTCATTGCCGCAAACATTTTCAAGCTAGCTTTTTATGTTTTCGAGATATTTTGAAATTTTGAATATCTTCTGAATAGGTCAAGTGTTGTTTTTGAAATTATGTAAAAATGGTTTTGTCATTTCACATACAGTATTTTACGTAGACTCCAACTACGTAAGGAATTCTTTTCTTTGTCCAACGGATTTTCAGTTATGATGCAAACTTGCGTTTTTTAAGTATGAACCATAGGTAACTTGGATTTCTTTTAAATAGAGTTTGTCTTCAAAAATATATCACACATACAGGGATATCCACCGGGACCGTCCGTTAAAACTTTTTAAGTTCAAATTACAATATCAAGCTGAAATTTTAAACGCGGCCATAACTAGCGATTACCAATTGGAGTGAAATATTTTCGAAGTGATACCATTTCCGGTTATACCGGAAGTGGGTCATCACTTTGTTATTTCAAATGGCAATCTACATTTTTTATAATACATCTAGAACCGACATTTTAGCAAGGCATAAAATACTCAAGTTGTTGGCACTTATCTGTCAAAACTTTTGACAGATTTAATTATTTTTGTTATAAACTCGATTTTTGAGGAACATTTAAAAAATGGTAGCTCGTAGATCTTTTGCACTACATACACAATTTTTGCTTGGGTAGATAGAAGAAGGATCAAGGAATTTTTCAAGCAGTCTTTTTTTAAGCAATCTACACATGTCAAATGTTTATTGCGTTGTTTTGTATGATTTTTTCAATTTGGCCTTTTTCAAACAGCAATAACTCAATTTTTTCAAATTGCACGTGTCAATTTTTATATCGCCATCAGATGAAACGTCAAATTTCAGATGGAATTGTATGAGCATGTACTATACCAATCTCTTATAGTTCCGAAATAAGTTGGGAATATATTAAATTTTGATGATTTTGCAAGAACTAACAGAGAATGCTTTGAAATATTTGAATCAAGTAGCTGAACTGGCAAAGCTCACCTGGCAGATGCCTAAAATTAATGTATTTGTCACTTCGTTCATTTGGATTTGATATTTCAACAAGAATCGTTGTTATTTCAGATTAAAAATATCCAAAAAATACAACACATTTGGAATAAAACCACTGGTTATTCAAACGAGGATATGTTTAATCTCTTTTTAGTTCATAGCGAATGTCGAAAAGTGGTGGATAGAACTTGCAGGCAATTCAATAATCAATTTCCAAATTTACCGTCTATGAGTAGAATAAAATTTCGAAGCATTAGAAGCAATTTTCTACAATTCGGATGAATGAAAATTGTAGGAACTAAGCGAAAACCAATCATCAAAGATAATTACATTAATACGAATAAATGATAGCAAACATCCTAGGAGATAACTAATTTACGATCTGAATAAATGTTCTATATGGGCCCCATTTTGCTCGATACACTTGACAGCTCGTATACAAACACGATGAGTTGCCCTCCTAGTTTCCTCAGGATCAATATTACGAAAAGCATTATGAATGCGCTCTAGTAACTATTCTTTACTTCTTACAGGAATAAGATACACTTCACTCTTGATTTTGCCTCATAAATAAAAATCAAGGGGCATCAGGTCCAGAGAACGCGGAGGCCATAAATTTGGTCCTTGATTACCCCACCATCTATCCTCGAACATTTCTGTTAGCTGCCGATCTACAGCTCGTGTTTTATGTGCTGGTGCACCATGCATTTGGTAGTAGCAATCCCTCAGAATGTTAAGGGGTAATCCATCTAAAAAATTTGCTAATGTTCTTCTCAAAATTTCCAGAGATCTTTGTCCATTAAGATTTTCCTCATAAATGTGATAAGCCAACAAATCATTCATTAAAATTGCAAAAACGTTCAAGCTGAATTTATTTCGGAAATCAATAACCTCAATGAAATGTGGATTTTTTGTGGCCCAAAAATGTCGATTTCTCCTGTTGGTTATTCCACTTTCGTTGAACTTGGCTTCATCAGACTATATAATTTTTTGCAGAATTGTCTCATCTTTTTGAAGCCGAATTAATAAATTTTCACAGAAATTTAGCCACTTGGGAAGGTCAGTTGGTTTCAATTTTTGTATTTGAGTTTGGGGGGCTTTTACTTGGCAAAATTCCATTATCAATAATAAAAGAAGAAGAAGCTACGGTGTAGTGAAACGCGTTACGAATCGCAATTATTAAGTAAAATTCCTTAAAACACAGTACTTGTTTTTTATTATCAATTTTTGTAGTCTGATAAAAGAATACGGGTGCATGTTATGTTTCTCAAAGATCCTTTGAATGGAAGTATATATCAATCCAATATCCATTGAAGCTGACTTAATGGACGCATTTGGATTGGCACGAAAATACGCTAGTGTATTAATTTGATTATCGTCGTCCTCGAGAATTGGTTTTCTTCTAGTTTCTATGTATTTTGTTCCTTCAAATTGCAGAAAATTGCTTCTAATCGTTCGAAATTTTGTTCCACTCATTGGCGCCAAATTTGGAAACTGGTTATTGAATTGCCTGCAAGTTCTATTCACCACTTTTTGACATTCGCCATGAATTAAAAAGAGATTAAACATATCTTCGTTTGAATAATCAGCCATTTTATTATCAATCGGGTGTTTTTCAAAAATTTTCACTTCAAATTACCAACAATTCTTTTTAAAATATCAAACTCCAATGAACGAAGTGACAAATACATTAATTTTAGGCACCTGTCAGGTGAGCGTAGCCAGTTTAGCTACTCGATTCAAATATTTCAGAGCATTCTGTGTTAGTTCTTGCAAAATCATCAAAATTCAATATATTCCCAAATCCTTACGGAACTATAAGAGATGGGTTAGAGAGAATATACAGGGTGCTTTTTGATCTATTTTTAGCATCAATTTCGGATCTCTACTGAAATATGTTTTATACCTTAACTTCTCGAAATTTAGTGAAATGTTAACCTTTTCTTCAAACTCTTCCTGTACGCCTCACAACTGTCAAAAAATTTCCACTGAGACACCAACACTCTCTTAAAGAACACAGCTTTTGTAAAAAGCAACGCAGATCCTTGCAAAATCCCTTGCAAAATCATACGGAATATCAATTTTTCATCATCAAAGTTTGGAAAAATTCAAACACATCATCTTTCTTATTTCAAATGGTACATACTCTATTGAAAGGTTGGATCTGATTAAGAATCTCAACACATATCGAATGGTGTATTGGTTTTCTATTCTTGTTTTCAACGGTTCCCGAATTAAAACAGATGTTTAATTTACTTGCTCGCCTTCTACTTGAAACCATTATTCAAGCCGATAAATGAAGTTTTTCGAACATTCTGGACTCAAGTTACTATGATTAAATAACTTTACTTTTTATTCTGATTCACGCGAATGAGTGAAGTCTTTACCCCCGTACTCCCTCTGCCCGTAGTACTCAAGTACCTGTTGCATAATCATTTAGAACGCTTTCCTTCGTCGCGACATGGGAATTACTGTTTGAGAAAATACCAGATGATGTCTGCGATCTTGAATACTAAAGAGTGTTCAATAACTATCGGTGATAACGCCGAATATCGTCTACGCTGGTTTTCTTATCTAAGTTTCAATGAATTCTTTCGTTACGATTTTCACGTAATATTTCACTACATTGAGAATTTCAAACGAAATTATAAAATTATTCTGGTAAATGACCGTCTTTTCACTGTAATTTTAAATTCAGATGAACTACATAAAATTTTATGCAGGTAGATCTACACAATACAATTATCAATTGAAATTCAATTGAAAATTAAAATTCAATTAGATTAAAAGTAAGAAATATATGGATAGTTTTAGCAGATAAACAAGAAAAAATATACCCCTGTTCTGGATCGTCTCCTAGGACAACTTCTAAACTCCAATTTTGTCGAATCTATCAGTTTCATCTTTACTATTGAAAAGTTCTTGGGAGAGTTTCAAGTGGGTTTTGAAAGCTACTTTTTTTCATACTGTTCCGAAATCAATTTTGCAATCTTTTCGCTGATAGAACCAAAATATTTTATTGAAATGTATTTATCTGTATCAGTTGTTTTACGTTGGTAAATATTATAATCTGCTACTTATATTTATTTCTTTCTGATCATTCAGTAATTCATCGGGCGTTCTCTATGCCATTATCCGAAGAAAGTTTCTCCAGGGAAATATCAGCTATTAAAGATGTAGCTGAGAACGATGGTCCCTCAAATATAATAAACAGGATGATCAGAAGGAACCAAAAACAACTAGCATATCATAATATTTACCCACGCATGGAATCAAGTAATACAGGTAATATATTTAATTAACATATTTTGGCCCTATCAGCGAAAAAATTGAAAATATCATTTCAAAACAGTATAAAAAAGTAGCTTTCAAAACCCACATGAAACTCTCCCAAGAATTGTTCGATAGTAAAGATAAAACTGATAGATTTTTCCTGTATGGATTGTGAATGCGTTTATATAGGTAAGAGTGGTATTTATTCAAAACTAGATACAAAGGGCATCAATCACATTACAATAACCGGAGAACCGACGAATCTACTTTCGCTTCACATTGTATCGGAAATAGCCATCATTTTCCACCGTAGCTCCAAATTATTCACAGAATACCTAAAGGACGAAAGTTTTGTTTCTTAGAATCAATCGAAATTTTCAAATTCCAACGAACCCTCATCGAGATAATCTTGTGTACGACCAGAATGGACCGGCATGTTCGTCCATATTTGATATATTTAAATAATACCTGGTTTTAGCATAATTCGTTTATTATCTCTTGTCTACAACCTTATTAATTTTCTATCTACGTATTTATGTGTGTATGTATTTGAACTTTAGTTCAGTAATTGTTCTCAGCTGAAGATAATGGAGTTACCGAAATTGCAACCCTAAAAGCCAATAAACAGTTGTGATACTATAATACATAGTTTAATTTCTTATTATCATCTACTCATTATTTCAGTATGAGAATTACGAAAATAATGCAAAAAATAGAGCATTCCATTTAAAATCATAACTCTATATTAATCTCTGAAATGGAACCCCTTGTATATTCGAAAAGTACTGATTCAAAACTATCGAACAAACACGCTTTAAATGAACACACGGTATAAATGACAAAGGGCAATATAACTAAAAAGTCGCTCTCTTCCCTGATCGTAGGGTTAATAAGAAATAATGAGAAGTTACTTTTTCAGCAATTCTTTCCAGTTAATCAGTCATATCTATGAAAAGCGATCTTTCCGCTTTCCTGTATCTCAGTTTACGTCGGTCTGCCGTGACGAATATCAAGATTGTTTTCACAATTAACGTACAGACAAGACCTGATTACGGCGTTAATAAATTCATTACTATTATCCCGCGTGCAATTCGCCTGTCACGAACTGAGCAATTAATTTACCTGTGCGTCTTCTCAGTTCGCGTCCATCTCCTCCATCTGGCGTACTAACTTACTCGAGTTAGACTCGTGGGGGTCCCCGCGAATGCGATTGATCGTAATTGTAAACTGCGATCGACAGATGTGAGAAAGGAAAACGAATTGATTTGTGTGTAGTACCGCGAGTTGACAATGTGCGTACAGTAGTAAAAGTAGGCGCACGTGATTTTTCGCGCAGACTGACGATGGCTGCGTTACTTATTAAACATTTCGAAAAACTGAAGAACCGTAAGTTCAAATTTTTTCAAATCAAATTTGTATTCCTTAACACTCTTGGGTGCGGTGATAGGTTAAGCTCTTCGACGATCCTCGTACTGAACATTTTTTTTCTCGAATTTATTCCTTTTGAAACTTCATAAACATATCTATTCTTATTCTCCCTAAATTTTTGTTTTTCTATGTTAAATGTCGACGTTACTATGAGTTTCGTTTTCATAACTCTCGAAAATACCGTGGGATTGAGTACTAAAAATACAAGAGCAAAGGAAGCCTTCCGAGCCAATGAGAATAATGAATTTTAGTCTAAAGCGTCTGTTGTTCATGAAAAGACCGTTTTTTCTCATCACAGAAAGTAGTCGGTTTTTGCCTGCTTAATAAAGCTGTAATAAAATCAGTTTCTAATCTTGTTTAAGTAGCTTTTGTTTGAATGCTATGTTTTACTAAAAAGTCTCCAGAGAGATCACTTTTTTTTCATCCAATTCTCATATTAATTTTACTAATTACGCGTCTAAGTACTATTTCTTAGGTCAATAAAATAGCGCCAATCAGTATCAAAATATCCATTTACAGGTCAAATGACTCTGTTTCTTCATACTATTGTTTTACCATAAGATATCTCAATACATAAAGGAAATTTTCTTCTTCAAATTGCACATCAAATATCTTGTCTCATTATTTTCTATCTATCTATCTATTTTCAATGCTGTTTGGTATTTTTATTTATTCTATTTTTCACTTGATCATTCACCAAAATGATACAAATAAACTTCGTGAAGTTTCACTTCATCAATTGATCCAAAATCGAGTCAAAATATGATTAATAAAATGAAAATTGTCCTTCACAAGTCAACAAAGTTCTTTTCTGTACCTAATGACCTTTATTAAGAAGAATTTTAAAAGTGTCCACAATTTACATTGACATAAGTTTCCAAATGATGAACTAGAGCTTGTGCATAAATTCTTTAAAGAGTTTTCTGTTACAAGATTGCATGACTGTCTTGTGTTGTTTTTCAAATTTCCGAACAAATTGATGATGTTACATAAACGGTGCCTTCAACATACGCCCAGAAAAAAAATCTAACATGATCGTAATTACTCTTCATTTTCAGCGTGCCTTCCGGCAACTTATACTCTTCTACTCAAAGACGGCCTAAATTGTTCAAAAGAGCATTAGGGGGCCTTCGATGGTTTTTATCTCTGGCCACAAACTGAATGCTTCATAAATAACACTCCACTCTTGGCGTTTGTCACGGATACATTTATTTTGGCTTCGGATTAGCCATTCAATTTTTCATGATAGAAGTCCATTTTTAAATACAAGTAAACGATGATTTCTACTAAAATATATAAATAAATGCTCGACGCGTTTCGATACACAGTATCTTTGTCAAGAGCGAATGAATACTACAAAAATATCTTACTAACATATACTTATATAGACTAAATAGGCAATCCACTAAAAGTTATCTGTTTTGAACTACTGTTAAGGAAACAAGTTCAATAAGGGTGAGTTATTTATGTCTAACCAATCAATAAGAATTTTTGGTGAATACCTAAATCTATTAATCTCAAGTACTTCCAGAAGGTTAAGTCTTATACCTGTATTCTCAGAATGTAGGCTTTTAAATTCTTAATTGAAAGAATGACTATTTTTCCTAAGATAATTTGAATAATTCGAAATGGTTTCATCTATTGATGAAACTGCGTTTATGTTCTGAGATTCTAATATTGAAATTTCTTCTTGTTCTATCTATATAAAACAATTACAATCTGCACATTCCAATCTACAAACACCGGATTTATTTTCTTTATTAATTGGAGACTTATAATTTCTGATAAATGAACGTAAATTTGTTGATGTTTTGAGCGCTATACTCAAATTTGAATTTTTAGGAAGGATTTCACATTGTTGCTAATATTGCTTATATATGTTAAACTATTGAATTTCTTGTCTTGATGTTCATCGATTGGATATATACGTTGTAAAGCTAATTTGCATCATAACCGTTATTTATTGCGATATGTTTTATCAAATTCATTTCTTTGAGATAATTTTCACTAGACATCGGTGTGCTTAAGGGTCTATGTATATATCTATTAAATGCTGCAACTCTATGTTGGTATGGATGTGCCGATGTATAGTGAATGGTGATATCTGTATGAGAAGGTTTATGGTAAATTGAAAACTGGTGTTTATTAATTGATCTCGTGATTGTTAAGTCTAGGAAATTGATCGAGTTGTTCTGTTCTACTTCAAAAGTTAATTTTATATTTGGGTGCAGGTTGTTGATGAAATTTTCGAATACAGTCATATTGTCACTACAAGTAATGCTATGTTAGTGTCTTTCGATGTCAAGAATTTGTTTTCAAGTATTCCAACGAAAAATCCGTATAATATAATCAATAATTTGTTAATTCAAAATATGACGAATCCACAAAATAAATACGACATCATGGCTTTATTAGATGTTTGCATATCTCAAAATTATTTTTTTAACGACTCTCTTTATAAAAGTAATGAGCCCTCTTTTAGCAGAAACCTACATGAATAATATAGAAAAAACTATTCATAAGCACCCGTTTAGTAAACATTTCCTATATATATATATATATATATATATATATATATATATATATATATATATATATATATATATATATATATATAACCTGCAACCAAATATAAAATTCACTTTTGAAATAGAAGAGAACAACTCCATCAATTTCCTAGACTCAACAATAACAAGATCAATTAATAAACACCAGTTTTCAATTTATCATAAACCTTCTCATACAGATATCACAATTCATTATACATCGGCACATCCTCACCAACATAAAGTTGGCGCATTTAACAGCTATATACATAGATTTTAAGCAAGCCGATATCTAGTGAAAATTATCTCAAAGAATTGAATTTGATAAAACAAATCGCAATAAATTATGGTTATGATGCAAATTTAGTTAGCAGCATGTTATATGAAAAAACAAAAATTAGCTTACAACATATATATCTATCCGATCAGTGAACATCAAGACAAGAAATTCAATAGTTTAACATATAAAAGCAATATTAGCAATAATGTGAAATCTCTTATTAAAACTCAAATTTGATTATAGATTGGAATGTGCAGATTGCAATTGTTTTTATATATCTAGAACAGGAAGAAATTTCAATGTAAGAATCTCAGAAGATAAACGCAGTTTCATCAATGGAAAAAAGGATTCGAATTATTCCAATCATCTTAGGGACAATAGTCATTCTTTCAATTCAGAATTTAAAATCCTGCATTCTGAGAATAGAGGTATAAAACTCAACCTTCTGGAAGTACTCGAGAGTAATATATTAATGATCAGTTAGACATAAATAACTCACCCTTATTTAACTTGTTTCCTAAACACTAGTTCAAATACAGATAACTCTGAGTGGATTGCCTCTTTAGTCTATATAAGTATATATTAGTAAGATATTTTTGTAATATTCATTCGCTCTTAACAAAGATACTGTGTATCGAAACGCGTCGAGCATTTATTAATATATTTCAGTAGAAATCATCATTCATTATTTCATAATTTTGTCATACCCTCAGTCTGCTATTGTTGAATACATAGTATCACAAGAAACGTTGACTAAAAACTCAAATACTGAAATAAAGAGCATCTGTACGTATATTGTTTCTTCAGAATTTATAGTGATATAAGTAAAGTACCTTTATTAACATTGAAAGATGTATTCAAAGCAATTGGAAACACAAATATACGTTTTACTGATTTAATGCTATAAAAAATTGTTTTGTAGTCACTCAGAAGACTATGCACTCGTGTCGTGAAGCCGTGTTGAGCTCTATACTCAACTTTAAATTAAGATTATATATAACAGACATAGTGTTCGCGAAGAATTTGTATCACAATTGTTGTCCACTTCAAGAATGTATCTAAACTAAATACCTATTTTTCCATCTTAACTTATTATAACTTTTGCAATATTTTTTGTGTAGGTAGACCTTCCAAAACATTTTTCTGAACGTAATTTCTAATTTTATGAGCTTTCATTCACATTTTCTAGGGCTCTATCAAGAATTTACACATGTTTGAACTTGTGAACAAGAGTAATATAACACATCCGATATATATAATTTCCTTACATTTTCTATTTTCTGGACCTCAGTGCGACAGAAATATCCATGAAACCATTTTGATATTATACAAAAGTTTAAAACGTTATTCGATTTTTTCATTCGGAAATAGTGATGAGCAACAACTAAATTAATTTCAATTTCATTCCATTAGATTAAATTCTATTTCATGTATTAAACAAATAGTTTAATAGCTAATTTTTTTCTAGAGCTTGAGTGATCCACAATATATGATAAAACTGATAATGAAAAAAGTCCATCAAAACCTGTTAATACGAGATGAGTGTCCTTAATACATTCCGAACCGTTTCGTTCGCTCTGTTCCAAACCCATTTGGTTCTGCTGGCTTCTTAATTTACTGTTGAGAAGGTCCGAGACACGTTCTGTAATATTGAGGTCTAGAATTCGCGCAGGCCATTGCATTGAAGAGATTTCGTGATCTTGGAGGTAAAGCCTAATGATATGAGCTTGGTGAAGTCTGGCGTTATCATGCATAAACAAAAAATTTTCAGCTATATTTTCCGCAAATGGTACAACATATTCTTTTAAAATACCTGTAACATACATCTGAGCACTCAGTGCTTACGATGACCAGATCAGTGAGGTCGTTCGAAATAATTCCTCTCCATACTATAGTTGAACCTCCACCAAAACCATAGGTAGATAAAAAGTTTCACTGGGTATCATTTCGACGTCTATACACTAGACAATGTCGATCGCAATAAGAAAGACGAAATCTCGACTTTTCTGTATGAAGAACTCTCACCCAGTCAGGTTCTAACCAATAGACATGTTCCCTGGCAAAATTCAATCGGACTCTTCGATATGCTGTGGCTGGGCCACGAGCTGCGGCACGAGGTCTCAAACTAAATACGTTTTTAGTGCTTATGTGTAATCCACTGTTCTGCCGAAGCTGCATTCAAAGGTGCCTAACAGTAGCGAACATTTTCCTCAAGGAGAAAATTCTCAAATAAAGGTCATGAATCGCCTTTGTTGTACCAGTCCTCATATACCTGCGGATCATTCTAGAAATAAAGGAATGGGGCAGAAGTCCAACCTAGAACATCTAATACCACTGCTTCAGCACATTCTGCTAGGATCATATCTCGTGATTTGAGTTGCATTATTACCGACAATCAAAATTTCAATAAATGTTACTCGCCGAGATTAATCAATAACTGCTGTTATCAATATGTAATGGTTTCTTGCAAAATCTCAATTTATTTCTTTCACTTTATTTCTCATAAGAGGAACATGTGCGCCAATTAATAACATCGAATTTTGTTGCCATATGTTCACACCAATTCGAAAAAATTATATGTTGATATCACTGAGCTAGTTCAAAATTCTAACATGCGGGAGGCATACCTAGTAAACCTATATCGGGTACGCTGAATCCAGTGGTAACCACCGTTTTTGAAAGTTAGCTCTTGTTTAGGAGATATTCGCCTTTGAAGTTGGCTGATTTCAGTAGGGTTCGTCGCTTATGACTTCAGTACATTATATGCTTGTTATTCCCAAACCGTTCGGGATATCGCGTTACTGTCTTCGGCAAAGTTTTAGCTATTATCATGGCCAACAACTTTTCTGAATATACCAACTTAGAAAAACATCATTCAAACACCGTTTCCTAACAAAATGCCAAAAAAACTCCATTTCTTAGCCATTTTTTCGTTAATTTTCGTTTAAATGATAGGAAATCAAGGAATTTCTCTTTAAAATCTCAAAATAAGAAAAGAAAATATATTTCCTATAGTTGAATCAAAAAATTTAAACGCACAATCGTGATTTTAACTCAAATTTTTATTCCAATTCCAACAATTTTCAACAAATAAACATATAAATTCATGTTCATTCTCCTTCTTCTCCTTCTTCTCCTTCTTCTCCATCTTCATCTTGCTGTGAATTCCAGAAAATGTCTCCTAATAGAGAATCAACTTTTTTTCCACTATACCAGTGCTCAAGCCTAGCCGTCACCTGATGAAACCGTTCACCATGTTCATCTGATTCTCATGGTGATTGTTCGGCAAACTTGTCTGCATGGTAATGTAAAAAATGAATTTTCAGAGACATTTTTACACCGATGTTACGGAAAGCAACGAGCATATTTTCAACGTGTATGCGCCAGTTTTCGTCACGATGAATTCCAAGTACATTTTCGATGACTCCTTTGACGCAATCACAAGCAACGAGCTGCAAATTCGACCAACTGTTTTTAAATTGTTGGTTTCTCATCAAGCGTCGAATATCAGGTCCATTGAGTATGCCTGTAATAAAATAATTCGAAAAATATGTGTTAAATATTGAATAAGTTAGGTTAGGTTAGTTCGTATATAGTTTCACACAAACCTTCTTTTATTTTCATTCCGCTCAATCTTGGGAAAATTCGTTTCAACTCATTGAATGCATTGCCTTCAGGATCTAGGGTCTTGATGAAATTTTTAACAATCCCAAGCTTGATATGCATAGGTGGAAGCAACACTTTTTCGATTGGCACAAGTGGAATATCAACGACGTTTTCTCGACGCAATCTGAACCCTTGTCTCATAGGCCAGCTTTTTTTGCCATATTGGTCGCCGGCATATCGAGTATAACATAAACATATAAAACACATGTTTTTCGTATATCCCGTCTGCATTCCTCTCAAAAAAGTTATCACCTTCAAATCTGCACAAATCTTCCAACGATGGTCTTCATATTTTACCAAATCAAGAATTTTTTTCAATGATTCGTAATTTTCTTTCGTTTTTGTGCTGATTGCTATCGGGACACTATTTTTTTGAGTTTGTGACATGAAGCAAAATCGCCTTGAGACTACTTTTGGACGAATCGATGAAAAGACGCCAGTCTTCTGGTTTATACTCATGATGCATTTTTAATACCAATTCCTTGATATCAGTGCAGTACGCGAATGAATTGTCTTCGATGGATTTGAATAAAGCAGTGAACTGTCTATGACGGCCGATTGCTCCATATACTTTCACAGTCAAAATAATGGACTGACGCTGCGATAATTTCAAACGACGAATAATTTTATCCAGATCTTTTTGAGAAAATTCGGCATGATTACATTGTGGAGATACATTTGATGGTACGTAAACCAATGCAGACGTTTCGCCAATAGTATCAAAAGTAGAGGGAATGTACTCTTCTGTATCTTTTCGGTATTGGAATGGATTCCGAATGTGGTAAAGGCAACTGAACAAACCGAATTCCTCTGAGTTCAACTTTACGTTTTTTAGCTCTGTTCAATCCGACAATTTCATTAACACAAGCAAAACAGTCATCTGGATTATGTTCTTGAGAATTTGTCCAAATTACTGGAATGCCAAAAAGCATAGATTGGAATTCACCTGTAATAAAAATAGCTTCAATTGATATAATTTTAAATTAAATGATAAATCATTTTATTTTACCTCTTTTCCATCCACTCAATCTTATGACACAACCAGTACAAACGATTTTTGGAGCCCAGTGCACATCTTTGATCACAGTTTGGTTGAAATATTTTGTGTACGATTCAGCAAATTCTTGAGAAATTGAACGCTTGCTTGTCATTATAGTAAACTTTCCACAAATGTAGCAAAATTTATTAAATTTACTGCACGCTTTCATTTTTGATATTTTTACCAAATATATAACTTGTGTAAACAAAGAAACTTCAACAAGAAATGTCAAATTAAGAAATATCAGAACTAAAACTATGAAAAATGGCACACAAATACATAGCAAAATACGTAGTAACATCAGTGAAAATATTCGTCTGAGGAAGCTACGGTGTAGTGAAACGCGTTACGAATCATAATTATCAAGTAAAATTCCGAAAAACACATTACTTATTTTTATCAGTGAAAATACTAATAAATACGTATTAACAGTGACATTTGTGAGAAATTTGAGTTAAAATCATGATTTAACTATAGGAAATGTGTTTTCTTTTCTTATTTTAAGATTTTAAAGCAGAATTCCCTTGATTTTTCTATTATTTGGACGAAAATTAACGAAAAATTGGCAAAGAAATGGAGTTTTTTGGGCATTTTGTTGAAAAACCGTGTTTGAATGTTGTTTTTTATGTTGGTTTATTCAGAAAAGTTGTTGAGCTAACTTTCAAAAACGGTGGTTACCACTGGATTCAGCGTACCCGATATAGGTTTACGAAGTATGTCTCCCGCGTGTTAGAATTTTGAAGTGTCATTTTCACGCACTGTGTAATTAGTTGCCTACTAAAAACGAAATTTCAAACATTAAAATTGTGCGTTAATTTCTTAGAGCAGTGTAAATGACACAATCAGCGAAGAAGGTGGAATGGCTGAGTTTGTAAAGTGATATCAACAAATAATATAATTCTGTCCTCAAAATAATTGATATTTGAACCTGGTCAGTAATAGCATCACATCCTGGTTTATTCCATTTTGCCTCTCAGTGAAGGCAAACTAGAAAGTTCATACGGACAAGATGGAATGTATCAGGGAACTTGTAATTGGTACATAAGGGTCTATTTTGTGCTCATGTATACTACCGTAACAAGGCAGATATTGCAACCATTGCTTTGTGAGTGGTTGCACATATTTTTCTACATAAAACATTTTCTACATAAAACGCTTCTTTCAAAGTTTTTGCTTTTTTCTCTTGTCTTTTCTCTTTCCTTTCGTATTTGCTTCGTATTCATATCCTACTTTGTTATTTTCTTTTTTCCTTTTATTTCTAACTTTACGTTGGTGTAAAAATAAACACACTTATGCATCAATTTGTACAATCAATTCCAAATTCTGAACACAATATAGTTAAACACCTCACAAAAGTCTAGGGAACACTTCTGAATATCGATATATCGTATCCAGAACGATCGATATGGATGATTTCTTTAAGAAATGAACACCTGCATCAATTTCTCACCAAATTATGTAGAGTGCCGCAACAGATTTCAGTTTTTTTTTATAAAAAAGTAAAAATGCAGCAGATGCGACGCTGCTTTATAATCATTTCATGTATTCAATGTGTGAAATCATTTAGTTGGCACTTTGTTTATGTTGTAAGCACAAATAAAAGATTCAAATTTTGTGATTCGACCATGGAAAGACGACATTCGACTGGAGAAGAGATGTTACGAGCCGTTGGCATACTCCAAGCTGGGAGCTCACAACGGAAAGTATCCAGGGTTCTGGGAAGTAGTCTTAAACCCTTTATGGTTGCGTTTTAATGAAACAGGTAGCATAGAAGAACGCCATACAGGTCGTTTCAGGACTACTACAGTCGCCCAAGACCGATTTTAGGTTTTACAAGCCAGAAGAGACCGTACTACCACAGCATCTCAATCAGCTCAAGAGCTATCACGAGTTCATGATGTACAAATTTCCGACCAATCTGTGAGAAATCGACTGCACGAAGGTCAACTCTACTCCAGACATCCTTTAAGAGTTCCAGAACTGACCCATGGAAATCGCGCTGCTCGTTTAGCTTGGTGCCAAGAACACGTAAACTGGAATCAAGAGAGGTGGGCCACAGTTCTCTTCAGTGATTAATATAGATTTAGTTATCATCCCGATTCGGGAAGAATTCGAATATGGAGGGAACCTGGAAAGCAAAACCGTCTCCAGCATGCTCGAGAAGTTGTTAGACAGGGAGGCGGATCAGTGATGTTTTGGGGAGGTATACGCCATGGTGAAAGAACTGACCTCGTTTTCATACAGAAACTCACCTCACGGGAAATTCCTACGCAAATGAGATAGTTTTATCTGTAGTGGTACCGTATCTCCAAACATTGGGTCAAAATCCACTCTTCCAATATGATAATGCCCCTCCTCATTGTGCAAGAGTTGTCTTGAACGTTCTTGAAGAGAATGACATCGATCTTCTACCGTGGCCATCCTGCTCCCCAGATCTGAATCCCATCGAGCATGTGTGGGACACCCTAAAAAGAAATCTCCTGCGTCAAAACGTCTTCCATCATGAGAGAGGCTTCGATTAGCAGTTCAGAGGGCTTGGAATTACTTAGGCCAAAATGTAATAGACAATTCAATATTGAACATGCCGCGACGATGCCAAAGTGTCATTAATAACAGAGGTGGACCTTCTGGGTACTGAAAAATATAAGTGCTTCCATATCGTTTCGAAAATATTAGTTCAGGATTTTTTTTTTGTGTTTTACCAAATTTCGTCATTTTCAAATTTCAATTTTTTTTTTATAATAGATGCTTTGGAGAAGTCAAATTTTGTTTTCTTGAGAATACATTATATACAATACATCCTAACAAAAACCGAAAGATTTCCATAAATTCGAATCATCAAATTCATATTTTAAAGATATTGGTAAGTGTTCCTAGACTTTTTGAGGTGTTTATATGGTGTTTATATGTTCCATGTTAGTTTTACTCTAAGAATTGTATGTTTATTCAATAATGCGGCGTCGAATCAACAATGACAATAGTGCTGTTCATTAGGTCATGTGAACACGGCTAATATTCTTGAGTAAAGTCAACATAATCTTTATTACGTAATAACGCGGGCAGCATGTCATATATTTTGAGATTATGGTAGGTTCCATCTTATTAGTTCCTTCTATCTTGCCCTCCTCTCGTCATTACACAAGGTTGCCTCGATAAAATAGAAGGTTATGAGATCCAACTTACTCCCAAACAGCTAATTTTCAACGGAGAAGAAAAGTCCCAACTTTTGCATCCTGACACAAAAACGTTCCATCACTAAAAAACTCTTATTGGATATTTTTCAAATATATGGTTTAAATAAATTAAATATTAATTATTATCAAGCATTGTATATTATCATAAAGAATCATTTTCATGAGTTAAAAATATGAATGTAATTCGACGTAATTGGCAAATGATCATTACCTACTGTATACATCGTGTATTAAATTCATAGGCGAATACGTGAACAGGTTTCTTTATTACTTCGTAATGTGATGTGCATTATCCAAATAAATTATTTGTTCAAACGGCGGATGTGAAATGACTATTTAATTGACGAGATATACGGAGGTGTAGTTTTGTATTTCGATTTATAAAAATTTACGGTGAAGTGAATAGTGCCTTTTAAAATATTTTTTTCAGAATTCTACTAATGCGAGAATGAAAATATCATTAGTCGTGAAAAATTACTAATAAAGATAACACTTTTGCAAAAAATTGGGATTTAAGAGATTAACTATTTTGAATTAGCAGATTCGAATAAGTGTGCTGCATGATATTCTACGGTCCAAAACATATTCAATCTTGATGATGAAGCTCAAAATATCCCGAAAATGATCGTTTTTTACTTCAGGCCTAGATTTCTAGAATGAAAATTTATATTTTAATAGGATAAGTTAAGGATTAAAGAGAAACTGGAGTTTTGTCCACATTCTGGCACTAGTAGCGGAAATTACTAGTTTTGAAGAAGAAATTCTGATTTCAATAGCGTTCATTGAGAAGGTAAATTGTTCACAACAAATTTTTTCTTTCACATTTCTGATTGTGAAAATTTCGTCAGAATATAACCCCAGTTAACCCAGCGTCATGGGGGTGGAAAATTGTTACACGGACGTGGGGGCTGGGTCATCATTACCCAGATAAGGATTTCTGTATGTATTTGAGAAAAACGATAGTTTTTTTGTAACATGCAATAATTTACTATTACAAGGATAATACAAAACCATAAACATAGTGAAAATACAAACTTTTATTGATAGGAACAAGGTTTTGAAAACTATTCACTAAAAATCAATAAATTTGACTTTCCTTAGCAAAAATATTAACCAGTCTTTGGTTTTCTAATAAAGCCCTTATATATCTTCTTAGATAAAATAATAAAAATAAATTAGTCAGACTCATTATTACCAATACAATTAGCACAGAAAGGCACTATATGTTGAGGGCAAATATGCTTGTTGCATCTGTCACATACGTGTGTAGTTTTGCGATCTTTGCTTGCAGGACACACTTGACACCTCTTACGAGCATTTGTTTTTTTTTGCTGAGGGCTCCTCTGTAGATTCCCCTGAAAATTGGCAAATTTTTTTACGAAGTTCTCGTGGCAAACTTTGAACATTCCGGCGGACTTTCAAGTGATCACTAACAAGAGCAAGGCCTAGGTTTTTCCTATAACGGCGTCGTTTTATGTTTGACTTATTGTTTATGCGATGTATTATAAGTCCATTAATTGCCGTCATGTTTAACATGGCATAAAAGATTGTCAGCGGCCACTTCTTTGAGTTACGACACACGTCATACGAAGCGCACAACTCATCTGCAACGTCAACTCCACATTTTGTTATGTTGTAATAGGTGTTTATCTCTGGTTTTTTCTGTTCGCCAGTAGAACTATTAATACTGTCATCATGGTGAAGGCTTGACATCAGCAACACTATCTTGTTCTTTTTGGGTGTATGAGAAACAAGAGTTATTTCTTTTTGGAAGGCAAATTGAGAGGTAAAAACACCTTTACGCGATTTTGTGAATTCAGGTGGTATTTGCTTCTTGTTCTTACGCAGAGTACCAACTGACGTCAATTTATGTTCACTAAGCAAATGCTGAACAAGTTGTTATCTGGTGAACCAATTATCGAACGTCACGTTACGATTTGTCTTGGATATGGGCTGCACGATTCGATCTACTATATCAAATGGCTTGTTACTTGAAGAATATGGACCATCAGGCTGCTTTCCAGGATATATTTCAAGATTTTTGATGTAAAAGTTTCGTGCATCTACTAAAGCAAATATTTTTAATCCATATTTGGCAGGCTTTGATGGAATGTATTGGTGAAATTTACAGCGGCCTCTGAAAGCTATTAGCATTTCGTCAATTGTTAGACAGTCACTTGGAACATAAGATTTCTTGTAGTTTTCAACAAAGGCTTCAAACAGTTCTCTAATTGGTGCCAAGTTATCAAATTGTCTCCGTTCTTCGCGAGTAGAAAGATTGTCAAACGTCAAGCAGCTTTGAAGAAAATAAAAACGCTGCTTAGACATTACTAATCTATAAATATCTACTCCAGTGCCATCAGTAGACCACAAGTCACTCAAGTTTTGTCTACCAGAGCGGTTTAAGCCAGCAAGGTAAAGAAGGCCGAACAAAGCTTTCAACTCTGCCATACTACATTCTTTTATATGTGTGTATTTTGATAAGTTATTGCACAATGCTATTTTAAGACGAATACGTTCATTTGTATATTTTAGAATAAGTTGCAACATCTCATCAGTATAAAATAGGTTCCAGCTCGCAAATTCCGACAAAACAGCCTTAGCTTCCGGAGCTACCCCCGGCAACTGGTGGATTATATTTTCAGCACTTGTTCGAACATTCTGTCGAAGAGGCTTTCGAAACCAAGCCGTACCATCTTTACCAAAATATTGCCGTGTGATCTCACAATCACGAGTCGACAAACTTGTTGATGCATATTCCTCCTAATGCAGATTTGCTTCAGACTGTACCCTACGTCCAATTGTCGCCAATGGAACCTCGTCGTCATCCGAAATCTCTTGCTCCGTATTGGTTGCTTCACTACGCTCACTCACGTGGTCATCATCCTCTCCAGATTCCTGATCAGACGGCATAACATCCGAATCCGATTCTTCAAGTACCGCCATAATACGACGTCTTTCCAGTTCTTCGCGATCCATTATTACTCGTACTACCTACCGTAAAAACGTCAAAACCTCAAAACAATGTAGTAACACTGATACAAAGCATCATAAACAACAATAAATCATGTAAACAGTAATTGAAATACATGGCTTAAAACAGTTACACTGAATACAGGCATGGGTCATATTTACCTTTTTCCCGTGACAACACTTGTAACTCTCAACGCGGCCCTTGCCAAACTGATTTCGCGGGATAAACGTGTAGAGGGACTCGACAACTCCAGCTACTGCGAAGAGCGGCAACGTCGCGCGCGTCGTTGTAAAATTACAAGCGAACTACAAAAGTGCGGGTAATTTTGACCCAGCCCCCATGACGCCGGGTTAAGTCCCTAGAAACCAGTCATTACAAATAAAATTGCACTTATAGCATCGTACCTTGATAAGAGGGAAACTTCTTGAAAAATTAAAATTTTCATTACAAAGTGGATATAGAAAAAACTGAGCATCTCAGGAGAAACACAACAAAACTTGCATTATAATTATTTTGCCCAGTAAAACAACAACAACAGTAAGTAATGGCATCGCCCTGAATGTCTCATGGTAAATAGAGTTTGTGCCCTGATTCCCTTCCTCAACTTGGACCTGTATTCGCTCCTGGTCCTCTGCACTATCATTTATGGGTGCTGCGATTGTTAATACCGATATCAATTGGTAACATCGTTACAATCTCCAAAAATCTTAAAGACTTTGTCTTCACCAAGAGCGTCAGCTTATGCGAAACTGCAACCCAATAGGAATACGAAAGAATGATATATTAGATAACCCTAATAATATTTTCAATGAAATAAAACTGAAGTATTTAGATTTTCACTATATTAACAAAACCATGACCGGTTTCACCACACTATGGCTCCATCAGATAGATACAAACTAATGAACAAAGTTATTCCTTACATATTAGAATATTAGGTTTAGATATGTCGACGATATCATTTGTTGTTTCACTGGCACAAACAGACAATTAGAGTCATTCAAAACATTCATTAACAAAATTCACGATAATAATAAATTCACGTGAGAGATAGAAACAGAAAACTCCATTAACTTTCTGGATTTAACTATTACTAAAATTAACGGCAAACATGATTTTTCTATTTTTCATAAGCCATCGCATACAGATATTACTATTCACAGCTCATCTACACATCCTTATCCACATAAATTAGCAGCTTACAATAGTATGGTACATAGACTTATTAATATCCCAATGTCACAAAATAATTTCATAAAAGAGCAAAATATAATTAAACTAATAGCAGTCCAACTATGGTTGAGAACATGATTTCACGCAGAAAATTTCAAAAAGCAATACAGGAAGTATTTCCAAGTATAAAAACAAAATACAACAGCTTAACTTACTTTGGTAATCCTAGTCTAAAATTAAAATCATTCCTCTCGCATTATAATTTCAATATAGCATTCCGAACTGATAATTCTTTAGGCCGACATATCAAAAACTGCAAATCTAAAATTGATAAAAGTAATAAATCCGGTGTTTATAAACTGTCTCGCGGGTATTGCAACAAAATTTATATTGGTAGGACTTTCAGAAATTTCAAAGTTAGATTATCCGAGCACAAACGTAGTTTTAATTATCATAAATCAGATTCCCATTATTCTAATCACTTACTCGAAAAGAACCATAACTTCAATGATAATTTCAAAATTTTACACAATGAAAACAGACAAAAACTCAATCTATTGGAAATTTTAGACATCAACAAAGAAAAGAATTCAGGTAGGCTACTTAATAGTCAATTAGATCTAATTCCTTCTCCTTTACTCAATCTTTTCAATTCATAAAGTAAGCAACTCCGATGGGTTTTCCATCATACCTCTTGTACCTATTGTAATATTAAGTAGGAAATAAGACTAATATATAAGGAATAACTCTGTTCATTAGTTTGTATCTATCTGATGAAGCCACAGTGTGGTGAAACCAGTCATAGTTTTGTTAATATAGTGAAAATCTAAATACTTTAGTTTTTATTTCATTGAAAATATGTATATCGATTTTCGTCAAGTAACGACCTCCTCAATCAAATTAGTCGACACTACCTTATACTATCGCGTTGTATTGTGTGTCTTTACGTGATGTCTTTCTTCTTTCTGATATAACGAAATATACTTTGAATCCATTTTTTTTAATTCGGAGGTAATGTCACTAGTCTGAACTTGGGAGTGTCACAGGGATCCGTTCTTGGACCTCTACTTCTTTTAATCTTCATCAATGACGATAATGGCTGATGCGAACATCTGGCATCAGGCATGAACTTCACTGATCAGGAAACTTATACATACTGTTGCTGATGGTGCATTATTGGCCATAACTTCTCCAACTACATTCATACCTTATCTGGGACTATCTCACATAGCGTTATGAGCTGATGTCATAAAACTAACTTCATACACAACATTGATGAAAGTGAATAAATATATTTCACAATTGAACGTAGTGATCGAAAGGCAGCTATTCGACATCCCGATATCGAAATATTCTCAAAAAATTATACTGAGTTCCTTGACATCGGGGTGAATGCCAAATTTGAAATAACGTAACCATAATTTCTGCAAGATATTATATTGTTCCTCTTATAATAAAAGTAGGGGTTGGATAAATAGCTTTCTTTCAAATAGATCATTACAAGTTGTGGTCGACGGTATAACATCTGATTGTTTCCAGTTGCGAGCAGGAGTATTTAAGGGATCCATTCTTTCGCCAACCTTGTTTCTGTTACAGATAAACGATCTTCTGTCATCTACAGAGAACGAGACCTTCGGTTTTGCAGACGATTGTACGCAAACAACTACGTTTTCTAGAAAGTTCCTCGCTGGAGAACCTCCTCTCACCATGCAAGGCAAACAAATGGCATCCAAAGATTCGATCCACCTTCTCGGAATAACGGTCAACTCCGGGTATTGGCGGCATGAACATGTATCAGCAATAGCTAAGTTTGCATCAGCTGAACTTAGTTTTCGTTTCAGAGCCAAGCGATACTTCACGTCATTCCAGCTGTTGCTTCTATATAGGGCGCAGATTCGACCTTTTTTGGAATATTGTTCTAATATATGGAAATCTGCGCCCAAACATTCGTTGCGGATGTTGAATAGTGTGCAAAAACGGGCTGTGCGCCTCATCGACCACCCGGAGTTCACCTGCGAACTCTAACCGCTGGCTCTCAGAAGACAAGATACTGACCTTTCTCTATTGTACAAATACTTCCACGAAAGATGCTCCAAGGAGCTGAAAGACCAGCATCTTCCCAACATTCTTCTCCTCCTACAATTTGGCCCTCTTCAAGAAGTAAACAGACACCTCAATTCTTCCCAGGTGCCCACTAATGTGGTGTAACAGGTTCGCCTATTCCTTGGAAGCGCGCATAAAAAATTATAATAGTTAATTATGGTATCCTATCCTCCTGCAAGTCTCTATTGGGTGGAAATAGAACCCTTAAATTGTTGGCGGAGACGGCTTTATGGGTTTGGGTATCCCATTTGATGGTGACTTCAGGGGTGTACATTATCGGATCTGGGGCATGTTCATAACATTTCTGATTCACTTGTATGCTATAACTCTTACAAATGTTCCGGTGCAACTGTGTTATGGCGATCCAAGTTAGCTTTTTGGCCAACCTGGATGCTATATGAGACTGATATTATATGATGGATAGTTCCACAATGAGCCCGGCAAAGTCTACAACTTGGGTCGTTGCCGGTTTTCATGATGTAATTTGTTGCTTGCTCTTGGCAAACTATTATAAGATCTGCTAGCTCTACCTGAAGATTTGAACGACTTAGCTATTTCCATGTTTTACTGGTTTTTACTATCTGTCCATGCATTTCTTTCTCACTCAATTTCCACTTCTCTTCGTTACTTTTACTCTATTCGTTTCAAATTAACATAGGTTAGTGGCATGGTTTTCTTTGCTGTTTCTATTTTTCTCATTAATTTTAGTTCAATAGATGATCAAACAGTATTGCTTCAGAGAAAATTTTGATTAACAGTCCAATACTTTCTTGACAGGAATGCTGCCTTTATGAAAAATTTACTGGATGATAGTTCGGTATTCGAATATCATCCCTTTTTAATCTTATATGGTTATCAGCATTCAATTATATTAAACACAGCCAACTCATACATCAAAGGTTCAAACTCCTACCCATACTCATGAAATTTAGTGATCGTTAAAATGTCGTCAATAGACCTTTTTCTTACTGAACCTACACACACATTTAGTTTTTCTGAGTATTGGGTGAGCTGGTTTCTATCCAGTTGACATCATCTATTACTTAGTACCTGAATTATTGTATATTCTCCCTTTCAACAAGAATATTTCTTCATCAATGATGGTCATGCCAACCAAGAAAATTCGGAACAGAAATGAAAACTTCATATCTTTTTCTTGATCATGAATTTCTCCATTATGATAACTTCCTTCTAGGTATGCTTTTCTGGATAACATTCACATTTAATGCATTCTGCGATTTGTAGAATGATAGTTACCTTGAACATGTTGGAAAACTCGAAGCTTAACTTCATTATTATTTTTAGTATGTTCATTTCGTTCTACATCTGTAACATAAGCAAATTCAGAAATTTTATGATCAATCTTGGTCAAACATGATAGAGAAATATGTGTTGAAGATGTGGTGCAAAATGAAAGATTTCATTCTGCTTCTCTGTAAAATAATGAGCTCATTTCAACTGGGATACAATAGTCGCACACATAAGTTATATTATTTGGAATGATAAAATCTCTTAAAACATTTCGTACAATGGCGTTATCAGTACCTCATACATACTTGATTTATCGTCTAATAAAATTACTGTTTAGTGATTACGATTCATATCATTGATATCATAAATTGAGAGAGAATTATATAAAATTGAAATTAGTATGGGTTATTCTAATTCGAGACAATTACTAAGACAACTGAAGAATATAATTACGATTTTTCTGGATATCAATACAAACCGAAATGATGGATTTCATTCCATACTTTGGGACGTACTGTATGAGGCGTGTAGTTCGAAATTCGATGTAAACTTCCGCTTTCACCGGAAATGCCAGAACTGAATAAATTACTGAGAGGAAACACAGGTTTTTGGTGAACGGCTAATTTTGATGAGCCTTCAATATAATTTACGAACAATGTTCCTTGAGGAACTTTTCGAATTCAATGACCTGTTTCTGAGATACCGGGTATTTTCAACAAAAACAAGGATTCGTTATAAATATTTCATTTCAACAATTTTTGGTTCAAGTCAGTATTACGAGGTTTTCACTTCTATAACCTATTGAAAATTGAGTATTCTCATTGGTTAGTTCTACCAATTTCTTCAAAGTAATACTATACCAAATGAGCGTGTTCAGCAACTATGTTTGTTGTTTGCTCTCAATATAGTCAGACACAATTGTTGGTTATACAATATTTTATATTATTCCACGATGACTGTGTCTATATTTTTAGTTTTTAAACTACTGTAACACCATGCATGTACCTATTAAGCCTATGATAGCTATGGGGCTTACTAGAATTGATGTATAATTTATACTCGAGCTGCTCCATCTCAAACAAGCCTCCCTGTATATTTTTTATCCCGTAATAATTGGATAAATTTGCGAAACATGTCGAATGATCTTATTTGGGGACATCTTTTAACGTACATTCAAAGCTTCAACGACCAATACCGTATGAGGGACGTTTCAACCCCTCAAAATTGTTTAAAGCAAAGGGGTCGAACGATACCTCATTTGAAAGTCCTTCGAAGTCTCTACACAACGGTGAATGAGAAAAATAATTTTGACGAATTTTTTTCGCAAGGAATCATTTTTTCTCAAACGTACCACCTTGAATGTTTTGGCTATTTTCAACATTATCGAAAAATTCGAAAACAAATAAATTTTTCTTTTGAAGGAGAACCTTTCGAGGGGCCTTCATCTGCTTGTTGGAATAGCTTCATTTGACTTCAATCATCTACAATTCGCTGGTGTAGATCATCCAAATTCGTAGACTGAGTCACAACAATTTTGGACTTGAAGTATCCGTACAAGAAAAAGTCTAGAAGGCTAACGTCAGGAGATCGAGCAGGCCGCTCAATTGGACCTCTTCTTTCTATCTAACGACCAGAATATTGCAGATTGAGGTATTGGCAAACTGACGTGGCGTAGTGTGGAAGAGCTCCGTCTTGTCAGAAATGAAGATGTTATTCATGTAGTAGGGGATCGTCTTCTAGTTTTATGTTATCAATCGAATTTTCAGCATATCGAGATAAATTTCGCCGTTTGAATAACCTGAAATAAACAGAGGTTCAAGTAGGCGCTCTTCCAAAATTCCTACCAATAATTTAGCACCTCGATGTAGTTGAAAACTGAATAAGTCAGAACATCAAACGTTGTACAAGAAATGCCTTCGATCACAATCATGCATGGATAGAACTTACATTTATGTAAAATTCTAAAAACTGTTGATTGGCTAACACCAGAAGCAACAGAAATTCGTTGGACAGATTGCGTTTTTAACATAAATTGGACATTTTCCAATTTAGCCACATCTGCTGCTTCATCATTTACAATTCCAATGAGCGCCCTCTTTTCGTCCATTACTGAACCCGTCTCTTATTAAATGAGGAAAAATTGCAATTATAACAATAAAATAGAATCTCTTTAAGATTGCTGAAGTTTGTAAAAAGGGCTTTCAAAAGACATTACAACTTTATCGACTAAGACCTCAAGGTAAATGAAATAAGGTATCGCCGATCCTTTTGTCCTTTCAAGTTAGGGGGTTGTTCGTTAAAACAAATATAGATCAAAAGATGTCCTCCAAACAAAATCGTTCGAAGTGTATCGACAAAGTTTTTCAATCAGTCCGGGATGAGAAATATACAGGGTTAATGTTAAGAAGATTATGACAAATATAATCACGCACAAGCTTTCAAAAACATCGAGTGTTTTAATGAGTATCGATAAATATTAGAAGAACAGAAATGCATTTTTGTTTCGTTACATAGTCGTACCTCTTGTACTGATATTGCAGAATTATCAAAAAAAACTTCAAATGCAAAAATGGTTTTACTCATTTTGAACTTGAAACCTGTGAAAAGTTGCAGACAACTTGAAAACTGATCTAAAGTTATTTCTTGATAACCATTCATATCTCCATAACTTATTTTTGACAATGAAAGTTTGTATGATACCATTCCAGATCTTTCAGAGTAGGAAAAATTGAGTACAAACATTTTCAGTTAACTATATATACTCAGAAAAAATATATCTTTCAAGATATGGAATAGACTAATTCTCATTTTTTCTTTATTACAAAATAAGTTCAGTGTCAGTCTACAATACTATCATTGAAAATCGATCTATTTTGAAATTTCTAAAACAATATTCCGAAGTTACTTCAAGAACACTGTTTCTATTATGGTACTGGTCATATATAAAAGGGGACGTTACTGTTCTAACAAATCTCAAAAATAGAAAAATATGCTTACAATTAGTTTGAAAAAATCCCAACTTCATGCAATTGCGCAGTATGCGAAGAAAACTTTGATAGAAGTAATATTTGAGTTTATGTCTATGTAGACAGTAGCTCGAAAAATCAGCATTCATAAAAACAAAATAACATCTTAGATAGATAATCTACCTATATAGTTTATTGATGCAGCATATATTTGAAGGATTCCTTTCAACCTTACACTGCAGAACGAAACAGTAAGATACAAATGTTTGCTACTACGTTGTTTGAACTATTTTCTTTACAGTTTTCTATGCTTTCTATTATTGTCAGTGTCTTGTTAAATACACACAACCAAATCACCCGATATTTTGAATATTACATCAGGGATTTTGGAAATTTCGAAGGATTGTTAGCATTGATCCTTTTTGAGATATTTCAATTGAAAACAGATATAAGTTTAGCTGTATTTTAAGAAAGAAACAAATAAAAGAAAATAAGAGACTGTATCCGCATGTAGTAAACAATTGACAATTGTTTTCTCCCGGAATAGGTGTTTCTTCTCGACCTCAGTAACTTGTATTACCTCATCTTGACCTGACACAAGCCTGAATCCTTCTAGGTATGCTTTGGATTAGGTGGATTAGGGCTCCAGCACTAGGTCCACGTAATTTCTAGCCGTTACACTCGCAGGAACCGAATTCAAATCTGTTTTGCCTCCCAGCAAAATGGCACCCCAAAACATCACACTGCCCCCTGGGCACTTCTGAATTTGTCTTGGTGCTCGGAGTCTCTCTTGTCTTCCACGACCCCTCAAAACCCGAACCCAGCGGTCATTTGATCGAACACCAATTCTGGTCTCATCCGAAAAAATAACATTTCGCCAATTCTCAATATTCCAATTCTGGTGCTCGATACACCAATTCTGTCTGTTAATTTTTTGTCGTCTGGTTAGCTCTGAAACTCTAAAGTGTCCTCTGCTGTATAAACTCCTTGAACGGAGTCTTTGACGTATCGTTTCGACTGATACACTGACGCCTGTTGCTTCCAGAAATTGCCTTTGGAGTATGGAGTGCGATGCACTAGGGTCTCTTCTTGCAATTTGGTAAAAAAAGCAGTCTTGTTCTTCGGAAGTGATCTTCCTACAACTTCTTCTAGACCTATTTTGCAGAGATTGTAGCTCCACGTATCGGGCGTAGGTTTTTGAAATCACCCCCTGTGATACCCCAATTGTGGCCGCTATATCCCTCTGTGTCACCCCTTCTGCAACGAGAGCAATTAGACGTCGCCTCTGCACATATCGGCCAATCCAACGTAAGGCATTTTCAATTATGATTATAGGCTTTTTCATATTTTGAAATTCACAGTTTCAAAACTCAGTGACGACTGAATATATCCCGAATATGTGGTGATAATTCGACATTTCTTAACATACTATCCAGTTTTTTCACAACAAAAAACTTCATTCTTCACAAGTTATCAAAGATCCATATTTAAAAACAATGAATAATGTGAAATACCGAGTGATTCCCTATGAATTTGGTTGTGTGTACACTATTATGCACTTCACTTGTACTATCGGCAATTATATAAAATTAATGTATGTTCTGGTCATTTTTTGCACTCAATTGTGCGAACCCCTGCTTAAACAAGTTCCGCGGCATAGTAATCAGCCATATTATCGAAGAAAAATACACCAATCAGCTGGCACGAAATTGGCTCCATTTGTAGATTTCAAAACAATGATTTATAACACTAGATACAAGATTTAATGAGAACTGCTGGAAAATCACCTCAGAATTAGCTCATAGATCGAATGTAACTTCCAAACAACATAAAATGCGAACTACAAGAACAAGAACCCATGCTTTGCGTTGTGGGTCACTAGAATTCCAACCAATAACTTAACCTTTTCTTTACAGTTTTAATTAAGAAAAACATAAAATCGTTTGAAATACAGTGGACTCTCGATAATGTGAACTAGAAAAATTCGGGGCAGTTCGCATCTTCGACATGTTCATACCAATGAAAGTATGAATCAAATAAAAAAACTACATTTACATATTCTTCAATTTTCATTAGGGACCTACATACATATATAGGGTGCACCAGAGAAAACCGGACACTTTTTTCCGTTATAACTTTCGCAATTTTAGAGCTAAATCATTCGTTCTTGCTTCACTGGAAAGCCAAAGGACTAGGTTTTTCAGAAATTGTATTGAAATTTCACTTCCGGTGAAATCCAATATGGTTGACTCATTCGAAAATGGGCAATATTTCAAGATCGCTGGAACGTTTTTTTTTTCAGTAAAAAATATTCCAGGAATTGGTAAAAATGTGGCGTGAATAATTTTTTTCATTCTGTTTTTCAGCTGAAATCGAAATATTTTTTACCTCATGGCGTTGGCACTTCTGAAGTTGTTGTATTTTTCATGGATGTTCTAGGAAGATAAAGAACCATTTTTTACTAAAACCAACCTAAAATTTGATTTCCGTTCGAATTCAAAATGGCCGACAGCCTCAAATATCAACAATTTTCCCCGCGCATTAAAAATGTTTTCGCGGTCGTAATGAATCAACTGCGTAATTGAATCACTAGATTGAACCTTTCCCATCATTTTGAGGGATCGAGCTCGAATATTGATTCAGAATTGTGCCAATTGTCGTCAATAATGTTTCTCTTCTTCACCATCATATGCACCTCCCTTTGTGAAACCTTTGAACATAGCCTGCATGCATTAACTCTATAATAAACAAAAAATAATGAAATGTCATCGAGTTTAAGACGACATCTGGTTTGAACTCGAATTTTATCTTGGTGTTGCTTGTTTTCGACATTTGAAATTGTTAACAATGGTTTTAACAAATGAGGATACGCGTTTCATTGGATGTTTATTTGTGCGTGGCTATACTACTAGGCAAATATTACGCCAATTTCCAGCCCCTAATTAAAAAGAAGTACAATCTATGATCTTGAAAAATTTCGGACAACAGGGTCATTAGAAAGAAGACCAGGTACTGATGCAGCTAGAACTGTTAGAACACAGGTATTCGCCTTTTTCATAATCTGTTTCAAGCATCAACTCTACATTTTTTGTATTACAAACTGAAAACAACAAGCTGGTTCCTGGAGTTCTGAAAGGGCTGACTGCTAATGCAGAAATTCGCTGAATGTTATCCTGAAATTTTCAGGGTAATTTAAACGTTTCTCTGCTAATTTCAAACCAGGGGCAGTATTTACTGAAATCGAAACATAAGTTTTATCAGGTAGCTGTTCTTAGTAAAAACCAGTCTCATCTGCTTTGTATATTTGACAGTTCTTCTATCAAAGAATGAACTCAGGTTGCGAAGTCAGTATTTCACGATTTTCAAAAGTCGTATCCCATATCGAATTTTGGAACGTTGCAACCATACATTGCTTGCATTGAACTTTTCGTTAGGTGACATCATGATGTAGATCTTTGTTTAAGAGTATTTCTCCCGAAACGGGAAAGTTTCGTTATCTTTGCCACACAAACCATTTGTAGAGTTTGTTGTCCATCAAAGGATATTCAGCTTTTCTCAGAGTACACTTCTAGATCATGTTCAGTTTCAAACTTTGACGAACTACTTCCGAAATTTTTCTCTGTTTATTTCTAATCGAGTATATAATGGATTTGGCGTCCTCGAACTTTTTCATAATTGTAGTGACACTAACACAACTAAGTTAAAAACTTTTCTGTTGTTTGAGCCATCATTTCATTAGTTAAATCAATTTCCAAACACTGAGCACATCTGTCTATGATCTCCAACAAACAGAAAATGAGTACATATGTATTTCCTATAGTAAGAGATGTCCTTTCATCCCCCTTATACTGCAGGTCTACACAAGTTAATTCCTGTTCACATAAAGGTGCCGATTGTTTACAATACAGAGCGCTAATGCAAATGATTCTGATGTGTACACATTGAGCCGTTCACGGCTATACTAGTTCACATTAACGCGAGTCTACTGTGAAATGAAATATGTCGTCTACAAAAGAATGACCACCATTTCTGGTACATTTTCAATGTTATCTGAAAGCCTTTAAGATCGATATATTTGTTCATAAATTGAAAAAAAATATTATATATTTTTCACAATCGACCTTATTCTTGGATATACCTCGTACTGCAAAGACAGGTTAGAGACTCGGAAAACTTTCTCATGAATCATCGTCCAGAAAGGTTCCGAGTTTGTCATAATCGAATTTCATCCAGACTGGACTCTTACCAGAAACTCCCACGAAACGAACGGGGAAGATTTTTCTCCGTTCCCAAAACATGAATATATTACATAACATGACGACGACCCAATTCTAAGTTTCGTTGAACCCGAAAGGGCAAATATATTGACCTATAAACCGAATTCTTCAATAAACGCAGGCTGTCGATAGTGTGAATTGAATCTTTTCAAACTCTTTTCAGTCGCATAAGAAACGAGCAATCACATAGAATCGATTTAGTATTCCCTACTGGTCTACGCGTACATCGTAGTTTCTTATTTTCGAATCCGGTACAGTTAGTTCCGAATTGTTTTGTAATTCGTGTGCGGCATAATAATCCAATTTCGGTATTTGTTTTCAATTCTAAACTGAATGTTGCACTCGAATGGGCATTTGTTACGAAGTCTTTCTTCAATCGTATTGACGATGGAAGAATTATCGAAACCATTGATCACGTTTGTCTTTGGTTGCCACAATGTTTATTCCCAGAACTAAGGAAATGTTGTAAAGTGAGATAAAATGAATATATCAAATTGAATTCGTTAACAAGTACAAATCAATGTTAATTCTTCGAAAAATGCTTGAAAATATGAGCGATAACTTATGGGATTCAGAATGACGTCTTGAAAATGTATGTTTTCTCAAATAGCAAAAGATGTTAATGAGTTGTGATGACAAAGTTATTCCGTTTCTTGCAAATAATTCATAATCTTTTTAAAGATATCAAAAAGATTCTTGAAGAGGACAAATTTTAACTCCCGAAACTCTATGATCTTCTTTTTCATCTCAACGAATATAATCGAGTCCTATTGAAAATATTAATTTATAATACCAGGGAAAAAGTATTAGATTTCAGCTGGAGGAGGCTTTTTTGCCTCGCGAGGTAAAATGTTTCATTTTTCCAATGAATAAATAATACACATTTTTCTTTCCGAGACTGAAAAACGACGACCTTAACATTGAAAAAATTATCGATGTCAAATCTGCAGTTTTCAACTAGAAGGCTGTTGTGCTTATAGCGACAATTAGACCAACATTGCTGAAGAAGTCTTTAAAACTATCAAACATCTGTCAGTTCAATAAGTGATTTGATTTCAAGATTGGGAATTTGATGTTATTTTGAATAATATAAAGTTAGAAGAATGTCTGATCCCGAGTACTTTCTCTGACTGCACCGCAGTAATAGACTAGGACATGTTTTAACTTGGATGTAAGAATCAGCATTGAGATTTTCACTTGATCGCTTCATAATACCCTATAGAATGATAATCAAAGTATTCGCAGCCATAAACAAGTAAGATACGACGGGTAAAAGTAAAAAAGAGAGAGTTGAAGTAAAATAAAGCTTTGAAATAAATTTCACCTAAGATAGCGTAGGTTAAAAATTTCAAAAATTATCTCAATATGTTAAAAAAAACTACTTTTCTTATCTACATTTTTTAGACTACATAAACTGATTCGACGACTTTCATAGCGATATCAGCAAACAGAAAAAATGAGGCTATAAGTTGATGATCCAAAATGGAATTGGCAGATTCAAAATACATATGCAAAAAAAAGCGTTTTCATGACTAGTAATAAATCAATCGTGATTTTAATTTCTTAATTCGATAGCTCGTGGAAGGAGTTCAAATACCTCAATGTCAATTGCATATTGTTGATACATTTTGATATAAATAGATTGTTCTCATTTTACGGTAATGAATAATTTGTTTTGGAGAAATTCTTTCTTTTGCTCAGGCATTTGAATACACTGAATATAAATTAGTAATTTACTGGCTCACATGGTTTGAATAATCATTTTTAAAAAAAATTTCTTTTCTTTGTGAAATCAATTCTTCTATCACTTATGGATAAAATAAGAAACCATTCGTATATCTATATCTGACAAAAATTGTTTTATAACGGAAAATTTTTCTTTGAATTGTTTCAAAAATCAATGTACTAACGATTTGAGCCAATGAATTAACTAATTTTTATTCAGTGTTGTTAGATGCTCGACCAAAAATGGAATTCGCAGATTCAAAATACGTATGCACAAAAAGCATTATCTAGACTTCTAATAAACCAATATTGATCTTTTTTAATTCGGTAGCTCGTGGAACAATACTAATTGCATATTGTCTATACATTTTGTTATAAACGAATTGTTCTATTTCAGTACTGAATAAACCTCATATATTATCGTTAGTACATTCATTTTTGAAACAAATTAAAGAAAAATTTTCCGTTATAAAATCAATTTTTTGTTAGATATGGATATACGAATAACGTATGTCACAAAAGTCTTGGGGAAAAATTCGAATAGATAAATTAATTACTGAAAAAAACTTCATTGAATTGATTATATCATTAGGATTTCACCTCATATCTAAACTCTATAAAATCGTATTTAAAGGATTCACTTCCCATCAGTCTTTTAACGACATCCACATCGATTTCTCGTATCTCCTGAAAGATTCTCTGTCTCAAACCTTCTTCGTTTTGGGCTTCCCATCCATTGTCATAGACTTTCCTTGTCAGTGAACCACAAAAATCTTCGATTGGTCTTGCTTGGGGGGTATCTCCGTGAGGTACAAATGTGATGTTATTAGCCTCTAACCAATATCTCGTAACTCACGCATAATGGGAAGACGCCAAGTCTGGCCAAAACATTATTTCTTCATCAGCGTGATAGGTATTGATGAAATCTAACAATTTTGGGAGACATCTTCCAGTATATAGGTTGGCATCAACAGCTTCGCCTCTCACATGCTCTACATATGGTCTTGAAGCCCCAGCTTCAGAAATAGCACACCAAACCAAAACTTTGTCTTCAAATTTTTTCTTTGTTTTGAATTTTACTCCGTTTGGACAGTCTTCTATGTTATTTGTATAGAAACCAGTATAACAGTTGATTTCAGAAAGGGGGATAATGTAAAATATTTTTCATCATCAAAAATTATGCTTCTGTCATTTGCGGAGTGAATTCTTCTTAAGGCGCGGCAACATCAGGGGATATTTTCCGATTGATTCTGGGTGTATTTTGGACACTTACACCTTTCACGATATTAACATCCCGCATTCAGTAATTCTCGCCTTATTGTCTCATGAGAGTTACTTCTGGAAAATTCTCGTAATGATGTTCCTACTGTGTTTCTTGCTCTTTCTAAGATCCTGTTTCTACGGATTTCAGTCAGAACCTTCGGTCGACCACTTTTTGCCAAATTCAAGCATGGTATTTCTTGCTCACATTCACTTATTACCCGATAAATAGTAGTCTTAGAAATATTGTAACCACGAAAAATGTTGATGATTTCACGCTTAGGAACTCGCCAACTAAATTGTAAATACTTCTTCGAAGTTCTAATTCGTAAGCGAACTTATTCAGACTCTTTTGACAGAAGAATATATACATGTATATATATATATACATATATATATATATATATATATATATATATATATATATATATATATATATATATATCCCCATTTCTGAAATCAACTGTTATACTGGTTTCTATACAAATAACATAGAAGACTGTCCAAACGGAGTAAAATTCAAAACAAAGAAAAATTTGAAGACAAAGTTTTGGTTTGGTGTGCTATTTCTGAAGCTGGGGCTTCAAGACCATATGTAGAGCATATGAGAGGCGAAGCTGTTGATGCCAACCTATATACTGGAAGATGTCTCCCAAAATTGATAGATTTCATCAATACCTATCACGCTGATGACGAAATAATGTTTTGGCCAGACTTGGCGTCTTCCCATTATGCGCGAGTTACGAGATATTGGTTAGAGGCTAATAACATCACATTTGTACCTCACGGAGATACCCCCCAAGCAAGACCAATCGAAGATTTTTGTGGTTCACTGACAAGGAAAGTCTATGACAATGGATGGGAAGCCCAAAACGAAGAAGGTTTGAGACAGAGAATCTTTCAGGAGATACGAGAAATCGATGTGGTTTTCGTTAAAAGACTGATGGGAAGTGAATCCTTTAAATACGATTTTATAGAGTTTAGATATGAGGTGAAATCCTAATGATATAATCAATTCAATGAAGTTTTTTCAGTAACTAATTTATCTATTCGAAATTTTTCCCCAACACTTTTGTGACATACGTTATTCGTATATCCATATCTAACAAAAATTGATTTTATAACGGAAAATTTTTCTTTAATTTGTTTCAAAATGAATGTACTAACGATAATATATGAGGTTTATTCAGTACTGAAATAGAACAATTCGTTTATAACAAAATGTATAGACAATATGCAATTAGTATTGTTCCACGAGCTACCGAATTAAAAAAAAAGATCAATATTGGTTTATTAGAAGTCTAGATAAAGCTTTTTGTGCATACGTATTTTGAATCTGCGAATTCCATTTTGGTCGAGCATCTAACAACACTGAATAAAACTTACTTAATTCATTGGCTCAAATCGTTATTACATTGATTTTGAAACAATTCAAAGAAAAATTTTCCGTTATAAAACAATTTTTGGTCAGATATAGAAATACGAATGGTTTCTTATTTTATCCATAAGTGATAGAAGAATTGATTTCACAAAGAAAAGATTTTTTTTTCAAAAATGATTATTCAAACCATGTGAGCCAGTAAATTACTAATTTATATTCAGTGTATTCAAATGCCTGAGCAAAAGAAAGAATTTCTCCAAAACAAATTATTCATTACTGTAAAATGAGAACAATCTATTTATATCAAAATGTATCAACAATATGCAATTGACATTGAGGTATTTGAACTCCTTGTTCCACGAGCTATCGAATTAAGAAATTAAAATCACGATTGATTTATTACTAGTCATGAAAACGCTTTTTTTTTGCATATGTATTTTGAATCTGCCAATTCCAGATTTTTTCCAGCCTCATTTTTTCTGTTTGCTGATATCGATATGAAAGTCGTCGAATCGGTTTATGTAGTCTAAAATATATATATATATATATATATATATATATATATATATATATATATATATATATATATATACAAATAAATAAAATATGAAAAGAGATTCTGAGCAGTATAAACTAAAGAGAAAACCTATGACGCTACCTCATTATTTTCTTCGGTAAGATACCTACGAAGAATATTACAAGATTTGATGACTGTTATCTTCTGTAACTGTTCAAACAAATTTTTCTTCAGACCCAAAATCTCAATATGTTTGTGAAGATTCCTAGGAATAACACCTGTTGTTGTAGAAATAATAATCGGTAGAATAAATATTTTTTTATTTTCCACATTTTTTAATCTCGTCGCCAAGCATCATATATTTTGACATTTTTTCATTGTATTTATTTTGTATATTATGTGTGTCGGGTATAGCAATATCAATCATATATGTTATTGGATTCTGTTCATCATTTAGAATGATATCTGGCCTATTGTGTTTTACAATTTACTCGGTTGCATATGAATGTTTTATCAAAATAAAGTTTATATTTCTCATTTTCACAAAGAACCTCAGGTTTATATTTGTCACATTTTTTTCTTTTGGAAATGAGGCCATGTATAACTCCTAGATTAAAATGAATTATATTAGCGACGGCATTATGTCTTTCTAAATAGCAAGGACTGGGCAAGATGATAATATATGAAAAACTGTTTCTGAAGAACAAAAACATCTACGGCAAGAATCATCTATATTTTGCTTGCTGATGTGTTTTCTATAATTCCTCGTGAAAACAACCTGATCCTGGATCGCAGTTGCCAAGCCTTCTATTTCAGCAAACAATTCTCCAGAAACTAACCATCTATTCGATGCGATTTCATCAATATAATCATTCTTCAATTCTTTTCTCCTTTTGCATTGTCACGTTCAGAGGTGTAAGATTATAATCTGAAGCAACAAAAATATCATGTAATTTAGACGTTCTCTGTTTATCATGAAAATGGGAACGTAGATGGAAAATCTGTTTACTATGTAGATTATATAAATATATATATATATATATATATATATATATATATATATATATATATATATTTATATATATTTATATAATCTAATTAATTAAAGGAAGTGATTAACATTATTGGTGTCAACCTCAAATATTTAGGATATACCGACAATCAAAAGCACCGCAGCTGTCATCAAATATCAGCTTATATTCGTAAAGACCATGTTTGTTTAATTCTTTTGACTCGCATTTCATTGTGATGCAACTACAATTTTTTTCCTTTCATTTTCGATAAACTGCATTGTTTCTTGCTTAATACTAGTTAAATGGTAAATGCCCTTTTTGATTTCTTTGAGAGAGTCCAAATATGCAGTAAAGTGTGAAGTAAACACATTTCGGTAGCATTGCTTTAAAAGCTAAATTGTCCACAGAAATTCTAGACCTGAATATTTGGTATTTACTCAAGGATCGAAAGGATTGCAGATCTGAATATCAGATATCAATTTCAATTCGCTACCTTTTCCGTTTCTTATAAAATACGCTTTTGATTTCCCTCCGGAAGTCAAATATGCAGTAGAATGCGACAGAAGCATCTTATTGCAATGTAGCATTGCCTTTGAATTTGGTTTTTTCACAGATCGAAGGAATTACAGACCTAACTATCAAGTATCAACTTCAACTGGATGTCTTTACGCATTTCTTAGGAGAAGGTGAATTTGTTTATTAGAACATAAAGACTTTTCCTTTCCTTGACGTGCTATTAATTTACAATTTTCTGAGTCTTACGTCTCGCCAAGTTTCCAGTTTCTATGATAAGAGATTTTGAATCTCTTGAAAATGTAAAAATATGCCGTAAATTCAATATCAATTACCGTAACTTTGGATTCCGTTGACGTAGAAATGTTTTCACAATTTCAATAGATTGCCGACCTGAGTATTCAGTATCAGATTCAACAATATACCTACAGGTCTTTCTGAGAAAATTGTCTCGACAAATAGACAACGAAGTTATCCTATGAAGGTTCTTTTTTTCTCTTTTATAGGAACCCTAAACCTAAAACCTATTTAGTTCATCTAGATTAGACGTAAATACTAGAATGCCGTTCACGAAAACGGAAAGAAAGTTCAATAGTATTCAATCATTCATCGATAAAAAAAAACTGAAATGCGAACTGAACCGGCCAAGAGTTCATTCCTCCATACAAACAATGCCTACTCGCTGCTTCGTGCAAATCATTGATTTTCGGCCATCTTCTAGAGAGTGTTGGGTTTCTGAGCCGTTTGAATATTGAAGGCACCTTCCTTAGTGTAGTATGCTATATTCCGAGAATGAGCTCGAATATAACAATATCCTTAACTTTTTCAGAAATCAATTACACAATATTAAGTGTTTCGTATTGTGGTTCAGGTGTGATGACGAATATTGAACTATAACTAGTCAAATCCCTGTGAATAGTAATAGTACGTATGTGGAAAAAACAATCAAACATAAAACTCTTCGCGATTTTTCGAACTTAATCGAGAAGAATTATCCTGTTGTTCATAATATCAAGCAATTGACGATGACGGGGCAATTTTTGGTGCTGTCCTCAAAAACCGATACTAAAACAATAACGACAGAATTGTATTCGACTCTGATGAGTTCATAACAACAACGAAACTGCACTTAACTATAACAATTGAATTTTGGCACCATCTTTGTATCCTGTTATCTTATAGCCATGACCTTGATGGAGAGAGAAATGAATGTCTTATGAAACATTATTCCATAATTTGAAATTATTAATTCATTTTCCATAATAAAATTTGAATTTAGGGTATGACGACGTAGCCATGGGATGCCCGCTAGAGCGTTACTTCCTCATTTAATCAGTACTAGACCATAAATTAAAATATTCTTACCTTGTGACTAACATGTTTCTCAAATCGACTTCTAGCTCTTAACAGATCATAACTATGTAATAAAATCGGTTAATATTCTGCTGACTATTGAGCAAATGGTTAAAATTCTTGTTTATGTGTATCTACAATGTTTTCCGTAAATTTTACTTACATTTATTAGCTTTTCATGCGTAGATATCAACATTTGTTTTGCAAGCATCATTCGGTTCTGATAAGTTGAAGAACAGTGAAAGTTTTGCCTTACGTAAATAATTTCATGGTTTGAAAATCTCATTTGAATTTCTTAGTTTTTTTCATATAATTCTCCACATTAGGGCTTACGAACATCAAACTTATTTTCCTTTCACTAAGGACGATGCAAAATACATCGCCTTTATGTAAATTGCAATACCTGAATTATCTTATTTTTTCCTCACATTAATTACACCTGAGACATAATGAAATCGGTCAAATGAAAAGCCATGTGATCGTCTAGTACCTGAACTTGCCTTGAAGTTCTTGTTATAAAATAGGACCCTTTTCTTTGTTGTGTTGAGTATTTGTAGTAACCTATTCAAGTTCTTATACAGGGATATCCACCGGGACCGTCCGTTAAAAACTTTTTAAGTTACAATTACAATATCAAGCTGAAATTTTATACGCGGCCATAACTAGCGATTTCCAATTGGAGTGAAATATTTTCGAAGTGATACCATTTTCGGTTATACCGGAAGTAGGTCATCACTTTGTTATTTCAAATGGCAATCTACCTTTTTTATTAAACATCTAGAACCGACATTTGAGCAAAGCATAAAATACCCAAGTTGTTGGGCTTTATCTGTCAAATCTTTTGACAGATTTAATTATTTTTGTTATAAACTCGATTTTTGAAGAACATTTAAAAAAAAATTGTAGCTCGTAGATCTTTTGCACTACAGATTCAATTTTTTCTTGGGTGGATAGAAGAAAGATCAAGGAATTTTTTAAGCAATCTACACATGTCAAATGTTTATTGCGTTGTCTTTTATGATTTTTTCAATTTGGCCTTTTTCAAACAGCAATAACTCAATTTTTTCAAACTGTACGTGCCAATTTTTATATCGCCCTCAGATGAAGCGTCAAATTTCAGATGGAATTGTATAAGCATGTACTATACCCATCTCTTATAGTTCCGAAATAATTTGGGAATATATTGAATTTGATGATTTTGCAAGAGCTAACAGAGAATGCTTTGAAATATTTGAATCAAGTAGCTGAACTGGCTACACTCACCTGGCAGGTACCTAAAATTAATGTACTTGACACTTCGTTCATTCGAATTTGATATTCCAACAAGAATTGTGGTTATTTCAGATTGAAAATATCCAAAAAAAATAAAACACATTTGGAATAAAACCACTGGTTATTCAAACGAAAATATATTTAATCTTTTTTTAATTCATTTTAGAACGTCAAAAAGTAGTGGATAGAAATTGCAGGCAATTCAATAACCAATTTCCAAATTTACCGTCTATGAGTAAAATAAAATTTCGAAGCATTAGAAGCAATTTTTTACAATTCGGATGAATAAAAATTGTAGGAACTAAGCGAAATCTCAAATTCGAATGAACGAAGTGACAAGTACATTAATATTAGGCACCTGTCAGATGAGCGTAGCCAGTTCAGCTACTTAATTCAAATATTTCAAACAATTCTCTGTTAGTTCTTGCAAATTCATCAAAATTCAATATATTCCCAAATTATTTCGGAACTATAAGAGATGGGTATAGTACATGCTTATACAATTCCATCTAAAATTTGACGCTTCATCTGATGGCGATATAAAAATTAGCACGTGCAATTTGAAAAAATTGAGTAATTGCTGTTTGGAAAAGGCCAAATTGGAAAAATCATACAAAACAACGCAATAAACATTTGACATGTGTAGACCGCTTAAAAAATTCCTTGATCCTTCTTCTATCCCCCCAAGCAAAAATTGAGTCTGTACTGCAAAAAATCTACGAGCTACAATTTTTTTAAATGTTCCTCAAAAATCGAGTTTATAACAAAAATAATTAAATCTGTCGAAAGTTTCTAGATGTATAATAAAAAAGGTAGATTGCCATTTGAAATAACAAAGTGAGGACCCACTTCCGGTATAACCGGAAATGGTATCACTTCGAAAATATTTCACTCCAATTGGAAATCGCTAGTTATGGCTGTGTATAAAATTTCAGCTTGATATTGTAAATGGAACTCAAAAAGTTTTTAACGGACGGTCCCGGTGGATATCCCTGTATATTATACCATAAGTAAGGAAATTAGAAAATCAAAAACAGATTCGGCAACAATGTCTATTTGTCTTTTGCAACATTCATATTTAACTCTTTTCTTTGCATTCTTTGGCGTCTTTGAATAAATTTAAAGCAATGTCAGATCATGTAGATACAGGCAAAATTTGCCCTCACCCATATTTTGAGTAGTAACTAACCCTATCTAAGGTTTTGGTAATATGATATCATGTTTTATGATTAGGTTAGAACATGTCCACAGCTGACAACTAGCAAGCGTTAATTCACTCGGGTATTTTTAATCGAATTCAGTAATTCGTATAGTATTAAAACGTTATATATGGAACTAGATGTAAGCCCTTGAAGCCGTACGTGATTCTTTTTGCTGAACTGAGCGCCTACGGGCAATATTGATTATATTATGTCACTGACTGCAGAACATACCCTATCCCCGTATCGCGGATTTGCCAACCAGGAAATAATGACCTCTAATCATACACCTGTATGTACCACAAACATCACATAAATGCCACCAACTCAGACTATCTTCAAAACTTTCATACCGACTGAACATGAAAGCCTCAATGTCTGTGGGCTCATACATGCGTATCGTCCCTAAAGCCATTTCTTTATAATAATGAGACATGATATAATTCGAAGACGATTATTACACCTAAATGCAGGAAAAGTTCCCTTATTGAGCTAAGGAGTATCGAATATCAAGTCAGTACCAGTCTTTCGCTTCTTTTTTTCCTGAAATGTTACATGTTTTCTTGCCGCCGCTACTATGCTCTGTTCGATTTTTTTCCACTCTACTTCTATGTCTCCATTATATTTTTCAATCGTCAATTCCTCCTTAATTTGTTCTGCGTAATCGTCTGTCACATTCTGTCTTCCCAATCTCTCTATACACCATTCAGGTTTGCTTTGTTTCCTTTTCTCTCTTTCTTTATTTTTTGTCTTATTCTAGTTGCTACTAAGAAGTTCTTTCATCTATGATTGAGGTTTGTTTTCTCTTGTTTATAAGTATATGGTCAGTTTGTATCTATTATCAGCTGATACTTTCGAAATTTTGTGTTCTTTCTTGTCCTTAAACATCGTGCAGCTTATCATCATACCCTTTTTGTCGCCAGGTCGCTCTGTCCATTATCATTTATTTCTTCGTGTAAAGTATGTCTACCCGCTATTCCCACTAGGTAATCTTCCTTTCCAATTTGAGCATTAAATTCTCCCAGCATTATGAAAACGTCTTGTTTTGGTATCTTTTCTATTTTTCCTTCAATTTCCTCGTAAAAATGTTGTTGATCCTCTTTGCTTATGCTCCTAAAATAATTAGTAGTATTAAATATCAATTTGAAGTCTTGAATTAGATATGGTTTCATATCATATAGAAAGAATAAAGCACCTTTAAAAATATTTTAATGTGAATTAATTGAAGTTATACCAAATAGACAGAGAGTTTCATAATAGGGTATAACTTGTTCATCTAAAATTTCGTCCTTTTTGAAAATTTCTTTTGACAATTTCAAAATTATCCATAGTTCGAAAAATTGAATGCCCTTTATGTTTGATCTTATTTCAAATTTTGTAACGCATTTGGTTGAAAATCCTGGAATTTGTTCAATTCATCTTCAAATAGAGCGTAAAACTAATCGACTCCTGAATAACTTCAAATCGTTTCCATTTCAGGATCGCCAAGGAAATATGTGGAAAACCAAGTGACCATCCACTACAAAACGCCAGTAAGGCAAGAAATCAAGGAGTATTACAGCGAAGACGAACTGGCGCATCGGCAACAGGAAGCCGTGAAAAAAATGTACCAAGAAGAAAGGCGGCGTAAATATCTGCAGGTTAGCAATTCATTGTCGAACTCTTTCGATGTAAGTAGTATCTGTAGATGATTAGAGTTAAGCTTCGAGGCTTAAACATCTCACAATGACTAATGCAAACGCTGAGTGACAATAAAATGAATAAATTATCGATTGGTATGTATATTTTAATTGTTTAACATAGTTGCATAATTGGTTATCTCGTGCGAAGGAACATTGCATTCATTACTGCAATACTTTTCGTAAAGAGAATATTGAGAAGTAAACATAGTGGAATGAATAAGACGGTTACTGTCTATATCGGTAACATAATACAAATGTAAAATTCGATATTTAGGCGTTAATTTTCTTATGAATTCCGAAATAACTTTCCAGCTATTTAAAGAAAATTTGTTGGTTTTCTACCTCGTGTCTTTCATAATACTATGAACCTTATCTCCCTTTGCGAGAAAATCGATTCTTTTGTCAACGGTCTAGTCGTTTCACGTATTTTAGAATTCCCATTAATTATAATCGAGGTTTCATATGACTCATAATTTCACCTAGAAGGTTTTTGCACCTTACAGAAAAATTCAATTGCTACAACAATTTAGAATAGAAATAGGATTTTTTTTCGCGAATACCTCCAGATTTTTTGAATCGACGTGAATATTCTTCTAAAGAGCAGAAAATTTCCTTGAAAATAATTTGCGCTTTCTTATATCTACCACCGATATTCATAATTTCCATTGAGAAAGTGGCAGGAGCTCCGGGCGACCCAACAAATCATATAAAAAAAAACTTATGCTTTGATGTAAATATTATGGAACAATGTACAACATTTTATGTCGAATGCTTTCTACATTACTTCATTTTTGTATTTATATAAACAATAGTGAAACCTATGGTTTGATAGGCTCTGCAAATGTGAAAAACCTTTACCAATATAATAATCTAATGACTAGGAGTGGAGGTTTCCCAAAATTTCCAACAAACGACTCAAAATATGTTCATATGGAAGAAAAATATCCTAAGAAAAATAGCGTATTCTTTTCAGTGGATCCCTAATGCCCTTCATAACCTACAAAATTCGTTAAATTGAAAAACAAAGTTCTCGTCGAAGAAAGGAAAGAATAGGTTGTAAAATGAGTGTTAAATCATAAATGATTGGTTTCTCACAAATATTTATTAAAATACTCGACATAGGTTTCGGATTGTTAGCCCATTATCAAGAGTAATACAATACAAAATTCAAATTGTGTGATTTCTTTTATGTATAACGGCACTCACAACAGGAGGTAAATTGAAGTCTAGTTGATCGTTGCAAATTGGCTGGTTTTTCCTATGAGCGGAAGTAATTTCAATAATCTGTAAGATGTCGATCCTTTTTCCTTTATTACCTGGATGCATAAGCTCGATATTCTCGAAATCTATGAAATGATTTTTTTTGATGCAGAAAACCAACCTATTCGGATACCCTGATTCAGAACAGTAGTTCTCAATCCCAAATCAATCAAATTGAGTACTTTTCATTCATTTGTGCACAGATGGCTTTCTATTCCTTTGTCTGCTGTCGATTTTGAGAATGAAGTTCAAGTTTTAAAATTAATCGCTAAGAGCAACGGCACTGAACCAAAATTGATTGATACCTCAATAAGATAAAAACTTTTATTGCAGAGCATTTATCCGATGCATACTGAGAAATCTAACAGAGAATTTCCAATTAACTATAGGTATTCCCGATATTTTTCCCATACATCTCAGAAAGTAATGCACCCATGGATTTTTTTTCATCTGAAGGAAGAGATCGAGGCGGACATGTCAGTTATCCGCACATTTCCACCCCGACCTTCCGGGTTTGGACTGTCGTTAGACATAAGTCCAGAAGGATAATTATCTATACGATACATTTTATAGTGAAACTTCGACTGTTAAGTTTTTAAATACACACATACAACCTCTCGGCCCAAGTATCTGAGAACTCAGAGCTCCCGGCCACCCGACCTGTGTTTGCTCATAAGTTAATATCACATTTCTTTAAAAAAATGTGTATATCTCCCAATAGACTCTGGGGTTGTTGAGTGCGATAATTTGTTCAGCCTGATATGGCTGATGGAGTTTGTTGATTTTGCTCAAGGTTAAGCATAGCGATTCAATATTTCGAACATTATTATTACATTGAAACAGAGAGTGGTTTAAAGTTCCTATTTCTCCACATGAGCAAAGAGGGTTATCTTTCAATTTCATTCTGTAAAGATATTTCTGAAAAAGAGACTACTTCTCATTCTAGAAATAGTACGAATAAAATCTCGTTTAAAATTCCTAACGGAATCAGACTTATCTACTTCATCAAAGATGTTATCGAACCAGTACGAATGTGGCGGGGAGGGTTGAATTGATTCATAGAATTGTCCGCTCAGGTTGGATTTAAAGGTTTCTTTCCATCTTGAAGTTGTGAGGTGTTTAAAGAGGGGAAAAAATCGTTGTACATGGCAAAAGAAAAGTGGATGGAGTCGAGAAATGCCGCTTCCTTGGCCAAGGAATCAACATTTTCATTGCCCCCAATTCCTAAATGAGCCTAAGCCTAGAAAAATTCGATTGTACAGCCTGCTGCAGATAGCCTGGATAACGCTTCTACTATATTTTTATGAGTCGGACTGAAGTTTGTGTTATATTTCAATTTCTTCAAGCTAATCAGGCTGCTCAGACTATCAGATATTATCAGGAAATTTTTTGAGGAAAATTTATCGATATTCGATATAATGTAATCTAATGCTCTACTTAGAGCTAGAAGTGCGAGGGGATCAATGATCCTGCCCCAGCTGCACGAATTCAAAAGGTTTTAGCCAAAGACCATTAGAATGCACTTGGTCTCATTAAGGAGCCCTGGAGGAGAGTATTCTAAAGACTTCGGCGGAAGCTTGAGGGCACTTTTGAATACCCACTTCCCGGATTCAAAAATACTCCCAATCAATAGCACCCAACAACCACAGCAGCTAGAACTGTATAGCTCCAGTAGGGAAAGCAGAAATCTAGCTGGCCGAATCTTCTCCCTAGATGGGGTAAAGTGGGCCACCAAAAGCTTTAAACCCTACAAATCACCAGGGGCGGACGGAATCTGTCCGGTTGCAAAGAGGCAACACATATACAGCCCCATATCTGAGAGCTATATACAAAGCCAGCTACTCACTGGGCTACATACCCCAGTTATGGAGGAATGTCAAAGTATAATTTATACCGAAAATGGGCAAGAGGTCTCCAGATGAGCCTAAATCATATCGCCCGATAAGCTGAACCTCCTTTCTCCTAAAACCAACGGAGAAAATTCTCGACAACCATATCAGAAGTTCCATAAAACTGCATAAAAACAATTTGCCTACCAACCAGCAAGTCTACAATTAATGCCCTACACGATCTAGTCAAAGAAGTGGAAGGAGCACTAGAGGCTAAAGAAATAGCCTTAGTTCTATTTGGCGACATTAAAGGAGCCTTCGATAATACCTCCTATACATCAATTAGCAATGGTGCAAACAACAAGGGTGTCAAAACACCCACCATCAGATGGATCAAAGAAATGCTCAAAGGCCGGATCAGAACGGCTACTTTTGGAGACATCGAAATATCGGTGTCAGCAGTGAAAGGATGCCCTCTAGGAGGTGTCCTTTCGCCGCCACTATGGTCATTATTTTTGATGACCTCTTAGAAAGACTGAAAAACGCTAGCTTCAACGCATAAGGCTATGCTGATGATCTTGTTATCATCATTAGGGGAAAGCATGATGGAATCTTATCGAACCTGATGACCCATTCTGAATGGACATACTCTGAAATTTTCGGAAAAGGCTAAGTATCCACGGTTAACCCTAGATTCAACTGGAATTTACACATTGACAAAACTCTTTCCAAGGCTACATCGTGCCTATGGGCATGCCGTACTCTTCGGAAAGACCTGGCGGCTACAGCCAAAAATAACCTACTGGTTATACACAGTGTTTATAAGACCCATTGTCACATATGCATCGTTAGTATGGTGGACGAAAACATCAGAAATAAATACGCGAAACAAGCTGCAAAAACTGCAGCGGCTAGCGTGCGTGGGCATAACAGGTGCTATGAAAAGCACCCCGACTACTGCCCTGGAGGTAATCCTAAATCTCCCTCCTCTTCATATAAAATTGAAAAAGGAGGCGTTGATGGCGGCATTACGGCTCCAAGACACAGAAAAAACTATAACCTGGAGATCTGAAAGGGGCACCTGGGGATTCTGGGTTTCATAGCGCCAGAAATCTTATCACAACCATCGGATATAATGCCGCTTAAGTTTTTTTTTTCACTCACCCTTCGAAGTGGCCATAGAAGACCGCACCATCGTAAAGGGAAAAACTAAATCAATTAGACCTAAAATCCTTCATTTGGTACACGGACGGATCAAAAACGATTGATGGAACAGGAGCAGGCATATATGGACCCAAGTACTCGTCATCAGTGCCTCTGGGCTCTACTCCCACAAGCATGCAAGCAGAAACACTTGCTGTAAACCTTTTTTGCCAGGAGGAACTACGAAGAAAACTCAAAGGTGCAAAGATTTACATTTTAACGGATAGTTAGACAGTGATAAAAGCTCTAAACTCTTACAGTTATCGGAGCATCTGTGTCTGGGAATACCGTCAATCCTTGAAGCAACTTGCTGAGGGGAACAACAAACTTTTCCTGTGGTGGGTGCCTGGCCACGAAGGTATACAAGGAAATGAAGCCGCTGACGAACTGACCAAATCAGCTGCTGGAATCCCACCCATCGGACCTGAATCGTTCTGCGGTCTAAGTAAGTAGCACGGACGACAGGAACTAGAACGATGGGAAGAATCTAGCGAAAAAGAATACTGGAGGAAAACTCCAGGCCAAAGGCAAGCTAAAAAGTTCATTGACTATTCGCCAAAGAAGACAAAACAGCTTCTCGATCCCTCTAGGGACGAGCTGAGGATCATAACAGGCCTCCTTACTGGACACTGCCCAATGAGATACCATCTCAATAAAATGGGCAAATCGGAAACGGCCGATGAAACTGCCGAACATATTATTTGCAGTTGCTTCGCAACTGTCCGTCAAAGACACACGATTACAATTTACTTGATATAAATTTTCTTACTATCCTACATGTATTGAGAATTACAGCTTTTTGCGTTTCTATATAGGTATTCTTATGCAATTCTAATTTGTCAAGGCTATCATGCAAACTTTTGGGTATTAACGCAGTCGAAAAGATGATGACAGGAACGATATCGTCCGAGATGCCACATCTGCTTGATCTCAATAGCAAGGTCTTTGTATTTGGACTTTTTCTCCTGGAACTTGTAGCGACAAACTAGAGCCGCACGAAGTAAAGGCTAAAGCTCCCAGGGAGATTCTTAATTTTTTAAGGGATTTAGACCTACATGGAAATGAATGAGAAGGGTTACGAACAAAAGACCAATTTGGTCGCAGTTCGGAAAGGCTTGCAAAGCCAATCGACCCCCACGAATGCAATGTAATGTAATGTAGAGCTAGTAGTTCTGCCGGGAAAATAGAGAAGTTGTTGCTGAGTCTAAAACAGTGAATGAGAGGTGTGTAAGGGATCGAAAATAGCACAACCAACGTTATTATCTTGTTTGGAGGCGTCTGTGTTCAGGTGATGAAAATTGTTGAAGCGTGAGTCTGTCAATCGGTGAAAATCGGCATTTTCCGTCATTTCTCCGTATATGGGAACATGAATATTTTCTACATCTCGTAATTTGAAGAATTCCATTTCATACATGACTAGTTTATTCGATGTAATTATCCTTTCCTGATTTTCCATGAATAGGTCGTAATTCGCTATTAAGAGTGGATCTTTTTTGATAGTCCAATATTTTGATGTGAGTGTTAGAATATAAAAGCTATGAATCTTGATCATAAGTGGACAAGAAGAGGAGTGTTTTTTGAGCGAAATTTGAGACTCAGCAAATCTCTGCCTTGTTTAAGAGGAGTTTGATTCTGCTAGCACGATATCATTAGGTGTGCCTCTGAGATAGCCGAAACAGATTTTCAGAGCCTTGTGCTGTAGAGTATCCAACTTTAGAAGCCAAGTGTCTGCTGCTGATCTGTAGAAGATACAACCATAATCAATAACTGATCTTACGAATGATCGATAAAAAAGAAGGGCGATGAGTTGGTCGGCTCCCCATTTGTTATGACAGATGAATCTCAGTAATTGAATGCTCTTTTCTGCACGCACCGATGGCAAAATACAGAATGGATCGATAAATGTGTTCAACGCCTAAAACCTTATGATTCAACATTTTTCAATACGAACGTGAGTTTTCCTTTTATGTGCTAAGAACCATTGATCCACTGAAAAAAATGCATCTTAGATTTCTTCATCCTATACGACCATATTTTCGTCCGTTACATATCGATTAGCCCATAATTGCACTGATGTTCCAAAACTTTAGCTTTCAATTATCTCTATTACAAGAAATTTTGCACTTTTGTAACGGATATTTGATTGCTAAGATTTTCTCGATTATTACCTCTATAATGTGAAATATGCATATTTAAATAACATTTACACAAGTAGATGCGATTCGAGACAACTATCATATTGTATATTAGTAGAGCCTATTTGAGAATTTTGATGAATGAAAAGCTTCTCTGAGCTAATCTGAAATCCCAGAATCGTTAAAATGACAATTGTACAGGTTTCGCTGTTTTCAAAAATATTTATTTTTTAATTTTTACCACAATTGCTTAAGAAATTGTTATTTTTGCATAAAAAGATTTCTAACCTTGAGTATTTTTTGTTCTCCATCACAAATTGAATAAATAGAGCTTTTAATCGAAGTCCTATTTTCGGTAGAATATCAGAATGAAATCCTTATCACTTGCGAATTTGGAATTCATATCACCAACCTCCTACTTTAGTGTATTCCAATTCTCTCAACGACTATTGCATTACTTTCAGGTAAGGTTTGATTCATTATAGAGTGTCCCAATGAGTTGTTTCTTCGAGATGTTCAACTCGATTGATTCGGAACACCTCGGCGGTATTCTGGTGAAAGAATGGGAATAAGAGAAAATAAGGCAATTTTCAACCTGCTTCTTGAAATTCTGAATAAAAACAAACAAAATGACAAAACATATTAAAGAACTAAAAAATCATTAGTATAATATTTGAAATTTTCAATTGATATATTTTTTAAAACTGGTTCGCTGACTAATAAAATACATGTTCCACGTCCAGTACGAAATAAGGCAATTGAAAAGGAAATAGTGAGCCACTTGCACTTGCAAAATACTACTTCCACCAGAAAATTATCTAGTGTGATTAACATATCAGCAACAACTGTCCGTAACGAATTTCACCTGTATAAATTAAAATTAGTTCATGAAAACTAAAATCCAGATCTTTCGTATAACACCTGCTTTTCCTGACGGGAGCATCTTTCTGCTCAATGATGAAGTCGATAGGCATAATTGCCGTTGATATGCAGAATCATCATACGTTCTTTGAACCGAAATTGAACGTTTGAGCAGAAATTTATTGGAATTTTATAGGGCCTTTCTTCTCCAAAGTTAATCTCAATAGTCCACATTGTATCCAAAATTGAACCGTTTCACCATTCTTCACTAGCATGACTCTTTCCACAGTTAGAGTTGAATCAAATTTTTGTTGGAACACAGTGTATATTTATTATTCATTGAATTGGTCCTCGGCAAATAATTACTTATTGTTGTCTTGAATTTTATGTTACACGAACGTGGGAGTGCATAATCTGTAATAAGTAAGTATTCGATAATGATCATGGATGAAGTCGAATAATTTTCCATGCAATATGTATTAGAGAAGTAGGTGTGTTAACCGAGCCCATATCGAGGAATCTTCTCCGCAATGTCATTGTCGGTAGAAAGTCGAGAATGTTGTTTATAACTTACTCCGTGATTTGACGCTTTGAATCAGAGCGCATTGACCATTTCTTTGTCGATAATTTATGGCTTTTCGTTTTTATCTTCAATCTTGATTGAAGAGAAATTTTTCCAATAGTTTTCTTTGCTTTCTACATTTTTATATTGTATACGCGGGTTTGGTATTTATATGCTGAAATTGAATCTGAAGAGTGAACATTTTATCATTTTTACGTGTTTTATTAGCATCGGCGCAGTCTTCCTGATCCAACAGACCTCTACCTCAACTTAGTTGTAATCCATTAGAATAAATTCTCTTTCTTTTATGGAATTTAGACGAAAATCAGAACTTGTTGCGGTACATCTTGAACAATTTTGGTAACTATTGACAAAGTTAGGGACAAAGTTGGAGCACTGCAATTTTCAAGTGGCCAATGTATGTAAAATGCCTCATCCCATCTTTGTGTATCACGTCGCTGCGTTTGAATTAAGTAGAGGCATGTTAGATTCATAATTCCTTTCGTTTTAGCTTCAATGAGAAATGCTCAGACAGTTCAATTTCTATAATTTAATCGAAATTTCGGGTTTAAGAGAATATTGTTTTTTATTCACATAATGATATGACATCATCGACCATTTTTTAAATGACAATACTAATTTTTTTATTTCAATAGTTAAGTGTTACTCTTCTGTGTTCTGATACCTCATATTAATGGTCTGAAATGAGTTGATTCTGATATACAGGCTGTTTTAATCGATAGAATTGAGCATAGATAATTCTTTGAATAAGTTCTCCTATTCGAAACTCGGTTAGATATATCAATTGTTTTGGAAATGATACTTTTTGAAGTCACTTCTGAACATATGGAATCAATCCGAACCTTGTGCCCGCACCCCCATATGAGAATGAGAATAGGGAATTTCGGTAGTACTGTGTAAACACGAGAATAACTCCTTCTTATTCGTCATTCAGAGTAGTCTGAAAATATTCGAATGATATCCTACAGTTCATTTAATCATAGGCATTCCGGAATAGACGTGCATCTGCACTGGGCTCGCGGAATTCTGAATCTGAATTTTCACCTGGAAACGAATCCGGATTTCGTCCGTGTGCGCCCAGCCTAAGGTGAACTTCATTCATCTGAAATTCACAAACTTGTAGTACAGTTTTTATGTTCTGCCTATGCTAGGTATGCAGTACTTATGTTGGTTCATCTTCATCTATCTTATGGATTTCATAAGATTGGTTGATTATTTCATTGTATGTGTATGAATCTATGTTACTAGATTATGCCTCGTTTGAGTTCAAAGAACACATAGTTTTTGAGATTACTCATTTTTGGTTATAAACGTCGTAGCTGGAGAAGCAAAATTTTGAAAAGAAGGTTCCATTGGAGATCTCATAAGACCAGATCGTCCAAAAGATGGAGCTGCGACATCAGTACGAAACTTTGAAAGTCGTTGGATTGGTAGGAGTGGACCTGTGGATATGTATGTAAATGTGTCCATTTCGAACATTTGAAATAAATAAAATTCAATTTTCTGGTATTCAACTTATGGTTTTCTCCATTCGGAATCGAAGACAGGATGTATCGCAAATAAATTGAACAAAGTACTCAGTTCACATGAAACCTTCGTTTGTTTCAGTGATAAAGTTTTGAGAAATCATTTTCAAAATTGAGAACTCAATTTTGCATGTATTCTAAATTTCATACTTGCCTAATCATTCGTTTTTGAACACACGGCATTCCGAATAAAAAAAGGTAGTTTCGTGAATAGAATCACAGCTTTCGTATAATATGCCACTCAAAACTCATTCCCTATTCAGATTTTCTCATTGGGGTGCAGGAAGAGAGTTAATGGTTGATTTCATATATTCAGAATGGACATCAGAAAGTATTATTTCCTCAACCATAATATATCTGTCCGAGAGTTTTGAATAAGTGCAGGAATATACATGCATATATCGATTGAATAGCATGTACACACAATCAAATTTATATGGAATCACCCCATATTTTGAATATTACCTCAGGGATTTTGCAAATTTCGAATTAAAATTGATCCTTTTTGAGATATTTTAATTGAAAAAGAAATAAATTTAGGTTCCCTTTAAGAAAGAATCGAATAAAAGAAAATAAGAGACTTTTTTCTCGAATTCAGTAGCTTGTATTACCTCCTCTTGCCCTGATACAAGCCTGAATACGTCTAGGCATTCTTTGGATTAGGTTTTGGACCTCCTCTGGGGTGGTATTCTGCCACTCTTCTGTGGAGGCTTGGATGAGCTATTGTGGGGTTCTTGGATATTCTGGCGGGATCTAATTTTCCTTTTGAGATTATCCCATAAATGTTCAATAGGATTTAGGTCTGGAGAGTAAGCTTGCTAGTCCAGAATAACGATTCCCTCTGTTCCAAGATAATGTCTTGCGAGGTTGATTGTATGCTGATTGTATGTCTTACATAAAAGTGAAATTCTCACCGTGAGCACCTCGCCAGAGTCTCACTATGGGCTCCAGCACTTGGTCCACGTAATTCCTAGCCGGTTACACTCGCAGGAAACGTTATCAAATCTGTTTTGCCTCCCAGCATAAACATCATACTGCCCCTTGCTATTTCGGAATTTGTCTTGCTGCTCGGAGTCTAGCTTGTCTTGGACGACCCCTTAAAACCTGAATCCGGCGGTCATCTGATCGAACACAATTCTGGTCCCATCCGAAAAAAGAACATTTCGCCAATTCTCAATATTCAAATTCTGGTGCTCGATACACCAATTAAATCTGTTAATTTTTCGTTGTCTGGTTAGCTCTGGAACTCTTAAGAGCCTTCTGCTGTGTGAATCTCTTGAATGAAGTCTTTGACGTATCATTTCGACTGATACACTGATCTGTGTTGATTCCAGAAATTGCTTTTGGAGTATCGGGTGCGACGCATTAGGGTCTCTTCTTGAAATTTGGCAGAAAAAGCGGTCTTGTTCTTCAGAAGTGATCTTCCTAGTACTTCTTCTAGGCCTATTTTGTGGAGATTGAAGATTCACGTATCGGGCGTAGGTTCTTGAAATCACCCCCTGTGATACCACCATTGTGACCGCTATATCCCTCTGTGTCACCCCTGCTTCAACTAGAGCAATTATTCGACCACAGTTTCAAATCTCAGTGACGACTGAGTATAATATGCCGAACATGTGGTGATAATTCAACATTTCTTATCATACTATTCAGTTTTTTCACAACAAAAAACTTCATTCTTCACAAGTAGTCGAAGATCCATGGTTAAAAACCATCAACAATGTAACATACCGAGTGAGTCAAAAACCATCAATAATGTAACATTCCATATAATTTTGGTTGTGTGTATATCGGAATCACCTCATCTCAGATCCCTACCATAGAGTTTCAAAATATAGAAAACTAAGCACCACACCATGAAAATGAAAATATGGCGGTTGTAATATGAAAAACGATCATGACGTCTTATATCGCCAAAAAGCGAGAAAGAATATTTCCCTCTACCCCGACATTCCGAGCTTAATATAGATTTTTCCCTAAACCTAACTATTATTGGCTTCAAGTTCTCATCTTTACTCTGATTCCTTTAGCTTCAAAACGTCATCTCTATCCTCAGAATAGTACCCTAATTGAGAGAAATATTTTTTGAAAAAGGCTTGTCTATACATATATACGAGGTCGGTTTAAAAAGTATCAATAATTTTGTGTTTTTTCACAAAGTTTTTATTTACTCCTGAATATCTATTTTGTCACCTTCACAGAAATTCCCCTAGGATATAATACATTTATGCCAAAAATTTTTTTCTAATCCTCGAAGCACTTACAAAAATAATTTTTGGTCTTATTCATCTCCTCCTTCGAAGCCGCCTTCATCACCTAAAACGTGGCGTAGCCTCTTCCCTTCATGGGCCTCTTCTGTTTTGGAAACATGCAAAAAACACTGGCTGCCAAGTTGGGCGAATATGGTATCTGCGGCATCATTAGTGTCTTAATATTGGCCAAAATTTACACACAAGCAACAATGTGTGAACAAGGGTGTAACCATGGTGTACATGCCAATTTTGTTCTTCCACAAATCAGTTCCTGGCGCATTCCTCCGCGCAAATTGACAGACCTCGTAATCCGGTTCCTTGCATATTTCCCAGAAAGCTGAAACTGGTATGAATATTAGGAACACCATTATAATTAAATTGTGAAAAAATTCCATCGATCCAAAGTATCCAAAAAAATTTTATTCCAGATCAAAGTTAACGAACATTGGTTTTCCAGAATTTCTCATCGAAGCGGTTAGCTTCACGGTGAAAATAATTTTGCCATTTTGTAGATTACACAAGTTTCTCCGAAAATTGGCCTTAATTTTTTTCTATGATTCATAATTTTCGAGATTAACCAATTCTAAAGTTGTAATCTTCATGATATGCACACGTTTCCTCGCCATTTATGAAGTAGTTAGTATACTAACTGACTTTGATTTTAATGTTGTTTAATACACCATTATTTTGGTCTAGGGTTCTAATTTGAACTGTTCGTTTTTTATTGTAATTTGTTCCAAAAATTAGGTTAGCGACTTTGGAAGTTGTTAGTACCTTCAAACATTCGACTGATGGAGCGTAATAACGTATTACTGCCAACAAAATATCTTCCCAAATGATTCCTACGCCGCTTCCAGGATCTTGAATCATTTTTTTGTCATTTGATTCTTTTCCACTCAAAGGTTGATTCAAAACCTCATAATGATAATTAACAAAACTTATGAATGTGGATAGTCTTTGTTTTTCTAGAATAATAACTTTATTACCATACTTCAACCTTAATGGCAGTTGAATGGTTTTGCTATCTTCATTTAAATTTTTATAAACCTTTTTTATTTAGTCAATGTAAATTAATAATTATAACAATTTTCGTTGTAAGTATATAATTTTTTCTTCCATGCTGAAATTCTATGTTTCATCTCGAAGAGGATCGGATTTGCTTCCAGCGATCGTTTGTAAAAATTTAAGAATGACAATCATTATGATTACGATCATCATGTTCAATTTTATTAACAACAGTTTTTGCCATGTCATCAAAACGAGACTGAGCTACTTTCATAATAGATTCTTTGAATGAAAGTGTATATCTTCATAAATTCTACGCCAAAATTTCTGTTTCTGCATACTCTGCAATCAATTCATCACCGATTAAGAAGTAGTATTTTCATACGAAAATCTGATTCACTCAGACTTATCTTGTACGAGAAAGACTTATTTCAGATGTACTGGCTTGTTCATCTTCCCGTGTCTTTTAGGTACAGCAATACTAATCTTCCCTTTGTCACTGCTCTTGATCTAATCAGTAAATTCATCACCTCTATCAACACATCAATACTGTCTTCATTTCACGAACTGTAACAATTTCACAATATATTTTGAAAATAAAAACCAGCAGATATTTTAGAAAGAAATATTCGAGACAACATTTACTACAGTGATGTCTATTACACATACCAAATATTTTATAATACTGTTCGATTGTCTTCTTGAACGTCATTCCGACATTTGTCAGCAGGTTAATTATAGTTTATATACAATGAACAAGTACAACACCCGTGCCATATCCCAAAAAAGTTTATTAGCAATGAAGCAAAACTGCGACATATTTCAAAAGCTAAAATCAGCAGAAATTTCAGAAAGAAATATTAAAAACAACCACATATTTTCATTACAGTGGTATGTACTATACATACCAAATATTTATTTTCTTTAGTTTAGTTTTATTGGCACGCCACTTCGACTTTTGCCAGCAGGTTAATTGTAGTATATTAAGGAAAAGTACAACATCTATGTCTTATCCGAGACTCAAACCCAGACCATCTGCGCGGAAGCCAATCCCTCAACTGACATACCAACGAAGGCGACTTGTATTTTGTTTATATTATGCGTTGAATGATGTATACTTGCAGCGGAGTAGTGCATGTTGTGAAAAATACAAATTTTAAAATTGCTTTATCTCAGAATTGGTGAATCTGAGAAACAGAAAATCAGCATGGAATACACAAGAAATCAGGGAGATGAAAAGGATATTAGATGCACTTTACACAATATCTAGGGTGAGTGGAGATAGAGAATCTTTTAACGCTTATAAATCATACAAGAGGCAGTTCAGCGAGGCAATTGATAGTACAATTAGAAACATAAATGAGGAATATATAAATAAGACTAAAAACAAACAGAAGGCATTGTGGAGGGTAATAGAAAGCTATACTAAAGGAAATACCAAGGAGAAAGTTAACACCAAACTGTCTGCAAATTTAATGAATGCCTACTTTGCAGATGTAGGTAAAAATATCTGTGATGAACTGGCAACTTCATCTTCAGATGTGAGTACCAAGGCGAGGATCATAAGCCTTAATAGTGTTGGGTCTTGCTTTTTCTTTGAGTGTTCAGAGCATGAAATTGTTAACACAATAGCATCGCTGAAGTCCAAATCTACAGTCGATATATATAATGTCTCAACCTAAATATTGAAAAGTGTAAGTGAGGAGATCGCCAATCCAATCAGTATAATAATAAATAAGTGCTTTCAAGAAGCTCACTTTCCACAAGAACTCAAATCTGCAAGCATAATTCCCATTCATAAAGGCAAGGGAGATAAAGATAATTGTGAAAACTACTGGCCAATTGCCATATTGCCATGCATCTCAAAAATCTTCGAGACGGTTGTAAAAACAAGAATTCTAGATTGGATGGAGAAGCAGAAGTTGACAAACAAAAATCAACACGGATATAAGAGAGGCAAAAGCACAACTACTTCACTCATGGAAGCAATAGCAGTGATAATTGAAAATCTGGATAATAACGAAATCATGGAAATGCTAAATTTTGATTTGAGCAAAGCATTTGATACAGTGCTGCATTCACTGCTATTGCAAAAGTTTCACAACCTAGGATTCAGAGAAACGGTGTTCAGGTTAATAAAGTCATATTTGACTGACAGAGAAGTTAAGTGGAACATGGAAACATCCAAATTGGGGAGTGTTCATAGTATACCACAGGGATCAGTGCTGGGACCTATCCTATTTATAATTTATATAAACGACATCAACATTCAGAATTGGGGGCACCTGTGCCTATATTGCGATGATACCCCGATCATTATCAGCTCAAAAAATAGGGAAGACTTGATAAATAGAAAAGAAGTAGAATTCGCTGAAACTGAATGTAGACAAAACTGAAACCCTTGAATTTAAAAGGAAACCAGGACTTCAAAGGGCCAAGTTCCTGGAAGTGATTATTGACAGTAGGTTGAACTGGACGCCACCCATAAATTATACATGTAAGAAACTGTCCAAAATTTTATACATGCTTAGAAGACTGAAATAGAATGGCACTCACCAGATGATGAAGACAGCATATTTCGCTCACTTCCAGAGCATTCTTCTATGTGGGGTACTTCTTTGGGGTATGGCACCAGAAGCATCAAGGGTCTTCATCCTGCAAAAGAAGGCGATCAGAATAATGCATGGGATTGGTAGTCGAGAGTCTTGTAAACCAATTTTTGTAAATCACAAAAAAATACTTACCTTTCCGTCTTTGTATAAAAAAGAGTGCCTTTTATTTATGCACAGGAACAAGGATTCCTTTCCAAGAAACTGCGACTATCACCCATTTGAAACAAGATATAAACAACTGTATACAACACCACTTCATGTTAAAAGGAACAGACAAAATTCATGGAAATACTGGGGGATACAGCTATATAACAACTTGGCTGCTGAACTGAAGTGTTTGTCTGGAACGGTGTTCAGAAGAAGAATTCAATATCTACTGCGGAAGGGGGCCTTTTATTCAGTTGAAGAATTCATCAAAAAATGAAAAATTAAATTATACAAACATATCTATTCAAATATATACGTATTTTCTTTTAGTGTTTTGCCATTATCATAATTTTAGCCAGTGATGTAAAATATTTGTCAACTTTTGAAATGTTTTATATGTTCTTTGTATATATTTGCTGTTTTATTAGCTCGTAAGCATTTTGTAACTTCGCTTATTGGACACGCCATGTAGGATTTTGATGGCAATGAAATTATCTATCTATCTATCTATCTATTTATCTATCTATCTATCTATTTATCTATCTATCTATCTATTTATCTATCTATCTATCTATTTATCTATCTATCTATCTATTTATCTATCTTTCTATTTATCTATCTATCTACCTATCTAAGAATTTGAGGCAACTTTATTAGAGAATTGCATGATCTACAATTATGCTATTATTTTCATAAAATTCTGACCTTGAATATTATTCTTTGCATACATAGTATCGAAGGGTTCTTTTCACAATTTCATTTTAATGGTGACTCCAAATTCTCAACTTTCTAGGAATTTTCGCAAACCCCTATTTTTCGAACTTGACGGGACTAATATATTGTATCCTTACGAAGTGCAAACAAATTCACCCTTAATTGTTCTGACCAATGCTTTACACAATGATACGCAGAACTATCATAAAGTCAAATGACGATGTTACATTATCACTTCGCCACATTAATGCTTTCTGATGTAATTATATTTTTGAACTACTCTTCAAGCATATCCAACGAAGAGTGCTTTATTTATTATGATATTGTTACAATTTTCTTCACCCATCTTGTTTATGAAAGGATATTACAGACAAATTAGTCAAGCGCCGTTGAGATCACTCAAAAAAATTTCACAGATTCTGAATACGAATTAATAGTGTTAGGTCAACGAGCCTTGACCACATAACGTCTTGTTATGAATTTCACTTTTATAATCACATTCTCGGCTGGTAAGTGTATAATCTAGACATTTCGTGAGATATCTGTTTAAGCTCTCATGTAGTTTCTCTACGTCTTCCTATCGGATTGCGAAATGATAACTCATTTGCACACGGCTATTAAAAATATATGATTTATTCAACATTCTAGCCTTGCTAAGAATCTCTCACGTTTGAGCTATCTATTGACTAATAATGAAGTTCTTATTTCAATACTATCCAAATGAAAATAGAAGTTTTAAGAGTTGATACTTAACTCGAATTATCCTTATAAAGCTCAGGTTATAAATTTGAAGCAAATATTGATAACTCTAAAGTTTTAGAATATTAATAAAACAAGAAGTCATATCTGGTATTGAATTTTTCACTAAAAAGTAAATCGACAATGTTAAGTTTCTTCGCCTTTAATATTTTACCTTAGCGTAGTCGGTCTACCTCAAAAATGACTCAGTTCGGGACATCTTTGATGATAGGTAGGGACCTATAATAATTTGATTGTTATGATCTCGAGGTTGAGTCCTTTGAATTCCTCTCCCTAAAAAACTTCATTTTACTTTTGACCCCTTGAGGAATTAAATCATTTTGTTTTCAGAGATCAAACAACCACTTTTACGTGATGGTACACATTACTTTATTTCCCAAGCCCTATACTATAAATCTACAATGTATTTATAGGCGCACTGATGTGTATCGCAGAATATTTGATATTAAAATATGACGTTAACTTGTGTTATATTAAATGAGAGAACATTAATCACTTCTTTTTTCTTTTAAGCCTTAATTTTCCAAATTTAAATTTGCTGCCTAAATATGCAATATTCTTGGAATGTGGATAGCTGTTTAAGCTAAAATCAGTGAAAATTTCAACATCATCGGTTGATTATTGTGAAACTGATCAGAATTTTCCATTTATTCAAAACTTCACACATACAGGGTCGGTAAATGAGGATGGATTCCAACACATAAGAGTGGTTTCAATGCTACCAAAAATGATCACACTACCCCTCACCTTATACATTCTACACAATTTTCACATTTGGAGGTACATTGATAGCACTTCAAAATCTTGCATCCAATTTTTATCGAGCTAATGCGGCCAATACAGGCTTGATTTAGGGGTCAAATGCAGAGCAGACCCTTACTGTTCGCTGTCCAATAAGCGCCAAATTGTCAAAATAGATAGATTCTATGCCCATTTTTCAAAGGGTTATAGCAACCTTCAGAAGAAGATCCTCTGATAATAAGCAACCCCATTCAACGTTTTCATTCACCAACACTTTTCTAAAATATTCATGCATTTGCATTCGTAAGATCCAAATAATTATAGAAGGAGCGTTTAGACCATCCTTTGCTTCACACATATATGAAGATGTCAAAGCAGCTGCAGAGAAGTTGATATCAGTATTGTCAGTCATATGGCAATTATACTCTCTACCAGAGCAGGTCTTCTAATGTTCGCATACCTTGGGTTTCAATTGCCCCAACAGTTGTAGATTTTTGTTCAGCAAAAATGTAAGCCAGCTTGACAAATTTGTCAAGATATCGATCTCCTTACCCTTATCTAGGTAAGGTATTCTTCTAATAATAGCTTCACGATCAGATATTCTTTTTTTCCTCATAGCACCCAAACTGAGAATACCTTCTCTGGCCAGATATACTTGCAGACGAGGATAAGAAAAATAGTTATCAAAATAAAGCCTGAAGTTTTGACGCATTACCTTCATGACGAAATCAGATGAGGCTCTTGAATCTGTTTCCACTTGTAAGACTTCTTTGACTAAATCCTTTTTTGTTTTATAAAGCAATCGAAAACACCACTCAACATAAAGACATTATTGCTCCATATATACGGTTTATTAGGGTGCTCAACTAGAGCACATTTGTTCGTCATCATGAAAATACTTTTCCATTGGGACACTATACCTCATAACGGGAGACTGATCACCACTGGCCATTTTTTATGTGTCTGATTATGTCCAGGGTAGTTTCTAGAAAGACTTTCCTTTCGTGAAATAAGGAATTTGATGAGTTTTTCAAATTTGTTTCTGGTATGGAACTCCTATGCTTAGAAGCCAATGAGAACATTAGATATTTAACATCAATAAATTAGCTGGTATCCTGCCCAGATATTCGAAAAGTGCCATTAGAATTTTTCAACACTTGATCTTCTTAAAGAATATCTCGTTAGTTCGTGTAGAAATAGTAGAAAAAGAACTGAAAGTGTTTTGCTCAAGCAGATCTGGACCTAGGGTCTTATTTCCTATTAACATAAGCTGCTTTATATTCAATGCTTGATTCTTTTTTTTGGCGTGAATAAAGTATAACATGCTTCTGTTCAGTAACTTTTCTTGGTTTCCCTGTTACAAAAATGACTTATATCAGTGGATACCATTCAGGAACTCTAAATCCACATGACTATCAATATCCATTTCCGGAGCAGCATCTACGAAAGGCAGTAAAGAACCAGGATCGGCGTCACCAGGATCTAGCCATCATCGTTTTCTATATAATGATGCAACGCAATAACAATGTCATTGTCACAAAACATCCTGAAACACGAAGAAATTGTTAAAAAATAACTTTTTTCAGTAAAATGCCACTTCTCTCATATTCATCAATATAATACATAAAACAAGTCACTTTGCGATGAGTAGCGGCATCTAGTTGCTTTATTTCGTACAAGTTTTTTTAGCTCTGAGTATGCACCAACAGTAACAGTGTGTTCAGTTCATGAATTTTGGATTCGCTCGAATAGTGGGCTAAATAGGCTACAACAAAGGGACTTATGAAATGATTTCACAAGAATACTCTTAAGGATAACAGCCAATCCAAGCTAAAAATAGAAATGAAAATTAACTAGTTATATTTTTCAGGAACTGCAAGACATGCACAATCGACGACACACAGACAATTTTATTCCGTCCCAAAAATCGCCCATTCCGTTGAACAGGTACGACGACTTCGATAATATGGTAGCACCGCAACATAAGATTCGTCCCAGGTCTCCGGAACCTCGCCTAGTGGCTAGAGCGTTGTATAACTTCGTAGGGATGACCCCCAGAGAATTGACCTTCAGAAAGGGTGACAACATTTACGTCAGAAGACAGATCGACAAGAATTGGTACGAGGGGGAATTGAATGCCATGGTGGGTCTGTTTCCCGTGAACTATGTCGAAGTAAGTATGATGATTTTTATTTAAGATAGACGAAAAGAGTCATAGTAACTAAACGAAGATTTTTAGAAAGTGAGAAAATATACTTACAAATCAGACATTGATAATTAAGAATTTTAATGAAACATTCAACCCAGTCACAAAATCTGTTTGTGTCATTATTAAAGATTTGAAAGGAATTTCATGGGAGCTTTTATGAAGATACTTAATTGATTTTACTTCGCTCATTTCATGCATAATGCAGCAAATTGATACAAGGTAGCGGGGAACAAATACTTTTTTGTTCACTATACAGGGTATCCCAAGTTGAGTGGCCTATTAGACGTTTATGGAGAACTAATAATGCTATCGTTCTGAAATTTTGGTAGTTGGTTCAGATGGTCCAAAACTCTTTCTGAAATATTTTCACCTTAATGGCACTTCCCGTTATAACGGAAGTATACCAACTTTGTTATTTAATATAGAGCATCCTGTAGATTGATGACTGGTTCGATAACACTTGCTATTCCAAAATTTGAAATGAAACCATAAAAATAGTTCACGGAACCGAGAATATTATTGGAGGTTGGAGTGAGTTCCACGAGGATGTGTGTACCGTACCGCCCAAAATGTGAAAGGAATTTCTTCTGCATTCAAGGACCAACGATGCTGGTGATCTATTTGTCTCATGAGTTGTGGATTTTCCGTGGCGTAATAATGAAAGTTGTCACTTTGTCACTAGCCCAATTGCAAGAATTGATTCGATTTTCATACTCCTGATTGTTCAGTTCCTGGTGTAGCTGTACACGATATGCATGAAATTTATTCACTTTCAAGATTCTCTGGACGGAAGTTTGGCTTATATCTGTTAACTGCGAAATCTCTCTTTGGATTTTATATGGTTCCTCTGTCACTGTCAACAAAACTGATTACTGGTTGTCTTCAGCTATAGCAGTTTTTGGTTTTTCATGTTTTTTGTGAGCGATATTACCCGTTTCGATAAATCTAATTAGAAGTTTTTCAAAGCATCTTGCATCAGGATGCCTCTTATCAGTGCATAAACTCTACTTGCCAACAAAAAATTTCTATCACACTCACTCAGAATAAAAATCATATCAACCATTTCTTCTTTGGAGAACTTCATGGCAGTCAATTGAGAAAATTGGGTTCAAACCTCACTTTCACAATGTTTAATAACGAAGCACTGATAAGTTCACCATGTAAAATGCAGAATATAATATGTCCGGACACCTGACAGAAGGCAAAAATAAAAAAAAATGTCAACATATACCTCGATTTACGTTTTAATCATCTTGATTTTATCATTCGTTAAAAGAATTATCCTGTTTAGGTTTCATTTTTTACTACTTGAATCATTACAGAAAAAAACTTCTGTGCGAATAATGATGCATGTTGAAGAGTTTGATACGGTTCGTAGAATTTTCATCAAAAATTTTTACAAATAATCGAATATTTCGAAAATGATCGAAGATATAGATAAGGTTACTTCTGCAAAAATATAACGGAATATTTTATGCGTTGACATGAATAATAAAATACAGGGTGTTCTATTTGAAAAAATCAAGATATGATATTTTAAAATTACAATATTCAATAATTTTTTTGAATCACTACTGTATTAAATGAGGATAATCTATTTCAATTCATCAATAAAGCTATCATTGGGCAATAAGAAAACGAAAGGAAAAAAGTATTCATCCTCTCTGGCCGAAGAAGCATGCGATGATGTGAGAGCCTATTTTCATGAATTTTTACAGGAAAAAAAAATATTGTGACGAAACTACTCACCAAAAAAACTTATTACTTATAAACACATTATAGCAGAATTTAGGCTGCTCCTGAATCTTAAAGAAAAAAGTTGTCTTCCAATCTGAAAAAACACCCTAGATTTTTAAAGAAAATTAGAACAACCTGTTTACTGCAAAATAAACTGCTGAAATAGATTCTTACTTTCTAAGTACAATACCGTTCGAACAAAAATGAAATCTTCGAATGTGTACGAGCTACAGCGCACCGCGCCACTGGTAAATCACCCAGTATATATATATATATATATATATATATATATATATATATATATATATATATATATATATATATATATATATATCCTGTATCGAAGTAGTCGAAGGCTTTGAGAATTTCTAGTTGTCTTACGAAGTCAGAAAAATCAACAAAATTAGTATTAGCGGCAGGTGTTTACCGCTTTAAGGTGGTGATTTGTGCCAATTGTAGCACGAAAGTTTAATCTCTAGGTTGATACAGGTCTAGCTTGTTTGTGAGGCGTTTCCTTTTTTAGGTAATATACTGTTAATGGCGTTGTTAACGGCATTTTGGCTTATCATAAGCATCTATTGAAGAGCTTTGTTTTCTCCTGTACGATCTTGTGTCCTCCCATTTTTATAGATTCCATAACTATTTGATCTTCACCCGGAGATGTTTTATTCTCCATCTCCGGTAGAGTGCCATCTGTTGTTATTTCTGGCATATCTTTGAGCCTTGCTTCTGAATATCAGATATCTGGCTAGAATTTTGTTCATCAGTTTCCCTTCGATACAGTTTTGAGTAAAATCCCCAGTGATTTCCATAATTTCTGACCAATCGGAAGTATTTCTACCGTCTGGGTAAATTAGTTTATAATATATATCTTCTGAGATTATTCGTTTATTTCTTTATTTAATTTTCGTAGCTCAGGTTCATTCACGATATTCTCACCCCTTAACTTACTCCGCTTCTCCATAAGGTTTCTCGTGTTTACGCTCATTTTGTCTGCGCCTCTTTTTTGTCTGCGTCTCTGATTGATTGTGATCTTCTCTTTGAGTTGTGGCATGGTCACAACGTGTTGAGAATCTATTCAGTATTGTAACATCACAAACCGTTTCTTTCTTGGTCGTTATGATGGAGTCGATTACATTTTTCATGCTGCCATCGAGACCATGTCCATTTTCTCAGCGGTGACTTGTTGAAAAACATGTTCATGGCATGTAGACGATGTTTCAAAAGCATATTGCCTCTATCGTTTCTTTCCCTATACCCGTGACATCCTATAGATGTTTGAGTTTCATTTTGTTTCTTACCTAATTTTGCTTTGAAGTCCCCAATCACGAAACTTTCATAGCAGGTATTTCATGTCTGGTAAACGAATATCCTCAAAGAGCCTATCAACCTCTTGATCAGAATGAGTTGTAGTAGAAGCATATGCTTGGATACTTTTCAAGATGAACCTTTCATTTAATTTCAGTACAAGGTAACAAACTCTAGGGATTGAAATCTCGATCTTCATAATATTCTGGGACTGGTTTTTGTTCATAAAACCGAATCTTCCAACAGTGTTACCTTCTTCTCGTCTTAAGTATATCAGATTTACAGATTTTATCTTGACTTGGTTTCCACCTCTTCTCCTCATTTCACCCAGTTCTACTACACCCCAATGTACATGTTGGACATGTACGCCAACAATGTCCTTCCATTATAAATAGTGTTTAATCAATGTTAGTTCAAATGGTTATACTGCCGTGATTCGGTCGCCAGATACTCGTTTGATTTCAGCAGAGTGCACCACACCAGGTGAGATTGACTGTTGGCTTTCGAAACCATCTACGCCATCACCCCTTACACCATTACATGCCATTAAAAATTTGAACTATCAGATCGACATTCAAAATCAGCCGCTGTGACATTTGAGTGCTATCATTCTTCATGCTTAAACAGCATTGATAAATCTCCAAAATGAAATATCCAACATGATTCAATATTCATTGTTTTAATTTACGTTTCATTTGGTCGATCCCATATTTTCGATAATTCAAAATTTGGATATTATAGAAAGTATGTCAAACTGCGTACTAATCAAACAAGGCCTATTGACTAGGGAAGTAGCGAAAGTAAAGAATTCGTAGAAAACAGAATTTTTAGAACGACTAATGTTGGCCAAATAAAATCGAACAATTAATTCAGTTTGAATTAAACATAGAAATAATTGACGTCCTCCTCTGCCCCAAAGTCAAAAGAATAGATCTGTCGGAAAGACTCGTTTTCTAGATGCGATTAGAGTTTCCTAACTAGTTTTAACTTAATGAACCGCTGACTAGTCAATATAAACTTTCACCTGGGACGATCGATTTCATTTTTCGCATGATTGAGTTGGCCACTAGAGTAAGAATAGTTCGTTAACCCACGAACAGTTATCTCAAGGTACTCGTCGAAAGTTTTACAACGATACTTTCCTTCTTCTTCGTACATCTTGGTTTGTGTTGCAGATAATTGGGAAAGGTCAGTAATGTTTAAGAATGAACAGCGGCGACTAAGCGTGATCGCACTTTCGTGGGCGGAAATGGCTATTTCTCAATGGAATTGGTCAGAATTTACTGATCATCAGGCTACAGGATTCCTAGAAGACCCAATCATTCACTAATCCATAGCAACACAGAATATTATTTAGTGTCTCAGATTAGGCTAATTTTCCACCGACTGCATAAAAAGAGAACGTTCGGTTTTTATTTTTTCTATGTAAATTCATCGATTTCTCCGTCATTTGTAGACCGATTTCCAAATTTTCTTGGAATGTTTTATACATTTTAGAGATCATTAGGATTGCGATATTACTACGTGAAAAATATCACTGGTTAAGATGAAAAAGTTTATTCAACGTTGAAGCTATTTTCGAGCTTTCGCTCATATATATATATATATATATATATATATATATATATATATATATATATATATATATATATATATATATATATATATATATATATAATTTCTAATATAAATACTAATGCATAATTGAGAACTACTTGAAAATCCCATATGTTGGGTAATAACATAAATCATTGTGATGTCGGCCAAAAATGCCAAATCAATCAGGCATTTTTCGTTTTTCAACATCTGAGTGTCATCATCACCTCTTTCCTTTCGTTTAGAGAAACTGTTATTTCGGGCAATAATTCTTGACACCTTTCTAGGAATTTTCCGCGACTCAACCACCAGATGTCCGTGCGAAGAACTAAATCAGTGTGTTCAGCTGACTCCATATCTTCAACTGCAGCCGCCGTTGCAAGCTACATGCACGGATGGAATTCACAATTTTTGCTGCAATGCCCATAAGTTCTCCCATGTTTAAAACTTGTGAACACAAAACTTGTTGATGTCTAATGCAATGAAATGAAAAAAATAAATGAAGGGAAATCTTCATCAGTTTTAAACAAAACCAAAAAACTGTTTTTGTCTCCAGTCATTGCTGGTGCTCCATCTGTTGTAATGCACACTAATTTATATATTGGTAGCTTGTAGTTTTTCACAAAATTGAAGAAAACGTCATATATATCTTCGCCACTGGTCTTTCCCTTCTGAGGAATGATTGTCAAAAATTCTTCCTTAGCCATCATGTCATTGGATACCATCCGAATAAAAATACACATCTGGGCAGAGTCTGTCATATCGGTGGATTCGTCGAACTGTAAAAAAAAGTATGTACATTTCATGATATCATGTTTTAGTTTATCTGCCATGTCCTGACTCATGACTTCAATACGCTTTGTGACAGTCGGACGAGATAACTGAAGTTCTTTAATAGCACACATGATTTCTGTTTTATTTTGAAAATCTCAAAATGAAGTCTCACCCGCTTCAATAAATCCTTTCTTCACAACCGATCCATCTTCGAATGGTTCTTGTGTTTCGTATGAGATATTTTGAATGACGCGATCTTTTGATTGTTTGGCTGGTCTTATGAACATGGTTCGTACTTCAAACAAGATATCAAATCACGTACTTTTCGTTTTCTTAATTCACTCTGTGGCGGAAAAACCTTTTCATAGTTTTCATTAACTGTTTTATAATGCCTCTCTAAGTTACCACGCTTTGGTATTGCAACTGACGCACGACAAATAAAACAAATGCACTTATCCTTCACCATACAAAAGAATAATTCTTCCTCGCTATCACGAAACGTTTTAGATTTCTTCGCTGCACTCGTTTTGTACTATTTAATAATAAACATTGTATCGACGTAACATTGCCTTCAAGTTACAATTCAGAATGACTCCAATTCCTGCAGGTCCAACATTTATATCGGCGTGAACGAAATTCTCGAATGTTCCCATCAAACGCGCTGCCCGAAATTTCTAGAGAAGCGGCAAGAATGAAAAACGCGGATTTTCTTTGTCAAGTACCGCGCGTTCCTTTGATAAAGCCGCCTTTTGCCGCTAGCAGAGTGTTATTTTATTATGTAATAAATTTTTGTAGTTTAGTTACCTACTTAATAAAATTTTTTTTCTTCTCGAGATCTATCGTTTGAGCACCCCTGCGTAATGTGTTTGGCTTTAAATACTTCTAAGGATTCAAGATAATTGATTTTTATACCTTTTGATGCTTGATATAAAATCTGTAGATTGTCTATTGATGGAAAATACGGTTGTTTTGTATGCTATGTTGTGCCAGAGTGGAATCTGTTTAGTTTTTACAAAAATGTGAATGATAATTCTAAACGACCTGCCTGTTCGACCAATATAAATTCCGTAGCAATTGGGACATGTTAATTTATACACTCCTTAATTATCTAATTTTCGAGTTTCATCTTTGCCATTGAAAAATATATTTCATAGATTGATTGTGGATGTGTAGACTAATTTTACATTAAGGCTTTGAATATTATTTGCTTTTTTTAGAATATTGATGAGTGTAGCTACCAGAACTATTCTGGGGATAAATACTGTTATTGGATTTTTGAAAACGTTTTTAGATACAAGTTTGTCCATCATTGATATCATTGAGGAAGAATGTCCGTTACTTTTTGCGATAGTTTTAATTAATGAAATTTCTTTATTGATTTGTAATTGAGATATGTAATGTGAAAGCTCTGTGAATCATAGAATTTGAGGCAGCTAAGTTATGTTGAATAAAATGAGAAGAATCAAAAGGAATGCAAATGTCTGTGTAGGTTAATTTACGATATATATCGAAGGTAAGCAGATTGTTTCGTCTAAAATAGTTAAATCTGAAAAATTCATTTGATTGTTGATTCCCTTTCTAGTTCAAATTTAATCATCGGATGAATATTATTATCAATGTTTAGAAACATATTTAATTGACTTGAAGTACAACTAAAACACGCACTAATTTCGTCAACATATCGATAACAAATTATTATATGAGACGCTATAAAGGATTAAAAAATTATATTTTCTAAGTTATTCATGAAAATTTCTGCTAGTAATGGATAAAGGGGTGAACACATAGCCAGACCTTCGGTTTGCCCGAAAATTATATTGTTAAATTGAAGATAATTCTGATTGAGACATAAGTTCAAGAAAAAGAAGAAATCACTATGAACAAGCCGATTGACTTGAGCGTTGTCTAAAATTTTTGGAATTAGAGTTGGGCATTCAGTACTAGGTATGTTTGAATACATGTCATCAACGTGATGAGTTATTTAAAAGGACTTTGGAGGAACAGAGGTATTCTGCAGTTTATTTGTGAATTCGAGTTAGTTTTTTATTGAGTACTTGGAGGAAAATTCAGTAAGAGTTCTTTTGACAGCCTGTATATTGGGAAGCCGGTATATGTGACAACATGACGAATCGGAGTGTTTTCTTTATAGTTTTTTACGAGTCCATTTAGTTTTGGTGCAGCCGGTTTCATATTGATGAGGTAATAATGTTTTTGCATGTTTAATTTAACTATCTTCAGACGAGAAAAATCTTCTTATCTTGGGTATATATCCTGAACCTACCAACACAGACATTCACATTCCTTCTGATTCCTCTCATCCTATTCATTATAAATTATCTACCTTCAATTCAATGATTCACAGAGCTTTCACATTACCTCTCTCCATTACAAATCTCAAAACAAAATTCCATAGGTTAGAACTATTGCAAAAAATAACGGCCGTTTTTTCCTGATGATAGACAAACTTGTGTCTAAAAATCGGTTGCAAAAAACCTTTAACAGTATTTATCCCTAAAATAGTTATGACGGCCACAAACATCAATATTCCTCAGTAACCTATTTCGGCTCAATTTCTAAAAAAATCCCGAATGTTAAATTAGCCTACAAATCCACAACCAAACCATCAAATATATTCTTCAAAGCCAAAGATAAAACTCAAAAATAAGATAATTCAGGGGTATATAAACTAAATGTCCCAATTGTAACGGAATTCTTATTGCTCAAACAGGCAGGTCGTTTAGAATTAGATATAAGGTACATCATTCACATTTTTGATAAAAATAGATTCCACTCTGGCAAAACATTGCATACAAAACAACCATATTTTTCCAGCAATAAATAGTCTAAATATCATGTACTAAGCGACCTGACTGATTTATGCTATTACCCAATAGATTTTTGAGTAGTTCTCAATTTTGCATTAGTACCCAATGTAGATTTCTAATATGTACTTTATCTGTTCTGGTAACCCTTTTCTCTGAACCTATATATAAAAAAATTGCAAACGTTGTATTTCAGTTTTAAACTCATAATTGCCTGATGATGAGCGGAATCTTGAAATAGCTATAACGTTGAATAAACTTTTCCATCTGAAACAGTGATATTTTTTACGTAATAATATCGCAATCATAATGTCAATTACCTATCACATAATAACGGCAGAATCTATTCCATTTTGAAATTTAAAGAGCTCACAAAAATAAAAGTTTAAAAACCATAAAAACGCGATTTATTATCATCAAGCTATGAACAATGAAATAATTATAATCATAAAAACTTTTCAACAGCGATAATATTAAATAATTTCCAGATATTGATCACCTACCATAGTATGAAAAACAACATGATAGTATGTGTTACACATATACGAAAATCTGTACATTTTCATTTCCTACTTTATCCTATTGTATGAACATACTTTTGTAACTATATAAAGTTCATAATTATAAATTTCAATAATGTCTTCTAAATATGATATAATCATATGGTACTCTGTTCTTCAAAATTTGCGGAATGAAAAAGATTTTATATTTTATAGTAAAATAAGCAAATAACAAACAAAACAATCCAAATATCTATCATGCTTTTATTTCTTTCAATTCATCCAGTCGCTCGTGGACGCTGATTCACTCTAGTGATCTCATTGACAAATAGCTAATGTTTGCTATCAATAGTTGGATTATCTCAATCGTAGTGATACTACTAAGGTTTTGACGATATCCAATGCACTATCATTTATTCCGAGGATGTTTTTGAAATAAAACTATTTCTATAACCATATTTAGGAATAGTTAATAATTCCGTATTGTGGTTCAAATGTGTTGCTGAAATACAGTTCAGACTTTCATGTTTATGTGACAACGAACCTCGCTAAATAACTCAGCTGATTTGATTTTCCTGTGAATCTCCTAAAACAAGTCGATTTTGATGGAAGGTGGATATTTTTTGTTTCGTTCTTCCACTGTTGCTGCCACCTGGCAGCTTCCACCTAAAATTTTCAAATAATAAAGAGGGGTCGTATGATACCTTTTTGAAAAGGTGTGTTTATTCCTCATACTTATTACTTCCTAAAATTACATGCGACGAATTAAAATCGAAAATTGTTTAGAAAATTTCCAAGTATTCATTTATCCGTTCGATCTTCGTCTAAGCAAAGCACTTGGATCAAAATCGATTCTGTTAGTTCATTTGAACGTTTGCACATCATGCCCCTTCCCCTGTCAACTACCACCTCGAAAATTTCTTTATGAGAAATGGGTTGTGTGATACCCCTTTGAAATGTTTTTCAATTTACTACATTTTTTTCATTTATTTTCTTTTACTCTTATTTTACATAGTTCTCATAAAAATCAACCCAACCAAGTTTCTTGTTATTTAAATTTTCAGAAACAACTTATATATGATTATTATAGAGTATAATCAGTCCAGATTAATTTGGTGAAAAATGACATTGATCACTGGGAATTTAATTATTCCCTTAGCTCTGAGATATGTAAATGTACAATGTTCTTCGAGAAAATTAAGTTTAATGGACTATTTTTCAGATCGTACCTTACGAAAACGTAAGGACTACACCTAGAAAACCACACGAGGGCCAAGCAAGAGCGAAATACAACTTCCTGGCAAAAACCCATCTAGAACTCTCCCTCGCTAAAGGCGAAATGGTTATCATCACCAGAAGGGTCGACAACAACTGGTACGAAGGTAAAATTGGCGGTCGAAGGGGCATATTTCCAGCTTCCTACGTGGACGTTCTCATCGATCCTCAAGAACCTCTGAAAGACAGTCCAAAGCCAGTTGCAGCGCCTGCATCCCATTCTTTGCTCTTGAACGGTTCCAGCGGAAGGGAATCCATGGGAAGTCACACTTATACCCCGAACCTGCCGAATCCGGAACAAGTTCCCGCTCCGAGTTATTTCGCCAAACCTGTCCAGGTTAATTATTGTAACAATTATGGAAACCGTAATAGCATTGAACAGAAAAATCCCATGGGCCAAGCCTTGCATATTGATACACAGTCTGCCGAGCCAACTCCGTAAGTACCTACCACAAAACATATCTTGACCAAATAGAGAAGTCGGTACTGAATTCAGAGAACACAAAACCTGGAAAATAATACTTCAGAACGGAATATTCTGTGAAATTATATTATCAGTCAAATATTTTCTCGAACGAGAATTAGAAAGATAATAATTTCTTGCAGTGGAACTCTTATATCCTACATAACCTCGAATATTATTAAAATGGAAAAACATAGACGCTTGCTTCGTTGTCCTTCTGTCTGTTTGTTTTTTATTTATATCTCGAAAAATTTTCTGCTGCACATTTTCCGAGAAACGTGTGAAAGTGTTGATTTGAAATAGGTACCAGACATTCAGATCTAAAATCCCTTGGATCAACACCTCCTGAAAATACGTCCGTTTATGACCCATTTTGCTGCTCACTTCGACACTAGTAAAGGAATCAAACTCTACAAGGTACTTCCTGTTGAGCTAGAAAGATAAAATTTTGCGCGGAGCAATGTCTTTAACACGGATAGAGGGGAAAATCCGAAAACTGTAAATTTGTAGTTATATCTTGAAATTTTCTAATTTAAGAGTTGACAACAGTTAATAGTTATCAATTTTTTCAGATCCGAAAGCTACTCGCACTCGATGGATTTTTTTTATTTCATATTGTTCGGAAAGTACCTCTCAATATTGACGATGACCGTTGAAAATCGATTTTCATTGTTTTTGTCGTATTTTTTGCTAATTAACGTTCCATATCTTGCTATTTACTACATATATGGCCCCAAGAAAACCAAGATTTTTTCGAAATAGAGAGATTCTCAAGAGTTTTAGGATGTACCGTGAATAACGCCCCAAGCCATAGCTCCTACAATTGTCAATGGATTTCAATGAAACGAAAATCGATTTGCATCTTGAGTAATATTCTAACAGCTTGAATTATTGTCACTTCCGAAAATATCAGAAGAACCCCTTGACTTGGACTAAATACTATATTCATATTTTGAATTTTTACTTATTCAATTTTGAGTACCTTCTGCGAAATAAAACTTGAAATGCTGTATTTTTCGAAAAAATATTTATCGAAAAATTTCGGCAGAAAACTCACATTTCCAATTCTTAATGTAAACATTTGAATGCATTAATTTTCTTCTTTTTCCTCTTCTTTTCGAGAGTTTTCGGTTTTTTGAATGACTCGTATTTGCGTACGTTCTCTTGAATCTGGAAATCATTCTCGATAAAGTTGAAATGCTCGAGCACATTTTCTGTAAGATTGGAAATAGTCTTGTACTAAATCTGTATTCACTTGATTTTCGTCTTCCATGTTTATTAATTCACCGTGATAGACTCAAAATGAATTAATATCGCACCAAAAATATAAAATGTACAAAAATGCAAGTCTCGCAATGAAAACACTCTGCCGTAAAAAGGTGTGAGATGTCATGTGAAACCTAGTTGATCATTTCAGTTAATATCCACACATTTGTATTTATATAGAAAAAACATAATGACTTGGCAGTCGCATGGCACGATATGATAAAATTGAGCAGCAACCTCATTCTCAGTATTTGGTATTACTGTTGCTCCATCCAATCGAGGATATTATTTTTTGAATATTGTAAATCCTATGTTATTGTTTTGTGAAGCGATTGCCAAGTCATTATGTTTTTTTCTATAGAAATACAAATGTGTGGATATTAACTGAAATGATCGTTTGGTTTCACATGATATCTCACACCTTTTTACGTCAGAGTGTTTTTCATTGCAAGACTTGCATTTTTGTACATTTTATGTTTTTGGTGGGATCCCATCTCTTTTTGTAAATGATCATTGGCTACCTTCACGAAGGATGAACATGATCAATAGTTTTCATATGGGTTTCAAAATTGATGCAAGGTACCAATCTAACGAGAAATAGTTTATTGAAATAAATAACATAAACAAACTTATCAACATTGTATCTAAGTCAAAGAAGGAGTATATACAGTCAAAAGTGGTGATAATTTAAGAGTTCTTCTTCCTAGCCTAGGTATTCTTCCTTTTTATCCTTCTAGGTAGGAAATTATTTTCCTGATCAACAGCTACAGATTTCCTCAGAGCCCATTCCCTGTCTTTATTGGTAGTTTTAATAGTTTTTGATGGAAGAATCCTCAATAAGTCTGGACGGTAAATTTCTCTTAGTCGATTATATTCGACTATCGCAGACTCTCTATCTCTCATAGAAGAGAATTTTATATTTATCAAATGTAATCCATGCAGACTTGTCACTCTAGAAAGAGGAACGTATGCTTGGCCACATGTGAACACTGGTAACCCGAGGTCCATCAATGCATTAATCAAACTCAGTCCTGGCTTTTATGTATAGTGATTACATATGCGACCGAAAGAGGAAATTGTTCACGATGAATATAAGCCCTGCTTATAATTTCATATTTAGTTTTACGGGGCCGAGTTCATAAAAGTGATTTTTGTTGAGATTTATATCTATCTTTTCAATAATTTCTTTGTTTTCTGGATCAGCTTTTACTCCCTGTATAATACCTATCGAACCATTGACCAGGCCCAGACTCACGTCAATATTTCGTCTCAACTTGACTTTTGCCCCTATTTTAATGACTATATTCTCTTCCAACCCAGCAGTCATGGAAGCATCATCTTCATATTTCTTTATGCATTCACGAGCTCTTTTTTTGAGGTATTTGTCGATGTGTGGTTGATTAATCTCATGGTGATGTCGTTCATGCAATTCCTTTCTTGACCATTGCTCTTGTTTTTCAATATCTGATAGGAACGGTAGATTGATCAGGTCATCTCTGGTAGCAAGATTTAGTTGTTCGTATCACAGACGATTTTGGATGATGGTTGTTGTACTTTGTCAGCATCGTTCGGGTCTGCCTTTGAATATCATCCAGTTCTGTCTTAGTCCATCTGATTATTCCAAATGAGTAAAGCAACACTGGAATGGCGTAGGTGTTAATTGCCTTGACTAGATTCCCCGAGTTCAACATCGATTTCAGCACAGACTTCAGACGCTGACTGTATTCTGAACGAATCTTCTCCTTTGATTGTTTTTGGTCTAGCAATCTGGCTTGTTGGTATCCCAGATATTTGTATGTTTCGCCATCTCTCATGCACTGTATTATATCACCGTTTGGAAGTTGTGTTTCACCATCTATGACTTTCCCTCTTTGAATGTTCAGGGTCTTACATTTTTCAATCCCGAATTTCATATGAACATCTGCCGAGAACTCACTGACAGTTTTCAGAAAATCATCCAATTGCTTCTTGTTCGAAGCATATAATTTGATGTCATTCATATACAGCAGGTGGGAGATTGTATAATAATTCCTTTCTGCCTTTATCCTAAATCCGTATCCTGTTGTATTGAGCATTGAGGACAATGGGTTCATATCTAAACAGAACCATAGTGGACTCAAAGAGTCTCCTTGAAAAATTCCACGACGTATGGGTATCTCGTCGGTTTTAATTGATGTATTGTTCATGTTGACCTGCAGAGACGTGCGCCAGTGTGTCATTGTTGTCTTCAAGAACTCTACCAGGGCTGAGTGAATTTTGTATATCTGCAATACTTCGACAAGCCAAGAATGGGCGGTACTATCGAATGCCTTCAGATAATCGAGAAAAGCCGAATGAACATTCCGATGCCCTACGTGTGCCTGTTTCATTATCACAGAATCGATGATGAGTTGTTCCTTGTACCCGTGGTGTTTTTTTCTGCATCCTTTCTTCTCCTCTGCTAATATATTGTTGTCGTCGAGGTGTTGGTATATTCGATTAGATATGCATGAGGTGAGTATTTTGCAGAGTGTTGGCAGGCAAGTGATTGGCCTATATTGGGACGGATCCTGTGTTCTATCGCTCTTAGGTAGCATATATGTTAAGCCTTGCGTTAGGAAAGTTGGTGTTTTCTTGGGATGTTGAAGAACATACGTGAGCTGTTTCGCTAGGGCTCCATGGAGCTTATTAAACTTCTTGTACCAGTAGTTGTGGATATTATCTATACCTGTGGCCTTCCAATTGTTGGTCGCTCGAACTACTATTGTGATTTCTTCCTCCGTTATTCCATCGAAGTCCATATGTCTGATATCGAGGCGTTCTTTTTCATTCGTGTTCCATTCCGCATCTCTATTGTGTTCTTAGGGGTGCGACCATAGTGATGACCAATAGTCGGTCAAGCACTGTGCGTCAGGTACTTCTCTGTTATTGTTGGTCGCAGTTTTGTTATTTCGCTTATGAAAATTGGCCGCGTTTTGGAGGAACCTTTGGTTTTGGTGTTTCCTTTCAGTACACTTGACGTATCTTGAAAGCCTCTTTGCTTTTACTTGGAGTTTCTGTTTCAAAGTGTCCATATAAACGTCGATGTGTTGTTTGTGATCAGGGTGTTTTGTGTTCGTACCAATTTTCCTATAAATTGTGCGTATATGTGATTTCAAGCGCCTTGAGGGTTTTCTGTTTCTCAGGAATTCTGTGAGGCGACCGATTTCTGCTCTAATATTATCAATATCCTTCTCCAGTCGTTTTTGCCATGGTGGTTTTCTGACACTTTTTGGCTCAGCTTGAATCAGAGTTGTGGAGATTTGTTGTTTGTGAAGTCGAAGAACCGCTACTGCTCCACAGTAAATCAAAGTGTGAATCTTCTCCAAAGTGTTCAGGTCGGTATATTCTTCAAACACTGAGTTTACGCTTGCTAGGATGATATTGGTGTTCTTGTTCGTCTTGAGTTTGGGCAGTTTAGGTCTTTTAGTTGGGTTACTACCACTGAATTCAGTTGTTGCTCTGTTGAGTTCTGATATTGCTAAATACATATATTCGTTCTGCTGATTCGGCTCAGGAGGGCGTTCCATGTTAATATTCGTTTCCGTGGCTTCGATGTTATCTGTTATTATTATTATTATCGTGGACTTATGCACTATCTCAGCTGTTAGCTGGATATAATTTACCTTTCCCAGATTTAGCAATCAAAGGGAATAGGCCCGATTACAATATACTTGACATAAATTTCCTAACTATCCTACATGTATTAAGAATTACAGCTTTTTGCATTTCTATATAGGTATTCTTATGCAATTCTAATTTCTTAAGACTATCATGCAAAGTTTTGGGTATTAACCCAGTCGAGGATACGATGACAGGAACAATATCTATTTTCTCGAGGTGCCACATCTGCTTGATCTCAATAGCAAGGTCTGTGTATTTGGACTTTTTCTCCTGGAACTTGTTCAGCACGTTGTTATTATTCGGTATGGCGACATCCACCAGCATTGCTGTTCTGGCTCTCTTATCATACACCACTATGTCCGGCCTATTATTCGTCACTATTCTGTCAGTGATAACAAGCCTATCGTAGTATAATCTGATAGAGTCATTTTCCAATACGGGCGCCGACTGATACTTGTAATATGGCTGGAATGTGTTCAGAAGTCCGTACTTTTGTGCAAGTTTCTGGTGGATAATGTTGCACACTTGATTATGCCTGTGAAGATACTCCGTATTGGCCAGTTGTTCGCATCCGGACGTAATATGCTGTATAGTCTCCGATCTTATATTGCATTTTCTGCACTTATCTGTTTGTAATGTTCCGTCCTTCATTATAAATTTTTTGTAATTGTTTGTAGCGATCACTTGGTCTTGGATGGCCATAAGGAATCCCTCTGTTTCTACGAATAATTCTCCTTTCATCAACCATTTGTTGGAGGCTTCTTTGTCGATGTGTGGTTGATTAATCTCATGGTGATGTCGTCCATGCAAATCCTTTCTTGACCATTGCTCTTGTTTTTCAGTATCTGATAGGAACGGTAGATTCAGCAGGTCATCTCTGGTAGCAAGATTCAGAGGTGTATACCCCTTATCAGCCAACGATACCACTCTATGGAGGTCAGAAGTGAGAGCTTTTGCTGAGAAGAATTCTCTGAGGTTTCTTATCTGTTCGGTGTGTAAATTGACACTATCTATTAATCTGCGTCCTCCTTCTTTCCGCTTCAAAGTTGTTCGTATCACAGACGATTTTTATTATTATTATTATTATTATTATCGAAAATGGCCATAAATTTCCACCCATTCATCAACTTAAAATTATTCGCAAAATACCTGAAAGAAGAAAGTTAGATTTCTTGGAATCAATCGAAATTTTCAAACAAACCCCCTCTGAAATAATCTCCTGTACAACCAGTATGCCCCGGCTTATTCGTTTCTATTTGAAATCTTTAAATAATACCTGCTTTTATCATAATCATTTTATTGCCTCTTGTTTGCACCCTTATTAATTTTGTACCTACCGATTTATAGATGTATGTATTTTCAACTTTAGTTCAATACTAGTTGTCAGCTGAAGAAGGTCAAGAGACCGAAATCGCAATCCTGATTTTCAATAAAATCTCTTGTGATAGTTTAATACATAGTTTTATTTTCTTATCATCATCATGGTACATCTTGAAACATTTTCTCTACGGCCTACAGTTTTTCTTTCATTTAAAAAACTGATGTTTCAATTTACGCATATTTTAGGTTATAAAGAGCATTAAAGATGAAAATATTTTCTATATTACCACTATATTCTTCATTTTCTGTTAAGATTTTGGGAAACTGGACATTGAACCGTTACAAATAGAATAAATAGAAAAATATTGCCATTGTCGCTCTCGCTAATGAATGTGTCAAGGAATTACTTCTTTATCAACCCTTACCGTTGAACATCAATCAATTCTACCTCTTTTTCAACAAATTATTCAAACATTTTTCAATTTCGTTCAGGCAAAGTAATGTGCCCATATAATCACAACCAAAATGTTCAACAATTGTAAACACACTCTTCAACTTTTCTAATATAATTTTCTTCGATTTTTTACAGATACAAAGCCTTGTACAAATATTTGCCGCAAAACGACGACGAACTCGAATTAATGGAAGGCGACACGGTATACGTCTTGGAAAAATGCGATGACGGCTGGTTCGTAGGTTCAAACGAAAGAACAGGAGCTTTCGGAACGTTCCCAGGCAACTATGTAGATAAAATGTAACGAATAACAAGTCGTACCTTGAAGGAAAATCACCCTCTTTGAAAATGGCAAATGTGTCGAATTAAATTGAAACGAAAAGATTTCGAATTTGAAAGTTTGAAGTTACCATATCATATGCATCATGAAATTATCAATGATTCTGTGAATTGAATTTGTTATGGAATTATTGGTAGTAATATTTTTTACGACTACCTGAACCAAAATTATAAGTTAAGATTGAATAAGAAAGTCACATGAATTTTCTTGTTATCGAACAATTGTCAATAGAACATATTCGGTTTGAAATGTTAGTCGTCCTAGACGCAACAAACGGATATATTTATTACAACTAGTGACATCTAGAATTCAATAGCGGAACTTGTTGAAAACAATTTTAACATTCTTCAATCAACAAATCAGCGAATAATTTTTCTCTGTATGTAATAGAATTATTCTGAAGTAAGAAATGTCGAGAATAATATCCATCACTCACAGACAATCAGTATTTCATCATATTAAGCTAAAATACCAAGTTTTTATCATACTTTTCAATGATGGCATCTCACATATACCCTAAAGTATTAGGAATTGATTGATTTCCACGGACACATTTGCCATTTTCTCGAAGCACCAAACATATGTACCTATAATAATAAGGTAAACGTAATTATTATTTATTTCACCGATTCTAAAGGATCAACTATATTGTACTACCACTATTTTGTTGATATTTTGTTTGATGTTATTGTTTGTTGATCGTAACAATGTAATACGTAATTCTAATTAGATTTACACGAAGCCATATCAAATTAACGCTTTGTATTATAACTAACTTGATTCGTAGAAATAGTTGATTCGGAAAGAAAGAAGCACGCACTGTAACCGCCCGTTTTCAGTTATCTACAACTATGCTAACAGTTTGAATACATTGCCATATGCCATTAATGTGGCTCCGTAAAAATACTTGAACGTCAGTATTTATCATTATAATTATTCATTTTCTCATTGATTGATCCATATTTTATTTCCTCTATTATGGGACAGTGTTGATATTTTTCGTGTGCAGACATTACCTGCGAAGGGTGCTTCTAAAGTTTCTTTATCTCCACAATTGAAGAATCAATAATTATCTGATTTTTTTTTGAATAAATATATCTTTACTATTGTCTCCCGTCCCGCCTCCTCTCGCCACGCTAATGCTAAAAAAAATCAGTCTCAATACACACATTAGAAGACCCCATGCTTTAGAGGAAACGAGTAGATCAACTCTAGGCTAGAGTGTACTAGTAACTTTCGTATGCACGTCTCGCGGAATTTCATCTGAGCGACGATTACCTTGACGCTCGTTTTGTCGAATAGATACTCAAGGCTGAATAAAAAATCATTAGGATGATTTGGTGATTCAATGATTGACCAATGACGTTATTTGGTCTCGAAGTTTCATTACATTATTATATTCGTTATTAATGGAAAGAAGAGTATCTCTTTTTAGTCTCCATTCATCCATGCCTGGAGGTAGACCTCTTTCAATTTTGTTGCATCTATCTATGTCTGCAGCAATTTACATCCAAGTCTTTCCCACAATCTGTATGTCATATCTCCAACTTCGTTCGAGTTCTCCTTCGCTTCTTTTGCATAGTTCTTGAGCGCCACGTTAATTATTTAGAGGTTAGATGACATGACCAGTCTCCTATACTCTTCTGGATACGTCAGTCACTGTGGTCGTTATACAAATATCCTTATTCCTCATTTTGTCTCTAAATAGGATTCCCATCACAAATCTTTCCTTAGCCCTCGGTGACAAAGTAGGTTACCGTAAAATGGGGAACTCGGAAACTGAGAAAATTCTTCGTTTCGAAATTAGCTTTGAGGGGTTTTATGAAACCGAGAACATTTTCCCAGTTGTAAGACAAGACAAATCTCTTACTGGGCCACTTCCACATTTTCAATGATTTCTCGATTGAATTGATCAATACTTCCCCATCCTAACCTACTATCTCTCCAGGATATATTTTGTTTTCGTAAGTGAAAACAACAAATCTAACCTACATCACGAATAACAGTAGCAAATCGGGAATCATCATCTAAAAAATTATACCTCACACTTTCCAAAAACTCGTTCTCTTTTTGTTTTTCTGCATCAACCTCATCTGAATAAGTATCATCAGATGAGTTATCATCTAAAATAAATTTTTCTGCATTCCTAACAGCAGCATTATTCACTACAAGCCAAATGCGACTGACGTTCTCTTTGCTGTTGATCTCTGTATTTTCTATCTCTTCAATATCCATCTCATCATTGTCGATCTCTTCATTTTAACTCAAAGGATTTGATACACATTCACTTTTTCCAGCAGGAACGTCCATCTTTTTTCTACGATTCCCTTGAGTTCTCGTAACTTCAGATCTTTTTCTGGCAAGAGTCTCTTCCTCTTTAGTATTGGAACATATAAGGATGCGTTCAGCACTTCATTCATATCCAGTGGAAAGATCCCACACTTTCTAAACCCTGCTTTCAAATTTTCAGCAATGTTTGGCTGAACAATATTCAACATTTTCGACAGTAGAGGTGGAAATTCTTTTTTTCGTATGTTAGTACTACGCATGCCTTCATCCCTTTCCACTCGCTTAGAACCTTCTTCCATGCTATTTTGAGATCGACATCGAGAGGTTGTGTTAAGTGGGTACTATTGAGTGGTAGGTATAAGAGACTTATCTGGTTTTCTAATGTTTCTTTGGAGTAGTCTGTATATTTTCTAGCTTCTAATTTTATTTTGTACGTTCTCGCCATTCCTTCAAAAAGAAAAACACTGTTTCAATACCGAAAAATACCTCTTTTGGGATTTGGGACTTTTTAGTTAGGTTATGTCAATAAATGAAAATGAAATTACTCGTAATGAATTTTACAATGACGTTGTCTGTGAAAGAGGTGCATAAAAAATTTGGGAAGCAGCTGGTAAAGAACTCACTTTCAAACCGCTGATAGTTTCCTCCAAATTTGGCAAATTTTCAGACCGCCAAATCGTCTGGGTTGGGGTGCACAACTTTTGCGCCTGCGAATGGATTACAAGGAGGGGGGTAGATTCAAACGATGGTTCTCTTTAAGAAGGGTAATAGTAATGTTTGAAACCGCGCCAAACATTTCGTGTTGTTTAAGCCTGATGAATGAGAATAATTAACTGAATATTTTTTCGCCATTGGCGTGAAGTAATCCCTTAAGGTGCAAAATAACCCCACTTTACAATATAATGAAAAAAGATTAGTGTGCGAAAGCTAGTGGTGATTTTTTTAGTATTTGTCTAAGAATAACGTCAAATCTTGGATATCTTTGAATTTGGTATATATTGGTCGAGTGAATGGACGTGGAAGCAAGAAAAACCTTATCATATTAGCTATCAGACAAGGGAGCATCCGCGAACCTTCCTCACTGAGATTTTTGGTTTAAAACTTCAGAATAAATTCTACTACCAAAAAGTAGTATTAAAACGGCACCATGAGTATTACCTTAATTCAATCAACAGTGTCCCTAGACTCTACACCCCGCGCCATCTATATGAATTAGGTAGAAACTCTAGTTAACTTCCATCTCTAATCAACAAGTATCTTATGGAGGAACCAATTACACTTGGATCCATGGCATTTTATGCGTAATAATATACTCATCTCATCACACATTTGGATACTCATTGAAAATCAAGAATTAAAAAATGTCAAATAGTAATCGTTACATTCTCATCAAACATTACTAGACATATTTGAAATGAAATCAAACATTCATTAATATTTCAGAAATCTAGTCATTTCCCAAATATATGAAAACGTACCAAAATTCCCATTTAATTCCATTTAAATTGGGTGATTTTTCAAAACATATTCTCATTCGTTATTCATTTGTCGACGATGATTTTATTACATAATACGGCATATTATCTTATCTCTATTTATTTTGGTAATATTCATAGAAATATAAATATTTTATTCAAATCAATTTAATGAAAGATACATTATGTGAAAATAATAAACTCAGTCCAGTGAGATTCGTAACAAATCACTGAAGATATTATAGTGCCTTTTCTTCTTCAAAAATTCAACACTTTTCTAATAAATGATTGCCTTAAAATGTGACCATTCGCAACATAGATTTTAGGATAGATCGGAAGTTACTTCCATGATTATTTTTGTGAATAGATCATCTAATTAAGATTAATCATATAACAATGTAGAAATAAATGCCCGAATAATTATATTCAGAATATTGTTAATTGTTTTGCAATAAATTCAATGTTGATGTATACAATTTGTTTTTTGAATTACTTAGACCATTTCAGGATATATATAAACAGCTCTACAGGCCAAGTAGGCCCATGGCTTCATTACACGTTCTTCTCCATTTCATTTTATTCATAACTGCTCCTTTCCAGTCCTTCACTCCTAGCTCCTCATTATCTTTCTCCACCATCTTGATCCATTCTGTGCGTGGTCTTCCCCTGCCTCTTCTTCCCGTTATTCCCCTTGTCAAAACTTGTCTTGTTGTTCTATCGTCTTCCAGTCGGAAAACATGGTGAAGCCATCTCATTCTTTGTGCTCTAGCCATATTTGTTATTGAGGGTTGTCCATACAATCCTTGAAGCTCGGCGTTCGTTCTCCTTTCCCAACGATTTTTTACCTTTTTTCCACCATATATTCTTCTGAGTATTCTTCTCTCGAAAACTTCTAATGTATATTTTTCCCTGTGATTCAACTTCCACAGTTCGCAACCGTATGTTACGACAGGCCTGATGATCTTCTGAAATTTTATTCTTCGCGTTTTTCGACATATTTTCGGACCTGAGCACTCTTTATAATCCTCCTAAGCATTTTGTTCCTTTAGCTATCATCTCCTATATTTCTACTTTCTCCTCCCCTGTTCTCGTCAATGTTACACCTAAATAGTTGAACTGTTCTACCTTTTCAAAGCAGTATGTCCTATCTTCACTAATTATCTGTAGATTTGAGTGCCTTTCATTTTCTTCTTGTCCTACTATCATATACCTGGTTTTATTTTCATTTATCATCCTTTCTTCTTGACATTGCAATTTCTGAAACTTTTGGCGAAGCAACTCTATGAACCTCTTCTGAAGGCAAATAACATTCGCCTCCCAAAAGAACTTGGACAGAGCGTTTATAGAGTATTAGGTACTAAAGTCTCAGAAATTCCAAATGATTCCGATACGCTGCCTAGAAATGCAAGGAAAGTGTGTTATCTATGTGATCTGAAACTGAAAAGAAAGACAAGTCACCTGTGCAAAGTATGCAAAAGAGCCATTTGCTTACAGTGTGTGCCAAAGTAGGTGTAACTTCCGTAAACGAGCTAGAATGACCTACTGAATGTATTTCATGTTTAGGTATTGCAGAAATTTTTGTGACAGTACCTGCAGATTAAAAATTCATTCCATAGAATACGTTCTAGTTTTGAATTTTAATTTATGTCATTTTTCGTTAATTTTTCTCTTTATTATTTTCAATATTCACACATTTTTGGGAGATATTTTTCTCATTTCGAATATTTTATTTTTATTTTTTTGGTGTTGATTTGTTACAGTGGTTGCAACTATTGAATAAATTTCTACTACCTTGTCGTGTTTTCTTTGAATCGCAATAAAAAGAATCTCACAAAACTAAACAAAGACAAAAATTTTAGCATTTGAACAAGTTGGGGTCCCAGGGACCTACAACGTAGTTAACGCAAAATATTGGCACCACGTCGGTGAAGGGATCAAAATGATACTATTTTTTATGAGAAATGCCACCCAACCATAACAATCATCCCTATCCTCCGTAATAATTGTGTATGATATGCCTCTTTTTCGTGGAAGCATATTTCTGAAAGCGCAATTATATCTGGAAAATGAAGAACTTGAACCAAAAAAGCGGCATTGTGCTCCGCCGTCTTAAACTAGGCTGAGGCCCTTGGGCACATAAGAATTTGGGGCCCTTTCGAAAAGTAAAAGAAGCAAATTATACTTACATTTTTTACTAAGTACAACCATTTGTTATAGGTAATCAAATTAAATACAGTATGATATAATATGTCATTAGTGATATAAGGATGCTGCTGGTTTTTGGTTACGATTACGATAACGGTTTCTTTCGGTATTTCTGTTGAGCAAAATCTTCTATTATATCCGTAAAGTCAATTTGTTGAAGGATATCACCTTCTATGCACATAATTGACCAATTACTCAGTCGTTCTTGTAACATTGTTGTTCGCAATTCATTTTTTATTCCCTTAAGCTGCGAAAATGAACGCTTTCCACTACAATTGGTAACCATTAGGCCAAAGAATATTCTTGTAGCGATTTCTATTTTTGGAAAAGTTTCTTCCAATTTATCTGATATTATTAGGTTATGTAAGGTTGAGATATTTAAATACGCTGATTGCTTTGCTATGTTTTTTAAATACTCGCTTAAATGAAAACATTCTGTTTTAAGCTCCTCTGCATTAATGTCTTCATGATAAAATTCTGCAAAGTCTTTGCATTTTTTGGTCAACTCACCAGATCCGATTGTTGTTAAGTGACGAAGAAAACTAAAACGACCATCAACTTCTTGGTATGCTGCCGAACGTTTTTTCAAATGTGTATTTAATGTGTCAATTATGGGAATGAAGTATCTACACCAAACTTTTCCTTTACTCTCAACTGTGCAGTTTCAGCTGATGCTTCAAAAACAGCGAATCGTGTGCTGCGAAATCTTTTTCTTTCAGATGTATCTTTGTAGTCAGCATATGGATTTTTTTCTTCAGCAGCCGTTTCGTACTGATCAAAATTATTACGTGCGGTATTGACATAACCGAATCAGAGATTCGTGAAGTTTCGTTACAACGTCCAGGGTCATAGTGCTATTTCGTGGATTTTTGACTTGTTTCATTCATAATTCCCAAAAGATCAGTACATATTTCCGTCAGAAATGCTAGGCTTTCGGCTTCCTTTCTATTGTCTCCTGGTTGATTGATCTCACTTGCGATTGAAGACAATGCTTCAGAAATATTTGAATAACCATATTGCAAAGCATTAATAGCATTGGCACGTGCAGACCATCTAGTTTCGGAAAGAGACTTCAGAACTCTTTTTGCACTAAAATGCTCTGTCAAAATTTTCCATCGTTTTATCAAAGAGAAAAAACAATTTTTGTAAAATTTGAAAGAATTTTACTACTTCAGTAATACATTCAACAGCCTGAACACCTACTAAATTAAGTGAATGTGTGCCACATGGAACGTAAATCGCAAATTCGCAAACTTCTTTTATTCTTAACTGAACACCAGAGTACTTTCCAGACATATTTGATGCATTGTCGTAGCTCTGCCCGCGACATTCTTTTATATGAATGTCAAGGCTTTCAAAAAAGTTTCAAATGGTATCTGCTATATATTGCGCATTATGTTCATCCTAAGCAATAATTGCAAAAATCTCTCAATAGGCTGTCCTTCTTTTACATATCTAACCATGAAAGTCAGTTGGTGAACGTGGGATAGATCTGCTGTAGAATCTACGCTAATAGAGTAGTAGTTTGCTGATTCAACTTCTTTGACAATGGTTTTCAAAACTTGCCATTGAATTAATAAATTCATTACAAATATTTGCCGATAAATATGATGTACTTCCTCTTTCACGATTTCCGTAGTTTCGTATATGATCAGCAAGAATCAAATTCACTAATCAGTTCTAAGCATCCCAAATAATTCCCATTATTTTGTGATCCTAATGTCTCATTACCACCACGAAAAGCAAGACCTCTGGAAGCCAAAAATGTTACTTCTGCAACAATCCTCCTAAGCACATTCTTCTAATAGTTAATTTCTGTATTATATTGGGACAGCAACTCAGTATCAATTCGTCCAGTAGCTTTCATTCTTGCAATATAATTCATCATAAATTCCCTGTGCTGTAAACTGTTCTCATACTCTATCAATAAGTTACTCATATGCGTCCAATCTTTATATCCATTTGGAGAACTTAAATTATGTCCAGTACCAGTAGCGGTATTAAATAGACGGCAGCAATAACAGGATACTGATTCCTTTGCTGGTGATTAGAGGAGCCATTCGTCAATTTACGAATAAAAATATTTTTAGTCAAATATCTAGCTTTCGTTTTACCATTTGAATCTGGAAAACTTGTAGAAGGTTCGGTGAAATCTCTATTTATATTTTGGAAAAACTCTGGCTCTTTTCGAATCCAAATATCACGGACTTCTTGCGGTAAAATGTCTTGACAGTAAGTACCACGGTCAGGAGACCCAGGTAGATTATCTAAGCTTGTAGTTATTATTTCACAGTAGCTTGAAGTCGATGATTCAGCATCTAATGTGTGTTATGGTGTTTGTCATTTTCATCACATGTAACCCCTTTTTCCTGATGATATTCAGAGGTACTCTTATCTCGTGGTGATGAGAATGAATAATTCCTCAGCTTAGTTGTTTCTTTAACCGTAAAAACGAAGTTAGCTTTGAAAGTTTTTCGGTTATCTCTTTTTGAGCTATAACTTTTTTCTTTTTTGTGAACCACTTAAATATGTTCTCTTCGATATGATGAAATAATGTCTAACCAAACAAATCAAAACGTCTATTTATCTTATTCAATTTTAAGTATCAAACGAAAGAAAATAACGCCACTCACTCCTATCAGACTGAAAGTTCAATACATCATTCGGGGATTCCCCCAACCATTGACAATGTCGACATTTATGTTAGGCCTTGTTCAGACGGCCCAGCTTGACTTTGGATTCGGAGTGATTGCGTGAGTGATCACTAGATGGTGTACTTAGTAAATTAGGTAGGATGTCTTCGGAAATATTATTAATTAGTAGGAATAGGCGCAGTTATCGATATAATGACGTAGTAGTAGTATTTGCCTTGTAAAACCTGATAAGATTACTGATTTGTGAGAAAAGTGTAATGTGCCCCCGGAGAATAGGGGCCCTGGGCACAGCCCCCGCGTGCCTTTATGGTAAAGACGGTATTGGTTCTGTGGATGATTGCGCCTTAGCCTGATTGTATCTTTGATCTACACTTTTTTAATTTTTTTATATGAATACTTTTAAGTTTTGAGATATCATTTTTGATTGAAATGAGAATAATTGAAGACTGTCCTTAAAGTTACTGAAAAGTTCCTATTTAGTTTGTAATACGTCAATTATAAAAATAAACATACTCTAAATTAATAGCAAAAATAAAAATCATATCAATTAATCAAATGATTTATATAAAAAAGTACATTTAAATTTGGGGATATTTATTGACCCGCGCGACCAACCTTGCTACGAAAATTGAGCGCAATCTACGGCGGGTTAATGAATTTGTTCGTGCCATAATTTGGACATTGAACGTGCGAATGTGAAAGGTTGAAAAGGAGAAAATCATACTGTGTTGTGACTGAAAAAATGAATAAAGAATCTTCGTCAACGAAATATACAAATTGTGATTCCCAGCAAAAAATGAGAAATATTTGTCGAAGAACTTTTTTCTGATCCTACCCTTATAGGGCTGCTCAACGTGGAGAAATTTTTTTCTTTGAAAGCAGAATTCCTCAGTTTAGTATGTAAATATTTTCACTTCTTGTTCATTTGTTTTAACCTAACCAAACTGTGCACTTGACGGAAGTGGAATGCATTATGAGATGTTGTGGCATTTCTAACACAACCGTTATTCCTGAAGAAAAGCGAAATAACCCGTGATTTATGCACGAGATGAATAACAGAATTCAATTCTTCCTGCGGATTTCGCATTTTCAGAAACCTAACTAATGATAGCAGGTATGTCGAGGAAAACAAGTGATATTTCAGGGCACTCTTGATGAGATTATCATTAATTATCATTGATTTTTGTATAATTAATGCAAAATTCATTAAACATTTTAGTTCTTGGAAAGTACTTAAACAAATACGACAAGCAAGCTTTGGAAAGAAATTCTTTCTCTTTAGAATAAAATGTCATTTCTTCTCGAAGGGAAGAGCGACCGAATTTCAATCAAAAAGATGTTTAAAAAAAACTATTTTGATTCAACTTTTACTGGATATGATGGTTTTTTTCCCATCAAATTCAGAACTCTAGAAATGGCCAAATAATTTTTTCGAAAGTTATATATCGGCTGTTTTAGGGTAGTCGGCAGAAGTTTTCAGATAATCAGTTGTACGAGAAATGCAATTTTTCCACAATTCGATATCTTCTTGTCCAAAACTACTAGTGATATCAAAATGATTCACTTTTTTTTCATATTGTAGACTGCAGAGAAAACATATAGATACGGAGAGAAAACGAAGGTTTAAAACAAAATTAGAGAAATTTGTTCGAATAACCTCGAAAAAATTAGGAATCAAAATTTTCAAAAATCACAGACATGCATAGTTCACCTAGATTTGGAGAAACTGTAGCAACTTTTTGAATGGGCCAACACCCCATTTCCGTCCAAAAAAGCTGAGAGTTAATAAATGAAACGGATATTTCTCAAGAAACATTTAGAGTAGAAATTTCTTAAGGAAATGGGAAAGATAATAAAATGAAATTCCAATGACATTTGAGTTAAAAGACAAAAATAACTATGCAGATTGAATAACGGTCGAGGTCTTCTTCTGTTTCAAAGGATTGAAAAGATTTGAGTTGAGGAGATGTGAAAATCGAAAAAATTTGCGCCCTTCGAAATTTGTTGTTTATTTACAGGATAGTCAACCAGGATGAGAAGTTCCTACCTATAATCCTTTCACAGTTAAAAAAAAACAAAGATATCAACTACACTCCAAAGAAACATTGATTTTGCTCATTGTTGTAGGTTGACTAAAGTTACTCTACTTCATTAACTAGCAGTCAGAACTGGTCAATCAGAATCTTTTGTTGTTAAAGGTCATATTTTCGAAAAATATCAGCAGTGTAATCTCTGACCTAGGCCAAGCTCATTATGCAACTTCCACAATATAATCCTAGAAAGATCAATTTACATAAATTTGATCATCTTACCTCAACTCGTACTTATCTTTATTTATTATTTCAGTTTTGTCTAGTGAAACGATAATGAACTCGTGAATGTTTCGTCTCGATAGAAAACAAGATATGAATCTGCATGTCGAAATTTTTCAATAAACAAAACAATCCTTGTTCGCTTGATAAATTATGAAATGAAATTCGATGCCATCCATGCTTTTATCTTGTTATTCCTTATCCTATATAATTTATGATAAATACATCTGTACCTAAACATGAAAATATCGAATTCTTGAATGTGAAAACTATGATAGAGGAAAATTCTTTCTACTTTCAGGGAAAATAAGTGCAAACATGAATAACATAACTGGTTTAAAAATTTAATATACAGGGTGTTTGAAAAAAACACGGCAATATTTATGGAGGTGATTTCTGAAGTCATTTCATGAAAAAAGTTCATATAAATATAGATCAACGAATACTTCGTTACCGATTTACAGGATATTGAAGTTTCATCGAAACATGCAGTTTAATTTGAATTCTTCTCAAACCACTTGAGATATTGAGGTAAAATTTTGGGGGTGCCGAAAACTTTCAAAGACGCATAATTTTCATAATGAAACAATATTTTGGACTCACCAATGGCGCGCGTATGGGCACAACGCAGTTTATCCTCAGAGAAAAACTAGGACGCTACTGATTTTTCCAAAAATAAAAGAACTTCTTTGAATTTTCCAATTATTTTTCGAGAAAAACGCTCTGCTGACTTTTCTCTGTACAACGCCGAGTTTTTGAGTAAAAAAATGTTGGAAAGAATAAGAAAGTGAAGTCCATCCATTTCATTGTACGACACGTAGTCTTCGATTAAAAGAACTATCGTAGTGTATTTCTTTTCATCATTAAATAACATATATTTTACAATCGAAAGTTGAATTCAAGGGCAAAACAAAGACCTTTGAGTATCACAAATAATTCTTGAAAAATTCCAAAGCTGTTTAAAGTGAAATTCTCCACCTCGGATGCAAGATTCTCTTCTCTTCATTGATTGGCGAACTCTTATAAAAACACTAGGATCTGTTCTTATTGAGTTGCACCCAGCAATAATTCTATTTCGTAAGTCCTCAACATTTACCACGAGGGAAGTGTAAACTAAAGTTTTCAAATGACACCACAGGAAGAAATAGAGGGGATTCGCCTGGGGACCGTGCAGGCCAAAATTGAGGTTCACCTCGACTAATCCAGCGGGCCAATATGGGCCGTTGCGCCTTCGTGCATTAACCACATCGTTTGTCTTATTGTCAAAGATACATCCTCCAAAATTTCTAGAAGCGTGTGTTCCAAAAAGGGGCGATACACCTCCCCCGTAAGTCTCCCTGGTTGAAATACTGGTCCAACTAGGCAGTCACCTACAATGCCGATCCAAACTTTCAACGAGAACTGATGTTGAAATCGATCTTCATATGTTTCATGTGGATTTTCTCCACACCATATATGATTATTATGGAATTTCTTGAAAAACTTGCTTCATCAGTGAACAGAATCAGCATAAGAAATTGAAGAATTTGAATCAACTTACACAAAAGCCATTAAGAATACGCAATACGGGCAGGAAAATCCGTATGAAGAAGTGCGTTGTAGGTAGAATGGATAAAAAAATTTCATAAAGAATTTGCCATACAGTTCCATTGTTGATACCTAAAGCGTCAGCATTTTTCGAGTGGAGGTACCGGGATCGTCTTGAATTATTGCAAGAAACTCATTTTCCACCTCTACCGTTCCTACTTCCCTCGGCCTTCCCACTCCTTCATATCGTCTTAATGTGCCTTTTTCATACAGGCGTCGATGAATACTTTCAATAGTTTTTCTATTGGGAGCCATACGGTTTTGAAATCTTTCTATGTACAACCGCCGAGCTTCTAATGCATTCAAATAGGCTATCATGAATACTTATACGAATGCTTAGATGACTGACGTGCACTTCAAGTATGGACTGGCTGACGGAAGTTCATCAGAAACTCGGCGGTTGTACATTGAAAGATTTCCAAACCGCATTGCTCCCGATAGAAGAACTATTGAAAGCATTCTAGGACGCCTATATGACAAAGGCATATTTAGATCATTTGAAAAATTAGTAGCGTCCTGGTTTTTTCTGTGATAATAACCTGCGTTGTGGCCATACGCGCGCCACTGGTAAGTCCAAAATATTGTTTCGTATTGAAAATTTTGCGTCTTTGAAAGTTTTTGACATTCCCAAAATTTTACCTCAATATCTCAAGCGGTGTACAAAAAAAATCTAATTTAACTGCATGTTTCGATTAATCTTTAACACCCTGTAAATCGGTAACGAAGTATTTGCGGACCTATGCTTTTATGACTTCAGCAATCACCTACTCAAATATTGCCGTGTCTTTTTAGACACCCTGTATATTTGATGCAATATAAATCGCAATATTCGCGAAACATAAATATTCAATTGTTCAATTGTCACAACGTAAATTTTTTGTAAGGTACACTATGATTGATTTTTATTGTCCTATAGACAAATAATTCATTGACTTAAGTAGATATGTTATAGTCACAAATTGATATGAAGCTTTTCGCAGTACCCTGTTCAGTTTTCCATTCAATTCAATATATTGATTCTGAAGTTCTTCATCTTAAAAATGTGTCTAAATTCTAATCATGACATGACATGCATTATGTGCACTGATTACCTGATAGAAATGCAGCATTAGTCAGTCGTTTATTTCCAGAAAAACCTCCTCAACGATATTTACTAAATACAAAAACTTCTGCAAACTTGTATGCAAAACGATGTTATTGGTAGAATGAAATTGTATGAAGTTCAATGCCAATGAAACTAGAAGTCCACAATCTGTTACAATTGAAGAATTTTATGAACGAATCCTAGAGATTATTGTCGAATATCCAGAAAGATGGACAGATTTCGAAGTTTTGGTAATACAGCATTGTGAAATATTGTGAATAGAGAAGAATGACTTTCCTTGATCTTTCTTCGTAAGTAACTCAATGCCGCGAACAGATTCGAGCTAGCTCTCTACATTTTTGATTATTTGGAAATTTTGAACATTTTCGGAATCAGTAAAGTGCCAATATCTCTGTTTTTTCAAGTTATGTGAAAATAGTTCGAACATTCTAGAGGAAAATTTTTCAACGTAGAATCGAACTGCCTACGGATAGTTTCTTTTGTCCAACGGTCTTTGAGTTATGATTCAAAGTTTTTTCACATATAAACCATTGGTTACTCTGATTTCGTTGAATAGAAGTTTTTCTTTTTCGAAAATTTATCACTTGAGCACTCAATTTCTTCAGCATACTCATGAAAAATTGAAAATGGTATAACTTTTCTCTAAGTTTTTCTAGTATATCTACGTTCATTCACATAGTTCACACAGAATGATAAAAATATCTTAAGAATGTTGGTACTTCCATTAAAATATCTCCAATGACAATTAAATTAAATTATTCAATGTTTTTTTCATAAGTTACAACTTTTGTGTAAATACAGTATCGTTTGTAATAACGAAGCGACTATGCCGTACGAACATTTTGAAAAGTAAGATACGATCGTTATTTTGAAACAGAAAACTAATGAGATATTTTACTATATGGAATACAAGTATTCAAATATATCGCCATTTGAATTATTAAGGCTTTTACTTGTCTGCTTTACAGGCACGAACAGACAATTAATTTTGTTTGAAAAATTCCTTAACAATTTGCATCCAAAATAACATTTATTACAGAAATCGAGAAGAATGGCTCAATAAGTTTTTAGATTTAACTATAACTCGATCTAATAATAAACACAATTTTTCAATTTATTACAAACCTTCACACACCGACATAATAATACACATACTCATCAGCACTCCCTACTCCCTGTCAGCATAAAGTTGCATCTTTCAATAGTTATATATATATATATATATATATGTACTCCTAAACGTACAACAGAAAATTTCGTGAAGGAATTGAATTTAATCAAACAAATTGCTTTTAACAATAGATATAACCCAAATATAACTAATTAAATTTTGAAAAAGAAACAACACATATTAGCCATTGAACAAGTATATCCACTACCAGAAAAACAAAATGAATCTTATAAATAACTAACATATTTTGGTAAAAGTAACGAAACCTTTAAAAGATTCCTTGGAAAATTCAACTTAAACTAGCTTTCAAAACAAGAAACAACTTAGGTGGACATATTAAAAATTGCAAAACAAAAACTAAAAAAGAAAATAAATCCGGAGTATATCGTTTTAATTGTCCAAACTGCGATAAGTTTTATATTGGCCGTACCGGTAGAAATCTCGGAACTAGAATATCGGAACATAAACGTAGTTTCAATAATAAGAAAGCAGATTCCAATTATTCAAATCACCTTTTAGATTGCAAACACTCATTTAATCGGGATTTCCAAGTTTTACACATAGAGAGTAGAAACCAGAAATTGAATTACCTTGAAGCCCTAGAAATTAACAGATATAAAAATTCCAAGAATATACTCAATGACCAACTAGATATAAATCAGTCACCCCTACTCAACTTATTCCCAGAAATACTTGATAGCCCTTGAATGGATTTCCCTAAACTGGTTTTTATTGCTATTTGCAGTGTCCTTGTAGTATAGAATATCAGTAGTATGTAACCTTGCCTTGAGAAAGACACAGAGTGTCGAATATATTATCCTATTACAATTCTGAATCGTTTTATTTATTTTTTATTTTATATTCGCCTGAGAATACTCCGACAATTGGAAATTTGAATATTGGTAACCAATGCACGATAATGTCTGAATTTTTGCTTCATCTCTTCAATATTTCGACTAGCTCTTCTATATAACAGATGCTTGATATACCACTGAAAACAAAAGTGCAGTGGCGACAAACCTGAGGAACGGACCGGCCATCTTAATGGCCTCCTAATTCGAATCCAATTAAGGCAAAAATTTAATTCAAGTAAATGAGCAACAGCCATTTCTCCTCCTCCTGATGAGGAGGAGCTCCATCATGTTGAAAATGGATATTTCTTCTTTCAGCAAGAGACTGTTCATTGATAATGTTGCTATTTACAATTTCATTATACATTCTATCAAAAGAGTACCGCTAATTGGTCAATGAAACGCAAAATATTAATTTTTCATCCTAAATTATTGTATCGCTTTCAAAGAAGGCCCCTTTTGAAAAAATTCATATACATCAATGAATAATAGATCATCAATACATTTTACGAACGCTTTTTTCGGAATCGACTTCAATTCTCGCCTCGAATTCTCTTTCATGTCTTCGATCGGTTCAAAACGTCGAAATGGTAATTTGAGTTTTGGAAAAAGAAAAACGTCCACCGGAACCATATCAGTTGAATACGGTGGTTGTTCGATGGTATTAATTGACGTTTTGGTCGGAGATTAATTCACAATATAGCCTTCTCAGATGGTGCATTATCATGATTCACAATCCATGAGATTTCTTTCCACAAATCTGGCCTTTGTCGACCAATTTGCTCTCTCAAACGCCGCGTAACACTATTGTAATATTTTATTTATTTACCGTCTGACCTGGCAAGATTTCCGTGTGTACAACACCTCGATAATCAAATAATACAGTCAACATTACCTTGACTTTTAGTTGACTTTGACGAGGGGTTTTTCAGTTTCGTTGGAAGGAGCCATTTCGAAGCTTGTTGACTGGATTACATGTTCATGAATGTATAACTCATCAACAATTACAATGCGTTTTGTGAATGAGGGGTCGAAATTAACTCGTTCGACCTTTACGCGATTCAAATTTTGAAGGAAATTAAGGTCTTTTGTAACTAGTCGATCGACAATGCGTTTCATACCCAAATAATCGTTAAAACGGTACGAATTAATTTGTGAGACACAGAAAGTGCATTGCCTATCTCACTCAAATGAAGATTTGCAATTACCATTTCCTTCACTTTATCGATTTCAACTTCGGTTGAATATGTTGATGGTCAACCAAAGCGAGGCAAATCTTTTACCACATCTCAGCCGCTGTTAAATGCACTGTACTACTCATATGCACGTTGTTTTGATAAAGTCTTCTTCTTCTTCACGTGCCATACCCACCTAGAGCGTTGGCGATCAAAAGCATGACTTGAATTTTGTCGACAGCTTTTCTAAATAAAGATGTCGTACTTTGTCCGAACCACTGGCGAAGGTTCTTAAGCCATGATGTTCGACGACGTCCTGGCCGGCGTAACCCTCGATTTTTCCCCGAATTATTATTTGTAACATATTGTATTTGTCGTTACGCATAACATGACCAAAATATTCCAATTTCCTCTTTTTGATTGTATTTAAAACCTCTGTTTCCTTATTCAGTCGATGTAAGACTTCAATGTTTGTAATTCAGTCGATCCATGAAATCTTCAACATCCTGCGATAAACCCACTTTCCGAAAGCTTCCAGTCTCTTACACATGACCTCTATAAGGGTCCACTCTTTGACATCGTATAGGAGGATACTGAATACGTCACACCGCAATAATCTGATCCTAAGGGAAACCTTCAGCTGTCTACTGGTAAGAACTTTTTTCATGTTTGTGAATGCTCGTCTAGCTTTTTCAATGCGGCTCCTGATTTCATGTGCCATCTCCCAATCCTTGTTTATATGGCATCCCGGGTATTTGCAAGAGGCAACACGTTCTATAATGGCAGTCTATGTGCCTTTTACTTACTGCTAGCCATTTTGTCTTTTTCGCATTCAGTTTTATTCCCATTGATTTACTGTGGTTCAACACAGATGTTACGAGTTCTTGCAAATCTTTAAGGTTTGTAGCCAGTAGAACTGTGTCATCAGCGTACCTTCAGTTATTGATCGTGACACCTCTCTTTATTTCTATTTCTTCTGACATATTATTGTCTACTCTGACGGTTGCCGTTTGATTCCAATACAGGGTGGCTATAATGCGGATATCACGCTCATCAAATCCCAGATCTTTTAGTATGTCGACTAGCTTATTATGTTTCACGGTATCGAAAGCCTTTTCGTAATCGAGAAAACAGGCGAACACATCGACATTAACATCACGATATCGCTGTGTCAGAACTTGCATACTGAAAAAGGCTCTTGTTCCGAAGCCGCCCCGAAACCCAAACTGAGAATCGCTAAGGGTTTCTTCACATTTGCGATATATTCTAAGGTGTATTATCTTCAGGAGTATCTGATTAAGCTAATGGTACGGTAGTCTTTGCAGTACTTTGCACTGGGTTTCTTAGGTAGGATAACAAAAGTTGATTTTAACCAATCTCTGGGTATTATTCCATAATATAAATATTATTTAATAAATCCACCAGTACGGAAAGGGAGTTGTCTTCATTAATTACATTTAGAACATATACGTAAATTCCATCAGCTCCAGGTGACTTGCCGCTTTTTGCTACTGCAATAGCATGTTCTTCTTCAGCTTTTGTTATATCGATCTCATCGTTTAAATTGATGTAATGGGATGCAGTTCTATCGTCATTAAAAAGATTCTGAATATACTGACTCAACTCTTTCAGTTTATCTTCTGTTGTTGTAAGAATATTGTCGATTTTATCCATTAGTAAATTACTTTTGTGTTCATAGTTACCTGCCGTTTCTATTACTTTTTTATGCAAATTGAAAGTGTCGTGTTTTGCATCTAATACCTCAATTTCATCGCATCGTTCAGAGAGCCAGTTTTCCTTTGCTATTCTTATTTTGGAACGAATTGACTTCTGAACTTTCGAATAATTTTGTGGACACTTACTTCTGAAAGTTCTTCTCAAATCCATTAATTCCAGTATGTCATCGGTCATCCAAGGTTGCCTCTTTTTCGTTGTGTTTTGTGCTAGATGTTTACCTCCAACCTGCCTTACAGCTGTTTCAAATCGTTCCCATGTGTGTTCTATATTATGTTGTTTTCCTTCACCTCTTATAACTACTTACTTTAGTGTTGGATCCTTTAACTTTTGTATTTCTAGGTGGTATGTTTTCTGACCTTTAACAATTCTTTTCTCCCTAATGTTTACAAACGCTACTAGTGGCTTGTGGTCAGTATATACGTTGGCACTAGGGTGCGTTTTAGCATTCTGTATAGAGTTTCTGAATGTTTTGTTCACAAGAATATGATCAATTTGATTTTTCACGTTTTTATCTGCATTGGAGGTCCAAGTGTAGAGACGTCTGGGATCTTGCTTAAACAAGGTGATAGTTATAACAAAATTTTCGTCTAGACAGAACTGAACCAACCGGTCTCCTTTCTCCTTAGGAACACCTAACCCGTACTCGCCGACTACATCTTCACGTCGTCCTTTCCCCACTTTGACATTGAAGTCGCCCATCAGTAGAACAATATCGGATGATATAGTCAAATCTGTTGCTTTCTTAATATCGCTGTCTTCAGTGTCTTCGTCAGATGCATTACAAGTGGGGGCGTATACTTGAATTACTTTGCATGATATCGATATTGTTTCCAATAGCATTAAATTTACACGATCTGAAATAGGTACGACGTCTCTCACGGCTCTATGAATATTTTGGCTAACAGCTATGCCGAATCCATATCAGTGTTGCGGGTCTTCATTACTTGAATAATAAATGGGATATCCATTTATTTGACATCTACCCGAACCTGGCCATAGCATTTAGCTTATACCGAGAATGTCTATTTTCAGTCTTTGCATTTCTTATATTAAGTTATAACTTTTCCCTCCTTCGAACATACTGCGCACACTCCAAGTGGCGATCTTTTTGATGAACTTATGTGAGGATATGCAGGGATTTTGCTGGCTAACGACCGGGTAAGCCCTGCAGTCTATGGTGCTTGCTCTTCCCTTGCCGGATCTTGGATTCCGAAGTCCATGATCAGTAAGTGTTTGAGTTACAAAATTGCTTGTCATGTTGATTATACTAGGAATGTCCTGAGGATCTTTAATGTGGTAGTAATCCCGTGGCTTTCCACATCCTCATGCCACTGACTGTTTGATACTTAACAGTTCCTCTGCCTTCGGGGCCAATTTCTTAACCCCAGGACAAAAGAGTGCCCTTCACCAAGTGCTAATTTTGGTCGCCCCGGATATTTGATTTTTCCGGTACCACTCATGTCTGAGAGGCGTTCCCCTATCCGCCTCCTGGGGAGGCGCCCGATGGAGGATTTGCAACCCCACACGGGTTGATAAAGTCGATTCACCGTAAACCTTCTGTAATTTCATTTAGCAATACAACATTTGAAACAAATTCTTTGTTCGACATTTGTATCCATTGTAAAAATCGCAAAACACGATTGTGAGAACTTACAAAATCGAGCACCATTAACAAACTGAGTGGCAGATCGCGTTCAAACTCTGCGTCAGTATAGAAAACAGTTGTGACAACTTAGCAACAACAATCTGACACCATGAAGATTTTCGATGTTTTTTGATATTCGCAAACACGGGATTATCTGTCAATGCACACTATTTATTCAACCCATACCGGCCATGACGTTAAATATTAATATGGCGATGTGGGTTCATATCCGCCCACCAATGTTCATTTTGGTGATTGAATATTCCATCGCTACCGAAGTGAATGTCATCAGTCCATAATATTTCTCGGATTTTCTTTAATTTTTTTCAGTTGCAAGAATCGAGTCGACGTTGGAAATCTTATGGAGGAACTAGGATATTCTCATTCAATGAAGTTAATATCTATTTTTCTTGTGATTATTGAGCCCTCGATACCCCTGTATCCATTTCAAGTTGCTCGAAATTGATGGGTTGGAATTTTGCATATTACTTTTCGAAATTTTCGTAGGCATGGTCACTTCGTTATTACAAACGATACTACAGTGTGTTCAAAGGAATATTTTTCTACCCCTCTATCTCAAGATGGACTGATTTTTGGGGAAAAATCTGAGATATCAATTTTTGATTGGAGGGAGCTAATTTCTGAGTTGATTCGGAGCGTGTAAAACTAACCACCTATCCGCAGCAGCTCCTAAGTTGAAATTATTATAAGGAAAGTAGGACGAGTGACATATTTTTGAAAAAAGTCTTTCAATTATTAACATTATTATTATTATTATTTGCTCAACAAGCTGAAGATTAACGCCACCAAGGGAGTAGGTGAATTCGATATTTGATATCTTTCGAATGAACGTGATAGAGAAGCAGTTAGTTGTATTTAAAAATGAACCGTTTTGTTGACAGAACTGGAAAAAACGATCCAGATCAGATTGAAGGTTCTCACAATCGGTCAGAGAATTTATCCGTAGGAAGACTTTTAAGTCATCTGCGACCATTAAAAACTTCGAAAACTTAAAACATTCCTTGATCGGGTTCATATATATATTAAGAACAGCAGGAGTCCCAAGTGGGACCCCTGGGGTACTCCAGACAAAGAAACATAACTCTCAGATTCGAATCCCTCAACTCATACGATTTGGGATCGATTCCTCAAGTAGTAATCGAACCACCGCAGAAGACTGCCCTTCACTCCGACCTCCGAAAGACGCTGTACGTGAATATTATGGCTTGTTTTATCAAATGCTTCCGTCTGCGCCTGATTGTCAAAACCGTCGTGTAGGTACTCACTATAGATATACATGTTGTGCGATATGTTTTCAGCAAGATGGTGCTCCTGCACATTTCGATGTTCGTGTGCGACAATATTTCCCAGGTCGGTGGATTGGTAGAAGAGGAACAATTGAGTGGCCAGCCACTTGGTTTGAGTCCTTTAGATTTCTTCTTCTGGGTGATCTCATATCGAGAGTTTGTACTACACAACCTGAAAACTGGAAATAGCTGAAGAGAAGAATCGTCTCCGAATGCATACTTTTGATCCCAGAAGTTTTTCAAAATGTTAGAAGAGAATTCGAGAATCGTTTGTATCATTGTATGGAGGTAGAAGTTCATTTTGAGCATTTAATTTTTGGTATTGTCAAAATTTTTGAAATTCAAAATTTCGTTATTTTTGAAGTTTGTACGATATCAAATGTTCATGAAGATACTAATTTTGAATAGAAAATTAAAAACCCTTTCCGAATATATGCCACTCGACCCACTTTCCCTATAATCAACTTCGGCTTAGATGCTGCTGATGGTAAGGGCTTGATTTTGCATACTTCGTACTTACTTAGAAATTGGTACCCTTCCAATCAAAAATTGACGTGTCTCAGCTTTGTCCGCTACAATCAGTCTTTGTTGACATAGAGGGGGTGGCAAACTTCGTTATGCTTGGACTTTCTATGTGATATTTATTGCTCAGAAAGATACTATTTTTTGAATAGAGAATTCTAAGATCTTTCCAAATTTATGCCACTAGTAATGGCCGGGAACCAACATAAGACACTGGTTTTTGTAATTAATATATTTTAACAAAATAACATAACACTCATTTACTAGTTGTTCATTTAGAATTGTTGGCAACTGGATGATGAATGCTTAGTTGAGAGCTGAATGATGAATGCTGAATGAATTGTAAATGTGACCTATATAACGCACTGACTGAATTGACCTGGACAAAGTATCTTTTGAAATACATATGGTTCTCTCAAATTTTGGGATCACTGGCGCCATATAATTCATGGCAACCGCTATAGAAATATCTTATGAGACTGCCAAGTAGGAGCGTGGTCGTGTTTATATATAAAAAAATTTATCTGATGAACCTACATATTTATTTCATTCATTTCAGTCAATAACATGTTCCGTCACCACCAGTGTTTATAATTGCCTGGTATCTCCGAGGAATACTTTCTACTAATTTGACGGCGTATTCTAGTGGCAACGATCTCCAGATCCAACGAATTTCGTAAGACAACTGCTTAAAAGTGTGTGTGCGTCTTCCATGAATCTTCTGTTCAATATATGTCCACACATTTTCAATAGGGTTTGCATCCGGTGACTGTGACGGCCAATCCAATGTAATGATGCCAGATTGAGTCTTCCACTCAGTACAGATCTTGCTGCGGTGTTTAGGTTCTTTGTCCTCCTGCAGAATCCAATCTTCATTTTTTCTGATAAACCATCGTTTAGCAGATGGCAGTAAAGCCTTTTTGTTGATTTTTATCATTTTCTCGGCATTTAGGTTGCCAGTAAAGAGGTGCCAAGTGTCGAATCCCTGCTTTGAGAAGCAGCCCCAAAGATGCACCTTCATTCCGTGTTTTATGGACCGCGTAACAAGTATCTTTTTGGAAGTTGACCAGGCTCGCATGAGTACACAACGTGCCCATATAGAACATTCATCAGTTAAAATTAAATTTTCAAAATCTCTATCAATATTCTAATGTGCCCAAGCAAGTCGCTTTGTCACATGTTTTTCAGTCAACAGAGGCTTCTTCATTATGTTGCGCCATTTCAGGTCATGAGTACGAAGATGGGTTCGGATAGTTTCATAGGATGTATCTAAACCTTTTGCCTTTAATTTTGCTCGTCCTTGCCGCAGTGCTGAAGCAGGATGCCGCGAAAACAGATTCACTATTCTGTCTTCATCTTTTCTGTCCACTTTTCCTATCGAGCCCAATTCTGGTAAATCATCGACATTTTCAGCCACTTTATATCACTATAGCCCCTTCTGTACAAATGTCTTCGATTTTCTCATGTATTTAGCTGCTGCTGATTGCTACATTTTGGGACCTTTCGGATGGAGGCAAAGGAACACAGCCTTGTAGCGCGACGCGTACTCAGCACTCATGGCGTTTAACTTGATTCTCTTTCAAAAACCAACTGAATCTTTGTTGACAATGCATCAAAGACAAACCTTCCCTCTATCGGCTAGCGAAGAAATTAGAGTGAAATCTCTCATTACCTTTCAATAAAGTGGACCACGATCTTACTTGACTGGGGTCACAGGTGCCATATAATTCATGGTTGACAAGAATTCTAGAGAATTCCCTAGCTCCTTAAAGTTCTGGTTTTTCCCTGATTTTTATGTTTGCCTTATTCCAAGAAATGAACGATGAAACATTCTGAAGGGCTCGATTTCTCATGTTGTGCTATATAGCATGATAACCCGGACAAATTCAAAGATTCCTTTGCATTACATAGTAGATAGTTCGTCACAAGTCCGAAGTGATAATGTAAATTTGTTCTTTGTTTAATTTCTATAGCAAATCATAGGCGTAACATGGAGCACTTGACCCACTTTCCCTATAATCAATATGGGCTTAGGTGCTGCTGACAGTAGGGGGTTGATTTTACATGCAACTCAGAAATTTGTTCCCTTGCAATCAATCATAGTGAGAGCACATACTTAAACTATTTGTGTAAATTCTGTGAATACTTGAATCTGAACATGCGGAAGGAGGGTCATATTTTCTATGCACAATATTTTACATAGCTGTACTACTGAAACGTCGAAATATGTGCAGCCTGTACACCAAACGATCGATCGCGAGGGCTTTTTGAGTAGATCTCGTGAAGAAAAATTTTTAATAATTAGTTAACTAAATTACAGAAATTTATTACGTAATAAAATACGCTCTGCTAGCGGCAAAAGGCGGCTTTATCAAAGGAACGCGCGGTACTTGTCAAAGAAAAGCCGCGGTTTTTATTCTGCGAGACTTTCATTCACGCCGATATAAATCTTGCGCCTGCAGGAATTGGTGTCATTCTGAATTTCAACTTGAAGGCAATACTACGTCGATACAAAGTTTATTATTAAATAGTACAAAACGAGTGCAGCGAAGAAATCTAAAATGTATCGCGATAGGGAGGAAGAATTTGCCTTTTTGTATGGTCAAGTGCATTTGTCTTATTTTTCGTGAGTCAGTTGCAATACCTAAAAGTGGGTACTTAGAGAGGCATCATAAAACGGTTAATAAAACAATGAAAAGGATTTTCCGCCACAGAGTAAATTAAGAAAACGAAAAGTACGTGATTTGATATCTTGTTTGAAAAAAGAACAAACCCTGTTCACAAGACCAGCCAAACAATCAAAAGCTGCTACCATCGCGCCATTTAAAATATCTCATATATTGGGGAAACACAAGAAACCACTCGAAGGTGGATCGGTTGTGAAGGAAGCATTTATTGAAGCGGGTGAGACTTTATTTGGAGATTTTAAAAATAGAACAGAAATCATGTCTGCTATTAGAGAACTTCAGTTATCTCGTCCGACTGTCACAAGACGTATTGAAGTCATGAGTCAGGACATGGCAGATAAACTGAAACATGATACCATGAAATGTATATACTTTTCTTTACAGTTCGATGAATCCACCGATATGGCAGACACTGCCCAGCTGTGTATTTTTATTCGGATGGTATTCAATGACATGTTGACTAAGGAAGAATTTTTGACAATCATTCCTCTGAAGGGGAAGACCTGTGACGAAGATATATATGACAATCTCTTCAATTTTGTAAAAAACTACAAGCTACCAATATATAAATTAGTGTACCTTAAAACCGATGAAGCACAAGCAATGACTGGAAACAAAAGCGGTTTTGTGGCATTGTGTCGAACTAATGAAGATTTCCCTTCATTTTTTTCATTCCATTGCATTATACATCAACAAGTTTTGTGTTCAAAAGTTTTAAAGACGGATAAACTTATGGGCATTGCAACAAACATTGTGAATTCCATCCGTGCACTTATCTTGCAACGGCGGCTCTTTAAGTTGCAAATGGAAGATAGGGAGTCAGCTGACTGATTTAGTTCTTCAAACGGGCGTCAGGTGGTTGAGTCGCGGAAAATTCCTAGAAAAGTTTCAATAATTATTGCACGAATAACAGCTTTTTTAGACGAAATAGGTGATGACACTCAGATGTTGAAAAACGAAAAATGCCTGATTGATTTAGCATTTTTGACTGACATTACAATGGACACTATCAACTTGGATCTTCAAGGTAAAGGAAAAACTATTATTCGCATGATTAGCGCAGTAAACGCATTCAAAAGTAAATTGCAACTTATGATAGATCAACTGAAAAGAAAGGTTCTGAAACATCTTCCATATTTGAAAGCAAGGATTCCTCAGTTGAATTATGATACGTATGAGACTGAATTATCAAATATTTTGGGACAATTCGAAATGCGTTTTTATAATTGCAGTAGATTGGCAAATATAGCATCATTTATGAGTTATCCTTTTTCATGTAAAAACATTGAGGAATTAGCTACTGAAATAGCAAGTCAGTTTAATATGAACTCATGTTCTGTTGAAAATGAGTTGGTGCAGATTATATCAGATATACATCTCAAAACTACAGCATCTGAAGATAAATATCCGAATCTAAGGCAAATTGCCCTTCAACTGAAGGCAATGTTAGGGTCAACTAACTTGTGCGAGTCTGCATTTTCTGAAAGGAAGATGATTAAGTCAAAATATCGCAATCGACTAACTGACGATCATATGTCATCATGCTTGCGATTAGCACTCAGTGGTTACGTACCATTTTATGAAAAGTATGCTGAGGACATGCAGTGCCACGCTTCAACATCCAAAGTCATTTCTTAGTTAAGTTTAACACCATATGTAACTCGTTTGTTTTGTAACAACCAATAAGCTCGCAATTTTGAATAACTATGAATTTTTTCATTGATGTTATAGAGAAGAACCTAACTAAACCTAACCCAAACCTTGACTTAAATAATGAACATTGTGCAGAAAGCTAATATATATATATATATATATATATATATATATATATATATATATATATATATATATATATATATATATATATATATATATATATATGCTACGGTACACCGTACCTAGGTAGGTAGGTTGATAGGAGTATCGTGTATGTACGACAACCCGCATCACACATACTTGCAGCCTCTCAGAGTCTATCGTAGGTAGTCTAAAAATATTGAGGTAGATCGTCAGCAGTTCAAGTTTGAGCACCCTTGCTGTACACCATCAAAAAGTAATCTCAAAGCGATTAATATGTTGATTATTATTCATCTTCAATTCACGATTTTTGTAATTACGAAATAAAATTGTATTATATTGTTAAATATAAATAGCCCATAATGTTCTCCTAAAAGATTTTTCCAATTGAGTGTAACATAACACTTGTAGAAAATTATTGGATTTTGTTCCTACCGCCTTTTTACCCAAGAAAATCGAAATTGCATTCAATCAAAACATAACTAACTAAACTAAAAATCGACGTGTCTCAAAAATATTATCTGACGTTTTTTTCATTTATGCCATCTAGAGCCCGTTGTCTGTATACCTGAAGCACCGCTTTCATGTATCTTAAATTTGAATTAATGCTTTCAACAGCAATATCACTTATATCTGATTGAAATATGATATTTTTCAAATCATATTATGACATCATCAAATATCTACCATGTCAGATAAGAATTCCGTTATCAAATTGCAGTCTTCATGTTATGTAATAATAAAAAGGCGCCTGGTCTGGAATACGAGTGAATGTCGGCATTATTTGTCATATGTAAAACGATTATTCTTATCGCAGTGTCCTATAAACTAATACTATTATCAAAATCATTTCGCGACGAATAATGTGTATTTTCTTCTCTGTCAGCTTTAAAAAGTACTGATGTCGTCTGAAACTGAGCACGTGTCTTTCTTCGTCGCACAAAAACAATAGAGTCTAATCAAAATAGATATTTGACTTCGCAAAAATTTTCATCGAATTGGCATACTAATGAATTAGTAAATGGTTATTGAAAATAAGCCAGATAGTAGTTAAAGATCGTACCATTCTCTTCGAAAATTTTTCTCGAATTGCTTTTCTATACATCACCATTTCAGACATTTATTTTATTTATTTATGTATTTTTGAATAGGAACCCCAACAGGATATCCCATTTACAGGGGTTCACTAAACATAGAAAAACTATAGTTATTCTTAATGTCGTATAGTCAAAAAGAATGAGCAATAATTTTGAAAACTTGTAAAATCAGATTCAAAAATTGACCTTACGAAAAAATCTTATCAACGAAAAATCTAATTATAGTAAGATGACAAATATATTATGAGCTTACTCCTAAACATTCTCAAGGTGATATTGAAAATGTCAATACCATCCAAGTGCCAATTGCAGAAACTCATCATCTCAGAAAAACAGTTATAATATAAAGATGTTCGAGCCTTTGGAATATAGAAGAGAGCCCTTCGATGGTTTTGATACTGTGAACATTGAAAGTCAAAAGACTGATCAAAGAACAGTCATAACTTTCGCAGAATTCGGTAAAGAAATTCCATGAAGAGCACCCTTCGATGTTCCAGACTCAAAAGATTATACCTACGCAAGCTGACATCATAATCATTATTCAAATGAGCTCGATTGAACCTATAATTCATTTTTTTTTTAATTTTTCTGTACCCTTTCAACTCTGTCAACGTATACATGATAATGGGGGACCAAATAGGGGTGGCGTATTCCAAATTACTTCTTACAAGAGATAGATACAAAATTGTCAGCATCTTGAAAGATTTTGAGACAATATGTTCAATATGGAAACTGAAAGAAAGCTTTTCATCTAGAATAATGCCAAGATCACTGACCTGGCCCACTCATTTGATATTGACCCCACCCAAAGTGAACGATGAATTTATAACGTTGACATTCTTAGTGAATCTTATATGTTGAAATTTATCTACATTGAGTTGAAAGTATCTGGAAAAACAAGAATCAAACAAACAATTCAATTCCATCTGAAAAAACTCTTCATATTCTGGGTTCTCCAACTTTCTGTGATTTTAAGATCATCCGTTGTACAATTCATAATAACTATTTAAAAATGATTCAGAAATGTCGTCTGAGAAAATTGTGAAGAAAAGTGGCCCAAGATGAGACCCTTGAGGTTCGCCGGGAGTTACGCTGAAAACACTCGAAGATGCTCCATTAACCACCATGTACTGTGATCTATTCGGCAAATTTGATTCGATCACACCTGATCAAAGGGCCAACAATACCAAAATTCTGCAGAATAGAATCAACGTTCTATGGTGAACCTTGTCAAAGGCCTTGGCCATATCAGTGTACACAGCGTCTACTTGTATCCCTTCATCAAAAATTCGCGATAGAAAATTAATATAAGTTGTTGAGATTGTGAGAATTGATCGTCCTTTGATAAAGCCATGCTAATGCGTTGTGAGTCTTGAGCTACATGAATGAAAAATATGATCAGTAATAATGGATTCTAAAATTTTTCAAAACTGACTTAAGATTGATACCGGTCTATAATTAGAAATAAAAGTCTTCTTTCCGCATTTGAAAATTGGAACTATCTTAGCAATTTTCCATTTATCCGGAAATACGCCTTGCTGCAAAGATTTATTGTATATTATCAGAAGAGGATCTACCAACGCAGATTCACATGATTTTATAAAAATTGGAGGGATTGAATCTGGACCTGAACCTTTCGTGGAGTTCAAGGATGTTATTTTATTTAGAGCAGTTGATGCCTCTACAAGACTTAATGAAATAAGTCGAATAATTTTGATTTTATCTGTTGACAGGTTTTTATGGATCTTCGAAAACACTTGAGAAATATTCACCGAATGCATTAGATATTGAAGTATGATCCTGAAAAGTATTATTTTCGAAATTCATGACAGATGGTATTTTCTGTGCTCCGCTACATAAGACCAGAACGCTTTCGGGTCATTCGCAATGTTTTCTCTATCGATGTTATATGATTTTCATACCGTTCTGAATCGAATTTTAGCATTGCTTTCGAAGTTCCACGAAGTTCTCATAATCAAATCGATTTTTGTATTTCTTGAATTTTTTATGAAACCGAGCTTTGTCTTGAATTAACCGTACAGTAGCTTTAGAGAACCAAGAAGAAAATTTATTTGAAGTGGCGCTTCTTAGGGGTACATATTCATCAATTATATATTTCAAAATCGAATAAAAACTCATTAATATTCTCACTGGAAAGGGTGAAAACCCAACCAGTGTTCATTAGTCCATTCTTGATAGATACATAATCTGCTTTAAAAAACCTGAACATTGAACGCGATTAATTGTACGCTCTCCTAACAATCTCATTCTCAACTTTTATATAAACCTCCAAGGCAGGATGATATGAGTCTTCTGAGAATATTCATTTTACATTCAGCCGCAAGTGCCAAATCCAGAATTTTATTGATTTGATTAGGTATGCCATTGAACTGGGCTAGCGCATTGTATGTACAAAAATCTTTGAAAGCAGTATATGCATCATTTTGAATATTATCGCTTATGAAAGTATTCTTGCTGTAATCTAAAATCCAAGAGAAAGAACTAAGATTGAAGTCACCAATTACAACAAATATATATGAGATTCTATGAGGGAGGTTACGCGATCGAAGTAGTTCGTAGTTTCAGCCATACATCTTCTACTGATGAGGTATTTGTCCAATCTGTCACTGTCTCGGCTTGAATATCATTTGAAACACCCACAAAAACACCTCCACTTTCAGCTTTGATACTATTAGTGTCGCACCTATCTTTCCGAAAAATGTTGTCATTTTTATCAGAGATTATTTCCGAACTATTTATCTTAGAATTTAGCCACGACTCGGTTACACATACAATGTCAAAATTACTCTGTTCAATGTGGATTTGAAGAATTTTGATGTTTTGGTTCGCAGTCCTCCACAATTTTGATGGTATAAACTTAGCGAAGTATTCGTACAAGTCATATCACTAAGCAACCAGCAAACGAAAAACTGGAAAATATGGATCAAAAATATTTAACCTGGAAGGGCGCTCTCAGAAATAATTTGAACGATCTTCGCTTCATTAGCTTTCCTGATAAGAATTTTGCCGCCTTAAGTCCAACAATACTTGAAGCCTTTATTTTTACAACATTGTTTGACCAGGTAAAAGAGTCGCTTGTTATTCGGTGTAAGACTTTCATTGACATATGTTCTGTCATTATTTTTGTCAAAGCCAATTTCCTCTGCGATTAAAGTCCTCTTTCGTTTATAAGCCTTAATGAACTCATTCCTTAAGTTAATTTTGGAAACTCACCACGATTGGGCGAGATTTCCCATCTTTTGATGGATAGTGCACCCTGTAGCAGTTATGTATAGTGCTCTCAACAGAAGGAAAGTTAATTTTTGAGGACACCATTTTCACGATTTCAGCAAAATTCTCGTTCTTCTTTTCAGGAACTCCAATTATATCTAATTCAGAAGATGCAGGGATTTGAAGAGATTAAGAATTTGTGTCCTTCAAAATGTGCATATATTTCCGCTAAGAGGTTGCGTACTTTCGATTGGTCAGTGTTTCGATAGGAGTATTTTTAGGGTTCACTTCTTAATATCTTACGCACTCGAATGAGTTTTTATTCTTTAATTTTCTCCATTTCCGTATAACCACCCTCTCCGTGCAAACTGGCTAGTTAGCATACCTTTGTTATCGAAAGAACGTTAGTATACCTAAATTATGATAATTTGACATGCTTAAGTAATTACCTGTTGATGCACCCAATCTTTAAAATCCAATAACTCCCCATGACGCGTGTTTAAATCACCACTTAGCATCATGGGCTCCCCAACTATTAGTATTGCAACAAAAGAAGTATAATGAGAAATAACGATATACATCAAAAACAAAATTTATTTAATTGATATTACTGAAATGCTTTCAACGAATAGCTTCATCTTCGCTTCTTCCCTGCTTTTGCTGGATTTAGTTACGGAGTTACAGAGTGTTGAAATTTCCGGATGAAATTGGTTTTTTCTTAGAAACTCCTGCACTTTTTGAGATATTTAGCCCAAATTTATAATGCAAGCTTTTTTCACAGCCTCCATCATTACACGTCCTAAATTTTAACTAGAAACTACAAGATGTTTTCTTTTCCGGGGCCATGTCTCCTTTTGCCCTTTCAAACTTTTTTCAGTACGCCACTAATCTGCGTACAATCAATTTTCGTCATCTTCGTTCAATTTATAAACTTTTTCGAGACTTGTAATTTTTCGTATCTCCAACCGTGCCCGAGCAAAAAATTATTAAACGATTGTATGCATTCGCTGAATTGAAAGCATTTCTTATTAAAAGATTGACTAGTAGGCTTTTATTTTTTTCATTTATTTATTGTGACAGTTGCTAAAGTTGAACCAGTGTCTGCTCGAATTGTTTATTAAAAGACTTTTAAAGTTATTGCTGTAAGAAAAAATGGCTAATTTTAATAACGCCGAATTGGCTGATATCCATACATGTACGGTCTGGCTGACGGAAACACAACAGAAGCTAGGCGATTATATCAGGTGCGCTTTCCAAATCAAGTAACACCAAATAGACGAACATTTTCAAATATCCACAGAAAGTAGAGGGAAACTGGTACTTTTACTGCAAATAATTATTTAAAAGGTGCAACTCAAACTATGAGAACTCCAGATATTGAGGAAGCAGTTTTGAAATGTATTGATTTGAATCATCATGTGAGTACAAGAAAAATTGGAAATCAGTTGAATATTCCACATGTTCTAGTTAGGAGGATTCTCCACGACTTTATATTGTACCCGTTTCAAATTCAACGCGTCCAAATTCTACTTCCTCGAGATTTTCCTTCAAGACTGAATTTCTGCCGGTGGCTCTTAGATAAAATTAGAGAAAATGCTCATTTTGATAGTGAAATAATGTTCACAGACGAAGCTAAGTTTTCGAGAACTGCTATCACAAATTTTCACAATTATCGTTATTGAGCTGAGGAAAACCCCCATTTGATTAAAGAATCTCATCATCAAGAACAATTCTCACTAAATGTATGGGTCGGAATAATTGGAAATTATTTCATTGGGCCATTTTTTTTGCCTAACAGACTAAACGGTCCCGCTTATTGGCAATCTGTTGAGGAGGAGTTACCCTTATTGGTCGAGGATGTGCCACTTTTGGTGAGAAACATAATATGGTTCGTGCATGACGGGGCACCAGCACATTTTAGTGGGGAAACTAGGGAATTCTTGAATAATACATTCAACAACCGATGGATAGGTCAGCGTGGACCAGAACCATGGCCTCCTTGGTCCCCAGACTTAAATAGTGCGTGATAATATGCGAAAAAGGACAGAGGCCTGTATTCTTGCAGGTGGAGGACACTTCCAGCAATTTATTCAGTTTTTAATTGTTCTTTTTTTTTAGTTTGATATTGAATAACTATAAGTTGCAAATTTTGGGCACACCTACCGAGTATTATATTATTAATTTTTCACTCGAAAACTGTTGGAGATAAGAAAAAGTCTCGAAAAAGTTTCTAAATTGAGAACGCAGATGACGAAAATTGATTGTACGCTGATCGGTGACGTACTGCAAAAAAGTTTGAAAGGACAAAAGGAGACATGGTCTCGGAAAAGAAAACACCTTGTAAATTTCAGTTAAAATCTAGGACATGTAATGATGGAGGCTGTAAAAAATAGCTGCATTCCAATTTTTTGTGGGTATTTCAACACCCTGTAGATCCGTAACGAAGCTTTTGCGGACCTATGATTATATGAACTTTTTTTTCTTAGAATTGCAAGTAGATTTACCCCCTCAAGTTGTGACATACTATTATGTAACACCCTGTATATGAATATTCATCTGTGGTATTCGAACAAACAAGACTGATGCGTACTACTGAACCAATTAATCCGACTTTTGTAATGGTTTGAGGATGGCACATATGAACACTACAAGTATTCAATTGAAGTGAATTAAGATAAAAAAGCATGTGTAAAAGTTAGTGGAACAACAATATCAATTCAAACTTTCATAACGTTATTTATGGAAATAAGAAAGAACACAATAGAAAAAAGAAACTTGGATATCCTCCATTGAGGAAATAGAAGGAGTACCGAAGGCTAACCAAATTCTGCGCATCCTCCCTCAAGTAGTACCGAACGACATCTCAAATTTAGAAAAATAAATTATGAAATGCTGAGACATCTGTTGGAAGTCCAATTCCAAGATTTCCTCATCGGCGATAAAACAATTCAAAAACAAAATGAACATGCTGATAGAACAAACCATAATATGGTCTCAATCTTCATTATATTGGAAAGGGTCCGATGGGCAGTAGTTGAACAATTCAAAAAGCAGAGTTACACCACTTTGGTGCCCTGCCTGCAATGGCATTGAGGAAAATGATAAATCACATAGTCTTACCGAAAAGTCAACACATGTCAGGTCGATTGAACCAGAATAATGACGATTCCATGGATCCACATGCTCCCTTTTTTCCAAAACTAGAATACTATCGAAAATCTGAACTACTGGGAGGCATCACGGAATTGAGACTGTCAAAAAGGCTCATAAAAGGGCCCCAGTCAAAGAAGCGGGAAATTGAATTATTGTCCATTGACAAGAAGTAAATTGGAATGGTACTTGGCTTACCAACTCATCATGAGACAATCGGAGAATACACAATGTCGTAGTTGTACAATTATGAAATGGCGGAACATATATTTTTTTAGTGTCCTTCTCATAGGGCGGACACATTGAAGACACTAGTCACTGAATCACCCAGTGCCCATGTGATCCAGAAGACCTCCCACAACATCCTTTCAAAATTCACCAAACAGTTTCTATGTGAATGAAAAAATCAAATACTACACGGCAAGCACGATAGGACAAAACGCCCAAGTGCTGCCCATAATGATGATATGCAAGAATAAGAGGAAGAAAAAGATACATCGACAAGACAAAAGGCAAGACATAGTTTGTCTCCAGATCTTCATAAATCTTCATTCATGACATGTTGACAAGTTTTATGTTTCTAGATCAGCAGTAAGGTCCCTAGAGGTTTTGATCTCTCGTTTACATTGATTTAGAAATTTGATTTTCTTACCGCTTCGACAGATAACAATCTGAGCCATTGATTTCAATTTCACGTGATGCTCAAAAAACCTGTTTTAACAGAAAACGGACAAACAAGTTTTCCTTTTAGAGTTTCTTTTTCAGCTTGAATTATGAAACCCAAATTATCCTAAATTGAATCCCAATGAAAGAATAACTTTCTTGACCACCGCATGAGGATCAGTGGAATTAACAATGATTTCTACTTTTCACACATGCGGCTGTCGGTTCGAATCCGTCGGAGGCACGAGTGTAGTAAATATCTTTACGTTTAGACGCTTTATCACTGATATAGTTGTTCGATATATGTCGAATATGACAAGTCCAGACCTACCATAAATGGTCAAGGAACGACGGACACGGGCTGAATTGCCCGTGTTCCCCCTTCATTGAAAAAACTTTTCTTGTTTGGCCAGGATATATGGTATAAATTTTTTTGTCACCATCATAAACACATCAATGGAAGTCAAAACTGACGACATATTGTATTAATAACTCAAAAAACGAAAAAACTAAAAAATTCTGGAAACATAATGAACATCTGTCGGTTCAGCTAGAAATATTAATAGAATTATTATATTTATTTTCTCTTGGACCTCATAAACTCTGAAACGTTTGAGAAAGCATAATATAAAATATTGGATAATGAAAACGATATAATGTCGTCTTCTGATGATTGCAACACTCTAGGAAAACACTGTAATAAAAAAAATTTGAAGAGTCAGTGGGAAACTTTAAACAATGAACTAGCAGTGTTTTTCATACAATATATTGTAGCGTCAGGAGTTAAAATCATTTCCAAAATAATTTATGACCTAAACTGTGGGCCATCTGAAATTAGATAAGGACAACCTGCCATTTAAATGTTTGACAACGCTATAGGGATTCAGATACGCTCAATCTGTGCACCCTACAGTAGTTATATCTTCTAATTTTTATTTAAGGTCACAAGTTTCCATCTTCCCTAATGAAAGAGAAGCACTATCCAACATTTTATTTTTCAATCAAAATTGAATGTAGATCATTTGATCCGCTCTTAGAGGAACTAGCAAATCGTCGAAACCAAAATTCCAATGAAGTGACATATAAGTAAGAGAGAGACAGTTTGGTTACCTGCTTACCATATTCTTATTACCGAAAAAATAAGAACGCTACTGGTCGTTCAGGGCCAAGTATTCTCTTTAGAGGCTTACCAGAAAAACATACCTGGAAAGAATCTGCGGACAGATATATGCCAAAACTGTTTGAAAAAATTAAAACCGATCCAACATGTACCACCCGCTTGCTCAATAGTGCCCCCAAGGAATATCTGGAGCGTTGGAAGATTATTTTAACGAGAAATTGCAATTACCGATTTTTCAATTACCCTAAAATAGAGTAAGCAACATATTTTCCATCCAAGAGATTTTAAGGAGAATGAAAGTCCGGTTGAGATGCAGCGTTTATCATGGACACCTTTCTAAGGTATAATTGACATGATATTGTGTGAGATAGAAAGAAAAAACAGCTATTATCCTCGATGTCATACTGAACAATGACATCTGTAAAGTATATAGAGAAAATATAACCAAGTACCATTCAAGATGAGGAAATATACACTACACTGCCACTAATAATCTCAGTAAACGGATTTGTTACGCTTATCTCTTAAATAATATGCAAGGATCTACAACACAGAAGGAGATCATTTCGGGCACGACCAATAATAAGTTAATGAGTTAATAAAAGACAGGATCTTGTGCACAAGAAATAAGTTTCCTGGTTGCCATAATTAATATGGTACAATAAAGGTGTTACTAAAACAGTTGGTGAACGTTAGTTTTGCGAATAAGTATTTCTTAATCATTCAACTTAACCTAACCTAACCAAACTCTCCGCTAAGAGAGTTTGTATAGGTAACATGTCAAATCATCCTAAATTTTGCTTTGTGTATATTATTCAAGGAAATCGTAGGTTTTACCTGAAAATTCACTACATAGTTTTTCATAGTTTCGTAGGTATACAGTGTGTATATATATATATATATATATATATATATATATATATATATATATATATATATATATATATATATATATATATACATAATAGTATGTCACAACTTGAGGGGTAAATCTACGTGCAATTTATTTATACATAGATCCACAAAAGCTTCGTTACGGAGTTACAGGGTGTTGAAATTTCCGAAGAAAATGTTTTTTTTCAAAACTCCTGCAGTTTTTGAAATATTCAGCCCAAATTTGAAATGCAAGCTATTTTCTACAGCCTCCATCATTACACGTCTTAGATTTCAACTGAAATTCACAAGGTGTTTTCTTTTCCGTGGCCATGTCTCCTTTTGCCCTGTCAAACTTTTGTGCACTACAGCCCAAATTTGGAATGCAAGCTATTTTTTACAGCCTTCATGTTTTCGAGTGAAAAATTATGCAATTTTAATGATTTAAATTGTATGTTATTCGCTAAATAAAAAAAGAATAATAGAAATACTCGATAGGTATGACCAAAATTTGCTTTTGTTTTGATAGCTCGTCTTCTGAGACTCAACTTATACTTATTCAATATCAAACTTGAAAAAAGAACAATTGAAAACTAAATAAATTGCTGGAAGTGTCCTCCACCTGCAAGAGTACGGGCCTCTGTCCTTCTTCGCATATTATCACGCACTCTTTGAAATATTCCTGGGGTATTTCTCATCATGTCACAAGAGGTTATTATTCGATTTCTCAATTCATCTACAGTGTTCACTGGAGAAGTATTAACTAAACTTTTGAGATATCCCCATAAGAAAAAGTCTAAAATATTTAGGTCTGGGGACCCAGGACGCCATGGTTCTGGCTCACCCCGACCTATGCATCGGTTGTTGAATGTATTATTCAAGAATTCCCTAGCTTACCCAGTAAAATGTGCTGGTGCTCCGTCATGCATGAACCACATTATGTTTCTCACCAAAAGTGCCACATCCTCGACCAATAAAGGTAACTCCTCCTCAAGAAATTGCCGATAAGCCGGACCTTTTAGCCTGTTAGGCAAAAAAAAATGGCCCAATCAAATAATTTCCAATTATTCCGACCCAGACATTTAGTGAGAATTGTTCTCGATGATGAGATTCTTCAATCAAATGGGGGTTTTCCTCAGCCCAATAATGATTATTGTGAAAATTTGTCATAGCAGTTCTTGAAAAGTAAGCTTCGTCTGTGAACATTATTTCACTATCAAATTGAACATTTGGCCTAATTTTATCGAAGAACCTCCTTTTAAATGAGTACTTGCAGTAAAAGTACCAGTTTCCCTCAACCTTCTGTGGATATTTGAAAATGTTCGCCATTCTAGTGTTACACGATTTGGAAAACGCGCCTGATATAATCGCCTAGCTTCTGTTGTGTTTCCGTCAGCCACACCGTACATGTAATGGATATCAGCCAATTCAGCGTTAGTAAAATTATCGATTTTTTCTCACAGCAATCACTTCAAGAGTCTTGAAACTAATCGTTAATTCAATAAACAATTCGAGCAGACCTTGGTTCAACTTTAGCCACTGTCAAAATAAATAAACAAATGAAAAAAATCAAAGCCTACTAGTCATTTTTTTATTAGAAATGCTTTCAATTCAGTGAATGCATACAATCGTTTAATAATTTTTTTTTCTCGAGAACAGTTGGAGATACAAAAAAATTACAAGTGTCGAAGAAGTATATAAATTGAACGGAGATGACGAAAATTGATTGTACGCTGATCAGTGGCGTACTGCAATAAAATTTGAAAGGGCAAAAGAAGGCATGGCTTCAGAAAAGAAAACACCTTGTAGATTCTAGTTAAAATTCAGGACGTGTAATGATAGAGGCTGTAAAAAATAGCTTGCATTCCCAATTTGGGCTGAATATCTCAAAAACTGCAGGAGCTTCGAAGAAAAACCAATTTTTTCCAGAAATTTCAACACCCTGTAGCTCCGTAACGAAGCTTTTGCGGACCTATGTTTATGTGAACTCTTTTTCTTAAAATTGCACAAGCTGTGACATACTATTATGCAACACCCTGTATATATTAACTTCTCATCCACACCGTTATCACGATGTGAGACTTAGACATATAACAATTCATCGTATTTCACAACCACTACTTTCATTTTTACTTTCCATGTAGTTCTCATCTGTATCAACACTTTCACTCTGATGATGTTTCTGCATATCAAATATAAAATTTCATTACTTTGAGCATCTTCTTCTTTATTTCCTTTTTTTACTGTCAACTCTTGAGAGGAGGCGATGCCTATCATGCCACAACTGGGGCTGCCCAAGATAGTTTAATGTGTGTGTGTTCATTGGCTTCGTGAAGAGGGCGAAATTGTAAGCTATCGGAAAGATGTTAAATAGAAGCGAGTTCCATAGCACACTAGCCCTGCAAACAAAAGAAATTTTTGTAAAGAGAGATACTTGACGTTACTAGTTGGACCATACGCTGATGAGAGTTTTTCGTGAGCCTGGTTTTTTTTGGAACTGGATTCTTTCCGGAACCAAACTTTTCAGTTCTACAGAGCATTTACTATGGAAGTATCTGTAAGAATGAGAAAGATCAGCAACCTGCCTCCTTTGAGCGAGAAGCTGAGGATCACGCGCGTTTAGGGGTGGTCAAAGAGGCTCTCTTGTCGACAACATGCAATAAATGTAATGAATGATTGGGTACGCAGCACCACACATGGAAACATTATTCTAGACTAGGTTGCACCTGTGCCTTGTATACGCATAAAAGCGTGCAGTACTACTTATCCCTGAAAAGAAAACTAAACTTAGCAGAAGCAGAATTGAAAATGGCCTTGTCAGCAAACTCTTGTGGTCGGTGTTCGTTTCTGAGGACGTAGAGTTTCAACAAAAACTTTCCATCAAACTTTGTTCATTGCTTGAAATTTGATCTTAGACAATGATTTTTTTCTTCTCCTCTTTGTTTAAGGAATGTTCTTTTCCATGTGTTTCTTGGTCTTTCTCATTCATGTTCTTTTGCCCTGCAGATTCCAATCAACAGCTTCTTTGAGAATACTATCAGTTCTTCGCAGTGTACGTCCTATCCTGCTGTATTTTGTTTCAAATTGTATTTTCTTACTTATGCACTCTTGTTTACAAATCTTCCAAAGTTGTTCATTAGAGATTTTATCAGGTCAATATACATTTGAGATGTTGCGTAGGCATTTATTCATAAATATTTGGAGCTTTTGAGTGTGAGCTGCATTGACTTTTTACACACACTTTTTACTGACATTAATAAAAAGAACAGACTTAACATTAACTTAATAACCTAAGTTGAGTTTTTCTCCTCAACTGTTTCGATCGCTAAATTGGTGTTAGTTCGACGGACGTTTTTTTAGCTTTCTTGATTCGGTTTTCTGTGACTATTTCAGCTCCACTTGTTTCAGTGACTATGGTTCAAAGGTATCGGAACTGCTCAACTCTCTCAATAATTTTATCATTCAGTATAAGATTATCATTGTTCTTATTGTTTATTCTCATTTCTTTCGTTTTACTTTCATTTATTTTTAGTCCTACGTAATTTCCCTCTTTTTGTAGGTCTTCTTCTTGTTTATTGTCAACAACCTGGTTTTCACAGCTCATGTACACACAAAATTGAATAGGAAAATAAACAATATTATTATTATCCTGGACTTATGCACTATCTCAGCTATTAGCTGGATATAATTTACCTTTCCCAGATTCAGCAAACAAAGGGAATAGGCTCGATTACAATATACTTGACATAAATTTCCTAACTATACTACATATATTAAGAATTACAGCTTTTTGCATTTTTATATAGGTATTCTTATGCAATTCTAATTTCTTAAGGCTATCATGCAAAGTTTAGGGTATTAACCCAGTCGACGATACGATGACAGGAATCTATTTTATCGAGGTGCCACATCTGTTTGATCTCAATAGCAAGGACTGTGTATTTGGACTTTTTCTCCTGGAACTTGTTCAGCACGTTGTTATTATTCGGTATAGCGACATCCACCAGCATTGCTGTTCTGGCTCTCTTTTCATACACCACTATGTCCTATCGTAGTATAATCTGATGGAGTCATTTCCCAATACGGGCGCCGGTTGATACTTGTAATATGGCTGGAAGGTATTCAGAAGTCCGTACTTGTGTGCAGGTTTCTGATGGATAATGTTGCACACACACGGACGTAATATGTTGTATAGTCTCCGATCTTATATGGCATTTTCTGCACTTATCTGTTTGTAATGTTCCGTCCTCCATAATACATTTTTTGTAGTTAGTTGTAGCGATCACTTGGTCTTGGATGGCCATAAAGAATCCTTCTGTTTCCGCGAATAATTCTCCTTCATCAACCATTTGTTGGAGGCTTCTTTGTCGATGTGTGGTTGATTAATCTCATGGTGATGCCGCCCATGCAATTCCTTTCTTGACCATTGCTCTTGTTTTTCAGTTTCTGATAGGAACGGTAGATTCATCAGGTCATCTCTGATAGCAAGATTTAGAGGTGTATATCCCTCATCAGCCAAGGATACTACTCTATGGAGGTCAGAAGTGAGAGCTTTTGCATAGAAGAATTCTCTGAGATTTTTGATCTGTTCGGTGTGTAAATTGACAACATCCATTAATCCGCGTCCTCCTTCTTTCCGCTTCACAGTTGTTCGTATCACAGACGATTTTGGATGATGATTGTTGTACTTTGTCAGCATCGTTCGGGTCTGCGTTTGAATATCATCCAGTTCTGTCTTAGTCCATCTGATTATTCCAAACAAGTAAAGCAACAATGGAATGGCATGGGTGTTAATTGCCTTGACTAGATTCCCCGAGTTCAACATTCATTTCAGCACAGTCTTCAGACGCTGACTGTAATCTGAACGAATCTTCTCCTTTGATTGTTTTGGTCTAGCAATCTGGCTTGTTGGTATCCTAGATATTTTTATGTTTCGCCATCCCTCATACACTGTATAATATCACCGTTTGGAAGTTGTGTTTCACCATCTATGACTTTCCCTCTTTGAATGTTCAGGGTCTTACATTTTTCAAACCCGAATTTCATATGAACATCTGCCGAGAACTTACTGACGGTCTTCAGCAAATCACCCAATTGCTTCTTGTTCGGAGCATATAATTTGATGTAATCCATATACAGCAGGTGGGAGATTGTATGACAGTTCCTATCAGTTTTTATCCTAAATCCGTATCCTGTTCTATTGAGCATTGAGGACAACGGGTTCATAGTTAAACAGAATCATAGTGGACTCAAAGAGTCTCCTTGAAAAATTCCACGACGTATGGGTATCTCGTCGGTTTTAATTGACTTATTGTTCATGTCGACCTGCAGAGACGTGCGCCAGTGTGTCATTGTTGTCTTCAAGAACTCTACCAGGACTGGATAAATTTTGTATATCTGCAATACTTCGACAAGCCAAGAATGGGCGGTACTATCGAATGCCTTTAGATAATCGAGAAAAGCTGAATGAACATTCCGATGCCCTACGGGTGCCTGTTTCATTATCACAGAATCGATGATTAGTTGTTTCCTGCACCCGTGGTACTTCTTGTACCAGAAGGTGTGGATATTATCTATATTATTATTATTATATTTCAAGTCTGCGAGATTGTGAGCAAGGAGACCCAAATCATATGCTAAATGGATATCTTGCTACCTGTCTGTAATTTTCCAGCGGGTTCCTCTTTTTCGTTCTTGGTTGTTGATCTCAATACTCTATCTAGAACATTGAAAAGTGTATTGGAGAAAGTAGTCATCTTTGTTTAGGTTCTGTGACTTTGCGATGATATATAACTTAACAATTGTAATTAGCATAACCGATTTCAAAGATGTTGATGAGCTTCTCGGTAACTCCGTATTTCTTAAAGGTTGACCATTTTATTTTCTATCAAAGAATGCAAAATATTTCTCAAAGTCTATGAATGTAATGAACTGCTGTTTATAATTCGTTGGTTTGTTCCGAAATAATTATGAGAATGTTTATGAGAACAAGGATGTCCTTTCTGGAAGCTAGCTTGTTCCTTTCTTAGCTTTTAATCGACTGTTTCATTTATTCGGTTCAAGACTATTTTTGTCAATAACTTATCGAAACACCCCCAACCCCGGTCTATGAAAGACGATGCAAAATGCATCACTTTTATATAAATTACAATACCTGAATTATCTTAATTTCTTTCTCATATTAATTACATATGAGACCGAATGAAATCGGTCAAATGAAAAGCCATGTGGTCGTCTAGTACCTGAACTTGCTTTGAAGTTCTTTTTACCAAATAGCACCCTTTTCATTGTTGGGTTGTGTATTTGTGGTAACCTACTCAAGTTCTTTTATGTAAGGTTTGATGTGATACTACCCAATTCTTCGTCGCTTATACCATAGATTAGGAAATAAGAAAATCAAAACAGAGTCGGTAACAATGTCTATTTGATCTTTGCAGCATTAGTATCAAATTCTTATCCCTTCATTCTTTGGCGTCTTAGAATGAATAGAATGAAATATCAGATCAGTTAACAAGAGGCCCAATTGGCCCTCATCCATATTTTGAGTGGACGTTGGTACATTCGATTATTATATACAGACATAATTGGTCCTCACCCATATACGAGTCGAAGTTGGAATATTTAATTATTATAAACAGGCTCAATCGGCCATCATCCATATTCTGAATGGAATTCGGATATGAGGTTATTATAGACAGGCCTAACGGGCCCTCACCCGTCTTATGAGTAGTAACTGATTCTATCTAAGGGTTTTGGTAATATGATATCATGTTTTCTGAATAGGTCGTTGTCCTGATATTCTAAACTCTGGATGATTTTTTTTTTAAATTGTAAGGAACACGTCCACAGCTGACAACTTGCAAGCGTTAATTCGCTAGCGTATTTTGAATCGAATTCAGTTATTCGTATAGTATTACAACATTTTATATGGAACTAGAGGTACATTTTATATGGAACTAGAGGTACATTTTATATGGAACTAGAGGTAAGCCCGTAAAGCCATACGTGATTCTTTTTGCTGTACTCAGCGCCAACGGACAGTATTAAATTTTTGTTTTGTTTTGTTTGCGCAATATTAATTATATTGTGTCATTGACTGCGTATCATATTCTATTCCCATATCGCGGATTTGCCAACCAGGGAATCATGCCCTCTGATCATACACCTGTATGTTCTACAAACGTCATATACATTTCACCAACCCAGACATTCTTCAAAATTTTCATACCGACTGAACATACAAGCCTCAATGTCTGTGGGTTCATACACGCGTATCGTCCCTAAAGTCATTCATTTATACTACTGAGAGATATAATTCGTAGGCGATTAATACACCTGATTGCAGGGAAAGTTCCCTTATTGAGCTTAAGAGTATCGGACATCAAATCAATACTTGAATGTAAGATCTTCCCCATAGTTGGATACAATGAAAATATAAATATCTTCGTTACGGTTTGAGTACGTTCCGCGAAGTTGTAAAATGAGATAAATATAAATACGGAATGAATGGATTATGATATTTCAAATAGATAATTGGCCCAGTTATAGAAGCAAAGGTAAGAATCGAATATTAAATGTTCTCATATTCGAATGTATCGTTCATCAGATTATAAACAAAAGATTTGGATTGCCAAAATGGTTCAGTAACATTTCACTGAGATCAATTTCATTTCAGTTCAAATAGTTACCAAGTTATTGGAATCAGTATACAATCGTATCATTGCGTTTCAATAAAGTTGCCAGTTAGATAAACAAATGTTGAAATCAATATTAAAGAATTTGAGTATACTTCAAATAACGTATCAAGTTGAAACAACTGTGGAAATCGATATAAAACAATTTCAGTACATTTTAAATATTTTTACCAAGTTAAGAAACAAATGTTTTGAATTAGTCTACGAAATAACTCTTGAAAATAAATATTAGAAAATATCAGGGTAGCTCAAATAGATCATTTGCCAAGAAAAAATAATTTGGAAATTGGGAAGTGATTATTTTAACTCGTCCTCAGTGCGTTTAGAAATGCAGCATATACTTCAGGAAATTCATGAAGATTAAATATTGGTCAGAAATATTGAAGGAAATCCAGAAAGTAATCACCTGTGGGACACAGCGGGAACGTTGCTTCTTCTCCCCCTGTCGGGCTTCTCGGATAGGAACAATCTGCGTCTTCATTTCTTCTGGACTCATGTTACGCACGATTAATTAGGTGAATCGGAATTTAAATCACCTGAGTGAGTTAATACACTAAACTTCGAAAACTGAAGAACTGAAATAATAAGAGTACCTGCACATCTGAAGAAAAATAACTCAATAAAAATAATGCCCTCCCTAACGTCGCGATCGTGATCCTTATATATGCGTGGCCCAGAAGCCCCTACACCCTCACTTGCATCTGCCCTTGATACTCAAGTACCTGTTGCATAGACTTCTAGAAATTCGTTCCTTTGTCGCAACGTGGGAATTGCTGTTTTAGAAGATACCAGATGTTGTCTGGAATAGTAGATACCAAAGGGTGCTTCAATAGCCTTCGGTTTTGAAGGGAATATCGTTTTTGCTGAATTTCTTATCTGAGTTAAGATATTCATTCATCATTCTGGCAAATGACCGTCTTTTCACTGTAATTTTGAATTCAGATGAACCATATAAAATGTTATGCAGGTAGATCTACAAAATACAGTTATCACAATTGATAATAAAATTCAATCACATAAAAATCAAGAAATATATGGATAGTTTTAGCAAATTAACAAAAATAGACTCTGGTTCTAGGTCGTCTCACTATCTACTTCTCGCCAATTCTTGCAATCAGACAAGTCCCCTTTTTTTGATAATTATGAGGGATTAAATATTTCGAACATGGTGGTTTCATTGTATTTGAAAATTTCTGCTAGTGGATTATCTACACCTGGCGATTTACTATCTCGAGTTCTTCAAGGGCTTTTGTGATTTCCAAACTATTAGGGACCTTTGTGGCATCGGTATCTTCAGTTGTTCTTATGTTTTGTATGTTGATTGTTTCTTCTTTTTCTTCTCCTTCCAATATGGTTCTCTCGTTCAAGATCTCTTCAAAATATTCTTTCCGTCTTTTCTTTTGGTCTTGTTCATTGAAAAAGACTGTGCCATTTTTGCTCTTTATTGTTCTGTAAGCTGTGTTTCTCTTATTCTTTAAGGTTTTAGTTATTTTATATCTTTGGAATTTCTTTCTCTTATTGCCTTTCCGCTTTTGTCGGCTGAGTCTTCCTCCCATTTTCTTCAGTCACCTCTTAGACTTCTTTTCCCTTCTCTATGTTTTCTGCAGTAGTAATTTTTTTTATTAGCTTTCAATTTAGCAAATGCATACAATAATAAGAAAATATTGTTTATTGTTTATTGCTTAATAAATTCACAGTGGGCGTTCATTACTATTTTCACAAACATAAATTAGAATACTACATTCGATACAGTGTTTAAATGTATTATGGATATACATGCATCCCTCCATCAATAAACAATATCAGGGTTAGAATTTCCTCGAAGCAGTTCTCTCTCAATAGATAAGAGAAAATCCCTTGTATGAGGAATTGAAACTTTATTTTATTATTTATGTGTTGGTTTAATTAAGCTCTTTTTTAGAATTGATGGAAATGTCCCAGTCTTCACTAGCGAAGTAAGTGGGGCGACAATATGACGTGCTATATTCTTCAAATTAGTAGTTGTGATACCATGTGGTCCTGGTGCTTTATTTGGTTTCAAGACTTTGATAATCTTACAGATTTCTTGTTTGCTAGTTGGATTCAGCATTATACTGAGTGGATTCTTCGGGTTTTTTACTCATTCTGTTTTGTTTTTCATTTTAATAATATTTGCTAGATCAGATCCCACTCTAGAAAAAAACGAGTTGAAAGCATTGGCTATTTCACGTTTGTCCTCTGTCTCACCGATTCCTGGAATGTTGATCAATTTTATTTGGCCCTTTTTTATTATCTTTGTTAGATATAATCTTTCACAATTTTTTGGGATCATTCTGATTTCGGGCAATTAGATTCTTATAATAATTATCCTTTGCTTTCTCGATGATTTTCTCTGAATGATTTTTGTACACTTTATATTTTTCGAGTAGCTCAGTGTTGTTATATTGTTTTTTCAACCGTCTGTACAGTGAATTTTTTACCTTTACAGCATTTATTTCATTCGTTATCCAATCACTTCGTTTCAGATCATTTCTTCCCTGCTCCAATGACTTTGTGCTATCACTGATACAGGTTGACAATACTCCTATAAACTCCCCCGTCGCCGCCTCAACATCTGCAGCTCCACAAACACTTTCCCAAGACAGAGAAGACAGTACACTGTTCAATGCTTTATAATCCACATACCTGTGATTTGTTAGCTCATCTACTTTTCTTTCATCAGGGCGGGGCCATGAATTCCAACTGCAAGGGTCACTGGGTAATGGTCTGTTTTAGCGATATGTAAAACCGCTGATTGTAGGTTCTCCTGGTGATTTTTCGTTTTGAAAAATATGTGATCTATACATGTTTCACTTTCGGGTCTTGTCACCGTATTTATTGCTGAAGTAAAACCTTCCTCGCTCATAATATTTTTATATTCTTCATCGTATAGAGAGTCCGAGAGAAGATCCATATTTGTGTTCCTCATGAGTATGTTCAAATCATGTCGCTGCTTATTTTTATGGAAGAAATCGATCAAGATTCTGTTAAATTCATCTTTAGTAACAGTGTGGGGACGATAGGCCTACACAATCTTTATTGATTTATTAGTTAGAGATGTTTCCACCATCAGTAATCTGAGTTCTTTCAGACAATTAACTACTTTGTAATTATAAGCAAAGATGGACTTTATGTAAATCACAACTCCGTCATTTTGATTAACTAGGCCATCGTTATATATTATATCCTATTGTGGTAGGCGATACAAACCTGGATCTGGTATTTTCCAAGTTTCTGTGAGCACGATGATATCATATGGGACCTCTACCTGACTCAAAAAAATCCTGAGATGATCGAAATTCTTCTCTCCTAATATTTAAATGGAGAATTCTCAAGTTTTGATCTTCAGGCGACGAGAGGAAAGTTTTAATTCCATTCATGTCAGACAGGCATTCGTTTGTGAAAATTAACTTCTTCGTATATTATTATAATTCCAAAATATCTTTAGCATTCTTAACTTTCTTCTCAATTTCCTTCATCTCGTTAATATTGGCTTCTGTTATCAAGGGTGTCTTTTTCCTTGTGCTTGAATCCTATAATCATCTGCTGTATTTTGTAGCATTTCTTCAATCCTGCACCGACTTTCTTCTACACTTTCTTCATGAAATTCCAGGATACTGAGCATGTTACATAGCTTGAGTTGCATTCCTATGATCTTTCTTTGATTTTAAGCTGTGTGACATCGTATTTTCTCTAAGTTCGTTCTTCCTGGGTTCTAATAGCTGCTACTTAAGGCCTCATATCTGATGCAACTAAGAGGTAGTGGTGTTCAGATCCAGAGTCCTATGATCTATTTGTTTTTAAAGTTTCCATGGGGCTATCCAAGTTAATTTATGACATATCTCATGTTGGAATAGGGTATCCACAAAACTGATTCCGTTGTCATTCATTGTTCCCATTCCGTATTTTCCCATGATTCTTAATTAGTGTTAACATTTTCCACCTTTGAGTTCTTGTCCCAGTATTTTGATATTCTGTTTCCTGTATTTCATCATGGTCACGTCTAGTGGTTTGTAACACTGATCCTTCTTTTCTTCGACTTCTGTTGAAGCATATGCTTACAATGAGTGATATATTTCTAGCTCTGCATCTTAATCAAGCTGAAAGTATTCTCTCAGATATTGGCTCCCATTGAATTAGAGCCCTTTCAGTTCTATCTGATAAGATGATTGCCATTCCATCCGTTGAGCCGTTCCAAGTTGTTCGATTGAGCCCATTCAGGCTAATTAGGATACGCATATTTCTGTTCCAATATGTCCAAACTCATCATCATCATCATTCTCCAGCCTTTTGTGTCCACTGCTGGACGTAGGCCTCCATTAAGCGCATCTAATGTGTCCTATCTTGGGCTTCTCTCATCCAATGACCGGCGACTCTCTTAATGTCATCGCTCCAGCGAGTTGGGGATCTTCCTCTACTTCTTGGTAGTCAATTCAATATTTTTATAGACAATCTTTCGTCTTTGTGCCATACAACATGTCCCGCGCATTTCCATTTTAGCGTTGTAATTCGTTCTATGACGTCGTCAACTTTTGTTCTTCGTCTTATCTCTATGTTTCTCACCCTATCTTGGAGTTTTATTCCCAGCATGGCCCTCTCCATTTTCCGTTGGGTTACCTCCAATTTGTGAACAGTATTTCTGGTCAATGTGAAAGTTTCCGCTCCATATATCAGTACCGGTAGAACACATTCGTTAAATAGTTTCCTTTTCAGGCTAGTTGGTATGTCACTGCTGAATAGGTGTCGAAGTTTTCCATATGCGTGCCCCAAGTACTTGTACTCGCAAACCTCTTCAATGACGTCGCTGTCTAGAGTGATGGTTCCTCCAAGTACTAGGTTCGTTATGATTTTCGTTTTTTGTTTATTCATGCAAACCCTAGATTGTTTTTTGTCTCGTCTATGTCAATTCCCTTGTTTTCCCAGTTGAATTTTTTAAAACCGTATTCGAGCACTGCAGTGAAAAATTTAGGAGACAAGGTGTCTTCCTGTCGAACACCTCTTTCTATTCGGACCTTATTGCTATATTTTCTTATACTTGCAGTTTAGTTGTTGTAGATGTTATATAGTAAACGAGTGTATCTGTAATCTATGCGACATTGTTGGGTGGCTTCTAGGATGGCTACTATCTCGATCGTGTCAAAAGCTTTTTGGAAATCAATGAAAATGAGCACCAAAGGTCTGTTGTACTCAAGTGTCTTCTCGATCAATAGTTTCAATGTTAGGAGATGATCGTTTGTTCCAAAACCTGATCGAAAGCCTGCCTGCTCGAATGGCTGGTAAAAGTCGAGTTTTCTCTCTAATCTTTTGCTAATGACCTTAGTGAACAATTTATATAAATGCAACAGCAAGTTAATGGCCTGTAGTTGCCAATGTCCGTAGCATCACCTTTTTCATAAATCAGCAACATCGTTACATTATTCCACCTTTCTGGCATAGAAGCATTTTCTCAGCACAAGTTAAAAACACCCTTGATTTTTCGTAGTAGAGTTTCGCATTCTAATTGCCTCAATAGGTGTTTGGTCATCCCCTGGAGCTTTGTTGTTCTTCATTTGCTGCATTGCTGATTTAATTTCGTCTATTGTGATTTCTGATAGTTCTTCTGACCCTTGGTTCATGACTCCGCTAGCTTTTTGTGTTTGTTTCGGTGTTTTTTCCAACTCTATGCTACTCTTGTACATGTTTTCATAAAATTCCTATTTAGAGTATTTCATCTCTACTTGTAGTGGTCTGATTATTCTTATTCTTAAGTTTTAGTATCTCGTTCTTACCATTACTAAGTTTTCTTTCTAGGATCTTCAAGCTTTTTTTATTCTCTATAGTGTCTTTTATTTGTTCGTTGTTGTAATTTCTTATGTCTCTTCTGATGTTTCTTGAGATTTCTTTGCTCCGTTGGTTTATCAGTTGGATATTAATGTTGTCGTGTTTTTGTAGGTTTCTTCGATCTTCAATCATTTGTCTTGTTTGTTGGCTTATTTTACTTTCTCGTATGTCCCTTGGGCAGCATCTTTTAACTGTTTCGTTGACGGATTCTGTTATTTGCCTGTTCAATTCCTCGATGTTTCCATGGCTTGTGTATTTTGATAAGGCTCTGTTATTGGTTTCTTGGTATTTCTCAGCACTTTCTGGATTGCTCCATTTTCGTATGTTCTTTGACTGAATCAATCTGTATCTTTCTTTACCTTATTGATTTGGACTGTGGCTCCCACCATTCTGTGGTCACTTCTCACATTGACCTGGTTCAGCACTGATACGTCCTGTAGTATGGATTTCTTATCAGTGATTATAAAGTCTATCTCATTTCTTGTCTTTCCATCTGGGCTTATCCATGTCCACCTTCGATTAGATTTCTTATATTTTCTTCATCAAGAATAAGCCGTTTGTCAACAGGAAGTTCAGAAAGATCTCTTCGCTTTGGTTTCTTTGACCACTTCCGAAATCCCCCATTGATACCCCTGCCTCGTCTGATTTTGTGCCTACATTCGCGTTGAAGTCTCCGCAGATGATAGTGAAGTGAGAATTTGTATCCTTCAGTGCTATTTAAAGATCATCATAGAAGTGATCAATATCGTCGTCGGAGCTTTGTGATGTGGGTTCATAGGCTTGGATGATTTTAAGGCTGTATCTTGTGTTAATTTTCAGGATTAGGTACGCAACTCGTTGAGAAATACTCTTTACCATCGAAATATTATCAACATGAGTTTTATGTATGAAGAACCAAGGGCGACATATTTATTGCCTACATAGTAGAGTCCGTGTCCTAATTTCAGTGTTCTCTACCAATCTCCTTTCATCCTCACCTCTCTGAGGCCTACAATGTCCCACTTAATTTTGGATAATTCCTCTTCCAGTTCAAGTATCTTGCTTTCTGATGATAGGGTTCGGACGTTGTATGTTGCAACCCTCAGATTTAGAATTTTCCTAACTACTGTCCAAACTGCTTGCCCCAATATCATATAGGTCTTCTCTAAGTGTAGAAATGGTATCTCCAAGTATTAAGCTGATAATTTATCCGTTACTTCTCTTATACTGAAAATATGATTCGGTGTACTATACACTTTTTGGTAACCACTTAGGTAACCCGTAAAAAGATAGCACATTTTTTCAACATTTCGTTTATAAAATCCTCTCATAAACCTTCGCATCTTCGTGTAACAAAGCTAGGTTAGATCGCGTTCCTTGAATTTTTGATAATTATACCCATTTCCTATTTGTTTTGCAGCTTTCCTTGTTCCCTAACTGTACTGAAAGGCTCGGCAAAACCAAAAATTCCGTCATTTCTCATTGCTTTGAGCACTTCGAAACGTTTTGAAATGCCATAGAGCATTTTATTTTTGAGCAAAAAGTACGAATTTACTCACATCTACAAAATCTAAATGTACTTTACTAAGGATTGCATAATATTCATTCATTCTTTTAGGTAAATCTATTCAATAAATCTGTATATGAAAATTGCTTTTTGACACTCTGCTTCTTTTGATGCATCATTCTTGCTCTATTGATGAATTATTTTTTCGAATTCATATTTGTACTGAACGATAAACGTTTGCAATATAGATGTTTTGCAAATCATTCCACATCATAAGGTCGAACGCATTGATACTCTTGTTGTTAATTCTTTGATAATTAATCCCGCGGTTGGAATTGTTTTGGTAACATCATTGCGGATAACTTATCAATTTATATTTTTGTTTGTTGAAATTTCATTGCAAAACCGAAAACGATTTCATCTGGTATTTTACATAACATAGGGGTTGCGTAAAGATTTATTATTTCCTAATTAATTTGTTGTTGACGTAAGTGGAAAAATAAGTTTCAATATTCCACTTGAAATAAAAATCGATGTGTAATTCAATATGTATGTGAAATTTTTCGATGTATTTGGAAAACATTTTTGAGATAAAAAAGTCGTGTACTTCAGAAAATTTCAGAATCTCTTAGATAATTGATTAGTGTTGAGCAGAAAATTATCACTTTTCTTAATGGTTCAACACTAAAGATAAAATTGATAAATTTGAAATTTAAATATGTACTTAAATAACCCATGGCCCAGTCTGTAGAAAGCTGGCAGTATATATTGCTTCAAATAAATTGAATTCAAATATTGTAAATGGCAACACCTGGCTCATCTTATTCATTCTCCGTTTTGATTACACCAGAGACCGAATCGAATCAGTCAAATGAAAATCCGTTGTGTTGTTCATTAGTAGTAACCCTTTCAACCATTCAACATTAGCGCCCAAAATGAAACAAATTATATTTTAAATAATTTAGCTTTAATTATATACTTAAAAATACAAAATAAAAAGGACAGATGAAAAAAATTAAAATTTTTTTTGTAAAGTTATTCGGGTGTACCCACGCGTGTACAATGGGCAGATTAAGTGAGAAATATACTGAAACATGGTTTCTCTACACTAAGTGTTTTTGGGCACTTTTGACAACTCCAACGTACTTTGTTATGGCAAATAACACATCTTAATGAATTTGTATTCCTTTGAGGTCTATGGCCATTATTTTGACGATCTGCATCCACTGCCACACGATGCACCACGGTTTTTTGAGCGTTTTGATCGTCGCAAATAAGACCGAGCGATACTTCGTTTAAATGACAACTGATTCAGAAATGCAAAACTTTATTTTTCCTTAGCAATGACGTGCAAACGCCATGCATTTAAAATTGACATATCTATATAATAGGAAAAAATTACGCACAACGCCCATCCCCCTATCGTAATTCTCAAATGCTTGAGGCATATTGAAGTCCACTTTCTCTTTTCTTACTAAACACCAATGTTTAGCTTTAACAAATAGTTACCTATAAAAGTTAGTGCCAATAGTACAAACATTGTTGTCCTTCCATCGCAGAAAAAGTATTTCATTGGTTTCATCAAAGCGATAGTCAAGCTCGAGGTTTCCTTTTCATTTCCTTCGCTGTATCTAGTGGGCCTTTTTGTCCTATTTTCTCTAAGTGTCCCCAATGCTCTATAGCCAGCCATTCGTCACTCAACAAATTATAGCTTGTGAAAAAGTTATCGAAGTAAACGATAGGTTTTTTTGGATTTCTGGACATTTTTTGCAAAAGAGACTTTACCACCCTAGATCCCAAGGGGTCAGTAGATGCTTCGGTTGACTTTCCACAATTTATATCAACTGCGTAGCAATAACCATCAGAGCTAGTCCTGGCCCAGTTTCGATATTGAGAGCGCACTGGTTTTCCCATAATGAACTGTATGGCTGGATGAAGGCCATAGTATTTGATCAAAGATTCGTCAATAGACAAATTCTCATGGAATACTCCCCACTGACAGGAGTTATTCTGTGAAATATCAAACAAGGGTCTTACCTTATACATCTTGTCATTAGATAAAGCTATCGATGTATTGTCAACAAAATGTATATTTTGTTTTATCTCCATGGAACGGTTTCTCGACATACAGTCTGAAACGAGTGTCACGCTAAGATCTTCGTCCGAAGACCAATATGCACTTTCTGTAGGCAATTGGTGATAGCCTGATATCAGAAGTATCCCTAAAAAACCTTTCAAACTTTCTATCTCAAATTGTTAGCCATGCCTATTGTTTTGTGCCGCATACAAAAGACTCTGTTCCACTATCAAATTACACATTTGTTGGTCAAAAAGCTTCTCGAAAAGTATTACTGGGCAACAGTCTTTTATATCATTATACAGATTGTTTAATCGTTCTTCAATAGCGTTATTCACCTCATGCGGAGTAGAGTAAATTGGTAAGATTTTCCGCCAAATAGGATTACCTGAGGCTACAATAGCAGCCTCAGACATACGAGGGCGTTTTGAAGTTGAGGCATATGTCAAACGAGGCTCATCGTCACTGGTATCACCATCCGAGGATAGTCTTCTACGTCGTACTACTTCTACAGTTCCAGGAACATCTCTTGGCAATGCCTGTGTCACAAGATCATCTTCTGGACCCTCCTCTTCGACAGTTATCGCACCAGGAAAGACGTATGCATTATCGTCTTCTTCAGCAATTATGGAATTAACTGCCTCTTCTAATTGAAAATAGTGGTTTTGTAGCGGAAAGCTTCGTCTGTGAGCCACTTTCTCATTTCTAGAAAAATATATAAAATTGTATACATCTGCCCATTGTACCTGGTCAGGTACAGTAGCAAAATACGTTATTTTTTACGAATCAAAATACTTAGTTTCAGTGTTTAACTATCTATAATAATAATATAGTATGTAAACTATTGTTTCAGAAACGTTTTGAGATAAATTATGTTTGATAACTGAAAAATAACAATAATTCATCTTACCGTGCACAATCCCAGTTGAACACTAAAGAAATCACATTCTACCCTCATCAATTAAAAAGTATCAACTTGATCAATTCCGTATGGATTAAAACACCTCAAAAAGTCTAGGAACACTTACCAATATCTTTAAAATATGAATTTGATGATTCGAATTTATAGAAATCTTTCGGTTTTTGTTAGGATGTATTGTATATAATGTATTCTCAAGAAAACAAAATAATATTTTACTTTTTCAAAGCACCTATTATAAAAAAATTTGAAATTTGAAGATGACGAAATTTGGTAAAACCCAAAAAAATTCTGAACTAATATTTTCGAAACGATATGGAAGCACTTCTATTTTTCAGTACCCAGAAGGTCCACCTCTGTTATTGATGACACTTTGGCATCGTCGCGGCATGCTCAATATTAAATTATCTATTACATTTTGGCCTAAGTCATTACAAGCCCCTTGAACTGCTAATCGAAGCTCCTGTTCATGATGGATGACGTTTTGACGCAGGAGATTTATTTTTAGGGTGTCCCACACATGCTTGATGGGATTCAGGTCTGGGGAGCAGGATGGCCACGGTATAAGATCGATATTATTCTCTTCAAGAACGTTCAAGACAACTCTTGCTCGATTAGGAGGGGCATTATCTTCTTGGAAGAGTGGATTTTGACCCAATGTTTGGAGATACGGTACCACTACAGGTAAAACTATCTCATTTGAGTAAGAATTTCCCGTGAGGTTGTTCTGTATGAAAACGAGGTCAGTTCTTCCACCAAGGCGTATACCTGCCCAAAACATCACTGATCCGCCTCCCTGTCTAACAACTTCTCGAGCAACCTGGAGACGGTTTTGCTTTCCAGGTTCCCTCCATATTCGAATTCTTCCCTAATCGGGATAATAACTAAATCTAGATTCATCACTGAACAGAACTGTGGCCCACCTCTCTTGATCCCAGTTTACGTGTTCTTGGCACCAAGCTAAACGAGCAGCGCGATTTCCATGGGTCAGTTGTGGAACTCTTAAAAGACGTCTGGAGTGGAGTTGACCTTCGTGCAGTCGATTTCTCACAGTTTGGTCGGAAATTTGTACATTATGAACTCGTGATAGCTCTTGAGCTAATTGAGATGCTGTGGTAGTACAATCTCTTCTGACTTGTAAAACCAAAACTCGGTCTTGGGCGACTGTAGTAGTCCTGAAACGACATGTATGGCGTTCTTCTACGCTACCTGTTTCGCGACCATAAACGGTTTATGACACTTGGGCTACTTCCAAGAACCCTGGATACTTCCCGTTGTGAGCTCCCAGCTTGGAGCATGCCAACGGCTCGTAACATCTCTTCTCTAGTCAAATGTCGTCTTTCCATGGTCGAATCACAAAACTTGAATCTTTTATTTGTACTTACAACAGAAACAAAGTGCCAACTAACTGATTTCAAACACTGAATACATGAAATGATTATAAAGCCGCGTCGCATCTGCTGCATTTTCAATTCTTTATAAAAAAACTGAAATCTGTTGCGGCACTCTACATAATTTGGTGAGAAATTGATGCAGGTGTTCATTTCTTAAAAAAAAATCATCCATATTGATCGTTCTGGTTACGATATATCGATATTCAGAAGTGTTCCCTAGACTTTTAATTCATTTTAGTATGTCAAAAAGTAGTGGGTAGAAATTGCAGGCAATTCAATAACCAATTTCCAAGTTTACCGTCTATGAGTAAAATAAAATTTCGAAGCATTAGAAGCAATTTTCTACAATTCGGATGAATAAAAATTGTAAGAATTAAGCGAAAACCAATCATCGAAGACAATTACATTATTACGAATAAATGATAGCAAACATCATAGGAGAAAACCAATTTACGATCTGAATAAATGTTCAATGTGGGCCCCATTTTGCTCGATACACTTGACAGCTCGTATACGAACATGATAAGTTGCCCTCCTAGTTTCCTCAGGATCAATATTACGAAAAGCATTATGAATGCGCTCTAGTAACTATTCTTTACTTCTTACAGGAATAAGATACACTTCACTCTTGATTTTGCTCCATAAATAAAAATCAAGGGGCGTCAGGTCCGGAGAACGCGAAGGTCATAAATTTGGTCCTTGATTACCCCACCATCTATCCTCGAACATTTCTGTTAGCTGCCGATTCACAGCTCGTGTTTTATGTGCTGATGCACCATCCATTTGGTGATAGCAATCCCTCAGAATGTTAAGGGGTAATCCATCTAAAAAATTTGCTAATGTTCTTCTCAAAATTTTCAGGTATCTTTGTTCATTACGATTTTCCTCATAAATGTGATAAGCCAACAAATCATTCATTTAAATTGCAAAAACGTTCACGCTGGATTTATTTTGGAAATCAATAACCTCAATGAAATGTGGATTTTCTGTGGCCCAAAAATGTCGATTTCTCCTGTTGGTTATTCCACTTTCATTGAACTTGGCTTCATCAGACCATATATTTTTTTGCAGAATTTTCTCATCTTCTTGAAGCCAAATTAATAAATTTTCACAGAAATTTAGCCGCTTGGAAAGGTCAGTTGGTTTCAATTTTTGTAGTCTAATAAAAGAATACGGGTGCATGTTATGTTTCTTAAGGATCCTCTGAATGGAAGTATAACTCAATCCAATATCCATTGATTGATTCATTGATGCTGACTTAATGGACGCATGTGGATTGGCACGAAAATGTCGTCCTCGAGAATTGATTTTCTTCTAGTTTCTATATATTTTGTTCCTTCAAATTGCAGAAAATTGCTTCTTATCCTTCGAAATTTTGTTTTACTCATAGGCGCCAAATTTGGAAATTGGTTATTGAATTGCCTGCAAGTTCTATCCACCACTTTTTGACATTCGCCATGAATTAAAAAGAGATTAAACATATCCTCGTTTGAATAATCAGCCATTTTATTATCAATCTGGAGTTTTTCAAAAATTTTCACTTCAAATTACCACTTACCAAGTAGCCAGTTCAGCTACTTGATTCAAATATTTCAAAGCATTCTCTGTTAGTTCTTGCATAATTATCAAAATTCAATATATTCCCAATTTATTTCGGAACTATAAGAGATGGGTATAGTACATGCTGATACAATTCCATCTGAAATTTGACGTTTCATCTGATGGCGATATAAAAATTGGCACGTGCAATTTGAAAAAATTGAGTTATTGCTGTTTGAAAAAGGCCAAATTGACAAAATCATACAAAACAACGCAATAAACATTTGACATGCGTAGACTGCTTAAAATAACAAAGTTATGACCCACTTCCGGTATAACCGGAAATGGTATCACTTCGAAAATATTTCACTTCAATTGGAAATCGCTAGTTATGGCCGCGTATAAAATTTCAGCTTGATATTGTAATTGGAAAAAGTTCTTAACGGACGGTCCCAGTGGATATCCTGTATATATATATATATATATATATATATATATATATATATATATATATATATATATATATATATATATATATATATATATATATATATATATATATATATATATATATATATATATATCACTGATTTGTTGGCTAACACAAGAAATATTGTGATTATTCTTGGTGTACTCGCATGTGTGCACACCCGGTGGGCGGCAATGGGTTCATGTCAGTTTTGATATGACTCGAGCAGTAATTCTACGCTCGATTATACTTAAATGAAACAGAGAATCAAAACAAGTTTGGTAACAATATTTTCATTGCTTGCAATATTCACATTGAATTTCTTTGTCTACAACATCGGTGTCTTGAAATCAATTTTCGAGGATATTAGATCACTCAGAGATAGGTCTAATATACCTTCCTCCATATGGGAGGTAGCTGGCATTTTGGTAATATGATATAAGGTTTTATGAGAAGGTCACTGCCTTAATACTCCGAACTCAGAGAATTAATTCTTTAAACTCTGAGGAACACGACGTGCGTTTGACGACCTGCAAATCTGAATCAGAAAATCATACTCTCTGACATATAAATGTACTATAGGATCCGGAAGAAAAGGGCGTACCCAGAAGTTCAGCAAGAGAGGGGCAGGCACATGATTGTAATGAAAATTAGTCGAAAATTAAGAGCAACGTAGGATGCCTTATAGAACACTTCAACAACTAGAAAATCTGCTACCTGAAATTTGGAAATCAGTGACTCAAGAGTACATCCAGAATTTGTTTGAGGGGCTTCGGAATCGTATACTGGCAATAATTAGGGCCCGGGGAGGAAACACTCGATTTTGAAAGTGATTAGTAACCATTCGATGCTAGTTGATTGGTCTCTTCGCGAATGTTTGAAGATAGTAGAATTTTTCAATTTTTCATTAACTCGAAAATTCTTGATATTTTCCATCATAAACTCATCTCTTTTGAATGATATCTTCATATTTTACACTTCTAAAAGTTACCAAGCGACTTTTGAATGATCAACCTAAAAGTTTATATAGTATTGTCGTAAAGTAGGGTGATGCGACAATTTTTGTGGGGAGTGTATTTGTTCAAAATACAAACCGGCAAAATATGAAAATGCAACTGGAAAAAATTGTTTGTGATATCACTTTGCCCAGTAGTATCCTTATAATCATGTGATAGATATTTCGATTCGTGGTTTTCGTTTCTATCGCATGCACTATAAAAAAGTTTATTATATGTTCTCCAAGTGCTAGTAGGACTCATACCAAAGGGTAGTGTAGATGCCTAAGGGAATATGTTTCTTCTCGCTTTTTCCGAATATATTCTGATTTTCAGAAGGAAAATCAGACCTCAAAACATATATTTACATTATTTATGTATTTAGATTAAGTTTGAGACAAAATTGGAAATTAAAGTTATCATATTACTCGAATATTCAACGTTTTCCCCACTTACACATTGCAAGAATTAAACGAAATCAAGTCATATTCTCAAACACTACTACCTATCCGCCTTTAAACCTCATACTTAGTTTTGTTCAATCATCCTCAGATTTCATAAAACATCGACTTACTCGATTACGCTAATTTTGCTTACCGACGTGTGTTTCCAAATAAATTAACGAAAAAATATTGAAATTAAAACAGTTCTTTTTAGATTAGTGTTATACATCATACTAAGATGCCGAAAGTGTGTGTGAACCATCCTGATAACTTCTATTATATTTGCGGTCAACTTACTATTAAAAGTCAACGTCGTAGATTGACACCATTAGTTAAAAACTGTTATTTTCATTTAATTTTGGTACTCCGGCGCGAAATTTGGACAAAACCTGGACTCCTAGTGTTTGCTGTGCACAGTGTCACTTTTCTAACATCATGGGCTAAAAGATCTCGTCATATGCCGTTCGCAGTTCCAATGATATGAGCCGAACCGAAAGACCATGTATCAGATTGTTATTTCTGCCAAACTTCTGTAAAAGGTATTAATCACAAATCTAGGTAGTCTGTGAACTATCCAAATCTACAATCTGCTCAAAGACCTATCCCACACAGTGATGATTTACCTGTTCCTCAGCCTCCAGTAAACATGGATGATGTGACCGAAGAAAATGTATCAGAGAGTTCAGATTCCGATCCGACTTTGAGCCCAGTACTTCAAACAGAGAACCTCATTTTATAAATCAAAACGATCTCAATGACTTGGCACCTGATTTGGATCACCGTAAAAGACAGGCAGAACTGTAGGCGTCCCGACTTCATGACTGGAATTTACTGGAAAAAAATACCAGAATATCCTTATACAGAACTCGACATACGCAATTCTCAAGGTTTTTTTCTCAAGATGGCAATATAGTGTTTTGCAGTGAAATTCCCTCAGAGATGACGAAGTTGACGTTTGAATATAAATCATCTGACTGGTGGTTGTTTATAGATTCCTCAAAGGTTAGTTTAAAAGCTGTACTGTTACATAATGTTAATGAAAACCCTTCCGTACCGTTCGCTTATGCTACTGAAATGAAAGAATCATATTAAAATATGAAATCACTGCTAGAACATATTAAATAATAATAATAATAATAATATGCCTTTATTGCACAAAATATTGTTGTACATTCGCTTGGGCGAGATTTAGTCAAACGCTACTCTTACATCTAAACCCCAAATGATAATAATAGTAATAATAATTATGAGAATAAATCACAAACAACACATCGACGTGTATATGGACACTTTGAAACAGAAACTCCAAGCAAAAGCAAATAGGCTTTCAAGATACGTCAAGTGTACTGAAAGGAAACACCAAAACCAAAGGTTCCTCCAAAACGCTGCCACTTTTCATAAGGGAAATAAGAAAACTGCGACCAACAATAACAGAGAAGTACCTGACGCACAAGCTTGACCGATTATTGGTCATCACTATGGTCTAACCCCAAAGAACACAATAGAGATGCAGAATGGATCACGAATGAAAAAGAACGCCTTGATATCAAACACATGGACTTCGAAGGAATAACGGAAGAAGAAATCACAACAGTAGTTAGAGCGACCAACAATTGGAAGGCCACAGATATAGATAATATCCACAACTACTGGTACAAGAAGTTTGATAAGCTCCTTGGAGCCCTAGCGAAACAGCTCTCGTATGTTCTTCAACATCCCAATAAAACACCCACTTTCCTAACACAAGGCTTAACATATATGCTACCTAAGAGCGATAGAACACAGGATCCGTCTCAATATAGGCCAATCACTTGCCTGCCAACAGTGTACAAAATACTCACCTCATGTCATATCCAATCGAATATACCAACACCTTGACGACAACAATATATTAGCAGAGGAGCAGAAAAGATGCAGAAAGAAACACCACGGTTGCAAGGAACAACTCATCATCGATTCTGTGATAATGAAACAGGCACACGTAGGGCATCGGAATGTTCATTCAGCTTTTCTCGATTATCTGAAGGCATTCCATAGTACCGCCCATTCTTGGCTTGTTGAAGTATTGCAGATATACAAAATTCACAAGAAGTCAATTAAAACCGACGAGATACCCATAGGTCGTGGAATTTTTCAAGGAGACTCTTTGAGTCCACTATGGTTCTGTTTAGCTATGAACCCATTGTCCTCAATGCTCAATAGAACAGGATACGTATTTAGGATAAAAACAGATAGGAACTATCATACAATCTCCCACCTGCTGTATATGGATGACATCAAATTATATGCTCCGAACAAGAAGCAATTGGATGATTTGCTGAAAACTGTCGGTAAGTTCTCGGCAGATTTCATTATGAAATTCGGGATTGAAAAATGTAAGACCCTGAACATTCAAAGAGGGAAAGTCATAGATGGTGAAACACAACTTCCAAACGGTGATATTATACAGTGCATGAGGAATGGCGAAACATACAAATATCTGGGATACCAACAACTCAGATTGCTAGACCAAAAACAATCAAAGGAGAAGATTCGTTCAGAATACAGTCGGCGTCTGAAATCTGTGCTGAAATCGATGTTGAACTCGGGGAATCTAGTCAAGGCAATTAACACCTACGCCATTCCAGTGTTGCTTTACTCATTTGGAATAATCAGATGGACTAAGACAGAACTGGATGCTATTCAAAGGCAGACCCGAACGATGCTGACAAAGTACAACAATCATCATCCAAAATCGTCTGTGATACGAATAACTTTGAAGCGGAAAGAAGGAGGACGCGGATTAATAGATGTTGTCAATTTACACACCGAACTGATAAAAAATCTCAGAGAATTCTTCTCTGCAAAAGCTCTCACTTCTCACCTCCATAGAGTGGTATCATTGGCTGATAAGGGATATACACCTCTAAATCTTGCTACCAGAGATGACCTGCTGAATCTACCGTTCCTATCAGATGCTGAAAAACAAGAGCAATGGTCAAGAAAGGAATTGCATGGACGACATCACCATGAGATTAATCAACCACACATCGACAAAGAAGCCTCCAACAAATGGTTGATGAAAGGAGAATTATTCGCAGAAACAGAAGGATTCCTTATGGCCATCCAAGACCAAGTGATCGCTACAAACAACTACAAAAAATTTATAATGAAGGACGGAACACCACAAACAGATAAGTGCAGAAAATGCCATATAAGATCGGAGACTATACAGCATATTACGTCCGGATGCGAACAACTGGCCAATACGGACTATCTTCACAGGCATAATCAAGTGTGCAACATTATCCATCAGAAACTTGCACACAAGTACGGACTTCTGAATACCTTCCAGCCATATTACAAGTATCCTCCGGCGCCCATATTGGAAAATGACTCTATCAGATTATACTACGATAGGCCTGTTATCACTGACAGAATGGGGACGAATAATAGGCCGGACATAGTGGTTTATGATAAGAGAGCCAGAACAGCAATGCTGGTGGATGTCGCCATACCGAATAATAACAACGTGCTGTACAAGTTCCAGGAGAAAAAGTCCAAATACACAGACCTTGCTATTGAGATCAAGCAGATGTGGCACCTCGAGATAATAGATATTGTTCCTGTCATCGTATCCTCGACTGAATTAATACCCAAAACTTTGCATGATAGCCTTAAGAAATTAGAATTGCATAAGAATACCTATGTAGAAATGCAAAAGCTATAATTCTTCTTCTAACATAAAAAAGAAATACAATATGTGAAAAGTATACAAGATATTTAAATATATTTAATATTATATATTTAAATATAAAGTATACAAGATTTAAATAAAAAAACAAAAGAAAAGTACCTATGAAAAAAAGAATCAGAATCAAGTGACAACCCCCCATGACAAATGGAAGGAAGCATAAAAACATTTACAATTAAATAATTATATCAATATATTAATATATAACACAAGATGAGTGTGTCATGGCACAATCGACTCAGTAAGTTATTTTTGAGGACCTTTTTGAAAATTGATGTACTGGGTGACTGTTTGATATTCGTTTCCAGATTGTTATATAACCTTACTGCGATGTAAGAAAAGCTTCGATTGTAAAGTGCTGTGAAGTGACTAGACATAGTTAAGTTATGGATGTTTCTGATCTTAACACCATGCGTAAGTGTTCGAAGAATCAATTTGTTTTTCAAGTACAATGGTGAAGAATTAATAATAACTCTGAAAACGAAGCTCAAAGAAAGGTATTCGAAGGTAGTGGTTATATTCAGCCACCCAGTCTCGGAAAAAGCATGGGAAATATGATCAAACTTTCTGATTCCATTCACAAACCTGAAACATGTATTTTGCATTACCTGTAAACGGTTTCGGTCTACTACTGTCAGACAAGGATAACAAACAGCAAGTCCGTAGGTCATTCTCGATATAACAAGACTTTGACAGAGCTTAGCTTTAGTGGATTTGACGCGAAGTATTTGTTTGTTTGCATAGAGTAACAGGAGAGCACCATAACACTGCTGAATCACATAGTTGACATGTTTACTGAATCTCTTTGTTCGTCAAAATACAACCCCAAGTTTTTGGAAATACACTCATTAGGAATAATCTTTCCCGACATCATAAGTACTGCTTGAGACTTTATATAGTCCTTAAGTTTTCGCTGACAAAATATAAGAAGCTTTGACTTGGAGGCGTTTATATGCAAATTGTGAACCGAAAAATGAGAACTGATTCGACGCAAATCCGAATTCAACCTCTCCACAGCCTCCGCACAGTCACCAGGCAAAAAGTCGTGAAACAATTGCTTGTCATCAGCAAAAAATTGAAAGTTAGAATATATTACTTGTCTATGAGAATCCGAAGTGTGAACGAAAAAGAGGAGCGGCCCAAGGACCGAGCCCTGAGGTACACCCGATTTGACTAAAATAGATGTTGATCTCTGCTCATTAATTATAACTGACTGTGTTCGCCCGTAGAAATATGTTTCAACAAAATTGGGTGATGCATTATCAAAACCAAAATAATGACATTTAGCTGCGAGAAGTCTATGATTGGTCGTGTCAAATGCTTTACTGAAGTCTAGGAGAACAAGCATACCAGCTCTTCCCTTATCAATACTGTTGAGAATGTTATCACTTAAGTAAGCTAACTCTGTTGAAGTGCTGCAGGCCTGAAAACCTGACTGGTAATATGAAAATATGTTATTCCGACGGAGATACTCATGAATTTGGAGATATTCAGCACGCTCTAGTATCTTAGAAAACATTGGCAACAGACTGATAGGATGCAAGTCTTTGTGTGAACATGGTTTTGAAATTTTAGGTAAAGGTATTACCTCAGCATGCCTCCAGGAAAGTGGAAAATAACCTTGTTTCAAGCACGTGTTAATGATGTGTAGCAAATATATGTCGATGAAACTAATACACATTTTCAACATTAACATATTAACCCCATCCCGATCCCCAGCATTCGACTTAACACCTCCTATAATGTTATATAAGGTTGAAATATCAATCGCACTAAAACTGAATTTCGGACCAAATTTATTATTTCTATAAAATAATATCGATTCATGTCATCTGTCATCGCTCACTCGAAATACAGAAGAAAAATATTCGTTGATTTCGAATGGGTTAGAGAGATTTGTTGGGATAGTACTATCATTAGTAGATTGAGTTTTCATTGATTTTAATGTTTTATAAAATTTACTTGAGGATGACTGGTTAGACAAGAATTGTAAATAAGTAGATTTTTCCCTTCTGAAAGACGCCAGGGCAAAATTCCGAAGATTTTTGTAATGATCCCAGTTTTCAGGAGTTTTGTTCTTATTGGATATTCTCAGGCTGGATCAAGTTCTTTGAAATTTAACCTAAGAGTAGGCGTAAGCCAAGGTGATCGAGGCTTACCTACTCGAACTGTACGAAAAGGAGCGTGTTTATCGAACAAATAAAGAATTTGAGAGGTGAGATATCTTATCTTACTCTTAATATCATTAAAATATAGTATATGTTCCCAGGGAACCCTACGCAAATCATACTCAAATGTCGATGAATATATATTCTGAAAATCCCTGCATGTGACAAATTTCTGTCTCTGAAAATTCTGATCAACCGCAATGTCACAACGTAACATCCGTGGTTTGTGAAATGATCAACATTGATAGTGCCCTCATTGGTATATGACCCGGGAATGTTGAGGTAAATTGGATCAATCAGAGTAGCAGAATCGTCAGAGATATGTGTAGGTTCGTGAATGATTTGAGTCAATGCATAAGCATAGAAGCACCTGCTCAATGCATTATTTTCATTAAAAAGGTCCACATTTACATCGCCAAGAACTATAATATTATCACAAGTAGTTGTAACAATGGGTAAAATATGATCTGAACACTGAATTGCCTGATTCAAATTCTCTCGAAGTGGTCTGTACAAAACACCAACCCCAAACATGACCCTGCCAACCTTAAAGTTAACCCAAATATGTTCCAAACTAGAATTAACATGTAAAGAATCAAAATTGATAATATCGGCTTTAAAGCAAGACTTGATGAAAATGCCCACCCCTCTGCCTTGACGGTTTCGATCAGTACGAAAAAATTAATAATTCTCAATAGAGAGACATCAGAATCCGAAACTTCCGTCGAAAGCCAATTCTTTAATGGAAATCAAATTCGGCATACTTGGCTTTATCACTAACAGAGTGGCAAGTATCCAATTCAGTGTTCACTTTAGTGTTATGCGAAAAACAATTTATGCATCTCCTCTCCAACGAATCATATGAGGTAGAACTATGCTCACCAGAACACAGTACACATATTTGAGTGGAGGAACAACTTTTTTCTGTATGACCAAATGATAAACAAGTTCTACATTTCAAAATTCTGAAGTGATCATCAAAGTAACACTTTTTCCATTCTATATATAGAAAGCCTTTCGAAAAAATAAATTTTCTGAGTGAAGGTGTCACTTCTAAGACTAAATTGAGACTATTACGAAGTTTTAGTTTAGTTGCAATATTCATATCATCGACAGTAAAATCATTCGACAATTCATTCAATCAAAAAATTCGCTGAAGAAGCTGATTATGGTTATGCTCATCCTATTCGACATTTCTAACAATTATGCGCGGATTGAATTTTTTTGTCGGCTCGACTGAATATTTAGAGTCCAAAATATTATTAACACAATCTGATAATTTATTCATTGATTCATCACCATCACCATCGATTATTAAAACTCCTTTCATTTCGCGAACTCCATTAATTCTTACGTTGTTTTCTACTGGGTCAATGTGCTTCCATACATCCTTCAAAACATCGAAATTATGAGCAACCACGTTCGAAGATTACGATCTCAATATCAGACCAAATTTATTTACTTGCGAGCTTTTCAGAACTATAGGAGCTATACGTGTTCTGGGTTTTTTGTTGATATGATAAAGAATTATGATTCACAGCGGGATTCATATTACAATTATTGGTCAATAAATCGATCTTTTCTTTCAAAGGATCGTTGCTGCATTTCAACTCACTGTTTAGAGACTTGAGCTCATCCTTACGTTTCAGGAACTCATTTCGGAAATTTTCTCATCCACATTGAACTCGCTCACAGCAGACCCATAAAGAACCATTGTTTTTAGTAAGAAATTTCACATAATCATCCTTCACGTGAACACAAGAGCCATGAAAATACTTCTTGCAATTCAAACAACGTATTTTGTTGGCATTTACAATAAAATTGTCGGAGCAACGTCCACAGACTACCGCGTCCCTCGACATCAGGAATCGACCAAATATAACCAATATTCCTGGAAAATATGTGGAGATTTGAAAGTAATTGCTATTTTGCTAGGTCTATAGGTTGGATATACGAAGTTTTGTTGTTTCCTCGGTGAGTGGTATAGTCTAGACAAAAAAAATCATTATGTCAAAATGAAGTGGCCTAAGCGAGACGCTCTTATACCAGGTCTACGAAATATTCTTCACACTCATTTAATAAAACCTGAAGATGTATTGCTACCTCCATTGCATATCAAATTCGGACTAATGGAAAATTTTATCAAAGCAATGGATAAAAATGGAGAAGGTTTTTAGGAATATTTGTAGGGCCACGAATAAGAGACCTACTGGCTAATGAAAAGTTTGAACAAAAACTTAATCCGATCGAAAAATCTGCATGGACATGTTTTCGAAATATTGTTCGTAATTTTCTTGGAAACCACAGAGCCGAAAACTTTGAAGAGTTAGTCAACAACCTTAGCGGCTTACAAGGACATGGGATGCAATATGTCGCTCAAGATTCAGTTTTTACACTAGCATTTGGATTTTTCCCTCAAAATTTGGAAGCCGTTAGTGCCGAACACGGTCAGCGGTTCCTTCACGACATATCCAACATGGAAAAAAGGTACCAAGGCAAGTGGAGTCTGAACATGTTAGCTGACTACTGCTGGACACTCAAAAGGAATGTACCTGACGCTAAATATTTTCGAAAATCCTAAATGAATATAAGTTATTTTTTCTTCATTTGAAATTTTTTTTACAGTTTTTAATTAAAAAAAGATTAATTGTTGTTGAAAAAAACCTGGGGGTGATCGAAATTTTCTAAAAATGCAGATTAGTAACAGACTAGTAGATACGAAATAACCCATTCAATTCCATTCAACTTTCATTAAGATCATTTTTGTCTATCAGTGTAATTAATTAGCTTCAACTACGCGTTCTAGATCAAATTGTAATAAGTTTATCATCGCGAAAGTTTTTATGAAGTAACTACAATCCTACAGTTCTCGTATTTTTTGCTTGGGATTAATATAAATGAATAAATGATAAACTTTTTCCTGATTTCCACAATGTTTATTTTTCATGCACAGGAATGCTGAATTTTGGGTTTTGAAGATTTTATTAGTTCCCAAACTTTCAAACAGATTCATTGTCATCGTTTTACTGCATCTTTGGAGAATTTTTGAAATATATAATGTAATTAAGTGACTTGTTGATTTAATATGTTCAAAAATTTGTTGGCCTGTTTGTCCTACGTAAGCTGTTGGTCATTCATTGCATTGAGTTCTGCATATTTCGGTCTGTTTGAATTTATTAGCTTCTGTTTGGCATTGCATAGTACTTTGCTTGTGTTGGAACCACTGGAGAATTAGTTTGTCGAATCAAATTTGGAAAGATAATTGCTGATGTTATTAGAGAGGCCAATGTAAGTTAGACATGAGTATTTATTCAATGTTTTTGTTATAATAGAATATACTAATTGATAAATTTGTTTTTGTTCTTTGCGTTCCTTAATACTGTTTATGTGAAAGACTGGAATATCATTATTTAATGTAATTTTCTCGATGATGATGAGACGACCCAGAACCAGGGTCTATTTTTTTGATAATTTGCTAAAACTATCCATATATAAATATAAATAATATTATATATATATATATATATATATATATATATATATATATATATATATATATATATATATATATATATATATATATATATATATATATATATATATATATATATATATATATATATATATATATATATATATATATATATATATATTAATAATTGAATAATTTATCTGATTCAGATTAGAAATCCAGCAAAAACAATATTCGACTTTAAAATCGAAGGCCATTAAGCACTCTTTCATACCCACGATTCCACACAACAGTTGGTATTCTCGAAAACAGCAATTCCCACGTCTCGACGAAGGAACGCGTTTCTAAAAGACTATGTAACAAGTACTTGAGTACCAATAGCAGACGGAAGTGAGGGTGTAAGGGCTGCTGGGTCACGCATATATAAGGATCGCGTTCGCGACGTTAGGGAATTATTATGATTATTGAGTTATTTTTCTTCAGATACGCAGTGATTCCGTTTTTCAGTTTTCGAAGTTCAGTGAATTTACTCACTCGTGTGATTCGGAATTAAATTTAAAGTTAATTAATCGTGCGTAACATGAGTCCAGCAGAATGGAAGACGAAGATTGTTCCAGCCCGACTGGAGAAGAAGAACGACCATTCTCGATGTGTCCCACAGGTGATTACTTTCTGAATTTCCTTCAATATTTCTGCTCACTATTTAATTTTCACAAATTTCCTGAAGTATATGCTACGCAATCTCTAAACGCACTGAGGACGAGTTGAAATAATCACCTCTCAAATTCCAAATTATTTTCACATATTTTTTTCTTGGCAAATGATCTATTTGAACTGCACTGACATTTTCTAATATTTATTTTGAAGAGTTATTTTCATAGAATTATTTAACACCTTTGTAACTTGGTGAAATTTGAAGTGTACTGAATTATTTTGCATTGATTTTCATAGTTGTTGACAAATTATGTGAAGTGTATTCAAATCCTTTGATTTCAACAATTGTTTACCTATCATGCAACATTATAGAAACCCAATTAACTATTGTATACTGATTCCAATAACTTGGTAACTTTTTGATTTTTAAATGTTATGAAGTTTAATATTGATTTGAACTTTTACTTATTGATCTCAGTGAAATGTTACTAAACCATTTTACCAATCCAAATCTTTTTTATAATCTGATGAATAAAATATAGAGTTATTTATCACTCATAAGATGGGTGAGGGCTGGTTAGGCCTATCTATAATAATCTCATATACGAATTCCATCCAGAATATGGATGAGGGCCGATTAAGCCTGTTTATAACAATTAAATATTTCAACTTCCACTCTTAATATGGATGAGGATCAATTAGGTTAGGTTAGATTTCTGCTTATAATAATCTAAAGTACAAACTTCCACTCAAAATATGGGTTAGAGCTAATTGGGCCTGTATCTAAATGATCTGATATTTCATTAAATTCATTCAAAGAAGCCAAAGAATGTAAGTATAATAATTTAATAATAATGCTGCAAGGGTCGAATAGACATTGTTACCAAATCTGTCTTTTGATTTTCTAATTTCCCTACCTATGGTATAAGCGACGAAGAATTGGTCGTATCACATCAAACCTCACATAAAAGAACTTGACTAGGTTACTACAAATACACAACACAACAAAGAAAAGGGTCCTATTTTATAAAAAGAACTTCAAGGCAAGTTCAGGTACTAGTAGATCACATGGCTTTTCATTTGACCGTTTTCAGTCGGTCTCAGGTGTAATTAATCAAGTCAGGTATTGCAATTTACATAAAAGCGATGCATTTGCATCGTCTTTCATAGACCGGGGTTGGGGGTGTTTCAATATTGATTTCCGTAATGAAGTCGGTTATGATAGGGAAATTGAAAAGGCTCTATGAATCATGGAATTATAAGCCGCTAATTTATGTGTAATGTGGTTAAAAAAATCTATTGGGATTGATGAGTTTGTAAATATTAGTTTTCTATATATGTTGTAGATGAGATTAGTATGGATTTCAGTGACGGTTATATGAAGAAAATTTATTGAGTTATTGAGTTCAATTTCAGTTGAAACTTGTGGTTTAACATACTTGCTAATTCACCTGCACGTGTGTTTTCCTCTTCGTGTAGTTTTGAATTAAGATTCAAACCTAATATCTCTCCGCAGATATCAAATCCGCAAATTTTGAACATATTGAATTGAATCACTGCGCACTACCCAACATTTAAAATAAGTATAGTTAACACATTCCTTCGCTTAACTGTTAGCTCTAGACACTCGAAAATGACGTAACAGTCGAAACCGGTAGTGTGTATCAAAAATAAACATTGTGAAAATCAGACAAAGTCTGTCATTTTATTTATATTGAAATGAACTACCATAAAAGAAATCCATCAACAATATAATTTGCTTGGGTTTGCTTCTAACGAAATTTAATGATTTTAAAAGTAATTGGGAGATATCCTATAGCAGGGGTGCTCAAACGGTCGATCACGAGTGCTTTTTGAGTAGATCTCGAGAGGAAAAAAAATTTTAATAATTAGGTAACTAAACTACAAAAAATTATTACGTTATAAAATAACACTCTGCTAGCGGTTTAAGGCTGCTTTATCAAAGGAACCCGCGGTACTTGTCAAAGAAAAGCCGCGTTTTTTATTCTCGTCGCTTTTCTAGAAATTTCGGGCGGCGCGTTTGGCGGGAATATTCGAGACTTTCGTTAACGCCGATATGAATATTGCACCTGCAGAAATTGGAGTCATTCTGAATTGTAACTTGAAGGCAATACTACGTTGATATAAAGTTTATTAATAAATAGTACAAAATGAGTGCAGCGAAGAAATCTAAAACGTATAATTTTAATAACACAAAAACTACTACGATCGCGTCATTTAAAATATCTCATATATTGGCGAAACACAAGGAACCATTCGAAGATGGATTGGTTGTGAAGGAAGCATTTATTGAAGCGGGTGAGACTTTATTGGGAGATTCGAAAAATAAAGCAGAAATCATGTCTGCTATTAGAGAACTTCAGTTATCTCGTCCGACTGTCACAAAACGTATTGAAGTCATGAATCAGGACGTGGCAGATAAACTAAAATATGATATCATGAAATGTACATACTTTTCTTTACAGTTCGCCGAATCCACCGATATAACAGACACTGCCCAGCTGTGAATTTTTATTCAAATGTTGGCTAAGGAAGAATTTCTGACAATCATTCCTATGAAGGAGAAGATATATATGACGTTTTCTTCAATTTTGTGAAAAACTACAAGCTACCAATATATAAATTAGTGTGCATTACAACCGATGGAGCACCAGCAATGACTGGAAACAAAAACGGGTTTGTGTCATTGTGCCGAGCTAATGAAGATTTCCCTTCCTTTTTTCTATTCCATTGCATTATACATCAACAAGTTTTATGCTCAAAAGTTTTAAACACGGAGGAAATTATGGGCATTGAAATTGTGAATTCCATCCGTGCAGGTAGCTTACAACGGCGGCTCTTTAAGTTGCAGTTCGAAGATAGGGAATCAGCTGAACACACTGATTTAGTTCTTCACACGGACGTCAGGTGGTTGAGTCGCGGAAAATTCCTACAAAGGTTTCAAGAATTATTGCCCGAAATAACAGCTTTTCTAGACGAGACGAAAGAGGTGAATTATTCAGATGTTGAAAAACGAAAAGTGGCTGACTGATTTGGCATTTTTGACTGACATCACAATACACTTAAACACCATTAACTTGGATCTTCAAGGTAAAGGAAAAACTATTATTGAGATGATTAACGCAGTTAACGCATTCAAATGTAAATTGCAACTTATGATAGATCAACTGAAAAGAAAGGATCTGACACATTTTCCGTCTTTGAAAACAAGGATTCCTCAATTGAATTGTGATACGTATGAGGCTGAATTATCAAACATTTTGGTACAATTGGAAATGCGTTTTTATGATTGAAGTAAATTGGCAAATATAGCATCATTTATGAGTTTTTTCATGTAAAAACATTGAGGAATTAGCTACTGAATTAGGAAGTCAGTTTGATATGAACTCATGTTCTGTTGAAAATGAGTTGGTGCAGATTATATCAGATATAGATCTCAAAGCTACAGTAACTGATTCAAATTCCTGGAATTTTATATCTGAAGATAAATATCCGTATAACTTGTGCGAGTCTGCATTTTCTGAAATGAAGATAATTAAGTCAAAATATCGCAATCGACTAACTGACGATCGTATGTCATCATGCTTGCGATCAGCATTCAGTGGTTACGTATCATCTTATGGAAAGTATGCTGAGGACATGCAGTCGACGCTTCAGCAGCCAAAGCCGCTCCTTAGTTAAGTTTAACACCATATGTAACTCTTTTGTTTTGTAACAATCAATAAACTCGCAATTTTGAATAACTATGAGTTTTTTCATTGATATCATAGAGAAGAACCTAACTAAACCTAACCCAAACCTTGACTAAAATAATGTATATTGTGCGAAAAGCTAATATCTATATATGCTACGGTACACCCTACCTAGGTAGGTAGGTAGGGTGTATCATGTATGTACGACAACCCTGCATCACACATACGTGCAGCCTCTCAGAGTCGATCGTAAGTAGTCAAAAAATATTGAGGTAGATCGCCAGCAGTTCAAGTTTGAGCACCCCTGTCCTATAGCTTTTGATTCCATTGCGAATGGTGAAATATGCAACAGAAAGATACATAAAGATCCATATTTTCCAGTTGCGTTGACTTATCAGTTTCATTTTTTCATGGATCTAAAGGGGTTGCAGACCTGGTTATTATCTGGTATCAATCTTAACTCGATGCATTCACGCATTCCCCAGGAAAATCAAATAAATTAGAAATTTTTGTCTGTATTTGTGCAAAAAGACGTTGGCTCTTGCTGAATTTCATATTTTTTAGTCCAATAGTTAATCATGAACTATTCGTAAATTTTTGGTTTAATATTTGTCAATTAAATATGAGAGATCGATCATTGGTGCCCCTTTTTTGGGATCCATAGTATTTCTGTATCTGCAGTTAAACAAAATCGATAATCCCTGGAAGATCGGACCTGATCATTTCAACCCAACCAATCGGAAAGAGAAGAAATTGTTTACGTTGTTGTGTTTATTCTTTGAACATAATTCGGAGGAAAAAACTGATTGATTCCAACTTGGCCAAGCACCAGAAGCATTCATCTTACAATAAACATAAGCTGCGGCCAAAATCAGCATGGTGAGAAGAGAAGTGTAGCAGTTTAGGTATTATTAGACCATCTCCTTAGTTCTGGGAAGATCATGCTTAAGTATTCCTTTTAGTTAAATTTCGCGAGAAATACTACCATTTGCAGCCATCCTGATGATGGAATTTTAGGTGGATTTCGAGTTTTCTCCACAGATCACGACTGCCAGATCCCGAAACCACCCCTGGTTCAAAAGTTTATATGTGAAACGAACGTCCCTGGATAACTCGACTGGTTTGATTTTTCTGGAACTCTCTTGAAACAGGTTGATTTTTAATTTGGGAGGGAACACTTTTTGTTACATGTTTCGTTCTCCCCCATCAACCCCCTAGCCCTGGCAGCTTCTACCACAAAATGTTTGCAATTGCAATCGAGAATTGTTTTTCATGAATCCGTTCGATCTACGTTTGAGAAAACATTCGATCAAAATCGATTTGGTTGAATCGGAAAAGGAGACAGGGGTAGTGTGATACATCAGAAAAGTTATCTGATCATCAATATCAGTCTGCCTCTTGAAGTATCATTCATTAAAAAGTAATACTGCTTTGACTTCAATGATTCTCATGAAATTCCATCATAAAATGATATGTAATATTGAGTTTTCAGTTTTTCAATCATGGTTCATTACTATCGCAAATACAAATGTGTTGGTATGATCGAGATTCAACTGATTGCCTAACATCTTGCAACATTTGTGGTGTTATCTACTGCCATGCTTGAACAATCCTTTCTCGTAGTTGTTTCAACGATTCGTGTGGAGTAACAAGACTTCAGACTTGAGATAGCCCACTAGAAGAAATTAGCAGATATTAGATCGGGCGATCCAGTAGACCATAATGAGGCGTTGCTCCATCATGTTGATACGTAGCATTATGTTCTGATAAATTTGAATTTTTTTTTTTCGATAACAACTGTTATGAAAGGATCAATCAAATTCGCTAGCATGTTTAAACAGGTTTCGTCGTCCAAGTTTTCCGGTATAAATAAGGGTTCTACAAAAGTTTATGAGTTCTTTGAGTATGATTCTCCTTCCTTGAATGGGGAATAGTGTCATTCCAGACTCTACAATTACGGCAATGAAGCTAGCCATTCAAAAAAAAGTCGATTCGTCAGAAAACAAATAATTTGAAGTAAATGTTCGCAGAACTCTAAACGACGATTGAAATTATATGCACTCAGCTCATATACGAACCTTATTTTATATGGATGGAATCTGTGCCTGTGAAGAATCCTGCGTACTCCAGATATTTCCGATAACCTTCACAGATTGTGTATCCGCCATCAAGGTAACTTCATCAAAAACGGCCACACCAATTCTCTCGTCATTCACAACCTGGTGGGATTGTTTTTTTATTAATAACTCATCCAGTTTCCATGAATTTGCTCGATAACTCAAGAAAGTATTTTTGCCCTAAATTTTTTCAGGTTATTTGAATTGAAAATGAGCTAAGTTGCTCTAGCACAGTTATTATCTTTAGAAAATAAACCCATAATTTCATTGCATTCCTACAAATAGACCGGGTAGCCAGGTATCCGGCAATAAAAATCATGCATTCAGCAAATTGTTGTGGTGCTACCACAGAACAGACCCTAATGAGGAATAAATACTCAGTGCTCCGGCGTAGGAAACAATATGGCCAACTCTGCATAGAAACTAACGCTACGCGTGCCATTATGAGAAACTAAACCAAATGGCACCTTATTTGAATTCTAGATTTCCCACGATCGAATTTAACTTGACTGAAATGAGGCATTTGTACTATTCTAATCGCTGCAGATTATTTCTGCCTCAATTAGACTGTTCAAAAATTGAGAAAATAATGAGTATTTTCTCACAATAACACTTTTATTTTAAAATAAAAAATCTTTTAAACCATATATACAGAAAATGTAGCAAAACACTTCCAAAAATAAAATAAATTCGTAACACATGTGAATCAAAAATATAAATCACGTATCACAGAAAAAAAGGAACATTCTAACATTCAAAATAAAAAAGGAATTCTGGAATATTGTTTTCAGCCACTAATATTGGTCCTACATTGCTACCATTGGTCCCCCGTTAGGGGTAAACTGCCTTCACTGTCATCTTCATGGCAGTTACCACATACTGCTTCTGAATATAGAAAAAAATGCAGTACTAACTGTCTCAAGAAGTTTTTATTGAAATGAATTTGAGATCACTCAAAATTGTTGAATATGGTAAAATAAGCAATTTCATTACTAATCTTGGGAATCTTGGAATAATAAAACCGTATATATCACAAAATAAACATGAATTATAGATAACATGCATGGAGGAAAATAAATAATATCACAAACTAGAAAACATGTTTATAAATCATAAAAGAGTGTGAAAGCCCAGACAAAACAACCTGTGTAGTACTACCGATTGTATAAGATGGATGGTAGATAAATAACACGCACATAGTAGAGTGTAGATAACCCGCTCTTTAAAATAACAATAAACCTATAAATGAACCCATCGAAGATCGATGTCCTACTTATTTCTGAACCTTTTGGATTTGCTTTCAGTCCCAGAAGTCACAGTTTTCATCTTTTTTTACTTAATGAATTTAAGAATTAGAAGAGAAGTAGCCCTTTCAAAAATTTCATGTTTCACCGAATGTAACTGACAAAAACCGAATTAAGAAAAATGAGACTTGTAAATATCTTTGAATCTCAAAGCAAGATTTTCCTGATCTCCTTGACTATGCAAGAAGAAGTTTATTGTGAATGCCTTCTAAGAATTGAGAAACTTTTACGGAAGATTAAATTAACTTAGACTCATTATCACAAAATTCCTTGTGTACAGTAATAAGGTGTGTTGTTGTTGGGGAAAAATTCTCCATTACATACTCGACATTCTGGGACCGTAATTTTTAGCAAAAGGTATCCTGCCACATAATAGGTAGCATAATTGTCAGTTATAGGAGTTGGTAGATTTCCAAAGATCTCATTATATTCTTCATGAACAGAAGGTTATGAATCATCAGAATCATCGAGTATGTTCTGTGAGCTAGTCTGCAAAAAAAAAGACATATCATTCAAATTCTCACAGACATCTCTTTTACAATTTTCATTAATTATGGGCGATGTTAAACCATTTATGACAGAAGTTTTTGAAGCAGCAATAAACTGGTGGCAAGTAGGGTTTGTGTTCCCTACACCATGCTGTCTAATTATACAAAATAAATTTTCTAAAGGATTCTGGTTGAAGGACCTAAATGAAAAATACTTGAACCCTTCGGATCTCAAAAAAAGGTTTCCTCGGCCACTTTTCTTTCCTCGCCATTCACAGGAGTCCTCTTCTATGGTATTGTCTTTTCCCGCCGAACGCCAAAGGGGTGAACCTCAAAATTAAAAAGAAAACCAATAAGAATTGGATCTAATCCAATTTAGGTACCGTAGTATCATTCAAAGCTCAAGCTGCACAAAGTATCAGCTGAAACTTCACAAATTCAATTTACTCACCATAAATTTTTCAGAGAATTACTGAACTTGATTCGAAGACACCAGCAACGGAAACACCTGAAAATAAAATGATTTTGGAAGCGCAAACCGCAAGAATAAAAGGGTTAAGCGGGAAACTGAAAACATTGACAGACAATTGACTATTCATTTTTCGGTGATTGAAGTTTGATTGACAGAGTTTAACACTTGACGTGGTTAAATTAGTGCCATCTATATGTATAATGGGGGACTAGATAGATAAGTGAGGGATCGTTTGGAGTGTTGAGTGTTATGTGCAGGCGGTTCGCCGCTCACTTCGTTAGCAAGGGAAGGGGAAAATTCCTACCTACATGCTATCATTTTGTCACTATTGATTCACGCTCTTGGAATAATTACTTTGATTTTGTATAATATAACCTCAAAACTTGTGTTATTTGACTGGATAAGTTGTCATAAACATTAACAAAGTGTCATTCAACTTTAGAAAGAACCAACCATGGCAAGCTCATTGAAAAAGTCAGCAGTTTGGACCTATTTTACCGTAGATAAGAAAAGTGCAAAGCGAAGTTTGTGTCAAGCGAATATGTCTCGTGGAGGGGTGGGAAGAAAGGCTGGAACATCATCTCTTAATAAGCATTTGCAATTCAAGCATAAGGTAGAATACGAACAGCTTTATGGTTCTGAATCTCAATCTGAATCCTTCTCAATCTGAATCAGGATCTGACTTAAAAATATCTCAAAATTCCCAAATACGTCATGATACAAAGCAACTGTCTTTGGAAGAAGTACTAGAAAAGAGAAAACTTTGGAATATAAATGATCCTCGAGCAAAACGTAACCATTACCTTATTGGTGAAATGATAGCTGTCGATAATGAGCCTATTTCGATGGTTGAAAATCATTTGGGGTTCCGCGTTTAATTAATAATATTTTGCCACAGTATGAAATACCCTGCAGAAATTATTTTGGCGATAAAATAATTCCGGAAATTTACGAAAAAGTTGTTACTAAGATCAAATCTAGCTTGATAACTGCTGAACACATCGCAATTATTACAGACTTGTGGACGAGTTCAGTTGACAACCTCGTCTTTATAAGCTGCACTGGGCATTGGTTATCTTATGATTTTGCGTTAAATCATGTAGTTCTCAAGATAAAACATTTCCCAGAATCCCATACTGCACGAAACATAATGATGACACTACACGAATGCATAACTAATTGAGATATTGCTGCAACAAAAATTTGCGCTGTTGTGTTGTTGACAATGCTGCCAACATGTCGAAAGGTGTAAGAGATGCTGACTCTTCTTCTTTACGGTGCTTCATTCACACTCTTCAATTAGTAATAACTGATGCAAAAGCCCAGTCATCAGTAGTGGAAACTCTTACAGCTGCTCGAAGAATAGTTACACATTTTAACCATTCAGGTTATACCAAACTTCATGAAATTCAAACCGAGCTGAACCTACCACTGCATAAGTTGCACCAAGACGTTCAGATCTGGTGAAACTCAACGTATTATTTCCTGAAGGGCCTTATTGATCATGCTTCTGAAACTTTTTGAAGAAGTTACGCATATTACTAGTTCGACGTACTCCTCGATATCTGATGTCATTCCGCATGTCACGACATTGTCAAGATTATTTGAACGTTCGTTTTGACCCTATATCGATGCACAAAAACCCCTCTTATTTACTATCAACTTTATTGGACCTGCGATAAAAACCTTTTTTTTATAATTCATATGAAACTGAGAATGCACGAAAAGCCACTTTAAGGGAAGCGCTACAATTATCAATAGAAATTGAGGAATCTGTGGATTTTGAGGCGGCTGCAGTTCCAGAACCAGCAGAAAAAGTGCGTGGCTTCAGATTGGATGCTGAATCAAATAATTTGTTTTGGGCCTGTTTCGAACACGCGGCTGAAGAGTCAGTAGAAATTGATCGGAACTCTTCCAAAAATTCAGACGCAGCCGAAATAAACCACTATCTCAACTCAACAAAGGTTCGTGGGGATATAAATCCCTATAAGTGGTTGGCAGACAATACGGGTCACTACCCAATTTTGAGAAGTCTCGCAATTAAATACTTGACCGATTCCGCCAGATGAATGTACAGGGATATCCACCGGGATCGTCCGTTAAAAACTTTTTAAGTTCCAATTACAATATCAAGCTGAAATTTTATACGCGGCCATAACTAGCGATTTCCAATTGGAGTGATACCATTTCCGGTTATACTGGAAGTGGGTCATCACTTTATTTGAAAAATTTCAGATGGAACTGTATAAGCATGTACTACACCCATCTCTTATAATTCCGAAATAATTTGGGAATAAATTGAATTTTGATGATTTTACAAGAACTAACAGAGAATGCTTTGAAATATTTCAATCAAGTAGCTGAACTGGCTACGCTCACCTGACAGGTGCCTAAAATTAATGTACTTGTCACTTCGTTCATTCGAATTTGATATTTCAACAAGAATTGTCGTTATTTCAGATTGAAAATATCCAAAAAATAGAACACATATGGAATAAAACCACTGGTTATTCAAACGAAAATATATTTAATCTTTTTTTAATTTATTTTAGAATGTCAAAAAGTAGTATGTAGAAATTGCAGGCAATTCAATAACCAATTTCCAAATTTACTGTCTATGAGTAAAATTAAATTTCGAAGCAGTAGAAGCAATTTTCTACAATTCGGATGAATAAAAATGTTAGGAGCTAAGCGAAAACCAATCATCGAAGATAATTACATTAATACGAATAAATGATAGCAAACATTATAGGAGAAAACTAATTAACGATCTGAATAAATGTTCAATATGGGCCCCATTTTGCTCGATACACTTGACAGCTCGTATACGAACATGATGAGTTGCCCTCCTAGTTTCCTCAGGATCAATATTACGAAAAGCATTATGAATGCGCTCTAGTAACTCTTCTTTACTTCTTACAGGAATAAGATACACTTCACTCTTGATTTTGCCCCATAAATAAAAATCAAGGGGCGTCAGGTCCTGAGAAAGCAGAGGCCATAAATTTCGTCCTTGATTACCCCAGCATCTATCCTCGAACATTTCTGTTAGCTGCCGATCTACAGCTCGTGTTTTATGTGCTGGTGCACCATCCATTTGGTAATAGCAATCCCTCAGAATGTTAAAGGGTAATCCATCTCAAAAATTTGCTAATGTTCCTCTCAAAATTTCCAGGTATCTTTATCCATTAAGATTTTCCTCATAAATGTGATAAGCCAACAAATCATTCATTAAAATTGCAAAAATGTTCACGCTGAATTTATTTTGGAAATCAATGACCCAATGAAATGTGGATTTTCTGTGGCCCAAAAATGTCGATTTCTCCTGTTGGTTATTCCACTTTCATTGAACTTGGCTTCATCAGACCATATAATTTTTTGCAGATATGTCTCATCTCCTTGAAGCCGAATTAATAAATTTTCACAGAAATTTAGCCGCTTGGGAAGGTCAGTTGGTTTCAATTTTTGTAGTCTGATAAAAGAATACGGGTGCATGTTATGTTTCTTAAGGATCCTTTGAATTGAAGTATAACTCAATCCAAAATCCATTGATGCTGACTTAATGGACGCATGTGGATTGGCACGAAAATACGCTAGCGTATTAATTTGATTGTCGTCGTCCTCGAGAATTGGTTTTCTTCTAGTTTCTATGTATTTTGTTCCTCCAAATTGCAGAAAATTGCTTCTAATTCTCAAAATTTTGTTTTACACATAGGCGCCAAATTTGGGAATTGGTTATTGAATTGCCACTTTTTGACATTCGCCATGAATTAAAAAGAGATTAAACATATCCTCATTTCAATAATCAGCCATTTTATTATCAATCTGGTGTTTTTCAAAAATTTTCACTTCAAATTACCAACAATTCTTATTGAAATATCAAATTCGAATCGAAGAAGTGACAACTACATTAATTTTAGGCACCTGTCAGGTGAGCGTAGCCAGTTCAGCTACTTGATTCAAATATTTCAAAGCATTCTCTATTAGTTCTTGCAAAATTATCAAAATTCAATATATTCCCAAATTATTTCGGAACTATAAGATATGGGTATAGTACATGCTTATACAATTCCATCTGAAATTTGACGCTTCATCTGATGGCGATATAAAAATTGGCATTTATTGCTGTTTGAAAAAGACCAAATTGAAAAAATCATACAAAACAACGCAATAAACATTTGACATGTGTAGACTGCTTGATCCTTCTTCTAGCCACCCAAGCAAAAATTGTGTCTGTATTGCAAAAGATCTACGAGCTACAATTTTTTTAAATGTTCCTCAAAAATCGAGTTTATAACAAAAATAATTAAATCTGTCAAAAGTTTTGACAGATAAGTGCCAACAACTTGGGTATTTTATGCCTTGCTCAAATGTCGGTTCTAGATGTATAATAAAAAAGGTAGATTGCCATTTGAAATAACAAAGTGATGATCCACTTCCCGTATAAGTTTTTAACGGACGATCCCGGTGGATATCCCTGTATAGTGAGCGCCTCTTCTCGGAGACAGGTAATATCAATGAGAAAAAGCGCAATACACTTAACCCAGATCGAGCTCAAAAACTTGTATTTCTTCACCATAACCTACATCTTCTGAATTTTGAATATTAATCTTTCTTTCTACTATGTTATAATAAAACTTCACGAATAATGTCTCACTTATTTGCATTAAATGTCTAATTTTGAAGTAACTTGTTCTTTAATTGTAGCCTCAACCAAATTACCCGGGTATCCGGCGCCATTACCCTGTACCCGGCTGAGTCCTGAAAAACTCCTGGATCCGCCGGGTAACGAATCCAAACCGGGTACCCATCTCATCTATAATAACAAACCGACACATGGCATTAAAATGACACATTGTTTTTATTCATTGATTCAAACGGAAGAAATCTAGAATTCTTTCAAATTTCTTGTTCCCCATTCCAGATCAGCTGAAATATTAACTCTTCGATCAAAATCGACTTGACAGAGCTTAACATAAAGGGTTGCTCAATCGTCCATGCATTTAACAAAATGCAGTAAATTGAACAACCTTTCACCGAGGTATCACACAAACCGTTTCTTATATAAAAATTTTCGGGGTGGTAGTCGACAAGTTGACGTTCAAATGATAGAGAAAATTTTTTTGGAATCAACAGAACCGGTTTTCAACAAGTGTTTTCCTCAAAAGGAGATCAAACGGATTAATAAAAATTTGGTATTTTTCCAAAAATTTCTCGATTTCTCGTCACATGTTATTTAAGAAAGTGAATAATTACGTGGTCGTATAGATAATGAAATCTCCCATTCAAAAAAGTATCACACCCCTTTTCCCTTTTTTGATACGTACCTTGCCTTCTGAATCGGGAAATATGTGTTGACACTTTCAAATTCGAAGTAAGAACCAAGACACATCTATGCGGTTTACAAATTATAATCGGACACATTATTATCAAAAAGTATTTTGATACGACCCATAACTTCCGATGCAAAAAGGAATATATAATGTAATGTAAGGAGATTTTTAACCGGTATTCCTCCGGTAATAACCAAGATAAACCTATACGGTTTTCATATTATCCTGGGACATGTTATTATCAAAAATTTTTGTCGGAAACACTTTTTGATACGACCCTTACGTTCCGAATTGAGCAAGCGGGGTTGAAAATTTTCAAATTGTCATATCTCCAGTAATAACCAAGATAGATCAATGCAGTTTTCATATTATCCTTAGATATAACCACAACCAAATTCATATGAAATCACATTATTGATTGTTTTTAATCATGGGTCTTTGACTACTTGTGAAGAATGAAGTTTTTGTTGTAAAATAACTGGATAGTATGATAAGAAATGTTGAATTATCAACACACGTTCGGGATATAGTACTCAGTCGTCACTGAAATTTGCAACTGTGAATTTCAAAATTTAAAAAAGCCTATAATCATTCAAAATGCCTTACGTTGGATTGTCCGATGTGCAGAGGGGTCGAATAATTGCTCTCGTTGAAGAAGGGGTGACACAGAGAGATATAGCGGCCACAATGGAGGTATCACAGGGAGTGATTCAATAACCTACGACCAATAGGCCTAGAAGAAGTCGTAGGAAGATCGCTTCTGAAGAACAAGACCGCTTTTTGTGCCAAATCGCAAGAAGAGACCCTAGTGCGTCGCACCCCATACTCCAAAGGCAATTTCTGGAAGCAACAGGCATCAGTGTATCAGTCAAAACGATAAGTCAAAGACTTAATTGGTGTATGGAGCACCAAAATTGAAATCTTGCGAATTGGCGAAATGTTCTTTTTTCGGATGAGACCAGAATTGGTGTTCGATCAGATTATCGCCGAATTTGGGTTTTAAGGGGTCGTGGAAGACGAGCTAGAGTCCGAGCAGCAAGACAAATTCCGAAATACCAAGGGGGCAGTGTGATATTTTGGATTTGTATTATGCTAGAAGGCAAAACAGATTTGATTTCATTTCCTGGGAGTGTAACGGCTAGAAATTACGTGGACCTAGTGCTGGATCCCATAGTGAGAATCTGGCGAGGTGCTCACTGTGAGAAATTCACTTTCACAACAGCTCATCCAAGCCGCCACAGAAGAGTGGCAGAATTTCACCCCACAGGAGATCGAAAACCTAATCCAAAGCATGCCTAGACGGATTCAGGCTTCTATCAGGAGAAGAGAGCTACTGAGGTCGAGAAAAAACACCTATTCCGTGAAAAAACAATTTTCAATTTTTTTACTACATGCGGAAAGAATCTCTTATTTTATTATATTTGTTTCTTTCTTAAAATAAACCCTATTTTATTTATTTTTTCGATTGAAATATCTCAAAAAGGATCAATTCTAACAATCCTTCGAAATTTCCAAAATCCCTGAGGTAATATTCAAAATATCGAGTGATTCCATATAAATTTGGTTGTGTGTATTATTATCAAAGACTTTTAATTAATAAGTTCTTTGATTCAACCCTCAACTTCCGAAACGAAGTAGAGGGGGGTTGAAATTTTCAGATCACCATATCTCCGGTAATCACCAAGAAGAAACCTATGCAGTTTTCATATTATATATTGACATAATTTTGTCAAAAACTTTTGTCTGAAAGAGTCTTACCTTCTAAATTGAGGCGGAGGGATTGAAAATTTTCAAATTGCTATATATTCTGTCAAAAAAGTAACAGGGATTTGTTATTTGAAGAATCTGTTTAAAACGATAGTCAAAATGTTTGTTGTTGCTAAGTTGGTACAACTGCTTTCTATACTGACACGGAGTTTGAACGCGATTTGTTACTCAGTTTGTTTACAGTACTCGATTTTGTCGGTTCTCACAAATGTGTTTTGCGATTTTAACAATGGATAAAATTATCGAACAAAGAATTTGTCTCAAATTTTGTATTGCTAATGGAATTTCGTGTTCCGAATCGCTTTCGGTGAATGGAGTTTATCAAAAAAACTTGAATATGAGTGGTACAGTGCATTCAAAAGCAAAAGAAGGTAATGGTAATTGAGGATCATCATTTAAGTTTAAGAGAGATAGGCAATGAACTTTCTGTTTCTCACGAATCAGATCGTTCCATTTCAAACGATTGTTTGGGCATAAAACTCGTTGCCGCTCGACTTTTTCCAAAAGACCTGACTTTTCTTCGAGAATTGAATCGCGTAAAGGTGGCTGAACACATGTTAGAACGAGTCAATTCCGACCCCCATATTCACAAAACACATTGTCACTGCTGATGAAACATGGGTTTATGAGTTTGACATGCAAACGTGATTCACTTCCCTAGACTGTTTCAATATCTAGGTGATAACGTGGATTGGATTCAGACACATCACCCGGCAGCTGAGATCATTGTTCTGGGTGACTTCAACGTTCACAACACCAACTGGCTCCGCCACTCCAATAAAACAGATAAAGCGTGAAGACAGGCTGAAACTTTCTCAATCAGCTATAATCTTAAGCATCTAATCGACGAACCGACAAGAATACCTAATCACCCAACCGACTTCCCGATCACCTTGGATCTCTTTTTGATTTCAGATCCACGTGATTGGAGGTCTCATGGAACCATTGTGCTGCCGCTATACCAACAACCTAAACCACTCAGACGCATATGGCACTATAACCGTGCTAATTAGGATGAGCTGCATGAATTGTTTTCGTGCTTTTCATTCAGTGATGTTTGACTTTCACATCCTGACATCAATGTGTGCACTGAATCTGTTACAGAAATCATTCATGCAGGAATGGATCTCTACATCCCTCATTCCATGAAAAGAACAACAACACAAAAGCATTGGTTCAACAAAGACTGCGAAAGAGCCTCTGCAGCCAAAAGCAGATAGCTCAAGTCATGAAAGATAAATCCAACAGAGAAAACAAAAACAACCTTCGTATGAATACGAAATGCATGCAACATGACAACTGCAAGAGCAAAGGCCAATTTCAACGAAGGGGTAACTAATAAACTCCTTGAACAGGCAAGCGGGACTAGACAGTTCTGGTCTATGGCGAAGACTGCCAGTGCCAATTTCTGCAAATCTGCGTTTACGCCTCTTGTTAGAGAAGACGGAAGTATAGCATCATCTCCGAAAGAGAAAGCCGATCTCTTTGCTCTCTTGTTCTCAAAGAATTCTGTGCTAGATTCATCTAACGCAATACAACCGAACATTCCACCATGGCAGAAATTAAGTTCAGAGTCCGCACTGTGAGACGGGCTCTCGAGCAGCTGAACCGCAAGAAGGCAGTTGGTCTAGACGAAATACCGCCAATTGTCCTGAGAAAGTGTGCTCCCGAACTGGCACCCATTCTTAACCGTCTGTTTCAGATTTCGTATGAAACCTAGACTTTTCCGAGCAGCTGGAAAATAGCGAGAATTCAACCGATCCCAAAGAAAAGGAAGAAGTTCTTACCCCAAAACTACCGCCCTGTTGAACTTCTCCCATTATGTCCAAAGTGATGTATAGAGTCATTAATGATTAACTCATCAAATATCTTGAGTTGCAGGAAATTATTAACGACCGTCAGTATGGTGTTCGCAGGCAAAGATCGACAGGAGATCTGCTCACCTGCGTCACTCATATTTGTACATCAACGATGAAAAAGCATGGGGAATCTAGAGCAATAGCCCTCGACATCTCTAAAGCTTTCGATAAGGTTTGGCATGCAACCTTGTTAAATAAACTTGCTGCATATGGGTTTTCCGAAAAATTGCAGGGTTGGATAAGTAGCTTTCTTTCAAATAGATCAATACAAGTTGTGGTCGACGGTATAACATCTGATTGTTTCTGGTTGCAAGCAGTAGTACCTCAGGGATCCATTCTTTCGCCAACCTTGTTTATGTTGCAGATAAACGATCTTCTGTCATCTACAGAGAACAAGATCTTCGGTTTTACAGACGATTGTACCCTGGTTTCGTCTTTCAGTAGTCTGCGGTCAATTATAGCTGCGCAATCTCAGCTCCAGAGATGTCAACAAATTAATAACTTAAACTCTGACTCACAGAGGATATATGAGTGGGGTCAGTTGAACCTGGTGAGCTTTAACGCGAGTAAGACGCAAGCAACTACGTTTTCTAGGAAGGTCCTCACTGGAGAACCTCCTCTAATGATGCAAGGCCAACAAATTGCATCCAAAAATTCGATGCAATTTCTCGGAATAACGGTCAACTCCGAATTTTGCTGGCATGAACATGTATCAGAAATAGCTAAGTCGGCATCAGCTGAACTTAGTTTTCTTTTCAAAGCCAAGCGATACTTCACGTCATCTCAGCTGTTGCTTCTATATAAGGCTCAAATTCGACCTGCTTTGGTATATTGTTCCCATGTATGGGGATCTGCGCCCAAACATTCGTTGCGAATGTTGGATAGTGTGCAAAAACGGGCTGGGCGCCTCATCGACCACCTGGAGATCACACGCGATCTCCAACCGCTGGCTCTCAGAAGACAAGTTACTGACCTTTCTCTGTTTTACAGAGACTTTCTTGGGAGATGCTCCAAGGAGCTGAAAGATCTTGGTCCGGGAAAACTCATGTTTCGCCGCAACACTAGGCTGGCAAGGAGTTCTCATCATATGCCGGTACATTTATAGAACTGTCGAACCTCTTTCTATAAGAATTCCTTCGTTTACAGGGCCGGTGAGTTGTGGAACTCACTTCCGTCCAACATCTTCCCAATATCCTACAATTCGGCCCTCTTCAAGAAGAGAGTAAACAGACACCTCAATTCTTCCCAGGCGTCCACTCATGTTGTGTAACAGGTTCGCCTATTCCTAGGAAGCGCGCATAAAAAAATGAAAAAAAAAAGTCAACAAGCTTCGGAATGGCGCGTTCCAATTAAATCGAAAAAGGCCTGATTTGTGGAAAGAAAACTCATGGATTTTGCACCACGATAATGCACCATCCCACAAGGCTATCATTATGAATGAATTTCTGACCAAAAAATCAACAAATACAATCGAACAATCACCGTATTCTCCTCATATACCTTCTTTTTCCGAACCTCAAATTACCACTTCGAGGTACTCGTTTTGAATCCATAGAAGACAAAAGAGAATTCGCGGCGAGAACTTAAGTCGATTTCGGAAAAAGCTTTTGAAAAATGTTTTGATGATTGGATTCTTCGTTGGTGTAAATTTATTATTTCGGGACCTACTCTGAATACGATACAATAAATTTTGATGAAAATGAATATTTTGTGTTTCATTCACCAATTCCCAGTACTTTTTTCACCGAATGTATCTCCGGTAATAACCTAGATAGACCGTTGTTTTAGACCACAAAAGTTAAATAATTAGAGAAAGTTGATAGTTTTATTAGGCTGATTCCCCAGACTGGAAAACGAAATCTACCTTTCCCTGTATGCCGAAATGTTTCTTCAATTATTTTCGAATGATACGAGAGGATATTTATCACTCGCAACATGTTGGTTATTTTTCTCCTCTATTTTCAGTTTGCTGTGTTCCACTACCAATCCAAGATCTGCTTAGAATTACATTTTCTGTTTACAATTCACTCACAGACTAGCTTTAACTGATGTATCTGCGACGGATGAACCTCAGGTTTCTTTCTCCATGATATCCTGAATCATATAAAAGATTACGTAAGGTTGACCCGTTCCTTCTCAATATTCATAATATTAATATCAATAGTTGAAAACTTCGAGCTACTGACTAAATTCTCAACATGGAGCAAAACAATCAGAGTAACTGCATATTGCCTGAGATTCATGAAACATTATTAAAGTCAAAAACATGAACAGTATTATCTCAACTCAGAAGAACTTCGCAACAGCGAACGGAAATTAATAGAGCAAGTTCGGAAACAGGCCTTCCATCAAGAAATAATGAAACTTTCATTGACAACAATTAACATTAACAACCCTTTCATTGACAACAATAACCTACTCAGGGTGGGAGGACGGCTCGAAAATGAAAATTCCATCCTTCAATTTAGTGAAAACATCCTGCCATTCTATCTTATAAAAGCCATATCACAGATTTGATATTAAGAGATGCTCATGCTCGCACCTTATATTGAGGTAACCAAGCAACCCTCGCTTATAACGAAGAGCATTTTGGATACCACGAGGCAAAGACAAAGTCCGCCAAGTTTTCAACAAATACACGACCTGCGCTCGTCAAAAGGCAACCACACTTACTCAACAAATGGGATAACTGCCATCACCCCGTGTTACACCATCGCACCCCTTTATGCATACTGGTATCGATTACGCTGGTACAATACAATTACGACTCTACAAGGGAAGAGGAACAAAATCATATAAGGGATATATCGCTTTATTCATCAGTCTTTCAACAAACGCCATACATTTGGAAGCCCTTAGTAACTTAACAACAAAAGCCTTCTTTGCGACATTCCATCGTTTTACGTCTAGAAGAGGACTTTGTACAAATATTTGTACAATGATAATGGTACCACTTTCGTAGGAGCAAGAAATATCCTCGAAAAGGAGTTGAGAAAGAAAATTTGGGAGGCTAATTTCCTTGAAATAATAACCTCAGAATAGATTAACTGGCACTGGCTGCCTCCAGGAAGCCCACATTTTGGAGGAATATGGGAGGCAGGCGTCAAATCAATGAAGTACCACCTAAAACGAGTCATAGGTGATGCTACACTAACCTTCGAAGAAATGACCACACTAGTGTGTCAGATAGAAGCGAATTTGACCTCCAGACCACTACTGCCACTATATAACTATCCAAATCTATCAACAGTACTGACGCCATGGTACTTCATCATTGAACGACCAATTCTACAGATTCCAGATGTCAATCCACACGTCGAATTAAACGAATCAGTAACTAATAGATGGAAACTTATTCAGAAAATTAAACAAGACATATGGATAAAATGGTCTTCGGGGTACCTTACTCGGCTCCAACAACGAACTAAGTGGCAACGAAAGCAATAAAATCTCAAAATCGGCGACATCGTATTAATTAAGCAAGACAATCTGACAATCTAACATCTGGCCGTTGGCACAAATAACTAGTCTACATCCAGGTCAATATGGTCTAGTAAGGGTGGTGACTATGCGTACAAGAGAAAACAAAGAAGTCAAGAGACCAATCACAAAATTATGCCCACTCCCAATCAACGACAGTAACTCGGAAAATTCGAACTAACTGACAACAACAAAATCCAAATCATCTGCGAACTTCGTTCGTCAGCCCTGATTGCATTCGTCATACTATGCAGTCATGTTACTGCAATCAAAGCCAACTACACGGTTACCAGCATCGATCCAGGAATCTACGTAGAACACATAGGTCGGGCATTCATAAGCGGAGGAACATTCAGACTTGGACTGAATTTCTCAATCATACAGCAAAATGAAGATTGCACAAATGTCAATAAAACCATCTCTCAATTCAAAGATTTATGTAACCAAGCTGAAAATCACGCAAGTGCAATCCATAGTTCGGATCTGAGTCACCACCTTGTCGAGCTGGGGAAAAAGGATAGCAAGTCTCAACGATATTGCCAAAAGTAGAAGAAAACGAGGATTCTTAGGCGAATTCTTAACCTCAGTATTCGGCTTGAATGACGAAGTATACCGAGACATCGATTCCCTAAACGAAAATCAGGAACCTCTCATCGAGACTACCAATAGACAATCTAAACTAATGAAGGCAATGGAAGAAACAGAAAAAAGAATAAATCAAAAATTGCAAAGCTTCCGATCAAAATTCAACCAGGGTATCAAAGCAATTGGTGGAATGGCAAAATGGTACAAAATATCGGACTAACCAGGCCCTTATTGATCTGCTCATAAGTTTTCAATTGGCAAAAAACTATCTAGAAGAAGTTGCTGCTAAATACAGAAAACTTGCCAACGTCTGTTACCATAAAAGCCATATACCGGAATTCTTGGCCCCAGCAGAAATTACAAAAATAGTCCGAATAGTTTCCAGAAACCTGCCAGCTACGTTAACGGTGATATCCAAACCAATACAAAGAATGGAGATAGAGCAAGACGATCGATTTATTAAGGTTTATGCTCATCTGCACATCATAGAAAATGACAAATTCGAAGTAATTAAGACAACTGCAGTTCCAATGAAGAAGTATTTTTGGGTATCATAGTTGACAGCCAAGAAGGGAGTTGATACTTGTATGCCAGCAAAGGTTCCATTCTGTTTCTTCATGGGAACTGCAGTTGTCTTAATATCATCATTGAGCATAGCAAGTCTCAACGATATTGCCAAAAGTAGAAGAAAAAGTGGACTCTTAGGTGAATTCTTAACCTCAGTATTCGGCGTGAATGACGAAGTATACCGAGACATCGATGCGCTAAACGAAAATCAGGAACGTCTCATCGGGATACTAACCAGGCCATATTGATCTACTGATAAACTTTCAATTGGCAAAAAAGATGTTGCTTTCACCCTTAAACGTTCATCCACTTAAACCAACATAAGGTGAAATTACTCCACAAGTCGCCTAATCAACAATTCGACGACCCGTGACCGGAAATATGGAATGAAATTCTACAAGCTAGCGTCTGAAGGGTTTCTCGTGCAAACCAACCACGGGCTGAACTCGGAGCAGCGACACCAATCTATTACGTCATGCAATAATCAATATATAAGTAAACTTAAATTGTACAATAAACGATCACAAAATATCTATATTTCATTCGAGTCGTCACTCTGCCCAAATTATTACGGAATCTTAGTCTCTCATCGCAGATTAAGATTTTCTACAATTTTATCCATCTTAGTATCCTACCGTAGACTAAGATGATTCACAACTACTCAACATTTGAATACTAAGGAAACAAACCCAATAAACAATTTCTATATCTTACACTTTAGGGGCGGTTGGAGATATCTTGGAGGATTGGTGTGTCTTGAATGAAGATAAATCCTTTCTACATACTGTACTTTTCACTCATCTTGTTTTGACTCACATCATAATTTGACATTATGGCATAATCTCTGTAGTCCTTCAATTTTTTGTTACTTCCTTTTCCATTAATTCGAAGAAATAAAAGAATGAGAAGTACCCTATAGGTTTTGATTCTCTTGCGTCAAAACATACCTGAGAACGGGAGATTAACGGACATATTTTGCAGTTGCTTTGACTGAAAAGTTTCAATTTTTCACAGCTGTCAAAACCTGAGTATTTGGCAACAATCTTTTGCCTAATACCCTTATGCGTTGCTGAGAAGAATCGCGAAAAAAAAAGTTTTTTCTTTTTGTAATGTAACTACAGATACACAAATATCGAGTTTTTTCATGTATCTGTTCTATATGACCTTAATCTCGCATAATTTCATGTTTCTAGGTCAATATGACGTACCTTATTGGTTTTTATTTCTTCGCAAAATATGCCACAAAATGTAATCTACTCTATCGATTGCGTTGACTTTGAAGTTTGATTTCTTTACAACTCCAAAATATTGCGCACCTGAATATTCGTTATCAATTTCTCATTACCTACAAAAAAGGAAAAAGAGTCTCAAGTGAAAACAGATAAACAGATGGACAACGAAGTGATCCGTCAAGGGCCAACCTTTATCGTTCTATCCAGAAAAATAAGATTATTTTGACAATAAAAACCTTTCATCTTTCAGATCATATTCCCGCACGATTTCTAGTATTTGACAACGCTACTATAATAGTAAAACCAGACTATTCCGCAATATCACATCATAAACCTTGTATTTTATTTATTTTTTCTTAGGAAAAATTCAAATCACAAAGTTATCACCAGTACGATTGCAGGCAAAATGTTGCATCAGAATCTGTTTTGCTCATTCAATTGCAAAATAGTAACAAATTGCATAATAACTTCTTTTTCGATCCTTATTATCGTGTTGCAATTAATTTTTAATCTTTCGGTTCGCGTCCTGTATCCTCTATTCTTGAAAAGTTTCAACGATATTAATTCCGAAAAGAAAAATGTAATACACTGCTCTTTTTAGAATGAAAAAAAGGACGCTTGGAAATCGAGCCACTCATTAGAGGAAATCACAAACAGACTGACTATTCCGGACTAAATCTGACAACCACATGTGTCACAACCAGATCCTCTCCCATTGTGCTTGGTTGTTTTACAACCTCAATAGAAATAGTCCTCGAAAAAATATCCAAAAATCAACTAATATTAAGACAAAAAAAGAGCATGATTAAACATTTTTTCTCATTGAAATTTCATTTTTCAGGCTATTATAGTTCTCCCGAATGGTTCGGTTTTGACTAGCTTGGATTCGAACTTGGGTGAATTATACAAGGTGCATTCCAAAGAGAATAGTCGCTTCTACTGGCGCCACCTCATGTAACAGAGAAGATATTAAATTTGGTGCACTAGAAGCGCAATTCACAATTACTGCATATGAAGTTACATAATATTTGTATCATTTATACAAGAATGTACGAAAACTTTTTAATTCAAGAACCAATCATATGATGTAGCTCATTCCTTTGCAGAGTTAATGGTGGTACCTGCTACTTAAGAGGGATCGTTATACATTAGACAACCGAATGATGGACCTCCCAGAAAATCTAAACAGAAAATGGACTAAATGGTCTTGTAAAATAAAAAATTCCAAGAAATATAACGTTTTTTTCCAGTAGATATCTCACGTCCTCCATAACAAAAAATTCGTAGGATTGAAAAAGAAGGTTTTTTTCACAAAAAACAAGAGATCGCAGAGGAAAATATTAAATAATGGAGTAGTAGGTATTAGAAAGACCATCGATTTGCTTTTTCTATAATTTTTTTTCGAGATATATCAGAAAACCGTAGAAAATTTTGTTTTGCAGTAATTCTTGTAAATTAATGTTATATAACTTGATCCTTGTTACTCCCGACAAACCAAAAAAGTACGTTCTTTTCGAATTTAAAGATATTTAAAAGTTCTTGAAATAAAACAATTCCTCGAAAAAAAAAAGATCTCGAAAATCAGCTGTAACATATCTACATATAGCTCTAATGCATAGGTTCTCAAGCTGGACGATAACACCCAATTATGAGCATTTCATAGGGAACAATAGAAGACCCAGAGAAAATTAGGGAACATTGTGATATCATATGCGAAATTCACGTATTTAGGTAGGCAGGCAGAGGATTAAAATGCACTACATATGAGGTGAAAGAACAGGGATTAAAACTACATCAATTTTCATTTTCAAAAGATACTAAATATGCATTCACTCAAACTATAATAAAATAAACATGTACGTGTATGTTTATAATCTAAGCTGGCGAACGAACCGGTTTGGAACCCCGAAAATAAATGGCCTATTCCGAATGGTTTTTATTATTCAAAATGAAAGAGATTATGTTATAGTGTGTTGTTTGACATCAGTGTCTTTTTTATGTCAATAAAAACATTCTGAAATCAAACGATGAATTTTTCTAGACTCTGAAATCATATTCATAAAAGATACAGATATAAAAATATCTCTTTGAAGATTGCTGAAACAGGGAAACGACAGACTTTGGGGAAGATTTGATTTTGCCAGCAGCAAAATAAGTAATAATCATTTTGTCCCAACTACAAATACTACCCGCAAGTTTCTTTAAGTAATAGTTCTGTGCAAATAACAATTAAATAGATGGCTAAGAACATTTAATAATCATTGAGCAATGTCTGCAAACTTGTCAATTTTCGATTCAGCTGGATAAGTCCGCTTTACCCATTAATCAATCATTGCTATTGACATTCGTGAGAGTGGGGTTTCTGAGAATGCACATTCATTTTTACTTTCGTATAAAGTCGGTTCAGATTATGAATGACGGGCTACGTATACTCGACTTTTGATTTTTTGATGGGTTATGTTGGAAGTCACATCCTTGAATTTAGAAGTAGTTTGATTTAGTTATTTTTGCCGCTCTTTTGCTTGGACGTATTTTATCTCGTTTCAATTTTTGCCTTTTCCAAGAATTAGATGAAATAATATGTATCAAATTCTGTGTGAAAAACAAAATTAAGTGCGTGAATGCATTCTGAATGTTGACCATGGCATATGGTGAAGCCTTGGATCGAAGAAATGTTTACAGAAGGCACAGAAAATGTCAACGACGAAGTGCGTGCTGGATGCCCGAACACGTCAACAATAGACGAAGATATTGATAAACTAGGGAAAGTAGTATAATCCTTTTCATCACAACATTTTATTGTGAGCATGCGTTAGCATCAGCCATCTTTTTCGTACTATTTTTGTAAACAACCATGCTGCAGTGCCCGCTTCTAGTGTATCAGAAATTAAGATTTCACTTTAAGTTAAGAAAAAATATAAAGTACTAGGTACATCATAATTATATATATATATATATATATATATATATATATATATATATATATATATATATATATATATATATATATATATATCTTCCGCGATAAACTTCATGAGGAGTCTACATATGTATACTTGAGACAAGACGAATCATTCAAAAATCCGTAGATCAATGAATAATCCCTCCTGACAAGAGCTAGTTCCCAAATCTGCCTGCCATGCACGCAGCTCCCAAGCGCCACAATAGTGCAACCGAGCAGAATGCCGAGAAATGAAGCGGCAGATTGCAGTTTCGCCATTATTAGGAGCTCATCAGTGTCGCATATCGCTTCTCAGCATCCTACCAAGCTACATCGGGGTACCCTATCAATTCCAGAAAGGACGCACCTCGTACATACGTATGAGAGTCGCCCTCTATGGACCGCCACGGCGAACCCGCTACCGGACTTCGAGAAAAATACGAACAATAACAAACAGATGTGGAAACGTTAAAAATTACAAACATTTGGGAGACATCTTTCGCCGTTCCGTGAATCACATCAACGGTAGAAAACGAGCGAAATAATCCCGCTGGAATAGTGCTCTTTCCCTCTGTTTCCGAGATAAACCTCCCGTCGGTAAATATTTGGTGGGACAAATATCTTCCGCGATAAACTTCGCGAGGAGTCTACATATATATACTTGAGACAAGACGAATCATTCAAAAGTCCGTATTCAATTCTTAATAAACATTTTTTTTTTTTTTGATATTTCATTTGAAAACAATATTTTATTCTATATAAGATATATGTATATATATGTATATATATATATATATATATATATATATATATATATATATATATATATATATATATACATCTACTTATGATAATTTAACTACATACTTATGCTATGTATTGCTTATAACAACTATCGGATATAACGTCAGAAACTATACGGTCTCTCACTCTGTGGCTACTTATAGGATTCTTTTGTGGGGAGCTTCTACTTTTGGAGAATCTTCCTACAACAAAAAATAGCAATTAGGGCTATCACGGGTGCTTCAACTATAACGAGCTTCAGATGAATTCTCAAGGGTCTAAATATAGTCACCATTCATGCAGTATATATACTCACTCATTTATGTTAGATCCACGAAACTAGGGATATTGTCGAAAAGCCAAAATACTTACCAGTGGCTAGGAAAGAAGTTGTTCAATCACTTATCTCAAGAGCTCCAAAGGATGACCAACATGAAAAATTTTAATGCCAAAGTGAAGTCTCTCTTAATAAGAAAGGCTATCTATATTCTTGATGAATATTATTGCCTTGTACAATTTAGAAGGTGAATATATTTCTATTCTATGAACATATCGTGGCTCGTGACATTCAAAATACACTCCCCACAAAATTGTCGCATCACCCTACGTTTACGACAATACTATATAAACTTTTAGGTTGGTCATTCAAGAGTCGCTTGGTAACTTTCAGAAGTGTAAAATAAGAAGATATCATTCAAAAGAGATGAGTTTATGATGGAAAATATCAACAATTTTCGAGTTAATGAAAAATTAAAAAATTCTACCATCTTCAAACATTCGCGAAGAGACCAATCAACTAGCATCGAATGGTAATTAATCATTTTCAAAACCGAGTGTTTCCTCCCCGGGCCCTAATTACTGCCAGTATACGATTCCCAAGCCCCTCAAACAAATTTTGGATGTGCTCTTGAGTAACTGAGTTCCAAATTTCAGGAAGCAGATTTTCCAGTTGTTGGAGTGTTCTACAAGGCATCCTACGTTGCTGAATTTGCCACCCCATGTTGTCACAAACATGTTGTATGAGATTCAAGTAGGGACTTCTAGCTGGCCATCTTAAAATATCAATTTCAGCATTTTGCAGAAATTCTGTAACTACTCTAGCTGCATGAAGCCGAGCTTTATCATGCATATAAATTAAGTTTTCGCCAATCAATGGGCTAAAGGGTACAACATGGGGTTCAAGGATATCTGCGATGTATCTGGCCGCTGTTATTCTTCCATTATTCACTAGGACTAACTCAGTTCGACCATGGAAAAAAATGCCTCCCCACACCATTACTGAGCCCCCTCCGAAGTTTTCGGTTTGCCGGATATTACATTGCTGATACCGTACCCCAGGTCCTCTGTATACAGGCATGCGTCTATCATTTGATACTTGACAGAACCAGGACTCGTCGGAAAAGAGAACATTCGACCATTCTGGAATACCCCAATTTGCATGTTCCCTCGCAAACTGAAGTCTTGCAACTCGATGCTCGCTGGTGAGACGCGGGCAGGGAGAAGCCACCCTTGGTCTGATATCGTCTTCTCTGAGCCTGTTCCTAACAGTTTGCAATGAAATATGCACATTTCTGGAAAGTGCAAGTTCATTTTGTAGCATTCTAGCCGTACAGTGCCGAACTCTTAGTGCAGTTAAACGAAGCCAACGATCATCAACTGGTGTTGTTAGCCGATTTCTTCCTTGTTCGGCCCTTCTTCCATATTCCCCTGTATCGTGGTACCGATTAATTGCTCTTGAAATAGTGCTTTGGTTAACATTCAACAAGTGAGCCACGTAACGTTGGCTTCGCCCCTCCTCTAGAAGTGTTACAATTCTTACCACTTCAACTTCACTCAAATAGCGTCCAGAACATTACGCTGCCATTACAATAGATTCAAAGATTCGATAATCCACAAGAAACACAGAAAACTTGCATTAATTTAGCTTGAAAACTGAAGAGAAATTGAATGAATACTGATATTCAAATAAACTCATTCTTGTTTCAGACGTGTTTGAGATCATATGGAAACAAATATTACTACATAGATAAGATTTTTTCCCCTCATTTGTCCAAAAACATATATTGACAAAGAAACTGCGATCAAGCCGCTTAATCGATTGTGAAATTCAGAATACCAGGTGATGCGACAATTTTTCTGCTGTGTATATATTATATAGCAGGGGATTTAATTCAAACTGAACTGAAAAAAATAGATATATTTAATTGAATAAATGCTTTTTGAAAAGAATTGAGAGATCAACAAAGAGTTTATTGATCCATCACATGAAGTTCTTAGTACTTTTGTTGTCTTTCTGGTAATACCAAAAGCTTTTTTCTGTCGAATGTGTTATTTATGTATTATGGCATTTAGATAAACATTTCACAACATTCTGGATTCCCCGTAAAAAATACCATATAAATTTATAATGAATTTGTGGAATTGATAATATTTATAAATCTCGATTATGTTATCTCTAAATTCGGATTCTGCCAGATTTACGACCTAATCCAAACTAGGTTATCATAAAAATTTTAATTAATCCAGTTCGAACTAGATAATTAATAACTTTTTCGCCTGGTATAAAAATATGCTATATAATTATAGAAATAATTCATTGAGTATATTGATAATGGCTGCTTCAATCTTTGTTTAATTGTAAATGAATACCTACTGTGTGACAAAAAAGTATCCGGAAATTCTCATTCAAATTACCGGCGTGGAGTATTCTTAAGTATTTTAAGTTTCTGTTTGTTGATCGGATTGCCCTTAATTACTACCAAACATGATCGCGATCTGTCAATTCTTCAACTTTCCCGAAGTTGTGGAGAATGATGTCAATCATCGATTAAAAAACTTAAATCGAGGAAAACAACCGGTAATAACAATATACCATCTTTTATGTACAAGGGTCTTGCTGAAACATTGGTTCAACCCCTTACAGTTATCTTTAATAAGTCCCCCTAACCTAACCTAACCTAACCTAACCTCCTTGAGAATGGAAAGATTTTTCTTTGAAAAATGTTTTTTTATTATATTCAATGTAGTCCCCTTTAAACTTAATACACTTATTCAACCGATTTTCCAACTTCTTGATCCCGTCCGAAAAGTAACTTTCCGGAAGGTCTGCAAAATACTCCTCCAATGATTTCCTCACGTTAGCTGAATTTTTTATTGATTGATCTTTTTGGTTTGGAAAGACATAATAGTCCGAGAGATCCAAATCGGGCGAATAAGGTGGATGCAGAAGCATTTGGAGCCCTAAATCATTGATTTTAGCCGTCGTTGAAATGATCTCGTGCGTCAGCTTATTGTCTTGCAAAAGCAAAAACTATTTTTTTCGCTTCATGTGAGGCCGTTTTGCAGCAATTTCGGCATTCAGTCATTCCAATAGTGCACAGTAATACTCGCTGCTGATGGTTTTTCCATTTTCGAGGTAGCCCACGAAGAGTATGCCATGACAATCCCAGAAAATCGACGCCATAACCTTTCCGACCAATTGGGACTCCCTCGACCGCTTGGGAGCAATTGTGCCGGCTTCAGTCCATTGCCGGGCACTCATTCTGTTTCCTGGTGTGTAATCGTGGATCCAGGTTTCATCAACAGTTCTCCCGATTCCGCATCAGCAATTCCAAACACTCTTTCCAAGTGCTCAAGCGTTCGTGTTTTTGGTCCGGAGTCAGCATGTGCGGTACCCAGCGGCAGGATAACTTTTACATATGCAGAATCTCGCCCAAAATATGGCGTGTGCGCTCAGTACTAATCTTTGTGGCATCTACTAGCTCGGGTACCTTCACTTTCCGATCAGCCAACATCATTTCATGTATTTTTTTGACATTGTTCTCTGTAACCACATCGGAGGGCTTGTTTCCCACGGACCTTAAGGTGGCGCTGATTAGTCCTATTCATAAAAGTGGAAGTAAATGTGAGATCGCAAATTATAGGCCCATAAGTCTAATTAATGTTTTGGCCAAAATATTTGAGATTGTTTTGCACGAAGCTCTATACAGATTCTTTGAATCAAAAGTGAGTCGCCTGCAGCATGGTTTCATGAGAGACAGATCCACAATTACAAACTTATGCGTCTTCTCGAAGAGTGTAGCGGAAGCCATTAACGTCAAACTACAACTTGACGTGGTCTACACGGATAGCGAAAAAGCTTTTGACAAAGTGGATCACTCCAAACAACTGAATAAGCTAGCGTGTGCTGGATTCTCCGAGGGGCATATATGTTTGTCAAATCCTATCTTGTCAGCAAAAAGCAAATTGTGAGGATTGGTCACTGTTTCTCTAATGAGATACTTGTTACATCTGTACCTCAAGGTAGCATCCTGGGTCTCCTGCTATTTACCTTATTCATTAATTTCCTACCTGAGCATATGAAGAATTCCAAGTGCCTTTTATTTTGCAGAGGATTTTATGCTCTTTAAAATTATCTCCAAACCTGAAGATGCACGGGAGCTACAGTCGGACATTAATGAAGTTGTTCAATGGTTTCAGGAAAATAAAATGATTCGGGTGGCGTGACATACAGATCAGAACTGATATAGCACCACAGGAAGAAATTGAGAGGTGTTAAACCGGTCGATCTAGTCGGACATTCTATAGCGCCTCTTCTACCTATTCAACGATCCAGAAATCTATTGTCCAGTCCCTCACAGCAGCATTATGGGGAGGTGCTCCATTATGTTGATACATAACGTTATGTTCATAAATTCCTAGCTGTTATTAGAGGATCAATCAAATTCTTGTTTGTTCAAACGGTTGCACTTTCCAAGTTTTCCTGTATAAATAAGAGTCCCACAAAATGGTCTCCCAAAATTCCAGTCCAAACATTAAGTTGTGGAGGTCTTCAAGTATGATTCTTCCTCTTTAAACGGGGTATAGTGTCACTCCAGACTCTACCGTTATGGCAATGTAGCTTGCCATTCAAAATAAACTTGATTCGTCAGAAAAATAATCATTTTGAATCAAATTCGGATCGTTATTGATCCATTCACTAAAATGTTCGCAAATTTCTAAACGACGATCGAAATCATCTTCATTCAGTTCGTGTAGGACTCTAATTATTTTATATGAATGGAATTTGTATTCGTGAAGGATCCAAAAAATACTTTACCGGCAAACTTCAAATATTTTCAGCAATGCCCCCACAGATTGTATATTCTTCATCATAGCAACTGTTCTAGGGGAGTTATAAGTGGGTGCATCAGTTCAACCATTTTACAGGTGGTTTTCAAGAAATTCATTCCGTTTCAGATAATTTTATCAACTGGGTGGAGAACTTTAAGTCTATTTAGGAGATTAGTTTTTTGCTCTCCCTTAGTGTTTTTTTTTCCTATGGCACACCATAGGAAAACACCATGTTGATAAGGCAAGGGCTACACCCATGAAGGGCCTCATTCCTAAAAGGTGTATGAGATGTTCCCTGCTGAAAAACAGAGGATCATTAGTTAAGTTGTTAGATTCAAGTGAGTTTAGACATATAAGACTTAGGTATGTTTTGATGAAATATTTCCTGCTGGTTTTCTTTTTCCATTGTTACAGATTTTTCCAGTCCCAATCCCCCTTCCTTTTCACCCTTGTCTTCGTGAAGAAGTCCTGGAAATCATGGAGTGCAAGATGACATTGAGAGAATGAAGCTGCTAAGCAGAAAAATTTTTGGTACTCTTTTTGTACACACGACACTAACACAACATAAACAGACAAGCTATTGCTACTGCAATAGTGACAGGGAAACGAGTTTTTTCCACAGGTTTTTTCACTCGTTTACTGAATCATACGCAAGATAGTATGGTTCCCCTGTTACATTTCCTGTGCTGACACTTTACGGCCAATCGTATGAGGCATGATGCGAGTTTAGATGCCAGATTAAGGAACAGGCATGGTCTGTTTATTCCGCTGGTATTCTATTTATTCGCTTGTTTTCTACGATAGTGTTTTTTCCGACACACACCAAAATTATAGATATAAGCATTTATTGTAAATACAATTATTCGAAGTTTTAAATCCTCTCTTTTCAAAAGAACATATATATATATATATATATATATATATATATATATATATATATATATATATATATATATATATATATATATATATATATATATATATATATATATATATATATATATATATATATATATATATATATATATATATATATATATATATATATATATATATATATATATATATATATATATATATATATATATATATATATATATATATATATATATATATATATATATATATATATATATATATATATATATATATATATATATATATATATATATATATATATATATATATATATATATATCACCTAAACGGCCACACATTTTCCTTCGTGTTTTTTACTAGTAACGCATCCATTTTCCATGAATTCTCGTTAACTCAATAACATTTGTGCCCCCAGGCAATTTTTTCGAGAATGCAGTGAGTTGCTCTAACACAGTTATTATTCTTGAAAAATAAACTCTCAATATCAATTCTGCAGTGTGAACACCATCTTCAACTAAATCACCTTCATATCAGGTTAGTATAGATAAAGTTAGATTTCGAGACTTGCCATCTAAATGACAAATCGTTTTTATTTATTGATTCAAAAAAAGGAAACTAGCTTTTTTTCAAGAGAATGATTTCGCAGGCTCCCTGTTTCCATTTCAGATCAGCAGAAACAAAATCGACTTAATAACGTACAATGTAAAGGGCTGCTCGATCGTCGTCTGCAAAAAGGCAAATTGCTGCATATTTAACCGTGGATACCTGACTGCACTTTTGAACCTTAAACTGTTTAGTTATATAAACACCTCAAAAAAGTCTAGGGAACACTTCTGAATATCGATATATCGTATCCAGAACGATCAATATAGATTTTTTTTTTTAAGAAATGAACACCTGCATCAATTTCTCACCAAATTATGTAGAGTGCCGCAACAGATTTCAGTTTTTTTTTTATAAAAACCTAAAAATGCAGCAGATGCGATGCTGCTTTATAATCATTTCATGTATTCAGTGTTTGAAATCAGTTAGTTGGCACTTTGTTGCTGTTGTAAACACAAATAAAAGATTCAAGTTTTGTGATTCGACCATGGAAAGACAACATTTAACTAGAGAAGAGAAGCTGGGAGCTCACAACGGGAAGTATCCAGGGTTCTGGGAAGTAGCCCAAGTGTCATAAACCGTTTATGGTAGCGTTTCAATGAAACAGGTAGCGTAGAAGAACGCCATACAGGCCGTTTCAGGATTAGTACAGTCGCCCAAGACCGATTTTTGGTTTTACAAGCCAGAAGAGATCGTACTACCACAGCATCTCAATTAGCTCAAGAGCTATCACTACTTCATAATGTACAAATTTCCGACCAAACTGTGAGAAATCGACTGCATGAAGGTCAACTCCACTCCATACGTCCTTTAAGAGTTCCACAACTGACCCATGGAAATCGCGCTGCTCGTTTAGCTTGGTGCCAAGAACACGTAAACTGGGATCAAGAGAGGTGGGCCAAAGTTCTCTTCAGTGATGAATCTAGATTTAGTTATTATCCCGATTCGGGAAGAATTCGAATATGGAGGGAACCTGGAAAGCAAAACCGTCTCCAGCATGCTCGAGAAGTTGTTATACAGGGAGGCGGATCAGTGATGTTTTGGGGAGGTATACGCCTTGCTGGAAGAACTGACCTCGTTTTCATACAGAACAACCTCACGGGAAATTCTTACTCAAATGAGATAGTTTTACCTGTAGTGGTACCGTACCTCCAAACAATGGGTCAAAATCCACTCTTTCAACAAGATAATGCCCCTCCTCATCGTACAAGAGTTGTCTTGTACGTTCTTGAAGAGAATGATATTGATCTTCTACCGTGGCCATCCTGCTCCCCAGATCTGAATTTCTGAGTTTCGAAAATATTAGTTCAGGATTTTTTTTGTGTTTTACCAAATTTCGTCATTTTCAAATTTCAAATTTTTTTTATATTTTATATTTATGTATAATAGGTGCTTTGGAGAAGTCAAATATTATCTTGTTTTCTTGAGAATACATTATATACAATACATCCTAACAAAAACCGAAAGATTTCTATAAATTCGAATCATCAAATTCATATTTTAAAGATATTGGTAAGTGTTCCCAAGACTTTTTGAGGTGTTGTAATTGTTCCAGTTCCAGTTGCATTTTCGGAAGTTTCATTGATGCATAATGATAAAAAAGTAATGTTTCTCCTTGCTGGATGTTGGTGCTGAGTTTATTCTATAAAAATGGCAGGCTCTACTCAATACCAGTATTGTTGGAACTACTTTCCAGCAATTATTCAACTACAACTGCAACTACTTTTCATGAAATGTATTTAACTATGTATTTTGATACATTTCCGTAGAATGTAGTCAAATATCTACTTGACTTTTGTAGTTAAAAAGTATTTAACTAAACGTTACCTTCACTCTGAAAAGTAGTAAATTCAGTTAACTACGTAGTAAGAAAATGCTAGAAGGTAGTTAAACTATATGCGGAAAAGTAGTTGAATGCGTAGTTAACTACATGAAATGAGGTTCAACTACTTGCAGTAAACTACTATATTGAGGTCAATCACATTGAAATTTATATCCGTTTTATGAGAAAATAGGAACCTCCTGAGATATCTCAAAGAAATAACACAATTTTAGATTAGCCTTTCAATTTATAGATACTTACCGATATTTCCCAAAACACAGTAATTAATGTTATGATAAATTTTCGAATTATTTCATCAGCCCTAAGTTATTAATATAATGATAATGATACTATCATTTGGCAAACTTTCGTTAGTTGTTGTTGAGAATTCGTATGAGCTTGTTTGAAGTTATCCCATATTTAGTTTGAATTCAGATTAATTTGTACAGTACTTCCAGTAACGACATAAAAAGCAACCATATAGGCATAAATAGCAACGTTATATAGAGGTAAGATAATTCTTTAGTATTTCTATCAGTTAATATTAATATAATTGTACGCAATCGAAGACAATCTTAACTGTATACTGAAGCAACGTCAAGTTTTTCAAATATGTATTTTATCAGTAGTACCCTAATTTTACAGATTTGAATCCCAAAATAGTTTAAAGGACAAAGATATTCACTTTAATAATGATTAGTGTCAGTTTCTCTTAAGTAGAACAGCAGTTATCGACAAGTATATTTTTATCTCAAAACAGTGTAGTACCTATGACTTCTAAAGTCATAGGACTTTAAACCTCTTCTTCGCTTATTCTTCCTAGATTTTCAACAAAATATGTGAATACAAATGTAAAAATGATTTTTTGTGTGGTAATTCTTCAATACATTGGAACTAATTTCTATGCAAACCTCTGTTCTATTATTGCTTAAGAAATTGTCGATCACCTTTTTAAAATAATACCAAGGATCTGGATAAGTGTCGGTCAAAATTTAATATCTCAATATCTTTCTGAATTGGGAGCCTACAAAGATTCCTTCTTCGAATAAGCCGTCAGATAGATTAAGAAAATACTTTCCCGATTTTGTAAAGTACACTCATTTTCAACAAGGGGTTTTACAAAACTTTTCATTAATCCTATTTTGATATAAAGCGGCGGTAAAAAAAGTATTTTCGGCTCGATCAGAGGATACTGTATTACATTCTTCTTATTGGATATGTATATTCATTACATGCAGATCAATCTTTGATTATATAATGATCTCATTAACACTCGATACTCTTTTTATTATGGTCTTATTTCATGAACTTAACTAATGTTATCATTCTCTCATCCGATTTCTTAGAATTAATCGATTGTCCAATGGGTATAGACGACTTTTTGTTGCTATTTTGTAACAATACTTCAATACTTAGTTTTAAGAAATTCATTAGCAAACTTCAGAAGACAACAAACATCATAACAGTACTGAAACTCTAACAATTCCCATAGCTAAAGCTGTAAAATCAAGTTTGAAGCACATTCGCCATTATCATACAAATTATTTTTCCCTCTCAAAGTAGGAATTTCCATTTCTATCCTCGTGTTCTAATTCACTTTCTGTACTTACACCGCTGGGCATGACTTCTAAGCAACACAGTCAGACTACAAGACAGATTTTGAGACATATGTAGCATCATGGTTCTCTATATACTTTTTTGGGGAAAATATACCGTAGCGTGATCTGTTGGATCTGTCCCGAAAATTGTTACCACAAATTTGTTGAAGTGTTTTTTTTTTGTTTCCTGCAGACCCGTTCGTTAATGTACTTCTACAATTATCACACACTATTCCAGGAATTAACTATCAAAGTTTTTAATGAAAACACCTTTAACGGCTTCTGTAATGATTAGTATGAAATAAATAATAACGCTTCATGAAATGAACAACACAAACGAAGGCGCTTCAAAACGTGTTGTAGATATATTTTAAGAAATACTACGCGATGAAATACGTGAATTTCATTTTAGAGATAAGAAGGTAGATTCGGAGACGTTTTTTGATTTTTGCATATAGAGTTAGAATAAAATGATTAAGAGCTTTTTAAGTCTTTATTGTTTTTCGTAGTATTCTCAGCGAAGATGAATACACGTATGCCACTGTTGGAACCAATTCTGGAAGCAGTTATTCCAATCATTAGCTACTACATTCAAAATAGTCATTTGGAAGGCATCAACAGCTTCTTCTGAAGAATGAAACCTTTGACCACGAACGGTCTTTACGAAGGAAGAAGTAACAATTCGATATTTTCTTTCAATAAATATTCAATTGTTTTCCGGGCTATATACGAACTTTCATTATCTTGGTTAGGATGATTCGCCTTTGGGGGTTGGTTTCTCAAGCTTACCATCGATATCATAAACAAATGGTTGTGTCCAATCGGTAGTAACTGTTCTTTGTTTGTTGCTACATGATCTGTTTATTAAACAATTGTTGCGACCACCTTTTTGGAGACATTTCGACCACTGATGACTTTTGTCTGTTTTTCTTTCCCTTGGAATGCACAAACAGAAGATTGGCGCTTATTTTCTGTCGCGTATGAATATATCCAAGGTTCATAACCACTGAAAATGTAAACATTTTAGACTTTCAAAAGTTAGAACGGTCCACAGTTCTTTTGATACTAATTCACCTCTACACCTTCCTCTTCTTCGGTCAACAGATGCGGTATCCAATGGGAATCTTATTTTCTCACAAGCAATTCTTCGTGAAGAATTTTTTGTATTGAAATCTTTGAAATCCGCAATTATGCCTCAATTTCTCGATAAATTGCATGCCGGTATTCCTGTCTAGGCACAGTTTTGTTGCACCTGCACTTAGATCGTCACTAAGTCTAACCATTTTGCATTTAAATTCTCCATACCAACGAAAAACTGTTGACTGGTGTAGTGCTTCAATGCCGAAAACAGAAACCAACTCGCCGAGACATTCTTGTTGAGAAAATTATCTTTGAAAATAGAAAATTATTGCACGAAAATGCTTATGATTTACTTCCATTTTCAACTAATTTGACAGTTTTTTGTAGCTAGAACACAGCACGCATAGACTGAATTTTGAATTTATATTAACAAATTAGAGAGGTTCATTTCCAGTACTGTCAGTTGACTAATGACTCCTCTATGCCCAAGCAAGCAAAACATAAAAGACATTCCTCATAGAAAATGAATTATGTATAAATTATCTTTAGCTAATTCTTCTAGTTAAGAAAGCGAATTTTGCTACTGGACAGATACAATTTTTAATGAAAATTATGCAAGTCTGAATATTATAATAATTGATTTTCAAAGTGGTATTTGAATTCAAGAATAATAACTTTTGTTCTGGGCAAAATTTGAAAATGTTTCATTACTGCAATAAAGATTGAAGGTTATGCAATAAGAACTATGAAAACAATAAATATCTTAATTTCAAGAAGCTCAACAACAGCGCTTCGAGTCATGTTATCAGTATGACAAATTTCCCAATCAAAAACATGATGTTTGAAAATATGGACGTTGGTACTTGGTAATGAGGTTAGATATATCTTCTCCGACTTTCGTTTTTCTTATCATTCATGAAATGCTTTTATATGAAATACTTTTTCAACTACCAGAGAAACATCACATATGCTGTTAACCGGATTTAGGATGGTTGATATTTGTCAGTTGCATTTTGTCCCTTATTATATAGTCTTCCACATAAACATATAAATTAATTCGACTTTACATCCAATTCGCAAAATTCTTGTACAACTTCAATTAAATCAAATATTTTCCCCTAAATAAGTATTATGGTTCTCAACAACATAGCATAGAAAAATGTTTTTCGTGTCAGCGTAGTTAGTCTCTGCTCATCCTAATATCGCATATGGTATCGATAAATACTTCGTAATCTATCATTTATTTACTTTAAAAACGAAAATCTCACTTCTGAGGTTCTCATGTGATAAAACATCAAAATGGAACGTTATAAGAGTGCAATACCTAATTTATTTCACTTTTCTTTCAATTAATTAATAAAGCTTCCGTCAGCACTTCAGACAAAAACAAAGAAAACATTCAATAACTCGCCCCCAATGTGACTTCAACTTCTGTAAAATAAAACCTTATTTTTAGCGCGCCAAAAATAATAAGCAAAGAGCTATAGCCACTATATTAAAGTCGAACATCTAAGCCTCTACCGAGTACAGATGACTAAATGGAATATGAATATTTCATCTTATGACGTAACTGAAATAACCATAACAAAACAAAATAGACACTACCATGAACAACCACTATTTTATAACATATTGTTCCATTAAACGCCATTTCGACTTATTTCATAATATTAACCTTTTTTACATAAGAAAAAATATTTAGGTATCCCTCTATTGTTATTAAAATGTTTACATTCTGCAGACTACCGCGCCGCTTCATGAGAAGGGACCACCAATACGGATCATTCTTCTCTACCACGTGAACGAACTGAGTTTATAAAAACTTGGTTGTGCATTTACGTGGGTCTCTTTTCCACAGTGATTAAAATACGAAGGAAGCTGAGTGTAGTGCTTTTCACAAGGTTCAGAATGCCAGAAACTTTGATAAATGGATACACAAATGGTCATATGCCATATGACATGGAAGATGGTTCGTCATTTCTATTCACATCTGAATCTGTCGGGGAAGGACATCCAGGTTAGTGCCCTTATATGTTTCGAGTTTTGTATTTCTGAAAATGGCTACCCGGTCGGCATGGCATTGCGCATTTCATACCTAAAAATTTGTTTTCAGGGTACATATAGTCTATCAATGCTGTGTGAATTATAAAGTGTAATGTGAAATTTTGTCTAAATAAAATGCTAGTATCTATTGGGCGAATGACGATACATCATTCCAAAGTTTTTCCCACGTGTTTTCTGGATTTAACCCTACATCTAAATGAAAGATCAATAATCGTCGCGTGGGTTTGGGTTTTTCCGAGTTAGATAGTCATGCAGACTGAATTGTTTGTTTTGATTCTTCAACAATGAATATTTTTTGAATTAATGCCATTGTTGATGAGATAATGCTATTTCATGGATATATTGTTCAACAGCAATAAAGAATTGACATGAGAATTTTTAGAGATCTCGTCTATATAGTAATTTCTACTTGATATGACCACAGTTAGGACATGTTTTCTAAAATTAATCTCGAATTCAAAACCCCACATGTTCTCTGAAAAAAAAAAGATCCAGAGTAAAATGTTTCTTTCGGCTGGAACTGAATTCATATGGAGAATGATACGTCATTAATTCATTGCCTAACACGTTTCAACAAAATAGCCTTAAGATCTTCAACTCATTTCTCACAACAAAATTTTTCCAGATAAAATGTGCGATCAGATAAGTGACGCCATTCTAGACGCACATTTACTTCAAGATCCAGATGCAAAAGTGGCTTGTGGTAAGAACCAAATGATATAATATATTGATTTGCTAAATCTGTACTTTATTCCAGAAACTGTGACAAAGACTGGAATGATTTTAGTATGCGGTGAAATAAATTCAAAAGCTGTAGTCGACTATCAGAAAGTAGTCAGAGAAACTGTTAAACACATTGGATATGATGATTCCTCAAAAGGTAATTATTTTTTGTTAATGTTCAGATTCAAGATTTTATAAAACAACCGAAGAACCAATGTATATAAAGCTTACAGCTTAGCAAAAAATTGATTAGGATTCTTTAATGAGTTTCATCAATACTCTTCTTTCTTCAATATTACTGTATGCCCATTTAGTGCGTGTATTAAAAAGTATGAACAGAAAAATTTGATGCTTATTTGCTTCATATACCAAAAATTTATTTTCAATTATACAGGGTGTTCCATTAGTCAGTCTATCAAAGTTATATTCTTCAAAATGAAACTTTCTGTATTTATCATCATTTTTGAACATATTAACCTGAAGTAATATCAATTTCTTTAGATCAATATATGCCTTCACTGAACTGCTTTCGATCAACAATTGTGAAAATATGACTTGAACATTGGAATCTGTATTTCGTGACTGAAAATTAGACAATTACAATATATGGTAATTATTTGATAGTGTCGATAGTCAGAATTCACTGAAAAAATTTTAACATACTAATTTTAGGTTCAGAATCCAAATCTGAAATCATTTTACCCTGCCCGGCTATCGTTTAGGAAAAAACCAAAACCAAAATTTCCTTGAAAGTCCTCTTGTTTATATCCTTCAAACTATAATTGCATCATTAAAATGCCTTGTTACTATTACAATGGGTATATATATATATATATATATATATATATATATATATATATATATATATATATATATATATATATATATATATATATATAAATGCTTTTAATTGAATGTTCATTTTCTAGACAGTTAACCCGCCATATTTACAATGATTTCAAGTTACATGTTATACGACGTACGGCTCAAAACGATGCATGAAAGATAGAATCTATCTTAACTTAGACCGAAATTCAAATGGGAAAATTTCTAAACCTAACCTAACCTTATTTTACCTAAAACCTAACCTACTAACCTATTAAATTCAAAATTATAAATTTAAATTAGATTTGTGGTTCGGTTAGGTTAGTTAGGTTTGGTTTGAAGAGATTTCCATTTGAATATCCCTCTCTGTTATGACGGGAGATCGCGAGTACCTCACTATTGGCGGTTTAATGTCAGGTCTTGGACTATAAATGTGTGAAATTGTTGCCTAATATTGAGAATTGACGGGCAAGGCAATCATATCTGGAAAGTAAATATGGCGGGTTAACCGTCAAGAAAATAAACATTTGAATGGAAAAGCATTTTCATAAAAAAATTGATGTATATTTGAGCGTAGAATTACTGATTAATGGTACATGTGTGTATATATTATCCATTGTAATAATAACAAGGCATTTAAATGAAGCAATGATGGAGTTTGAATGATATAAACAAGAGGGCTTTCAAGGAAATTGTGTTTTTTATTTTTTCTTGAACGATAGCCTTCCAAGGCAAAATGATTTCAGATTTGGATTCTGGGTCCCAAAATTAGCAAGTGAGCATTTTTTCAATGAAACTACCGCCACTATACGGTATAATTTCCTGAAATAATGTAAATTTCTTTAGATCAATATATGCCTTCACTGAACTGCTTTCGATCAACAATTGTGAAAATATGACTTTGAACATTGGAATATGTATTTAGTAACTGAAAATAAGACAATTACAATATCTAATGAAATGTGTTAGGTGTCCATATATATTTTTTTAATATATTGAGTTGAAAATGGTACTTTTTGTATTATGCTGCTACAATTTTCAGATTAGGGTGCACATTTCATTCCAACACACAAATTTTCTTCTCACATTGAGATTGTCGGGAGTAATATGGAATGAATCTCTTATTTGCATTCATTCATTTGGAAGATGCACAATTGATATTGGAAAATCTTCGTTGAAAAATTTCTTCACCTTTCAATGGTCTATCGAAGAAATGAGGTCTGTCCACATTTTATATACAATTATATATCAATAATCCCTTTTGAAATGTTGAGAGACCATGATGTTGAAAATTGTTTATATAACAATTTTTGGGTTTTTTGTGAAAATAGTAATGGCAATTTAGTCTCTCTGTTTAAGAAGCCATTCTCATAAAATGTGCATTCACCTGTAATCAAAATGAATCTCAAATAATAAGATTTTTGATACCTTTAAATATTTCTTATATCTGAACAGGCAAGGCAATCTTCTGCCAGAAGTTTGTGTTTTTTGTAAGCGACATTTCCAACCTGCTCAAATTTTCGTTTCAAAGCACTTCACTTAAGGATGTCTTATAGATAATTTGCCGTATAAATTCGGGATGCCAGTAAACGATTTCTAATTTTTAATAGTATATATAATTCATAGCGTTTGTCAAGGAAGAAAAACAAAAATATTCGAAAAATAAAACTAAAAACTCAAAATTAACTGTTAACTTGATTATTCAAAATCAAAAATACTCAAAATGAACGATAATTATCTTAAATTGAGGAATGTTTGAAATGAACGATTAATAACTCCTAAAATGAAAAAATAATCACACTAATCTCAAAAGATATGCACGCTTAAACATAATTGTCTACATCGAATTGAAATAATAATGATTTTTAAGGTATTCTGTCTACTTTTTGTGAGCTCATTGTCAATATCATCGATAAATTGAATACAAAATAAAATATAACGAAAATAATTTCAAATATTACGCTGCACAATCTCAATAACATGAGAAATTTTGTATGACGAATTGAAAAGTGCATTTGAGAAAAAGAAGTCACTTCAAACATTTTCTATCAGATATTGCTCCTAGTTAGATCATGTCTGTGAATTTTAGTACAAAATTTAATACAATTTTATGAAAATACTAGGATGAAATGCTTTATCATTTAGTATATATATTATAAACTATTTCAGAGCGAAAAATTAAAAAATGGCGCCTGTATAGCATGTTTCTAATGACGTTTCCACTCTCTCGAATTCCACGGTCGGACAAACAACTCCTGTATTCTCTTAATTAATAATTAGCCATTTTTTTCTTTTAATTATACACATTAACTGCTAGAGAAGTACTTAGGTTTTTTCGATATTTCAATTTTTGGCAAAAAGGCGCACGTCCAAAGTGGAAAGTGGAAAATGGAATTTAAAAATCGATCAGATAATTGTTAATAACAAATGAACTATGCGATTTGAAAAAAACTAATACTTCCATGAAGAATGTGATAAATTCAAAATTTTAAGTAAATCTGATGAATTGTTTATGTTATGCTTCTGCAATTAAAAAAATACAGTTTCGAGATAAACGCGTTTGAAATTTGAGTAGTGGAAAATCATGAATAATATTTCAATACGTTCAATCTGCGATGCCTGCACCATCCAATTAGCCTTCCAGGTTATCATCCTACTCTTGTTTTGTTTTTCTGCTGGATCTTGAAGCGATCCTAGCCTCTTTTACTCGTTCACACAGCGATCTCTCTGCATGCTTTATACGCTCTTTGCCGATTTCCAGGCATATTTCGTAGCTGCTCGGTTCGATGTCCAAGTCCATTGCTTTCATTAAGTGTAAAGTTGAAGAAAACCCGTCATTGTACACACAAACTGCAATATTTGTAGCCACATCCAAGACTGTTTTACCGCTCCCAGTGGCTTTCGGGGCCAATGCCCACACAATTAAGTTGAAGCTTTCGTTACTATTTTGTGTGTAACCGCCGATGCTTCGAGTTGAAAGATTTTCTTCGGTTCTTAATTGATCGGTTTGATAGCTTCGTAGCACTTCCATTGGAAGTGCTGGCTTGTGTTTATACTCATCCAAAGTATTTGTGGCATTAGCCCTTTGCCATGAACACCATGAGTCGTCTCCAACAGGACATTGGTTATGCTGTGGATTGTCATCAGTAGGTAATTTATAATGCTGTGTAGCCCATATACTGCTTCTCATGTTCTCAACTGAATCACTATTTCTACGAATTGCTAATCCGTAATAAATACGGATAAATAGAATTAGGAATTCTGGTATCCATTCGTTTTTGGACAGGATCTTTACACTCTTTCTTGAGAACTGTTAAATCCTCATATGGCTTAGCATCTGTAGTCTTAAAAAGTCTTGGAATCGCCGTCACCAATATATTGAGTGTATTTAATCTGGTGCAAATATTCAGAGCGGCGAAACATGAATTGCCTCGACTTCCATTTTTCTTGCACCATCATGGTTCACAGCGCATTTTTCTTTATGATTTTCTGCCCACTCAGCATACTCATCTGCAGATTTCTTTCGCACGACTTACAGTATTTTGATTTCACTACACAATCAACATTTTTTTTACTGATGCTGCCAATAAGTGCCAGTAACCCATATGAAGACGTAAATCCACGTTTTCTCTACCAAGTATCGCCATATATTATGATTCCCTGTCTCCATTTTCGAAAGAAATGGTTTTCTCTTCTTTCGTAATTCTCATCATACTGTTCTTGGCAATTACATTGGTTGCAGTAGGCATTCGTTCGACAATTTTATCATAGAATGAGTGAAAAGTATACTGAGGAAATTCCCTAAATGTACAGAATCTTCTTATATCGTGCCAACCAACTCCAAGCAATCGCATGGCAAATACAATTCTACGGTTAATTTCATAACCTTTGTTAGCAAATGAACAACTCTGTATCTCAATTTCTTCACAATTCTCACAGGTCACTACTAATTTGAATCCCAAACCGCGCTTGCCACTTTCAGTGAATTTCACTTCCGAATGGCATATCTTACAAACGACGATGTTCGAAATAGCGGAAAATACGTTATTAATTAATAATTAAGTTTATTATGCGATAACCAAACGCTTGATTCACTTCGAAATTATATAGATCTTCCGATTGCTTTAGTTTTTTTGCTTATGTACTGGCGTTCATGTTATCTGGTGCTTCTAACTCATGGCGATTCAATGGTCTTATTCAAGACGCTTCTGGTCTCTTGCTGTTGCCAGATGTCGATTTTCCTCTTTTCTTTCCACTCTATATCGTTTTATCACTCGTTGTAAAAATAAATTAATAATTACACAAGTTGAGAGTAAAATAAATTTCTCAAAAGTATCCATAAAAATAAGCGTGTGTCGACTAAGTCCCTCTCAAATGCTTAGCTGGGCCTAAGTAAATGAAAAAGATCGTTCGACAAGTCGAAACTTGTCTACAATACTTGAGAAACAAATTATTTCAATAACATCTGCCATCTGCCGTATACCTGCTCTGAAACCCTAACGTCCCTTTTTGTGAGCGGTCGCAAATGTCGACTAGGCCTTGTGCTATAATTCGAAAATGGTGTACTTAGAAATTTTTCCCGACTCTAATTTTTTGACACGTCGTTTTAAGGTCTTATGGAACAGTTTAAAAAAAATGAATTTTTCGAAAATTCTTGAGCCTAACCCTTTAATATACTGGGTTATCCTGTCTCTTATAATGACGCCTTATGAGTCGATTAGCTGTTGTCGAATAATTTGAATTTTATTTCATACAGCGTTGTCAGATTACGAACAAAATAATACTTGAACGCTCATGTCTCTAGTAGACATGTTTTATTATCTAGTTTCTAGTCAATAAATATTAAACTACTTCTCTTATGTCGTATTGTTGATACCATAAGAAAAACAATATTATGGAATAAATTATTAGCAAAGAGAAAAAGGAGACAATTCCGAAGTATTTTATTAGATCTCATTAATAGTTTATCGAATATATGTAAATATACTCTGGCGCATATAAAATCATCTTTTTCCATTTTTTAATGAATGTTGGGAATGGGGGTTTTTTCCTCTCAAAATTGGCGATTTTCATTAGTGTTTTCAGATTATTCTGAACATAGACATTGGCAATGGAAACAGTAAAGTATTCTGGGTTGTAGGTATTTTGAATAATTTGCTACTTATGCCGTTTTGTGTTTCTCGGTAATGGTTTTTGCATTAAATTCTGAATACCGTTATAGTGCCAAATTATTACTCTATATGTTAAGACCTGCTTCTATATTTTCTATTTTTTTAAGTTATCTTGTGAACACGTTAACTGATCTAATATTGGATCTAGAACCTTTTCGGGAAAGTATAGACAGCTATTAAATTTCTTATTCTGTTAAATTGTTGTCATACCTATTGGAAATGGATAATCAAGCTCTATTCCTCAATTATAATTTTGTTAGAAATAGAGATAACGAAATGAAGCTAATGAGTCCAATGACAACACGAGAATAATTCCAATCAAAGAAGAATATGTCACAAATCTGATAACACTGTATAAGATTCAAAAGCAATCGGCAAACAGCTGAATGACTCGTTTTGGGTACGCAGAAATCGTCATGATACAAGACAGAATTACCAACCTTAAGAAACTCGCGTTATTTCAGGATAACACGTTCCAAAATAATGAAAAAAACAGGTGTCTCACTAGAAAAATATGAAGCTTCGTAATTGTACACCCTGTATATGTGAAAATAATATTGGGGCATGCAGCAAATCAGCATCTATCGTTACTATACATACATTTTCAATATATTGATGGGAACTAAGTCATGTACAGATTAGATACTAAATGGACACCCGGTATATTTTAAATCATTTTTCATCAATAATTTTTCCATTTTAGAATATCTTTCATGAAGATTTCTCTAACTGTTATAAATGTGTTTACTAATTCTATATTTCTGGGTACAAATATAAAAATTATGCAATCAAAATATTGATGTGGGCGATTTGTCATATAATTTTAAAGTGGAAACTGCTCATTTAGCCTTTATCGCTTCAATCTTCTCAGGTGGCGTCCTAGAAAGACCACATTTTATTCGGAAAAATTATGCGATTTTGACTAAATTTTTCACATTAAACAACTTGAATAGAACTTTTTTATTTTTGAAGTAATTTTCGCAACTCGCTTCGTTTTTAAAATAAAAAATGTCCACTTCATTACAAGGAACTGAAAAACAAGTACCTATGATGTCAATATTCGAACGACTACTTAAAACAAGTATGTTCTTTATCAGTTTTGGAAAAAGATCAAAATATATTTCACTCACTCTCAAAGCTCATGTAGTTTCAAAAATAAAGTCGCCCTGTATTTTATTAATCACCAATTTTATCACACTTATGTACTGTAGAACCTCAAAAAGGTGTTGGCCACCAGACCTATCATTGGACGATACTGAAAGATGATCAAGATTAAATAACTTTCAAATGATTGCCCACAAAACGCTTTTGCTTTTGTCCACCATGAAGAAGTCTGCTGAAACAAACTCCCAAACAGTTTTGGACTTCATACTGGATATGCCATTATCTTGAACTCAACACATCACCCAGCTTGCAGAGCTGATTGGTGAATGTGAAGCACTGATAAAATATTATACACAGTTACAAGATAAGATAGACTCTGTCCCCACCTGGGCACTCGCATATAACATGTTCCATTGATTCTATATCTTCTTCACATAGCCTACATAAAGGATCCTCAATCAATCCTAACTTGTTTCAGTGATTTCTGAGGCGACAGTGCTCCGTTAGTATGGCGGTTAGAACTCTCAGGTCTAATCTGGAGATTTTAAGCCAAGCATTGGCTCTCGCAGTGGAAGGTCCACTAATGGCGAGTCGAGAGTGTCTGAGATCTGAGGGACTCATCCAGTGCTCACATACCCTCAGGTCCAACCATCCGTTATTTTCCATCCTCACAGTCTCCAGGGAAATTCCGAGCCTAGGCTTCAGTCTGATGAATCCCAAACCTGTTCCTCGAGCGGCCAATGAGTCCCACTTCTCATACCCCTCCATGCCTGAGTGTCCGGGTACCCATATCAGACTGAGCCTGCTCCGTTCTCCTAGTTTGGCAAGAGTGGAGCGACATTCTTGCACCATAAGTGACATACAGGTATCGGATGCCAATGCCTTCAGTAGAGCTTGGTTATCGGTGATGATTTAAATTGACCTATTTGTTAGTCCCCCCGCCAGCAAGAGGTTAGCACAGTGGTCAATAGCGAATATTTCTATTTGAAAAACGTTTGAAAGCCCGCCAAGACAGATCAACTGTTCCTGGGCAGTACTTTGACCGTTTCACCAGCTCCAACAAGGATACTCAAGTAGACGGTCCTTGAAGCTAGTCCATTACCGTCTACCAGGAATGATTATCTGGAATGGTCGCTCCATGTTGGTTTTAGGTATTGCTATGCCAGATCTCATACTCGGCAACTCATCCTCGATTTCAGACTGTAAGGCGCCTGGCATGAAACCGAACATACCGTTCCATTTCGGAAAAGGTGATGGGATCTATTGAAAGTTATTCTAGCCACTCCTTAATTACCAGATGAAGAAGGTCAAGGCCCAATATCAGTTTCATGATCGCTACGCTGTTATAAGTCTGGCCACCTACGGCATAATATTGTTAGAGCGATGAACATACTGACTGTACCACCATTTACTTGCAGAGAATTTTTCTAAAAGCTTAAAATACTGACTTACTTTCATAAGCATAAGTCTAGCCATCCTCAGCATCTCCATCTACACAATCATTCAATTAGGACCAGAGAAAACTATTGCACCACGAAGTCTACCAACCAAGACACACCACTCTCAAATTTCTGGGGACCAGAATGTACAACATCATTTCAGATTCTTCAAAGATACTCAATATGCACTATTTCAAAAACTATATGAAAAATTTTCTATAGGAGGCTTTCTACAGTATGGGTGAATATTTCTGCCATACATTCTGAACGGGTTGAACGCATTGGAACTATTTGTGTATTTTGTGTTGCGAGATCTTTTGCATACTTGTTTATTGAAGCTACAAATTGTGACATTTGTATTGCATATTTTGAAATTTTTATTTGACATGTTCTAGAGCAATAAAATTCTATTCTATTGTACAGGAATGTATCATCATAAAAATTGAATGATAAATCACCCACGATATTTCATATTTTCATACATACACTATATATATTGACCCACAAATAAAAAGTACAAAGATTCATACAAAAGTATGAAATCAAAGAGCTTTGGGAATTAGTAAATTATATTACTGTAGTTTGAACACTTTCATAAAAGATAGCAAAATTTGTATCCTCATACTAGATTTTGATTAAAGATTTATTTATGAAGTAATCTTGATTCATATCGCTTCATTCAAAATATTAACAAATTTTTCAAGACTTCAAAAACGTTGTCCTCTTCTTTTCATAAATTGTTCAGTTTTATAACAATCTAAAGCCCTCTTTTTTTTATTTGATTTCAAAATGAGTTATGTATCTGATTAAACTTAGGTTTTGATTGGCAATCTTTCAACCTCCTGGTGGCAATTGAACAACAATCACCAAACATAGCCATCGGGGTACACGAAAATAGAAACGAAACCGACATTGGTGCGGGCGATCAGGTACGATTGAAAATTAAATGGTTGTTTCACTCTGGGCCACTTGTTTGTTAGTATTTGCTTAAAAATTTAAGTAATACTGTTCATTTAAATCACATTTCAGCGAAATACCAGCAAGCAAGTTGCGTAGATGGAAACAACAATTATTCGGGGTTGTATTTTCAGTTCACCACAACTGCTTTCATATTGCGAAGAAATCTGGCATGTTTTTCAGGCTTCTCGTCAGTGCTTGTCCAAAGTAATTTCATTAAACGATGAAACCCAAGTCTATTCACATTATATCAAAGCTGAATTATCATTTTATCATTTATGTGAATGGATTATCACAGCTGTTCTATTTTTCGCCTAGAAGATTCAAATGAAATTTGGGTTGAGAGATGAACGCTTAATAACTCAAAATTTTTGAACATTTTCATGACATCATTAATTAAGGGCTCCTTCTACGTTAACAAACAATCTAACCTTGTATAGATAATGCTCAATGATGAAAGGAGATTTTGCAGAATTTGCGTGTACATTCCAATACTACTACAAATCAACAAACTGGTTGGTTGAAAAAATTTGTCCATTGTGCTCATTATGACATTAATTATTAACCAAGATGAACTTCAAATTTGAAACATATATATTTGCTAAGATTTCGTCATTAATCACTGAGGGATCTTTCGTTTTTACATGTCTATATAAATCACTTGGTCCACAACAGGCCTGGTATGATCAGCTTCTTGTCTGGCATATCCATCCCCAAAACTAACACGAGTACTTCAAGATCATGCTGTCTACTAGACAGGATTGGGACAGCTCCAGGGCCCGTTCATTTTAGGGTTCCGTTGGTTCACAGGCTGCCCCAAAATTACCCATGGGGTAGGTCCCAATGTATACAGTTGTAGGGCTGTCGGAGGTCCAAGCTGCCTAGATATGTAGCGATTGGCTTCCAACCAAAAATATTCACCATTGGCCACTGTTAAAACCTACAGATTGTAGAGGAATGGACACGTAGGTCAATGAAAATCATTATGGATAGTCAAGTTATCTTACGAGCATTGGCTTCCGACAATTGCACCTCGTTAATGGTTCAGAAATGTAGTTGAACCCTCAACAGACTGAAGAAGAGCAACAGCTTTTTGATGATGTGGATCCAGTGCCATATCAATCAGGACACTGGGAAGACGTTCTTTGGCTGTTCCACCGGCTCATTGGGCTGGATCCTGTGTTAGGCAACTCTCTGGAACTACAGGGTTTGAGAGCAATGGATATATCTAAAAGTGCGAAAGCACTGTCAGAACTTTGCAGGATCTTCCGCAGTGAGGGCCAAAGCTTGATTTAAACTCCCATGGCTGGATCTAAGAATTTTAACTTCCTTATTAATAATGCACTGGAATATCAGCAATCACCTAAGTACATTAGGATCGATCGAGAATCCGTCATGCAGGTTATGTATGGAGGATGACAAATCATAAGAACACGTCATGTGTGGATGCCCGGCCATGTACAGAAGGATGGGACTTCTGAGGATGAAGTCTTTCTTTAAGGCAGAGTAGACCACAATAGATCACTCAGTCGCAATGGCGGTGCTGCCATTCAACCTCTTTCAATCTATCATTATAACTACTAAAAAACTTCGAATTATTTTAATGTGAGTTTTCGTGCTTGATGTTAACTTTATAACAAGTCAAATTTCGATCTTTCACTATCTTTTCGACTATTGGTCGAAATTTGATTTTGGTTGAATTAAGTTATTGTTGAACTGTTTAACATTATTGAAGGTTCCATTCAGAAAATTAAACACAGAATAGAACATTGAAAGAAATAATTACATTGTTTCGTTTATAATATATGGGCTTATTAAAAAATTTCTGTTTCTGGAAAAAATTAACCCACCCGGTAGATAGAAAAACTGCAATTGATAGGTAATCTCATAATTCTGCTATATCTGACTTGACAGATAAAATCATGCATTTCCCTACGAACTATTGCGTTCTATAACTACTCTGGTCTGATTTACCTGTTTCCTCTTTAATGAATTCTTGGAAAGAATACTTACATAATTTAAAACGATCCTATTAGAGGCAATCCTAGTTCGGAAACAACGCAAAACTATAATTTCGCGTGTTTAAATGATCTATCCATGTGAGCGTCGATGAGTGAGACTAAAAACTAGATAATTAGTCAATTATATCCATTAATTTGAATGATTCTGAAATCAAGGACATATTCTTCATTTTCTTCAGACTTCATGTCATGCGAATTGAAGTTAGAACTCTGAAACTACGCAGAAAAATTTCGATGACATTCCCATTTTTTCGTTTTTCTTTCGGTTCAGAAGAAGCGGCCTTCGCATAATTCTTTATAACAATCAAATCAATAGAATATATACATATCTCACGCGTGCACTGTTTTACGCAGGTTTCGATTACAAGACGTGCAACGTTTTATTGGCTCTGGACCAGCAGTCACCCAATATCGCAGCTGGTGTCCACGAGAATCGAAACGAGGAAGAAGTAGGCGCCGGGGATCAGGTGATTTCTTATTTTTGAATACGTCCGACACGATTTAGTTGTAACTGGGAATACGAAGACTCGTTTTCATTGATGTTGTCATTGTGATGAAATGCCAAAAGAGTCACTAGTACGAGTTTGTTTTTTTTTTGATTATGCAAAACCATCTCTAAAATGTAAGGAGGTGAATTCAAAAATTATGAGATCTTCTTTGTTAATTCTTCAATATCGCCATTTCACTGTAATTGTAATCATATCCAACGGCAATAGCACACAATAATGTCCACATTTTTACAAGAATCCTTGTTAAAATGTCCCATAGCTGTGCGACATAAATGATATCAACAGGCGTTCCTCCCAAGTAACATACTAGGGAAGGGCAATGAGTATCGTACATTCATGCTATTGAATAGAAATGGTTCATCGGTTTAGTGCCCTTTGGGCAACAGAGTAATTAAGTTTAATACTTGATGTATTCTATAACCTTTCATAGAAAGGGTTACTTAAAGTATGTGATCGTAGAATTTGAAACTAACTAATGATTTTGATTTTTTACTAGAGTTGTATTAACTCCAATGACAACAACAACGATCATACATAGGTGGAAGTTACTAATAAAAGAAACCTGACAAATTTTTATTTAAACATTCATTCAACATTTTCATCCACCTTTTGGTGGATGATTATGTCCTGTCCCCAAAAAGAAAAATGTCTTGAAACAAATTTGCACATTGAAAATTCAAATAATCGAAATGAACAATAAAGGTGTCTAATCTGTCAATACCAAAAAATTGAATGAACCAATATTTTGCATACCTGTTTTTCGGTTAATAGAAACGAATAATCACTTCATCTTCTGGAATTATTTCATATATTTCAATCAGCATATCGAAATTAGTACCTTTCATCTATTCATAAAAGTGAGTGGGGTTAAGTATTGAAAAAATTGATGCTAAATTTACTCATCGCTATCGGTGTTAACGAGGTGAATTTTCATAAAACACTCATCGCTTTCCAGTAAATTCTGATATGGCTTTTTTCAGTATCATCCCTCTCAAGAACTCTTGTTTTTATCTCTGTCAATCGCAAATGATCTCAAAGCAACATTTAATTTAGTTTCTTGTGTCCTAGGGTTTGATGTTTGGTTACGCTACAGATGAAACAGAAGAATGCATGCCCCTCACAGTAGTATTAGCCCACAAATTGAACTACAAAATCGCAGAATTGCGACGAAATGGAGAGTTTCCATGGGCCAGACCCGATTCCAAAACACAAGTAAGTATGCATATCATCAGAAAGATGTTTTAAAATAATATATCGTCTTAGGCTTTGTATATCTATGATGTTTCAGAAGAGTATTTGCTATCTTGAGTAAATATGATGTTAATAACTTCACTGAGATGAACACTGAAATTAGATGCTTTCTTTTTTCAAATCTCTTATTGAAATAAAATATCTATTAAACCTTTATGAAGATAACCCTTCAATTTACTCTAATTAAATATTATTTTACATTTTGTGATCACTCACCTTCTTTTCAACGATTCTAAAACGATTAATTTCAAATATTGATTAATTTCGTTTTATAATGGATAGTAAAGCTGAAATGCCAAATTCTGTGCTCTGGAAAGTCTCTAAAAATCATTCAATTATTTGAAGCAATAGTCTATAATGAAATAATGGTCTGTTGAGTTTTACAGACTAATCGGTTGTTAATTGTATGAGTTTAAATTTATCAATTTATTACAGCTTTTAAACGCATTTAATGTATGGCATATGCATTAGTAGTGTAACGAATATTTCTATGTTTTTTACTTCATTTTCACAAGTAACCATGCAAATGTACAAGACACTTTTTGCTCACTAGTTTTGAGTGGATGTATTGATACCGAATACTCAAGTTGGCCATTTCCTGCGGCTGCAAAGAAAATCAAAGTTCACAGTAATCGAAATCGGAAGGTACCGAGCTTTAGGATGTGTTCTATCATATTTTGGCACACTAAAGGGAATCAAAATCTAACGGGTTCTTACTGTTCATCCGAAAACTGTCGCTTTGTAGTCACACGACGAAAAATAAATTTTTCTTTGCGATACTGAACTCCTTTTATCAGGACACACGAGGGTAATAAGTTGAGATTGATACACTCCGGCCTGGAATCCCTGGATGCTATAAAATAACCAAACCTAGAACAGAGTTGCTCTAACTTTCGGCTCCACGAACCCCTGTTAAAATTTCCAGGTTACAACGAACCCCTTACTAACTAATTAATCCAGCCATCTTTTGCACTATCAATATCCGGAAAGTACCTTTTCAGTTCGTCGGAGAGCTGAGAAAGATTTAGATTAATTTCAGTCCTTACTTCGGAATCCACAGATGAGGCGTTCGTCATGATAAATTCATACAAAAGAGGAAAAGATTCGAATATATTTGATCTCAAGCAGGTTTTCCAAAACTGTTTTTTTTTTTGTAAGTGCGTTTATTTTGTCCTGCACAGTAAATGCACTGCACGTGGAACCTTGCATCGAAGCATTCGTTTCATTGAGACAAAAAATATGTCAGCTAAATAAGTTATTCTTTTAAGTCAGGTATCATCTTCAAATCGTAATTTAAGGTCGAAGTCGCTGTCTTTCAAAAATATATAGATTTAGTGACGAAATTCAACAAACCGAGCTAATATCCTGCCTTTTGACAACCAGCGTACTTCACAGCGTAGCAGTAATGAAACACGTTCACTACTCATCTCTCGGCATAATAATGCGAAAAGTCTTGAATTTAGCGGACGCGCTTTTATGTAATTTATTATTTTTACGACCTCTGAAAGTGCTGTTTTTAAATCATCAGGTGTTTTCTTGCTCGCCAATGCTTCTCTGTGCAACGCACAATGCATACTTTTGACCTCAGAAGCGAGATTTTCAATCCTTGAGATTAGTCCAGATGTCCTTCCTGTCATGGCCTTTGCACCGTCAGTAGATATGCCAACGCACTTTGTCCAATGAATACCATGTTTTTCAATAAAATCATTAATAGTGTTGAAAATATATTCTTCTTTCGTCGTTGACTCCAAGGTTTTACAAAATAAAAAATCTTCACATATATTTTTATACACATATCTAACAAACCCAAGCAAATTCGGTAGTCTACTAATATCTGTTGATTCATCAACTTGAATCGCGTAATAATTATTTTGTAATCTTTGTGTCCATCTTTCGGAGGAGATGTAAAGCTGTCGGTCCTGTCTAACAGAGATGTGTTGGACATTAAAGATCCCTTCCCTCGACATGGGAGGGGTTTGAAAATATTTTGTTTTTATTTTACTGTCAAGCAAAACGCGTTGAGTGCTCAATAAAACAAATGAATCAAACACTGAGCCACTGAACGCGGACTACGCTACGTACCGGGCAGTGGGAATGACGGGGGCCGGGGAGGGCAACGTGGCGGGCGTGCGAGAGCGAGCGACGAATTCAGTCAGTCACGCGCGCTCTACTATGAGTGCCGCTCGTGCCTGCCAGTTGTCAAGCCACCATTACGTTAATCTTGTCGCGAACCCCCTAACATCGAATGGCGAACCCCTAGGGGTTCGCGTACCCCACTTTGAGATACCCTGACCTAGAAACATAAAATGTTGAGAGAAGCAATGTCTTGGCACAGATACACGGAAAAACTCTGAAAACATCGGGAAAAAACTTTTTTGCTTTGATAAACTTACACGGAAAGTTGTAAAACGTTAGAAAAAAATTATCGCATAATTTTTTCGACAAATATTAACAATAAATTGATTGTATCAGAAGATAAAAAATGACATGCTTGAGTTCTCAAATCTAGAAGACTTCTAAATTGTTAGGGGTACTCCATATTAACTACAAAAACTTTTTACCCCATATTTGACAAAAGTCTTTATGTATGTGTACTTATATTTAGGAATACAAATTTCATGATTGATTATACTATTTTAAAACACAAAATTGAAAAGGACCTGAAAATTTTGTCCTTAAAATGCAAATTATCTATCAGTTTTGAGGTTAGAAGGAAAAATTATCATTTTCAAGATGCAAGTATATTTTTCTAACTTGACTAGAAAAAATGATTGATTATCTTTTTAACTTATTCAATGTTAGCACACAATAATGTCCACATTTTTAGCTAGAATCATCTGCTTGAATGTCCCATAGATGTGCGAAATAAAATCGATATCAATAGGCGTTCCTCCCAAGTCTTATACTTGAGAAGGGCAATGAGTATCGTACATTTTATCACTTCGAGTTTTTTGGACTCGCACAATAAGTTATGCTAGGTCATGTATTCATTTGGAAAAGGACTTACATGTTGAATAAAAATGAGCTTTTCAAATTGAAAAAAAATTGTTTCACATCCCCAAAGTAATAGTCATTATGAATTTTAATCTGTCAATAAATTTTAAGTTTTGGATATTTGAAAATACGTTTTCTTCCCTATCCAAAGTAACGCTTCTGTAAACGTTCGTAACGAATATCAGCAGTTCTCAACCCAACTTTGCGGTTCTGATGTTGACAGTCTTCTGTTTTCAATTAATAGAGCTTATGATATGTATTAACCAATTAGTGCATATGGAGAAAAAAAATTTGATTTGATTATAATTTTTTCTTGAAATGGATATAATTTGACTGTTGAAACGTGGTTCTGTCGCTATTTCTAAATTTTCTCTCTCAGTTTAGAAAAAAGGATCCGTTTAAAAGGACTATATGCATAAGAGCATATTTGGTTCAAAAATTCATTCATTTTTTCTCGAGTGAAATATTGAAGATAGTAATACATTTGAATAAACTAAATAAATAACATTTACATCATATTTTTGGCATTATTTTTATGAAAATCGAAAAATCAATTTTCAGGGTGTAAGCCAATATTGCACTTATCACATATGAACTTCGAATTTTTATGGCACATTTTACATTTCCTGTCACTCAGAGTATTTGACCAAATGTCCCACATCGAATCTAACATCGTTATTGTTGAGAAACTGTCGGCAGTTTCTGACTGATCTGGTCCCATATTTTTCCAGAAAGCTCACGGCTATGCGACGTCTGAATGTTAAAAGATTTGCACAGTTTAGGTCTTCAGGTCTCAGTTTCTTCATCAAAATCCAGCCATTCACCACACTCACATCAAACAATGCTGAAAAATGGGTACCAGCTACTAATCCATCCATCTTATCAACCCCTCCCATGTATTTATTGTAATTTGATACCACTTTTGGTTGGGGAACATTCTGTTTGGATTTGTCTTCTTTGCACCAACGTCTAGCGGTCATCATATATAGATCTTCGAAGTTGGTGGCCATCGTTACCACTTTGTTGTCTATCCATTGAGCCATCAGAATTTTCTTGTTTGATAAAAACTGTAAAGATCCTCCTTTTTCTCTTTTCCATACATTCTTCTCTGGTAAAGGACATCCTTCTGAACGATTTTGGCGTACAGTACCAGTAGCACAAATATTGCGGTCCGCTAGATGGGACATTAGATCAATACCAGTAAAGTAGTTATCGAATTAAAGTTTATAACCCTTATTCTCTTCCAGTCCTGCTAATCGAATTAGAGATAAAACAACATCGCCACCCAAACCAAATTGTTTCTCATCAGATTTACCAGTGTATATTTCGAATGCATATACCCTCCACTTTGACAAAGGGCCCAATTTTTGAAACCAAACCTGATTGCCTTTCCTTTGATATATTGCTTCGCATAATTCTTTCCTTAGTATAGTATCATGCTCTCGTCAATCGATAGATGCTCGTCTATACCGCCGTGCTCTCGAAAATTTTGATTCAATCGGTCAATAAGTGGTCTCGATTTGTGAAGTTTGTCGAAACATTGTTGTTATCATTGAAGTGAAATGACGTAAGAGAAGCTCAAAACGGTTGAGTCTCATCGAGTGTCTAAAGTATTGAAGGGGTATCATTAGTGGCATTCCATTACATGCGTTTATTAGGGTACTTGGCATATCCACCGAGCAATAAAGCTCCAAAGATTACATACAGTTCATCCATAGAAAGAAAAATTTAAAGAAATGTTTTTTGTGACCCATAAAAATTAGTCTGGCGAACGATATTTTCCATGATCGCCAAAAAAAGTTTGAAAAAATCGGCTGGAGATTCGGCCGACTGTGCATCGCGAGATGGAGGAACAGGATCACAAGTGGTGTTCATACAATATTTGGGTATATCCCCCGTCCACTTATGAATTTTTTTTTTTTTTTTTAACAGTTTTTCCTTTCTTCTTCCTGGAAAGCTGTTGTATAACACAAAGTGGTATATTTTCTATTTTCTTCATCATCACTCTCCGATGAATGAGAAAGTGTGGTGACTTGAGATTGAAGTCCACTTGTTCTAGCAGAAAGTTGTTCATGAGTTTCCTCATCTTCACTATTCTCGAAAGAAATTTCGCATCCTTTACCCAGAATATCTCTGGGTAGGTGGTTTATATCGCCAGCTTCTTAGTCTGAAACATCACTGTCTTCTTCACATTCTGCTGTATTTTGATTGGTAGGTTCAATATATATTTTCGTATTACTTTCATAGAAATCATCGCCCTCTACGATGTACAAAAGTTGATGCAGAGATAAACAGAAATGACTTCTGTGCATATAGTCCTTTTAAGCGGATCACCGAGAAAAACTTTGTGAGTAAATGTGAAAATAACATCGAAGTTGTAAACAATAAACCATAATGCGTCAGAATTTTTCAATGAGTTCCAAAAATATTTTTGTCAAATAGTAATTGAATATTACTTACCCGCCATTTTTAGTAGAATATAAACAGGGATCCATTGTCTTCAATGAAGTCAACACTATCGTATTTCACGTCGTGTCAAAGACATAAATGCTTCTGAGAAAGGTCTAATGAAAAGATGCACATGTTGCCGGCTCCTCACCACTCTCTGAACATTTACGACACGCATTTATATTGTGATCCGTTTAAAAGGACTATTGCACTAATGAGTTAATATAATTTTTTCATCAAACATTAATTTCATTTCTCTAGAATTTGCTTCAGTTTCTGAAATAGGGTTCATTCTGAATTCCTACCACTAGGCACTAAATCATGTTGTCTCCTATATTAGTGGCCTTCGCTTGAATTGCAAGTGTTATTTCAGTAAGACGTTTAAGATTCAGTAACACCATATTGCTGAAAATTATATATCTTGTCAAGCTCATATTCCAACTCTGAATGTGTCTCGATAGACACATAATCAGGATAATGCAAATAAGGAAGTAGGTTCTCCTCTAAATGATATCTGTAAATTTCTTTTGATTCACAATGAAATCCCCATATTGTTGGACTCTGAATTAACTACTAATTTGAAGATTCAAACATTTATATGAAAGGTTCAAATCATTCAATTTTTAGGTCACTTGTGAATATGCATTTAAACATGGAGCCTGCCTACCCTTGAGGGTGCACACGATAGTAGTATCTCTACAGCACAGCGCGGACATCTCTCTGGAAAAGTTAAGATCTGAAGTCACAAACCGAGTCATCAGAGAAGTCATTCCTGACAAATACTTAGACGCAGACACCATCATTCACATCAATCCATGCGGTTTATTTATTATAGGAGGTCCACAAGTGAGTATACTATCAATCTTGAATTTGTAGCTTAAGTGTTACTATCATAAAAGGGGAAATGTTTGAAACATTATATATATATATTGACATTCTTCAAATTCAAAAAATTTTTTCTTGTGTTTCACATGTCTAGCTTTAAGATACACGTTTTTTTGTTCAACAGGTTCCAAAAATAAATTACTTCATTCCCTCCAGATATGAATTATGGGTGGATTGTAAAAGCAATGCTGCTTCATTTAAGTCTACTTATGTTTTGCGTTATTAAAAAAATGGAATGAACATCAACATATTGAAAATTCAATTGTGCAAAAATTTTGTAGATGTTTTGAAAGGGAATTCTGCAATGACGCTCTTGGAAAACAAACTTGAGACTCTTCAATAAGTGAACCCGTCAGTAGCACTGACGAAAAAAGTTTCGATAATTCTCATATTTATGAATATATTAATTAGGTGCGCAACTAAGTTCTCGTTGTTTGTCGATAGATGGCTCCAGCAGTAAGTGCTGGTCGATTTTTACATATCAAGAACGTTTTGAACAAAGCTTAGACATACGGTAAACAAACCACTGTGACACATTAGTGATTTTGTTTTTGCGTCATATACTTTTAGTTGTGAGAAAAAGTCTGATTTTGTGCCAAATAATTGTCATTCGCGGAAAGTGTTCATTTTCTTCTTTCATACGAAGAAAACGGCGGCTGAAGCTCATAGAGAGCTCCAAAAAAATTTACGGAGATGCTGCTCTAAGTGAAACGTGCCGGGATTGGTTCCGTCGCTTTAAAAACGGTGATTTCGATGTGGACGACCGTCCCCGTGAAGGAAGGCCAAAAATCTTCGCTAAATTGGAGGCCTTGCTCGATGAGAATCCGCGCCAAACGCAAGAAGAGTTTGCATCAGCCTTAGGAGTTACCCACCAGGCCATTTCAAAGCGATTGCATGCGTTGGGAATGATTCAAAAGCAAGGAACTTAGGTTCCTTGTGATTTGAAGCCAAGAAACGTTGAGCGTCGTTTTTTCGCCTGTGAACAACTGCCCCAGCGGCAAAAAAGGAAGGGTTTCTTCATCGCATCGTAACGGGTGATCAAAAATTGATTCATAACAGCAATCCAACGAAAAAAAAAATCTTGGGGACTGCTTGATCATGCTTCTACGTCATCGTCTCGGCCGAATATTCACGCTGCGAAAGTTATGCTGTGTGGGACCAAGTCGGCGTTATTTATTATGAGCTGTTGAAACCGAACGAAACCATCACTTAGGAACGGTATCAAACTCAATTGATGCGATTGAGTAAAGCACTGCGCGAAAATGGCCACAATACGAGCAGAGACACGAAAAAGTAATTCTACAGCATGACGACGCTCGGTCTCACGTTGTAAACCCGTTAAGACCCACGCTCTAATGGGAAGTCCTACCCCACCCCAGATATTGCACCATCCGATTATTACTTGTTCCGTTCGATGGCACATGGACTAGCTGATCAGCAGTTCCGCTTATATGAAGAGCTCGAAAAATGGCTTGTTTCGCGGATAGCCTCAAGAGAGGAACACTTCTCCCGTCACGGTATTCGAGCTCTTCCAGAAAGATGGGAAAAATTTGTAGCTAGCGATGGGCGATATTTTGAATGATTCATTTGTAATCATTTTTCACAATAAAGTTGTATTTTCATAAAAAAAAAACAGCGAGAACTTTGTTGCGGACCTAATATATACATGCAGTTTTCGGGATTTTAATTTTAACTCACAATTTACCAGAAGTTCAATTCCAAAATATCAATAGTTTATACATGTCAAATGGGAGGGTTTTGCTATTCTCATGATGTTCTTAAAGTATTTGCTACTCTTGAGTCAAGATGATGTAAACTCACATTCTGAAGTCTATTTTAAAATCTTCCCTATCATGATAGTTAATAAAGGCTCATATTTTCAATGCAAACTATCTTTCTTCACAGGGTGATGCTGGTCTGACCGGCAGAAAAATCATCGTCGATACTTATGGTGGCTGGGGCGCTCATGGTGGTGGCGCTTTCTCAGGAAAAGACTTCACAAAAGTTGACAGATCTGCTGCATATGCAGCACGTTGGGTTGCCAAGTCTCTCGTGAAAGCTGGTCTATGCAAGAGATGCCTGGTACAAGTATCGTACGCTATCGGATTAGCCGAACCTCTTTCGATCTCAGTATTCGATTTTGGTACATCCGAATTGTCACAGAAAGAATTATTGAAGGTGGTGAAGAATAACTTTGACCTACGACCTGGAAAGATCGTTAAGTAAGTTTCTATTTTTCATATGTATCTGGAATATAGTTATAAAATGTATGATTATTGTATGTCAATGATGTTTCAACAAGAGTATTTGCTATCTTGAGGTTACATGATGTAAACTACCATTCTGAGACGTATAAAATCATATTAATTTAATAAAGATACTAACTTCAAATACAAGATTAAAATCACCAAGGATATCAAAGAACCACTGATTAATAAAAAAGCATTCAAAAAGAAACAAAACTTTTTTGAGAAAAATTATCATTGCTTCAATGTTTCATACTGTCTACCTATCTAACATAACTACACTTACACAAAATATTGAAATATTTCCGCATAAAGAAAAAGAATAAAATATCTTCGCTATATTTGGTATATTTGTCGTCTGGCACGTGCATTCCTTCAAACTTAGCCCGATTTGATTTAACAACACGGTCCAAACTCTGGTTTCAGTTCTGGAAGCAGTCCCGAAACTCGCGTTTCGTTATCACATTCGTTATATCTGTTTCAATCGTACGTCTGGCCCAAATCGGCTCCCTTCAAACAGCACTTTCGATCTTGTAAACAATCAAAAGCCACAGGAACCTTTATCAAGGCTGTAGGGGCGGGCGACATGTAGCTGTAAGACCTAGTTTAGAAAAAAATGTTCCATTACGGTAATTAATTGTCTGACCTGGAGTATATTCATGGTGCAAGAGACATCTTAATAAAAAATATTCAACATTGACCCGACATAACTTCGACCTTTTTCTTGTGACCGTTACTTTAATAGAAGCTTTCACTGAAAAGATTGATGAGGATTGATTTATAACACTACTTTTCGAAATTCCTTTATTTTATTTTAGTTCTAACACAGCTAATCGACGCACACTTGCGATGTTATCCGTTTTTGCCCGCGAGCTCCGCCCCGAGCGAGAGTCTCCATCAACAGATAGCGATGAAGGCAAAATGATGCCAAACAATCACTGGCGTTACACTTTCAGGAAGTCCATGAGCTCCTACTGGTTTCGTTCATGTTTCACAGAGTTCGCTCAGACGTTCTGACGTGGATATGTGAAAGTAGTTTAAATCTGGGGCAATCCTCCTATAATCAAAAATTAAAAACCGAGAGGCCCTCCCGCGCATAAAACGGCAGTTACGTTGCGTCGTGCTTTGGTCGAACGTACGCTTCGTTCTCGCATATAACTGAATAAAATCATCATTTTATCTCTTTCCAGTTTTCGATCTTTTAAACTCTCAATACGGTTTCAGAAAGGGCAGATCTACTGTAGGAGCTATTTATTCTGTACTTGATAAAATAATTGAGTCTTTGAATAGTGAAAAAGAAACTATGGCGTTGTTTGTAGATCTGACAAAAGCTTTTGACAGTGTCGATCGCGCTATATTAATAAGAAAACTTAAAAGGTGTGGATTCCGTGGAGCCTGTCTCAAGTTGATGGCATCTTATCTGAGAGACCGATATCAATATTTGTTGAAAAAATTTAAATAATATCTGAAAAGAGTAAGTTCCACGAGGCGTACCGCAGGGCTCAGTCCTGGAGCCTCTTTATATCTTGTATATGTATAATGTGCCGGATGAGATTTTGAAATATATTTTTCAGTATGCTGATGACACATCAGCTGTTGTATCTTCAAATGATAGCGAAGACCTAGGAATGTATGCGAATACTGGAAAAATGGTTTATTTCAAATAACTTGAAATTAAATGTTTCTTAAAGGCAATGTTTACATTTCAAATATCATAAACCTGACACTCATTTTGAATTCCAACATAAAAATACCTTAACAAAAGAAAATAATGAAGTTGCCTTTCTTGGTGTCAGGCTGGATGCTAGACTTGACTGGCCTAAACATATTGAATACATAGCAAACTCTATTTGTAGATGTGGCTACGCTTTTAGAATCCTTTCCATCTTGGTGGATTTAGAGACAGTTCTCTTAACGTATTCGGCGTTTGTGGAATCAATCAATCCTTCAAAAGAGGTGTTTGAGATCCATTTTGAATCTAGAATATCGAGATAGCTGCAGAGAGCATTTTATTGCTAGAAGTGTGCTTACGCTGCAGAGTCTTTATATTTACAAGTGTGTCCTTTTTGTTAAACAAAACCTAATGAATTCTTTGACTAGTAATGACTATCTATGACACAAGACATAAATCCAAGCTGAAAACTTATAAACACAATTTTACTTACTCTCAGAAAAATTTACATTTCTCATCTATAAGTGTTTTCAACAAAATTCCAGCTAATATTCGACAAATTCAATTATTACATGCTACATCAGCAGAGATTTTGTCTATCTAATGACATGTCTATTCAAAGTATTTGCTTTAAGAATTCTTGAAAGGAACGCTCAAAACGAAAGTTTCCCTTGAATATAATGCTTGAAAAAGTCTTATAATTGTTCAATTATTTTCTTTTCAGAGAACTAAACCTGAGACAGCCAATCTACCAGAAAACAAGTACATATGGTCACTTTGGACGAGAGGGCTTTACCTGGGAAAACCCAAAGGTCCTTAAAATAGATTGACAAATTCCCAATATAAACTCATCCTCCCTCCCTTCCTAATTCACATTTCATTTTTTTAGCTGTCCTTATTGCTCTAGTTTCTTCCCCAAGACGGCAGTCTGAACCTTGAGTTGATCATGCATGCGTGGCATTAACTGTGGATATTACCGATCGACCATTTACAAATCACAGTAGTCATCGATTACAGTTTTTTAGTAATTGCAAGCTGCTGCAACTTTGTGTAGAGTGAAACGTTCCCTTCCTATTAGACTTGTTTCCACTCCACACCTTGTGTTGTGTTTACGAAAAATCTATTTGGAAAAGAGCATTTCCGAAAACACTCCGATTTGTAGAGGGTTTGATTTTTGCAAGTTTTACTTCCATTCACCATATGCTGAAATCATGACTGGATGTTTGAAGCTGCCATGGAAAATAAATGATGTTTAAATTTTTACTCATTATAGAAAATGAGGTTATCCTTGAATAGTCTTGATTAATTAGAACCTAGAATGTGTATAGATTTTAATGTTAATTAAATTATTTATGAAATTATATTGATGCAATTAATTGAATGACGAAAACAAATTAGATGTAATTGAATCTGTATTTTTATGATATTTTTTGTCAATTGATTTTGTATTTCCCAGTGGCAACAATTGAATTTTTTCTTTTAATTTGAAGAATAAAAAGTAGATCGTATATTGTATTTTCTGTTCACCTACCATTTAATTCTACAACTGAGTATCATGTACTAGTAAGAAATATCAAAGTAACTAATTACTTAGTCAAGCAGAGGGCACAGCCATACCATCATTTTTATCAAAGTGCTGCTTTTGTCCTAACTGTTATGGCTAAAACTGAAAGCCAGAATTCGCAGTGACCTAAAGATTATAACTAATTAGCTACATTTCTGAATTATGTGGTAGAAATTTTGAAGGTAAAAATGTGCCGATTGTACCCGAGTCCTAAAAGAGTCGGCCAATAAGGATATTTAGTATAACATTGACCCTCAAAAGCAAATTAATTAAATTTGGTTGCTCCCTTCATGATTACCACATAACTTCAGCAATCAATCGAATTTGTAAAGTAACTACTTTTTTTGGTAGTAAAAAATTAGACGTCAAATTCTCACAAACCCTTCAAAAGAGTTGCCAAATTGGCTACGCCTACCGAAAATCAAAAGTTGCAGATATCCCGAACTTTTTTCCCAATGGCCAACTTACACACAGACGTACATTTCCACCAATATGGCAAATTGACATCCAAGTAGGTCATCTATAAGCCTCATGAGAGCAGTAAGTTTATTTTAATTAAGGTGCCTTTTCATTGGAGCGTCAAAATGGTCATGTGACCCATTTTTCAATGAAATCTTGACGCTCCCATGAAAAGGGGTTTTCAGCGTCAAAATATGTCATTTATTTTAGGTTGAGACACTTAATTGATGAATATGAAATCTATTTTGATTGATTTGGTATCATCAGTGGAATCTTTCGTGTTGTATATTGCGAAATTCTTCTTTCGAAAGTTCTTACTATGTTGTTCGAGTATTGAAAGCTAATATTGCACAATAACTGGACGAGTATTAAAAGAGACTCAGCCTTTTCGTACCGAAGAAAACTGGATGATTTAGGTTTCCCATTACCAACCCTTGAAAACCGAAAGTATAAACTTGTATATTATCTCTTCTAGCGTCTGCCGCTATAAAATTCAGAAATTCCCAACTTTCTAGCGTCAACGCTGAAAATCACATGACCTCCCGATTTAGCGTCAAAACGCTCTAATGAAAATGAACCTTTACTCTTAGTGCCAACCCTTTCTGGTGTCTCGTTTCAATAGTATGCTCTTTTATCATACTAAAAAGGAAATAACACGAATTATTTGACATCCCTGTATATCTATGAACTGGTTAATAGATATCACATGTAATAAGAAAAAGACTAAATAATTCTCGTGTTCTACATAGCAACAGATGTTGCAATTATTCCAAAATCACTGTTGCCAATCTATCATATTTTATTTTAGTTATATTACTTAAAGGATATTTTTTTTTGTTTAGCATAAAACATTTTTACCATATACAATAACTATTGAATGAAAATATTACCGGGGAACTAACGACAATTTAGAACGGTGCCAAGCATATAAAATTGTCGGTAAAATCGATGACAGGGTTCAAAATACTGAAAGAAATTCGCGTTGAGAAGACACATTTAACTTTTTTTCATATTACTCTATTTTCAAATATAGGGGAATATTTTATTCACGGAGATTCAGAAGTAACAATGGAATCCTTGAAAAACTATTGTTTACGAGGATGAATTAAGACATTGAGAGTTATCCCGTTTGACCAAAAAAATGGAAAAGGGCAAAAATTTTAATTTCCCGCGTAAATTCAATAATTTCGTCTTGACCACCTCACCATCCCATCTACCAAGTTCCGTAGGTTCCTCGAAAAATTTCGTTCCATACACAATCGACATTGTCTATTCCATATCACAATGGCCAAATTTCCGTGTTTTCATTCGGCAACTGAAATATAACAATTCAAAAAATTGAATCTTTCGTTCTCGGACCTCTTCTTTCGTGATATACTTATCGTTCTCAGTTATTACGAAATTGTCAAATTTTCGATATCATGAGTCGAAGAATTGTTTTTTCGTTTTGAAATGTATAATATGTCTATCTGATCTTTGATTAGGTAGCTTTATTTCGAAAACTATAAATATTAAAATTTTCCTAGTCTTTCAAAATATGATGTTTTGTTTACACCGATTTCGATTTAGAGTATATATGCAGAAACATATTCAAACTGATAAAAATGAGAAACTGAACAAGACATTAGAAAACAACTTGTAAGATTAAAAGTATTTTCATAATTAGCAATGAAAAAAGAAAAGCAGGTATTAAGGATTTTCAATTTCGAAACTGAGTCAATTGGGAACAAATCTGGTTGTCGTGATGAACTCGTAAAATATTGAAGACTACGCTGTGATACATCAGTCCCCTCTTCAATTTGCCGGCAAGAAATTGACGTATGGCTGTGACAACCCTTGTAAAATCAGAAATTGTTTCTTCGCCATCTTTGCCATATTTTTAACTTCTTTATCAATTAAAGTAATGTTAGTGCGATTCTTCTTAAATCTGTGGAAAAAAGTTTTACGAAGCTGACTTTTTATTTTCATGAAACTTTTGCAGCTTTCACTTACTATTCGCTCAGAATGAATACATTTTAGCATATCATAGATACCTCTCGTAGTTTTGATACGTCTTTTCGATGAATTAATTGAAAATTTTTTACGAAATGCTATGAAAAGGGAGGTTCATTTTTTCTGGCTTAGTATTTCACTTAGTTGTCGACAAAACATGAAAATTTGCCGCCTACTTGATGATCATCTGAGGATGAAGACGAAAATATTATAGCCCAGTCAAAAAAATGGGGGTATCTTGCATAAGTTCTCAACATGCTGAAAATTTACATGACGATAGGGAGACCATTGAAATGAAATTGTGAAAAGTACCCATCGATCCCATGTATGAAAGAAATTTTATTCAAGGTCAAAGTCCTATCAAACATTCATAATAAGTCTTAGCTAATTACAATGCCAAAAGATAAATTTACGCTGAACATATTTTAGTCAAGCAAACTGACAATGACGCTGATTTGCTCATTCTAGAAACTGCAATAAATCAATTCAATTGAATTGATATAAATGTGGTTGATGATGACAATGTTGAACTAATAGTAGTTTTTACCGCTCGAACTCCAATTGAAAGAATTATTAATTTTTTGAAACCCGGCAACGCTCAACAACCATCGGAAATATTTTCAAATATGAGTTTATCAGGTCCTATCCTAAATGTAAAAATCATAAACTATTTTTACAGGCTATGACTGCCTGTAATACAACATCAGTAATGTTCTGCAGGGGTAAAACAACAGTTTTTGAATTATTTGAAGAACAAAATTTTATTATATGTGCAAAGATATAAACTCTACTCCAGAAATTCCGGTCAACAACAGAATTCGATTTATTCTTTCTGTATATAAAGCTCCCCAAAAATTCACTTGCACAGACAAGTTTTGTTTCGAAATAAAAAACGCTTGCAATAACATTGTCATCCTCCAACTGAAACTTCTACTCACCAACATTTTATCGTCAATATTACAAGGTTTAAGGACTGTTCTGTGAGAGTAGCTTGGTAATCGATTTTACACAGAAAAATGGGGTCCGAAGTTAATTAATATATTGGAATCAATCCACACTCTATATCCACTTGCACCAGAAACCCTTGATACTATTTTTTACGACTCCAAAAAGATGTGTAATTCGAATGTTACAAAACCGCAAAATTGGGATATAAGGAGACTTCACAATTTCATTATAATCGGGTACCTAACATCCATGCAGATTTTCAGCTTGTTGGAAATTTATGCAAGAGCTAATTACTAAATTGGCAAGATTATTATCATTTTATTCGAGAATATTCGATCAAAAACATGCTATATCCAAATATAGTTGATTAATAATAAGTAAGAATTAAATTAAGTTATATTGCTGGTACGATTCTACTGAGGTAACAATACGAATATTGTATCTGATAATAATGTCGCTCATAAATTGTTGCAGTAAGCAGATATTTGATACTGAAAAAGTATATTTTTGACATTAAATATCAGTTAGCATAATATATTAGATTTTATATTTGTCTTATTGACAACACTGTTTGAAGTTTTCGTGACTGAATACCACAGGATCTTTTCTCTGCTGAATGAACAGAGAAAAGATTCTTCAGGTCTGTTCTGTGATACTGAAGTACTGAACAATGATGAAAAAACTACTTATGATGATATGAGTGATGTCATGAGATGAATAACCTTAAAAATTGAAAACTGGTGAATCCCACATTATTTTAACAAAGAAGTTTACTTAAAATCTAAATGCGTTTGATTATAGGTTGGTACGTTACACTAAAGTCTGTTTTAATTGAACATTAAATTAAATTGAGAATAACAACTTCCCACATATCATTTTGAAACGCTATCATTTACCATTGTCTCATAATCTTTCAAGTTTTGAAATTTTAAAGCCTCTATAGCTACCTACTCACTGTTAACATTAAGTTTTCTATGAAGTGATACATTTTCTTTCTTTCAAGATTTCTGCTGGGTATTGAAAGATAATCAAACTTTGTGAATAAAATGGCTGTACCATCTATGATGTCAGTTCCTGAAGAGTTAATGGACAGGTTAGTGTGTATTAAATGTGGAAATGTTCTTTCTGTGTGTCCTGTATATACTCTTCCAAATGAAGATGCTATTTGTGGAAGATGTGTTGATCTTAAAAATCAGGATGGTATAAGGAATAGAAGTTATGAGATACTTTTAGAAATTCTTACATTTCCCTGCATGAACAAAAAATTTGGTTGTATGGAAAATCGTACTGGAAAAAATATGTATGAACATGAACAAAAATGTCTTCATAGAAGAATAAATTGTCCAACTTTTGCAAGTACTTCTTGTGATTGGTTTGGAGAAATTGATAATTTACTAGAACATTTTGAAAATAATCATGTTTTGAATTTAATGAAAGAACCAAGTTTTGAAGTTAATTTTGTTCATAAATTTGAAGAAGTTTCTCTATTGCCATATGCTGATAGTTTATTTATTGTGACAAAACTCGGTGAACCTCAGAAGAAAATCTTCTGGTGCTCTGTACAGAATATTTTAAATATGAAAATGAAAAATTTGAATATTTTCTCACGCTTAAAATCCTAGTAATGGACTTGAAAAACAACTTCCAAGAAAAGAAATTAATTTGAATAACATAGAAGGTATACAAGTACAAGCTGAAGAAATTAACAAAGATTTGGAAAACCCTAGTACTATAGTTGCTAGTATTGATATCTTAGAATACAAAAAGCCATCTCAGCAAATTAAAGAAAAAGGTAAAAAATGCTTAACTGAGAGCAACTTGGAAATGTTGAAAATTATTGAATGTCCTGTCTGTTTTGATTATATGGTTCCTCCAATTTATCAATGTTGTGGAGGTCATAGTATATGCGGGGAATGTAAAAGTCAAGTTCAACAATGCCCAACTTGCGAAAAACCTTTTGGAGAAACTCAAAATTTTGCTGTAGAAAGCTTTACAACATTTTTAACATATCCTTGTAAGAATTCTGAGAGGGGTTGTGATTTTTTGTCACCTGCTAAAGAAATAAGGCACCATGAGAAGCTGTGTATTTTTGGTTGTTATGAATGTCCCACATCAGCTTATACACATTGTAAGTGGTTCGGTTTGAACCAAGACATCTGGCAGCATTGCAGAGAACAACATGCAGACAATGTTATGGAAAATCCTGTTATTTCTTTACCATTCGATATGGAGGAAGATTTGGACACAGAGGATGACGACTGTTTCATTTTAAAATTTCGCAAAAATATTTTTATATTGCACTGGGAGTATCGTGAACAAAGTATATTTCGATGGTCTCTGCAGTTAGTAGGACCAACAGAAGAAAGCAAAAATTATTCTTTCGATTTAGATATCATTGACAGAAGTGGAAGAAATCAAAGAATTTATATAAAAAGTTTGTGTGAATCTTTTACACATAAAGATTTGGCTTTCCAAGATAATAAAACTTTTATATACTTAACTCTTGATCAAGTGAAACCTTTATTAAATGAAGTTTTCTGCTTTAAAATATCAGTTTATGAGAATCAGTGATTATTGAATCCTATTTTTTCATTTATGTTATCCTCAAAGATTCATCAATGAAAACTTCTGTTTTCTTCAATATATTTAAGTTCCAAGAGTATATTAAATAAAATATTTTCTATTTCACACTATAGATTGGTTTTAGCTTCTGTGTGTGAATTTGTGAAACTATTACGGTTTTGATTTTGAAATTAATTTTTTTAATTATACAAGTTTTTTGTATTGTTATGGAATGTACATGATAGTACAGATCTTATAAGTTGAAAATAATATTTTTTAATTTAGAATGTTCAGAGAATTATCATACTGAATAAATATATTAATTCAAATTTTTTATGGTATATTGCACTATTCCCCATGTATTAGTTGTTTAGGGCTTTACATACTTTTTTTATAAGTTATGTAAAAGTATGTTTTATCAACACTTTCACTGCATTTTCTACCCTCCACGCACCATATAATGTTTTTATGTAGTATGCCACTAAAATTACTAATTTATGAATTCTGCAGCTTTCTTATCATTTGTTGTAGAAAGCTGTACCGAGTACCAATAATCGTTCGTTTCGAATCTAGAAATACATGTTTTTTTTATTACAAGCCCTGCGCAATATGTAACTCATCCAATACAATACTTTTCTTTGGAAATATGTATAAATAAAAAGCCTAAACAAGAATAAATCGAGTAGGTTTTTGTTTAGTTTCAATCTATCAGTATTGCTTCAGTTTTAGTGATGGTAATCATTGATATATTGATATATATATATATATATATATATATATATATATATATATATATATATATATATATATATATATATATATATATATATATATATATATATATATATATATATATATAGTGCTTCAACGAAAAGTAAACAGAGGCTATATCTATCAAGATATTCATTTCTGATAAAAACACAAAAACAGGTCAATTTTTGCTTCAAGGGGGACATCTTTTGGGGTACAATACTTGCCTGAAATATCAACCTCCTAAGCGGGGGTTGCAATCCTTGAACATTTTGAATAAGGAAGATGGGTCAAGTGATGACTCAAAAGAAAGGTGGTATCTTTGTCTACATTGCCTTGAACGAATGTCCATTTTTAATTGAAAACTGTGAAAGATACAGGGAGAGCAACTGAAAGATAGGGAAGACTATTTCCCTGAGACTATTCAAGTTTCAGTGAGGTAAAATGGAACAGATCCATGCTGATCAATGGCAGTCATCATCAAGTACCATCCTCATCTCGAATTTCAACCCCTGCAGCAGGAGTGACAACCCTTGAAAATTTGGAAGAGGGTAGATGGGTCGAGTGATAACTCAAAAGAAAGGTATTATCTTTGTCTGCATTCCCGTGAAAAAGTTTTCATTTTTGATTGAAAACTGTAGAAGATACAGAGTGAGCCACTGAAAAATAGAGAAGACTATCGCCCCAAGACGACATTTTTTGCACTAATACTTGAATAGCTCAGGGGAAATAGTCTCCACTATTTTTCAGTTGCTCACCCTGTATCTTTTACAGTTTTCAATTAAAAATGGAAATTCGTTCAAGGCGATGTAGACAAAGATATCATCTTTCTTTTGAGTCATCACTCGACCCATCTTCCTTATTCAAAATGTTCAACGATTGCAACCCCCGCTTAAGGGATTGATATTTCAGGCCTGTATTGTACCCCAAAAGATGTCCCCCTTGAAACAAAAATTGACCTATTTTTGTGTTTTGATCAGAAATGAATATCTTGGTAGATATAGCCTCTGTTTAGTTTTCGTTGAAGCACCCTGTATAACCGAAAACTGTGTGAGGAATTACGTGTTCAAACAGAAAGAGTTTTCGTCGATGGAAGCAATCTAAAGGATGATTAAGAAAGATTTATAACTCAGCAATATCAGTTGGTGGTATAAATACTCAAATAATAAAATAAACTTCAGATATATATATATATATATATATATATATATATATATATATATATATATATATATATATATATATATATATATATATATATATATATAGTAATTAAGTTGGTTTTATTTGCTAACCCTTTCTTCAAAAATAAACAAATTTTCACTGGGAAATCGGGGTTAAGAGAACGGAAAGTGTTTGAGGTTAAAAACTTATAATTTGCAGTGTTTTTACGCGTTTCGGCACAGGCCCATCATCGAAAAACATTCATCTCTGCACAATTATTATCTAAAACAAGAATCATAATTTCAGTAAAACACAATACAATTCTTACGTTAAAAGCTATTCACCTTACACATTTTCTCTTTACATCATTATCGTCAATGGTAAAACAATTACAAAAACCAGGACAAACAATAACAGGCAATAACCATTAATATTCGAATATAACTGCAGCTTTCTAATCATTTGTTGTAGAAAGCTGTACCGAGTACCAATAATCGTTCATTCCGAATCTAGAAATACATGTTTTTTTCATTACATGCACTGCGCAATATGTAACTCATCCAATACAATACTTTTCTTTGGAAATATGTATAAATAAAAAGCCTAAACAAGAATAAATTGAGTAGGTTTTTGTTTAGTTTCAATCTATCGGTATTGCTTCAGTTTTAGTGATGATAATCATTGATTGATATATATATATATATATATATATATATATATATATATATATATATATATATATATATATATATATATATATATATATATATATATATATATATATATATATATATATTTGCACCTTCAAAATACAATACAAGGTAGGTCATCTAATGAGTCAATAAAAAATATTTCTGCTTCAAATAAAACAATTAAAATATACACCAAAATATTCAACAATAATATAATAAATACTAAAACTACACAGAACTGACATCTGCCAAGGACAGTGAAATACACAAAATAAGAACGTGCATCTAAAACTAAAAAACGTGATCCAGAAATTCACCGACTGAATAAATCGCATTTTCCATCATGATCTTCACATTATTCCGAAAATGCTTGGGACTATGGGATTTGAAAGAATCAGGTAGTTCATTGTATAATTTGTTTCCAATAAAATTGAACGAGTTCTGAGTTTTCTTTAAGCGATGCCTTGGTAGAACATACCTCTCACGGATCCTTGTAAAGTGCTCGTGCAAGATGGCATGTTTTTGATGTTTTCCTGTATTTCTATGGAAGTGCGTAAGACATTCCATCATGTAACAACAAAGTATAGTAAGTATGTTGAAGAGCTTGAACAGTTGTCTGCAGCTGAAGGTAGAGGAAACTCGTGTCAACACTCAATGCTTTTTTCTGTTTTAGGAATACTTTATCAGCGTCCGTTGAGGCGCCCCAAAGGATTATACCATATGTTAGAGATTATGGAAATGGGCATGGTAGGTAGGTAAAGCCTCATTTAATCCTACAATAACATTATAGAGCTACAACTATTTAAAATTAGATAAATATAGCTTATGGCTGCCTAGTAACCGGCCACTGCTACCCAGTGGTCTATTGTGGCACACTGTCCTGTTCACCCACAAGCTCCATCTTTGTGAAGGATATGAACTTTGTGGGTGAGAGCTTCATAAGCTCAGTCAGCTTCAATTTGTTAGATCCAAGTTCTTCCATCCTTACTCTGCCCCCAACTGGGCACTCGCACATAACATGTTCCATTGAACTATATCTTCTTCACATAGCCTACATGAAGGATTCTCAATCAATCCTAACTTGTTTAGGCGATTTCTGAGGCGTCAGTGCCCCGTTAGAATGGCGGTTACAATTCTCAGGTCTAACCTAGAGATTTTAAGCCAAGCATTGGCTCTCGCAGTGGAAGGTCCACTGATGGCAAGCCAAGAGTGTCTGAGATCTGAGAGACTCATGCAGTGCTCACGTACTTTCAGGTCCAACCATCGGTTATTTTCCACCCTTGCAGTCTCCAGAGGAATTCCGAGCCTAGGCTCCGGTCCCATGAATCCCAAGCCTGTTCCTCGAGCGGCCAATGAGTCCGCCTTCTCATTCCTCTCAATGCCCGAGTGTCCGGGTAGCCACATCAGATGGAGCCTGCTCCGTTTTCCCAGTTGGGCAAAGGTGGAGCGACATTCCTGCACCATAAGTGACGTACAGTAATCGGATTTCCTTCAGTGCAGCTTGGCTATCGGTGATGATTTTTATTGACATATTTGTTAATCCCCTCGCAAGCGAGAGACTAGCACAGAGGTCAATGGCGATTATTTCTGCTTGAAAACAGTAGCAAGCCTGCCAAGACAGATCGACTGTTCCGTAGACACCAGCTCCAACACCTTTTGCAGTTTTTAAGTCGTCAGTGTACCAACAGGGACCGTCAAGTAGACGGTCCTTGAAGCTGTCTACAAGGTATGATGATTTGGAATGTTCGCTCTATCTTGGTTTTAGATATTGCTATGTCAGACTTCATACTCAGCTCGTCCTCGATTTCGCAGACTGTAGAGCGCCGGGCATGAAGCCGAACATACCCGTTTCATTTCGGGAAAGGTGATGGAATCTGTAGAAATCTATTCTAGTCACTCCTCTATTCACCAGATGAAGAGGGGAAAGGCCCTATATCAGTTCCATGGTCGCAGTGGGTGTAGATCGAAAAACTCCAGTATCATCATGCAGGCCGTTCTCTGCAATTTAGAGAGCTAAAGTTGGGATTGCTTTTTAAGACTGCACTCACACCAATCAATACAGCCGTATGTGATACGTGGTCTCACCAATATCACATATAGTCACTGAAGTTACTTTGGGGCAAGACCCCATTTCTTTCCACAGGTCATTTGACATGCCCATAAGTAATCTCTAGCCTTTTGTATTGTGTTTTCCAGGAGCGAATTCTATGTGAGCTTACTATCCAAGGTAACCCCCAGATATTTTGCTTCCTCCGCAACTGGAATGAACACTTCACCCAGGGTCGGGGGAGAAACAAATGTCCTCATTTTCCTGATGAATTGAACCATAAGGGTTTTGTGGGGGTTTTTGCTAAGTTTCTCACCCGCACCCTAACCTAACCTCACCCGCACACCACCCTTGGTTGGTGTGCGGGTGCTGATATAGTATCCTGAAGTCTGACGGAGACATCGCTGTCATCTCCGACAACCAGAATGACTATATCATCATACGCGTACGCTTGTACATGAACATTATGAGTGTTAATTATTGCCAGAAAGTCATCAACCAGCAGGGACCACAACAGAGGGGATAATACTCCTCCCCGAGGGCAGCCTCTGCCAGCCACAAACTGACTACTTCTCCTTCCAGGGAAGTGTTGATTACTTACTTACATGCATTTAGCATGTCACTAATCCATTCCGCAATAATATTTGGTACTCCTCTGGCTCTCGCATCCCCACATAGCGAACTAGTATGGGCCGCATTAAACGCACCCTTAATGTCCATGAAGGCTGAAGCTGCAGTCTCCTTGCGGTCCAGAGACTGAGTGATCCTCCTGATTAAGCTGGTAAGTGCCAGATCGGTTGATTTACCTGTGTGAAATGCGTATTGATGTTCACTCAGAGGCCTTAGCGACAACACCTCGGTGCTGATGTATGCATTTAACGCTTTCTCCAGGGTTTTCAGAATGAAAGACATAAGACTTATCGGTCTAAACGATTTAGGTTGTTAGTTCAATTTACCCACCTTAGGGATGTATACAACCCTAACCTCCGCCATCTGGTCGGGCGGCCAGACTCCACCGGGATAGCCTAATAAGGTATCGGAGGAGGACATCCACCCCTTGTTGTAACAGACAGGCATGATGTCGTCCTCTCCAAGAGCCAAAATCCGCGAATATGGGAATAGAGTGTTTCGGAGTCAGTGACATAATGTGGCCTATTGACGCTCAGTTGGACAAAAAAAGCACGTACTGCTTACATCTAGAAAAATATATAACGTAGTAATACTATACGAATTATTGAATTCGATTGAAAATACGAGAGGAATTGAAGATTGCAAATTGTCAGCTTTGGACATGTTCCTTAGAATTTTAAAATCAAATCTCAGAGTTCGGTGAATGAGGGCAAAGACTCATTCATAAAACATAATATCATATTAGCAAATCCTTAGAGAGGGTCAGTTACCACTCATAAATGGGTGAGAGCCGATTAGGCCTGTCACCCATTAATACTCTTATATCTCAAATTCCACTACAAATATGGGTGAGGGCCGTCTTTAATAATATTATATCCCAAATTCCACTTAAAATATGGGTTAGGGCCGATTAGGTCTGTCTATAATAATCAAATATTCTAACTTCCAATCATAGTATGGGTGAGGGCCGATTAGGTCTGTCTACAATAATTTAATGTTCCAATTTCCACTCGAACTGCTGGTGATCTACCTCAATATTTTTAGACTCCTTACGATCGACTCTGAGAAGCTGCAAGTATGTTTGATGCAGGTTTGTCGTACATAGACGATACACCCTACCTACCTACCTAGGTAGGCTGTACCGTAGCATATATAGATATTAGCTTGCCGCACAATATACATTATTTTAGTCAAGGTTTGGGTTAGGTTTAGTTGAGTTCTTCTCTATAATATCAATGAAAAAACTCATAATTATTCAAAATTGCGAGTTTATTGGTTGTTACAAAACAAAAGAGTTACATATGGTGTTAAACTTTACTAAGGAGTGACTTTGGATGTTGAAGCGTGGTACTGCATGTCCTCAGTATACTCTTCATAAGATGGTACGTAACCACTCAGTGCTAATCGCAAGCATGATGACATATGATCGTCAGTTAGTCGATTGCAATATTACGACTTAATTATCTTCATTTCAGAAAATGCAGACTTGCACAAGTAAGTTGACTAAAACACTGCCCTCAGTTGAAGGGCGATTTGCCTTGGATTCGGATATTCATATTCAGATATAAAACACCAGAAATTTGTATCAGATGCTGTAGCTTTGAGATGTATATCTGATATAATCCGCACCAACTCATTTTCAACAGAACATGAGTTCATATTAAATTGACTTGCTTTTCAGTAGCTAATTCCTCAATGCTTTAACATGAAAAAAGGATAACTCGTAAATGATGCTATATTTGCCAATTTACTGCAATCATAAGAACGCACTTCGAATTGTCCCAAAATATTTGATAATTCAGCCTCATACGTATCATAATTCAACTGAGGAATCCTTGCTCTCAAAGACGGAAAATGTTTCAGGTCCTTTCTTTTCAGTTGATCTATCATAAGTTGCAATTTACTTTTGAATGCGTTTACTGAGCTAATCATCTCAGTAATAGTTTTTCCTTTACCTTGAAGCACCAAGTTAACGGTGTTTAAGTGCATTGTGATGTCAGTCAAAAATGCCAAATCAGTCAGCCACTTTTCGTTTTTCAACATCTGAGTAATTCACCTCTTTCGTCTAGAAAAGCTGTTATTTCGGGCAATAATTCTTGAAACCTTTCTAGGAATTTTCCGCGACTCAACCACCTGACGTCCCTGTGAAGAACTAAATCAGTGTGTTCAGCTGACTCCATATCTTCCAACTGCAACTTAAAGAGACGCCGTTGCAAGCTACGTGCACGAATGGAATTCACAATTTTTGTTGCAATGCACATAATTTCCTCCGTGTTTAAAACTTTTGAACACAAAACTTGGCGATGTATAATGCAATGTGAGGGAAATCTCCATCAGCTCGACACTATGCGACAAAACCGTTTTGGTTTCCAGTCATTGCTGGTGCTCCATCGGTTGTAATGCACACTAATTTATATATTGGTAGCTTATAGTTTTTCAAAAATTGAAGAAAACGTTATATATATCTTAGCCACGGGTCTTCCCCTTCAGAGGAATGATTAACTGAAGTTCTCTAATAGCTGACATGATTTCTGTTTTATTTTTAAAATCTCCAAATAAAGTCTCACCCGCTTCAATAAATGCTTCCTTCACAACCGATCCATCTTCGAATAGTTTCTTGTGTTTCGCCAATATATGAGATATTTTGAATGACGCGATCGTAGCAGCTTTTGAATGATTGGCTGGTCTTGTGAACATGGTTTGTTCTTTTTTCAAACAAGATATCAAATCACGTACTTTTCGTTTTCTTTATTCACTCTGTGGCGGAAAATCCTTTTCATAGTTTTTATGAACCGTTTTATGATGCCTCTCTAAGTTACCACGCTTAGGTATTGCAACTGACACACGACAAATAAGACAAATGCACTTATCCTTCACCATACTAAAGAAAAATTGTTCCTCCCAATCGTTATTAAAATGATACGTTTCAGATTTCTTCGCTGCACTCATTTTGTACTATTTAATAATAAACTTTGTATCGACGTAGTATTGCCTTATATTTACAGTTCAGAATGACTCCAATTCCTGCAGGCGCAAAATTTATATCGGCGAGAACGAAAGTCTCGAATGTTCCCGTCAAACGCGCCGCCCGAAATTTCTAGAAGAGCGGCAAGAATAAAAAACGCGGCTCTTCTTTGACAAGTACCGCGCGTTCCTTTGATAAAGCCGCCTTTTCTCGCTAGCAGAGTGTTATTTTATTACGTAATAAATTTTTGTAGTTTAGTTACCTACTTATTAAATTTTTTCTCGAGATCTACTCAAAAAGCACTCGCGATCGACCGTTTGAGCACCCTTGTACTAGACGATGGCTTTCATTCGACCAATCTCATTCAGTCTCAAGAGATGCTGGAAATGCCGTAGATTACGATGATTTCAAAACTAAGCGATCAAATTGCCGTACTTCAAGTAATATTTTATATAGTAAGTATTTAGAAAATGTTGAACGGAATATTAGTAGCGATCCTCAGCAGTTTTGGAGGCACCTTCCCCCACTGAAGGAGGATAATGATCTACCAAATCAATTGCAGCTAGATGGTGTCTCTGGTTCGGTTGGTCAGGCGACGGTTAATCTCTTTGCTAATTTTTTCTCCGAAGTATATAGTAATGAAATGTTGGTTCCTCTAAGATTTGAGTTTGTTAATACCATTCACGCGTCGTCCATCAGATTCTCGCCTAGAGAGATTTTTGAGGTCGTCTGTGGTCCGAAGCCAAAGTTGAGTTGTGGACCAGATGGGATCCCCTGTTTCTGTGTTAGTGTCTTGGCTGAGCCTATTAGTAGACTTCAATATATCTCTCAATATGGGACAGTTTCCGTCAGTTTGGAAGCAAAGCTTTATCGTCCCCATTTTCAAATCAGGACAGAAATCAGATATGAGAAATTACAGAGGAGTCGTTATACAATCAACCATTCCTAAACTACTGGATAGCTTGGTGAGTAGCTCTCTGTCCTGGAAATGCAATGAAGCATTAATAAACGAGCAGCATGGTTTTAGAAGGGGACGTTTCACCATCACAAACTTGATTTAAACATTGAGGATATTGTGGATCCGTTTGAACGATGCTTTCAGTTGGATTCAGTGTATACAGATTTTTCGAAAGCATTCAAGTTAACGCTAAATTAGAAACATTTAGGATTTCAGGGGCGCTTCTGGCATGGCTAAGGAGTTTTTCGTACGGAAGATCACTCATTGTGAAATACAAACAATTTTTATCAAGGAAGTTTTGCAGAATGTCTGGTGTCCCCCAGGGTTCTCACCTCGGTCCTACTTTTTTTAATATATTCATTAATAATGTCAAGACCATTTTTTCTACGAAGTTTATGAAGTTCATGCTATTCGCTGATGACATGAAGATTTTTTCGGCAGTTAGAGATGACTTTGACGCTGCAATTTTGCAGGCTCAAATTGACCGCTTCTCAGAATGGGCCTTTTAGAACGCTTTGAGCTTGGCTGTGGAGAAGTGCCAAGTTATCAGCTTTCACAGATCGAGTTCTCCTATATTAAGGGAATACAGCTTAAATGACCTGACTTTAAAGAGAGCGTCCACTGTGCGGGATCTTGGCACCAAACTTGACTTTAAGGATCATCTACGTAGCATTACTGCCAAGGCCTACAGAATGCTTGGTTTTGTGGTTAGAAACGGTTACTTTTAGCAATAGGACCTATTATAATTTGTGAATGTTTACTGTGTTATTTTTTTCAAATAGGGATTTCCCGTATATTATTGTACACAAATTTGATGTATTCTTCAGTGTGTAATGAATTATTATTATTATTATTGAAATGAAGTCATATAGGATATTTTCACTCAAATAACAGCATAAATTATTTCTGACGTACTGCGAATACGGATGTATATGCACACCTGATGAATTTGAGCCCATAACAATGAAGGTACCCCTACCACCAGTGCAACGTTTTCCGGCTGTGAATGATGGGATGTAGATCGGAACAATGAAGAGGAAACTGATCACTATACATTCCTTGATCTTAAATAGTGTTCAAGTGCGTTGTATGCGTTGTCCTCTACATAAATGAAGTTTTCACCGATAGGGAATAGTAGCTTGAACAATGTCTTAGGTGTATATCTACCGAGTCATTATTGTCCTACAAGTAATTAAATATGTGCGTCCGCTTAATAGTCCTTCTTCAGAGAGAATGAATTTCCAATTTTTTTGTTACTATTGGTGTTTTCAGTTTTCTCACGCCCATCGTAAAGGAACTACGTAATCCGCAGGCGAGAATCTATGGTCTCGATACGGAAGATGGTTTGACAACTTCCCGAAAAGGATTGCGGATAGATCGTACAGTTATCGATGATCTTAGGGTTGTATGTACTATATCTCACCAGGTAAGCAGGTAGCTACCATCTTCTAATATGAAGCTTTCCAATTGCCAAATATTCACTCGCTTGTGGTAGTATGCCTTCATCCCATTTTTATTGAATATGTCCTAACATTATCCAGAAAACATATAACAGATAAATCAGTAAAAGTACTCGACTTGATATACATATTCACCAAAAAATTATGTTAGGACAACAGAGATACAAAAAAAATAATATAAACTTGAGCATGGTTAATTTGTGAATTATTGTGAAATTATACTTGTTTGTAAAATTTTATCAATTGATAAATTAATGCTTATGATAGTATTACTCAATCGGTGATTAATGTGGGGAAAAAAGATAATTCAGATATTGCAATTTACTTAAAAGCGATGTATGTTGCATCGTCTTTCACAGACCAGGGTATGGGTTGTTTCAATTTGTAACACTAAAATATCTGTAACCACTTGGGACCACGTCGTCGTATGTTTCTTAATTTGTTACCCTCATTTAGACTGATCATAAATATACTCCCACAAATAATTTCTGAAAGTTTACTGATTTTTATAAACAACATTGTATACATTTTTGACAATTGTCCATGAATCTTTTTACATCCCTATTTTTTAAATTTCTATAATAAAATATTAGCAAAATTAGAATATTTTGCGAATGAATATATTGTAACTTTCCTAGTTATAACATTTCACCTGCTATGATTCATTCCAATGTCAGAATACTAATTAATTTCCAGAAATTCTAATCGTAATAAAATGCATTATTTCAACAACAAAAGAGAAAATCCTTTATTCAATTCGAAAACTACTTTAAAAATGGTATGTAAATATAAATATTTGATATAATAAAATATACATCAAGTATAGTTCTTTAGGGCTAAAACTGACTTATAATCAATTGAACGGGTTTATAACTATGTCGCTAATATTCTCAATTATCACTAACATCCATATATGAGACAATCAACAGATATTAAAAAGTACGAAATAGTTAGAAATCCGTTTCTTCACACAAACACTGATATGATATCAATAAGTAGATAGGTATATAACAATATCCAAAATATATATGTTTAAATACTATTCATACAAACTTAAGGAACATAAATTATGGCAAAGTATAAAAGGCGAATCAAATAACATTGCACTTGGTTTTGACGAAACATTAACAAGTTTTTATAAAATCAACATGACAAAATTTAATATTGAAAGCTATCATACTGTAACAAATTGATTAATAACTAAAAGGGTCACTACAATCAATAACTATATTTTTAGGTACCTATTATAATATATTGATTGATTCACTTATTTATCACAAACCTTCAATACACAATTATAATCTGAGCAAACCTGCACGTAATAAATTCCATGAAACTTGCATATACACCATACATAGAAACAGAAGAAATGCAATAGGATTATTCATTCAAAATTGTTTAAATTATTTTCATATTGTCATATTTTTGATACTTTTATAATCAGCAAACAAAGTATATCACTTCTTCATTCTTCAATGCAATAACTTCAATTCAGAGACAGCATTTTGTTTTGTGATTCCAGCTAATATATTCTTCAATTTCTCATTTAGGCCATCTAACATTTATGATTTTCATTCTAAGAATGAACAAATTGAACATAAAAACATGATATCAATATGTCAGTTTTTTATATAATCATGTTGAACACTAATTTCACATTATTTTAAAAAAATCAGTATGAAGTGAAATATCGAAAGTGTTTTACCGGAATCCTATAACATTTCTAAAATTACTTTAACCCAATACCTTTACACAATTCGCAAGTTCATCTCAAAAAATAAACTAGCCAAGAGCTTTTCAATTGTTATAGACAAGATACAAATTGAAATACACTAAAGAACATCCACCACATTTCACAATTCCAAATAAACCTATAACTAAATGGAAAACTCCGTTTTCTAGTCTTCATTGTTTTATTGTGCTAAATTGGAGGATTTTTCACACAAATATCTTCAATCATCCCATCATGAATAAAAATTATAAATACGATTATTATAAAACTAATAAATGTTTGATATTCTTTCAGGACCAAAGATCAAATGGCAATTAAACCCAATACCAAAAATATCTTAAGGATATTGTTTATTCAAATTTTAAATTCTTTTGAACAAAATAAGCACCTAATATACAGCTTCAGAGAGCATCTAGAAATTTAAAAGAAGAAGAAATTTCAATCTACTTTGGAGAATATCATGTCTTTTATATACTGTGTGTATCTCGAACTTCTATCATTCAATAATAAATAGAACTCATCGTGGCTACACAAAAACTTTATTTTAAAAAATTATCTTCTTATGAAGCTAACTTAGCTAAGCGCGCATCAGAAAACAGTTTGTTTTGGATGATAATTCTGCCTATGATATACGGAATGTTGAAATGAAATGTAATATTATTATTGGACATGAAGGTTTCAGATAATTCATACAATAATATACAGTATGACGACTTATGAGCAACAAACGGATATTATTCACACAAAAGTAAGGGAAATTAATAGAACATATCTAGCTCCATAGGTTTCCAACGAGTGTGGAAATTCCAATTTTTAATACTTCAACCAATTTGAAATTTAAAATTCATTGTTTCATGATGACACCATTGAAGATAATAATTATAGTGATTGTAACTAGTATAACGCACTATAGGACGAATTCTACAACTTAAAGTAAAAATTACAGGCTAGTATTCGATTTTTTGCAGACCACAGCTTAAAAATACAGGGAAATATTCAGAGAGGGTATTAGCAACAATATATTTTCATCAACAACGACTCGAATAAGGCCGTTTAAATTTATATAAGAATATCTTGATATCTGTATACTATGAGAAATACTTGATTCAGTGACTTCATGAGCAACTACCAAACAAAGAATCTATGTAAACAAAACAATTGTTATTATTAATTCGACTAAATCTGAATTGAAAGAAAAAATGTGAACACAGGTTTTAAAAAGTTGGGCCTCCCCATGTATAGTGAAAGTAGTAATTTGTATGTTTTACTTCAGTGAAACCTTTTATTTATTATAATGTAAATTTTCGCCTACGATTTTATTTACGAACTTCTGGTTCAAAGACATTTGATATTGGGTAAATCTTTGTGTTGATCTTATACAATGAATGCAAGGAACATGACGTTGTACACCAAATATTCTGTCTTTTGAAATTACATTCTATATTTCATGATCTGTTCGTTAAATATAACACTTTTTCATTTCTTGAATTTTCAAATAAAATTTAGTGATTTTGAATTAACTATACTAAAATACAAATCGTATAACCACCAGTATACCAAAACTTTACTGACCGAATAAATCAAAACACAGATTACCGCTATCCAGCGTTAGCTTTACTATTACTGATTACACAAATCAAAGAGCAGATTTGTTTTTTTCTGAGACATTATTTGTTCGACTGGTCATAGTTGTAACAAGAAATAAATGAAAATATATTATCTTGTTATTATTCCAAGAATAAGAAATTTGAAGTTATTGTACCATTTGAATAGGATGTAAACAGAGAAGCACTTTGTAAAAGTTGATTTCGATACAAACATGAAAAGCCACGGTGCGTCAACACCTGTCGTATTAAAAGTGATTAATATATGATTTATATTCAGTTAAATCTTTATTTTCGATCATAGTAACTACAAATTTCTAATCAAGGAAAGAAATATCCAACCTGAACAATGTCAAGTGGACCGAGTAAAGTTGACAATAAACGCATGCTCTGAGAGAATATCACACTAATACTGTAAATCTGATGAAATACATAACCTCCCTATTCGCAACAATTAAAAAATAATAACCCTCATATTTAGCATATGTAAAACTCATATTAGATTCTATACATTTGAACCTCAATGGCAGCACCAATTCGAGGTAATTGACGATAATTTAGATTCTGTTTATATTCTTATCCCTAAGACGCCTCCTCGCCAGTTCAGACATGGCGACGGGACCTAAGTGATGCGCTACCTGAGGGGAATTGGCGATGGCTCTATAAGTGGCAGCTACGGTCTCTTTCAAATGAACACTTTCGCCGCTGGGAACGACTTGGTTGATCGACTGATTCATGGCTTGTACATTGGGGGCTTGGGGATCATTTTTACAGTACGCCTGGTTGATCCATGGATGTTTGACAATTTGGCTGGCATTTGGACGCCTTTGTGGGGATTTATGCAACATTTCCGTTACCAAGGCCTTAGCCTGATGGGAAATGTGAATCCATTGCCCTGTCTAAGAGAAAAAGATGTTTCAACGACACGATTATTGAATTACATCTAAAATTATATTTTACAACTTTGGCATCTTATGGCCACATACAGGCAACTATGAAATACTAACTGAATAGAATCATTGAAAAGACGACATTTCCGGAACACAAAATGTGGAATAGATTCATCGACCAACTAAGTACGAATTGAATTGACCATGATGATATAATCGAATAAAAACGGTAAAGTATTACGTGAGTACCGAAGGGCGGGTGTCCTTTTAGCTTTTGGTAAAGCTGACGGGGAGTCTAGATGATGACTACTTAGATACTTTTCGATTTTTCAAATTTAGTAGATTCTAATTTTAATACATATTTCATTCTTTTGCGTCGTATGTAGCTTGTAACGCACGGCGGGAATCAACTATTTCAGAAAGGAAGATGTCTAATTTTGAAACAATCATATGACTGTTGGTGGAAAACAATTTATAAAAATTTATACTATTGCCATTTTTTTATATTCAATGTTTTGATGGAAATTAAACTCATTTCTTTTTGGAGGATTCATTTTACAGTAAAATGCATCATGTTGATGTGTTGTATTATAGGTAAGTTTGTTTTCGTAATGTAAGAAACACACTAGTTCTGTTTATATTGGCGAAAAAGAAGCAATCTCAGTATGAAACAACGCGAAACTATGACTAATATATGTAGGTATAAGTCAAAAGGTAAAGAACTTTCACTTTCTATTGCCACAATTGGGTAATTACTAAAAATAGTCCAGCGAATATCTCAGAATATTCTTCGCAAAGAATAAAAGGTTAATTATTATATAAAGATAACATTTTCATTGAATAAGAACTATTCAATTTTAGTGTATCAAAAATTTCAGATCAACCAACTCACCAAAAACCAAACAGTTGCAGATAAGACAAATTTTCTGAGAGAGTTTTGACAAGACAATGTTTACTCTCTTCAGAAGTAAAGAAAATATAATTTGACTTGTATCTTCAGTCTTGAAGTGAATTTTTTCATGTTACTCACAACTCAGTTTCAATGATTTTTCAAGTTCGTTATAGAACTAAATGATGATTGATTAGAAAAATGAAAAGTAGGATAAGTATGCTGAAAATGTATATTTCAAAATATCACATACCTGCAGATCTAGTTTTCCAGTGTTGATCCTCTCTAGTATGTGCTGGGGACTATCATTGGGAGCTGTGCTATATGGACATCGTCCAGATAGCATTATGTACAATATAACACCTAACGACCAAATATCACAGGCTGCATCGTAACCTTGTCGCTTTAAAACTTCTGGCGCCACATAATTCGCCGTATAGCATGGAGTCATCAACAAACCATTACCAGCTCTTAGCTGCAAAATATAGAAAAGGTGATGAATGGGACAATAGATGAGTAAACCGTCAATTATTACATGTTTTTGACTTGTGAATAAAATTTGAGCAAACACACGAAGTTTCCGAACTATTAATAAAGCACATCACACATCAAAAATTTTCAAAGATATCACACCCATTCATGACTGCAGCTATGGAGTCCCACTGGTAAGCTCTATACTATAGGTATATCAACAGTTTGATTCCCAGGTATATACTGCCTAAGCTGTTTCAGAGAACATCATTAATTGCGCAAGGCAGTGACTGAGAGGCCTAACAAATGAACATGCTTATTTCGATGACCAATTCTGAGGCTGATGATTAACCTAGAGTTGATTTTTGTCGACATCTACCATCTCCCAAACCTTTGAGAAGGATAAAGAAACAATCATAAATATGAACTGCTTCAATGTCTACTCGAAAAAAAGACAGTTTACGTAACTTTCCGACAGAGAATGAAAAAAATTACGCTAAACCTGTGCGACTGTTATTTAAGAAAAGAAACTCTAGATTAACTTTCATGAAACTATTGACTAGCATTTAACAGCCGCATCGACATCTTCATAGATGTAAGCATGATGCATGGGAGCTATGAGGGTGAAGCATAAAGCGCATTCTTGATTATAACATGGAGGATGTGTTCATGTTTAGAGAAATCCATTATACCAATGTCATAATATGAAACATAGATATCACTATAATATATCATGTAGTCCAAAGTGTGAAGGTCAGCGCTTGCCAAACAACTCGCATTAGGTCCAAAATTAACCGATTTTATCTAAAACTGTTTGCAATGTACTGCTACTAGACAATTTGAGGTTACCATCAAAATAGACAGAGAGATTGCTAATTCCATGATAAGAACTGTGATCATGCTAAATGTTGCGAGGTTCCCTTTTTTTGGAATAAAAGAGCAATTATGTTAATAGACAGGCCCTTAGTGTTGCACCAGAGCATTTTTATACAAGGTTAAATCTGTTATGGACTTACTGTTAAGCATAAGGCTAGGTTATTCGCATAATCTACGACTAGTCACTAGAGTTACTAAACCTCTTGAAAAATGCTATAGTTAAAATGATGAGAAAACAATTATAAAAAACAAAAACTTACTTGTTTGGCAAATCCCATATCACAGATAGTTACACTTTCAGGAGTACATTCTTCATTAGCAAAGAGAATATTAGCTGGCTTAAGATCTCTATGCACTACCCCGTTCTCGTGTAAATAAGCTACCGCATTAACTAGGGATTTTAGTATTGCAGAAGCTTCCACTTCAGGAAGGTGATGCTGCCAATGAAAAATATTTACGTCCACTTATATATCCGTCTATCTCAAATTTAACTCACTCTTTTCATCATGTACTCTAGTAAATCTCCACCGCGTAATAGCTGTAACACCAAGTATACTTTTCCCACGTCTTCATACACCGTTTTCAAGCTAACGATACCGGGATGGTGGCCGTATCTGAGTAGAATCTCCACTTCCTCCCTGCAGTCGCACATAGATTTCTGTATTATCTAGAAAAAAATATCTGTGAATTCTACCTTCTTATAATTTTTTTCTGGTAGCTTACTTTTATCGCGAATTGTTGATTAGTAGCATTATGTCTAGCCAGTCTACAAACACTGTAACTGCCGGTTCCTATAACGTTAAGTAGCGTATATTCGTCAAAGAAATTCCTTTCCGTAGTCCTCACGGATTTGGCAGGTGTTTCCATGTTCTTTTTTGTAACCGTACCATTTTCTAAAAGGCAAGGGGCGACAAAACTAAATCTGTAAAAAAATTATAATAAAGTGAATTACAGAATTTGTGTCGAATTTGCAAAATTCCGAATTTCACTGAACATACGTGTCCCGAGCTTCATTGAATTCGACTCTGAGTAAGCTGCGATCTGCCCTTTATGCGATTTATCATTGGGAGTGATAGATGGATATCTCCAAGAATCGCATCCAAAGTACTGATCGAATATTCAATTTGAAAGCCATCAAATTTCAATCATTAAAATTTGCAAATTGACTATGAAATCATTGGTATTAAAGTATTATTACAAGTTTATGGTATTATTGATTATATTTTACATTTGTTTCAGTTCATTTCTCTTCTTGTGTTACTAAAATTTCTTATAACCTTTGTGTTGTCTGGAAATTGAATAATCGATTACTTGAGCCATTTATATATACAAAATAAAGGTTGTTTCTCTGGAGATGGTTAAACCAAAGGTAGAAAAGACCTGGACTAAATCATATTACAGCTCAATTTTTTGTCTGATATACAAGCTGGTTTGTTCATTTTGCCTCAATAATTTCGGTTTAGAAAAAATTAAACTAATAGAACCTGTATAGAAATAGTCAGTATCAATGAAACAATTTTGAAAAATTTTCTAAAAATGCAGGGCCGTTCTTGTTTTCATGATTTGCCTTTACACCTGAATTCAATCTGTATATCATTTCAAAAAATTTAGGTTATTACCCTTGAAACTTCTTGCGTCATACAAGTTATTGACGTTTTTTAGGTAGAAGTCGCAATCATTCGAATGTTGAAAATCATTTAAAACAGGACAAAACTGGAACAACATTAGGATAAAGTACATTTTGTGTGGCTCTCAGAAATACATAAAATCCATATCGGAACCGACTTATTTTTGATCATATATTATATTATAACCTAAAGGAAAATAATCCAACCACTAGAACAAGGTTCGATATCGATGGCTTAGAATGAAAACCTCGTAAATCCAATTTTCATCAAAATGGGATTTTTGGTGATCTACAATGAGAAACTCGTATTTCACGTGTTGCAACAGGTCCCATATTTTAATTAAATTCGTACCGCCCTCTATCGCAAGAAAACCTAAACTCGTAGTTCGGAAGTGTAGTAGATTAAGAATGAGAAACGCGTATTTCTAGTAGGTTAGTTAGGGGTTGTGCATCACACCGTGATCGTGTAGTGTTTATAGGTAAGTATTTGTTTTGAATTGCTAAAAATTTAGTGCAAACAAAAACTCTCATGTGAAAGTTGAGAATATTGATTTAAGTTACATCATTCGTCAATATAAAAGTACTTGAATTAGGAATTTCTTAATGAAGACCTTGTATTTAGGTTATGTTCTGAATAGACGCAACAACTCATTAGTTTATTATCTGAAATATTCTCAGAATGGAGATAGAATAAAAGTGTGCAAAAATATGTTACTGAGCACATCTTGTATTGGAGAATAGACCATCTTAAACTGGGTGTCTTCAGTTAAAGGACATACAGCTGATGATGACTGGTGTGTTTTATGACTGATTAATGAATTTGAAATGAATGATTCTCGAAGGACCAAGAAATTATCAGAAAATTGATGTTCATTCCAATAATCTCTAAAACTTGTTTATGTTTGAATGATCATGTATAAAATTATTCAGATTATATGAGTTTTTCTGTGAGGATCCAGGTAAGGGGGATCTGAAAGCTAGATGCTTTCAGATCCCCCTTCTATGAAAGCAAACTGAGCTTATTCCAGCCTTAAAAAGATCAGTGTGATATTTGCTGCTCATATGCTGCAGGAAACTTGTGCCAAGAAGCATACAATTTTCATATTAGTAGGAAAGATGATGCAAGACGTGAAAAAGAAGGGGACAAAACAAATTCAGATGATAAAACCGCTGTTTTTACAAATGGATCTTGTAGCTGTGTTACTGCGTCCCAAATTGAACGCGTCCGTTCTCTACTACAGAACGAAATTGAAAGTACACAACTTTTCAATATTTAATCTGAAAACTCAAGAGGGCTATTGTTTCCTCTGGGATGAAAGGAGGGCTCAACGCTGACGAGTTTGCTAGTACTTTAGTCCACTTCATAGACGAAGAAGTTGATAAAATAAAGTAGAGCCATCTCATTTTATACAGTGATGGCTACACTTATCAAAATAGGAATAGTATTCAATCAAATGCCCTTCTACTCATGTCAGAAAAAAACAGGATTTATTATAACTCAGAAATTCTTGGAAAAGGTCACACTCAGATGGAGTGTTACTCCATCCACAGCAGGGTCGAGTGTAAAATAAAGAACAGAGAAATATATTCCCCTGCAGGTTAGCTCGATGCCTGTCGAAGTGCAAGAATCAATCCCTCACCGTACTCGGTAAAGTGCCAATATTTTGATTTCTTCAAGAAATACGGCGACTTTAAATTTGTGTCATCGATTATGCCCTGCGTGAAGAAAGGTGATCCTGTAGTTACAGATCTGAGAGATACGAACCTAATGGATCACTGAAATTTAAACTCCTCTTTTCGGACACATTTTCGGATCTGCCAGAACTATTGCTCAACCATCATCAGAAGTTCATGTAAAACACTCCTCCCAATTGAGGCGACAAAATTCAAGCATCTTCATGAGATGAAGACCGTTTCACCGAGGGACGTGCACCCTTTTTACGACTCAAAACCTCACTACGCATCTAAAAGTAGAAGGAAGATCTGTGATAAGAGTAGATGTTCCAGTATTATTCCTTTATCTGTCATGTAAAGATTGAGAATGAGACTGATGTATTTTATGAATTTATTTTTGTTTTCACTCCGACCATTTTGTTAGTTTTTCGAGAAAAATATTTTTATTTTATTATGTTCTTGTATCAACAACTGTCAATATAATTTCTGGCGAAAAATACCTAAGTGTTTGCCTTCTTGAGTATATGAGTCCTATGACCCTCGTGAAAACCTCGTATAATAATGTTTTTCAATCTGAAAAACACGTAAATCACTGAAAAACGCGTAATTCAATGACTGATTGGAGTGATAATCTCATATGCCAGAAAATAAAATCCTAGTGAATTTTCTTTCCAAAAATGTTTAAAGAGAAATAACAAATCATATTTTAAGTCCTATTTAAAAAAAATGAAAATCAGTTAACAGGAAAGGTGAGAAGTTTTCTGTCTCTCCTGAAAAGTTTGATATTTAGTATGTACGAGGTTTTCACTCTAAGCCATCGATATATCGTTCCTAATATGATTGAATGCAAGTCTACTGATGTCATTTACTGGTTAACGATTAGAACCCGTAAATGACGCATTCTAATGGTTGTATATGAAAGAGGTTTGAATTCCTCTACTTTAAGGTTTTCACGTTCTGAGTAGAATTCCGAGTAAATGGGGAATTTGTTGTAATCGTAAGATTATCACAGTCGGAGAAGCCATAAATAAAATGATATTAGCATAAGCTTCTATGAAAATGTTTGGGGCATCTTCATAGTATCCAATTTCAGATCTGATGGAACACTTTTCAAAATATCCATTCCAATATGATATTCAAACTCGATAATCTCCAACATGAATATATTATATTCATTTCAATTCTAATTTCAAATGAAATTCTTCAAAATTGTCAAAACGTACCCACGGAATAATTCGTGTGCGTTGGCACTTGCAGGCACACCAGGCGAGTCTCTAGGAGTTTTACTAGTAAATTCTGAATCAAAATATGCATCTTCTGGGCCACATACAGCTGGTTGAAAAGGCGGTCGAATTTTCTTAGCAAGCAAAGCGTCAAAATCGATGGTTGCAAAGAAGTCTTGTTTTTTGATGTCCTAAAAAAATATCTAGAAACACAGAGGACGCATCATTTTATTAACTATACCTCTATTCCTCCTGGTCCTGCTCCTAGTCGATTACTGGGATTTCTCTTGAAAAGAACTCGTAACAGGCTTTGAGCTTCTGGACTCAAGTTGGCAGGCATAGCTAGTTTAGCTCGTAAAATTTGAGTCATGGTATCTTTACGATTGGCCGCCTGAAAAGGCAAGCTTCCGGTGAGCATTTCGTACATGAGAACTCCGAAAGACCACCAGTCGGCTGCGAAGGAATGACCTTTCCTGTTGACCACTTCGGGAGCCATGTATTCCACCTAAAAATACATCAAAAGCATATAATTCCATGGTGATTTAACAAGTTAAACAGTTGAAAATTCATACCGTTCCGCAGAAACTGTATGTTTTTCCTTCTTCCTCTTCCAAAGGTAGTTTGGACAAACCGAAATCTGTGAGAGCTATATGACCATCAGCATCCAGAAGTATATTTTCCGGTTTTAAATCTCTATAGATGATTCCCAAAGTGTGAAGATGGTGCAAGGCTAAAGCTAACTCGGCTAAATAAAACTTTACATCTTCTTCGGTGAACATAACCTAAAATTTCAGCAAATCAAAATTTTCCTATGCAGAAATTCTCAATTTCTAAACGTTTCGGACTTTAATTCAACTTTGTTGCTATACTTGTTTACCAGAAGTTACCTTGCTGGAATAACCCTTCCACCTTCAAATAAATAAAACAATTCAAGATGTGGTTAACTGAATGCTGACCAAAAAATGCGAAATAATAATAATAAGTAATATATTGAATTGTGTTCTGAACTTGAATGCAGTCTTTACTGAGCATTAGGTAAGTGCCGAGATGTAACACTAATATTGTTATCGAATTAAAGTGAAGCAATGCGCAAGTAGACTTTTAAATGTTCTGGTTACCATCACATGGCCACAGATTGCCAGAAGGAGCAAGTCTGCTTTACATTTGTAGAAGACTCTCATCATACCATGAATTGTTAAAGCAATAGGAACAAATGTCCAAAGTGTGTCGAGGTGAACAACACATTCAAGACAAAACTGAGTACAGATTATGGTCCTTTCGATACTGACTGCTACGTTTTACTAAAGACAAGAGGAGAGGTCAAAAACAACCTACATATAGTAACCGCCATCTGAAATGATAAGCGACTCAATTCTAACTAATAACAACGTCAAAAATATAAATATGAATAATCTTATTATCACAAATCACTTGTATCACCTAGCACTGGCCTACAGAGAATGTCCTTGAGCGTCTTATTCCTGGTAACTATCAGTCTGCAGAAACTTTTAGTCGGAAAATTAATAACCGCTGTGTCTACTATGAAAGGGTAGCAATTATAACTAAGAAGTTTACAGAAAAATTGGTCGTGTTAGAAAACACTATGTGGAGGGTCATGTGGGGTTGTGTATGATAGCAATACCAAGTCTACTTCTGGTGGTTCTAGCAGTTTATAGGCCTCCAACTGGAAATATGATTACCTTTATGGATAGACTGACTAAAGCATTAGATGTTATTGTGGAGGTGGCATTTCTGAGGACTTGCATCATGAAAGACCTAAATATTGATTTTTTAATGTTTAATGAGGAAAAAAAGAGCAGTAGTTGAGATTCTAGTATCATATAATCTATCGCATATGTTTGAGGCGCCTATCCAAAAAGAAATATAGAGCTTCAACCTGCATTGAGAACATATTTCTTTGAACCTAATGAGAAACAGTTTTAAAGAGGACCATACTTGTCTGCTCATTATGATCAGAATATTGTCATCCAAAGCCAAAAAAAAAAAACATGATACCTATATTACAAAAAACCTGATTAATGAGAGAAACAAAATGGAATTTGTGGAAAGACTGAGAAAAACTAACTGGGACCTAGAAGTGGGCAAAGACGCAGAGCAATCTTACGAGAATTTTCACCGCACGATTCAGCGAGCTTTCAACGACTAGTTTCCAAAGCATTAAGAGAAAACTAAGTAAACAAGTAAATTGGGGGAATTCTGAAGAATCTCTAGCACTGAAAAAGGCACTAGCGGCTGTTGAAGTGATAAATTTAGTTCGTAAGAATGGTAGCTCAAGAGATCTCTTGAGAATCTCTGAGAAACATCTATAAGACGGTTAAACAGAGAATTAAGAATTAAACAATTTTTCTTGCAACTGTTGGACCAGGTATATCAGGCTTGGTTAGTTTGTCCAAGAACTAAGCAATTAAGCACTGGGATACATAGGAAATGAAATTGTAAGAAACGCGCACTCGATGTTCATTGGTCCGTCGACAGTGCCAGAATTAGAGGGGAGTAGCAAGAATGGTGACTAAATATTACGACCGACATATACAGGGTGTAAATTCCACTGTTGATATTTGAGATATTTGTATGACTCAATTAACAACCGCCTGGAAGAGGGACTTTCTCCAGAAAAGCTGAAGCACTCCAAGGTCATTCCAATATATAAGAGAGCATAAATGATTGTGGCAACTATCGGCCAACATCGATCCTGCCTGCAGTTTCCAAAATTTTTGAAATTGTACTTCAGCCTAACTTGGTGGCGTTTCCGAAGGAATCCTTAAGTTGCTCAATACGATCTTATACAAGGAAGATCGACGACAACTGATTGATTATCGAAGCTTTGGTTGAGGATTTTGACGGACACCATTGTGAGATTTCTGAATTTCTGAAATCGAGGACAATGAAGTGCTGAGTATGAGGTCGGACACAGCAACACTTAAAACCAACATGGAGAGGCCATTCCAGATCATCATTCCCGATAGACAGAAATGGATCAGCTCCAAGGACCGTCTACTTGAGGGTCCCTGTTGGTACACGGATGGCTCGAAAATTAAAAAAGACGTTGGAGTTGGTGTCTACTATCGAGGTGACGCCAAGGAACAGTCGATCTGTCTTGGTGGACATGCGACGTCTTTCAAGCAGCAAGCAAATAGGTCAATTAAAACCTCACCGATAGCCAAGCTGCACTGAAAGCATTGGCATCCAATACCTGTACGTCACTTATGGTGCAGGAAAGTCGCTCCACCCTTGCCAAACTAGGAGATCGGAGCAGGCTGCGTCTAATATGGAATCCTGGTCACTCGGGCATTGAGGGAAATGAGAAGGCGGACTCATTGGCCGCTCGAGTAACTAACCTAGAGTTCATAGGACCGGAGCCTAAGCTAGGAATTCCCCTGGAAACTGCAAGGAGGGAAAACAACCGATGGCTGGACTTGAGGCTACGTGAGCATTGGGTGAACCTCCCAGGTCTCAGACACGCTCGACGTGCCATCAGTGGACCTTCCACTGCAAAAGCCAAGGCCTGGCTTAAACTCTCAAGGTTGGAACTGAGAGTTTTAACTGCCATACTAACGGGGCACTGTCGCCTCAGGAAACACCTAAATAAATTAGGATTGATTGAGGATCCTTCATGTAGGCTGTGTGAAGAAGATATAGAATCAATGGAACATGTTATGTGCGAGTGCCCAGCTGGGGACAGGGTCACGATAGAAGAACTTAGATCTTGCAAACTGAAGCTGACTGAGCTTATTGAGCTCTCGCCCACGAAACTCGTATCCTTTACGAGAAGGATGGAGCTCGTGGATGAAATTTAGGATAGTATGCCATAATAGACCACTAGGTCGCAGTGGCCGGGCTGCTAGGCAGCCCCCACTCAAATAATAATATCTATTGTTAGGAGATACTCGCTTGTGGTTTAAGCGAAGCATTTGACTACGTTGACAGGGATCTCCTGCTGAATATGATGAAACACAGTGGAGTAAAGTGAAGGACACTGGATATTTTTCGCTCCTATGTCTAATAGAAACCAGAGAGTTTTCTGGAAAAATCAAAATTCCCCTGAGGAAATTATATAGTGGAAAGTTCCCCACAGATCTATACTGGGCCCCATTCTACTCGTCATATATGTAAATAATCTGCCCCTAGCGATTTCATCGCGAGTGACTAGTTTGTACGCAGATGATACCACTTTTCTTAATACGGCTCGATCCTACAGTGAATTAAAACACATTTTCAGGTTGACTCTTACTCAGGCTAAGGAGTGGTTTGCCTGCAATGGTCTGAAACTAATCAGAGATAAGACTCAGATGCCGACATTCGAAAACTCGGTTAAAGAAACTAATACTTTGAGGTTATTGCTTTGGATTTAGTTGAAACGGATATGGCCTATTCCTTACGAAAAAATTATCTACTGCAATATTTGCGGTAAATAATTTTTTTAAGGTCCCAGAGGAAATGGGTCGCCTGGCCTACTTCCCAGGCTTTCATACTGTGACTACTTATGGCATAATGTTCTAATGGATTCTGCTAAAACAGAGGAAGACAGTTAGTTTTGTGTGGTGCCCCACGTACTACCAGCTGACGTAAATTATTTAAACAGCATAATATTCTTACAGTGACCTCAGTTTTTATCCTGCTCTACCTAGGATGTCCACGAACATAAGAAGAGGTTTAATATAAACGCCAATTTCCATTCATACAATACTAGGAGCAGGCATGACTGTCGTGTAGGTAATTTCACTACCTACACTCATTCATCTATACAATTTTATTAAGTTATTTACAATTCATCTAAATCCAACAATTGTATATTGCAATTGTTCAATTTTATTAACAAAATTTTCCTTTTACTTCAAATCGTACATGAGGATTTGTTTAAACTCACCTCTTTATTCAGTCTGGAAAAAAGATCTCCCCCTCTGAGAAAATCCAGAATCAGGTACAGTTTTCCGGTAGTTTGAAATGCGTAATGCAACTTTACGATGAAAGGATGTTCTACATCTACTAAAATATTACGTTCCATTTTCGTCCTGTAACGATCTCGAACACGAAGTGTAGCCTTTTTCAAAACTTTCATCGCGTACAATATTCCAGCGTCGGTCCCCACCACTTTGCGCACCAGGAACACCTTTCCGAAAGAACCTTCGCCGAGCACCTTCAGAAGTTCGAACTGACCTGGATCCGCCTTATCATGACCGTCTCTAATTACCTTTAACAGAGCAAAAATTGGAAGAATTATTGAACGAAACACGATTCAAAAAACTTGATTATTTGAAGATTACTTTCTGACACTTAAAGCTAATAAAATTATCACAATTCTTTTTTACCGTGATAGTACAATTCTTTAAAAAAAATATTGTCCGAAAATGTTTCTCCAGGACTATCTGTCTAGATCAGGGGTTCCCAAACTTTTTTTACCACGCCCCCTCTGGTTATTTGGAGACCCCCCACGCCCCCCTTTGTACGTATGATAAAAATTAAAGCAAGTATTACATGAAAAACGATTATAATTACTGACACAAATTTTAACATTGTAACACAAATACATTTTCAATCTGAGGAAGGTAAAGCAATAGGCCTACCTACTGGAAAAAAGGAACCATAAAATGTAATTTAGTGAGATGGGTGCGCTTGCATGTTCTGGATAAGTTGACAGATCCTGGGTTGAGTTTCAGACAAAGCACAGCGTAGGTCACTTTCGACATCAAGTTTGTTGCAGTACTTGGTTTTGATCGCCACAAGAGTTGAAAACGCTTTTTCGCACATGTATGTTATTGAAAAAGGCAAGTAAATCTGGAACAGCTTTCTCTGAAACACTGGGGTAAATTTTTAAGTACTTTAACCAAAATGAGGGCTTGTCCATTTTTTCAAAATCGTATCTTGCAGCAGAGTCATTTTTTATTTTTATTCCCTCCTCTTGTAACTCTTCTGGCAGCAACTGTATGTCCATGTTGAACGGGTCGGTTGCTAGTTTGTAAAACTCCTCTGACAAGTTAGGAAAGTACCTGCTGAACTCCTCCTTGAGGTTCCTCAAATGGTAAATTATCAAGTTTTTCAAAAGCTGTCCTTCAAAACAAGCTTTTTCTGAGACTGACACTACTTTGTTGAAGCTTGAATAGTTGCTGGTGTTCATTGTCACTTTACGTATACAAAGTTGTAGTTAGAAAGTTCGTGTTTCTCAAAAAAGTCTGATACTGCTTTCATCACATCTACAGCTTTAGTAGTGGTCACCAGCTCTGTAGAAAACATCAATTCATCCTTTATTCTTTAATTTTCAATGTAACGAACATATACAATAAAATGAGAACATTGTGGTACGTCTGTACTCTCGTCAAGCTGAATAGCAAAAAACGGGGATTTTTTTATTGCATCAACCACCTGTTTTTTAATGTCCTCGGTCATATCATCAATTCGGCGTTTCACGGTGTTGTCTGAAAGTGGTATTTGTGATAGCTTTTGCCTACTATCAGTTCCAAGGACAACATCGGCTGCTTTTAAAAGGCACGGTTTAACAAGAGTTTCACCAATAGTGTGACTTTTCTTTTCCTTAGCAATAAGAAGAGGTAATTCATAGGAAGCTTCAAGCACTTTTAGAGATGACAGAGCCGCAAATCCAGTGCTATCTAACTTCATGCGCTTTAAATTCTGATATTTTGCAGCGAAAAACTCTTCAGGTTTCTCCTTTAAAGAGGCATGTTTGGTTGACAAATGTTGCAGAAGGCCTCATCGCGTCATTGCTTAATACTTCATAGCAAATAACGCACTGAGTGTGATCAACATTATCTTTAAGCAAGGAAACAAACCCATAATGAATATAATCGTCAATATACTTGCGTTTCTGTGCCGTGTTCAACTTCTCTGATTCAACTTCACACAGAACTCACACAACACAAAAACAATTACTCCAATTTAAACGTCGCAGCAATTATAGAACACTCACAATACAGCAAACACGCTGACTGATATTTCACGGAAAGCACTTTGCCAGAATGGACTAGTTACAACTCAAGCACTGAACAAACTGCAAGGTTATTGGCATTGGACTGAAGATGCGGGTGGTGGGGTGGAAGGGGTGTGGGGACACTCGCACTCACACCAAGGCCAAACGGACGTATCGGTACACACGGCAGTTCCGTCGAGGGGGTCGGTTTTGAGAACCTTGAATTCTTGTTTGCCTTGTAGTTTCAAAAACTGTAGCCTCCTTTGATAAAGTTTACAACTTTATTAAAACTTTACAAAAACAATTATGAAAACTTAGAAAGACTTTATTTCAAAGATTTAAGGAAATTATTTTTGTAATTTTTTTATTCATTTCATTTGGGTGTCAGCCCCCCCCTCTGGACTTTCTCCACGCGCCCCACAGTTTGGGAAACCCTGGTCTAGATGTTACGATTGATTTTCGAAAGCATGTGTCGAAAAATTTATATGTCTAAAAAATAGAATTCTTTAAGTTTAAGAAAAAACGAATATTCTGGTTTAGCTGGTCTAATCTGCAAGAAATTCGGTGAAAAGAAAAGGAATCAATTTTTGACATTTTCTCTAATAGATCTCGAAAAATAATATATAAATATATTATATAAAAATATATATAAAATTAATTTTGGGAAATCGTACATTAGGCGGTTACGTATTAATCAGACTATAATCAAGTACAGGATTCACAAATTGGAGTGTCATAAAAATATTCTCTTATCATGTAATATCATTTATCGAACATTTTTCTGTAGATACCAGTATTTCATTAAAGGCAGCTCTATATATTTCTTCCTTAAGTGGAATAAGGTCTCTGCTAAAAGCGCATGGCTGAACTCTGTGCGAGTCCTAATTGCCCAGACGCATATTTTCTTGAGGATGGATAGTCTATGAGTATGAGTGAAACTTTCAATTGGTGACAATTCCATATTGTAGCCAAATACCACGTATATGTTGTATGTTAGAAAAGTAGCATTTACGCTCGCATTCCTTAACAACGTTCTCCACATATAAACACAAATCGACATAGCCAGAGACACGCGCACTCCAGCTGTTCCTGAGAAACTCGATTGATTGCAAGGTAATGCTGAAGTTATACGTCAGAGAGATAACCCTGATCTCGTCTGTTTTACTGTCATTTACTTTGAGACTATATCTGGTGAATGGTGATTAAATGTAGTTTGAGATCTGCTAAGCATCAATAAAACTCGCACCAAAGAGTAGCTACAAGGTGTCATCCGAAAACTTTCTATGATAGTCTGGAATGGACACGGAAATCATAGGTATATATTATGCAAACCGATGGTATTAACACTAATACTTGAAGAAGTTCAGTTTTTAGTGGTAAAGGTTGTTGACCACATCATATATTGTTGGATTCAGCTCAACAACATAACCTTGTGTCCTTCCTGAGATATAAGATTTAAGTAGCTCCAATGACTGCCACTGAACCCAACTATCTAGAAAATCTCGAGCAGCTTCTCACGTTTAAGATTATCAAAAGCCTTGCTCAGATCCACACATACTAAAGATGTGGTCCCACCGTTATTCAGATTTTTCAATATGTTTCAATGGTGATGTACTAGGCTCTTGTTGTAGATCTTCCTCCCCTGCATCCATTCTGACAGTCCAACAACATTTTTCATGTCTCAAAAACGTTAAAAATTCTACTGTGTTATCTTTTTGAAAACTTTACCAGTATTACTCAGCAGCGAAATGTCTATATTTTCTGCTTGTTGCCTGAAAGTATTATGCAAACATGTGACATACACTGGGATTTTTCGTTTTCTTCCTTTCTGTGAAAAATATCATTATTATCATCACGGTCTTCTGATGATACAAACGTAAAAACATTCGCGTCTCGATTTCAAAAACGTTTTGAGAGGTTATACCTTTGTTTATTGAACAAAAAAAGTTCTAATCGCTAACATAATCAGATACTTCATTTTACAACGTTAATATAATATACTATCATTATAATTTTTTGCTAGTTGTAACAGATATACAAAAGCTAACAATCGGCTATTGGACAGCATTGAAAATATAATAATAATAATATAATAATAATAGTAATAATGTTTATTTACTTTCTTCAAACGTCATGTTACTGTAGTATTTCCCTTATTGAAATAAACATATGCCGTATCCCCTTTGGGAGGCTCAGCCTGATCCTACCAGAATCCAACACCCCAAAAAACTATAACCAACTGAACCTCCCAAAAAGAACACATCATTTCCACAAAAGCAATGGCTTGTCCATGGGAAAACGACTATCTCACTTAATATGAAATTATCATACTATACTCATACTCAGAGTCACAAATACTTTGTTAGTAGTTGAACCTTAAAAAAAACTAAAAGCACAATTTCAAAATTTAGAAGAAAAAATACAACTTTTTGATCATTTAGGTGAAATTTAGTCTATTGAGAAAGGAATTCATTTCCTCTCTAGACCAAAAATTTTTTATCCATTCCTCCACTCGTCTCATAAAAGAATTCAGGGAACTTATTTTTTTGATATCAGATGGTAAGTGGTTAAATCGAAGAGGCCCTAGGTAAGAGCATTGTCTCTGACCAACAGACTTTTTCATTTGCGGAATAATTTAGATGTTCGTGCGTCGTAACAGGTATCCGCTGACTAGCCTTTTTTTTTGGCCTTTCTGTTGAAATTGATAGCGAAGTAAAGCAACAGCAAACAACTGACTCACTGTAAAAACTGCAGCTTCATTGTATGAATCCTCAGAAGCATACCTAAGATTTTTCCTATAAATTAACTTCAGAATTCTCTTTAGAACTACCTCGATCTGCCTTCTGTAGCATTCTCCATTGCGCCCCAGGCAACAATACCATACGTAAGATGTGGCTCTACTAGGCCATAATAAATTTTTTTGAGCTCTTTTTCATTACAAACTTCTCTTATAAATCTGAATTTCGGTAATAATGCTCTTAACTTTCGTACAATTGACTTTGCATGGGTCGATCATTTCAAATGGTTATCGATTGTGATACCGAGATATTTAATTGTATCGGCTGCATTTATGGAATAGGTGGTACCAGTGGTGCAATCAGACTGAATCTCAAGTGTCTCGATCTCTGGCATGCTTTTTTGCAGACTAGTGAAAGGGAGAAATACAGTTTTTTTAACATTTATAGAAAGTTTTTTTGGCGCAAAGAAATCTGTTACCTTTTCAAACTTATTCTGTGATTTTTCTTTAAGATCAGACCAAGTTGGTGCTTCCAGAAAAAGAGCTGTATCGTCTGCAAAACTTATGACTTGGCCTTCAATATCAATAGAAAACAGATCCTTAAGATAAATCAGAAAAAGTATCGGCCCTAATACCGTACCCTGCGGTACACCACAAGTTATTTGTCTCTGCCACTAAGTACATTTCCAATCTTTACCTGCTGCCACTTATCTGAGAGATAACTTTTCATGAGATTATATGAATTCTTCCTGAAACATACACATTCCAACGTCCTCACTAGCTCTGTATGATCTACGGTATCAAAGGCCTTAGCCAGATTGCCAAAGATGCACAATGCTGGTATGTTCTTATCTACTGCGTCCCTTATTAGAGACAATAGTGCACTTATGGCATCGTTTGTCGACCTTTTTGGCTGAAAGCCATATTGTTTATCGGACAACAATTTGTACGTGCTAATAAAGCTGAAAATTCGTTTTTTCAGAATTTTTTCGAAAATTTTAGCCAATGAAGACGTCAAAGAAATGGGTCTATAGTTTCCTATTTCCGCACAATCAGATCCCTTGTCGATAAGAGAGATAAGTCGGTAGTAGCGTAAAAAAAATTCGCTTTACACTATGATTTCTAAAAATTACCAGAAACAAAACACAAACTTTTGAATTTTCATATATCCTGATTGGTTGCAACCCTATTGACGTCACATGCATGGTTTCTTACACTGTAGTTCGCGTCCTATGTTTTCTGGGTGTTATATTAGAATCTTTGAGCTATTTTTGATGCATTTTCCTCCTTTCTTTTAGAATAACGCTGATTACTCTCCAAGCTGCGTAATTGAAACACACGAAAAACAGAAGATTCATTTTAGATTAAGTTGAAAATACTCAGAAAATTAATGGGAGACACCTATCACTGATTAATTAAAAACCAATCTATATTTCTAGTTTCATTGATTTTGCATTATTCACACTTGTGAAATTATTGGAGCTTATTAGTCTCATCATATAAAATTTTCTTTGAAAACCTTTTTAGTGTTATGCTACAATAGAATAAGTATTAAAAATTCCCATTATTTTTTGTTCAATGAATACTAATACATTCAGTTACTATTTAGTAATATATTTAAATTGAATATTATTCACAACAAAGTCATCTTTACATATAATTTGGGACTTGTTGGAACAGAAATACACCATTTCTGTAGTCTATTTAAAGACTGTAATACACAATTCTATCCAATAAATTTCAGCATAACTGATTCACTCCACCTGTGTGTAGTGCTACCTTGTTTACATGCATGTGACATCACACTTCATAATATAACCAGCAACTTTACAGAACAAGCGTTTTTAGAGAAAAAGGATTTTACAAAAATAATCTAGTAGCCAATTCTGATCACAGTACATTGATAAAAAAATTTTAATTTACTTAAAACAAATATTATTTTTTTTAATTGCTATGAAATATATTCTAATGCATTACATACAAAATGAGTTTATGCACTAGAACAAAATATGAGCAGAATAGATATACAGAAATAAATCATATTACTCAAATATAGAAGATATTTTGAAATAGGTAAAGTTAAAATATAAGGAAACTGTTTCTAAGAATTCACCTCATACAAAACATTGAAGAGTGAGAAAATAAATGAAATCGACAAGTTTTATCAATACAACATATTTCTAAATGATTGATTCTACATACCACTCTCATATTGTTTGGACTTATCATAAATTGTTGATCATGAACAGTTTAATGGATATAAACCTATGAAGCTAAGTCATGTAAGTAATAATTCCATAATATTCGACTAATGCTTGAATAAACAGAAGTATGACTAATATGGAAAGATATCATCAGAAAATACTCGATTATCATAACAAATCTTATCACTATGAATAAAAACCAAGTTGTCAATGTTCATCATATAATTGAGGTTTTTGCAAATACTAGGACTAGTTGAAAGTCAAAACAAATATATTTTTCAAAAATAGTAAATTTTTAGATAACATACCTCACCAAGTTCAATTTCATGTTCTCCTTCATTGAGATGTGTCCCTTCTTCCGAATTCTGTGCCTCATCTCCTTCTCCAGACTGGGACTAGAAAAAAATGCAAACTTCCAGTTCAACTTAAGAAATGCACATGACCAACAAGAAGAAAAGTTATTTATTGCCTGAGTATCTTCCACTAATATTAATCAAGGTGATTAAAAGATAACAAATAGGATATTATTCTTGAATATTGAAGGGATAGAAAAGAACAAACACAACTTGGAGTTATAAAGAATTTGGAAATTCTTATCATTAGAGGACAAATTGCTATCAGTTCTTCAATTAAACATTCAATATTTTTAATGATGATAAATTTACCCAAATTTGTGGTATCTAATTTATATCAAATTGAAATTGCATCATTAGGTTTCTTCCTTTCCTAAATCCAAGAAAGATTTTTGCCAGTCTTGAGAGCAAAAATGCGAGAAAAGAAATTAATTCATATAAGTTTTCAACAGTATGGGAATAATATCTATTAAATCATACATATTGTCTGTATATTTCCAGAAGAACCAATGACAAATAAATTAGAAAGATTTCAAGAAGTTGATTCCCAAAACAGAAAATTGGCATCTTTCAGAGTAAATTTCAGAAAACTGAATGATTGAACACATATGGAAATTTTATAGCATAATCTATACAAATGTTTGATCAGTTGGCCTCCTAATCTCTAATTCAAATAAACATTAGGGACATTTCAGAAATGGCCAGAATGTGTAAAATATGGTACCTATAACTTGTTAAAACTATATGTTTAAGTGGATTATTTATGTGTTTTTCAGACAAAGAGTATGCTACTGAGAATTTCTATCAATAGGTCAATGTTAGCATCAAAAATTTCCGAAAAATAACGAGAAAATGCATGCAAAGATGTATTTTCGTGCAACGTCAATTTGATTCAAAAAGCCAAACAAATTACGTACAGGTGCTATTCTTAGGGACCTCGGAACTCCAAAAGCTGTAAATGAATAATCTAATTAACTCTAATGAAAAAACCTTGCATGAGAATCCTTTGCCGAGGTACCGATCGAAAAAAAATATATATAATCCCAATAGGATTATTTTCATACCTCTGTTTCGGCGTGATGAACTTGCCATGGTTCGAATGCATTTGCTAGAGGCATATTAACGTCCAACCAGTTTCATTAATAGAAACGTTGCAGCCCCAGAATTATATATTATTCTAACTCCTGTCGAATTAGATAGGAATACATAAACAAACAGGGACTTCGCTTAATCCAATCCAAATGCAAATTCAGAACTAATGTCAATGTCAAATTTTATGTGATTGCCCTATGGTAATCATAGAATATAAATTTCCTCTAAAAGTTATTTTTCATCAATCTTTTCGAATTCAATGTAGCAATAAATGATACGTTCAAACTTGTTAATTTCAAAATAATGGTTTACTCTTAACATGATCTCATTATGAACAACAATGGTAACCGTCATATTGAAGTATTGGAGATAAGATCAATCCATTTGAAAACCTATAATGCTCTGCTAAGCCTTCATTTCAGAATTTTCAGAACATTTGGAATCTCTCAACGTGAAGCTTGAAAGACGTATCCATTGTATAAATAACTTCTAATATAGATTAATGGGAGGTCGTAACTGTATGAAGTTTCAAGTATCTGATGGTACCTTTTCATTGGAGCGTCATGTGACCTATTTTTCTATGAAATCATGACGCTTTCATGAAAAGGGGTTTTCAGCGTCAAAATATGTCATTTGTAACTCATTTTAAGTTAAAACCCTTGTTTATTGTTTATTGCATCTTTTAACAATTAGCTCAGGAACTTAGCCCATTTACACAGTGGACCTACAGCTTATAGTGGATTCCGAACGACTCTCCTAAACCGTGCAATGATAACTGCTATCACAAAGATTACAAGTTATCTGATCTTCGGAAATGTATGCCTCCTTTTAGGTGACTTTTTCCAAGTATCACTCTTTTGTTCAAGGACAACACCCATAACTTGAACCCGGATTCGAACCAGGCACCTCGGCTGAGCATATTCCTACATACTTGTTCATTAACCGTGCAGCTACCGAGGCGGTTGTTAAAACACTTACTTGATAAATATGAAGTCTATTTTTTATTGACTTGGTATAATTTCTGGAATCTTTAGTGTTATATATTGCGAAATTCTTTTTTCAAGACTTCTAACTGTGTTGTTCGAGTATCGAAAGCTAGTATTGCGAAATAACTGGACGACTATGAAATAAGATGTAGCCATTTTGTATCGAAGAAAACAGGTTGCCTAAGGTTTTTTTATTGGCAGCCCTTGAAGATCGAGAATATAAACTTGTGACTTGTCTCCTTCTAGCGTCTGCTGCTAGAAAGTTCAGAAATCCCAACTTTGTAGCATCAACGCTGAAAATCACGTGACCATCTGAATCAGCGTCAAAATGCTCTAATGAAAAGGAACCTTGAATCAAAAATTTGTAACTGAACCTACTACTCCATGTAGTTGTTTTGTAAATGAACTCTCTTATCGTATAAGAGTATTAGTATAACACCAATTAGATATATGTATTTACATTTTACGTTGTTTTTAATTTATTGAATTCACATTATTCTGAGAAAAACAAGATAATATACATTATGAATCTATGTTTCTGCGTTTGCGTGATTAGTACATGCGTACGCAAAAGCAACTGGGATTTCCGGAACGGATACATTCCATTAATAAATTCTAGGAACATTTCACAAGTTTGTACGGGTTTACCACACGATAAGGGAGAGTATTGCAACGTTGCCAATGTTACTAAAATTTCACTCATCAGAAATATTAGTTTTCAAATATTGAAGAGTTGATTAATATACTAATTTATTTTATGAAAATTTTCAATCTGACATCCTTTGGGACTAAACATGTAATTACGTACTAATTCGTGTAAGAGCTGCCTAATGAAAATCCTGATCGTCTACCATTTATAAAACAATTTTAGAACTCCGTACAGTTGGTGTCACAATATTTGAGAAAATTGTTGATATTCAAGTACGCGTTTCACCATTATTGACCACCAAATAGTTTCATTTTTGTATCGCTAAAAAATTTGGTTTTTAAAGATCCGTTTTCTATAACCGAAAGTGGTTAACTTCCTATTAATAGTTTGACCCTGGGTTGGCAGAACTCAATTTTAGAAATTTTTATTTTTCATAATGGCATTTGATGAACAATTTATTGTCAAACGTGATTGAATTTCATCAGTTTTCTCAATCTTTGCGAAGTCAACTTCACGGAGCTCGACCCTGAATGAGGGTGATGCAATTCTGCATATGTTTACTTCAGAGTTAAACACTGATTATATACTGATTTTATATTTAATATTAAAGCGGAAGAGTTATTTTAAAATTTCGAAGCATGGTCTTCATTCTCAGGAAAGGAATATTAATATTTCAACGTAAAACGTGGCAACATTGTAATTTTATAAGACTACGAACTACGAGTTCTTTAATTTTAATGGTTGAAACCTAGGTACGTGTAAGTTGAAAAAAGTACTTAAGTAGTTCTAGACGAAAACGTCGGAAACTTTAGATTAATACATAATTCAAAACGTTATATCTTGTGAAGTGATAAAGTTTCAAGAGTACACTAACGCCTTCTAGTCTAGTCAACGCGATATATGCGCCCACATGGAAGCACGCTGTGCATTGTGAGGAATTTCATTCCCAGGAATTAAAGTGTGAGTCTCTTCTTTTTCAAGAGTAAAGAAAATTAGTTGATATCTTGATTTGATTGATATGAGTCTTATAATAGATGCAGGATCAAAGAAATTCGAAATACGACAATATAAGAGAGTGGGGTCAGTTGACTTAAAATGACGATACAATATATTGACAATAAATAATTAGATATAAAGTTGGATGCTTTTATTTCAAAATGTTCTGGAATGAGTACAGTTGTCTTTGTGTTCGACTGGAATCATTAATTAATCGTAATTTACAGAGGAATAGATTTTGACATTTTTCCATTATTGGTCGCTACTGATTTTTAAAATTTATAAGCCGTTAAAGTTTAACAAATATTTTTGTGTTGCTGACTATTAGTTTTCTAGAATCGATTAATCGGTATTTTTTCTTTTATTCTATTATTAATATTTATCAATGATTAATTAAACTTCGTTCGATTAATTTGTTGATTAATTTACTTAAATGTAACAGTAAATATTTGATTTGAGTAAGTGCCTTATTATAAACCAAATGTTTCATTTAATTGCCAAATTGATTTCTATGATCTTAATAATTAGATTAGGTTATTTTGTTTTTACTCCATTTCAAACATAAGGGAGTAAATTTGAGCATTGTGTTTAATTTGATTCTGAAAATTGGATATATATACAATTACTATAGGATTTTTGCTTATAATATTAACTAATTTGTTCTTGATTTAATGTTGATGCATAATTTTCAGTTTTTCATTGTTGAGGCACCGAATTCTGATGGATTTTGTGAAAAGGACAACATCCATATTTCCTTTCTATAAATTGGAAAGTGAAAGTTCAACAGTGTCTAATGAAGACACTGAAAGTGTATACAGCATCCAAGATAGAGAGACTGGTAGGCTGCTACTGATGGAAATTATGTAGCAGGTGGTACTTAATCAATTGTTTGTAGACTTGGCTAGGGATACTTCAGACACAGAATATCAATCCATTGGCAGCGAGTACCAGTTGGAGATCGAGTATGAAGTTGACACTGTATCTGAAGGTGATACAGACTCTTTTAGCCACAGTTCAGAGGACTCGGATGTGAGTATAAGATTAAACCACGGTGATTATACCGTATAGTGCCAGTAGTCAGAATTCACTGAAAAAATGTTTACTTACTAATTTTGGGGCCCAGAATCCAAATCTGAAATCGTTTTGCCCCGGAAGGCTATCGTTTAAGTGAAAATAAAAGACAAAATTTCCTTGGAAGTCCTCTTGTCTATATCATTCAAAATCCATCATTGCTTCATTAAAATGCCTTGTTATTATTACTATGGATAATATATACACACATGTACCATTAATTAGTAATTCTACGTTCTAATATTCATTAATTTCCCATTGAAATGCTTTTCAATTCGAATGTTTATTTTCTAGACAGTTAACCCGCCATATTTACAGTGTTTTCATGTTACATGTTATACGACGTGCGGCTCAAAACGATACAAGAAAGAAATACTAGTACTCACAATCTCTCTCGTTCATAACTGAGACCGAAATTCAAATGGGAATCTTTCCAAAGCTAAACTAACTAACGTAATTTTACCTAAAATCTAACCCACCAACCTATTTAATTCAAAATTATAAGTTCAAATTAGGTTTGAGGTTCGGTTAGGTTAGATAGGTTTCGTTTGAAGACATTTCCATTTGAATATCCCTCTGTTATGACGGAAGATGGCGAGTACGTCACTATTGTCGGGATCATGTCACACAGGTCGTGGATGGTAAATGTTTGAAATGGTTGCCTAATATTGAGAATTGAGGGGCAATCATTTCTGGAAAGTAAATATGGAGGGTTAACTGTCTAGAAAATGAACATTTCAATGGAGCATTTTAATGAGAAATTAATGTATATTTGAGCATAGAATTACTGATTAATGGTACATGTGTGGATATATTATCCATTGTAATAATAACAAGGCATTTTAATGAAGCAATGATGGAATTTGAATGATATAGACATGTGGATTTTCAAGGAAATTTTATTTTCTCTTAAACGATAGCCTTTTGGAGCAAAGCGTTTTCAGATTTGGATTCTGGGCCCCAAAATTAGTAAGTAAACATTTCTTCAGTGAATTCTGACTACCGCCACTATACGGTACAATTACCAAATCAAGTTTAATATAAATGATAGAGAAGGATTAAAATGATCAGTGATATAAATTAATATTAGAAATACATTTCCTACATTGATGAAGAGAGAATGAATGTTATGCAATTAATAGAGATTGAGTTTAGTGAATAGCTCAGTATTGTTAAATTAATCATAGCATCTAAGAAATATGGGTATTTTTTTTAGGTGGAGAGGGATATTGTTCTTGCTGCGGCAGCGGCGATTTGCGACAGTTCATTTGAGAAGTGGGTTACGGACGGTGAGGATTCAGACTTGAGTTCTTCTGAGGACAATTCCTTCAGCCGTACAGATTTCTGGACTTGCGTCAAGTGCAAGTCACAGAATAAAAATCCTCTTTTCCGTTACTGCGAAAAATGTTTTCAGGTAGTTATACAAAAACCTCTCTGCATGTACTGGTTGGCATTTTCTCGAAAATCTGTTTTGAATACTTGTTTTATAATCTATGAGTCATCATAGGGATTTCCATTGAATAATTCATTTCAATAATGTCAATTCAATTGGTTTTATCTGTGTATAATGGCTTTATTGTCCAGTACATTACCCCATTCATTTCCTTTTCATTGTGAATAATTATGCTTTGTCATCTGATACGATACTACTATGAAAATTTTCATTTGCAGTTAATCTAAATATATCTGACTTTTGATTTGCAATAGTATTATTTGATAATGTAGTTGTGATAGAAATATTCTGCTAAATTATTGAATGCATATTATATTTATTCAATACAGGGTGCTGAAAAAGTAATCTGAAATATTGTTGATGATTTGTCATTAGATGTATATTGGCAATGCATTTTTGTACAAAACAAACACTGAATGTATACTTTCCTCAAGTATAGATCAGTAAGTTAGTTTTGTTCCCATTTTTCTTCTATCTGTTCATCTAAGTATTTTTTTCAAAAAATTGTACAATCTATAACAGGCAGGCAGAATTGATAGAATTTAGTTTCACAGAATGAATCAATTAAGAATTAAGTGAGTGTATTTATATTTATTACAACTTTCTCCCAGGTCCAAGTAAATGTTCCCGTGCTAACTTGGAAAATTTTCCATATGTAATGGCTCCTTGAGAATGTTTGGCAGCTCATTAAACCAAATGGCTGCTTGGTATTCAGTTTTTTCGTCCTATATTTGAGGTTGATGGTAGTATAGATATTTATATATATATATATATATATATATATATATATATATATATATATATATATATATATATATATATATATATATATATATATATATATAACAATATAGGTCCAATGACTGAGCCTTGGGGTACTCCACTGGTCACTTCAACTCTAGCACTCTCTTCTCCGTCTATTACAGTATTCTGCTGCCGATTTTATAGGTATGATTTGAAGATTTCAAAGACGCTACAATTAAGTCCCATGTTTTTGAGCTTCAAAGTAATATTTTGTGACATACTACATCAAATGCTTTGCACAGGTCTAAAAATACTCCAACTACGTTATTTCCTTCGTCTATTTCTTTAAAGATGTATTCTATTATGGTTGCTACAGCGGTCTGAGTATTTTTTTCATTCATAAATCCATTCTGATTATTATGTAGAAAGTCGGTATTCTAAGAGTCTGTTTTTTAACACAATTTCAAAAATTTTCGAAAATGTACTAATAACTGAAATTGGTCTGTAATTGCTAGATTCTTCTTTTGGCCCGCTTTTATGAATTGGTGTAACCTTGGCTACTTTCAGTATATCTGGAAATGTACCCTCGAATATATGATTATTGATCAATTTTGATATGTAAGGTGCTATCACAGATTTAATTTCTTTGATAATTTATGTTTCTATATTGTCATGTCCTGGTGATGCATTTGTTTTTAATTCATTTATTATTTTTTCGATCTCTTCTGATGTTGTTTTTCTCAGATACATAGACGCGCACTTTCATTGGAAACTTCTGGCTTTAATATTCCAGGTGTACTAATTTTAACCTTTCTTACAACATCAACAAAATATTCATTCAGGTCATAGACATTAGCTATTTTCCAAGACTCAGTATATTTCTCCCCCTTGTCATCTTTAATTGTACTAATCATATTTTTTTTTTGTTTTGTTGGGGTTAAGTGTTCCGTTTATTGGATAACGAAAAAGTTTGCTTTATGTACATCCCTAGTTGAATTGTGGATATTTCAATAATGAATAATTTTATCACTCCATGGTTTGCAATAGCTGTATGGTAACTTATTTAGAATACTTTCCTACAATTACAAGTCCAAATCTGTATGTGTATCTGAAATACTTTTTATTTGTGTACATCCCTGGTGCTACCCATTATGTACATGCTGGATGAGGTGCAACCATATTCGTTACAACCACAATCATTACATGCATGTCAAAAGTTTGTCTAAGATGTGTTGATTGTTGTGAAATTTCTAATTTTTTGCATCACTCCACAAAAGTGTATTATTTTTCGAAATCTTCTTAGCACGGTGCCTTTATGGACAGCACTCAGGCCTTTTGGCCCATTGTGCTTGCCGTGTTGTGTTATTTTGTTATCAGTCTTGCAAAAACTTTTTGATGAAGTTTGCAAGACTGTTGTAGGGGCCTCTTAGATAATTCTGGCGCTAGGTGTTTCAACGCCCAGTGTGTTCAGTCTGGTCACCTTATTAGCAGGACAGTCGAAGAGTATGAGTTCCGTTGTTTCGTCATTTTCTAGTCAACAACGGCGCTGTGTGGTTTCCGATAATCTCATGACGTGTAGGTGTTTGTTAAGTTGGTGTCCCGTCAATAGGCCAACTAACTTTTTATCGAGGGACAATAGTTCATATACCCTCTTCTTTGATTGCGGCCCTTTATGAGCTTTTCTGACTGTCTCAGTCCTGAGATGGTATTCCAGTTTTGAAAGAAAGAGAGCATGTGGGTCCCTGGAATGGTCAGAATAGATTCTGGTCCCATCGGCCTAACACCTGTTGCCTTTTTGGTAAGACTGTCTGCCATCTCATTTCTTTCAATACGCTGATGGGGTGTGCACCAAAGCAGAGTAACTTCTTTGTAGTACTGAGTTGTCGAAGTGCTGCTTCGCATTCGTCAACTAGCTTGGATGTAACCTTCGTATCTTTTAGATATCCAAAGGTGTTCTGGCTGTCAGAGCATATGTAGATGTATGCGTCTCTGTAGTTCCTGTGTAGGTTTACCTGTACACACTGGAGAATGGCAAATATTTCCACGTGTGTTAAGGTGACGTGATCTACTAGAGCAATCGTAATGTTTGCCCTCGGCCCGTGGACGCCGATGCCTGCACCCATCCCTGTTTTCGACCCGTCTATAAACCAGGTGGGACCCTGTGGGATGAATAAGGCGTGGGGTGTGGATCAAGTTTCTTTTGATGGTATGATGACTTTGAAGGGTTCGTCCAAGTGGTAGGTGGCTCTCATTTGATCTCCTCTTGTGAGAAGGTCAGGTCGGAGTTCTCTAATTTTATTGAAGGATGTAGTAGAGTGTTCAGAAGTTGGATTTCTGTCCTTTCACATACCTCCTTCCCACAGCCTCAAGGAGGCCTCCACCGCTATGTGTAGTGGAGGGACGCCCAGCAGACACCCCATAGAGGCCGTGGGTGTGGATCTCAAGGCTACTGTGATTGCTAGACATGCTTGCCTTTGGATCTTGTTTATTTTGTTCCGTTTTGTCTCCTTGTCCAGTGCAGGCCACCATACGATGGTCACATAGGTCAGGAGCGGTCTTATCACTGTCATGTAAAACCAATATATTATGTTTGGTCCCCATCCGGGGCCGAATAATCTCCGGCAGACCCAGAGTGTGTTTTGCGCTCTTTGCGCTTGTCTTTCCATGTGATTGTCCCAATTTAGTTTGGCGTCAAGCATCACACCTAGATATTTCACATGTTCTACAAGTGTTAGTTCCTCGTTAAAAATAATGGGTTACGTTAGGTCCTTTGACGCATCGTTTCGACTGATACACTGATGCCTGTTGCTTCCAGAAATTTCCTTTGTATGGGTGCGACGCACTAGAGACTCTTCTTACAATTTGGCACAAAAAGCGGTCTTGTTCTTCAGAAGTGATCTTCCTACGACTTCTAGGCCTATTTTGCAGAGATTGTAGCTCCACGTATCGGGCGGGACATAGCTGCCCCCATTGTGGCCGCTATGTCCTCTGTTTCCCTCTGTTTCACCCCTTCTTCAACCAGAGCAATTATTCGACCCCTCTGCACATCGGACAATCCAACGTAAGGCATTTTCAATAATGATTTAAGGCTTTTTTAAATTTTGAAATTGACAGTTTCAAATCTCAGTGACGACTGAGTACAATATCCCAAGTATCTGGTGATAATTAAACATTTCTCATCATACTATCCAGTTTTTTTCACAACAAAAAACTTCATTCTTCACAAGTAGTAAAAGATCCATAGATCCATGGTTGAAAACAATTAATAATGTGAAATACCGAGAGATTCCATATAAACTTGGTTTTATGTATCTTTGCTACTAGACGCTACAGAAAAACCATTGTCCTAATTGGTCGAACGCGCTATTAATGGGCTTGTCGAATATAGTAAACTGTAGAGTATACTGAACGGAATCGTATTTTCGTGCTTGTTTAGTGGATGTTTGGATTTCAGTGTTTTCAATCAATAATGTGAAATACTGAGTGATTCTATATAAATTTGGTTGTGTGTAGTTGCGGAAATTGCAACATGCGTTTATTTTCAAAATTACATTCAAAAACTTAATGCAAGGATTGTTTGAATAAGGGGGATGGCATAGTTCGCCTCTATTTTAATAGAGGGTTGAGAATATTGGTTGTTACAAGATTTTGGCATTGATTAAATCTGGCTTAGATGACGGTAGTAGTTTTCAGAATTAATAAGTACCCTTTGGAACGTTGACATAGTGTGATAGTTTTAATTTTCATTACGTTGCCCCTGGGACACCAGAGATACGAAAAATACTCAAAAGACAAAAGTTGTATTTGTAGTAGCTTAACACCTCCAGTCCGGACGACGACGTGCCGCGTGGGAGTAGTTAGCTTTTACTAAAGGCGAACCTCGACGTGTTGCAGAGTACTGTTGAAGAAGCAATAATTTAGATATAATAAACTTAGATATATTTATGAAATTCCAAAAAGGAATAAATTAAAGGAAAAAAGGTCAGCACGGGATTGTCAAAGCTCAACCCGTCACCGCACTCAAAGTGCTTCCCGATATAATACAGCATTTGCAAAAAGATTCAGTTGCACATATACAAAAATAAAGTTTTGCGTGTCTTCGACTGCGCAATTGGATTTAATAAATTTAAACTAGAGTTAAATTATCTCTACCACTTTCAATACCACCGTCCAATTTCAACAAAATCTACTGAAATATTATTGGGATATTTACGGAAAACTCAATATTTTTCAAAGTTTTGCCTTGAAAGTCAATGATGAATTGTCCACAACAGTATATCAGATTATTTTATACCCTGTTCGAATAATTCAGCAAGGTAGGCAGAGGTCAGAGAATCCACCGAAAAAAATCGTGGCTCTCACCCTCCATGAACATTACCTAACCTAACAATTTTCTTGCTAGAGGCTGTACAAGTTATGGTCATTGAATCTAATATGATCAAAACAGAAAATCCCATGCCAGGGTGATTGTTGAGAAATGTTCTAAACTTGGTATCTTTTAAAAAATGGAAAGTTCTTGATCCTGATAAAAAGATTCATAGTGTTGGGGTTATATCTGTTTGGATTCCAAAAATGGCCTTCTTAATTATTGAATTCGCGTTTTTAGACTAATGCACAAATAATATATTACATTAACATAAATTCAGGAATTGGCAGCTGTAGGGCAGTAAATACGAAACAAAATTCAAAAAGTCCCCTAGATCACCATCTGTAAGCATACACAATTTTTTCATAAACTACATTAGTTTTAATTTAATTTTCAATCAATACAGGTTGGGTAAATTTCGATCTTTTTGTTCGGCAGCTAGGTGAAATATTGAAGTTAAAAAAGAATGAATCTCCTTCTCGGAACTCTCGAATTATTTGGAAGTTCTCAAATTTTCTATATTTAGGCGATTGGTTATATCATTGTGCCTAATGAAATTATGTAAAAAATATTTCACAATTTGCAGACACTTTTTGAGTGAATTTCAGTGGCGTGTTGATATTTATTCTTAGTCGAATGGTTTACGAGTTATAATGCATGTGTTTAGACAAAAATAATCCATGGGTGGCTTTAACTTCTTAAAACGAAGAATAGTTTTTCCTTTTGAGAAATATAATGGACTCATAAAGTTCGACACTTTTTTCGATGCCTTTGTCATATAGTATTTTATACGCAATAATACGTAATAAAATAAAATAGAGAATATCACAATTTCAATGAGCTAAATGAAATTTCGTTTAGATTCACATTTCAAAAAGCAGAGACAATATTAAGGATCCTATCTTTTCTATAAGGAGAAGATATTAGAATTTTCGAAATATTTTCTTGTGTACTGATGTAAAATAATGCACAAAATTTTCATTCTGCGCTCATAAATAAATGTTACTTTTATTTCCAATTCAATTGGACTCTGTTAACTCCGTGAAAAATCTTCGATTTATTCGCAGAAATGGTATACGAAATCTACGGAAAGTAAAAAAAACTCATTCTAAGCGAATGCTGCAAAAAAACATATCTTCATCGTTTTCCTGAAAGTGAGCAACAATTTTCTTGAAAAACAAGGAAAATCTCATCAATAGACTTTCGTTCAGTGGCCAAAGAAGTAAAAATATAAATTTAAAGATAATAAATCGAACTGCATGCGGAAATTTCCTTTTGTCCAACAGTTTTTGAGTTATTGTGCAAAAACTGGCGCTCTTCACTGAGCAAAGGTCGTTTTGCAAAAGACTCGGTGTACAGGTGTAAACTTAGTATTTGCTCAGTAAGAAATGCTTTTTGCCATTTGTTTCAACCAAAAAATTAATAGGAAAGAACCTGAATCCGTCGTGTAATTCAGAGCGATGAAGTTCCAGACACGACCAGGGAAATATTTAATTACCATAACGAGCACCATGCGTCTGATGTCAATCCACATCCGAACATCGTAATTCAACGTCAGGTTGATACGCATTTGATGTGTGCTATAATGGACAGTACGCTGCCGGCCTACGAGATTTCGGAAGAACACCTATGTGGTGAATTTTAAATGATATTTTAATTGTAGAACTTTTAGATGAAGTGTCATTACCTCAAAGGAAAACACCATAGGACAGTGGACTATCTCATCAAGCCAGATCAGTGAAAGAGGTGCTCAATTTGAAGTTTTGAACGAATTAGATCGGTACCTTGGGATCGATAATGTGGTTTTCAAAATCGCCAGACTTGTCTCCATTGAAATTTTATTCTCTGAGGACATACTGAAGATGAACTTTATAAAATGAGTAATAATAGCATGAACGAGTTACATGAATTTTGGAGAATGTCTTTACACAGTTTCAAACTTATGGTAATTCGGAGTGTCGCTAGGCGTTTTGTTTTCTTATGCCTAGGCTTGTTTTTATTGTTTTTTCTTATTTTTCAACAATTTAAATATGCTTGTGTTAATGCTACTCGGAGTCTAGTCCATTTTTTCTAATTGAACAAAATAGATTGACATGATTTTCGAAAAAATTCTTCGCCTCACGAAATCAAAAGCACCTATGTTTTGACTTCAAAGAAATGCAAGTTATAACTCGAGAACCGTTAAACAGTGTACGTATAACACTAAAATATTTTTTGAAAATTTCAAAACTACTGGAAATCCTAAGGCGATGGCTGAAATATTCATTTTGTTTGTCTCGAATAGGAGCATCCGAACACAAACAATGAAATTTGCCCACTTCGTTCATATACACGATCTAAATTCTAGAAATCTTTTCGCAAAAAAGATTGTTCAAACAAAACATCGCATTTTCGTACAAAAAAAAAATCGAGCCAAATTTGTTAAATATATTTCTATTTCCTTTATCGATCGTTTACAAAACGTGCTGTAATAGATAATCGTAGAAGAAACTAGAGTTCAAATTTCATGTAGCTCGGATAAGACATTTTCAGGAAAAACTCTCAAAACACTTATCTTCACTTCTCTAAGCGATAGCTTAGACCAGATCTATCGCCTATTCTCTCAGTCTAGTGCATTCTCTCTCAGATACCAATCTCTGGAAGTTTACCATATCTATAGTAGAAGAATTTTTGGCATTTAAAGTTTTCCTGAAACGTGTTTATTTGTTTATATATTTGGTAAATTATTGTAAAATTCAGTAATGTTAAAAAATAATAAACTTAAAGTAAAATGAAAGGAGGAACATAATTATGTAGGTAGTTTCAATTACTTGGAAAGTTTTTCAAAAAAAACGTAATTTTTCGCCTTGTCCTAACCTCTATAGAATTCTTAAACGCAGCCTCTCTATTTTTTCACAACCATGTGAATTAAAGGTTGCTATTCAATAATATATTTCGATACCACGACCAAACTGACTACAATTGGGAAATATCTCTTCTCTTCGGAGTTCCGAGAATGTTTGCCCACGTGTGTTCCTACACTACATACTATGAGGTAAAAGTATTTCATAAAAAGTGAACGAACGGTGAATGATTTTTGTTATTTCATTTTGATTCACTATTCATTCATCCGGGAAGGCCGTGTAGCGTTTATTTGAAAAATAAAAAAATACGTTGTTTCTTCCGCGTTTTTTCTTAATAATTACAGCTATAGCGAATACTGCACAAGGGATACTTTGATTCCGTAAAACAATCGGTACCAACTAGAAGGTGACTGAAGGAATATCGCTCAAGTACAACAAATCGAAACTGTGAAGACAGATCAGCGACTGCACTCGCATTAGTTTAATACTGAAGCGGTTTCAGCAACTCAATCTATCTCTTGCAAGGCTCATGATGTAGACATGGCTGACATTGCTTAAGACAATCAGTGTCGTGTATACCTACCTTAAGATATGAAACTTTTCCTTATAGCTCTAGAAACAGTTTTTAGAGCATTATTGCTATGAATATAGAGATATTTTGGCGTAATTTTAGTCAAGAAAAATAAAACAGATATAACCCCATAAAACACCTTCATATCCCAATATAAAAATTTTACCAATTTTATCCTCAACCTTATTGAAACTTACCAAGTAAATCAATATTTATTCCAAAGGAGCAGAAAAAACTCGTTAGTAGTTAATCCTTTTCTGATTGATAGAATTGAGAAAGTTATTTTATTCTCTCCTAATTTTATTTTTACTAGATCTTACTCTAAAATAATATACAAACAATACTCTTAAATGTTTCTGCTTCTCCAATTTAAAATATTTTCATTATCTACTCATTTCACAAACCATCTTTAAACAAAATGCAATGTTACGATTCCTTATACAACCTTCCTAGAGACTTTTTCATGTAAGCCAATTTCATTTTTATAAGGAATAAACATCTTTCACTTCAGTACTCAAAACTGATTCGATTCATCATAATGCCACCAATTCATCTTCATATTTCTTGAAATGCCAACTGGTGCAGTTATTGAGAGGAAATAGAACTATAAGACATTTAAAATAAGGTAGCTTTATTTTAATATATTACAAGGCAAATCAGTGCTCGTTGTGTGTTTTGTGTGAATTTATTAACTTTCGAAAGAACTAGTCAAAGTGTATTCTCTCAGTAAGTTTATAGAGACGAATTGTCAGGATATAGGTTGGATAGGAAATACTGGTTCTCCTTTCTGCTTAATTTTTAATTCATGGGTGTTCCAGCGTTTTTGGTAAGATTTTTATTCATTTATTCCCATCTTTGAATAAGAATCGAATTGAACACTACCCTCTTCAACTTTTCTTGCGACGACTTGAAACTTGAAGTCGGGCTGTGATCACTTTATTCTTAGTCAAAAATTGATAATTTCTGCTTTTCTTCAAATTTTCAGAATTAGTCAGGGGTAAGATGACTCTTCATTCCAAAAATTTTTTGATTTTATTATATTGTACATCAAGTGAGAAAATAAGAGGCTTCTGCTTGCTTCACACTTAAGGAATCTGTTTCAACTTTGATGATATGAATTTGATATCACTAGAGAAACTAGAAAGTCTTACCACAGCACCATTTAAAAGACTTAGGTCCAGTTGTGGAGATTGTGTAACATAAATCTTGAATGTGAATACATCAGGAAATTTTGAGTAGATATATGAAAACTGACGAGTAACAGAATAAATATAAACGATACTAAAAGAATATAAAATTAATTGAATCTCCAAAAGCTAGATATAATTATTTAGTGCGAGGTTTGTTAAAAATACAAATGAATTTTTCATTATTTATAACGAAAATTCATCTTATATGTTTCCTTCAAATCAGTAATTCAAGATCAGATGAATTGTAGGTTCTCTCTCATCAAAGCAATTTTCAATTTGCTATTAGTTTATTAATATTGGTAGATATGGTTCTTCCTCATAGCCTTGGAATTATAAATGAATTTCCTGTTACATTCAATTTTCTTGCAGAAAATGGTTCCTCTACTTCTAATAACTTTTTTTATATGTTGTAAATATCAAATATGGCTAAATCGTTCAAACAGCAAAATGATATTTTTTCTAATAGGATTACAAACTTATATGTTTTTTTTAAATTTTTCAGTCTAGAACAATTAGAGTTGAAAGGCTAAAACATACTAAACAAGTTTCAATTATTTATTGTGCAACGAAAATATTTAAGTAAATAGAGGCTAAATGTGTCAATTCAGAAAATGATTGCCTGGTGGTGTTCGAAAATAGAAAGTAATGCTGTTCTTCGCGCCTGGCACCCTTATGGGCGACTCTCAGAATCTTCTAGCCCAATGTGCTAGCCGTGGTGGCTCAGGTTTTAGTCTCGTAAAAAAAACACATTTTGTCGTTCCGATAAACATTGTGTGTAGATGTTGGTAACCCGTTAATAGATCAATTACCACCCCAATAGACGTTTTGTCATGGACAATAATTCTTGTACCTTCTCTTTTATAGGTTTGGTGCCCCGTTAGTAAATACCACCTACCATCCTTATAGACTTTTTGCCGAGGGACAGTTATTCACGTACTCTCTTTTTCGTTTTGGTCTGTTTTATGAGTCTTTTTGACTGACTCCATCTTGATATGCCTGTCAGTGGTTCTGAGTCGAGGAAATAGTCCAGTTTTGCAAAGAGAGAATACGTGGGCCCACGGAATGGTCAAAAAATTTTTGTTTGTTTTGGCCAGACTGTGCCAACTCGTTTCCCTCAATACCCTGTGGGGCTGGGCACGAGAGTAGTGTAACCCTTGTTGTGTTTAGTTGTCTTAATGCGTTTTTGCACTCGTCAACTAGTTTTGATGTGACATCCAGTGTGAATGTTAAACCTGGGTCCATACACCCGTCCCATTTTTGAATCCACCTGTGAACCAGATAAGGTTCTGCGGGACAATTAGGATATGAAATGTTGACCTAATTAACCTCTTTCAGTGGAATGATGACCTTGAATGGTTTGTTACATTGTTGAGAAGTTCTCGTGCGATCACTCCTGTGAAGAGGTCAAACCGAAGCTTCTTATTTTGTTGTGATGTGTTCAGGTTGCTGTCTCTCCACCTACCTCCTCATGGAAGTCCTCTTGTCCGCCTCGATATATAGAGGAGGGGGTCCCGAACGTCAGACCTTGGGTATCAATTTTAAGACTCAGGTGTTATTTATGATTTAAACATGATTCAGTTCCTGCGTGTGTTACGAAAAATTGTTTCATTTTGCGTGGGTAACTTTAATATCTTCAGGATTAATTCAAAGTTACAGGAAAACATATTAGGAGCATAATCGTTAAAAACTTTTTGTCTAATTTCAACATATTCTAAAAACACTGAAAAAATTCTTTGTATTTTTCAATGATCTCAAACAACAAGAGACAATTCCAAACAAGATAAGTGATATATCAAAACTCCAAACATAGAAAAATGTTTGGACATCCTTCAATTTCAGTTTCGTTAACAAAATTGAACTTACTATGGAATCCTATCGAAATGAGAAAATTTGGAAAACAAAATAAGAATGAGTTCTGCAGAAATCCATTTAAATGGATAACATAATCCAGACCCCAGTAATGATCAGAAGGATAATTTTTATTTTGATATATATAAATGAGATTTAACAAATTTCTTTAATATCAAGGAAATTAAATTTATGAAGAAAATGGGTGTTACAAGGTACCAACAGATAAAATACCTTTTTTCAATTTTCTTTCTGTCAGTTTTTTATATTGGAGGATTGATAAACAAATGTTGAGGATTGAGAATGATTACCTGTCGCAATGTACGCATAAAAGGAAGAAAACCATAATAAATGTAGACAGTTAGTTTTAGGAGAAGAGCTGAAAATTATTATTTTCCTAAATATCTTTCGAAATATTCTCTCTGCTCGATAAATTCCATACGAATTTGATCTAATTACTTCATAGTTATCATAATTTCAAAGTCCTGTCCCAGTTTTGGTTATACCGAAAGAATAAGAGAAACAATACTAAGTCAATTCTTCCAGTATTCTTTACACCCCTCTTTTTAGTACTATTACTATTGTCATTCATTTTGGCGAGAAGAAAATTATTTCCCCACATCTGAGGTGGAGAATAAGTTTTCAACAAAATTTATTTTTTGTTTTATTTTAATACTTCGGTTCATTTCCAATATTCCTATCTATTTTATGTTTTTCAAAGATTTCTGATTATAAATATATTATCTATATCCATAAGAGAAAAACTTCTATGTCCTACATAGAGAAATCATTGTCAAGACAAGTACGTTTCGTCCTTATTTTGTGGGTTAATTGCATTATCTCCTTTGGGAAATTACTAAAAGGAATTGAATTTTGTTGGACTTAGGTCTAAGTCGGTCCTTCTTAGGAAAGAAGAAACATAAAATTAATATTGTCCTAAATTTAATTATGAAAATAGCACCTATGAAGTTTGATTAAACTGAGATGAAATTTGAGCAATAGAGAATTTTTAGAAATATGGAATAAAAATAATGGATGAGAATTCAAGAAAAAGATCTTGTGAGTTTTTATGTAAAGAAAGTAGAGAATTTGTGTAAGTTACTAAGAAAGAATGCTGGATGGAATTCTTCAGGGTCGAGTGTTACACTATTCATTAGGGCCACCTTTGAATATACTCACGATTGTACTTATTTTGTTATTTGATCTGCAGGATAGAAAAACGTTATTTCCTCCGAGACCGCGACATAAGAAGCCCAAGAAAAACAAAGCGGCGGAAGCTACCGTAAAACTCGATACGCTACGTTCTTGCCTGAGCGGATTATCTCAAGATTCTGGAGTGGGAAGCAGCCAGGAATGTCCGCCTCTAGGACTGGATAAAATTGTCATACCTCAACATCTTACGGAAACTTCGTCGTCGTCTAGATCTAGCGATGGTGATGAACATGTTATTCGGAGCAGTCGAGAAGTTGCGGAGACAATTCACGCGCCTTCAACAAGTAAGCAAGTAACTTTAAACGATATAGTTAAGAATATTTCCAATCGAAAGCGTCAAATATCAGAAAGTAGTATGTCAGATAATGAAGTGAAGAGACCGAGATGGAGGGACCTTAAAAAATCACCGAATAGGGGCGGTAAATCATCGAATAGGGGAGGTAAATCACAGAGTGACGATTCGCCTACTAGAAAAAGGAAATCAACGTCTAGCGATCGAGATTTTCCAAGTAAAAAACAAAAGTCAAGTAATGATTCGAACACTAAACCTTCGGATAAATCTCAAGAAACGATCGATAATACTTCTGGCAAAACGTCCGATTTGGGTTCGGAAATAAGTTCAGGTTCCGGTATATTCGATAAAGCAGAAGATTCTAAGGATTCTCTGGTGGAATCCAAAGAGATGTGCATTTTTTGTAATGAAACGCCGAAAAATGCCATCTTTCTTCACGGAAGCATTGCTCATATGTGCTGCTGTTACAAATGTGCAAAGAAAACGTGGAGGACTATAAAGAGATGTCCGATTTGTAATCGAAAAGTTAATAATGTTGTAAAAGTGTTCAAAATATAAACTGTTTAAACAATTTTTGTGAAGAAAAACATCCTGTTTAGGTGTACAGAAAAAATTTATTTATTTGTTAGATATCTAGATAAAGAAGTTTAAAAAGAGTAATTATTATGTAAATTTAAGAGTGTTCAACCAAAGATTTGTTTTTCTCTATGTACGAACTATATAATGCATTGGCTCAGTGATTTATTATGTATTTTTCCATTACCTCATTTTAGTTCTAATGAATCTTTCTCAATTTTTTGCTGAATTACTTATAATTCAAATGTATTCTTGAAAAGTTGTGCAATATTATTATTATGAATTTGTTAGACGCTTAGTCTTTAAAACTTATGGTGAAAACTTATTATTTGTTAGCTTTTGTTATTATTTGATGAATAATCTCATAAAGAAAACAGTTGTGAAAATCAACATCTGAATACTCTTATTTTCATAATAATAAGTTAGTATTTTTAGATGTTTAAAATTTCTAATTTTAATCTAGAGCTTTTGCATTTGCAGTTTCATTTCAATTTGTTTAGTGTGGTGTTTTAAGTGAGTGGCACTCTTTTGTTTACAGTTTTGAACTATATTTATTTATTCATTTAGTTTGACACTACAAAATTTCCAGCTTGGTGTACAAAATTGTATAAATATAATGCATTACAAAGTTATCTTTAATGTTTTAAGTTTCATCTTCAGAAAACATAGTGAAGGGTGAAAGTTATCGATCTTTAAGTTGCACATATCGATTGAATTACGCATTCTTACTAATGGTGAGCTCCAAAATAAATCTAAAAAGGAGGATAGCTGAAAACAATAAAACTAAGTGTATGAGTTAATAAGTAACCAATGAGGAAAAGTCAAATCGTAGTAAATAGGCTCAAATCTGAATGTTGAATTCTTCTACTCTAAGCCTTGTTTACATAGAGGTAGGAATCACATCATAGTTTTCTACACAACTACTATTCTGTCAGTTCTGTCTTGTTATTGTGACTATCACAGCTATTGACTTATCTATAATCATTTATCGAAGCGATAATTTTCAGTCGATATTTATTGTTTTCATTGAAAGAGGTTTATTTTGGACATAGCTGTATTATTCAGAAGATACAGTGTGTGAATATCTACTGTAAAAATAGGCATAGGGTGAGTCAGGATTAAAACGTCAGGCAAATAAAAAAAGTTTTATATAGATGTATCCAAAAATGCTTTTTAAAGTCGGTTCAGCAAGTTGGTGACAAGAAAGTTGTTTTTATATTTTTGAATCCGCAAATAAACATAAAACCTTATAGGATCCCTTCGTTGTCTATCTGTCTGTGAAGACTCTTTTCTTAGGATCACATGTAGATATTGAGTTTGCATTAACGCAGGTAGACAATACCTTGGAGTCACGAAAATATCAAACTTCAACGCAATCTAAAAATACGGCCGCTCATGTGACATTTTACGGTATATTTCAAGATTCGCAAGAGAATCAAAACTTATAGGCTGCTTACCTGTTTACCTAAAAACATGAAATTTGGCGGAAAGCAATGTCTCATAGCACATTTAAAGAAAAACAAACTGAAAACTGTAAATTTCTAATTACATCACGAAAGAAATGAGCGAGAAGGATCATATTCGCCTTTTTTCAGGAATTCGTGAAGGTATCGAGTTGAGATTGATACTAAATACGCAGGTCTGTGGGAGCTGTAAAAATCAAACTTTTTACTCGTTACAACCAGAGAAGTCTTCTATAAGTTAATTTCTTTAAATCCAGCGCACCAACTATTGCCATTGGGAAAATATTTCGTATGGTACTGACTCTGATTAAATACAATTTCAAATTTTATTAGCAGTATTTTTTGCTATAGGAATTTTATTTATTGCCTAAAAGAATAAAAATAAAATAGAAGCAACAAATTTGACCTCGAAATATATGTGAAGTTGTACTAACTTTAAAATAATTAAATATTGATAAACATTGAAATATTTATATATTCATTTTAAACATGAAATCAGGTCACAATGCAAGGCACATTGGAATATCGATAGATTACAAATGCTATGAATACAACTGAAGTCTACATTTTAAAAATTAAAATTCTTCCATTGAGTAGCACGCATTTTCTTTTAAAATAATTCGTACGGTTTTCTTCGAAGTTTGTTCTGTAGGTTTTTTAAACGGGCCTTCAACAAAGCCTGTTATACATTTTTGTTCTTAAAAAGTTGAAGGACTACTGGGTCTTTTGTAATTCAGTTTTGGCAACAAGAAGTCCACCTGGGATCACGTGAAGTGAGTGACGAACCAAATGGCTCATTCGTTTTGCTTTTTGCTGGTGAAAGTGAACCATACATGACAGTATATAATGGTAGGCATTGACTATTAGTTTTTTAACTTAATGAAATAAAATTATATTTTGTACTTTCTACAGTTTTATTCTTTCAAAACACGACAGGTTTCGACCGTCAGATCATTTTCAAGTAACTAATCTACAGATTATTACAGGGATTATTCACCTACTTAAGTTGGGTAGGGGAGAGGTATTGATGTTAAAATGGCTATTATTTAGTTTTTTACAAAGTTTATTGATTTCCAAACCTTCTAACAGATTTATTTTCGTTGCTAAGTAAAACGTTATTGTATATTTAGTGGATTTCATGTGTTCACATATTGGCCAATTGTTATCAGAAGATATATGTTCTTTGAACTTGGTTTCCAAGCTCCTACCTCTTGTCCAACATAGGAACTAGGCAATCATTGCATACGATTTCATCGAGTTCAAAACTGCTAGTTTGTGGTTTAAATGACTGAATGAATAGATCGAAATAGTTGATTTTATTTTCGGTAGATGTTATAGAAGAGATTGTCAGTCAATTTTGTTAATGGAGTTATTGGTTTATATTTCTGAGGTGAACCTGATCTGAGTGCGAGCTTTATTCAGAAACTGAAAAAATTTATCAATTAGAGAAGACAATATGTTTTTTCGCTAAATGGCTGTTTAATATTAATTTTTCTTGTAAGTTGTTCATATCAGCTAGGAGAGGTCCCATGGAAAATCCTGAGTTTTGTTGGTAAAATTTAGATTTTACTTATTTGTGCAATATAATTAGTCCGTACATTTTTGGAAATTGAGCGTTCATTGGAATGCATTTTTTCCCACTCAGTATGTGCTTGGTAGTATGCATATTCTAATTCTCTCTTAATGTTTCCTATGAATGGTTTGGTCGGATCTTTTAGTGTTTCAGTAGTATTCAGTGTTTCTAATATGTCTTGCATTTTTTTCGTTATATTGATTTCCACTGAGGCATACGATGCTGTTGCCTCCCTCTATCAGTTTTGTTAAAATTAGGTTAGGTTAGATTTTTGATGAAATTGATTATATAGTTTGGCTTGGACTTCTATTATTTTTTTGCTTGATTTGATTCGGTTATTTTCTGGGGTAAATTTTGGTCCTTTCTATAGTAAAGAGATAAATGTAGGGAAAAACGTTTTTCTGTTGTTTTGGTGACTGTTGAGTCGGTCACTGATTGCCGAAGTTTTCTGTTTTTCACTTTCTAAAGTAGAAAATTTTTCTTGTAGTTGGTATTTCTTCTTGGACATATCAATTACTTCCATTTTGATTTTATATTCCAGACAGTCAAACTGTGGGAAGTACATAATATATTTTCATTTCATTGAGAAAATAGATTTCCATAAAATAAAATGGTTATAAGTTTTTTGTTCCCTACTTATGGGATGGGGCAATTCCTGTCTGTGGCCGCCTAAGATTTATTGTGTGTGCCCATTCGCTTCTTCAAGAGGACCAAATTGTAAGTTTTCGGTAAGATGTTCGATGGAAGCAAGTTTCACAGCATATTAGCCCTGTAAACAAAAGAGAAAGCAAGTTTAAGATTCAGAAATTTATGGATATTTTAGTGTCAAGAAGAATCACCTTTGTTATTGATTATACTTAGCATAGGATTAAATTATCGTTAACATTTGATTCTTAACTCATTCCAAACTGTACTACAAAGTCAAGCCTCCATTTATATCATTTTCTTTTCCCATTCGAACAAAATGAGGTCTAGAAAGTAGGATGGCCACCGAAGAACATCGATATTGTTCTCTTCCAGTTTTCTTGTAAGAATTTGCGCAAGGTTATTCTGCACAAAGATCAGATCACTTCTTGTATGCATCCCCAAAACATCACTGCCCGTCTACCTGTGTAAAAATGTCTAACAATTGGGGACGGTTTTCGTTTTCAGGTTGCCTCCATATCTGAATCAGTCTCGAATCGGGACTTATCACTGATGGGAACTGTAGCCCATCTTTCTCTCCTAATTTCAAAGGACGTCTTGAGTGGAGTTACCTTCATGCAACCTATTTCTGGCAATTCAATTAGAAATAGGTACCACATGTAAAATTTAAATTCTGTCTTTGGCGAAAGTGGTTATCCTGGAACGACAAGTATCTTCTTCAACGGTATTACTTTCATTAAAACGGGATTACGATCGTTTTATAACACTTGGCCTACTTCTAGACTCCTGCTTTGAGTGTCCTGCTTGGATTATATATACCAATGGCTCTTGAAACCTCCTCTCAGCTCTCATGTCTATCCATATTCGTTTCAGGGGATTGAAATTGTTCTCTGATTTCGCAAGTAAAAGGAAGCCAATATAATTCGAAAATGATATAATTATGGAATATCCTACCAACTAGAGTATTTCATTTTTTCTTTTCAAGAAGCTTTTCTATTCAGCTTGGAGTACATATAACAATGACTCTTAAAATTCTTTTCTGCCTAAATTTCGTATTTCCGAAGAGAGAAGATTCCAAAAAGTGTGAGCCTTAATAACTGATAGATTGAAAATTTGTACCTGTGTGCTCACATCCTGTGTTTGAAATGGTTTCGAAGAAAATATTACGGAAGAATGCAGTAATACCGTTCGATTGCACTTCATTTAAAATTTTAAATTTTTTATATGTTAAAATGAAAAATGTTTTCAAGACATTATATGCTGTTGGTGATTTGCAATTGATTAAGGAAGAAATAAAATAGTTGAAGATGGATATCGGTATTTTTATTCTGAATTTGCTTAAATTGATCTATCCACATGTATCTGACAATATAAACACCTCAAAAAGTCTAGGGAACACTTATCTTTAAAATATGAATTTGATGATTCGAATTTATAGAAATCTTTCGTTTTTGTTAGGATGTATTGTATATAATGTATTCTCAAGAAAACAAAATAATATTTGACTTCTCCAAAGCACCTATTATAAAAAAAATTTGAAATTTGAAAATGACGAAATTTGGTAAAACACAAAAAAAAATCCTGAACTAATATTTTCAAAACGATATGGAAGCGCTTATATTTTTCAGTACCCAGAAGGTCCACCTCTGTTATTAATAACACTTTGGCATCGTCGCGGCATGCTCAATATTAAATTGACTATTACATTTTGGTCTAAGTCCCCTGAACTGCTAATCGAAGCTCCTGTTGATGATGGAAGACGTTTTGACGCAGGAGATTTCTTTTTTAGGGTGTCCCACACATGCTCGATGGGATTCAGATCTTGGGAGCAGGATGGCCATGGTAGATGATCGATATCATTCTCTTCAAGAACGTTCAAGACAACTCTTGCTCGATGAGGAGGGGCATTATCTTGTTGGAAGAGTGGATTTAGGCCCATTGTTTGGAGATACGGTACCACTACAGGTAAAACTATCTCATTTGAGTAAGAATTTCTCGTGAGGTTGTTCTGTATGAAAACGAGGTCAGTTCTTCCACCAAAGCGTATAACTCCCCAAAACATCACTGATCCGCCTCCCTGTCTAACAACTTCTCGAGCATGCTGGAGACGGTTTTGCTTTCCAGGTTACTTCCATATTCGAATTCTTCCCGAATCGGGATAATAACTAAATCTAGATTCATCACTGAAGAGAACTGTGGCTCACCTCTCTTGATCCCAGTTTACGTGTTCTTGTCACCAAGCTAAACGAGCAGCGCGATTTCCATGGGTCAGTTGTGAAACTCAAGGACGTCTGGAGTGGAGTTGACCTTCGTGCAGTCGATTTCTCACAGTTTGGTCGGAAATTTGTACATTATGAACTCGTGATAGCTCTTGAGCTAATTGAGATGCTGTGGTAGTACGATCTCTTCTGGCTTGTAAAATCAAAAATCGGTCTTAGGCGACTGTAGTAATCCTGAAACGACCTGTATGGCGTTCTTCTACGCTACCTGTTTCATTGAAACGCGACCATAAACGGTTTATGACACTTGGGCTACTTCCCAGAACCGTGGATACTTCCCGTTGTGAGCTCCCAGCTAGGAGCATGCCAACGGCTCGTAACATCTCTTCTCTAGTCAACTGTCGTCTTTCCATGGTCAAATCACAAAAATTGAATCTTTTATTGTACTTACAACAGAAACAAAGTGCCAACTAACTGATTTCAAACACTGAATACATGAAATGATTATAAAGCAGCGTCGCATCTGCTGCATTTTTAGTTTTTTATAAAAAAACTGAAATCTGTTGCGGCACTATATAATTTGGTGGGAAATTGATGCAGGTGTTCATATCTTAAAAAAAATCATCCATATTGATCGTTCTGGATACGATATATCGATATTCAGAAGTGTTCCCTAGACTTTTTTGAGGTGTTAAATGCTGTGATAAAAAAATCGATTTATCTGTTCTCTGATATTTTTGGTTTCGTTGAATGAGAATTTAAATGTGGTTGATAAGTTTTACAATATCGACACCGTGATAATTTTGGATTGGAAGGTAATGGTAATACCCATTTCGAATAATTAAAATGCAGCTGCGAATCAGAAACTGCCCTTCCAGAATGTAGAAATATATTCGTGATGTTTCATCAAGAACTCTAATATTCCAACAATCTGAAAACTAATTCCACGACGAAAATATTTATCGACTGTCGAGCAACGTTAAAAGCTGATACCGTGTCACTCGGGCTACTCACATTGCGAAGTGGCAGCTCGGAGCCTCACTTCCTTTGGTGGACCAGAATGTACATTAGATATCACACTTCAAACTACTAATCTGATATGGAATGAATGTTAAATTTAGTTCATCCTGGCTCTATCACCTCGGCTAGAAGCAATCCTCTCACTAGGATTAGGGTATGCAAAGTCGAAAACTTTGTGGGTATCCTCATGGATCATTGTTGGCCTAAGATACACATGCATAAAATAAGCCTAGGTAATGAGAACAAATGTAGTCCCTACTTGGAAGCAGCTAAGGCGGCAAATTGTCTTAGAATGTCCAGAAGTGAGTAATATCAGGTGCGAAGTTTTCAGCAAGATTATCCTAGAACAAAATGAACCGAAGAAGTTTTTCTTGAAAGAGCTAACAGATTCATGAGGTCGCAGCAATTGACCACTCATTATCAAAATCAAATTATTTTTTAGGAAAATCGTTTTTACATCCAAAGAAATTTTCAACTGAAACGACACGTTCCAAAAATTTTTGAGTGACATTTTTCCTCAAAAGTTTGCTGACTTTTTTTCGGAATCTTTCCCTCTAACTTATGTTCTCAACAAATATGAAGGTAACCTAGGAAGTACAGAAAGTACTGCATTTGTGACATGCTTGATTTTCTCAGTACAGATTTTTTAGAATTCCCCACAAGGGATTCGGGAATAGACAAATGTTTTATGATATATTGGCCATTGAAATGTTGTTTACAACTAAAGAATATGTATAAGAAGTTTTGAAGAGGAATAGCAGAAATAGTAATAGCAGAGCTTCATCCCTGGGAAGTAGAATAGTGTCTGGTGCTCATTTTACTTTTCGAGTTGAATCGTAACTAGATGCGCATCCAGGTACCCAACAACGTCGAGACATTTTCATAGGAAACACACCTACATACTTAACAGAATTATAACGAACACGTTGGAATGAAATATATGTGATAGTAATGATAACCTCTCATTGAGGTTTACAATTTTGGCGCCACCAGCAGAAACAGATTATTATTTTGGTGTTTTCTGAGTTTACATGAACTGAGTACACATAAACTTGCAGTAAACGAAAAATTACTGATACTTTTTCCACTTTCAATTAAATCTAGAAACATGGAATACATCGTCTACAAAAGTAGAAGCTATCGTTCTAAGCACGATTTGTTTAAGCACTTGAGGACAAAAGATTGCAGTGGTTGATCGTCATTTTTCGGATCATTTGAGCCTTGACTTATACAAATGAAAACAATGAGTTATACACAAGTGTTCGTGCTAATACATACATGATGGACTTGCTTTCCGGAATTTTTGCAACATTCCTCAGGTTTTCAGTTTTAAATCCACTATGAACACAATATAATTGAAAATGTTGCTACAATATCAATTTCATTTATGTAGATTCACAAACGATTGCAAACACATGGCGGTAGATGTGAACAGAATAGCTGAATTTTCAAAATAAGAATCATAAACTAAATTTGAAGAAAATAATAATTAAGAATGCGGAATGCACAAAAAGTTAGGGATATTGGAATACTTTCTCGAAAAAAGAGAAAGTGCCTCTTAATTCGACGTTTTTGCATTTTGTTTTGAAAAAGGAGGAATGTTCTAGAATTTACAAAGTTAGGTTCAATGGAATCGAAATAAAATAAAGATAAATTATCTAGATTGAATGGCACAAGTGATAAGGTGTTAAAAAGTATATATAAAAGAAAATTTGATTTACACTGATTAACTATATTTGCAACGCGCTTCGACGATACAAAATGAAAACTAAACTAAGGTACAACAAATTATATATAATCTACGCCAGGGTTGCTCAACTTGAGCTGCTGGTGATCTATCCAATAGCTTAAGACTAATTACGATCGACTCTGAGAGGCTGCAAGTATGTGTGATGCAGGGTTGTCGTACATACACGATACACCCTACCTACCTACCTAGGTAGGGTGTACCGTAGCATATATAGATATTAGCTTTCCGCACAATATACATTATTTTAATCAAGGTATGGGTTAGGTTTAGTTAGGTTTTTCTATAATATCAGTGAAAAACTCAGTTATTCAAAATTGCGAGTTTATTGGTTGTTACAAAACAAAAGAGTTACATATGAACTTAACTAAGGAGTGACTTTGGATGTTGAAGCGTGGCAGTGCATGTCCTCAGCATACTTTTCATAAGATGGTACGTAACCACTGAGTGCTAATCGCAAGCATTATGACATAAGATCGTCGATTGCGATATTTTGACTTAATTATCTTCATTTCAGAAAATGCTTACCTGCAGAAGTAAATTGACCCAAAAATTGCCGTCAGTTGAAGGGCGATTCGCCTTAGATTCGGATATTTATCTTCAGATATGACACCAGAAATTTTTATCTGATGCTGTAGCTTTGAGATGTATATATGATATAATCTGCACCAACTTATTTTTAACGGAACATGAGTTCATATTAAACTGACTTGCTATTTCAGTAGCAAATTCCTCAATGTTTTAACAAGAAAAAGGATAACTCATAAATGATGTTATATTTGTCAATTTACTGCAATCATAAAATCGCATTTCGAATTATCCCAAAATATTTGATAATTCAGCCTCATACGTATCATAATTCAACTGAAGAATCCTTGTTTTCAAAGACGGAAAATGTTTCAGATTCTTTCATTTCGGTTGATCTATCATAAGTTGCAATTTACTTTTGAATGCGTTTACTGTGCTAATCATCTCAATAATAGTTTTTCCTTTACCTTGAACCTCCAAGTTAATGGTGTTTGAGTGAATTGTGATGTCAGTCAAAAATGCCAAATCAGTCAGCCATTTTTCGTTTTTCAATATCTGTCATCACCTGTTTCGTCTAGAAAAGCTGTTATTTCGGGCAATAATTTTTGAAACCTTTCTAGGAATTTTCCGCGACTCAACCACCAGACGTCCGTGTGAAGAACTAAATCAGTGTGTTCAGCTGACTCCCTATCTTCCAACTGCAACTTAGAGAGCCGCCGTCGCAAGCTACACGGATGGAATTCACAATTTTTGTTGCAATGCCCATAATTTCCTCCGTGTTAAAAACTTTTGAACTCAAGAATTTGTTGATGTATAATGCAATGGAATGAAAAAAATGAAGGGAAATCTTCATTAGCTCGACACAATGCCATTAAACCGTTTTTGTTTCCAGTCATTGCTTGTGCTCCATCGGTTGTAATGCACAATAATTTATATATTGGTAGCTTGTAGATTTTTACAAAATTGAAGAAAACGTCATATATATCTTCGCCACGGGTCTTCCCCTTCAGAGGAATGATTGTACAAAATTCTTCCTTAGCCAACATGTCATTGAATACCATCCGAATAAAAATACACAGGTGGGCAGTATCTGTCATATCGGTGGATTCGTCGAACTGTAAAGAAAAGCATGTACATTTCATGATATCATATTTTAGTTTATCTGCCATGTCCTGACTCATGACTTCAATACGCCTTGTGACAGTTGGACGAGATAACTCAAGTTCTGTAATAGCAGACATGATTTCTGTTTTATTTTTAAAATCTTCAAATAAAGTCTCACCCGCTTCAATAAATCCTTCCTTCACAACAGATCCATTTTCGAATGGTTTCTTGTGTTTCTCCAATATATGAGATATTTTAAATGACGCGATCGTAGCAGCTTTTGATAGATTGGCAGGTCTTGTGAACATGGTTTGTTTTTTTTTTCAAACAAGATATCAAATCACGTACCTTTCGTTTTCTTAATTCACTCTGTGGCGGAAAATCATAGTTTTTATGAACCGTTTTACGATGCCTCTATGAGTTATCACGATTAGGTATTGCAACTGACGCACGACAAATAAAACAAATGCACTTATCCTTCACCATACAAAAGAAAAATTCTTCCTCCCAATCGTTATAAAAATGACACGTTTTAGATTTCTTCGCTGCACTCATTTTGTACTATTTATTAATAAAATTTGTATCGACGTAGTATTGCTTTCAAGCTACAATTCAGAATGACTCCAATTCCTGCAGGCGCAACATTTATATCGGCGTGAACGAAATTCTCGAATGTTTCCGTCAAACGCGCCGCCCGAAATTTTTAGAAAAGTGGCAAGGATAAAAAACGCGGCTTTTCTTTGACAAGTACCGCGCGTTCCTTTGATAAAGCCGCCTTTTTTCCGCTAGCAGAGTGTTATTTCATTACGTAATAAATTTTTGTAGTTCATAATAATGATAGTGTAACTTCCGCCCACTTCATAAAGTTTTCTGGCTGGTTATATCTTAGTGACTATTAGTCACTACTTGATTTGACATTTATATTTATGAGATATAAATGAAGCTTATACCAATAATAGCTTGAAAATTTGATAAAACAATGTCTTGAGAGTACTTCTATCCAGTTCCTTTACAAATTACACATGAGCGTCCTCCTAGAAATACTGGCACCATAAACCATGAAATGGAACCGTTGTTGATTCCTCCCATTTTCTTCAACTGATTTTTGATTATTCTATATTAAGTACGAAATTTCACTCTTGTAAATGTTTGTGTTCTCCGCCAATCGTAAACAAACTGCATGGTCCGCAGTTAGGAACCTAAGTGGTCGGTATGAAGAAAAACTTGGCAACTGAAATTCCTGAAAATGATCGTCGATAAACTCAGGGCTAAGCATTTCTCAGTTTACGACTAGAAAGGGATCCGCCTGAACCGGAAATTAATGTAAAGATCGTTTTAGCCGTTGTAGACCTTCACGTCTAGGTTTTTGGCCAACTACACTTGTTCCCAAGAATTTATCCCACAGCCTGAAGCGCTCTAATTTCTCTATTGGCACTTGCCATTAAATTTGTCGTAATATTGTATCGTTTGAATAACATGTGACGGACTAATCATTGTATCAACTAATAATATTAATTTTATATAAAAAAACATCGTGTGAAAAAGTAACAGACTAACAGAACGATTGAATGCAAAAACAGTAATCCAAACCGCACCCATGCGATGTCAAACTCTTGATTTCTAATATCCTAACTTTTTGTGCTGTGTACTTTTGAAAATGATTCCTCATCTGAAATAAGGAAGTTTATTGTATTTTCAATGACTTCTTCTGATAAGAGATATAGTTTCAAGATAAATTAAGAATTATCTTAAAATTTCAAGAAAATCAAGAGGAAACAACCAATTCTTATTCGTTTGAATTAGTTGTGTTCCTTTCTGTTTCTCGAAAATAAATATGAGTACTTAAAAATTCGTTAAAATCTCAATTGAAAAAATAAAATAAGTTTTCATACATCAAGAGTTGGTTTGTTTTTTGTTTGTTAGCAACTATTTAACAATGGTTTTCGTCAGTGCGGCTCGTAACCTTACAGAGGGGCAGTGCTTTAGGTTGTAATTTATAATTGAATGACTTGTCAAGATCAGCAGTGTAACTGATTAGGCGCTGAAATATTCCTGAAGTATCAAATTATTTTCTTTCATCGGGACCCCTAGTGCGAGCTCATTGTTTCACATAATATTGAAGCATTTATAATTCTTGAAAATACGAACCTGTTATTAATCACTTCGTCGTAGTGACAAGCTGATGATAGTTGTTCTAGATTATTATACTTCCCCAAATAAGATTCGCTTCATTGATTAAATGCTGCTTCTTGTTTTCATTACAATCGGTATTTTACGTATTATATGTATTGCCACTTACACCACTACTTGCCCAGTTTAAATCGCCTTCAAAAAGTAGTTAGGTGAACATTTTTTTTATTTCATAACCACTCTATTCGTATTTTGAACGAATGTTCATATTAAATTTTACTGTTCATAGCCGATTATTCCCAATTTCCTGAATTTCTCTATTTGTTTTGTTGAAATACTCATTCCTTATTACTAAATGTAAAGTTTATTACAAGACACGAATACAATGCAGAATGATCAGATAATCTAACCGCAAACTCACCAAACTATGTTTATCGTTTGTTTGCGTCAGATATCTTAGCACAGTACAGACGATTTATATTTGCCAATCATGAAATTGCTTTTATATTATATTTAACTGATAGCCAATTCCTAATGGAAGTCAAAGAGAGAAGTTTTATCATCTATCCTATATATTTACTTTAATTTTCATCATTTACATGAAATTAAATCTTGTGTTAGATTAAATTAGATTTTTGCAAATTAGGATACAATATTTCCAAAAAACTTATTTAAACTGTCAAAATCTAATTAACTTTCTTGTATCGGTCATGTTTCCTTTAACAAAATGAGACCTAGCTTGGGCGTTTATATAACCATAAGAGACCATATTGGTCATAGAAATTCATAAATTATCTAAATTGTTCGATGGTGTCTTTAAGTTTGCAGCTGTTGTATACTATGGGCGGACTGCTTAACCTAATATTCCTGCATTGAACATTTAATTTCATTGCTTCACCAAGGAACAACATAGATTGTATTTAGTTTGATCAAGCTTATACTTATTATTAATATATACAATTCTTACAGGTATGCATGGAATATCGTTGATAATAGTATAATAATAAATTCTAAAGATGTTGAAACTATATACTAGACTTGGTGTAAGGGCTGCGGAGATGCATGCCAGTAATACGTTGAAGACATGTACGTTCTTCATTGAAATTTATGTCACATATTTTATTCTTTTTTGCAGTTACAGGTATTAGAAAGTTAAAAATGGCTGCACCATCTACCAAGCACGATTTGGAAATGAATCGCATAGTATGGATTGATATGGAGGTGAGAAGTTGAATTAAAGATATTTAGGTACGATATTCTTTGAAAAAAAACATAAAATTGTTGAGAATTTACTTAATAATTAATTTTTAAGATGACTGGGTTAAATATTGAAAAGGATAAAATAATGGAGGTAGCATGTTTGGTAACAGACTCCGATTTGAATGTTATTGCGGAAGGACCTGATATAGTTATCCATCAGACTGAAGGTGTGATAGAGAATATGAATGAGTGGTGCCAAATTCAACATAAAAAAGTAAGTTTCCATTAATTTTTTTCAAATGAACTCTATCTATAATTTGTTTTGAGTGTAGGTTTTGTTATTCTTTGAAATAATTCTCAAGTGAAGATAGACCATGTTAATTCCCTTTCTAGTTGAACATTCAAAGGTTATGCTCATATTGATTAAGATGTATGTAAGGAAATTACTTGAACATATTTTACTCATAGATTTAAATTCTTCAGACTGGTTTAGCAGAAGCTTGCCTAAAATCAACAGTCTCCCTAGCTGATGCTGAACATACATTACTGAGATTCATCAAGGAACATATAACAGAGAAAGCAAGTCCCTTGGCTGGAAATAGTGTATATATGGATAGGCTTTTTCTAAGGAAATATATGGAAAATGTTGATAACTATTTACATTACCGAATTATTGATGTTTCTACAATAAAAGAAGTATGCCGGAGATGGAATCCTGAAATTTATAAGTCTGTTCCCGAGAAAAATTATGAGCATAGGGCATTAAACGATATTAAAGAAAGTGTACAAGAATTAAGGTTTTATAAAGAAAACTTTTTCAAAGCTAGTTCGTCAAAATAAATTGATTATTAGAATTGCATTCATTTTTCTTATTATCCATAAATTACAAATAGAAAATCATTTATCAATGTTATACTTCAATTGGGATAACATGGATAAGGTTTGAGTAGAAAATTGGAGTAACCCTGTCTTGTATGGTGACGACTTCAGAGCACCCAAAACGAGTTGATCAGTAGTTTGCCAAATGCATTTGAATTTTATACAATGTTGTCAGATTACGAACAAAATAATATTTGGACGCACTGGTTCGTCAGTATGCGAACACAATAATTGAACACTCTTGTCTCTAGTAGACCGTTTTTCTGTTCTAGTTTCTAGTCAATAAATAAGATACTACTTATCTTATGTCATATTGTTAATATCATAATAAAAAGTTTACGGGATAAATTATTAATTGAATATAGAGAAAAGGAGAAAATTCCTAAGTATTATTAAGATCAGCTTTTTCAATTTGTTAATGAATGTGGGGAATTGAGTTTTTTCTTCTCAAAATGGTAGTTATATGGCATAGTGTCAATAGTCAGAATTCACTGAAACAAAATGTCTACTTTACTAATTTTGGGGCCCAGAATCCAAATCTGAAATCGTTTTGCACCGGAAGGCTATCGTTTAAGAAAAAGAAACAAAGTTTGTTATACGACGTACGGCTCAAAAAGATGCAAGAAAGAGATAGAAGTACTCACTATCTCTCTCGTTCATAGCTGCGACCGAAATTGAAATGGGAATATTTCTAAACATAACCTAAACATAACTAACATAAATTTACCTAAAACTTGACCTACTAACCTATTCAATTCAAAATTACTAATTTAAATTAGGTTTGAGGTTCGGTTAGGTTAGTTAGGTTTGGCCTGAAGAGATTTTCATTTGAATATCCCTCTCTGTTATGACAGGAGATGGCGAGTACGTCACTATTGTTGGGATCATGTTACGTAGGTCTTGGATTGTATACGTGTGAAATTGTTGCCTAATATTCAGGTTGTAGGTATACTAGATCATTTGCTACTTTGCCGTTTATTGAAACGTTTCAGTTTGTGTTTTTCAGTAATGATTTGAATACCGTTACACTGCCAAAAAGTAAGTAATGGTGAAAACGTTAATTGATCAAATATCGAAACATTTTTGGGAAATTATGGACAGCTATCATAAATTAAAACTGTTGAATTGTTGTATATATACTGGAAATGGATTATCATGCTATATTCCTCAATTATAATTTGTTAGAAATAGACATAACGAAATGACGCTTATGATTCCAATGGCTACACGAGAATAATTCCAATCAAAGAGTATGTTACAAATGTGACAACACTATAAAATTCAAGTGCATTTGGCAAACAGCTGATGGATTGGTTTTGGGTGCTCAGAACTCGTCACCATACAAGACAGGATTACCAAAATTGGTGAAGAAGAGAACAAAATCTAAATAATTTTGTTGATACAGAAGATTTATTTTTATTTTATTGGTGGTTATCTTAATTTAATCTCAAATTCATTCTTTGATCAGGTTCTCAAATACTGCAGATTGGATTGAGTTGAGAATCTTGTTGATTCTATGGATTTCATTTAAATTAATTTCGCTGATACTGCTAAGTACTGGCGAAATGGACTTATAGCCGTGTACCTAATCAGAAGAAGAAGATGTGATGTTCGTCGTCGTATTGTCCATAGAAAAATAGAGATATTCAGAAATGAACTTATGAATGAATTCAAGTTTATGCAATGAAAGAAAGATGGGAAAGAGAAATGTTATTGAGTATTATTTTCAATTTTCTTCTGTGAAAGACTGAGATGAAGAGGTTGCGGCAAATAATTTTAAACCTTGTGAATGTTATCGGGAATTTTTATATTTTTTAACATAGTTCGAAAACTGAGACGCGTAAATTTCCAAAATTGGGTGAAATGTTTTCTTCAGGATTCAGAAGAGTTTTCAAATATTCTCTTGTAGGAAGTGCTTTTGCAGCAACAGGCTACAGCCTTCAGCAAAATAACTACGATATTAATTCAATAGGTATTGTACGATTAACTAGAGCTGCCGTAACTGTTTTTGAAATAGGATCAGCTTATCGAAACAAGCTTTATAAATCTAACTTTGAAAAAGGAAGCAATGAATATAATGACCTCAAATCGAAAATTCATAAGAAAAGTGCTGAGAAATTGTTGGATTTGTGTTGTACAAATAAAGGTGTATACATAAAAGTGGGTCAGTATCTTGCTACATTAGACTATATCTTACCTAATGAATTTGTTCAAACTATGAAAATACTGTACAGTCACGCACCAAAAAATGATTTGAAAGATGTTTATAAAGTTTTAAAGGAGGATCTGAAGAAAGATGTGAGTAACATATCAGAAAAATGTGATGAATTATTATGAAATATGCATCATAAGTTCAATTTCAATTTTATCATAATATACTTTCAGCCAGATGAACTTTTCGAATCATTTAACCCAGAACCAATAGGTACAGCCTCATTAGCTCAGGTTCACAAAGCTGTATTAAAAGATGGTAGATGTGTTGCTGTTAAAGTTCAACACCCATATGTTCAGGGAAATGCTCGAGTTGATATGAAAACTATGGAGTACTTGGTGAAATTAATGAGTTATGTTTTCCCAGAATTCAGGTTTCAGTGGTTGGTAGATGAAACAAAAAAGAATATTCCTCAAGAATTGAATTTTGAACTTGAAGCCAAAAATGCAGAAAAAATTGAGGCGTTATTCAAAGACATCAGATGGCTTCGTGTACCAAAAATTTTGTACGTATATTATCTCTTTTGAAACTTCATTTCATATATACAACTTTCTCAACATTCGGTATCCTGTCTTTAATGGTGACCACTTCTGCGCACCTGTAACGAGTCTGTCAGCTGTTTGCCGAATGCAATTGAATTTTATACAGTATTGTCAGATTCGTTACATATTCTTATTCGATTAGAATTATTCTCATCTTGTCATTAGAATCATAAGCAACATTTCGTTATCTTTATTTATAACAAATTAGAATTGAGGAATAGAGCATGATAATCCATTTCTTGTAGGTATACGACAACAATTTAACAGAATAAGAAATTTTTACTTACAATTTATAATAGCTGTCCATACTTTCCCAAAAATGTTCTAGATTCAATATTTGATCAATTAACGTTTTCACCATTACTCACTTAAAAATAGAAAATACTGAAGCTGGTGTTACCATATACAGTAATAATTTGGCAGCGTAACGGTACTCAAATCATACCTACGTGACATGATCCTGACAATAGTGACGTATTCGCCATCTCCCGTCAGAACAGAGAGGGATATTCACATGGAAATCTCTTCAAACCAAACCTAACTAGCCTAACCGGACCTCAAACCTAATTTATATTTATAATTTTGAATTAAATAGGTTAGTAAGTTAGGTTTTCTTCTTCTTCTTCTTCTTCTTTCTTGAACGTGCTGACCCCAAACTTAGGCCCCATTCAGACTCAACAACATCCTCATGGATTTAGCGGTTAGCCATGTACCAATCTCGAAGTATCGCTTCTCAATTTCGGTGGTTTGGTCCTCGGGGGGCAACGAGGGTCTAGGAATTCCTATACCAGATCACCATATACATATATACTATTATTCAGAAACAACAATTTTTCAATTCGGCAAAAAGCAGTTCTGATTTCAAGCCATGCCAAGCATATCAGGAATACATAGGTTTGGGGAAGGAAAATGCAGGTACGTGCTATAGCAAGTTCATAAGTGTTACTGTATTATACAAAGTACAATTTGACTTGAAAGCTATCAAAGCTGAATATAAGATGCTCTGATAAATTCATCAATTATGTCAAGAACGTCAATATTATCACTGAAAATTACGTCAAAAATGTTCAGGGGAAGTGGGAATTTATGTGAGGCCAGTTTGTTGTGTAAAATTGAAATGTTGTGCAAATTATCCGCACAACTCAGAAATAAATGTGATATATCACCAAAACTGCCGCATTTACATAAATTCGTTTCATTGATGCCTATCCTAAACAAGTGCGCAGGAGTCAAACAATGCCCTGAACGCAATCTAATTAGATTCGTTATGTATCTACGTGGACGATTTATTTTGGAGAACCAACACTTAAGATTCAGATCATCATTATTCCTGTACTGAGCATATATTATTCCCTTGTCTCTACCTATTTCCCTGAATCTATTTACCCATATTCTTTTCATTCTACATTTAATTTCAGCCCAAAGTTCATGTGAACCGGCTCCGATTGTTTCGGGAGTTGGTAACATTCTACCTTCTTTGGCTAGACTATCAGCTATATCATTATTTGTTATGTATGAATGACTTGGTATCCATATACACTTTATTGACAAACCCAATTCGTTAGCTAATCTGAATCTTTTAATCGTTTTTGTGAAGATGTTACACGAGTTGGCAGTGATTTTTTTCTTTTTCAACGCCTCCAAAACACTCCAGGAGTCGGTGATGATGAGGGCGTTCGATATTCTTCTCTCGATTATTTCGCGAACCGCTCTAGCGATCGCAAACAATTTGCATGTATAAATACACCAATGGTTGGGCAATCGGCCCCTTAGTCTAATATTTAATTGTGGCGAAAATATACCAAAACCCGTCGTTGCCTCCGGTGAAGAAACTCGTGATGCATCTGTATAAAACGTAGCTACTGCGTTTTGAAATTTTTTATTCAAATATTCCGCAAATCTGATTCCGTTCTCTACGGCAAATTTTGGCAAACCCGAATTAAAAACTTGTATAATAGATTGTTTGTCTTTATCGTTTACATAATAGCAGGGTAGTCTGTCCGCTGACCAGATCAAATGGGCGTCATTCATATATCTAAAAAAGGCAGATATGAAAGGAGGAGGAGTGTTATTTCGAAAAAAATGTAACAAACGCAACCTGGAATTCACCAGCAGTAGCCTAACAGGATGATAATCGAGTCTCAAAATCTTAGTCGCGAATTTGCCAGCTAGCCATTCTCTACGAATGTCTAGAGGAAATTCCCCTGCTTCCCTTAATATGATGTATATGGGTGTTGATCTCATTAAACCTAAAACAGTCCTCAGAGCCGCCGATTGCGCCCGATCTAATTTAGCTATAGTTGATTTCGCTATCTTCCCCAACAGAATTGAGCCGTAGTCTAAATGTGATCGCACTATCGCTTTGTATATTTTGTTCGTCGTATCTGGATTTCCTCCCTAAGATACTCTGCAAATGACCTTAAGAATGTTATGGGTGTTCATCACATTTCTACACATTTGATCGACTTGTGGACCCCACCTCAAATTGCTATCAAACATTACTCCTAAATATTTGTATTGATTGACCCATTGAATGTCAACATTTCCGACGTTTATTGGTGGACGAGGGGCTTGCACATTTGTTAGAGAAAAGAGTACAGCCTTTGATTTATTCGGTGATATATTCAGATTTTTATTGCTAAACCACTCATTCAAGTGTTCCAGGCTAGCGGATAAAATTGTCGACATTTCGCCAATATCTATACCCTTAATTATTAGCACCAAATCATCTGCATATTGGATAACATCTATTGCTTCTGAAATCAGATCTAAAGGAAAGAGACTGTAAAGGTTAAACAGGATAGCACTGAGTACTGAACCCTGTGGTAAGCCTAATCTTGCCTTTTTAGGTCCTATCGTCTTACCTGATGTCGGACTAAAAATGGATAGTGTTCTATTTTCCAATAAATTATAGATCAGCAAATTCAGATTATCAGACACCCCTATTTCCATTAAATCACTTCTTAAGACGCACAAATCTACGTTATCATATGCTGATTGTATATCTATAAACACTGCGATTGCCGATTCACCACTGGAAAAGGCATTATATATAGCTGATGTTAAGTACGTAGTACAATCAGTTGTGGAAAAACCCCTTCTGAATCCGAACATACATCTATTTGGATCTATCTGATTTTCTATTTTTGTCTCGATTCTATTTTTTATCAATCCTTCCAACACTTTGGTCAGGCTTGATGATAGAGCTATAGGACGGTAATTTTATATTCGGTATCATGTTTGGTTCCTTTATTTAAAGCGAAGATTAGGTAAGGTATCAACTCTTGTGGAATTGTACCAGTATCAAGGATGTTATTGAATATGGCTAATAGTTCAAATTTAACCGATAATGGTAGATTGACAATCATGGAATGGGTAATTCCATCGATACCCGGAGTAACTTCTCTTCTAGATGACAAGACTATTTCTAATTCTCTGAAGTTAAAATTTGGATCCACAGACCCATTCCCTATGAACTGATTATTATTAATCCTGAATGTTGTTATTTTATTAAGTAAATCTATAGCACCCAATTCCGATATTCCCCCAGCTTTTGCTTGTTTTTTACCATCAAATTTTTTTATAGATCTCCACATATTTTTTGGGGGTCTATTACCTAGTTCATCACAAAAGTTTTTGAAGGATTCTTTCTTTTTCAGTTTAAATAATCGTTTACACTTGGCTGTGCATTTTTTGAAAAGGATGAAGTTAGCCATTGTACTGAATCTTTTATATTGTAGAAAATATTTTTCGCAATTTTTCTTCACTGTGCTACACTCCTCATCCCACCATATGCAAGAGTATTTTGGTGAATGCTGTACTTTAAATTTCGGTATAGAATTTTCCGCCGCGTATCGTATAAGCTGTACAATATCCTTCAATTCATTGATTGGGTTTTCTGTTGAGTATTTGAAAGCAGCCCTCGAATACTCAGTCCAGTTCGCTCTATCTACTTTGAAAATTTTATTTGGAGGATTTTTCATAGACCAGTTAGGTAAATCATTGTTCATCTGAATGCAAATAGGAAAGTGATCACTCGAACCACATCCCTCATGAACGCTCCATAAAATCCTATTATTCAAGTTTGGAGAACAGAGCGAAATATCCGGGGCGCTAAGTCCCGCATTAGGAGCTGTTAATCTTGTTGGGGAACCGTCATTTATAATTATGTAGTTGTTATTGTTGATAAAATCTTCAAAGATCCTACCCCTGTCGTTAGTAGAAGATGAGCCCCATAATGAATTTTGGACATTAAGATCACCAATCAGGAGCCAAGAACCGGTCAAAATTGATTGAATGCTATTCCAATGATTAACGTTCATCCTGGTATTTGGAGGTATATACATATTAAAAATTTTTATCCAACCCAATTCTATAGCTAAAATTTGTGCTCTTGGCGGTAGTTGGACCTGAATATCTATTTGTTTATATTCAATACCCTCCTGATAGCAAATAAGAGGCCCCATACCCATCATATCTGTCCTCCTTAAAATGTTAAAGCCTGTGATTGATACGTTATCATTGTGATTCAAAATGTTTCTGATAGACTGACTATTTGAGGTTGAAGTTCATTTAAATTAGACTGAAGAGCCGTGATATTTGCTGAAAGAGATCTAATATTCCATTGCAGAATCTTAATTTTAGATGGTGTTATGGCTGTCATTATTCTCGTTAAAAGTTGATATTATTTATTGAAAAGGCTCCTAATATTGATTCTAGATATATCTTTAAGAAAAAAAATATATAAATGAATAAAATAAAATAAAAAAAAAGAATTATTATTTTATACGTATATTAAATATTAATATCTTTAAATTTATTTTTCGAGTATCGGGGAGACATTCACTGTGAAACCCTTGAATGACTCCTCATCTGAAGATGTTGCCACATCCATATTCAACTTATAGCTTACTAATTTTCTTTTGAAAATATCACCACTGTTCTTAACATCTTTGTCAAATTTGTTATAAGGAGTTGTTTCACCACCTTCGCACCTGGCAGAGGTATCGGAAACAAAACCATCTTCATCATTGTTCTTATTGTTCAATTTCGAATCTAAAACACTTTTAACCGAATTTCCGTTATTAAATGTAAATAAACACTCATTGTGAGCTTTTTTGTCGTAGCCAGTATTATGAATATTTTTACGTTTTTTTAAAATCGGGCTGGTAATTTTATGTTTTTTATTATCATTGTTAAATGTACTAGTAAATGATTTTTTCTTAGCGCCACTTAGCGTTGGAAATTCCGCTAAATTAGGTGCTAGTTCCGGTGTACAAGCTTTATTGGCTTCGAAAAGAGATATATTGTAGTAGGCCATCATTTCGCGCATCTTAAATTGCCTTAAATATTCACCGCAATCTCTATTATTCGCATTATGATTACCCTTACAAAAAATACATTTCGGATTTTTATCACATGTCTGTTCATCCATATGAGATTCACCACAAACACAACAACGATACCTCTACAATATTTTTTTATGTGACCAAACCTCAAACATAAATTACACTGGATTACCGGTGGGACGTATAGTTCAACATTGTAACGCTATATAACTTAAATTTCTTTGGTAAGGTATTACCTTCAAAAGTTATGAGACACGTATAAGATGGTGTTGTTATTATTTCGTTATTATCATTCTTTACCCTTCGATTGAATCTCCTGACTCTTAAAACTTTAGCATCCGGATACAAACCTTTACCTTTCTCAACTATTTCGTGATCCGGAATATCAATGCCCACGTCTCTAACTATTCCCATCGAAGTAACTAGTCTGGGTGCTATGAAAACATTAAAGTTGGATTTATCTAAAGTATTGTTTAATAAAAGTCATTCGCATTCTTGGGATATTTAAATTGTACACCAACTTTCTTTAGTCCTAGTCTGTAAATATTAATAATGTCTAATTGATTGCAGTTCGAATTTATGTAAAGCATTCTACCCACACTTGCTGGATTAAGATTGCCAATATTATTATCGATCGATTCAATTGTAACAACAAATGGGCCTCTATCATTATCTTTGAATTTAAATTCTTTATCTTTATTTACAATTTTTTAGCTTCGTTCAGTTTTTGTGTTAATATTTCAATTTGTTCAATGGAAGCAGATGATAAGTTTTAGATTTCTTTATAAAGTCTATCTCATTATTAACATGCATTAAATCTATTAAATTATTTTTATTCGTTAATTCTATATCTGAAATTATTCTAATTGCTCTAGGTGAAAAGTATTCGTTCACCCATTTTACTCTACTACTATTAATTAAAGCACTTACTTTGCAAGCAGATTATGAACTACTATTGCAGGAAAAATTCACAAAATCACTTGAAATGGATAATATGGAAGGGTTACCTTAACAAAAGTCACTACACGTGGAAAAGTTAGGTTGTGTTGAAACGCAAGAAGAGGTGTTGCTTCGTTGATCGCTTCAGACCGAATCTAAGTTAGGTTTTAGGTGAAATTAGGTTAGTTAGGTTAGGTTAGGTTAGAAATATTCTCATTTGAATGTCGGTCTCAGTTATGAATGAGGGAGATAGTGAGTACTTCTATCTTTCATGCAATGTTTTGAGCCGTAGGTCGTATAACAAATTCTGTTTTTTTTTTCTTATACGATAGTCTTCCGGGGCAAAACGATTCAAGATTTGGATTCTGGGCCCCAAAATTAGTAGGTAAACATTTTTTCAGTGAATTCTAACTACTATCGACACTATACCGTATAATTACCATTTTGAGAAGAAAAAAACTCTATTCCCCACATTCATTAACATATTGAAAAAGCTGATTTTGATCGATAAACTATTAGTGAGATCTAATAAAATACTTTGGATTTGTCTCTTCTCATTATATTTAATTAATAATTTATCCCGTGAACTTTGTTTTTTATGGTATTAACAATATGACATAAGAGAACTAGTTTCTTATTTATTGACTAGAAACTAGAAAAGAAAAACGGTCTACAGTGCGTCCAAATATTATTTTGTTAGTAATCTGACAACACTGTATAAAATTCAAAAGCATTCGGCAAACATCTGACTGACTCGTTACGGATGAGCAGAAGTGGTCACCATTAAATACAGGATTACCCAACATTCTATTGATTATTTGTTTAGGACAAAGTTTAAATTTATATTTTTGTTCTAGATGGAATTTCACAACACCTCGGGTTCTTATCATGGAGTTTGTAGAAGGTGGTCAAGTAAATGACTTAGATTATATCCAGGCTAACAAGATTGATCCTTATGATATAGCAGACAAACTTGGAAAACTGTATTCTGAGATGATATTTAAACATGGATTTGTGCATAGTGATCCACACCCAGGAAATATTCTAATATCTAAATCGGAGAGAGGGGATTGTGACATAACACTTTTAGACCATGGCTTGTATGCAGTAAGTTTTCATTGATGTATATATAAATATTTTTTTTACTGAGAGATTTATATTCAGGTACTCAGTGATGAATTTCGATTTAATTATGCAAATTTTTGGTTGAGTATTTTGGACAAAAACAGAAAAACCATGAGACTATATAGTAAACAACTGGGAATTGATGGGGATCTCTATGGAATGTTTGCGTGCATGGTAACAGGACGATCATGGGATAGCATAAATAAGGGAATAGTAGTGTAAGTAATTTTTTTCTACATTTTAATCATAATACCATTTATATTGGTGTTCCATTAATCATAATAATAATAGCCCTCAGGGGCTCAGGAACATTGTTTCTGAGTACGGGCTTAGCGAACCCGGAGTACCCAAGCTGAACCTGGCAGTAGGTATAAAATGCAACTCATCCAATGATGTACATAGAATCTAAGGAACAAACAAGTGAATCGACATTGTACCACCATAACCTCTTGTTGCATTCAAGATTTAGGAAGAGGATCTTGTTCGGAAAGTGAGTTACAGTCTCCCTCAGTTAGCGACGGAAGCAGCGTGATATCGAGTAGGGATACTGCAACACAAAACCAAGTGGGAAACAACATCAATACCTCCCAACCGACTCATGATGTTCCAACGGTGGCGCAAGCCATTATGCCTACGACCACGAGAGCTGGACTCCCTAGGAAACGCATGAAGTGGACCCCAGAAATGAATGCCTTCATTATGCGTTCCTATTACAAGATTACAAACTTGGAATCGGAAATGACAGCATACAGATACGCGTTACATCTTGCGTTCGTAGAAAAATATCCGGAATTACAGCACATATCCGAACAGAGAATTTCGGATCAACGAAGAACAATCGTTAAGAACAGGCTACTTTCTTCAGAAACGCTGCAAAGCATACGAGAAGAGGTCATAATGGAACTCAGAAGCGAAAATGATACTCATAACGGTATACCTGCTGGAGTCAATGAAAGTGTTACAGATAACATCGAAGCCACGGAAACGAATATTAACATGAAACGCCCTCCTGAGCCGAATCAGCAGAACGAATATATGTATTTAGCAAGATCAGAACTCAACAGAGCAATAACTGAATTCAGTGGTAGTAACTCAACTAAGAGACCTAAACTGCCCAAACTCAAGACGAACAAGAACACCAATATCATCCTAGCAAGCGTAAACTCAGTGTTTGTAGAATATACCGACCTGAACACCTTGGAGAAGATTCACACTTTGATTTACTGTGGAGCAGTAGCGGTTCTTCGACTTCACAAACAACAAATCTCCACAACTCTAATTCAAGCTGAACCAAAAAGCATCAGAAAACCACCATGGCAAAAAAGACTGGAGAAGGATATTGATAATATTAGAGCAGAAATCGGTCGCCTCACAGAATTCCTGAGAAACAGAAAACCCTCAAGGCGCTTGAAATCACATGTACGCAAAATTTATAGGAAAATTGGTACGAACACAAAACACCCTGATCACAAACAACACATCGACGTGTATATGGACACTTTGAAACAGAAACTCCAAGCAAAAGCAAAGAGGCTTTCAAGATACGTCAAGTGTACTGAAAGGAAACACCAAAACCAAAACCAAAGGTTCCTCCAAAACGCGGCCAATTTTCATAAGGGAAATAACAAAACTGTGACCAACTATAACAGAGAAGTACCTGACGCACAGTGCTTGACCGGCTATTGGTCATCACTATGGTCGAACCCCAAAGAACACAATAGAGATGCGGAATGGATCAGGAATGAAAAAGAACACCTTGATATCAGATATATGGACTTCGAAGAAATCACGTAGGAAGAAATCACAACAGTAGTTAGAGCGACCAACAATTGGAAGGCCACAGGTATAGATAATATCCACAACTACTGGTACAAGAAGTTTGATAAGCTCCATGGAGCCCTAGCGAAACAGCTCACGTATGTTCTTCAACATCCCAAGAAAACACCCACTTTCCTAACGCAAGGCTTAACATATATGTTATCTAAAAGCGATAGAACACAGGATCCGTCTCAATATAGGCCAATCACTTGCCTGCCAACAATCTACAAAATACTCACCTCATGCATATCCAATCGAATATACTAACACCTTGACGACAACAATATATTAGCAGAGGAGCAGAAAGGATGCAGAAAGAAACACCACGGGTGCAAGGAACAACTCATCATCGATTCTGTGATAATGAAACAGGCACACGTAGGGCATCGGAATGTTCATTCAGCTTTTCTCGATTATCTGAAGGCATTCTATAGTACCGCCCATTCTTGGCTTGTTGAAGTATTGCAGATAAACAAAATTCACCCAGCCCTGGTAGAATTCTTGAAGACAACAATGACACTGGCGTACGTCTCTGCAGGTCAACATGTACAATAAATCAATTAAGACTGACGAGATACCCATACGTCGTGGAATTTTTCAAGGAGACTCTTTGAGTCCACTATGCGTTCCTATTACAAGATTACAAAGTTGGAATCGGAAATGACAGCATACAGATACGCGTTACATCTTGCGTTCGTAGAAAAATATCCGGAATTACAGCACATATCCGAACAGAGAATTTCGGATCAACGAAGAACAATCGTTAAAAACAGGCTACTTTCTTCAGTAACGCTGCAAAGCATACGAGAAGAGGTCATAATGGAGCTCAGAAGTGAAGATGATAGTCATAACAGTATACCTACCGTCAATGAAAGTGTTACAGATAACAACGAATCCATGGAAACGAATATCAACATAGAGCGCCCCTCCTGAGATGAACCAGCAGAACGAATTTATGTATTTAGCACGATCAGAACTCAACAGAGCAATAACTGAACTCAGTGGTAGTAACCCAACTAAACGACCTAAACTGCCCAAACTCAAGACGAACAAGAACACCAATATCATCTTAGCGAGCATAAACTCAGTGTTTGAAGAATACACTGACCAGAACTCCTTGGAGAAAATTCACACTTTGATTTACTGTGGAGCGGTAGCGGTTCTTCGACTACACAAACAACAAGTCTCCACAACTCTAATTCAAGCTGAACCAAAAGCATCAGAAACCACTATGGCAAAAAAGACTGGAGAAGGATATTGACAATATTAGAGCTGAGATCGGTCGCCTCACAGAATTCCTAAGAAACAAAAAGTCCTCAAGGCGCTTGAAATCCCATATACGCAAAATTCATAGAAAAATTGGTACGAACACAAAACACGTGTATATGGACCCTTTGAAACAGAAACTCCAAGCAAAAGCAAAGAGGCTTTCAAGATACATCAATTGTACTGAAAGGAAACAACAAAACCAAAGGTTCCTCCAAAGCGCGGCCAATTTTCATAAGGGAAATAACAGAACTGCGACCAACAATAACAGAGAAGTACCTGACGCACAGTGCTTGACCGATTATTGGTCATCACTATGGCCGAACCCCAAAGAACACAATAAAGATGCGGAATGGATCACGAATGAAAAAGGATGCCTTGATATCAAACATATGGACTTCGAAGGAATAACGGAGGAAGAAATCACAACAGTAGTTAGAGCGACCAACAATTGGAGGGCCACAGGTATAGATAATGTCCCCAACTTCTGGTACAAGAAGTTTGATAAGCTCCATGGAGCCCTAGCGAAACAGCTCACGTATGTGCTTCAATATCCTAAGAAAACACCCACTTTTCTATCACAAGGCTTAACATATATGCTACTTAAGAGCGATAGAACACAGGATCCGTCCCAATATAGGCCAATTACTTGCCTGCCAACACTCTACAAAATACTCACCTCATGCATATCCAATCGAATATACCAACACCTCGACGACAACAATATATTAGCAGAAGAGCAGAAAGGATGCAGAAAGAAACACCACGGGTGCAAGCAACAACACATCATCGATTCTGTGATAATGAAACAGGAATACGAGGGCATCGGAATGTTCATTCAGCTTTTCTCGATTATCTGAAGGCATTCTATAGTACCGCCCATTCTTGGCTTGTTTCATGTATGTATTGCAGATATACAAAATTCACCCAGCCCTGATAGAGTTCTTGAAGACAACAATGACACACTGGCGCACGTCTGTGCAGGTCCACATGAACAATAAGTTAATTAAAACCGACGAGATACCCATACGTCGTAGAATATTTCAAGGGGACTCTTTGAGTCCACTATGGTTCTGTTTAGCTATGAACCCATTGTCCTCAATGCTCAATAGAACAGGATACGGATTTAGGATAAAAACAGATAGGATATTTAATTTAAAATGTAATACTCATAAATTCCCCAACTGAATATAAGCATTCTCTATGAAGTATTTCCTTAAGTCCTTTCTTGAATCTTCCCATGAATGGTTCCTGTTGCAGTTGTGGGGGTAGTTTATTGTAAAGTTTCACTCCAGCATAATGTGGTGATTTTTCAAACATACTAGTACAATGTCTTTCAGTTCTAGGAGTCTGGCTGTTCTTGTTTCATAATTATGAGTTTGATTGTTTTAGGAACTGATTGGTTTTATATGTATATAAAAACCACATTATTAGGTGACATCCAGATAGGCTTTCTATGCATTGAAGTAACATAAAAGCTCTCAACAATATAGGTCGAAAAATTCGCCCTTTAAGCTTCTTTTTCTTCTTCTTTCTGCACAGTGTCTTGTTGGGCTGCACTCGGGCCATTTGGCCCATTGTACTTGCCATGTTGTGTTAATAAAAGAACTGATTCGTATAACCAAAAATTCTCAAACTCTTATTGATCTAATTAGTTGCGATTATAATGTTTTATATTCCAACTGTAGGGTGGTGGATTTGTTGGATCTCACAGACCATAAGCTTGTTGGTTGTGAACTAAACATTGAAATTCCCAAGGAGATTCCAAAAACCGTTACTTTTAGAGATTTTAGTAACTTTGCTCATGAGGATTTCCTTCATGTTGCTGATAAGATTGACTGGGACTATATATATTCAATAAAAGATTTGAATGATAAAGTTGCTTTTATGAATAGCGAAATATTGTCGTTATTTGATGTACATGCGCCATATAGGGCTGTGACTGTGAGAGGGGCTCGCCCACCATACATAACATATAATATAACACAGATAAGCAAGGCTAAAAACGATGCCTACAAAATATATCTGAAGTCCAGATCAGCCAGACACCTTGATTTCTATAGGCAAATTAGGAATTACCTAGTACAGGCCATACGTAGAGAAAAGAAGGCATATATTAATCAACAAGTCAACCTGAATAAAAATCCGAAATCCCAATGGAAAACTCTTAGTAAAGTAAATATTCACAAAAATAAGAAGGATAATCAGATAATTCCTGACATTGTTTCGGCAGAGAATCTGAATGATTTTTTCCTTGAGTCTTTGCCCTGCTGAGATAAATAGGGACACTTTCAACTTATGTCAGAATAGTGTTAGACCTGGAATTCCTAAATCACCCAAATTGCAAACAGTTACGAAGGAAAAGTTTGAAGAGCTATTTAGAACGGTAAAGTCTAACGCTGAGGCAGTGATAAGATTAGTCTGAGATTGTGGAACCTGGTGCTACCCTCTTGCATCGATCAGTTCACCCATATAGTTAATTGCTTGCTGACCTCAGGTACTGTACCTCAACCTTGGAAATTGGCAAGAATAACACCGATACCAAAAGTTAACAAGCCTACGGTAGCCGCTGATTTGCGTCCCATAAATGTACTTCCGGTTGCGAGCAAGATACTGGAAAAGGTAGTTTCACAGCAGGTATCAGAACATAAGAACAAATATGTTCTCCCACAATTACAGTAAGGTGATACAAGTGATATAGTAGGAAATATGGACAACGGCCACACAACACTGCTTGTGTTGTTGATTATAGTAAGGCTTTTGATTTGATGAACCAAAGCTTCACTACTATGCTTTCCATGATACTGTCATAAATTGGTTTACTAGCTATTTATCTGATAGAACCCAATATGTAGAGCTCAATGGAAATGTGTCCCACAGGAAAGCATTCTCTGGCCTCTAGTGTTTTCGATATATACCTCGGATATATATAAGTCCGTTCGCCATTGTTCAGTTCATCTATATGCGGATGACACACAACTGTATAAGTCTTTCGCCCCAATGGATATCAATGACGGAATTGCAAGAATTAATGAAGATCTCTCAGAAATCAGCACTTGGTCCTCCAATAATGGCCTGTTGTTGAATCCAGCCAAGTCGGTGGCAATATGTATCGGGAATAAGCAAGTGTGTGATAGGGCAATTGATGCTATTAACTGTGATATAAGAATAAATGAATCTGTGATCCCGTTGAGTGAGTGTGTAAAAAATCTCGGTGTGCTTATTGATTGTGAAATCAACTTTGAACACCATGTAAATAAATTGCTCAAGAATGCTTATATTAAGCTCAAGTCCATATATGGCTTTAAAATGTATTTGAATGGCAGAGTGAAGTGGAAATTATCTAATAGTATCATTCTCAGCCCTTTTAGTTATTGCAGCTCAGTGTATTTTTTCTTTGCCGCTAAGTATATTCGAGGTTTTATTGATAGATTGTAGAACTCTTGTCTTCGATACTCATTTCTAATTAACCGTAGGGACCATATCACGCCTTATTTCATTTCGCAAAATAATTTGAAGTGTGAGTACCTTTTCCTGGTGCAATATGCTTGTGTTGTCTATAATATTTGTTTGTGTGGTCAACCGTTATACCTACATAATTATCTGTTGAGGAGAAATGAATCTCATAATGTGAACATTCGAGGATCTAATCTGTATACAATACCCTATCATGGAACTGTGAAATTTGAGAAGTCCTTTGCTACTTGGTTGTGTTTTTATTGAATAGTTACTCTAAAATTTATCAAGGAGCATCGTCAGGAAATAACTTCAAAAGAAAATTCATAAAGTTTCAATTAGAGAAGCAATCACATGATAGTTTTATTAATGTATGAGACTTTAAGGTTTGTCGGTTTGAATGGAAGAGCAGCTATAAGCTGAACTCACACCTTTTGCATCCAATGTTAATATTATTATGTTTTGTTATGTATGCGTGGTCTTGAGTGCAATAAAGACATTTTATTATTTTTATTTATTATCGTGGACTTATGCACTATCTCAGCTGTTAGCTGGATATAATTTACCTTTCCCAGATTCAGCAATCAAAGGGAATAGGCTCGATTACAATATACTTGACATAAATTTCCTAACTAGCCTACATGTATTAAGAATTACAGCTTTTTGCATTTCTATATAGGTATTCTTATGCAATTCTAATTTCTTAAGACTATCATGCAAAGTTTTGGGTATTAACCCAGTCGAGGATACGATGACAGGAACAATATCTATTTTCTCGAGGTGCCACATCTGCTTGATCTCAATAGCAAGGTCAGTGTATTTGGACTTTTTCTCCTGGAACTTATTCAGCACGTTGTTATTATTCGGTATGGCGACATCCACCAGCATTACTGTTCTGGCTCTCTTATCATACACCACTATGTCCGGCCTATTATTCGTCACCATTCTGTCAGTGATAACAGGCCTATCGTAGTATAATCTGATAGAGTCATTTTCCAATACGGGTGCCGGTTGATACTTGTAATATGGCTGGAAGGTGTTCAGAAGTCCGTACTTGGGTGCAAGTTTCTGGTGGATAATGTTGCACACTTGATTATGCCTGTGAAGATACTCCGTATTGGCCAGTTGTTCGCATCCGGACGTAATATGCTGGATAGTCTCCGATCTTATATGGCATTTTCTGCACTTATCTGTTTGTAATGTTCCGTCCTTCATAATAAATTTTTTGTAATTGTTTGTAGCGATCACTTGGTCTTGGATGGCCATAAGGAATCTTTCTGTTTCTGCGAATAATTCTCCTTTCATCAACCATTTGTTGGAGGCTTCTTTGTCGATGTGTGGTTGATTAATCTCATGGTGATGTCGTCCATGCAATTCCTTTCTTGACCATTGCTCTTGTTTTTCAGTATCTGATAGGAACGGTAGATTCAGCAGGTCATCTCTGGTTATTTTTATTATTATTATTATTATTATTTTGTTATCAGTCTATCAGAAACTTTTGATGAAGTTTGCAAGACTGTTGTAGGGGCCTCCTGGATCGTTAATGTGTTCAGTTTGGTCGCCTTATGGGCGGGATATTCGAAAAGTATGTGTTCCGTTGTTTCGTCATTTTCTAGACAACCACGGCACTGTGTGGTATTCGATAGTCTCATGACGTGTAGGTGTTTATTGAGTCAATAGATCAACTACCATCCCAATAGACTTTTACCAAGGGACAGTAATTCCTGTACCCTCTTCTTTGATTGCGGCCCTTTATGAGCCTTTTTCAGTCCCGAGATACCTGCCCAATAGTTCAGGCCTCGGTAGCGTTCCAGCTTTGAAAGAAGGAGATTATGTGGATCCACGGGAGGGTCAGAATAGGTTCTGGACCCATCGGCCTAAAGATGTTGTCTTTTGTCGAGGCGCTCTGCTATCTCATTCCCTTCGATACCTTGATGGGCTGGCAACAAAGCAGAGTAACTCTGTTTGTAGACTGACTTGTTGGAGTGCTGCAGATATAGATGTAGAGATGCAGAGACTTATGCGTCTCTGTAATTCCTGTGTAGGTTTTCCTGTACACATCGGAGAATGACAAATATTTCTGCGTGTGTTACGGTGACGTGGTCTCCTAGAGCAATCGTAATATTTGCACCCATCCCGGTTTTGGACCCGTCTGTAAACCAGGTGGGGTCTGTGGGATGAGTAAGGCGTGGGGTTAGGTTAGATTTCCGTAGGTGTGGATCTCAAGGCTCTCGTGACTGCTAGACATACTTGCCTTTGGATCTTGTTTATTTTGTTCCGTTTTGTCTCCTTGTCCAGTGCACGCCACCATACGATGGCCGCGTAGGTCAGGAGCGGCCTTATCACTGTCATGTACAACCGATATATTATGTTTGGTTTGGGTCCCCATCGGGGTCCGAATAATCTCCCGCAGGCCTTGAGTGTGTTTTGAGCTGTCGTTTGATTGTCCCAATTTAGTTTGGCATCAAGCATCACACCTAGATATTTCACTTGTTTTGTTAGTGCTAGTTCCTTGTTAAAAAGAATGGGTGCCTTGAAAGGCGGTAATTTCCTTTTTTGAATGAATAGCATCATGTCTGTTCCAGAGGAGAATAGATAGTACTCTCCCCAAAGGATTGTCGGTCCCCCGGACTGCCGAACCGCTGAGGCGAGCCTTGATGCGCCTGGTCGACAGCAAACGTCCCACCCACCTTGCTATGGTGTTGTCTACTCCTCTATTTATGATAGCTTCATCTATCAACCTATAAGGTGTGTTGTCGAAAGCTTCCTCTATGTCTTGGAATATTCCTAGAGTGACTTCGCCTTTTTCCAGTCCTTTTTCAATATGCCCTACTAAAGACTGCAGGGTTGAGTCGACTGATTTACCTTGCTCATAGGCATGTTGAGAGATATGTAGGGGGCGTTCCGCTAGGGTATTCTCCCTAAGATATCTTTCTACTACTAAACGACCTAAACTGCCCAAACTCAAGACGAACAAGAACACCAATATCATCTTAGCGAGCATAAACTCAGTGTTTGAAGAATACACTGACCAGAACTCCTTGGAGAAAATTCACACTTTGATTTACTGTGGAGCGGTAGCGGTTCTTCGACTACACAAACAACAAGTCTCCACAACTCTAATTCAAGCTGAACCAAAAAGCATCAGAAACCACTATGGCAAAAAAGACTGGAGAAGGATATTGACAATATTAGAGCTGAGATCGGTCGCCTCACATAATTCCTAAGAAACAAAAAGTCCTCAAGGCGCTTGAAATCCCATATACGCAAAATTCATAGAAAAATTGGTACGAACACAAAACACGTGTATATGGACCCTTTGAAACAGAAACTCCAAGCAAAAGCAAAGAGGCTTTCAAGATACATCAATTGTACTGAAAGGAAACAACAAAACCAAAGGTTCCTCCAAAGCGCGGCCAATTTTCATAAGGGAAATAACAGAACTGCGACCAACAATAACAGAGAAGTACCTGACGCACAGTGCTTGACCGATTATTGGTCATCACTATGGCCGAACCCCAAAGAACACAATAAAGATGCGGAATGGATCACGAATGAAAAAGGATGCCTTGATATCAAACATATGGACTTCGAAGGAATAACGGAGGAAGAAATCACAACAGTAGTTAGAGCGACCAACAATTGGAGGGCCACAGGTATAGATAATGTCCCCAACTTCTGGTACAAGAAGTTTGATAAGCTCCATGGAGCCCTAGCGAAACAGCTCACGTATGTGCTTCAATATCCTAAGAAAACACCCACTTTTCTATCACAAGGCTTAACATATATGCTACTTAAGAGCGATAGAACACAGGATCCGTCCCAATATAGGCCAATTACTTGCCTGCCAACACTCTACAAAATACTCACCTCATGCATATCCAATCGAATATACCAACACCTCGACGACAACAATATATTAGCAGAAGAGCAGAAAGGATGCAGAAAGAAACACCACGGGTGCAAGCAACAACACATCATCGATTCTGTGATAATGAAACAGGAATACGTAGGGCATCGGAATGTTCATTCAGCTTTTCTCGATTATCTGAAGGCATTCTATAGTACCGCCCATTCTTGGCTTGTTTCATGTATGTATTGCAGATATACAAAATTCACCCAGCCCTGATAGAGTTCTTGAAGACAACAATGACACACTGGCGCACGTCTGTGCAGGTCCACATGAACAATAAGTTAATTAAAACCGACGAGATACCCATACGTCGTAGAATATTTCAAGGGGACTCTTTGAGTCCACTATGGTTCTGTTTAGCTATGAACCCATTGTCCTCAATGCTCAATAGAACAGGATACGGATTTAGGATAAAAACAGATAGGATATTTAATTTAAAATGTAATACTCATAAATTCCCCAACTGAATATAAGCATTCTCTATGAAGTATTTCCTTAAGTCCTTTCTTGAATCTTCCCATGAATGGTTCCTGTTGCAGTTGTGGGGGTAGTTTATTGTAAAGTTTCACTCCAGCATAATGTGGTGATTTTTCAAACATACTAGTACAATGTCTTTCAGTTCTAGGGAGTCTGGCTGTTCTTGTTTCATAATTATGAGTTTGATTGTTTTTAGGGAACTGATTGGTTTTTATATGTATATAAAAACCACATTATTAGGTGACATCCAGATAGGCTTTCTATGCATTGAAGTAACATAAAAGCTCTCAACAATATAGGTCGAAAAAATTCGCCCTTTAAGCTTCTTTTTCTTCTTCTTTCTGCACAGTGTCTTGTTGGGCTGCACTCGGGCCATTTGGCCCATTGTACTTGCCATGTTGTGTTAATAAAAGAACTGATTCGTATAACCAAAAATTCTCAAACTCTTATTGATCTAATTAGTTGCGATTATAATGTTTTATATTCCAACTGTAGGGTGGTGGATTTGTTGGATCTCACAGACCATAAGCTTGTTGGTTGTGAACTAAACATTGAAATTCCCAAGGAGATTCCAAAAACCGTTACTTTTAGAGATTTTAGTAACTTTGCTCATGAGGATTTCCTTCATGTTGCTGATAAGATTGACTGGGACTATATATATTCAATAAAAGATTTGAATGATAAAGTTGCTTTTATGAATAGCGAAATATTGTCGTTATTTGATGTACATGCGCCATATAGGGCTGTGACTGTGAGAGGGGCTCGCCCACCATACATAACATATAATATAACACAGATAAGCAAGGCTAAAAACGATGCCTACAAAATATATCTGAAGTCCAGATCAGCCAGACACCTTGATTTCTATAGGCAAATTAGGAATTACCTAGTACAGGCCATACGTAGAGAAAAGAAGGCATATATTAATCAACAAGTCAACCTGAATAAAAATCCGAAATCCCAATGGAAAACTCTTAGTAAAGTAAATATTCACAAAAATAAGAAGGATAATCAGATAATTCCTGACATTGTTTCGGCAGAGAATCTGAATGATTTTTTCCTTGAGTCTTTGCCCTGCTGAGATAAATAGGACACTTTCAACTTATGTCAGAATAGTGTTAGACCTGGAATTCCTAAATCACCCAAATTGCAAACAGTTACGAAGGAAAAGTTTGAAGAGCTATTTAGAACGGTAAAGTCTAACGCTGAGGCAGTGATAAGATTAGTCTGAGATTGTGGAACCTGGTGCTACCCTCTTGCATCGATCAGTTCACCCATATAGTTAATTGCTTGCTGACCTCAGGTACTGTACCTCAACCTTGGAAATTGGCAAGAATAACACCGATACCAAAAGTTAACAAGCCTACGGTAGCCGCTGATTTGCGTCCCATAAATGTACTTCCGGTTGCGAGCAAGATACTGGAAAAGGTAGTTTCACAGCAGGTATCAGAACATAAGAACAAATATGTTCTCCCACAATTACAGTAAGGTGATACAAGTGATATAGTAGGAAATATGGACAACGGCCACACAACACTGCTTGTGTTGTTGATTATAGTAAGGCTTTTGATTTGATGAACCAAAGCTTCACTACTATGCTTTCCATGATACTGTCATAAATTGGTTTACTAGCTATTTATCTGATAGAACCCAATATGTAGAGCTCAATGGAAATGTGTCCCACAGGAAAGCATTCTCTGGCCTCTAGTGTTTTCGATATATACCTCGGATATATATAAATCCGTTCGCCATTGTTCAGTTCATCTATATGCGGATGACACACAACTGTATAAGTCTTTCGCCCCAATGGATATCAATGACGGAATTGCAAGAATTAATGAAGATCTCTCAGAAATCAGCACTTGGTCCTCCAATAATGGCCTGTTGTTGAATCCAGCCAAGTCGGTGGCAATATGTATCGGGAATAAGCAAGTGTGTGATAGGGCAATTGATGCTATTAACTGTGATATAAGAATAAATGAATCTGTGATCCCGTTGAGTGAGTGTGTAAAAAATCTCGGTGTGCTTATTGATTGTGAAATCAACTTTGAACACCATGTAAATAAATTGCTCAAGAATGCTTATATTAAGCTCAAGTCCATATATGGCTTTAAAATGTATTTGAATGGCAGAGTGAAGTGGAAATTATCTAATAGTATCATTCTCAGCCCTTTTAGTTATTGCAGCTCAGTGTATTTTTTCTTTGCCGCTAAGTATATTCGAGGTTTTATTGATAGATTGTAGAACTCTTGTCTTCGATACTCATTTCTAATTAACCGTAGGGACCATATCACGCCTTATTTCATTTCGCAAAATAATTTGAAGTGTGAGTACCTTTTCCTGGTGCAATATGCTTGTGTTGTCTATAATATTTGTTTGTGTGGTCAACCGTTATACCTACATAATTATCTGTTGAGGAGAAATGAATCTCATAATGTGAACATTCGAGGATCTAATCTGTATACAATACCCTATCATGGAACTGTGAAATTTGAGAAGTCCTTTGCGTACTTGGTTGTGTTTTTATTGAATAGTTACTCTAAAATTTATCAAGGAGCATCGTCAGGAAATAACTTCAAAAGAAAATTCATAAAGTTTCAATTAGAGAAGCAATCACATGATAGTTTTATTAATGTATGAGACTTTAAGGTTTGTCGGTTTGAATGGAAGAGCAGCTATAAGCTGAACTCACACCTTTTGCATCCAATGTTAATATTATTATGTTTTGTTATGTATGCGTGGTCTTGAGTGCAATAAAGACATTTTATTATTTTTATTTATTATCGTGGACTTATGCACTATCTCAGCTGTTAGCTGGATATAATTTACCTTTCCCAGATTCAGCAATCAAAGGGAATAGGCTCGATTACAATATACTTGACATAAATTTCCTAACTAGCCTACATGTATTAAGAATTACAGCTTTTTGCATTTCTATATAGGTATTCTTATGCAATTCTAATTTCTTAAGACTATCATGCAAAGTTTTGGGTATTAACCCAGTCGAGGATACGATGACAGGAACAATATCTATTTTCTCGAGGTGCCACATCTGCTTGATCTCAATAGCAAGGTCAGTGTATTTGGACTTTTTCTCCTGGAACTTATTCAGCACGTTGTTATTATTCGGTATGGCGACATCCACCAGCATTACTGTTCTGGCTCTCTTATCATACACCACTATGTCCGGCCTATTATTCGTCACCATTCTGTCAGTGATAACAGGCCTATCGTAGTATAATCTGATAGAGTCATTTTCCAATACGGGTGCCGGTTGATACTTGTAATATGGCTGGAAGGTGTTCAGAAGTCCGTACTTGGGTGCAAGTTTCTGGTGGATAATGTTGCACACTTGATTATGCCTGTGAAGATACTCCGTATTGGCCAGTTGTTCGCATCCGGACGTAATATGCTGGATAGTCTCCGATCTTATATGGCATTTTCTGCACTTATCTGTTTGTAATGTTCCGTCCTTCATAATAAATTTTTTGTAATTGTTTGTAGCGATCACTTGGTCTTGGATGGCCATAAGGAATCCTTCTGTTTCTGCGAATAATTCTCCTTTCATCAACCATTTGTTGGAGGCTTCTTTGTCGATGTGTGGTTGATTAATCTCATGGTGATGTCGTCCATGCAATTCCTTTCTTGACCATTGCTCTTGTTTTTCAGTATCTGATAGGAACGGTAGATTCAGCAGGTCATCTCTGGTTATTTTTATTATTATTATTATTATTATTTTGTTATCAGTCTATCAGAAACTTTTTGATGAAGTTTGCAAGACTGTTGTAGGGGGCCTCCTGGATCGTTAATGTGTTCAGTTTGGTCGCCTTATGGGCGGGATATTCGAAAAGTATGTGTTCCGTTGTTTCGTCATTTTCTAGACAACCACGGCACTGTGTGGTATTCGATAGTCTCATGACGTGTAGGTGTTTATTGAGTCAATAGATCAACTACCATCCCAATAGACTTTTTACCAAGGGACAGTAATTCCTGTACCCTCTTCTTTGATTGCGGCCCCTTTATGAGCCTTTTTCAGTCCCGAGATACCTGCCCAATAGTTCAGGCCTCGGTAGCGTTCCAGCTTTGAAAGAAGGAGATTATGTGGATCCACGGGAGGGTCAGAATAGGTTCTGGACCCATCGGCCTAAAGATGTTGTCTTTTTGTCGAGGCGCTCTGCTATCTCATTCCCTTCGATACCTTGATGGGCTGGCAACAAAGCAGAGTAACTCTGTTTGTAGACTGACTTGTTGGAGTGCTGCAGATATAGATGTAGAGATGCAGAGACTTATGCGTCTCTGTAATTCCTGTGTAGGTTTTCCTGTACACATCGGAGAATGACAAATATTTCTGCGTGTGTTACGGTGACGTGGTCTCCTAGAGCAATCGTAATATTTGCACCCATCCCGGTTTTGGACCCGTCTGTAAACCAGGTGGGGTCTGTGGGATGAGTAAGGCGTGGGGTTAGGTTAGATTTCCGTAGGTGTGGATCTCAAGGCTCTCGTGACTGCTAGACATACTTGCCTTTGGATCTTGTTTATTTTGTTCCGTTTTGTCTCCTTGTCCAGTGCACGCCACCATACGATGGCCGCGTAGGTCAGGAGCGGCCTTATCACTGTCATGTACAACCGATATATTATGTTTGGTTTGGGTCCCCATCGGGGTCCGAATAATCTCCCGCAGGCCTTGAGTGTGTTTTGAGCTGTCGTTTGATTGTCCCAATTTAGTTTGGCATCAAGCATCACACCTAGATATTTCACTTGTTTTGTTAGTGCTAGTTCCTTGTTAAAAAGAATGGGTGCCTTGAAAGGCGGTAATTTCCTTTTTGAATGAATAGCATCATGTCTGTTCAGAGGAGAATAGATAGTACTCTCCCCAAAGGATTGTCGGTCCCCGGACTGCCGAACCGCTGAGGCGAGCCTTGATGCGCCTGGTCGACAGCAAACGTCCCACCCACCTTGCTATGGTGTTGTCTACTCCTCTATTTATGATAGCTTCATCTATCAACCTATAAGGTGTGTTGTCGAAAGCTTCCTCTATGTCTTGGAATATTCCTAGAGTGACTTCGCCTTTTTCCTGTCCTTTTTCAATATGCCCTACTAAAGACTGCAGGGTTGAGTCGACTGATTTACCTTGCTCATAGGCATGTTGAGAGATATGTAGGGGGCGTTCCGCTAGGGTATTCTCCCTAAGATATCTTTCTACTAGTCTCTCCATAGTCTTCAGTAGGAAGAAGGTGACACTAATTGGTTTAAAATCTTTGGCGATTTTATGTACGATCTTGCCTAGCTTGGGAATGAAGAAAACCCGAATCCTTTTCCAGGGGTCCGGAACGTATCCCAAGGCTAGGCAGGATCTGATGTGGATTGAATGAATTTCAACTTGGCCCAATCCTTTTATTAAGTGTGCAAGGTATATACCATCTGCTCCTGGTGCTTTGTATAATTGAAAGGCAGTTACTGCCCATCGAACCTTTCCCACTGTAACTACCATTGAGGCTGTGTTCCAGTTTGCTTTGTCAGCGTGTCCATTAGACTTCTGGGATGCTGTGTCGTCGATGAGGAAACCTGGGAAGTGAACTTCCGTCAGGTGTCTCGGTGTTTCATCCTTCGTCTGTGTCTTTACTCCTTCTGGTGTATCAAGACTTTGGGTGTCAGTCGGTCCTGCTGCAGAGAGAATGCGTCGAAGACGGTTTGTCTCCGGTACACTCTCTATTTCCTCGCAGTAGAATTTCCATGCTTCTTTTTTGGATTGTTTGGTTAATTCTTTGTATGCTCTTTGGGCCTCTTTGTAGTTGCCCCAATCGCTTTTTGTGCTAGTCCGCATCGCTTTATTTAGGAGGCGCTTGCTTTTCATCTTTTGGGCAGTGAGTTCGGCTGTCCAACATAGGGTTTTCTTCCTGCCTCTGTTGTATTGTATAGGGTAACTGTTATTATACGATAAGGTGAAGCTAGTTTGCAGTTTCTTAACGGCAGCTTCCAGATCCTTGATGCTTCTCGGTGTCTTAGCTGTCGGTTCCACCATTTCCGATAGTTGTTCCCGTTATCGGTACCAATCGGTTTTTTTGGGTTTCCTCTAAGGCACTGGTCGTTGTTTCGGTACATTTGTAATGTCGAAACAGAGATGTCGATGGTCGGAGAGGGATACTACTTCTGTGGCCATTCCCCAGTTTCGAATTTTAGGGGTGAATTGTTAACTGCATAAAGTCACAGGTCCAAGACTTCTTTTCTATTCGATGTAACGAAAGTTGGTTAATTTCGTTCGTTGAGAAGTATAAGATTTGTGCTGTGAAGGTATTCGACTAGCTTCTCTCCCCTGATGTTGTTACCTTGGCTTCACTATAGAATATGGTGAACGTAGCCATCACACTCAACGACAGTTGTGTTTTACAGTAGTTCACCAATTCCTGTTGTTCTTCTGTTGGAGGTGGTGTTTGCGAGTCGTAGGGGAAGTATGCTGAGCATACCACAAAGCTACTATTTGTGTAGCCTTCATTATCCATTTTAACCTCTACCAGGTCCCTGAAACAGAAATTAGGACATATGTGAGTTCTAATAATACAATTGGCCATTTTGGCGGATGTTTTGTGAATGACTTAACACCTGTATTGAAGGTTTTAATGGTATAATGCATAGCATTCGAGTTACTTGAGAAAGTATAACTGATCATAGGGATAATTCATCATCTATTTATCAATTTTACTCGGAGACTTCTCATCAAGTAATGAAGACGTGACTCTAAACGTTTAAGAAATTATAGCTGTATACTATTTTTGAATATAAACATAATAGAACATTCCTTTGTGACAATCAATTTTATCATTGATTAATTAAATAATACAATTGGAAATTCATGAGTGAAGGAATACATTGTTTCATTTCAGAACTGGTAATTGGCTCAAGCGCATATGACATAGAATAGGTACTTAGTGAAGACTACTGCAGAAATAGTTGCAGTATAACATTGGGAAATTCTTCCAAATTAATAAGAAATCTTTAACGCATTTCATCTGTGGTTAACCAGTAAAATCCCTAACGTATATAAGTTGACATCGACAAATAATTCGAAAACTCTCGGTCTTAGCGAAAAAAATCTTCGTCTTCTTTTTGTTACACAATGAATTTATCTGTCAGTGGCTTGCCTATTTCTGCTCAGAAAAAGCAATAGAAGTTAGCAATATCTACGCCAATGTTGCGTGCATTAAGGATATATTAAGAGATTGAGGAAAGTTCCCTTGAAATTTCATTACAAAATTAATATTATAATTCCCTCGAATTTCACAATCCTCCTCACTGTACTTTTATTGCGGTAGCAACTTTATTTTCAGACACGTTTCAGTCATAAACCCGTTGATCCTTCCTTGAAACTTTAAAGACTATATTTTCAACTTCCCCGTTTTCTAGCACATTTAAGAACATACAGAGCCTGAAGACGATCAGTATCTGACAGAACTAAGATCTCTGCAATTTCATCATCATATGCTGATTTACATTTGAAATCAGAAATTTTTTCGGGAGTGATGATTTTTTTGTTAAAAAATTTCAATTTGAACTAAATCTTCTCGAAATAGATCAAGAAGCTATACTTAAGGACCATCCAGTGGATATCTAATATTGATACAGCTACTAAATGTGGCTAGGTAACTAATTAGATAACAATGTATGCTTCCATGGTTACTAACCATAATTACCAACTTTATTTGACAAGAGATTTATGTGGTTGAAATTCTGAGTTTTGGGACTTCATTTTTATTTTATGTTTTTGATGGGATAGGCTTTAATGAAGTTGTTACTCGGTTGATATTCATTTATTTGTTATTACAGAGATGGGGTCGCTACCAAAGGGGAACTGGACGTGCTTAAAAAGAACCTTCCTTCTATCCTACCTCAAATGGCAACAGTTCTCGACTCTGTAAACAGACAGATGCTGCTAATTTTTAAAACAAATGACTTAATACGGGGCATAGAACACACATTAAAAACTTCGAAAAAAATGCGAGCTTTCAAAGTGATGTCAGAATGCTGTGTGAACTCAGTTTATGACCAGAAAAAAGTGAAATGTTCTTCAAAATTTGATAAATTGAAGATACTGCTTGTACAGTATTGGACTCTTTTGAAGCTGAATATTTATTACAAGTATCTTCAGTTGTCAACTTTTTCATTAAGGTCTTTGTGAAGAAATGTAATAAAATTATAATTTATTTTTTAACTCATGAATATTTTTTATACATCATGAAAAATGTTAGTGTTCAAATATTATTTATTTGTTCTTTGTTATGAAGTATATTGCATTATTATATTTTTGTATCATTATAAATATAGTTGTCAAAAATTCAGCTGAATCATTTTCAATATTTGCAAGAGAAATAATTCATTAAGATTTCAGTTGAGAGAATGTAAATTTTCATTCAAATCCAAAGTTGGTTACTAAAATTAGCTTTGTTGATCTGGAGAAAATTAACATATTTCTTCAAGAAATGATTTACTGATTATTCCCTGCGCAGAGTTATCTGGGTTCAATCCCCACAAAGTCGGTACGATTTTTCGGATTCTGGGAATCGCTCGAGTGCCCATCTTTTGGGGGAGATGTAAAGCCGTTGGTCCTGTCTAACAGAGGTGTGTTGGACATAGATCCCTTCTCTCGGTACGAGAGGGGTTCGGCAAAATTTCCGGGTTAGTGAGAATTTTCCGGCGTGTCATTAGCGGAAAGGCTGAAATAGAGCACGTTAAAGGATCAAAAAAAAAATTTGACTGTTAAAACAAGCAGACCTCTTCTAACCTCTAAATTTTTTTAAACTAAAGAATCGCCTTGGCTATAATTTTAATTTATGTACCGAATTTCTTAAAAAAAAGAACTAAGGAGAAATTTCCAAGTCTTCACATAAAGTAATTCACGAAATTATTCTCAAACAAATCTATTTGAAAACGCGAGAAAGATAAATTTCATTTGTAAACAAATGTGGAAAGTTCACATATATATTCCTGATGAGATGTTTTGAACTTTTCACTATAGAGAGAGAGAGAACTGTCATTTATTGTCATACACATACAACAAGAGCCATCGACCTTCGGTCCTTCAGCTCAGTAAATTAAATATCATTATTTAACAAAAACAAAAAAAAAAAAAACTGTTTATGTAAAGTATGCTTAAGTTATCTATTACTTCTATATTCCTCCCTGAGTTTTTGGAGTAGTGATTTTGATGGATACTTCCTTGTTGGGTTGTTGTTGTTGGGGTCCTCATGGTACAGCTTGATGACATCTGCCATACCCTCCAATCTGCCGTAGAATTTTGAATTTAATTTTTGAAATCTGTCTGAAATAGGTTGAATCATAGTTTTTCGTATAGTAATACATTGGGAGGATTGTGCAGTCTGTTGCGTGGATGTCTAATTCTTGATATGGTACTCAGTGCTATTCTTTCTGCTTTTGTATATTTTGGACTGCTGGGTTCCTGCAATTGATCAAAATTGGGTGGGCATACTCCAAGATTGGTCTGCATATGGTCTTGTAGATTTTGGCTGCATTCTCCACTGATAAGCCTTGGTTTCCAATAACTAGCCGAGAAGTGTTTTGCTCGGGATGTTGTTTTTTCTTCATTTGACTTGTGTGCAGATTGAAATTCATTTTATTGTCTACATAGACTCCAAGGTATTTTATTGCCTGCTGTGGATTTTTTGCTCGTTACATATGGATATTGTTGGAGAGCTACTTGATATTCTATGATTGAAGATTATGAACTGAGATTTTGTTGGATTCGCTTCAATCTCCAAGTACGGAACCACACTTCTATCTTCCCCATTAGTTCTTGAAGTTGTTCTATACATTTCGTTAAGTTCTTCTCGTGCGATATCAAAAGAGTGTCATCCGCATACTGTAACACATATTGAATTTGGCTTTCAGGATTAAATATGTCCGCACAGTAGAGGTTGTATAGTAGCGGTGAAAGTGGTGAGCCCTGTGGTGTCCCTTGTTGTGGTACAAAAATATATGATTTGCTGTTCTTAATTCTTACCCATAGTTGTCGGTTTTCCAAGAAGTCTCTTATAATATTTAGTAAATATCTGGGAGTTTTCATCGAGTTTAGTTTGAATAAAAGACCTTTGTGCCACACACTGTCAAAGGCTTTATTTATATCTAGACTAATTGCCGATGTTTTAAAATTCTTCAATGTGGCGTTTTGCGTGTTTGATATCAATATAGTCAGTGGATGTGTTGTAGATTTCTGATTTTGGAAGCCGAATTGAAAGATGGGAAGTTGATCTTGCAGATTTTCAATTAATTTCATCCTTATTATTTTTTCATAAATTTTCCCCAAAACTGGCAGGAGGGTTATCGGTCTGTAGTTTTTTGATTTTGAGTGGTCCATGTTCGCTTTAGGTACTGTTATTATACATCCTTTCTTCCATATTTTTGGGAATATTTCTTGATTGAGGCAATATTCATAGATACTTATAAGGTGTTCATGTATTCTATCACTGAGTTTTTAACTATTTTCCAAGGTATGTAATCGACACCTGGGGCACTGTTTTTGGAGCTGTTTACTATTTGAAACTAGGTCTCTCTGTCAATTTTATTTTTCCTGATGGAATTTTCTTGGAAGCTGAGAAGAATTTTTCATACCACTGATTAACTCTCCTCTCGTGGGTTTTATCAAAGTTATCGTCATTGTCGTAATTGAAGGCATTTTCGTAGTGTTTTGCAAACACTTCTACTTTTCTCCATCTTCCGAGTAAGATCTTCCATTCTCTATTAGGGTGGGAATTTTATTATAGTGTTTATATTTTGAAAGTTTTTGGTTTCTTGATAGAATGATCTCCTTTAGATTCATTTATTTTATTACAAGCCCTTATCCATGTGTGTTCTCTGTATTGGTGAATCATTTTTTGACGTTTTTGTTGTACTCATTTATTTTCTGTTTTAAGTTAGGACTTATGTTCCTGCAGTATTCTCTGTATATTTTCCTTTTGTTCTTGATCAGTTTTATTATATAAGGTGGTAGTTCATGAAGGTAATGTGCATGACTTATAGTGGGCGTATTGGCTTGGATAGTATTGGACAACTTTTCGTTAAATGATTCTATAAGTTCTTCATTGATTGCTTTATCTTTGTTTAGTTCGATGTATTCTTCCAATGCTTCATTCACCTTTTTATGTCCACCTGTTGAAATTATAAGTGAAGCTCTCTTGTTCCTGCCGTATAGGTTTTTCTATATCTAATTCTATCATCATTGCCAAGTGATCTGACCCCAAGTCCGGGATGAGTTTAATTTCTGTCACATTATTTTTAAGTTGGAAGTGTGCAATATGATGTCTGGTGTGCTATCTGGGTTGTTATCCATCAAGAATGTGGGCATGGTTGGTACTTGAATGAAGTTGCTGTTTTGGATGAAATTGTTTATTTGTCTTTTTTCACCTTGTTCACATTGAAATCTCCAATAATTATTGCATACCTGTACTGCAAGGCTTTTGTGAATATGGTTTCTTCTATTTTTGAATGTGGATGGATATATACAAGGAAAATATGTAGTTTCTCTTCTTTGAATGGTATAGTGAAGTGAAGGGTTTCATTTTTACGATTATTTACTGATGGGGTTGGCTTTTCCCATCTTCAGGCTGGGGTGACATTTTACCAGGCTTCCTCCTCTGACTCTCTCGTCTTTCTCTCCAATGTGATTAAGTATATTCCAGTCTTGGTACTCGATCACCTGGTCTTCTCTAATTTTCGTCTCTACAAACATTGCGCATTTTATGTTGTTGTGTTCTATATAATGATTGATCAAGTGTTTCTTAGGAATATAGCTGTTTATATTGTTGTATAATAACCTAATTTTAGAGTTGAATTTGCCTGTTGATTTGGTTGTGGACTGGTTCTGTTGGAGAATCTGCTTCAGGGTCTTCTATGTCAAACATAAGTATGTATATTCTGTTCCCAGCAAATACTGCTGTTGTGTCTACATTGTATTCATTGATAAATCGTCGCTTCAGTTTTTGTAATAGTTCTTCTCTGTTTATATTCTTTGGTTTGTTTAATTTTCTGATATAAGTGTTTATTATAACGTCGTGTATAGTAACTGAGGAATGTATTCTCTTTTGTTTCTTGGAGGATTCTTCAATGTCTTTCGATTTCTTGTTGAGAGGCTTTATATTAACATTTGGGATTCCTCTATTGGTTTTTTGGGTGTCTTGGGCATTTTAAGGACCGAGCCTGATGGTTTTCGTCGCCGCATGATGAGCACTTGGGTGGTTCTTTCGATTTGCACATAGATGTTTTGTGTGGTCCTTGACATTTCGTACATAGCGGTGTATTACTGCATTTCTCTGTTGTGTGGTCAAATTTAAGGCAGATGTTGCATGGAATTGGAGTTGGTTCAGGAGGGTTGCTCGGATATACCGGATAATGCCGATTTTTGTAGAATAATCCGTTGTTCAGTAATTCTTGAATGTTCTCACACATCCTGTAATCACACGTATGTAGCCTGTAGGGTATGGAATTGACGTGATATTATTCTTCTGCAGTATCTGTGATCCAGGCCATTATCTTGTAGGAATTTACTGAGTTCTTCATCGGTAATATTTTTTCCATACCTGAAATAACTACAGAGTATGTTTGCTTGGGTTCCACTTTCTCTTTCTGGAGATTTCTCTGTTTTGTTTCTTTATAAGAAAGTATTTTGTTATGATTTTGTAGGTCTTCAAGGATTTCTTTCAGTTTTTCTTTGTTGTTATTGGATTTGAGTAGATACCCTAATTTAGTTTTCAGTATAACATCGGTGTTTGTTGAATTTTTGTATTCCATAGGTGGGCCATTTGGATTCTGTCTTTTACTTCCTCACTGTTCACCATAACATAATAAAGGTTGGCATATTCCGTGTTTTGAATTCCCTTCATCTTCAAAGAGAAATTAATATTTGTTGTTTTTATTTGGTTATTATTCTTACGTTGTTCATTCAAGTTAATGTTTTGATTAATTATTATGTTTGGCTTGTGTTTATTAGTTGTTTGGGATGTTGTTCTGGTTTCTTTAGTGTTTTGAGTTGTACTTTTATTGGATGGAAATCCTTTAAATGGGCCATATTCTTCTTTATCGCTACATGTGACTTTGTTTACTCTGGCAGTGTTTATGTTTTGAATTAATTGTGGGGGCACATGTATGACATCGTTGGAATTCCCAGTTGTTTGATAATTATCTGGATGATAATCCTGATAAGCGACTTGTGTTGATTCAGTGTTTCTTGCAGATGGAAATGCTTGTTTTTTAGGGTGTTGTTGAGTTGGCGAGTTGGGTTTTTTATCTCTTTTCCTTTTGTGTTGAACTTTTCTCCATTTTCCATTATCATTAATTTCCATTTCGGAGTAATCACCATCACTTGAAGAATTCATGGCTGGTTTTATATTGATGTAGTCTGAAATAAAACACTTTGAAATAATTTTCGAATATATATATATATATATATATATATATATATATATATATATATATATATATATATATATATATATATATATATATATATATATATATATATATATATATAGTAATATAAAGCCAGTTTCATTTGTACACTTCACTTGAAATGAAATGTTAAATATTTGAGTCAGACATATTGATCCTGAAATTTTAAAATTCTCTAGAAATAAATTATAAGCATTACAAAAATAATATTTAATTAGAAAAATATATAAATCAACATCTTTTCTTCTATAAATATAACAAATTAACACTTAATTTTTTACTTGGCCATTCAAAATACAATTTTTTCTAATTATCTCTCAGATGTGAATACAGCATCTTCGATATGAAATATTCATATAATATTAATTATATTTAATATAATATATTAAATATTTAAAAAATTATTTTCAAAGGCACAATAAATATTAACAAATTAAAGTGAAAAAAAAATAAGTATTCCAAAATAAAGAAAAATATATTCTAAAAGTCTTAGTAGTGTATTTAATTCGATCAATGAAGAACCTGGTATAGCATGATTCCTCACTGAATCAGAACATTTTTATGAAAATTTGGAAGTAGAAATAACTCATATTAAATTAACAAATACCTAACACTTGTAACCTAACATAGGTCATTATAACATTTAATATTTATGATATTTTTCACTGTGATTTTGTATTGGTTTGAACATTTGGTGGTGTTGGAAAAATAAAACCTTGAGAATTAACACCTAGAGGGTACCATGCCGTATTTGGAGTAGGAGGATAAGAATATGATTCTGGAACCATATAAGGTACTTCGATAGAAGAAGTATACATAGATACAGGTGTTGTTGGAACCATAATTTCTGGTGGAGGATTATAAATAACTGGAGTACCTGGAGGGACAGGAATAACTGAAGAATAAACTCCTATCGATGGATTAACTCGTGGTAATGGGGAGAAAATCATGGGTTGTTGATCAATAACAGGTACATTTTCTCTTCCAGACTCTTGTAATATGTACTGATTAGCTGTTTCATTACTTTGCGATGCTTTCTGGTTCATTACTGTTTCTCTATTATTGTGATTGAAATCCTGGGATACTTGTGGTTGGGGAGTTGTTTGTTGAGCTTCTGATACATGCGTCCATGGTTGATAAGTGTAATGGTATTGCTCTATTGGATAATGGTATATCGGAGATTGATTGACATCTGGAAATGAATGATGGGCGTTAACTAGTTTGAATTGATCAATAGAGGTAAGCTAGCCATATAAGAATTCAATGGTGGAAAGTTTTTAGTGCATTATTCCAATCTAATAGACACCGTGATAACTATAGAGTGCTACAACTATGTTGAGACGACCATCTTGATTGTCAACTTTGATGCTAATTTGCCACATTAAATTTATGGATGGTGAGGACTGGATAGTAGCTTCGTCTGTGCGATACAGTAATCTATTGTGGCACATTTTCTGTATTATTCAACGACAAGCTCCACCCTTCTAATTAATGATAGTGGCTTGGTGGATGGTAACTGTGTGAGTTCCTTCAAATCAAGTTTACGAGATCCAAGTTCCTCAAGGCTGTTCCTGTCCCCGGCTGGGCATTCGCACATGATGTGTTCCATTGATTCATCATCCCTCAGGTATAGGCTGAATGAAAGATCTCCAATAAATTCTAATCAATTTAGGTGTCTGAAGTGACAGTGCCCCACTATTATGGCAGTTTTTAGTATAACCTAGGGAGTTCAAGTCAAGCGTTGGCTCTCTTTCCGGCAATGCTTAGCCACGTTAAGTTTAGTGACTTCTCTCACTTGAGATGCATCCACCGATTGCCTAAAAGCCACATCATCAGAAAGTTGCCATGGCGAAGATTGAACGATCTTCTTGCACCTTTGCCATATTGTAGATGTCTAAGGGCAGATCTAACTTGATTTTTAGTAGACGGTGTTTCTTGTTGGCAACTTTGTTGAAAACCTTGCCCTATTTTTGGAGCGACAGGAATAGCAGCAAATTTGATAATCAGATGCAGTTGGCGACAAGATGGCAATTAGTGTTGGTCGTCTGTGGAAACCCTGGAGCAAGACTATTGGAAAGAAGGTTGACAACCAAGTTAGTCCTTCATTACTAATTTCAAGAGGATTTCAGAAAATAATTATTTGCAGTATGCCAGAAAGAAAAATGCTGTTTATTAGAATAAGGGGTAGAAATATCTGATTTGTATTAGTTTCTAAAAATATTTTTTTACATTTTCCAGTTTTTTCCATGTAGAATTGATGCTTCAGTTTTTTTATTTTGTTACTTTAACCTTGATTTGGAACTTAATATTCTAGAACAATCTTATCTTTTACTAATAAATACAAAAACGCCGAATGACGAAGTACTTAATTACCTAACCTAAATGAATACTGAAAATCAGTCCTCAATATTTGTTGAAATAGTATTTGGAGGGTACCCTGGTCTTAAAGTCAGTGATTTTAATTCGTTGTTTGGCCTTATAAACGTTACGAAAGTAGTGAACCAGCGATAACTCAATGTCGACACACGCTTCTTGCATCCATTCTTCGCATTTGAGACGCTGGATCCAAACTTCTTTTTGTTTTTTAAACTTTATTTCCTTCTGAATGTGATACACATTACAAATACACACAACAAAATTGTTTCACAATAAAAATTCATCTATACTATAAAAACTCTGGACTACCAAAAAATCAGTCAGTCTCCTCCTGAACAAAGAACATGAACTAGATATCTTAATGTCATTGTCTAGTGTGTTAAATCTTTTAACTCCTAAGTACATAGACGACTGTCTGCCTATTCTTAGAAATTGGTTTGGACAATGCTATGCTGGTTTCGTGTGTTATAATCGTGATAGTCACCATTACATAGCGTTTCATTATGGTTTTTGAAAACCACTGTTGCCATTTCTAAGATAAAGATAGATGGTAAAGTATTTTTGAATTTTTTAAAAGTTCTCGACACGAAGTAGTCTGTGTATGCAACGTATGATTTTCTTTTGACCAAGAAACACTTCACCAGCACCAACAGAAGCCCCTCAAAATAAAACCCCATAGCGCAGCCTCGATGCAACCTGAGCATGATATACAGACTTGAGCTGACCTATTGTTAAAACTTTCCTCAAATTTCTCATGAGATAACACATAGAGTGCACCTAAGATGATACATAAGCGCAATGGTGCTTCCATTTTGGATTCTCATCTATATGTAAACACAGGAATTTGGTAGAATAAGCCCTGACAAGCTGAGCATCGTTTAATGATGCACAGATGTCAATTATCCTATTTTGGTTATGAAATACTAAATAGGTGGTCTTCAAAGCATTGATATGTAGTCTGTTCCTGCAGAATCATTGATATAATAGGTTAGTATTCTGACGAACCTTCGTCTCGATCAAAGCGTCGTCCTCATCCACAACAAGTGCGTTCGCATCATCTGCATAGACAAAGACCTTGCAGTCGAGTTCACTTTCGATGTCATTTATATACAAAAGGAATAATACAGGCCCCAAAATTGAACCTTTAGGCACACCCATATTGGAACTCAACAAACCCGAATTTAATGTTTTTCTTGTATCTTCTTCAGCATAGTCAATAGACACAAGTTTTTGTCGTTTTGTCAAGTAGCTTGCCAACCATTCAAATGCATTGCCTCGAACCCTGCATTTATCGATCTTTCCCAACAGAATTGCATGTGTGACGAGGTCAAACGCCCTACTCAAATCCCAAAAGACACAAACTCGATTCCAAACACCTTACAACATCCTCAACAAAAGCGTATATCGCATCATTTGTTCCAAGTCCCGGTCGAAAACCGAACTGACCCCCTGTCAGAATCTTCTGCCAATCAAGAAAGTTCAGAAGCCGATCAAGTAAATAGTGCTCGTAAACCTTGGACAAGACTAGTGAAAGTGATATGGGACGATAATTTTTCATCGAATCACCCTTCTTATAGAGAGGTATAACCTTTGATATTTTCAACCTTTCAGGGAACTGACCATTGGAACAAGAAATATTGACTAAGAATGTTAAAGATACCGTCAATTCCCTGAGACATTTCTTAAGAAGGAAACCTGGAAAATCATCGTAGCCGCTGGCATTTGAAGGCTTTAATCTCCTATCTATTAATGAGAATATTTCATCCTCAACAAATGGATCAAGAAACATTGTGGTATTTCTGATATTTAAATTATCGGAGTACCCCTGAACAGAAACTTGGCTTGACAATTCAACTCTTTGACAATACTCCAAGAAGCTTTATTTTGATTCTTTGCGCAGGCAATCTTATTCTGATAATACTCTCTCTTGGTAGATTCAATCAAAAGTGAGTGTTGTCTTTTTGAGGCAAGATAAATTTCCTTGAACTCAGGTAATTGCTTCATTGAAAGTTTCTCCACAAATTATGTATCATGGTCTGTTTCTTGTAGATTCAATCTTTGAATACTTTTGTTTTTATTTGATTGACTGTCAGCCTCCTTTTATTACTAGCAGCCTTTTTTTCTTCTAAGGCATTTTTAAATGATGGAGATGTCACGATTTTACTTATTTGTATTTTTTTGTGAACGCTTTGCAAGACTTGGATGCATGCGGAATTGTTCAAGCAATGCATTTAAGTTTGTAGGTGCAGTTATTTCTGACGTAGTCGAAGGAGTGGTTGATGAAATCGTATTATCACTACTTTATGAGTGAGATAGGGAACTAATGACTGGACGCTAAGTGTCACTAGAGGATAGCTATGGATTACAGCTTGTGGATGGTTGCAACTAGTAGATACCTCCTGATTGCCGATGTGGATGGCAGCTAGGTGCAATTACTGAATGATTGACGACTGCAGTTTGTGGATGGCTTGTGGTTGCAACCAATTGATGACTCAGATCTTATGCTGGTGAATGGCAGATCAACCTCGACTTCAGAACGAACTAGTTCCTGTACAATAATGGTCATTGAAAATGCCATTCAAAATTTCCCTACTGAAAGGATAAGATCCTGTACACTTAAACCCATTCTGATCTTTTTCTAGTATCGTTACTTTGGCAGCAGCGGAATTGACCAAAGCAGTGATGTGATAATCAGAGAATCAAGCCCCTGGGTTTCGCTCGACTTAAATGACTTGGCCTATCAAGCGGTTGCACTTAGTGTGTTGTGTGTGAACAAGTGCTGAGTATATGACTATGATTCGTACGAGTAAACTCAATCACTACTAACTGTTTATGGCTTCAATGTCTATCAATAAGAATGACAGGGTTCTCCTTTCAAGACTGTACGTTATGATTGAAATGATAGAGCCACATTGAAAATACCTCACCATTCATCCATCCACTATTTGTGAAATAGCAATGCTTTCCGGTGGAGCTCTTATCAAACGACCATTTTTGTCCATCCTTTTCTTCGGGAAAATATAAAGAGGAAGTATAAAATGACCAGTCACACAGTAAATATCTTTGCCGGTAAATTTTTTCTCTATTAAATGTATGAGGAATTTTAGATGCTCTACAAATTGAAATCTATATCATTCCTAAATATCTGTTTACATAGTGAAGATTCACACTTCTAGTTTAATCAATAATGAAGTTACAGTAAAGGGTTTGAATGACTTTAAAAGGCTTCATCCATTTATATACTTACCACAATAGTGCATCAAATTGGGTGTCGTGGCAACTGGAGTCATAACAGGACGGACATTAAAGTTGAAAACACCAGGACTTAATGGTGTTGGTGGCCAACTGAATGACTCAGGGACCACAGGAGTCATCATGCTAGGATATGAATAATATGGAGGTTCCCACTGATAGTTGGGTGATGTACTAGACTGAGCATCATTTGTATTGACCTCATTATTGCTATCGATTACTTCAGAATGTTCTTCTTGTGCGTTTTGTCCAGTTTGCATCTGCTAAGAAGAGATGAACAATTTTTACTTCTTACTAATTAGGGTAGAGGGGGTACATTGGGACATTTCAAAATTACCGCCCTACAATTGTAGTATGTAGTTGCCGTGACAACATTGTAGTTGGTAGTACCGTTCAGTGAGTAAAAATTGATCGCCATATGTGGATACGTTTGGGCGTTGCGATCAATAAACAGATTTTGAGCTTAAAAAGTAAGTATTTGTATACGCATTTGTAAGCATGTACATAATAATTCTATCTGACTTTGTTAATTTCGACTATTTACACCTGAACAAAGCATTCATTCCGAATGAATAGGCGTTGGAATATTGGCGGGAAAATAAACTACAATTTTAGAACTAGTTTTTAAGAAAAAATTCACACGCGTCCCAATCTGCCCCGCTTATGTACGAATGTGCTCCTCCTATGTGCTATAGATGAGAAACAAATTGAGTAAGCTGTTACTGCTGTGATAAGGGACAAAATATCGCTTCCCACGCCGCATCTTCTCAGCTCAATGTAAAAAATAACCTTATTTGATTGAGTTAAGTTGCGACTTGGTCACGCATTGGTTGGTGACTTGGGAAACGAGAGTTATGGCTCCACGAAGAAGAAACTGATTAAAAATAAAGGTCAAGACAAGTATTTACCATCGCGCAAGAGAACCAGTTGGTAGAATATTTAAAAATTCCTTCCAATATACAATATAGGCAAAATATACAGTTCTTGTAGGGTATTGGCATCTCAATATGCTTCAGACATGAATTTGAAGTATCCTTCTTCATGGGATATAAAAAAGGAGAAAAAGACTGGATGTGTCAGTTTATGTCGCGACATAATTTAACATACCGAAATCCTGAAAACACTAGTTTGGCAGAGCTTCTGCTTTTAATGAATTCAATGTTGGAAACAATATATTGCAGATCAACAAAAATATCATTTTCCCCAATATTTAATACGAATGGAAGTGGAATAAGCATCGCTCTTGAAGTTCTTATAGTGATTGCATCTTCAGGAAAAAAAGTAGGTTGGTAGAATTGTGTCCTAGGAGAGGGGGATCCTAGTTACCTTTTTTTGCAACCGTGACTGCCCCTGACAACTAGATCCCCCCTTTGTTTATTGTTTCACGGGTGAAAATCGAAGATGCCTTCCTTTTAGAAAGTGTTAGCGGCAGTGTCGCCTCTGGTTCAATAAATGGGTGGATTAACACTCACATTTTTGTCAGCCTTCTGAAACATATCCAGATGCATACTGAATGTAGCAAATAGAATCCAATATTGAGCATTTTAGATTACCATGAAAATCATACCAGCTTAGCTGCTATCAAGTAACCAAAAGGAAATGGTATAGTTCAGCTGACTTTCCCACTGTATGCAACCCTCGGACATTTGTATTTTTGTTCCAATTAAGAGCAGAATAAAAACCTCAATTAATGATTTTGCGGTCACCAATAACTGATCAGAATTGAAAATATTCTACACTTATCAGAGCTGTGCCTTACTGTTTGTTTACATTCACTCCTTCAAATATTATCAACTCATCGGGGAGTCAGGAATATAGCCACTCAACAGACTAGCATTTGATGATGAGGATTTCTGAGCTTCCTATATTACAGACATGCTAGAACTATCCCTGAAAGAGTAATACCAACGATAACAAACAAGATATATTACAGACAGTTGACGATTTTGGGGAACCACAGCCATGAAAGAGAAATATACCTGAAAATTCTAACAAAATCAAGATAATATATATAGAGCATAATTCTATCAGAAACATTGAATAAAGAAGTCATGAAGAATGTTATGAAATGGCTCTCCACTTTCTGGAACCATTCGATATAAGATCTTTTCCAAAAGCACCGAGAAGTTCTAAAAAGAAAAGAAATAGAGACTCGGAAAATCAAGAGAGAGATGGTTGAGGAGTTGGAGAGAAACAAACAATCGAGTAATACGAAGAAAAATTCAACGAAAAGCAACATATCATGCGGAGACCGCCCAAAAAAAAAGTACGAAGAAAGCGACGAGAAGCAACAAGAAATTCAAATCTAAATAAGACCTATCCTCATCGGCTTCTGATGTGGTATTTGATGATTCTGATCAGGATGAAGGTGTAGATGAAATGAGAAGTATTGAATCTGTTACTCCACTTGAACCACAAAACGATGAAACCCTTAATGAGTGAGATTATGTACTAGTTGAATTTCCTATTAGAAAAACGATTGTGTTGGGCAGATAATGGAGAAACAGGACGATTTGGAATTTTCCTTAAGATTTTTTAGAACAAGAGGAAACAAAGGTTTCAGTCTCCCTAATATTGAAGACGGCGACGTAAACGAGGCATATTTCTATTAAATCTTCTATTAATTTTGACTTGACATGTAAATAATTGATGTCATAATATATATTTCATTCATTCATTCATGACCCATCAATAGAGACATTCTGGCGAAGTTGCCTGAACCTTTACGAGTACAAGGTACTTCAAGGGTGAAATCGTTCATAATCTTTGACGTAAAGTTTTCACTCTTATAATATTATGTTATGTTGGTCTATCATTTTTTGTAAAGAATTTAACGCATTATTATTAAAGTTTTCTGCTTGCATACTTGAAGAAAAGTAGCTTGCCTGAACCTTTAGAAGTATAAGGTACTACAAGGGTGAAATCGTTCAAAACCTTTGACATAAATTTTGACTCTTGTAATATTCTGTGATGTTGGTCTATCATTTTTTGTAAAGAATGTAACGATTTATTATGAAGTTTTCTGCCTTTATACTAGAAGAAAAGTAGCTGCCCCAATTTATATCTTACCATTGTCCGAATGTAGCCCACTACTGAAAAGTGCCCCAGCGTGGGACAATGATTCTATTATGCTAAAAATTAAGGGATTTGAATTTTCCCATTACTTGTGTTCGAGCCAAAGCTTCTTGCAGAATTTCATGATCTTAGAACAGGAATGATTAATTTTAACTTGATGTGCTTACGCTTTCTTGAAAAAATGCGAGTAAGTTCATTATCGCTTTTTTTATGTAATTATAGTTTTCCAATTTTCGCATTTTCCCTTTCATTTCAATATGAGTTCTTGCTTTTTGCAAATTTTACGATTCTAGGTAGGATGGAGATCGTGAATAGGAAAAACCCTGTGGCTTTTGATTACCTTATGAGTGTCAGGTTTCATAGTTTTAGATTACCTTGAGACTGTCAAAATACGCCGCAAATGCAGCATAAACATATATGTCGATTATGTTGACTTAGAAATTTAGATTTTTTCAAGTACAAGAGATTGTCAACTTAAATATTCTGTATCAATATAAAATCATCATGTGTTTCTGCAAAGAGTCTTGACAGACAGACAAACAATCAAGTTAAGGGTTTATAAGGGTTTGTTTTTTCCTTTTGGAGTATAAAACCCTAGAAAGCATCGATTTATCAAAGCGAACATGAGAACTCTCGGCTTTCTTGCAAAATTTAAAATAAACAAAAATTTTCATAGTTTTCCGGTGGCGATAGTAAGTGGCCTCTGTGTTTGTTCTTTGGAGGGCCCAACAACATTTACTTGTTTTGTTACGCTCCAGCGGATTGAGATGAGTACGCGGCAATCTGGCCTGATGTGAATGGGTATGCAATACTGACGAGGTCAAATGAAACAGAAACTGAAGTCTATTTTTTTTAATGCGCGTTTCCCAGGAATAGGCGAACCTGTTACATCACATAAGTGGGCGCCTGGGTTGAATTGAGGTGTCTGTTTACTCGCTTCTTGAAGAGGGCCAAATTGTAGGATGTTAGGAAGATGTTGGACGGAAGCGAGTTCCCCAGCTCACCTGCCCTGTGAACAAAGGAATTCTTATAGAGGTTCGAGGGGTCGTTAAATGTACCGCCATATGGTGTGAACTCCTTGCCAGCCTAGTGTTGCGGCAAAGCATGAGTTTTCCCGGATCAAGGTCTTTTAGCACCTTGGAGCATCTTCCGTGGAAGTATCTGTAAAACAGGGAAAGGTCAGCAACTTGTCTCCTGAGAGCCAGTGGTAGGAGATCGCGGGTGGCCGATGAGATGCACAGCCCGTTTTTGCACACTATCCAACATCCGCAACGAATGTTTGGGCGCAGATTCCTATACATGGGAACAATATTCCAAAGCAGGTCGAACCTGCGCCTTATATAGAAGCGACAGCTGAGATGACGTGAAGTATCGCTTGGCTCTGAAAAGAAAACTAAGTTTAGCTGATGCCGACTTAGCTATTGCTGATATGTTGATGTCAGCAAAACTCGGAGTTGACCATTATTCCGAATCTTTGGATGGAATTTGTTGGCCTAGCATCGTTAGAGGAGGTTCTCCAGCGGGGACCTTTCTAGAAAATATAGTTCCTTGTGTCTTGCTCGCGTTGAAGTTCACCAGGTTCAACTGACCCCACTCAGATATCCTCTGTAAGTCAGAGTTTAAGTTATTGATTTGTTGACATATCTGACGATGAGATTCCGCAGCTGTAATCGGCCGCAGAATACTTCGTCTTTCAGTATTCTGCGGCCGATTACCAGGGTATCGTCTGCAAAACCGAGGATCTTGATCTCTGTAGATGACAGAAGACTGTTTATCTGCAACAAAAACAAGGTTGGCGAAAGAATGGCTCCCTGAGGTACTCCTGCTTGCAACCGGAAACAATCAGATTTAATATCGTCGACCAAAATTTGTATTGATCTATTTGAAAGAAAGCTACTTATCCAACCCTGCAATTTTTCGGGAAGTCCATATGCAGGAAGTTTATTCAGCAAGGTTGCATGCCAAACCCTATCGAAGATTCTACAGATGTCGAGGGCTATTGCTCTAGATTCCCCATGCTTTTTCATCGTTGATGTACAAACATCGGTGACGTAAGCGAGCAGATCTCCTGTCGATCTTTGCCTGCGAAAACCATACTGACAGTCGTTAATAATTTTCTGCAACTCCAGATATTTGATGAGTTCATCATTTATGACTCTCTCCAACACATAATGGTAATAAGTGCCACAGGGCGGTAGTTTTGGAGTAAGGACTTGTTTCCTTTCTTTGGGATTGGTTAAATTCTAGCTATTTTCCAGAAAAGTCTGGCTTTCATAAGAAATCTGAAACAGACGGGTAAGAATGGGTGCCAGTTTGGGAGCACATTTTCTCAGGACGATTGGTGGTATTTCGTCGAGATCAACTGCCTTCTTGCAGTTCAGCTGCTCGAGAGCCTGTCTCACAGTGCAGACTCAGAACTTGATTTCTACCATGGAAGAATTTTTAGGTGGAATGTTCGGTGGTATTGCGTTAGATGAATCTAGCACAGAATTCTTTGAGACCAAGACAGCAAAGAGGTCGGCTTTCTCTTTCGGAAATAATGCTATACTTCCGTCTTTTCTAACAAGAGACGGAAACACAGATTCGCAGAAATTGGCACTGGCAGTCTTCGCCATAGATCAGAACTGTCTAGTCCCACTTGTTTGTTCAAGGTTTATTATTACCCCTTCATTGAAATTGGCCTTTGCTCTTGCAGTTGTCAGGTTGCATACGTTCCGTATTCGTACGAAGGTTGTTGTTGGATTTATCTTCCATGACTTGTAAGCTCTGCTCTTAGCTGCAGAGGCTGTTTCGCAGTCTTTGTTGAACCATGGCTTTTGTGGTGTTGTCCTTTTCATAGAATGAGGGATGTAGAGATCCATTCCTGCATGAATGATTTCTGTAACAGATTCTGTGTACACATTTATGTCAGGATCAGAAAGGCAAACATCACTGTATGGGAAACACGCAAAGAATTCACGCAGCTCATTCCAATTAGCACGGTTATAGTGGCAAATGTGTCTGGGTGGTTTAGGTTCTTGGTTTAGCGGCAGCACAATGGTTCCAGTAGCAGATATAAGGTTATTGTCTGAGTTGCCTAGCGGTGCTGAGACCTCTCCAAAACCATCTTAATCTGAAATCACAAAAAGATCCAAGGTTGTCGGGAAGTCGGTTGGGAGATCATGTATTCTTGTCGGTTCGTCGACTAGCTGCGTTAGATTAGATTAGATTACGAAATTTTCAGCCTGTTTTCCCGCTTCATCTGTTCTATTGGAGTGGCGGAGCCGGTTGGTGTTGTGAAGGTTGAAGTCAGCCAGTACTTTGACCTCAGTTGCTGGATTATGTGTCTGAATCCAATCCACCTTATCACCTTGATACTGAAACAGTCTAGGGAAGTGAATATCGTTTGGCGAGCGATATAGACAACATAAAAACAATGTTTTATCCTGCAAACAGATTTTAAACCACGCAAGGTCGAAAGCGTCGTCCTCCATCGTGTCCTATCTCTGGCATGCAACATTCGATCTGGCGAAAATATAGAGGCCCCTTTAAACCTAAATCTCGTATGTAACTTATACCCAATAAAACGTTAATACATTGTGTCGGTTGTTTGACTTATTTCGGTTTCGGTTAGGGCGAGCACATGGGGTTGTGCGTTTTGCAGATGCTGGTGGACTTCATCGACGTTCACGTTGTTGTGCCCCTGTCCTCTGATATTGCAGAACTCTATCAAGAGTTTGCTTTCTTTTCTAGAACGTGAATTAATTAGTGAATTCGCCGGAGGAGTGCTCGACTTACCCGCATCATGAACCCTTGAAGCAGTCCCTCCGTAGATCTGAATGGGAGACTATTTTAACTCCGGATGATTTTGTCCCAGAAGAGCTCTTCATGCTTCTTTGCCAATCCTTCCCATCCTGGAAACCGGATTATCCGCCTGTGTCAGTACGTTGGAGGGGGTAATAACTTTTACATGTTTTGTTACGCCCCAGCAGATTGAGATGAGCAGGCGGCAGTTTGACCTGATGTTGTGAATGGGTACGCAACACTGACGAAGTCAAATGAGACCCAAACTGCAGTCCTATTCATGTCATCTCACCGAGCTGTACCACTTCTGTGTGGCCCTGGTCGACGATGATTATGAAGGGTGGATCGGAAAACCAGCTCCTTCAGGGAACGATATTTTACATTCTACAGAAGGTTGAATATTGCTCTTTAACTAAAAATTCTTCAATGTGTCTTAAAATGGAATGAGCTAGTTTTGACATCAAACGCTTCATATACACAGCTGATAGATCTTGACGAAGGTTGATGATGAAAATCATACGAATGTCGTTAATAATAATAATAATCTTTATTTGCTGCAAAAGACTCATGGCATACAGCATATCAATAACTTAATTTCAATGTTAGTATCTGTTAGTAACTTAAACATTTATTTGAGCATATTACTTTTGTGAGAGATGTTCATAATTATCCAACCAGAAACAATTTTAATATGTATGTAATACAGCCAAAATAATTTTTTCACAATGGCCTTGTAGAATAAAATAATTTACCAAGCACACTCAAGAATAGTTCAACCCACAAGAACTTTAGAAGCAAATATATTATCTATTTTAATTGAATTCTGAAGTTACCCTATATTTATAATAATACAAATACAACCTATTTTCAATCCAAACATAAATATTACTATCCAAATACACCGTTCTACTCACCAGTGGTGCCCCTACAAAAGCATTTACATTATTCTCTAAACCATCTGTTAAAGTTGCACTATTTGAATGGACACTACTTTCACTTTTACTGTGGTTTTTTTCTTTTTTCCTTCTATGAGATTTTATTTTATCTAGAGACAGGATAGTTGTTGTGGTTGAAATATTAAGGTTTTTAGAAAACCTAAAAGATTTCCTAGATTAGACTTGACTGGAAATAATACAGAATAACTAAATTTACCTATATGGAAGAGGCCATGGTTTAGCATCATTTTCAGGAGACAAATCACTATAATTCACAATTCTCTTCTGAGCCAACTTTGTGATATAAACAACACACCTATTCTCATTTTTTATTATATCTTGGATGTAGCAATCATAGGCCTCTTTATTAACTTCATCATTTAAGATACATCTTGTCCCAAGGATAAGTTTGTCATCTCCATAGTACCATTCTCCTAGTCTCATTTCTAAAAAAAATTATCTTTCACTTGTTTACAAGTTATCTCTAAAATCTTACCTCGCCTTACTTCTGTCCATGAATCATATTCAATATTTCTATAAATAGAGATATCTAGTGCTTTCGCTACTTTGAAGGGAAATGGAGCTATATTCATTGCTAACATATTTTCGTTCATTTCATTTAAATTATTCTCAAAATCGGTGTCTTCATTTTCTCGGTGCTTTTCTTCCAGTAACATTTCCGCCTGGGTTGTTATGTAAGTTCTATCATATAGCATTCCATGAACAATGTTATCAACATTTGGTATTCCAAATAAATTCTCATAAAGTATTTTGTAAGCTATTGCTATAAGTAAATAAATAAATGTAAGTACATCACAATTTTCAGGAAAAAACTTACATTGGCAGAAACCGGCAGAAACAATATGTTCTCGATTATAAACTGCATCATAATGATCCTCATTCATCAGGCATAGTAAAATTGTTTTTGTATTTTCTTCTCTAATAATATGATTCGCTTGTTGATGAGCTGCATCAAATACAGTAACATTACATCTGAAAAGTAAGAGAGTTATTTCTCAATTCATTTGATCATTCAAAACTCACTTATATTTCTTGCTTATCATTTGTATCTCCAAATTTCCGCATATAATCATGTGCTTTTCTAATTTGTCTAAGTGGATAAGTAATTCTTTTCAGTGTAAATAAATTCCAGAAACTCATCCACATTTTTTTAGCAAATTCAATACATTCAGCACGAATTCTTTCATGATATATTTGAATATCGAATAGCTATAATGGAAAAAATTACAAGTATATAGCAAAATTTTCAACTCAATTTACCATTCTTTGTTTGATGAAATAATACCTGATATTATTAATTATATAAATACTAAATAGTATTTTCAACTGTTAATGAAAACAGCTTCCAAATATATTTTGAATAAAATGAGATATGAGGAAGAAGTTCATTTAATTATATGATAAGAAATTCTTATAAAGATTAACTCTGAAATTTTCACAGGATTCATTAATAAGCAGATATCATACTGAGAAAATTATTCCCATAGTCTAATTTAATTCTTGAAAGAAATAGTTTCAATTTATGTTTTCATAAGTGGAAACTTATCTGTAGAAAATATGTAAAATATCATAGAATTTACTGTAGGAATCTGTCCATGTATTTATGAAATGATACTAGAAAAATAATACTCAAAAATTATAAACGGACATTGAGCATAATTAAAAGAAAATATTAGTAAGTGAATATCTTAACTAATTTATAAAACGCATAACGAAGATGAAAAGATATTTAACTAGGTCAGTTAAATGTGGAAAGTAATATCTTTTGAAAAACTTACCTGCTCAGAAACTGCTCTAAATAAGCAAGTTTCATCATATGCAACATTTTTCTATAATATCCTAAACCTTCTAACCAGTTATCTACGGCACCTGGATTTTTACCTTTCTTACTCAATTTTTGTGTCATGTTGTAATAATAATTCAAAAAAGTTATTTTTCATACAAATTATTCTGATAGAACAAGGATTAAATCACCTACTATCAACTAGGCGCCTCTACCCAGACACACTCGCAAAGTAGTGCAGACGAAGTTATGGTTTTGTTTTGCATAAAAAAGTTTCGGCAGATGAAAAACGAGAAAGACGAAGACGATAACATAACGAACAATGATGGCCATACGACAGACACCACTGTCTATGAAAATTACAGGGCATTGGATAACCCAAATATAGGTTTGTTGATTGGTTCAATCTTAAATATTTGAAATATCGAAAAATTATTGGACGGCTAGTTGAAAGGCGCGCGTGTAGTATAAACAAAGCTCCGGCGACATGTAATCTTTGATAAAAGTATTGCTGATGAATATTTAAATATATTGGTGTCAATTCAAGATGCTGATTATCTAAATCAATGTAACCTTGTTTATTTTTGAAATTACTTATATTCACTATTGGTTATTGTAATGATGAGTGATTTCGGTAATTTTTATTACTAAACAAATTTTTATGAAAAGGGGGCGTTCAAGTATTACGTAAGAAATATGGGGGGCAGGGGGTCGTTGCTTTGCTTATTTTTGATGACATTAGCGAAGGGGAGGTCTAGATGATGATTACGTCATCTGTACTTATTTACTTTTTTACATATATGACAACCCACAGATTGTCTATGCTTGAAAACGAAACGTATTTTCGGGGATTTCCCTACAACAAGTAATGCGTGTACTCTCTTAGAACCGAGTAAAGGAATTTTACCGCACGCTATTCACTTGTCTGAACTTCTGCGTCAGTGTTTACTCAGTGTAATATTTCGTTTGGATAGAACGACGAGTAGGTAAACGTATTCTTAGAATAGCAAAACAAGTTAACATTGGTATTACCTTTAATTCAATTAGCCAAAGTTTAATGTTTAATTAAAATGTTTCAAATAGGCAAATCCAAGTTACACCAAAAATTGTTTGAAAGTTTTAAAAAATTTCTTACAAATGTGAATGTAGAAATATACAGAAGTTAGTTAACGACGTGTGGCGTAATTATAAATTACAAGCTAAGTCCGACAAGGAACTTGATATTATTGTATCGAAGAGAATTGAAGAAGAATTGCAAGCAGCGACTAAGAATAAATCCAATCTACTACATTTTTTTCCAAGGTGAGACTGATAAAAAACCTTTATAAGTATGAATACTACATAGAAATATTAGGAATGGTCAAAACTTCCTCTTTTATTTTTGTTAATTTAGACGATCATTACAAGATATGGCCCATCTCAAAGTATACTCATTATATTAGATTTATTCTATATGATTGTCTCTGACGATTGGTTACAAAAATACAGGGTGTTAGTTTACTGTAAGTATTTGATGGCTTCCATTCTCGACTGTGCTCTTTAAGTACAGTTTATTATGTAGGCTAAAGAAGTCTTGATACAATATGTAAAATGATTAATGAACAAAAAATAACTGTATATTAATAATTATATAATTAATAAGTTTTAAATGTAGGTATATAATAGTTTCTTGGGTTCTCAGCATTGCTCATATTGAATGGAAACAATTAATGGATTCATGAATTTGCTTGCAGAAAAGACTCAAATTATACAGCCAGCTTCAAATACTTAAGAACAGGAAGAAGATAAATTAAAACTCAGTGTTGAATCAGAACAGCAATGAACAAAAAACAAAAAAAAAATACACATAAACAGAGAGCGAAACCTTCTCAGGAAGCTATAAAAAATAAGATTGCTCAACTCGAAAAAATCTGAATGCTTATATTCTGCCAGAGATACTATGCCAAACCATACTGAAGTTGATAAACAGATCATTAAGTTGCGCGAGAAATTAAAAGTAGCAAAACAGTCTCTAAACAGAAAGATTAAAGACGCAGTTGCACAGAAGAAACACGGGGATGGTATGAAAAGAAAGTTAGAAGATATCTGTCATGAAAATCCAGAAATGAAAAAAATACTATCTCTGAGGGAATCAGTGGGACATCCTAGCCTAGAAATCGATCAACCATTACTATTGAAAACAATTGCGGATATTGCTTTATTTCGAAGAGCAGCAGATGATAGAAGACGAACGGAATCTATTCGCAGCGTAAAAAGTCTTGATGAACTCAAACAAGTATTACGTAAAATAGGATTCGACATCAGTCGAAGTGGAACATATATTAGTGTGATTTCCAGAAAATCTAATTCTGCAGAGAGACGCAGACATGTATCGACAGTCCCTGTCAAGCTTATTCGGGCTCAGACTTATCACCACAAAAGCCGCTTAGATAGTAATTTGGCCGGAACATCAATCCATTATTTAGAGAACATAGCATCCATGCTTAGACCAGATCAAGTATTTTTCATGTCCCAAGATGATAAAGCTCGGGTCCCTATTGGAGTAACTGCGGCAAATAAGCAAGCACCTCTTCTAATGCATATGGAATATAGAATCAAATTGCCTGATCATGACTGGGTAATCGCTGAACGGCATAAATTAATACCATCGGTATATGCTGTTATCAAAATCACTTCCGGTATACTAGGACAACTGCAAGCCATTGGATATTCTGGCCCAACATACATCGCTATTCGAAGTGGAAAGCATAGTACATCTTCTGCTTATACGCGTGCTCGGGATTTTGAGGCGCTTCTCGACCTCAAGCTTGGTTTGGTAAAATCTGTGGTGATCATTACTGTTGATGGAGGCCTAGATGAAAACCCGCGCTATCAAAAAATCATAGGGTTTGCTATACAACACTTTAAGCGACATGATCTCGATGCATTCTTTTTAGTCACCAATGCTCCTGTACGAAGTGCATATAACAGAGTAGAGCGGAGAATGGCTCCTTTTAGTCGGGAACTGGCTGGTTTAATATTGCCTCATGACCATTTTGGGTCCCATTTGGATGAGCGTGGGGTTACAATTAATGAACAATTAAAAAATCTAATTTCGAGTTCGCAGGAAATGTGTTAGCTGAAGTATGCAGTTTAATGGAAATTGATAGCTACCATGTTACTGCAAAATATGTTGGGCCGGGCGAACAAGATCTTCCTGATTTTCTAGACTCTAAATGACATTGGGAACATGTGAGTAAAAGCCAATACTTGCTGCAAACTGTAAAATTTAAAAACATGGAATGCTGTCGTCCAAGAAGTGGCCTATTTAGATTACTAGAAAACAGGTTTCTTCCACCACCAGTAAAAGTAAACCAAACAGGTAATGACTTGGTTTTGGATGAAGAAGGGCAATTTCTTAATCTTCCAGTCAATTTAGCTCTACGCTTAAATACTTCACTCAAAGATTTCCTGCAAATGCTCTACGATTATTTTTGTCCGACGGTAAAATTGAGGTTATCAAGTCGAGTATGCAAAACGTGCGGTCTGTATCATGTATCCGTCAAGTCACTAAATCAACACATCAAGGAGATCCATAAAAAAGTAAACACTCACTCTGATGTCGTTAGGCATGTGAGAGTCGCTGCTCGTCGTGCCAATGATCTAATGTGCATTGTTCAAAATTTAGATCATCATGATGTTGAATGGCTCGATGAGAACGACGTAGACATACCAAAATCGGAAGAAAGTGAGCAGGCACAAAACACTGAGCAGAAAACGTGTGTTATCAAAAACTTAGAATGCTGGATTCAGATATCATGTACAGAAGACTGTTGATTCGAATTAATATGTGTACCAAAAAATTGAGAAGTTTGTTTAGTTCGTTATATTCATTATCTAAGATTATTTTTTTACCTATGTTGAATACCGTGTATATAACATATATTCATGTATCTACGGAAATCGCTGAATAATAACTATTATTTATGATATTGTTATTTTTGTAGCAAGTGACTGAGATGAGTGCGCGTGTCTATGAAAATATTTGACTTGGGGGGTTGATACTGCCTTGAATTGTACATATCTAAAATTTTTGAAATTTATTGGGAAATGTTCATTTAATATTCAAAGAAACCGAAGTCATTTATATGACTTCGGGAGAAAACACTTACAGCGATTCTCAGAGCATTGTGAATAGCTTTGCCCGGTAGGTATTTTCAGAATGTTTTTCATTTATGAGGTGGAAGGGTTCAAGTCTTCACAGATGCTGATATGATAAATATAGTAATAGTAATAATAATCTTAAACCAAGAATTTTATCTGGGCTAGAAAGCGAACCAAGTTGTTTATTAATAATACGATCAACATACTGGGGAAACCACTATGCAAGATATTCAATTTGTCGTTCGACACCCATACCAATCCGAAACAGTGGATACAGAGGAAGTTCTCAGTTTTAAAAAAGAGAAACGAGAAAGATTATAAACTGAAGATAAGTTACTTTAATCTTAAATCTTTGGATTTTCAGCATATTACGTCTGGATGCGAACAACTGGCCAATACGGACTATCTTCACAGGCATAATCAAGTGTGCAACATTATCCATCAGAAACTTGCACACAAGTACGGACTTCTGAATACCTTCCAACCATATTACAAGTATCAACCGGCGTCCGTATTGGAAAATGACTCTATCAGATTATACTACGATAGGCCTGTTATCACTGACAGAATGGTGGCGAATAATAGGCCGGACATAGTGGTGTATGATAAGAGAGCCAGAACAGCAATGCTGGTGGATGTCGCCATACCCAATAATAACAACGTGCTGAATAAGTTCCAGGAGAAAAAGTCTAAATACACAGACCTTGCTATTGAGATCAAACAGATGTGGCACCTCGAGAAAATAGATATTGTTCCTGTCATCGTATCCTCGACTGGGTTAATACCCAAAACTTTGCATGATAGCCTTAAGAAATTAGAATTGCATAAGAATAAATATATAGAAATGCAAAAAGCTGTAATTCTTAATACATGTAGGATAGTTAGAAAATTTATGTCAAGTCTATTGTAATCGAGCCTATTCCCTTTGATTGCTGAATCTGGGAAAGGTAAATCATATCCAGCTAACAGCTGAGATAGTGCATAAGTCCACGATAATAATAATAATATTCGTTCAGAATACATTCAGCGTCTGAAGACTGTGCTGAAAAACATGTTGAACTCGGGGAATCTAGTCAAGGCAATTAACACCTACCCATTTCAGTGTTGCTTTACTCATTTGGAATAATCAGATGGACTAAGACATAACTGGATGATATTCAAAGGCAGACCCGAACGATGCTAACAAAGTACAACAACCATCATCCAAAATCGTCTGTGATACGACAACTTTGAAGCGGAAAGAAGGAGGACGCGGATTAATAGATGTTGTCAATTTACACACCGAACAGATAAAAAATCTCAGAGAATTCTTCTCAGCAAAAGCTCTCACTTCTGACCTCCATAGAGTGGTATCGTTGGCTGATAAAGGATATACACCTTTAAATCTTGCTACCAGAGATGACCTGCTGAATCTACCATTCCTATCAGATATTGAAAAACAAGAGCAATGGTCAAGAAAGGAATTGCATGGACGACATCACCATGAGATTAATCAACCACACATCGACAATGAAGCCTCCAACAAATGGTTGATGAAAGGAGAATTATTCGCGGAAACAGAGGGATTCCTTATGGCCAAACAAGACCAAGTGATCGCTACAAACAAGTACAAAAAATTAATTATGAAGGACGGAACATTACAAACAGATAGGTGCAGAAAATGCCATATAAGATCGGAGTCTATACAGCATATTACGTCCGGATGCGAACAACTGGCCAATACGGACTATCTTCACAGGCATAATCAAGTGTGCAACATTATCCATCAGAAACTTGCACACAAGTACGGACTTCTGAATACCTTCCAACCATATTACAAGTATCAACTGGCGCCCGTATTGGAAAATGACTCTATCAGATTATACTACGATAGGCCTGTTATCACTGACAGAATGGTGACGAATAATAGGCCGGACATAGTGCTGGTGAATGTCGCCATACCGAATAATAACAACGTGCTGAATAAGTTCCAGGAGAAAAAGTCCAAATACACAGACCTTGCTATTGAGATCAAACAGATGTGGCACCTCGAGAAAATAGATATTGTTCCTGTCATCGTATCCTCGACTGGGGTAATACCCAAAACTTTGCATGATAGCCTTAAGAAATTAAAATTGCATAGGAATACATATATAGAAATGCAAAAAGCTGTAATTCTTAATACATGTAGGATAGTTAGAAAATTTATGTCAAGTATATTGTAATTGAGCCTATTCCCTTTGATTGCTGAATCTGGGAAAGGTAAATTATATCCAGCTAATAGCTGAGATAGTGCATAAGTCCACGATAAATAATAATAATAATAATATTGTTTATTTTCCTATACAATTTTGTGTGTACATAAGTTGTAAAAACCAGGTTGTTGACAATAAACTCAGAAAATAAACATAAAACTGCAAAGTCTTTTGACTTCTGCAGTGTACTAATCTAATTTTTTCCTTAAGTAAACCTTACACACCGACACTGATCCGCTGAACAAAATAAAGAGTGAATACAAAACTCAAACAGAAAAACTCAGATTCAACGAAAAATATATTAATTTCTCAACTGTATGATGTCATGAATTTTATTCCTACCAATGGATAATCTTCTTCAGCTCAAATTTAAACTTCCTCATGTTAGTAACATTTCTTATTGACAATGCCAAAGCATTAAACAGTCTAGGCCCCAAGAAAGAAAAATTTAACTGGCCAATGGATTTATCTGCACGAGGTGTCACATAAAATTTATGTTCCCGTCTGGTATTATAGGTATGATGAAACTCCTCCAGTAAGTATGCATTCCGATACAAATGTATTGTACATGAGAATGCAAACATTTGACGAATATCCAAGATCCGAGCTTCATCATACAGACGTGAAGTAGGATAAGTATTTTCCTTATTGATGATTTGTAAAAACTTTTTTTGTAGAACTCCGATACAAGCTATATGCTCAGCCCTTGCAGCTCCCCAGTTCAGAATACCATAGCATAATCTAGAGTGTACAAGTCCGTAGTAAATCTTTATCAAAGCTTTTTGATCGAGAACATTTTTGAGGTAATTGAATCTGTACAGCACACCGCGAAGAGTTGCAACTACGGTACAAATATGATGTCCCAACGTAGATGGCTATCAAAACAATTCCCAAACACTTATAAGTGACAGCTTGGCCTACTTTCCTCTTTTTTTTACATTCCCCCTTATTCCAATCTCATCCAAGGCTTCCAATAACTTTTCGTGGTAGACGGTGTCAAAGGCCTTAGCGAGATCCAAAAAAACACACATTATCTTTCAACTGTTATCCAACCCCTTATATATTTTTGAAGTTATACTTGAAAGTGCATCTTGTGTGGATTTATTTTCTCGAAAGCCATACTGATTTGAAGAGATGATGTTGAATTTGTCCAGAAATTCACCTAATCGTTTTTCTATAACCTTCTCAAAAATTTTTGCCAAGTCAGACATAACCGAGATTGGTCTATAGTTAGAAAATTCAGTTCAAACTCCTCCTTTATATAACGGTAATTTTGTTGATATTAATTCATTAAGGGCACATTGGTTCGCACTTGTTAGAAGTAGGTTGAAACAGTGCCGTAACTAGCCTTTTATGCGCGCGGTGCGAGCTTTCAAAACTGCGCCCTTGAAAATGTTCACCCAGGCTGTGACAATAAAATGGACAAATGTGCATGAAAATAAACCTATCTATTTTTTGTTCACAAAGGTATAGGTACTTATCAAGATTTCTTTAAGATAAAAATTGTTTATATAAAAATATACAGAAATGACACAAAGTACTCGATAGTAAAGACCCAAGGGTAAGGTAAACTGTAATCACAAAAAAAGGACAGCTGCCTACTTAAAGATTTACTTTCCGAGCTTTTCTCATTGCGAAGTACTTGATTCCATTGTCATACGACAGGAGCCGTGTTATGTCACGTTCAATCGACAAAATCGCTAGCTCAGACAATCTTTCTTGTCCCATCGTCGAGCGCAGGTACGTCTTTATTAATTTGAGCTTACTGAATGATCTCTCGCAGGAAGCTACAGTCACTGACATCGTTAAAAATATATTTATAGTGACTACTACATTGGGAAACATTTCCTTTAAATCCAGTACCACTATAGCTTTGAGAAGACCCTTACTTGGCTGACTTTCACATTTATCAAATAATGTAGTCGCTTGACTCTTAAAAGTTTCTATATTGGCCAAAAATCTGTGGCATTATATCTACAGAATATTTAATACTCAAATCAGCTGCATGTTTTTTAGTTCTTCAACCGAATATGTAGTTATGTGTTTCACGGTAAAATAAACCGAAAGAGTGGTGTATGTCGCGTAGTTTTTCGAATCGCCATTTTAATTCAGAAATTATTGTATCCATTGCTTCATTTATCTGAATTTTCAAACTTTGTTGCTGAGTAATGTAGTAGCCGGCGTCTGAACTTTCATTGAAATCGTATATTGCCGCACGAACGTCGTCTAAAATTTGTTTTTTGACCTTAGAGACTAGAATATCTACAAGCTCGTTTTGAATTGAAGGCGTAAAATATGAAATATTTCCTTTATTAAGCGATTCGATGAGCACTCTAAGTTCAAGATCGAATTTTGAAATTATATCCACGGCACTTAAGAAAACTGATTCTCCAATATGCTCATTAGAGCATCCTGAGGGGTAAATTATTTTCTGCGCAAAACAAAAGTATGCTGCCAGTACACACTTTTAAAATACACTTATTTGTTTCTTGATCAATAACCTTTTGTAAGGATGCATCTTACATCTTACTTGCTGTTCAAGCATTTTCCACTTAATACAATTTTCTCTATGAAATGTAGTTTTCGTGCTCATGAATATGTGGACTTAAATGACGCCAATCATTAAATCCTTTTTGTGCATCAGCAAGAGCCGTCATTATTTGCTTAATTGTAAACCAATGCATATGAAATTTTCGTCCTGCGTCTTCAGTTGAAGAAATATTTTGACTACCTTCGCCTTGATCAGGACCTTTTTCAACAAGGAAACAACGAATGTGGTCAATTAATAGTAACCATGAAACAGGATCGTTTATGTCTAACTGGATCTTATCAGTTGCAGCTGCTTCTTCAATTTGAATTTCAGAACTTGGACTAGTGGTGATGGGCAAGGTCAAGTCTTGCTGGAATGGGCTGAATAGGCTGTCTTCTTTATATTCTATCTTTAAATTGTTTTCAGATCTAGTTCCAGACATACCAGGGTGGACCAAAACCTTATGATTGGATACTTCTTTCTGACTATTTTCTGGTTGTGACTCTTCACTTTCGAAACGTATTTCCCATTTTTTTGATTCCATCTCTCTTACGCGTTTTCTCTTACGAAATTCAGAACCGGATGGACGTTTTTGAGACATGTTGTTTGTAATAGGTTATATTTCTGAAAGAAGAATCGTGAACCAGGCCTAATCTAGTATATAGTTCGGAACTCAACACAAGTACCTGTCAATATGAATACTTGTAATAAATCAATAATACTTGTATTAATAATATAAAGTAATAACATTTACAAGTAATAAATATTTATTGATATTATCAGCGTCTTGAATATCCTACTGCTGGGCACAGGCCGCTCCTACTTACTCCCACCGACCTTGAAATATTTTCAGTTAATTTCACTATTACAGTAATTCCTACGTGAGGGTTAGCAAAGGCAAAGTTGACGTGATCGACACTGAGGTCTGAGTCTACAGATTTTACGGTTCTCAGAAGTTGTGATATCTTTTGAATATAGTTTTCTAACTTACCCAAACGAGTTTATCAACGTACAACAAATCAAAAATAAACTTATTCATTCTCTCACACAATTTTACTTTAAACTAATGAAATATTATACAAATAATGATAGCGATGTTTCCGACAGACTTTGGGAGGCTATGTCTGTAATTCAGGGGTGGTGTGAAGGAGAGAAACTTAGCATAAACGCCTACAAAACCCTTATGATACCATTTACCAGGAAGAGGAGGATATTTTTCCCCCCCGATTCTGGGCGGGGTGTTTATTCCGGTTGTGGAAGAAGCAAAATATCTGGGGATTACCCTGGATAGCAAACTCACGTGGAATTCGCACCTGGAAAATACAATACACAAGGCTAGACATTCCATATGGGCATGTCAAACGACCTGTGGAAAAAAGTGGAGTCTTGCCCCATAACAACATCAGTGGCTATATGTGATGGTGGTTAGACCACGCATTACGTACGGCTGCATTGCTTGGTGGGAGTGCAGTCTTAAGAAGCAATGCCAACTCAAACTCTCTAAATTACAGAGAACAGCCTGCATGATGATTACTGGAGCCTTTCTACACCCACTGCGGCCATGGACCTGATATTGGGCCTTGCCCCTTTTCATCTGGTGATAAGAGGAGTGGCTAGAATGGCTTTTACATATTCCATCATCTTTCCCGTAATGAAGCGCCTTATAGTCTGAAATCGAGAACAATGAAGTGCAACACATAGCAACACCTAAACACCTAAAACCAACATGGAGAGGCCATTCCAGATCATCATTCCCGATAGACAAGAATGAATCAGCTCCAAGTATCGTCTACTTGAGGTTCCCTGTTGGTACACGGATGGCTCAAAAACTGCGAAAGGCGTTAGAGCTGGTGTCTACGGTCGAGGTGCCGCCAAGGAACAGTCGATCTGTCTTGGTGGACATGCGACTGTCTTTCAATAATAATAACAGGTCAATAAAATCCTCACCGATAGCCAAACTGCACTAAAAGCATTGGTATCCGATACCTGTACGTCACTTATGGTGCAGGAATGTAGCTCCACCTTGCCAAACTAGGAGAGCGGAGCAGGCTCCGTCTAATATGGGTTCCTGGTCACTCGGGCATTGGGGGAAATGAGAAGGCGGACTCATTGGCCGCTCGTGGAACTAACCTGGAGTTCATAGGACCGGAGCCTAAGCTCGGAATTCCCCTGGAAACTGCAAGGATGGAAAACAACCGATGGCTGAACTTGAGGGGACGTGAGCATTGGATGAGCCTCCCAGGTCTTAGATACGCTCGACGTGCCATCAGTGGACCTTCCACTACAAAAGCCAAGGCCTGGCTTAAACTCTCTAGGTTGAAACTGAGAGTTTTAACTGCCATACCAACGGGGCACTGTCGCCTCAGGAAACACCTAAATAAATTAGGATTGGTTGAGGATCCTTCATGTAGACTATGTGAAGAATATATAGAATCAATGGAACATGTTATGTGCGAGTGCCCAGCTGGAGACAGGGTCAGGATGGAAGAACTTGGATCTTACAAACTGAAGCTGACTGAGCTTATTAAGCTCTCACCCACGAAACTCGTATCCTTTACGAGAAGGATGAAGCTCGTGGATGAAATCTAGGACAGAGTGTGCCACAATAGACCACTGGGTCGCAGTGGCCGGACGGCTAGGCATCCCTCACTCAAATAATATAATAATAATAATAATGACTATGGTGGACAAGACAATCAATAACCATAACCCCCGCTCCAAGTTCCCCCGGTCGGCTATCTGAATGCGTAATTCTCGATGTATCGGGGAAACCCCGAACATTCAGACGGCGCGGCAGGATGGAACGTTTGTGAATCGTTCAGTTTTGTAAGTCATATAAGTCAATAAAGATAAAATAAAAGATGAAGGAAGGACCAGGCTGAACTATATGTACATCTCCTTAGATAGATTGAAAGATTTGCTTAGAAGTGGCGCTCTCCAAATGAATATAGACAGTAATTGTCTCACAGTTACGGTATAGGTACTTTTGTTTGTGTATGTGCGAGCAAGACTTAAGGTGGATTTATATTTGTCTGTCGTGACGTGACGCGTCAGAACTGAATCGGTTCCATACATAAGCCATCACAACCCGTTAAGCACTAGTGTGAACGTTACCATACTAAATGTATGAGGCCGATACCGTTCTGACGCGTCACGTCACGACCCATCAGACAAATATAAATCCACCTTTACAAGTATTGTTGTTTCAAGATCGCTTTTTTCTATCCTTTCTTTATTGCTTTATTAAGCAATTCTTTATAATTAGACCTATCACATAACTCTTGGATAATCCAATAGAATTTTACCCATGAATACTTCAGGTCAAGAGACACAAAAAACTTCTTCAATCACTGTGAACCACCAACATCCATTGATGGCCGATCCAAAGTCCTTTTTTATCTAATTATGAAGAATCGACCAATCTGACATATGAAAACGCCATTCTTATCTGAACAAACTAAATCTCCCGATTTATACATGTTATTACTGGATTTTTGGCATCCAAAAACAGGATGGTTTTCGCTTTTGTTGGGATGCAATTTCGAAAGGTACTTAGTAAAAATGTCACTTACTTTTCCAAAATATGATAGAATTTTTGCACGTATTTAACTTTTTATGATTGAATAAAGTTGGTTAGTAGTAATATATATATATATATATATATATATATATATATATATATATATATATATATATATATATATATATATATATATATATATATATATATATATATATATATATATATATATATATATATATATATATATTTTTTTGTTGATATTAATTAATCTACAGCCATTACACCACTTGTAGATTGTAGACAGAATCGATCAAATATCATTGATAATGAAAAGAAATGAGCCAATATTTGAGCTTTGTGGCACACCCCGAGGATACCGACCTGAAACCATTATACTGGACATACTGAGTACGCTCAGTTGATAAGATCTAAAGAAAGCAATAAATCGTTCTATAAGAAATGCATAGAAATGTTAGAGAAGCGTTGCAATGATTATTTCATTTTAGGAGGGATAATATATTGATGAATTAATTCAAATCTACAGAAAAAATTGTAATTTTATAGGTCAGTTCAGGGACTCTTTGACCCATATGTTACTGAAAAACCTGAAATTTGATTTTCAATTATGATCAACAAGTAGTAACGGCTTAAATCATTAGATATTTACAAAGCTACTAATTTACTTGAATGAGTATTAAATGTGCATTAAATTCCTTCTTGGTCTGTAGATTCGTTATTTCCTTTTTAAAATATACCATGTTTACGTAAGCAAAGAAGAGGGACTGAGAGCTTTGCTTCATTCACTCATAAAGGAGCGGGGTAGAACATTTCTAAAATTTGCGTAATATTCTAGTTCGAATGACCCTATAGGTGTTCGATTAGAAATAAAATATGTCATACAATTTGGAAGTTTATTGAAGCACCATCATGCAAAATCAATTTTACATTGAATTTCTACATTCTAAATTCTGAATAAAATAAGTACGAATTATAATAAAATATTAGTATCAAAATTTTCCACGTAAAAGCTAATGATCTTATTACAAATCTCTGATAAAGATATCATAAATAGATGAATATGTAAAAAGTATAAAATAATATAAATTGGCATAGACTTGCTCAATCCATAAAATAAATCGGGAATTGAATATTACACAAAATTTTCAAATTCTCAATTCATTTTAACAGATATATTTGTCAATTTGAGGGAGTTATATAACTTGATATTGGGTCATAGTCTTATGCACTCTTTTCTTGATCAATGATTTCCTTCGTTGGCAGAGGATTCTTCTCACATGTTTCGGCATGTTTCAATTTAGTACTATCGAAGTTTTCTATACCTGATATGAGCTGTCTTTGTCCTTTTTCTAGTTGAATTACTGTAAAAGAAAAATTAATTAAAAGGTACATCTAATCAGTATTCTCACTGAGCAATTAAGGTAATGATCACCCAATAAATATAGCTCTCGTATGTGATTATGTTTTCATTGAAACATTTGCAGCTTGATGAAATTTCAAGCAATAATTTACACGACAACACAGCCATGACGTTTATTTATAAGTTATGTGCTACTTTCATTTGTGTACTTCTTAAAGTTCATTTTGATATTCTGTATTTATTATTCTGGATATAGTTATATGCAGAGGCAATGGAAATAAAAAGATAATTTATATTGAATCAGGGTCGCTGAAAAAGAGGTTCAACAGGAGTTTTCCTTATTATGGGTGTGTTAATATAATCTAAACGGAATAAGATCACTCTGCCCGTTTCAAAGGTTTTTCTTGAAATCTAAATAATGTAGAATTTTGAAATTTGACATAACGATAGATCTCATGCTTCTCAGTCAACTTAATATGACGTACTTCTGAAGGAATTCAAATTACTAATCGAATGCCCATGTTGCATAGTGCCGTATTGGTATTGCATATGCAGTAATAACGTATCGGACTGGTGTGAAATACAAGTAACACACATTGCGTTTTTGCCAGTCTGATACCAAAATGTTCTTATTCTCTCGTCTTGACACCTTCGAATTAATAATTGTCAGTTTACATTCAGAAACATCGTTTCAAACGAAGGGGCCAAAAACGGCTTCGACTAGTTTTTATCAAATGTGTGAATAAAAAGATGTTAAGAGGTATTTAACTAAAATGGAGAATATTCATTTAACTACAATTTTTGTAAATTTTCTGAAATTTCTCTGAAAAACGGTTTTCAATCTTATATGACAATAAACGATTAATTAAAATATATCAAAATACTCGACAGATGTTTTGGGTTATCAGCCCATTATCAAGAGTAATACAATACTGAAAGACAAAATGAGTGGATATACTTCGGTTCAATTCTCTCGAAATCTATGAAATGATTTTTATTGATAAAATGAGCGGAAAACCAGTAGAATTTTGTTTTGAATAATGAATCTTTTATCATCATCTATTCTCTTCTCCATATATGCAGCGTATTTCATCCAATAATTTAATTTTATCTTTATCATTTACCAACAATGAATCCTAATTTATTTTTACTAGTACTGATGATTTTAATATTATTTTCGTGCAATATATTACATATCTTGTTGCTAATTTTAGGAATGAAGTTAATTGGAAATTTCCTATTCGATTTCCATGTATGCCAAGGATAAATGATCTGCAGTAAAAGTTTATGTTGTTTTTGTTGAATTAAAATGTCAATTAAATTTGGTTAATAGCCGTTATTCTTAGCAATTTATTTTAATATTTGAAGTTCATTCTCGAAATCAACAGCTCACAAAGAAATAAAGAGTAATCTGTGAACAAATGAATGGATAGCACTAAATTTGATTTTCTGAGATTGAGAACTTCTGTTATCAATCAAGCTATCCGAAAAAGTCGCTTTTCTGTACATTTCGAATGCGAATGAGTCATAAGCCCTACTATCTGGGGATTACCCTGGATAGCAAAGTCACGTGGAATTTGCACCTGGAAAACACAATACACAAGGGTAGACATTCCCTATGGGCATGTCAAAGGATCTGTGGAAAAAAGTGAGGTCTTGCCCCAAAGCCACTCCAGTGGCTATATGTGATGGTGGTTAGACCACGTATTACGTACGGCTGCATTGCTTGGTGGAAGTGCAGTCTTAGGAAGCAATGCCAACTCAAGCTCTCTAAATTACAGAGAACAGCCAGCATGATGATTACAGGAGCCTTTCGCTCTACACCCACTGCGGCCATGGAACTGATATTGGGCCTTGCCCCTCTTCATCTTGTGATAAGAGGAGTGGCTGGAATGGCTTTCTACAGATTCCATCATCTTTCCCGTAATGAAGCGGGTAACTTCGGCTTTGTGCCTGGCGCCCTACAGTCTGAAATTGAGGACAATGAAGTGCTGAGTATGAAGTCGGACATAGCAACACCTAAAACCAACATGGAGAGGCCATTCCGATCATCATTCCCGATAAACAGGAATGGATCAGGTCGAAGGACCGTCTACTTGAGGGTTCCTGTTGGTACACGGATGGTTCAAAAACTGCGAAAGGTGTTGGAGCTGGTGTCTACGGTCGTGGTGCCGCTGAGGAACAGTCGATCTGTCTTGGTGGGCATGCGACTGTCTTTCAAACAGAAATATTCGCCATTGACCACTGTGCTAACCTCTTGCTTGCAGGGGGATTAACAAATAGGTCAATTAAAATCCTCACCGATAGCCAAGCTGCACTGAAACCATTAGCATCCGATACCTGTACTTCACGTATGGTGCAGGAATGTCGCTCTACCCATATCAAACTAGGAGAGCGGAGTAGGTTCCGTCTGATTTGGGTCCTGGCCACTCGGGCATTGAGGGAAATGAGAAGGCGACCTCATTGGCCGCTCGAGGAACTAACCTGGAGTTCATAGGATCGGAGCCTAAGCTCGGAATTCCCCTGGAAACTGCAAGGATGGAAAACAACTGATGGTTGGACTTGAGGGTATGTGAGCGTTGGATGAGCCTCCCAGGTCCCAGACACGCTCGACGTGCCATCAGTGGACCTTCTACTACAAAAGCCAAGGCCTGGCTTAAACTCTCTACGTTGGAACTGAGAGTTTTAACTGCCATATTAACGGGGCACTGTCGCCTCAGGAAACACCAAAATAAATTAGGATTAGTTGAGGATCCTTCATGTAGGCTATGTGAAGAAGATATAGAATCAATGGAACATGTTATGTGCTAGTGCCCAGCTGGGGACAGGGTCAGGATGGAAGAACTTGAATGTTGCAAACTGAAGCTGACTGAGCTTATTAAGCTCTCATCCACTCAACTCGTATCCTTTACGAGGATGGAGCTCGTGGATGAAAGTTAAGACAGAGTGTGCCACAATAGACCACTAGGTCGCAGTGGCCGGGCTGCTAGGCAGCCCTCACTCAAATAACAATAATAATAATAATAATGACCATGGTTGACATAATATCTATCTATCATAAGCCCTACTACTTGATAAGTCCGAGAAGTTCGAAGATTCCTCATTATTTTCAGTTTCCATTGTACATCGATCGATCAAAAGATTTCAAAAATCGAAACAAGCTATTCAGTTGTGTGTTTGTGCTAATTCAAATACGGAAAATATCATCTACATATCTTTTCTATTAAAATACATTCTGCATCAAGCTGTCAGTGGAACTGAAAATGCTATTTTCTAAATTTGTCATAAATATTTCGAAGACAACCCATCAGAAAACCATCAGGTTGTTGATATGTTTTATTATTAGGTATATACCTTGTCTTGTTGTCAAAGCTACGATAAAGTATCACCTTCAATCTAATAATACATTAAGTTCCACTCATATAGAATTAACTATGTCAGCTTTCAACCTATATCTCCAAAAGTTATTTCAAGTTCAATAATAAAACATATCAACAATTAGATGGTTTGCCTATGTGTTCTCCAGAGAATTGAAGAACATAAAAGATCCATTCTTCAAAACAAAAATTCTACTGCTTTTTCTGACCATAGTATAAATTGAGAGAATTGAACTTATACATCCAGGTAATAAAGAGAAGATGGACATTTTAGAGATGATGGAAATCATGTCCGTTCTTAGAAAAAAGTAGCCAATTTGTAATGAGCAAACGGACTTCGGTCTACATTCTGTTGTGAATACCGTTATATTCAAGTACAACCACTCAATTAGTCTTTCAGTATTGTTTTACTCTTGATAATGGGCTGATAAACCGAAATATATCGAGTATTATGTAATATATTTTTGTGAGCCTTTTGCCAAGTGTTTTAATTAATCATTTATTCATTATGTTTCACAAAGTGTTAAGCGAGAATTCAATATATAATACATGACAATGGTTGAAATATTCGTCCTCCTTGTAGAAGACAATTCACTTTGTGATCGTAATTATGACAAATTGCTTTTCCATCCACTTTATCATCCAGATCTGGCTAGTAGCTACCAAAAAGGCTTAAGTGAAATATATTTTGTTTCAAGGAAAAAGTGATACCTTGTGCAATAGAAGTATAACTATCTAAATGAAAAATAGAAATTTTCTTAAAAACTATTGTTTTGTGCTTTTCACCGAACGCAGAAAGACAACTTTCCGAACTTACCTTGAGTGTCTGGCAAGATAATTTTCTCCTCGGTGGTCGTATGTTTCATAGTTGTTTTATCGAAATGTTCTACTCCACTCAAAAGATTCTGATGGTTTTTTTCTTGCAATACAACTGTCATGCAAAAGCAAGCAACAAAAATTTTAATTAGTCAAGCAACAAATAATTAAAACAATAATAAAAAGTGTTAAGCTGCTCGGTAATTCTCTAAATCGGAACGTCCCCAAATTCATGCAAGGTTTGAATGTGCTGAGATTTGTGAATCAAAACTTAGTAGAGAAAATCGTTTGATAATTGATGATCCTAGAGAGCTACGTCCCTATAACTATAAAGTTCAATCGTCATAAATACGATAAACTTCAAAATTGATTATTGTCGCTGTACCGTTTAGAGAATCCACATATGATGAGAAGCTGGTCAACAGTAACTGGTGCACGATATCGCGACATGATAACCAAGTTATTTCTGCCTGTATGGGATTATATTGTTGTGGGGAAATGCGGCTTCAACAAGACTGAAGAATTTAACGTAAACACAATGATTCTGATTCCAATTTTTTTCATAATACACTCACAGACTAGCTGTTCCTTATGTATCAGTGACGGGGACTGGGTTTATCTTAAGGTTATTCACCCTGTTGTTTTGAATCACATGAAAAACTACGTATATTTTACTTATTTCTCCTCACTATGGAAGTGTTTCCATTTTTGTAACTCTGTCTTGCGAAAGAATAAATAAATATACAGGATTTGACAATTCTGTATCGTGAATCTTTCATTTCGGTCTGGATTAAGTGATTAATAGATTTCTCTTCATCGATTTATTGGAAGTCGGAAAAGAGGACGTTCAACACTACACTAAAGAAATTTAGCCATCAATGCTCATGAAGAAAATTTTCAAACAAAGTACGTAGGTGCCATCAGAGTCGATGCTCGATGTGTTAATCACTACATAGCCGAGCATGAAATAATTCCATCTTAATATGAAAATAAAAAATTCGAATCTTGCATACATTTTGGGACACTTTCTATTGCGGCGATCACAGTTTCGTCAGATTAATGAATCATATCTCAAAATTGATAACATGAGAAATTTATCGCTATATGTGTGAACACATTGAAGACTTTTATTCAGGAAACAATATTCAACCTTCAGTAGAATGTTGAAGATTCCCTCTGAAGGAGCTGGTTTTCCTATTCACTTTTTATAATCATCGTCAACCAAAACCAAACAGTAGTGGGATAGTTCGGTCAGATGTCACCTATAGAAGCAATATACTGTAGTTTCGGTCTCGTTTGACCTCGTCAGTATTGCACACCCAGTTATAACACCAGACCAGACTGCCACCTACTCATCTCAATCTGTTGGAGCGCATCAAATGCGCCCTTTAACGAACTAACACAGAGGCTACTACCAGCGTCACCGGGAAATGATGAAAACAAAGCGTAGTTCAAATAGAGAACTTCGAGAAGTCATACTAGTTCGACTATCGCAACACGACACACTATGGCTGCAAGATGCGATCGGTCGAAAAGCTAACGATCCAAGTACTTGTCTGGTTGTTAACGAGGTGTACATTTTGTCTCAATAATGATATATATTTTATATATACCCCCCTGAAGGAGCTGGTTTTCCGATCCACTCATCATAATCATCGTTAACCAGGGTCACTCAGCAGTCTATTGCTCCTATTCATGACATCTGAGCGGACTGTGCCACTACTGTGTGGCCCTAGTTTACGATGATTCTGAAGAGATGATCGGAAAACCAGCTCCTACAGGGAAGGTTATTTAACATTCTACGGAAGGTTGAATATTGTTCCCTGAATTAAGTCTTCAAGATCAATGAATTTTTTACGAGACAGTTTCGTCAGAATGACAGAAAGAAGAGTGATATCAAAATACACAGTGGCGTACTGAAACTTTCCGTCTAGGTTATTTGAATGAAATGAGATTTTAATAGAATAATTTTAAGGGATATATTTTTCGGAATGTTACAAGCCTCCAGTGCAAACAGCTCGTAGGAGGCGGTTAACAGTCTTAGAATCTTATGAGGGATGAGGGGTCGAACGACCCGTTATCTCAAAAGGAATTTCATTGCTAACAGTTTCATGCTCATTCAGATCCAGTGAGCATTTATCAAAATAAAATGAGAATGAAACTTTATAACCTTATATGTATATTTATTAGAAGAGTTGAAATGAACAGTTTGGAACCTTTCGGGATTTGTCATATCTCTCGGTTTGGGTTTAAATGCATAAACTTTGCTTTAAATGTCGATTTCTATGGTTCTTCAAAATCACTAGTCTCCCATGTGGAATATAGCGGGGAGACTTGGGGCACGACGAGGTAGAGATTTCTGAAACTTTCTGATCAAATTAGCGTTCAGAATTTCATATGAAATTACAAAATCGGGCGGCTCCTTCAGAATCACGCGAAAGTTTCACTGACGCCCGATCGAATATCTGACATTCTTGAATGTTGGCGATCAATTCATCGTAATCTGACGTAACTGTGTTTGCCGTATATTAGATTAACCGGCTTACTGAAAAAAGTGATGCAGCAGCATCTCCAGTAAGTTTCATGAATGAACAGATAATCATAAATCGCCTAAAAATCAATCACAGTTTAATAATAAACCGATTCGTTGAGATTTCATGAAACTTACTGTGTATCAATACAATTAATTAATGTTTAAAGCTGCATAGTATCACGCATCAGAAAATCATAATAGCAAATTATCACACTTGCATGCCCTGTACAATAATGTATGTTTTGTACCTTCTTTGTCGGGAAGTGGATTTTTCTCCTGCGTTTCTGTGTGCTTCAATTTGGTCTGGTCGAAATGTTCTATACCTTGAATGAGAGCTTTTTCAGTTTTTTCAGCGGCTACATCTGTAACAGAAGGTTTATTTATGAGGAGTCGAACAATCCGAAAGTGTTACTAGCTCAGTCAAATTAAGCAAATAATTCTTAAGTTTCTTTAGACTTGGGTCAATATTAAAAGTCCGCGAGGACGGAAGGGGGTTGAAGTTTCCTTTGTTTTAATTCATATCTTGGAAACTATGATTGAAAAATGCCCCAAGCTCTAGCTTCTTTAGTTGTCGATCGATTTTGAAGAAACAAGAACCGAGTTGCATCCTGAATAAAATTCTAACAACCTAACTTCATTATTCCTTTTTTCCCGATTGATTCACTTAAAACGATGTAAAAGAGAAGAAAGATATTTTCGAACAATTTCGGAATAAAACTCAGTTTCCAATTGGTCGATTGTTTGAGCTTGTGATAAAAATAATTTTCTGTCCTAGAAAGTATTTTCGTCATTATTTTAGTTCAGATAACTCAGATTATTTTGGTCAAAGAAAGACTCAAAACGTAACAGAAGATTCTAATGAATCTTGAAGTAAGCTCTGTGGCGAAATACCATAGAAAATCACAGAGCAATCTTCATAGAATTACCGAAAAATTATGACAGATTAGGTATCTACCCGCTAATTCTTGTAATTGTTTCATTTCAAGTCTTTTTAATAGAGAATTAATAAGTATGGAAGACGAAAATCAAGTGAATATCGATATGATACAAGCATATTTTCGATCTAACGGAATTAGTGCTCGAATATTTCGACTCTATCGAAAACGATTTCCAGAGAATCTTCATTCGAAAGAAAAAAAAATTAAAATATGGGGTTACTTTTTAAAACGTACAAGTGAAGATCCACAACCGATATTTCCGGAAGTGACAGACCAATGAAAATGTTTTAGGCTGTTACGATATCATACAAAATGCAATTAGGTTTCTCTTTCATTGAAATCGATTAACAATATTAGGAGCTTGGGGCGTTCTACATGGAACACCCGATGTACAGAAAAATATACTATATATAAAACTAAAGTTGACAAAGTTCCCCACGAAAATGGGTAACGCATTTTTGTTCTAATCAAATTGCATATCCTAGCGTCCGAAGGCTTTTTATTACACATGGTAAGCAGTTATCTTGTTAGTCAGATACAGATGCGTGTCAGAAGTCCCTGAGGTTCTAGGAGGAGCTTCTGAAGAGTGGAAGGTACGGGGAGTTAAAGGTACCTTTTTAAATTTTTCGCTCATATCTTCGAAAGTTTGACGTCTATGAAAAACCTGCTGCAACAGAATGAAGTTGCAAAATTCTCAATTAAAATGGTTTCATCATTTTCCCCTGGTTCTCCATACTGTACATATCACGATAATCGATACGCCCATGAGAATCTTAATGACGCCATGGAAAGGGCCCTCTATATTCATCCACAAAATATGGGAACTCTAGCCTGACCCTTTCACGAGACGGGGTCGCATGAGAACTTCTCATTAATTTCAAGGTGGTCATTCTACCCAGAGATTTGGTCAACATACCTTCATATTATTCCCGAGGGGTCATACCTGGTTTACAGATGGGTCGAAAACTGGGACGGATACAGGCATTGGTATCCATAACTCCAAAGGGAACATGTCGCCCAGCACTTCGTATAGGTGCAAGAAACTCTTTCCAGAAATTACACAGCCACTTACTTTATATATACTGAGAGCGTGAACATGCCCCGGAATACCTAGGAGATCCAAGAGTATTGAGGAATAGCAAAAAACGACAACAAAGCGGAACAAATGTGGTGGGAGATGAAAACAAGCATTTTTGCCAAGAAGGCAACATTTATCAAACAGAGGGGTATGGAATTAATATTGACTATACTATGGACGCAGGAGCTTTTTTCGTATAAAATTGGAACATAACCAAGACTTTAAAAGAGTAGGTTAGATGTCGGGATTGAGATAGAATGATGAGGCAATAGAAAATATTTTTTTCGAATGGCCTTCTCATAGGGCGGATATTCTGAAGTCACTAAACAATACTATAGTCTCGCAAGCTCCAAAGCTTTTGATGTGGTTAAAACCCAATCCACCATGGACAATGGGGCAAAAGTGCTGCTCACAAGGACGCCGTGCGTCAAGGGCGTAAAGGGAGTACATTTTGTATTTTGAGTGATTCACCATCTCTTCAGTGCTATTTACTGTTCCTAGAGGGTGAGGCCAGATGTCCCTTACTACTACCAACTCAAGGCCCTCTATGGCAACACTAGTACAGAGTCTTTTTGCAAATTCTGGGCAACAAACTGCCAGCTACTGATTGGAGTTGGATGAAAGGAGCAGAAAGAGATCTTTGATCGTTGAACTACGTTGCCCCAGTTGTTCTACTACTGTAAAGAATATCCTGTAATTGTACGGGTTGTAGATGCCGTAAGGCAGAAATTCTGTACGAGGAAGACAACATTGACTTCCTTGTTACATTTCAATAAACTGTGAGATACATATCATTGAATTCACTTACTGACTTGAAGCAAAATTATTTTCAATATAAGAATACAAATTCTGAATGTTGATTGGTTCTGATTGGGATTAGAGCATAACTTGTGAAATTACGTAACTGTTGTGGGCCCTGATCCCATAACAGATTAGTAGTAGATGAAAATGCATAAGAATTTTATTGGCTTTAAGTTTATTTATATAACATGTTTTGTAGGAGCCATAGTTTGCAAGATATGAGCGAAAAACTAAAAACAGGACCTTTGAACCTTACTTAGGCAAGATATAAGCGAAAAACTAAAAACAGTACCTTTGAACCTTACTTAGAGTGAAGCAAAAGGGCTCTTCACTCTAAGGCCTGACTTACAATATCTTTTTATAATTGCGTGCCATGATAAAAAATGAATGTGTATGGTATTTCTTGATTTCAGTCATAGTTTCCGAAGTTAAACAGAAAACCTGAAAAAATGCACATTTTAACCCTTCCTCTAACCCAGCTCTCTTCCTTCGGGGACTACTTAGTCACATTGCCAGTCTAAAGGAACCTGTTAAGACCATTAAGATTTTAGGATTTCTTTTCATGGACTGCCTATTTTTATTTATTTAACTGACTGGGCTTTATAGGTGATTAGTTTTCACACATAAATACAGGAGTTAATTGGCAGAAAACTTCAAATTTCACAACACCAGTATAGGGTGCAACAATACACCTTGTGCAGTTTTGAAGGGCTATCTGCGCGATCTGCTTGACTCTAGACATAATGCCCTTATCTTATTGTATCTTATCCCCACTACAGGGGTAATAATGCCTCTTCAAAACTGCCCAATTTATTTTGCCGTACCTTGTGTTACTACTAAATAAACTTAATAACAAAGGCAAATTTATTATAGGTTAGAGATTGATATTTTTATTCTTAGTATATCAACTAAAATTGAGGCACATATAAACAAACGTTAATAATTTCAAAATTCAAAAATCGATGCACTTTGTTAGATTCTCTTTTATTTACCTTGTGCATTAGGCAATATTATTTTCTCTTTCGTATTTGTTTTTTTTAATGTAGAACATTGGAAGCTCTCTACGCTGGCGAAAAGAGCATTATGACTACGTTCTTGAGCAACATCTGAATGACGAAATGTGGATTAAAGAAGGCAGATAACTTTTCATATAAATAATTGATTAATAAATAGCCAAGGTTGATATTATATGGTATAGTTACTAAATAGCCGGCATACCAACTGGCAGAGAGATTGGTATGTTGATATAAGTCTATTGCTTGCTTTCCTCAAAAAATTTTCATTTAAAATTCTCAACACTATTTTCAAACAAAGAAGAAATTGATTTAATACTGCAAAACTATTCTCCATCAAATTCAACGATCAAACAGTGGGTTCCTGAATTTGAGAAAATTTAATAATTGATGATGAATCATGCTTAGGACAACCTACTGTGGACCGAACTAACGAAATAATCTTGAATAATAATAACATATTGTGGTAGAAGGCAGGAGTTTAATAGAGTGAAATAACTTAGACTAATGCGATGTCAACGTGTTCACAATGTTTCACATTAATAATTTTGTGCGAAGGAGCTGTAGCGTAGGGTATTATGGCGTTGAAGTATCGAAATGAAGAAAAAGATCTCTTCAGTCAATAATGAAATTTGATTCACCATAACAATGCACTAGCTCATTAGCCAATAAAAAGATTTGAAGAAGTTGACAAAATGCACTACAGAAATTGTATCATTCCATTAAAATTTAAAATGTAATGAAGAATTTTAGTTTTGATGGAAATTTTGTTGAGAAATGAAATTTTAAATAATTGAAAGAAATGTTTCCTAGTATGTAAAAGTAATGTTTATATTTTTAATATGTTAAATTATTATTGGAGTGTTCAGATTAGATGTCGAAAAATATAGTTGTTACAGTATTCTCATATTAAAACTTAAAATATTCAGAGAAAGTTAGTCCCTCCTAGTGATAAAATGTATCTAGATATTGACACTACAATGAAGAGAAAACCAGATATTCCAACATGTGTTCTGACATTGCCATAATTCAGCTCCTGGGAAGCTTTCGCGATAGCCAGTAATCCTGATGATCATATATAATAACACTAGTGAGAAAATATTTTAGACATTTGTATTACACTTATTGAATGAAAATATGTATTCCGGCTTGGATTTTATTTTATATGGAGTATTTTTTCACTTAAAAAATGAGTAATTGCCGTTGCAAAAAACTGAGGGTGATCGAAATTTTCTAAAAATGCAGATTAGTTACAGACTAGTTGTAGATACAAAATAACCTATTCAATTCCATTTAACTTTCATTAAGGTGATTTTTGTCTATCAGTGTTATTAGTGGTGTGCGGTCAGTTCAGATTAGATATCGAAGAATATTGGTAAAGTAATACATCCAATTTCATCAAAATCGGGTCTACAGCTTTCGAATTTGTTCGCTGGTCAAGTTTGCTATTCTGAATCGTGTCTATTCCTTACGTAAGGAAATATCACGAATTGTATTCAATTTTTAGAATGTAACTAGTTGAAAGTCATAATTTTTCAGAAAAAAAAATTAGAATTCCACTCATGGACAATGTAAACTTTTTTTGTTCAATTCTGCTCCTGTTTCATGAAACGTTGCCACTAATTCCTGTACATAAGTAGGCGATGTGTATTAAAGTTTTAAGATGCCGCGACAATTCTAATACAATAGTTGTTTGTTATTCCTTTAACGTGCTCTATTTCCGCTTTCGGCCAATGACACACAGGGGAATTCTGTCATCTCACTAACACGGGAATTTTGTCGAACTCCTCTCGTGTCGAGGGAAGGGATCTTTAATGTCCAACACATCTCTGTTGGACAGGACCAACGGCTTTACATCTCCTCCTAAAGATGGATAATCAAGCGATTTCCAGAATCCGAAAAATCGCACCGACTTTGTGGGAATTGAACCCAGGTAACTCTTCGCAGGAGACGAGCATCATATCCTCTACGCCACTGAGCCGGATAAACACAATAGTTATTACTGAAGAAAAATTAAATAATTTCAACCCGTATTATAATACCATATGTCATTTCAAACTGATGATAGTAGGTTCTTCGAGATCTCAATTTAGATTTCAGAGCACTAATATTAGGATTAGTTTATCGTTTTTTATGATTTGTGAAAAAATGTATCCAACACTTAATTTCTCAAAACGTACTGAACCAAATAAGATATACACATGCCAGAAAGGCAATTCAATGTGAATCCTATTCCTATCAAGATTATAAGGGTTAAAACCACCCTGCCGCGTCGTCGAAGGTATTAGGGCAGTATAAAAATCCCTTTGGAAGTATGTTGACAGTCCGAGCAAATTTTAATTTATTCATTCACAATTTACCCTCGTGGAAAGTTTTCGATGCAGCACCCTGTATATCCAAGTGTAGTAACTACATTGTTTAAAAACAATTAGATGTTAAAATAGAGAATTATTTCACCTTCAATGAATATACTTCTCTCAGCATTGTTCTCCTTAGAAAGAAAAGTTATTCATTTGAATTTATTATCAATTCTCAAAAATCTAAACAAGAACGAATATATTATCTTCAAACAATCAAGTCGTTAGTGCGTAAGACCTGTATAACCGGAGATAAAGACTTAAATTTTTATTGAGGCGCCAGTATCACAGTAACGGAAGTTTAGAAAGTATCGAAGTTTCGTTCCGGGAGGGAATAAGTTCAGTTGAACATAAAATAATTAATGCATTGCATCATTAGCTTCATCGTTTCTAGAGTCTTTAAGCCTTCAATTTAATAATTATGATAATAGAGACTTTCAAGAATAACGCTGAGTTTTCCATAACTTTAAAGTTCTAATTAACCAGAAATAGCAGTAACATGGCTTCACTTGTATTCAAGTGTAGTTTTTGGCGAATGTTGCCACAATTATCGAAGGATATTCGTTGAATCAGTCAAACATTGGTTAACACTGATATAGTTTTATCTTCTGAAAATTGTTATTTAAAATACACATAACTAAATCTATATGGAATCACCGATATTTTGAATATTATCTCAGGGAATTTGGGAATTTCGAAGGATTGTTAGAATTGATGCTTTTTGAGATATTTCAATTGAAAAAAGAAATAAATTAAAGTTTATTTAAAGAAAGAAACAAATAAAAGAAAATAAGAGACTTTTTCCGTATGTAGTAAAAAAATTGAAAATTGTTTTCTCACGGAGTAGGTGTTTTTTCTCGACCTCAGTAGCTTGTGCCCTGATACAAGCCTGAATCCGTCTAGGCATGCTTTGGATTAGGTTTTCGACCTCCTTTGGGGTAATACTCTGCCCCTCTTCTGTGGCGGCTTGGATGAGCTGTTGTGGGGTTCTTGGAATATCCTGGCGCGATCTAATTTTCCTTTTGAGATTATCCTATAAATGATCAATAGGATTTAGGTCTGGAGATCAAGCTAGCCAGTCCACAATAGCGATTCCCTCTGTTTCAAGATAATGTCGAGCGAGGTTCCTGGTATGCGGAGGAGCATTATCTTGTATAAAATGGGCTCCAGCACTAGGTCCACGTAATTTCTAGCCGTTATACTTGCAGGGAACAAAATCAAATCTGTTTTGCCTCCCAGCATAATGCCACCCGAAAACATCACACTGCCCCCTTGGTATTTCGGAATTTGTCTTGCTGCTCGGAGTCTAGCTTGTCCTCCACGACCCCTTAAAACCCGAATTCGGCAGTCATCTCATCGAACACCTATTCTGGTCTCATCCGAAAAAAGGACATTTCGCCAATTCTCAATATTCCAATTTTGGTGCACGATACACCAATTAAATCTGTTAATTTTTTGTTGTCTGGTTGGCTCTGGAACTCTTAAGAGCCTTCTGATTTATAATCCCTTGAACGAAGTCTTTGACGCATCGTTTGGTTAGTTAGGTACAGTGATGCCTGTTGCTTCCAGAAATTGCCTTTGTAGTATGGGGTGCGACGCACTAAGGTCTCTTCTTTCAATGTGGCACAAAAACAGTCTTGTTCTTCAGAAGTGATCTTCCTACGACTTCTTCTAGGCCTATTCTGTAGAGATTGTAGCTCCACGTATCGGGCGTAAGTTTTTGAAATCATCCCCTGTGGTACCCCCATTGTGGCCGCTATATCCATCTGTGTCACCCCTTCTTCAACGAGAGTAGTTATTCGACCCCCCTGCACATCGGACAATCCAACGAAAGCCATTTTCAATTATGTATAGGCTTTTTTAAATTTTGGAATTTATAGTTTCAAATCTCAGTCACGACTGAGTACAATATCCCGAACATGTGATGATAATTTAACATTTTTTATCCTACTATCCAACAAAAAACTTCATTCTTCAAAAAAGTTACGATAAAACGTATGCATGTAGAATCTACACATAGGAGTGAAATAACGGTTTGAAAAGAAATTATAATTTCAGGACCAATGGAGATGCCACATCTCCTAGGAAATCCTCCGCGAAGCCCTTGAAGAGGATAGCTTGTCCTCCACGACCCCTTGAAACCAGAATCCGGCGATCATCTGATTAAACACCAATTCTGGTCTCATCAGAAAAAAGAACATTTCGCCAATTCTCAAAATTCCAATTTTGGGTGCTCGATACACCAATTAAGTCTGTTAATTTTTTGTTGTCTGGTTAGCTCTGGAACTCTGAAGGGACTTCTGCTGTATGAACTCATTGAACGAAGTCTTTGACGTATCGTTTCGACTGATACACTGATGCCTGTTGCTTCCAGAAATTGCCTTTGGTGTATGGGGTGCAGCGCACTAGGTTCTCTTCTTGCAATTTGGCACAAAAAGCGGTCCTGTTCTTCAGAAGTGATCTTCCTACGACTTCTTCTAGTTCTATTTTGCAGAGATTGTAGCTCCACGTATCGGGCGTAGGTTTTTGAAATCACCCCCTGTGATACCCCCATTGTGGACGCTATATCCCTCTGTCACATATTCTTCAACGAGAGCAATTATTCGACCCCTCTGAACATCGGACAATCCAACGAAAGGCATTTTCGATTATGATTATAGGCTTTTTTAAATTTTGAAATTCACAGTTTCAAATCTCAATGACGACCGAGTTCAATTTCCCGAATTTGTGGTTATAATTCAAAATTTCTTATCATACTATCCAGTTTTTTTTACAACAAAAAACTTCATTCTTCACAAGTAGTCTAATATCCATGGTTAAAAACAATCATTAATGTGAAATACCGAATAATTCCATATAAATTTGGCTGTGTGTATAAATAATTCCACAAATCATGTCACATTTTTCCTATGACGGGGACATATCTATTCCCAGACTCGAAGAAAAAATGATACATTTTTCGTTTTTCAGTTGGACCTCGCCTCTTATGAGCAGAGGAGGAACTAGCTGCAAATACTTATTCACATAACCGGCTCGGTGGCGTAGGTGATATGATGCTCCTCTCCTGCGCAGAGTTACCTGGGTTCAATCCCCACAAAGTTGGTGCGAATTTTTCGGATTCTGGGAATAGCTTGAGTATCCATCTTTTGGAGGAGATGTAAAGCCGTCGGTCCTGTCTAACAGATATGTGTTGGACATTAAAGATCCCTTCCCTCCACACGAGACGGGTTCGGCAAAATTCCCGGGTTAGTGAGGTGACAGAATTTCCCGGCGTGTCATTGGCCGAAAGGCGGAAATAGAGCACGTTAAAGGAATAACAAACAAAAATCTTATTCACATTAGTTGTCACATAAATTAAACATTAATAAGTTAAATGAACCCGAAGAGTGTAAGCTGTCTCGAAATTCTGAGTGATCGAACACGAATATCGATTAAAATCATTATCCACAAAATAGTTTATTGGGTAATTGATAAATAAGGAATTAATGAAGATCAAAAGGATTCAGGTTAGGCAACCTAGATCGACCTATCTATCGCTTGGGTAGGTATTGTTGAGATGTTCTCCAACCACTAAGCTTAAATGCGGTGGAGCACCAACGGGCTAAACCACATGCTCTTTCGATGGGACAGTGGAGCCACCTCCAAAGGTTTTGGCAAGTTATTTTGAAGAAACTCCAAATTACTCTTGCCAGACAAGGCGGAAACACAAATGGTCCAACGAAAAAATTACCAAGATGTTGACTTGGAAATATTGCTGATGTCGAGTTTGAAAGATGGCATGAGGGTTTTCATAGTCTCAAAAGTGTAAATTATGTGAATTTGTAACGCCAATTCTCCGAAAGTCTGTTTTATCGTAATAGAGAAGAGCAGCATTTGAATAGGTTGGTTTGAAAACCAATTGGAGAAATGCACTATTCCGAAGTAGTCTCTGGGGAAAGCGCTAGAACTTTTTGAACGTGGAAAGGATGAGGTAATTCTAAACGAGAATGGTAGAAGGAACCGATTCCAAAAAAACGAATTGGAATCGACAATCGAACAACGTTACGCGATTAACTTTTGTGTCAAACTGGAAAAAGCTCTTGAGGGAACTTCGAAAATAATTCGTGAGGCCTACGGGGACTCTGCTATCCTCCTCACGAGTTTCCGGAAAGACATTTATGACGAACAAGTCTGGTTGGCCGTGAACCAGCAAAACAACAATGTGGCATATGCTCGACAAGGGTTGGACTCTGAGGGTCCAGAGTATCAATATGGTTGCCAATAAACTGAACTTTTCTGTTGTGTTTCGCATTGCTAGTGAAGATTTAGGAAAGTGGATGTCCAGGCGACCACAAGAGTAACCGAGCGGAAATTTCAAGTGACTTTTTAGTTAATATATCTACTATGTGGATGTGCTGAAGAGACTCCGGACTCGAACGCGAAAAGATATCTCTGTTACTTTTCTTCAAGGATAAGCACAACGCTGCCCAATTTCTCTTTTAGAACTGATTTCGCCCCAGTTGGGGCAACCTTGGAATAAATCCATTTTTTGTTCATAGAAATTGAGGTTTTAGGACGTCTCCCTAGGCGGGTTCCTGTCAACGCTTTAAAAGATGCGTAGAGGTCCAAGGACAATACTTCGAAAAATTTGGATTGGATGCTTGTGAAATAAATAACTCCTAAAAAAAAAGTTTAATCCGAATGAATTTTTCTAACATAAAAAGTATTACCAGCCTAAACATTAAATGCATATCTGCATTTTCATCGCAAGTACATTACGTTCTTCAATTATCTAGTAAGTTCAATACAAGGGATAAATAAGAGTACAAAATCTATCGCTGTCGAAAATTTAAGCGAAACTAGAGGGCTCTTTCTTTTCGCAAAATTAAGAATAAATCTACGAAGAACATCCATTTTGTGTCCAATAGCTCGGGAAGCATACAGAGTGTTACATAACAGTATGTCACAACTTGAGGGGGTAAATCTACGTGCAATTTCAAGAAAAAAAGTTCATATAAACATAGGTCCGCAAAAGCTACAGGGTGTTAAAATTTCCGGAAAAAATTGGGTTTTTCTTCAAAACTCCTGCAGTTTTTGATATATTCAGCTTAAATTTGGAATGCAAGCTATTGTAACTAGAGAATCTACACGGTGTTTTTTTTTCCCGGGCGACTTCTTTTGCCCTTTCGAACTTTTTTGCAGTACGCCACTGATCAGCGTACAATCAATTTTCGTCATCTTCGTTCAATTTAGAAACTTTTTTGACACTTTCTGTTCGAATTGTTTATTAAATAAACGATTAGTTTTGAGACTTTTGAAGTTATTGCTGTAAGAAAAAATGGCTAATTTTACTAACGCCGAATTGGCTGATATCCATTACATGTACGGTCTGGTTGACGGAAACACGACAGAAGCTAGGCGATTATATCAGGTGCGCTTTCCAAATCGAGTAACACCAGACAGGCGAACATTTTCAAATATCCACAGAAGTTTGAGGGAAACTGGTACTTCTACCGCAAATAATCATTTAAAAGGTGTAACTCAAACTATGAGAACTCCAGATATTGAGGAAGCAGTTTTGAATTGTATTGATTTGAATCCTAATGTGAGTACAAGAAAAATTGAAAATCAGTTGAATATTTCACATGTTCTAGTTTGGAGGATTGTCCACTACTTTTTATTGTACCTGTTTCATATTCAACGCGTCCAAACTCTACTATCTTCAAGACTGAATTTCTGCCGATGGTTCTTAGATAAAATTAGAGAAAATGCTCATTTTGATAGTGAAAAGCTAACTTTTCGAGAACTGCTATCACAAATTTTCACTGTAATCATTATTTGGCTGAGGAAAACCCTATTTAATTGAAGAATCTCATCATCAAGAACAATTCTCACTAAATGTCTGGGTCGGAATAATTGGAAATTATTTGATTGGGCCATTTTTTTTGCCTAACAGACTAAACGGTCCCGCTTATCGGCTATTTCTTTATTGCTCGAGGATGTGCCACTTTTGGTGAGAAACATTTATAATATGGTTCATGCATGATAGGTTACCAGCACATTTTAGTGGTGAAGCTAGGAAATTCTTGAATAATACATTCAACAACCGATGGATAGGCCGGGGTGGGCCAGAACCATGGCCTTCTAGGTCCCCAGACGTAAATAGTTCAGACTTTCTTATGAGGATATCTCAAAAGTTTAGTTTATACCACACCAGTGAACAATGTAGAAGAATTGAGAAATCGAATAATAACCTCTTGTGATAATATGCGAAGAAGGACAGAGGCCTGTATTCTTGCAGGTGGAGGACACTTCCAGCAATTTATTTAGTTGAGTCTCAGAAGACGAGCTATCAAAATAATGGCAAATTTTGGGCATACCTATCGAGTATTTCTATTATTTGAATTTGGGAGGCTTCTACTTGATAAAATTCCATTATCGATAATAAAAACAATTAATGTGTTTTTGGAATTTTACCTAATAATTATGATTCGTAACGCGTTTCACTACACCGTAGCTTCTTCAGACGAATGATTCACGAATCATCTCTTAGAAAATAATCACTCTTTCGACCAACAGTTTGAATCTGTATGCAAAATCTCCAACTGTGGGTCGAAAGGGTGATTATTTTCTAAGAGATGATTCGCGAAGCATTCGTCCGAAGAAGCTACGGTGTAATGAAACGCGTTAGAATCATAATTATTAAGTAAAATTCCAAAAAACACATTACTTGTTTTATTATTTCTATAATTTTTTTTATTCAGAGAATAACATACAATTCAAATAATTCGAATTCAATGATGTTTCATTCGAAAACGGTTGGATATAAGAAAAATTACAAGTGTTTGAAAGGGCAAAATGATACATGGCCTCGAAAAGATAACACCTTGTGAATTTCAGTTAAAATCTAAGACGTGTAATGATGGAGGCTGTAAAACATAGCTTGCATTCCAAATGTGGACTGAATATCTCAAAAACTGCAGGAGTTTTGAAGAAAAAAACCAAAATTTTCCGGAAATTTCAACACCCTGTAGCTTCGTAACGAAGCTTTTGCGGACCTATGTTTATAAGAACTTTTTTATTAAAATTGCACGTAGATTTTCCCCCTCAAGTTGTGACATATTATTTTGTGACACCCTGTATAGTCAGATTTACGAAAATTGCGCCCCCTTCAGAATTTAAGTTCAAAAAGTGGTGTTAAGGGTAGTTCATTCTGAGATTTCACCGTTTGAAAATGATTTTTCTGACTTGTAGAGTAGAGGTAGGTCTTAGGAAAAAATGTTAAAGAATTTGTGGCATTATTTTGAGGAGTTCCATCAGATCCTAAGATATCTTATTCAGGGACACCTTCTATATATAGAAAATATACCTAATCCACATTTTCTGATAAATGTGTATAACATTTCATCAGTAATTTCTTTCAACCTTTTCTGAACCAGATAAGCTGAAAAAAAGTCAACTTGAACTGAAAATACTGAAATGATTGGTCTAATTATGAGAATTCAAGTGCAACGTTCGATCAAATTGAACATTTCATAATAAGTCGATTGCGTTCGTATGTCATATTTGAAGGTATTACGGAAAATTCTCTATTTGCCGCAAATATAAAAGGAAGGACCCATATTTAATACATACTCTCCATCTGTTTAACTATGAAGAAGCATATGGAGGTGAAGTATACTTATAATTATCGTTTCTTTCTTGATTCCTGCTCGTTGTTTGTACTTATAAAATTCAATGTCAGCTCACCTTCGGCCGATGGTAAAATAATTTTTTCCTGAGTATCTGCATTCTTGAGATTTGTCGCTTTGAAAGCTTCCAGTTCGCTCTTGAGATCTCCAGCTACTTTAGGCAGATCTTTCAAAGCAGGTGCGGCAGGCATCGGACAAGACATCTGCAAAGAATAACTACGTTTAATATTCACTTTACGTGGCAGACAGAGATGAAAACGTAGCGTCATAAATATCTTTCACGTTGAATTATTTGCGAAGGCGAGGAGATGGAAGTGGGAATCTCATATTCAATTTCATTATTCCAGGTGCCGGCAGACTGACATTACCATAAAAATAGCTTTTATAATAAACAATATTCTTGTATGGCAAGAGTGCGAAAAAAATGCAGTAAAATTTGAACTTTGTTCGAATGTATGGGGGATAGTCAAAATTTATTTTTTCAGAATTATGGAAAGCTGGTAATTGTTAATGTTCTTTCTAAACCCCCTACACATTTATTCTGACTAAAAAATATTTTATATCAACATAGTAAAATGAAAGAGAGGATGCATGAAAATGAACTTTTTTCAACAGCCTCAAAAAGTCTAAATTATCTTTCGTTTCACGCCGCATAAAATAGATTTATAAAGTTAAAAACAAAATTACAATCGAAATGGCTGAACCGTTCAGTAGAAGCATCTAAGAAAGTTTACTGCAGTACTAAAACGTTGGAATCTGTTCATCTTGTACACCGGATGAATAGATTCCGACGTTTTATTACCGCAGCTATGAGCTCGGAGCTTATTCAGCTTTCAAATCGGCTCCTTACCGATGTTTATTATCACCAATCTCTTTAGCGATGTACCCCAGAAGAATCTTAAAAGTAAAGAAAGTGATTTTCTTCAAAAAATTAGCTAATATTATTCTTGCTTGGTTACCGAATAAAAAGTTTCAACATGAACTACCGAAAGAATTCAGGACAGTCTGTTGTATTTTCGAAAATTGAACTGCTTCAATAACGTTAGGTTATTCAAATTTCAGTGTAATTCAAAGGATTGATATTTCACAAACTCCATTATTTAGACTTCTGATTGGGGTAGCTATGATGCTGGAGATTATATTAGTTAGCATAGTTTTTACCAATAATGTCTATAATTATCTGTCTGAGTAAGAAAGTAACGACTGATTCGAAAAGAATTTATTAGGGGTAGATACTTCTTAATTATACCAACCCCGTACCTGTCATACCACATTACAAAGCTCTTCAGGAATTCTTCATGGTTCTATTAAAATTCGTTTACTCTAATGGTTTTCTTTCGGTAAGAATGTTGTTGGAAATAAAATGTTTTCTTCACAGAACTTATTGCTACTGATATTGTAATATTTTCACGCATTCATGAAAAGTTCCTTTGAATTCTCATCAAGAAGAAATAATAATAATAAATCGCATTTGTGTTGTGACCAGTTTCATTTATAAAAACAGCATCAATTATGAGCAGTTGTAAAATTATTTCAAGAAATCTATTCTGAATTTTTTTGAACATCTTAAATCTCTAAGAAAAACGTGTCAGTTAGAGAATCACGAAGTTATCTTTCAGTTCCCTAAACTAGGGCTACTTAGGCCTGAGGATAACTTTGGTAGAGGACGCATTCCAAAGAAAACTTTTTCGTACTTTCATTTTTCTCAAGTTTTTTACCTTAAAAGAGTTCATCATATTCTATTATTTCATAATGATGCGAATCAATGCGCGAATCAAATGTTTTACTGAACTTTTTTTAGATATCCAGATTTCGAGGAATTTCTTTTCTTATTTTCCGAAAAGAATTTAGAGGTAGGCATGAGAAACCCAGCTCATTTTACTTTTCGATTTTGAAAAAGGAGCATATAATATTCCGAAATCATGAATAGAGCCTATTTCAAATATATTCTTAGAGATTTAAGTTCGTTTTCAAAAATTTAATTTCTTGGTTGTTATCCATAATTTAGGAAGTATTCCGACAAGAACAATTTTTTTGGACGATCAAAACATTTCACTAATTTTAGGAAGATCTCAGCTGCTCGATAAGAGATGGATAATTATTTTTATTTGCGCGAGTTGCTGAAGTAACTCTAAATTCTATGCAATTAACAGCATGAACCAATTTTGCATACTTCTGGGTGATCCCAAAGTTGTTGAAATGCAGATTTTTCCTAATAATACACGGAATCAAAATCTGTAAAGCATTGAAACTTCTGAAACTTCCACAGAGTTATACAGATTTACGTAGAGATAAAACACAATCATAAGTATGGAATTGAAGAAAAAAATTACCTCAATGCTCAAAAATTGTGGAAAGACTTTAAACTCAAACGCCCTAAGAAAAACATTTTCAATTTTGGAGAAGGCTTCTCCAGTTTTTCGCTCAAGAAGTATAACTTCAGAAGTGAAATCAATTCGTTTATTAAATTACTCATCGAAAAAATGTGTGGGAAAGTTCTGGAATTAACTTCAATCGTAATGACACGTACTAAAACCTAGAAAGGCACGAAACTAGAGGATTCCACTTCTCTTCAAATGAACGCTGATGTAAACCCGCCTTCAGAAGTATCTCACAATATCATATTTTATAACACGGACGAATAATGCTTACCACATCCACTCCTCACCGAATTTCTGAAGAAGTATTTGGCAACATCGCAGGAGGCATATGCCAATATGTTTTCATCGAATATTTATACAAATGGAGGCCAATTGATCAATGTGTTATGTGAATAAAGAATGCTCATGTCTGTATATTTATAGGGGCGAAAAAAGTTACCCCGCTCCAGTGTCTCATGAAGTGCACAATCTGAATACTGGGGGAAATGCTGGAGGAAGCATTCCTTCTAGTGGAGGCCTGGGTGCCCTAGTTTTGTATGGCGGTGTATAAGATATTCATTGTGGGATAAACGTTTTAATAGTTGAATTTATGTTAATACATGTCCACATAATTTAAAATGAAATAATCAGAAACTAACTAAGATTGCAGCGAATTGTCTACCGCCAATACCATTTATAAGCCCAAGTAAAGTTCAAACTTTCCCAAAATTACTTTCCAATTCGTTTTCATTAGCCTTTTAGCTTCAATATTCTTGAAATTTTCGAAGTTCATTTCTAATAAGCAGCACATTACAATTGCGAAATTAAGAAGTTTTAGATATTCTGGAAAAATATTGCAACTATCTCGATCAAAAAGGGCGTGGTATCTGCGTATTTATTACCCTTTACATTCGCAATGTTATTGCTTTCGTTCGTAGGAACCCTTTATCACGGAAAAATAAAATGGACACTACTAGGGGACAGCCGTCAATAGGAGGCGCCTAGGTGCCAACCCAAAAATACGCGCCATTTCACGCCGCAAGTGAAGCCATGGGTGTAGATTTTTCATAGTTTTTAATCCAATCCAATACCATGTGTGAATATAAAATAGTACGTGATAGCTCTTCAATTGTTGAATAGCTAACAAGTTTGTTGTACGAAGCAACTCGAATTTACCACGCTAACGATTATTCTTAATTACCAGATTTGCGGTTCTTACCAATTAAAAAATTATAGTTACGAATTTATGAGACCAATTAGACGGTATGTACGTAATTTACCAGACAAATAACGGTCTTTTATGCTCTGCCAACTGCGAATGCCAACACACGAATTACACGTAAAGCACACGTTATATAAATAGTATCTAGAATGAACGACTTTTGTGAATTCAGTATTTCAAGAATAATACAGGGTTGTCCTTGAATAATAGAAAAAAACATTTCGTGCAAGAGATAGAATGTGTTTGATACATTTTTTTCGATTTTGAGAAATTCTCTGACCATCTACAAGAAGCACTCGTTCACACATTGTTGATCGTGTGTTTTCAGCAAAAAAACAACACTATAATAATTCCTTAGACACTGTGTTCACAGGATTTCGCGCCCTCTTGTTTTTCCTGTTTTCAAAATAGAAGAAAGTGAAATAGTCTGAACAACGTCTTGACTTCTTACCAATCTTTGTTGGTCTAAAATATATGAATCAGTGCGTTCACCTAAGCATGTCTCAGCATAAACCATCAATGAGCCGCTCTGAAATCGAAATATTATTTGCATTCCTCCTCCAGACGCGAACAAGTTGACTATGACTACATAAACTTAAATTTTGATTCTTCTCCAGAAAGTAGGAAATATTTTTCGTACTTTTGTTATTGTTGGTGTTCTCTTTCCCATTGTGAATGAGCTGCATGATCTGGATTTGAGAGCCTAGGTGCTCTATATGAAAGATGGCTTAACTACGGACATTCCCGAAAACGATTACAGATATATTCAACACTTATGAATGGGCCTTGAGCTGCATGTAAGGGAAGAACGTAGAAAGATATTTCGCCTGTTAGGCTAATACAACGATCATTCGGACACACTACATAACGTGAAGTCCACTTATCGGTCTTTGGCAAACTGCATCTCTTTCTAAGAACCGATGCCACAATCTACTCATCACACAACACAAAATTCTTCCACTATATCCACCAGCAACCTTTCATCCTTCCAATCGCCCGATTTGTCTTCTATTTTGATAAAATTTGTCGTAATATTGTATAAGGTAACATACAATGGATTAATTCTTAAAGGAGTTAATGTGCTTACGTTGATTACTTGTAATATCTACAAGATAGTAGGACAACACATAGCATACACTTAATTCTTATTAAGTATCCCAAATATTTTGAGCACAGTGTACTCCAATTCTGGCTTGTTTCTTTGAGCAAGTCATTCATTTTGTCCAGTTGATAACACTTCACTTCCGAATTGATATGGTATTATTCGATAAAAATTCAAACAATCAAAGCTCTTGCAATCCCATTGGATAAACAGCCATTACATATTATCTTTTTGGATGAAGGTTGGTTCAGTGGGAGTGATTCTTTTATTAATCCATTTATTGCGCTTGACATTGAGGTAGACAACCTATTTCGGTAATTATTCTATATGGTAAGGAGATTCAGAATTCAATGAAAAATTCATCACTCTCTAATTTTGGAGCCCAGAATCGTTGTCCCGGAAAACTGTCGTTTTTCAGAGAAAAATTCAAAAATTACTCTGAAAGTCCTCTTGTCTCTATCATTAAAAATTTATCACTACTTCATCAAAATGTCCTTGTTACTATTACAATGGATAATGTGTACGTATATGTACCATGAATTAATAATATCACGCTTAAACATACATTATTTGAAGGGCGATATGGGTTCGATGTATAATGTGGATTGAAGAAAATCTTCGTGCTAAATTATATCATGAAATTCTAAATAACAACATTATCGATGGATATTTGGTGAACTGCCTCTTGCTGAAATATCTATTTTCTACATTATGGAACTCCTTATCGAACTATGGCTGATGCCGATTAATTTGATTTAAATTTTTGCAATAGAATTGATGAGGGCCAATTAGAACTGTTTTATAGAAGAAAGAGTTTGCCGAAATATTGAAGAGTTGAAGCAATATTTCAGAAATTGTTTTGCTTGGGTTACTTATATTCAAATTTCCAATGCGTGTCGGAGTATCCCCTGGCGTTGTGAATTATGCATACAGAATAATGACAATACATTGGAATACCTACATTGATGCTTTCCATCAAATTTAATTTCTTATAATGGAAATTCTCATTAGTTTTCTATTTTACAATAACGTTTGCATCTTAATTTTCAAAATTTTCGCGAGGCATGGTCTCTTCGTTATTCCAAATGATGAATTCTGTAAATGGGCATAGAAATATTAGATTAAATTAGCGAATAATTATACAATTTTCCAGTTTTCATGAAAACACGTACAGGATCAAATAATTGAGTGCACATGCGATATATTTTTGCAAACGGAAAAAAACTATTCGAAAAAATCAAAGTTGCCTATGACCCACATTTAAATAGGCAAGTTTGTAAACTGTCAATATCTTTTTACACAACTTCAAAACTACCAAGATAGTGGCACTTGAGTAATTCCGATAATTTTCGAAATTAAAAATAACTCGAAAACGAAAAAAGGTAGCTTGAATTTATTCGCCGCAATGAATTCCTCACGCAAAAGAACCGGGGAAGGGGGTCATCCTCCTCTATTCACAATATTTCACATAGCTACGGTATTGAAACATCGAAATCTGTCCACCCTGTACATAGTTACAATGCAAGGGGTTGTAGTAGTGATATACCTGTTGCTGGAAATGAAAGGTCAATGAGATCATTATTTTACAAGGATTGTCCATGTATAATGAAATGCTCATGTTTATGAAAACTGTAAATAAATTATCTTTATTTAGAAAATCAGCTTGTTATGTGATTTGTGAAATTATAGATGATGTGTAATTTGCATTGTTAGTGAGTTAGCTTTTTGCTAATAAAGTACATTATTATTATTATTAACTCTTGTATCATATAGTAATTTATTCCATGGTAGTTTGTAGAAACACCAGATCCACACTGTCCATCTAAGGTGTATCTCGCTTAGAAGGTTCTGCACAACATTTTCCTAAGCTCTTTGAATTTCTTGAGGCCTTTGTAGATGTTGGTAACTAGCCCGTTGTATGCCTGCAATTGGTACCACTACCATTTTGATGGTCCATAATCGCTGTATATCTATTTTTTAGCCTTTATATTTGAGCTTTTCGCCGTTCGTTTCCTTTTGAATGATATTATGATCAGATGGTACGGCCACATTTGAAAGTATACAGGTCTTCATTTTTTTGTTTTCGATTATTTTATCTGGTTTGTTCGCGAAGATGGTTCTATTGGTTTGGATTTGGGTATTCCATGTGATGGTGACTTCCGGGGGATATGGGGCATGATCATACTATTTCTGATTCACTTGTATGCCATATTCTCTATAAAGGATCCAGTGCAGGTCCAACAGTTTTGTTGTGGTCCAGGTAAGCTTTTATGGCCAGGATGTGTTCTAACCAAACTGGAACTAGGCCAGAGGTGGATGATATTGGCCCCCTTGTTATTGCTATATGTATTTAATTCTCAGTTTTCGGTTACCAATTCTGAACATTTGAAACCCTTGTCATCAAAAACTACTCATTTCTTCATCCTAGTCATTTTTTATCTGAAATTAATAATTCTCTGTCTTCATAGTAGGCTTTTATGTTATTGCAAATGTAATATTACAATATACACACACACCACAAATATTTTCGCATCACCTGGTATTCTGAATTCCACAATCGATAAGGCAGCTCGATCGCATTTTCTTTGTCAACATATGTTTTTGGACATATGAGGGAAAAAAAACTTATCTATGTAGTAACATTTGTTTCCATATGATCTCAAACACGTCTGAAACAAGAATGAGTTTATTTGACTATCAGTATTCATTCAATGTCTCTTCAGTTTCCATGCTAAATTAATGCAAGTTTTCTGTGTTTCTTGTTGATTTTCGAATCTTTGAATTTATTGTAATGGCTGCTGAACGTCCTGGACGCTATTTGAGTGATCATGAAGTGGTAAGAATTGTAACACTTCTAGAGGGGCTAAGCCAACGTTACGTGGCTAACTTGTTGAATGTTAACCAAAGCACTATTTCAAGAGTAATTAATCAATACCACGAAATAGGGGAATATGGAAGAAGGGCCGGACAGGGAAGAAATCGGATAACAACACCAGTTGATGACCGTTGGCTTCGTTTACCGTATCTAAGAGTTCGGCACTGTACGGCTAGAATGCAACAAAATGAACTTTCACTTCCAGAAATGTGCATATTTCATTGCAAACTGTTAGGAACAGGCTCAGACAAGACGATAGCAGACCAAGGGTGGCTTCTACCGGCCCGCGTCTCACCAGAGAGTATCGAGTTGCAAGACTTCAGGTTGCGAGGGAACATACAAATTGGGCTATTCCAGAATGGTCGAATGTTCTCTTTTCCGAAGAGTCCAGGTTCTGTCTAGTATCAAATTATAGACGCATGCCTGTATACAGACGACCTGGGGAACGGTATCAGCAATGCAATATCCGGTAAACCGAAAACATCGGAGGGGGCTCAGTAATGGTGTAGAGAGGCATTTCTTTCCATGGTCGAATTGAGTTAGCCTTTGATTGGCGAAAACTTCATTTATATGCATGATAATGCTCGGCCTCATGCAGCTAGAGTAGTTACAGAATTTTTTCCAAATGCCGAAATTGATATTTTAAGATGGCCAGCCAGTAATCCCGACTTGAATCCCATAGAACATGCTTGGGACCACATGGGGTGGCAAATTCAGCAACGTAGGATGCCTTGTAGAATACTTCAACGACTAGAAAATCTGCTTCCTGAAATTCAGAACTCAGTGACTCAAGAGTATATCCAAAATTTGTTTGAGGGGCTTCCGAGACGTATACTGGTGGTAATTAGGTCCCGGGGAGGAAACACTCGATTTTGAAAATGATTAGTAACCATTCGATGCTAGTTGATTAGTCTCTTCGCGAATGCTTGAAGATGGTAGAATTTTTTAATTCTTCATCAACTCGAAATTTGTTGATATTTTTCATCATGAACTCATCTATTTTGAATGATATCTTCTTATTTTACACTTCTGAAAGTTACCAAGCGCCTCTTAAATGACCAACCTAAAAGTTTCTATAGTATTGTCAAAAAAGTAGGGTGATGCGACAATTTTTGTGGGGAGTGTATTATTGCCTTATAATAATTTTGATTAGTTGCACTTTGGAATTTTTATATAGAAGTCAAACTATTTCGTAAAAATAATTCACCACAGGAGTAAGATGAAAAAAGTTCATCCTTCATTAGCAAAGGTTTTCTTCAGATGAGTCGCTATTCGCACAGACTGAACGTGATAACGACTATTTCTGGACAGGTATAGCTTGTTGACGAGCCACGTGCTGATAGGCTGTTCGTCAGTGACAATTAGAAAAATTGGGGGGAGCACGATGTATAATCCAAGAAAATTCAAGATCAAGGCAGCTCTTGATGTTGGATCAGGAACAGTCGGTTCAATTTTACATGAGCATCTCCATATGAAAAAAAAAATTGTAAGCTGTTGGGTGCCCTATACATAGAACAGTTTCTAAAAAACATAGTGAGTAAGAATCTAACGAGAAACGTTAGAAATGTTGAATAATGGTGTCATCGAATTGTCCAAAATCGTAACAGGTGAGACATACATTCCATTTTTTGATGTTCCTTTTACGTGGTCGACGTTTCACGACGGAGAATATTGATGAGGCAATTCATCATTTTTCAAGAGTATTCTTGAAATGTTTGGCTTTAGGTCTGTAAGTTGTCGAAGCTTCGGTTACATAAGTGCGCTGATGTAGAAGGGGATTACTTTGTATATAAACAAATCAATTTACATCGTGTGTGTATTCCTCCGATTTCGGCAAATTGCAACGATAGTCTCAGTTGGCTAAGTGATCATTTTCACGATCTTCTCCGAAATATGAATTGTTTTGATGCATTCAAATTCGTCAATAATTTTGGAAAGAATGTTTCCACCTGTTTCGGAAAATCAATTAGTGATGTGTCGTGGTTCCATTTTTGAATGACAGATATTAATGTCCTATGTTACGTTTTAATCGAAAACTATTCGGAAAAAACGTAATTTCACCTCATTAGACAAAAGTTTCAAGTTCCAACCCACACTATGGTTAATAAGTAGAAAAAATTGATTTATTTGAAAGAAGTTATTTATTCATATAACCTCATATTATAGAACCAACCTATCTATTCAAGTTTATCATCTTTGTTTACGTTGTGTTTCATAAAACTCTTATCAGTAGTTAGAAAGGAAACTATTATTCAGTAAAAAAATTGCTTTAATTTCGTAATGGCTCTTGATTTAGATGACGCAGACCGGATGTTCGCCACAAATCATATAAGACAACTTCGAACCATTTCTTTTATTGTAAGTTACAAGAAAACTTTGAAACTAGTCCACTTTTTGATTGTTCACTTCAATTAAATGAGCGCCGTAAGGAAGAGTTTCATAACAATTTAAACACTTAGAGAGCCAAAATCCTGAAATTACAAACATTTTGAAGTACACGTCGAATATTTTTCGGAATGGCTTCATGAATTATTAATAAATTAGGGCACCACTTTTATTGTTTTTCAAGTTCTTTTATTCTCTAATGATTCACGCTCTGATTTCACCATGACTTTCTTTCTAATTCCACAGGAATTTAGGAAAAGAAAATGAAGTGACTAACGTAATCAAAACGATCTCATCAAAATCTCACACTTAAACGAAAGAAATTTATGCCATAAGCATTACCAATTTAGACAAAACAACAACTGTATGAAAAAAGCGTTTAAAGTTGAGTCATGCTCGGATTATGTGCCCGCATATCACATTCCAAGCTGCCGTTTGTTCCGCTAACAGATGTGTCCAAGGAATGGCAGATGACCAGTGGCAACTTGCACATTACCCGAATTTCGTCTCTATTCTAGAACATTTCCGATCAGAATAAGAACACCGCTACTCCCCAGATTTTGAGCTCAGTTGAGGTTCCGAGTAGATGGTTCTCGATTTATGCGAATGAAATTTACAGAATGGTATATTGAAGCGATATAAATTGAGCAGAGAAAACACAGATGGTCTAGTTTCATTACAATTTTGCATGAATCGAATTTTCTAATATACTCGCAATTTAGAATGTTTAATAGGAGAAGCTTCATTGGTTCTTCTCACTTATAATTTATTATTATTCTAACATTGTAATATGGGCGAAGAATTTCTATAAAATTAAAAATTAAATTGATAACATGGTTACATAAATGAAGATAATAAAGAATAAATTCCTAAAAGTAATTGAAAATACAAGGAAGCACTAAAATGTTGGAGTAGCAAAATATAACAAATAGAAACTGAAAATAATAATGCGAAGTGATTGTCTAGTTATTGAAAAATTGAGTGATAAACCAAAACAATAGAATAGGAAAATATTACAAACTGAAGCTCAAAATTTTAGATACAAAGTGATTGCTTAAACGTGGTCATGGAAGATGAGTGTACAGTTGAAGCTGGAAGGTTATTCCACTTGTCGAAAACGCGATTCACTAAAAAATTTTGGCGAACTTTTGTGTGAAATTTTTCCTTCTTCAATTTATGAGAGTGCCCTCGAAGACGCTGGTTTGTGTTAAGTGTGAACATATATTTAAAATTTTACGGATCTCCGCATAGTACTCTATATACAAAGATTAGGTCACCTCTCACAAGTCTATCCTCAAGACTGTCCATTCCCAGGAGTCATAGTCTGTCATTGTATGATGGTCGAATGTTGCCGTAGCCAGTTCTTGTAGCGCGTCGTTGTACAGACTCTAGCAAGTTCTGGTCACGTATAAGTTTGATATAGTTTTGCAAACATAGCGGGTGATGCCTTAGGAACACTTTTTTCAAGAGAAACAATTTGCTGTTCGTGTTTCTACATTTGCTAGAGATATGTGCAGACCAGCTCAAGTCGCTCGTTACCAAAATTCCTAGATCGTTATGTTGGGTGACTTTCTTCATGTTGAATTTCCTTGTTAAATTAAGTTTTGCGCAGTACATAAACATTTTACGGATCATGCAAGATTCAATTAAGTACTCTATGATTGAAAATAGTGAACCGTGTTTAATGGTTAAATTGAGCATCCAGTGATTTGATTAGTAGAGTCAATGAGGCTAATGGAGCTCTGCTGTTGATGGAAATATTGATCCGTCATTAGTTGATTGCCGATTAATTAGTGAAATCATATTTTCACTTTGGAGAAACTATCAAGAAAAAATTAATTAAAAAAGGAAAATATTTATACCTATTACTTCAAAAATGCCTGTAAGGAGAAGGTTTTTCTGCAATTTATTTTATTCATATGCAAAGAAAAAAGAGTTTCATGTTGTCATATAACAGTTTTATCGATTCGTATATTATTCTAAATTTTTTCGAAATTCCAGACTGCATTGTGAATACCTTGAAATCATAGGTCATTTATAGTTGTTCATTTCAAGTGTGTGTTTCATTTTTCGGTTTAGTTCAGAGAACAGAAATAGAGCCTTCTGAATGCTTCAGTGTGGAAGGCAATTTTAAGAAGTGGCGCGTTTGTTCAGTGTGTCTGAAAGTGTCATTTCCAGGTTTTTAACTAAATTTCAAGAAACTGGGAATGTTGAAGAAACATGCCCAACACGAAGATCGAGAAAAAGAACAGTAGCTCAAGACCGCCTAGTACCTTTACCATCTCGGAGAGAGCCATTAACAACATGCTTACTTTTGAATGCCATATCAAATTCAGTTTCTATTGAAACCATTCGAAAAATGCTCAAAAAAGAATCGTGTTCCACTTACACAAGAACACAAACGTGCAAGATTCAAGTGGAGAATATAACCTCTCCATTAGAACCATATGTCGTACAAACTCAGGAATAAGAAGAAATTTACGTTAGTCTTAGAAGTATAGCCGTTTGGAGGTGGCAACCTCCATGGTAGTAGGACGAATTCGCTACGATGGAAAATTTGACCACTACCTGTGCGAAAACACATGATGAATTCGATTATTTAATAACGTGACATACAATATTCTATGTAATTTACATGTTGATAATTTTGTTTTGTCGACGACAATGCCAAACCTATACATCCCATAATGTGATGAAAATCTCTTGAAAATCATAGAATTAACCAATAACCAATGCCTTGTCTGTCATCTGACCTCAATGCAATCGAGCATGCATGGGACATTTTTGAAAAAGCTTGAATGAATATCAACCAAGGCCAGAAACTTTGCAAAAGTTTCGAGAGCTTTTGCCATCATGATCGGCTAATTTGCAGCAAGATCAATTTTTTATTCAATCAAAGACATGCAAATGTGCTCTCAAACTATCGTAGAGGTCCAAGGAGGTTATACAAATTTTTAAAATACGAAAAAAGTTTGCTTTTTCATTTATTATTCAATATTTCAAAGAACTTTTACTAATTTTTGCTTTTATAAGTTTCAGAAAAAATTTAACGCAATAATCTTACTCTTTCCTTAACATTTTGTCATTTCCTTCATTGGAGCAGTATATTTGAATATTTTTCTGATGTATCCTATCATATTTCAAGTAACGATAAATGCTGTGGTTATGATTTGATCGCCACCAAACTTTACAGAGTCAATCTCGGCGGCGATGGCACAATCGGTTGATATTTTTCAAATCGCCATATCTCGGGTAGTAACCAAGATAATTTTATACGGTTTTCATATTTTCCTTAGGCATGTTATTATCAAAAACTTTTGTTCGAAAGATTTTTTGATACGACCCTAACACTTCGAATCGGGAAGGAGGGGTTGAAAATTTTCGAATTGCCATATGTTCGGTAGTAACCAAGATATATCTATGCAGTTTTCATATTATTCTTAGGTATATTATTATCAAAGACTCTTGTCCAATAAGTTTTTCGATTCGGACCTTGATTTCCGAAATGGATTAGAAAGGGATTGAAATTTTCTAACCACTATACTTCCGGTAGAACAGAGATAAACCTATGTGGTTTTCATATTATCCTTTGGTATGTTATTGTCGAAAATTTTTGTTTGAACTTTTTCTTAATACAACCCTTGACTTATGAATCGGTACGGAAGGGTTGAAAATTTTGAAATAGCCATATTTATTATTTATTATACTATTATGAAAGACACTAGTTTGAGAAGTTTTCTTTTCATCTTTTCTAGACCACAAAAGTTAAATATTTTACAAAAGTCTATAAAGGGTGTTACATAATAGTATGTCACAACTTGAGGGGGTAACTCTACGTGCAATTTTAAGAAAAAAAGTTCATGTAAGCATAGGTCCGCAAAAGCTTCGTTACGGAGCTACAGGGCGTTGAAATTTCAAGAAAAAATTGATTTTTCCTTCAAAACTGCTGCAGTTTTCGAGATATTCAGCCCAAATTTGGAATGCGAGCTATTTTCTACAGTCTCCATCATTAAACGTTCTAAATTTTAATTAGAATCTACAAGGTGTTTTCTTTTCCGGAGCCATGTCTTCTTTTGCCTTTTCAAACTTTTTTGCAGTACGCCACTGAGAAGAGTACAATCAATTTTCGTCATCTTAGTTCAGTTTAGGAACTTTTTTGACACTTATAATTTTTTCGTATCTCCAACCGTTCTCGAGCAAAAAATTATTAAACGATTGTATGCATTCGCTGAATTGAAAGAACTTCTAATTAAAAAAATGACTAATAGGTTTTGATTTTTTTCATTTATTTATTTATTTTGACACTTGCTTAAGTTGATCCAGTGTCTGCTTGAATTGTTTATTAAATTAACGATTAGTTTTAAGACTTTAGAAGTTATTGCTGTAAGAAAAAAATGGCTAATTTTACTAACGCCGAATTGGCTGATACCCATTACATGTACGGTCTGGCTGACGGAAACACATCAGAAGCTAGACGATTATATCATGTGCGCTTTCTAAATCGAGTGACACCAGACAGGCGAACATTTTCAAATATCCACAGAAGGTTGAGGGAAACTGGTACTTTTACTGCAAATAATCATTTAGAAGGTGCAACTCAAACTATGAGAACTCCATATATTGAGGAAGCAGTTTTGAATTTTATTGATTTGAATCTCATGTGAGTACAAGAAAAATTGGAAATCAATTGAAAATTTCACATATTCTAGTTTTGAGGATTCTCTACGACTTTCATTGTACCCGTTTCATATTCCACGCGTCCAAACTCTACTATCCTCGAGATTTTCCTTCAAGACTGAATTTCTGCCTATGGTTCTTAGATAAAGTTAGAGAAAATGCTCATTTTGATTGTGAAATAATGTTCACAGACGAAGCTAACTTTTCCAGAACTTGCTATCACAACTTTTCACAATAATCATTATAGGGCTGAGGAAAACTCCCATTTGATTGAAAAATCTCATCAACAAGAACAATTCTCACTGAATGTCTGGGTCGGAATGATAGGAAATTATTTGATTGGGCCATTTGTTTGCCTAATAGACTAAACGGTCCCGCTTATCGGCAATTTCTTGAGGAGGAGTTACCTTTATTGCTCGAGGCTGTGCCACTTTTGGTGAGAAATATAATATGGTTCTTGCATGACGGGGCACCAGCGCATCTTAGTGGAGAAGCTAGGGAATTCTTGAATAATACATTCAACAACCGATGGATAGGTCGAGGTGGGCCACAACCATGGCTTCCTAGGTCCCCAGACTTAAATAGTTTGAACTTTTTCTTATGGTGATATCTCAAAAGGTTAGTTTATACCACTCCAATGAACATTGTAGAAGAATTGAGAAATTGAATAATAACCTCTTGTGGCACGATAAGAAATACCAAAGGAATATTTCAAAGAGTGCGTGATAATATGCGAAGAAGGACAAAGGCCTGTATTCTAGCAGGTGGAGGACATTTACAGCAATTTATTGAGTTTTTAATTATTCTTTTTTTTTAGTTTGATATTGAATGAGTATAAGTTGAGTCTCAGAAGACGAGCTATTAAAATAAAAGCAAATTTTGGGCATACCCATCGAGTATTTCTAAATTTTTTTTTCATTTAGCGAATAACATACAATTCAAATAATTCAATTTCAATAATTTTTCACTCGAAAACGTTTGGAGATACGAAAAAATTACAAGTGTCAAAAAAGTTCCTAAATTGAACGAAGAATACGAAAATTGATAGTACGCCGATCAGTGGCGTACTGCAAAAAAGTTTGAAAGAGCAAAATGAAACATGGCCTCGTAACAGAAAAGAAAACCTTGTGAATTTCAGTTGAAATCTAGGACGTGTAATGATGGAGGCTGTAAAAAATAGCTTGAATATCTCAAAAACTGCAGGAGTTTTGAAGAAAGAACCAATTTTTTCCGGAAATTCCAACACTCTGTAGCTCCATAACGAAGCTTTTGCGGACCTATGTTTATAAAAACTTCTTTTTCAAAATTGCACGTAGATTTACCCCCTCAAGTTGTGACATACAATTATGTAACACCCTGTATAGTTTTGTTCAGCTGATTCTCCAGACTGGAAAACGAAAATTATCTTAGCCAGTAGACTTTACCGAATAGTTTTTTTCTATTTTAAATGAATGATTTGCACGTAGATTCTATGAAGTGTGTAAGAAAAATGTAGGAAAACAAAAAGTAACTATGTATACATAATTTTTCAGTATGTGTGTATGTTACCGAAGTGTCCTAAGCTACTGAATCGATTTGATGAAAACTTTTGTGTTGTTCACAAAATTACGTTAGTTTTTTCTGAATTGATTTAGCTTTGCGCAACAGTAAATTATACAATGATGAAATAAAATGTTTGAAATGTGAAACTCAATAGTCTGTGTATTTATCAACTGAGACGATTATTCTTGAAACGTTGGATGAAATTTTGATCGAGTGGTCAAGTTTTGAATTCTATGCAGCTTGTATCATTTATATTGAAGATTCAGTCTTCAGCGATACTGTGAAGTAATTCTGATCCAAAACGTATTTTACGTAGCTGATATTTCCTCGAGTGAAAAAAGTTATATTTCACCGTATAGCTATTGCAACTTGAGACAACTGTGACCCAGATATATTCGCTTTATCTAGGACAATAGAGGATATAATTTACCTCTTCTAATGACATAAATTACTGGTAAATCTAGTCTGAGTAACTAACATAATTATGAAAAACTGCATTCCAGACGTTTATAACACATGAGATATTTCGTACAAAAATAATTCTGAACAAATATCTTTTATTCTGACTGAAAAAAAATTGACTCAGTGGTAGTAATTTTAGTCTTAACTATTTCTGTATAATAGGCATCATTTTTATCACCAATAAGCTTTTTATATTTTTTGTTCTCCAATTATTGACGCTCTTCCGCTTCAACACTTTCTACCGATTCTACAGATACAAAGAAATGAATTTTCATTTCATTCATTTGAATTCAATGTAACGGTTCTCTACACTTGAACATTTTTTCATGCAATTTTTCAATAAAGCACACGACATCTGCAATGTTTCGCCAATATAGCAATCATACGAGTGACATTATTACAAAGATAGACATCAAAGAATATGAGCACAGAAAATATAAATTCAGCATTGGCTGCGTTCATGTCTGTGTATTTTGGACGAAATGTTTATTAAATGCGTTTGAAATAGTTGAGTTGGGGAATAGGGGACATGTAATTTCGTTTCCAGTTAATGAGGACTAAAAATTCATAGGAAAATTCGGTCCCGAAGATGTAGGGTCACTAATCTTATAAATAGATTAGGTAACGCGATATTACCACAAGAATTGGTTATTAAAATGCAAAATAGAAAATGTCCACGTAGATTTGTTGATAATGCTAGAAGTAAAATTTGCGACCAAATAAAAGTTATGTACTATTAAAATATATATATATATATATATATATATATATATATATATATATATATATATATATATATATATATATTTTAATTATGATAAAATCGAATTAATTGAATGAAAACTAGTCATTGACTTCATACAATAACTGTCAATCATTACTGAAATTAATTTTTAGCGATTCTTTAAATTTTTATCATGAATCTCATTTGGTGAATGAACACTTTGAATTTCTTTAAATTTTTGAAGATTTTTCAAGGATGATAAAAATATTAGGATGTGAACTATAAAAGCAATCATTGAAATGTTTTCGGAATGACTCACAAATATTTGTGATACAGGTAAGTGTTACCCAACTTTCGGCAGAAAATGATGAATTTTCAGTGATATAATTGTCGGTTACATAATCATTTTTGAACTCTTCGATCATCTGTTCATATCAATCAGCAAATCAAAAACAAAACAATTTCCTACTTCAAGTGGATTAAAATCCAATTTCACTCATTTTGTTTTTATAATCTTCAGTCAAACCAAGTTCTTGATATTTTCTGAACCAAGTCTATGAAAGGAGAAATCTACAACCGATTATCTTAGCTGCTGGTAAAATTTGTTTAACTGTCAATTTCAAAATTTATGACTTTTTCATTTTTGCATTTTTCTATTATGAAGGAAAACAATTTTTTTATGTGTCTACCTGCTCATTCGGTGACAAGCAATATAATATTGTAGTAATCGAAGAAGGTATATCATCTTAGTAAACTCGTTGAATTATTTTGACTGGCTTTTCAGTTAAATCGTTAAAGCTTTTCTCTTGCATGCTAAAGTCGGTTTGGCGGATCAAAGCTTGAAATTTGGAGTTTTGGCAATGTTCGGATATATGTTTAGTCACTATTATATTGGCTCCACTGTCTCCAATATAATTAAAATGACCTACTTTTTCATCCTCACAGGTCCATCGTGGTTTGCAGCAAACTTTCGAGATTTTTTGAAAAGGATATTCATAGTTGTTGACAACCAACTGCTTTCATCTTTTACTTAACCCATTTTCAAGACTCATCATTACTTTTCACTCATACGGTGCAAAAATACTGATGGAGAAGCTTGTGAATTGAAACAAGATAAAAAAATAGATTTTATAATTACTTGGAAGTCTATTGTATTAGGGCGTGAATATAAAATTGATTCTAACTGCACCATCATACAATGTCCATTGCATATCATTAGTTTCAAGAAGAAACTTTACAGGTGATTAATCAATTCATCAATTCATAACGACTAAAACCTCTACAATAACTTCTAGGGCATAGCACATAATCACATTGAAGTTCATTCGACATTCATTATTGCCTTTCAAGAAGATAATTAGACTTCAGTTACCTAAACAGCTTGGTAGAGAATTTACATCTCCATGGTTGCAATCTGGTCACTACCTGCCAGGACTGAATTTACTACCCCCCTAATAATGAATATTCAGTCGTCGATTAACTAACCATTAACGATTTCTACAAATAGAGAAATTCCATCGATTTTTCTTGCTCATATTTTCAAGACATATGTTTAAGTTAGTTTCTATGAAGAATAATGATTGATAGTCTTCAATGGTGAAATTGTGAACATAGTATCTGATTAACTGGAATGAGTGAAAGTATCAACCGAAGCTTTGCCATTTGTTGAAATCATAATCATGACTAATTACAAAATTGAAATTATTAATTTTTGTTGATTTCTTCTACAATCACAGAAAAATTAAGTTTCTTTAGATTCAATAAATCGTTTTTGATACAGATGCTAATTTCGTACAGGGTTTTGCTTTTCTCTTGTTCAGGAAAACTATAAGCTATAAATATTCCCATATTATATAGAACAATGGAAATTTTAGAATATTTGTTTGATAAGGAATAATTCGATAAGAAAATTAAAATGAAGCACGTGTCAATTAGAGCACAAAGACGTAGCTGAGTAATTTTACATACAACTTTAATTGCAATGCAATATCAAACATTTAATTTAAGATTAAGTGAGGCATTAGGACCTTCGGCGTCTAATAATAAACAAAAGTTATCACCTCACATAAAAACTTCATTCCATATCAAAATAGTTCGGTAAAATTAGAGCAAAAAATAGGAGTGAAGGTTGGCAGGATTGTCCAGAGCACCATCATTACTTCTGTTCCATATTTTCCAAAATTATGGTGATAGATAAAGAGTGATCCCATTCCGCAATATTATGTGAATCGTGAATCGATAACGCACTGCTTTATTCATTCTTTTTAATATGAATTTACATCAAGTGTCGGCCTTCTCCATTAAAAATAATTCAATATTCTATATCAACAGATATACTCTTCAAATATCAATAATTATGTGTCACCAGTTTATAAAGTGACACATACATATCTAAATGGGTTTTTTCCTTATCTCGAAAAGTGGAATAATGCGTTTTGGTGAGCTAAAACTGAAGGATAAATACTCGTGGATGTTCCAATGCTTATGGCTCACGGAGTTTAGCTTCAGACAACGATCAATGATTCACCACTATATAAAAAATATATAGAATTGCAGTCTCTTGCATCACGACCAGAATATCAAGTAATAATTCTGAGGCAACGTATTGTTTAAATATTTTTTACGATTAATAGATATAGACGTGTGTGACCTAGCAATATAATTAAATTATACGAAAGATCACGAATACATTAACCAGTAAAATAGGGAAAATTCTTTCAGAAAGTTTTGTAAATTCAATCATCAAAATCAGTTGCTCAAATTGAATGGTCAAAATGTCTGCAATATATTCAATTGGTATGCTTGTTTTCTCTGCTGTTCAATTTATAAGTATTTGTACATGTCGACGGTTTGTCGTCACCAGAAAAAAGATCCATTAAGAAGGCTGAATTACCGACCAAAACATTCAACACCCCCTCACGACAATTGTCATTTGTCTGTCAATGTTTTCAGTTTCCCGCTTAAGCATTATATTTTAGCGGTTTGCGCTTCCAAAATCATTTTATTTTCAAGTGTTTCCGTTGCTGGTGTCTTCGAATGAAGTTTAGTAATTCTCTGGAAAATTTATGGTAAGTAAATTGAATATGTGAAGTTTCAGCTGATACTTTGTGCAGCTTGAGCTTTGAGTGATACTACGGTACCTTAATTGGATTATATCCAATTCTTATCGGTTTTCTTTTCAATGTTGAGTTCACCCCTTTGGAGTTCGTCGGGAAAGGACTATACCATAAAAGAGAAACCCTGTGAATAGCGAGGAAAGAAAAGTGGCCTACGAAAGAAAAGTGGCCGAGGAAATCTTTTTTCGAGGTCCGAAGAGTTCACGTATTTTTCATTAAGGTCCTTCAACCAGGATCCTTTAGAATATTTATTTCGTATTATTAGACAGCATGGTGTATGGAACACAAACCCTACTTGCCACCAGTTTATTGCTGCTTCAAAAACCTCTGTCATAAATGGCTCAACATCGCCCATAATTAATGGAAGTTGTAAAAGAGATGTCTGTGAGAATTTGAATCATTAGTCTTTTTCTTGCATAGTCAGTGGCATCAGGAAAATCTTGCTTTGAGATTCAAAGAAAAGTCTCATTTTTCTCAATTCGATTTTTGTCAGTTACATTCGGTGAAAGATTAAATTTTCGAAAGAGCTACTCCTCTTCTAATTTCTAAATTCATTAAGTATAAAAAGAAGGAAACTGTGACTTCTGGGACTGAAAGCAAATCCAAAAGGTTCAGAAATAAGTTGGACATCTTTGATGGGTGCATTTATTGGTGTTTTTTGTTATTTTAAAGAGCGGGTTATCTACACTCTACTATGTGCGTGTTATTTATTTACCATCGATCTTATACAATCGGTAGTACTACACAGGTTTTTTTGTCGGGGCTTTCACACCCTTTTATAATTTACAAACATGTTTTTTAGTCTCTGATATTATTTATTTTCCTCCATGCATCTTTTACACTCATGGGGAAAGAAATTGATCCGTGACCAAATAATTGAATTTTTGGGTCCTTTAATCTAACCTACATTCCTTTTGTTATCTATAATTCATGTTTTTGTGATATATACATTTTTATTTTTCCAAGATTTCCAAAATTAGTAATGAAATTGCCTATTTTACCATGCTCAACAATTTTGAGTGATCTCAAATTCATTTAAATAAAAATTCTTGAGACAGTACTGCGTTTTTTCTATTTTGAGAAGCAAGTATATTTTATTTTTGGAAATGTTTTGCTACATTTTCTGTACCTATGGTTTAAATTTTTTTATTCTTAAATAAAAGTGTTATTGTGAAAACATACTCATTAATTTCTCAATTTTTGAACAGCCTAATTGAGGCAGAAATAATATGCATCGATTAGACTAGTTCAAATACCCCATTTCAGTCAAGTTAAATTCGATAGTGGGAAATCTAGAATGCAAATAAGGGCCTTTCGATTTAGTTTTCCATAATGGCACGCGTAGCGCGTTTCTATGCACAGTTGGTCATATTGTTTTCTATGCCAGGGCACTGAGTTTTTATTTCTCATTAGGGTCTGTTCTGTGGTCGTCACCCTCACGACTTTTGAGCATGCGTGTCATACGAACACGGGTCACGTATAGATCACATATGTGGTGTGAACTTTTAGTCTGGATGATTATATTACACATTTTTATTGAATTCCTTTTGTTTCCTTTCAACTCATTAGACTTAAGTAGAGGGAGAACCCCAATTAGGAGGTCAGTAATGGTTCTCAATTTGTTCCTAGATAGATGAGACATAGTAGTTTTCTATGTTGAATAGTCCATACATTTTTTCGCAGTTTTTCTTCACTATAGTTTTTGGCTAAGTTTTTTCCGCCATTTCAGCCCCTATCATCTGCATAGTTTGTTTAGACGGCAGAAGGATTCAATAACTATAGGGGTAGTAGGTTCAGCAGACGGAAAGTATTCTCTCCGCCAATGCGTTTTGGAGAATGGCAACATTCCAGTAGGGGACGGTCTGACAATTATGAGAGCTCAGAGCTTCAATCTTCTTTGTGGATCCTCTCGGCAACTCAAATATATAGCGAGTGATTCTGCGTGCTGATAACTGATTTCTCATTTCCTTTTTGCTGGGATGGAGTTTTCCCTTCGAAGAGGGTATGATAGTCATACTTTTCCGGTATTATATCTAATGATTGTGGTAGGAATTCTGAAGCTATATAACTCACAATCCCCAGTTGTCTTTTCAAATTACCAGGTAGAAGTTTTTTGTTTCTTAGAGCAGTATTGCTGCTATTAAACCTTCGTTTTCCTCACGTATGTGAGGCAAAGGGATATTCAGGATCATCTATAAGGCGGTGGTGGCGATTATTCTCATAGCCCCTGTTATGCCCAACACGCTAAACGTTGCAGTTTTTGAAGCTTGTTTAAGATGGTAACTTCCGTTGTCTTTGTCTATCATATGAAAGATACTGCTATATGCTCGAATTAAATTTTCCAAATTTCCTTTCTACGAAGTTTTTCATAAACAATCCCCATAATGAAATTATATTCCCGAGTAGTGTTTCCATTCCATAATTAATGTTTTATCATGAAAAAACGTATCTATTTACGTGTCAAGTATGATATGCATTATTCATAATTAAATTTACTGAATTTGCCCAAGGCGTTTGTGTTCATATTTGGTTTCCGACAAGTGGTACTTAGTTACATCAGACAAATACATGAATAAAGATTTTCCTATTACAAATTATCTACAACTTCATATCGACGATTCTATGCTGAAAATATTTTTCCGTCTACTGACGTTATGTTGGCTTATTCTTCTCATGAGTCTTGTGAACCGCCCCTTGTCCATCACAGTTTTTGTTGGGATACTAATTATTTAATAACGAATTTCTAAATCAGGGGTGCTCAAAGGGTCGATCGCGAGAGCTTTTTGAGTAGATCGAGAAGAAAAATTTTTTTTATAAGTAGGTAACTAAACTACAAAAATTTATTACGTAATAAAATAACACTCTTCTAGCGGCAAAATGCGGATTTATCAAAGGAACGCGCGGTAATTGTCAAAGAAAAGTTTTTTATTCTTTCCGCTTTTCTAGAAATTTCGGACGGCGCGTTTGACGGGAACATTAGAGACATTACAAAATGAGTGCATCGAAGAAATCTAAGACGTATCATTTTAATAACGATTGGGAGGAAGAATTTTTCTTTTGTATGGTGAAGGATAAGTGCATTTATTGAAGCGGGTGAGACTTTATTTGGAGATTTTAAAAATAAAACAGAAATCATGTCTGTTATTAGAGAACTTCAGTTATCTCGTCCAACTGTCACAAGGTGTATTGAATTCATGAGTCGGGACATGGCAGATAAACTAAACATGATATCATGAAATGTACATACTTTTCTTTACAGTTCGACGAATCCACCGATGTGACAGACACTGCCCAGCTGTGTATTTTTATTCGGATGGTATCCAATGACATGTCGGCTAAGGAAGAATTTTTGATAATCATTCCTCTGAAAGGGAAGACCCGGGGCGAAGATATATATGACGTTTTCTTTAATTTTGTAAAAAACTACGAGCTACCAATATATAAATTAGTGTGCATTACAACCAATGGAGCACCAGCAATGACTAGAAACAAAAACGGTTTCGTGGCATTGCGTCGAACTTATGATGATTTCCCTTCATTTTTTTGATTCCATTGCATTATACATCAACAAGTTTTGTGTTCAAAAGTTTTGAACACGTAGGGGATTATGGGTATTGCAACAAAAATTGGGAATTCCATCCGTGCACGTAGCTTGCAACGGCGGCTCTTTAAGTTGCAGTTGGGAGATAGGGAGTCAGCTGAACACACTGATTTAGTTCTTCACACGGACGTCAGGTGGTTGAGTGACGGAAAATTCCTAGAAAGGTTTCAAGAATTATTGCCCGAAATAACAGCTTTTCTAGACGAAAGAGATGATGACACTTAGATGTTGAAGAAACGAGAAATGGCTGACTGATTTGGCATTTTTGACTGATATCACAATGCACTTAAACACCATTAATTTGGCGCTTTAAGGTGAAGGAAAAACTATTATTGAGATGATTAGCGCAGTACACGCATTCAAAAGTAAATTGCAACTTATGATATAATGATCAATTGAAAAGAAAGGATCTGAAAAATTTTCCGTCTTTGAAAGCAAATATTCCTCAGTAGAATTCTGATACGTATGAGGCTGAATTATCAAATATTTTGGGACAATTCGAAATGCGGTTTTATGATTGCAGTAAATTGGCAAATATAGCATCATTTATGAGTTATCCTTTTTCATGTAAAAACATTGAGGAATTAACTACTGAAATAGCAAGTCAGTTTAATATAAACTCATGTTCTGTTGGAAATGACTTGGTGCAGATTATATCAGATATACATCTCAAAGCTACAGCATGTGATACAAATTTCCGGTGTTTTATACCTGAAGATAAATATCCGAATCTAAGGCACATCGCCCTTCAACTACCGGCAATGTTTGGGTCAACTTACTTGTGCGAGTCTGTATTTTCTGAAATGAAGATAATTAAGTCAAAATATCGCAACCGACTAACTGACGATCATATGTCATCATGCTTGTGATTAGCACTCAGTGGTTACGTACCTTCTTATGAAAAGTATGCTGAGGACATGCAGTGCCACGCTTCAACATCCAGAGTCATTCTTTAGTTAAGTATAATACCATATGTAACTCTTTTGTTTTGTAGCAATCAATAAACTCGCAATTTTTTAATAACTATGAGTTTTTTCATTGATATTATAGAGAAGAACCTAACTAAACCTAACCCAAGCCTTGACTAAAATAATGTATATTGTGCGGAAAGCTAATATCTATATATGCTACAGTACACCCTACCTGGGTATGTAGGTAGGTTAGATTGTAGGTAGGGTGTATCGAATATGTACGACAACCCTGCATCATACATACTTGCAGCCTCTCAGAGTCGATCGTAATTAGTCTAAAAATATTGAGGTAGAGTTTGAGCACCCTTGTTCTAAATGACTCACAATAAAACATATATGAACTGTATTTATTAGCTCATTGCCAATGGTAAAACCGCCATGAATTTGTGTGGTTTACGATTATCAAATGGCTAGACCATTCAATTCTAGAGTATACAGTTAGACTGGAAGAATTTATTATATCTAGTTCGGCAGCTATGTGAAATACTGCAAATAGAGAAAATGCTCTAATCTAACCCATTTCCGTCCCCGATTTTCGAGGAAAATTGATCTGAAAACAGATTGCAGCTATCTTTTCTTGTAGAGGTATTTCGGAATTTCCCGAATTTCGGCATATGCCAATATCTCTGTTGCTGTAAGAGTTAGTTGAAAACTGTTTTGACATTCTACGGGCAATTTTTTGAGTTGAATGAAGGGTCATATGCAAACATTTTTTTTATTGAGTGAATTTCGAATTATAATATAAACTTGTGTTTTTTCAATGTAATATGGATAAAATAGAAAGACTATTTTATTCTCTTTCCAAATAGATGTAACATGCCTGACAAATTTCCTCAAAAATGTGGATTTTTTCAGAAATAAACGTTCTGTGGTTACATGTAGTATGTTAGAGCGCATTCACATAAAACATCCCAAATGTTTTCATCTCTGTGTTCACAACAAACCGAAAAACAAATAAAAACTGTCCCAAATACGCAAGAGTATTTTTTTCCATTATTCAAAATGCAAGAATTGCAACGTCCAGAAACACTTCTGCGCGTATTTTGAATTTGAATATTGATCACTTAGCTAAACAATTTATAAAGTTTTGTTTCCACTCTTCTATATCATTGTGAGTTTCTCTAAATAATAAATCCTTGACAAAGCCCAAGAGAAAAAATATAATAGGGTTAAATAAGATTAACGGGATGGCCATCTCACTGGTCCTCCAGTTTTCATTAATGAAATAATGGTTTGAATTTTTTCTCTATTTGCAGACCTTCACATAGCTGTCTTATTAAAATATCGAAAAATGGGATACCTAGTCTACAAGTCAGCTGCTCTAAAAGCACTATAATAAAGTTTAATAATAAAAAAGAGAATCACACTAATAGGAATAGTTTTTGGACAATGTGTTAATATGAAATATAGACGATTATTTTATTGTGTCCTTCTTTTCTTTCTATCATAAATTGCGAATGAAGAAAATTACCAATAAATTCTAGGAGAAATTTTACCAATTTCGATAAATATGCGGCTTCTCCTTCTCGTGCAACATGCACGACAGAGCTCCAGCTCATTTCAGTATTTGAATCGGAAATTTAATAACTGTGGAATAGCTCGTGCAGAAACCATATTATGGTCTACTAGATTTACAAGCTCACCAGTCTGGATTTCTCTCAACGGACCAGAATGAACGATATAAATAAACTGAACAAGATAAGTTCTAGTGATGCTAACCAAGATACTTCAATATTTTCTAACGTCATAGGACTTTATGAGATGACTTAATAGCATTCCATATTCATTCATTGAACTTATTAATAATCCTATTTCTTTTAATTATGTCGGACGCTTATTCCTCTTTATGTTTCGTACCAAAAGAAGGTGGTTGATGATCTCAATAAATAATATATTTCAGTTAGTAAATTTTGAATAGTGAGTCATATATTAGGTGCGCAACTAAGTTCTCGATGTTCTGTTGTTACTGCTCCAGTGGACGACCGCCCCCGTGCAGGAAGGCCAAAAATCTTCGAAGACGCTGAATTGAAGGCATTGCTCGATGAGGATCCGTGCCAAACGCAAGAAGAGTTTGCTTCAGCCTTAGGAGTTACCCGCCAGGCCAACGATTGCATGCGTTGGGAATGATTCAAAAGCAAGGAAGATAGGTTCCTTATGATTTGAAGCCAAGAGAGGTTGAGCGTCGTTTTTTCGCCTGTGAACAACTACTCCAGAGGAAAAAAAGGAAGCGTTTTCTTCATCGTATCGTAACGGGTGATGAAAAATGCATTCATTACAGCAATACAATCTTGGGGACTGTGCGGTGCTTCTACGTGGGACCAAGTCGGTGTTATTTATTATGAGCTGTTGAAACCGAACGAAACCATCACTGGGGAACTGTATCGAACTCAATTGATGCGATTGAGTAAAGCACTGCGCAAAAAACGGTCACAATACGAGCAGAGACACGGAAAAGTAATTCTACAGCATGACAACACTCGGCCTCATGTTGCCAAACCCGTTAAAACCTACTTGGAAACGCTGAAATGGGAAGTTCTACCCCACCCGCCATATTCCCCAGATATTGCACCATCCGATCATTACTTGTTCCGATCGATGGCACATGGTCTGGCTGATCAGCAGTTCCGCTCATATGAAGAGCTCGAAAAATGGCTTGATTCGTGGATAGCCTCGAAAGACGAACACTTCTACCGTCACGGTATTCGAGCTGTCAGAAAGATGGAAAAAGTTGTAGCTGGCGATGGGCAATATTTCGAATCATTAATTTGTAATCATTTTTCATAATAACGTTGTATTTTCATAAGAAAAACAGCAAGAACTTTGTTGCGGACCAAATATAAAGAAATACTTTTTTTTTATGCAGTTAAACTTCATTGTTAAGTTTTTAATAAATTTGAGTCAGACGTGACTCAATCTTCTGCCAGTAATTTAATTAAGCTCATAGTACCGACGAATCTTTCTTGCCATAAAATGAAAAAATCAAATCATCAAAATCTTTCAGTTGAAATGGTCATTAGCGCATACCAAAATAATTTGATGTAAAAATGGGGGTATGATTCCAGAAAAACTAACATCCTGCAATTTTCGAAACAGGTCAGAATACGAAATTGTGGGAGATCAGATTATGTTTTCGATTTCCGTGAATTATCACCAAATCTAGAGGGATGCACGCAGTACATTTTTCATAATTCATAGTATCTCTGTTAGCCGAATATACAGGGTACTTCAACGAAAACTAAACAGAGGCTATATCTACCAAGATATTAATTTCTGATCAAAACGCAAAAACGAGTCAATTTTTGTTTCAAGGAGGACATCTTTTGGGGTACAATACTTGCCTGAAATATCAACTCCCTAAGCGGGGGTTGCCATCCTTGAACATTTTGAATAGGGAATATGGGTCGAGTGATGACTCAAAAGAAAGGTGGTATCTTTGTCTCTATTTTTCAGTGGCTCACTCTGTAGCTTCTACAGTTTTCGATCAAAAATGAAAATTCGTTCACGGGGATGCAGACAAATATAATACCTTTCTTTCGAGTTATCACTCGACCCATCTACCCTCTTCCAAATTTTCAAGGGTGGTCACCCCTGCTCTAGGGGTTGAAATTCGAGATGAGGATGGTATTTGATGATGACTGACATTGATCAGCATGGATCTGTTCCATTTCACTTCACTCAAACTTGAATAGTCTCAGGGAAATAGTATTCCCTATCTTTCAGTTGTTCACCTTGTATCTTTTACAGTTTTCAATTAAATATGGAAATTCGTTCAAGGCGATATAGACAAAGATACCACCTTTCTTTTGAGTCATCACTCGACCCATCTTTCCTATTCAAAATGTTCAAGGATTGCAACCCCCGCTTAGGGGGTTGATATTTCAGGCAAGTTTTGTACCCGAAAAGATGTCCCGCTTGAAACAAAAATTGACCTGTTTTTGCGTTTTGATCAGAAATGAGTATCTTGGTAGATATAGCCTCTGTTTAGTTTTCGTTTAAGCACCCTGTATAACGAACCTTTTAAAATATTTGTAATATTCAAAATTAGATTTTCATGGAAAGAAAAATTAGAAAAACTGAGCGGAAATTTCAGAAATTCGAGAAAACTGAAACTGAGAAATATTTAATTTTTCTTTGTTTCATACATTATAACCCTAGACAAGTTTAAAAAAATCGGCAGAATTATGAAGAAATGTTGAAAAATCAATATTTTCGTATGCACTTTCAATTATAATTGAAAGTGATAAAAGAACCATATATTATTTGGTTAATTTCCTTTATTTTGTTCGTTACGAAGCCGGAAAGTTTTAGGCAAAGAAACAGATAAAGCACAAATAAAAGTCGAAAAATTCGCTGCAGAAGTCATACTTTTGTAATATGAAATAATTATTATTTTTCAAGAGTATTGTAGCGAATTTCAGCAATCAAATAATTTTATTTTCTTAATGTCGACTTGAGCTATAAATCTAAAAACAAATAAATAGTTAAAGTACTTTTATTCAGAATGTTAAATTGCTCTCACTGAAGGTGCGGGTTCTCCGGTCTACTCATCATAATCAATACTGTATTTTTCGTATATTTTTGTCAAAAGTTTGAATTTTACAACCTGAATTGAAGTATTCAATGTGTTTACACAAATAGCGATAAATTGAGCGTTACATTTGATATTGAGATATCGGTATAGGCATTGAACATGAATTATTTATAGAACTTTCAGAAAAATCCAAAAATTAGATTATATACAGGATGCTGTTCTTAAAATGAATAGTCAGTTACGTGACCAATCCTGTATAAAAACTGACGTTAAAAGATGCATAAATGAAAATACAAATCGACGTGTTTGAGCGTATTTTCAGATACTCATCCGCATATTTAATATCTTATTTAGTCATTTGGCTGATACACACTGTATACAATTTTGTAGAGGCTCCACGTTGTTCTGCTTTTAGAATAATACTTTTCTTTACGTATTTTTTTAGGTAAGGATCAACTCACTAATTGTAGGAAAATTCAGCACATTATTTTTTGTGGACAGTGTAGTGACAGAAGTAACAGCATTTCAAGGCTATCTAGATCTCCTGAGAAATTTCCATATACCATATGGCAATACGATAAATTTGTTTTGGACCGTGCCGCACTCCGAAGCGATGAGATGATAAAATAATTCAAATAAATATGCAATACATAGTTCGACTCTGGGCGAGTTCTCAATTGGGATTTCTAGTGCACTGAATTGAATTTCCAACAGTCGATTTGCCACAATATGGCTTGAAAAGGACGCCATATGGCGTTCAGACAAGTCGGCTATATAACTAGGTTGGATGACGTTTACTCTCATGTCATTAACTTGTACACAAACTTGACGCCATAAATGGAATTTCGATCCAATGAGAACATTTCATCTATTATTATTATTGCTTCGTGAAAATAATAATAGCGAATTGTTTAATCGTGATTAAGATTGGCGAAATTCGAATAAAATATTTTGAAAACAATGGAGCAGGTTTACGGGTTTGAAGCAAATGTTATTATTTGAAGTATGAAGCAACAAAGAATAATGCGGGATTGCAGTAAAAACGATGATGAAGAATCAATATTTTTAACATTTTTCGGTAACTGAGTCGTTGAACCCCCTGAACACCGATGACCTTGACAAATACATATGTTGTAGAGTTCAACATGTTGAACAAGAATATGAACGTTGTTATCCGCGGAATTCATATCTTTATAATTTACATACATTACATTAATTAACATAATTACCTACCTGTACAACATACTGAACTTGTAATGTCATTAGAATTGAGGGCGTTCAAAGCTCGTAAAAAAATGTTAAATTATGAGGATGTAGGTGTTAAAAAGATCTATGGATTAATCTTTCATTATATCGGGTGTTCCGTGAAAAACTTCTGGTATTTACGGAAGTGATGGACCAATGAAAATGTTTCAGGCCGTTAGAAAATCAGTCAAGATGCAACTCAGTTTGGTTTTGTTCCACTGAAATCGATCAATAATTCTAGGAGCTATAGTTTACAACAAGTAGGAAGTTGCGAACCATTGAATTTGCTATGTTTCTGTTAACGAAAGTTGTCAAACTTTTTGAAAAATTGAACACTGGTGGCTGTTACAAATACATTTGAATATAGCCGGCTCGGTGGCGTATGGGATATGATGCTCGTCTCCTACGCAGAGTTACCTGGGTTCAATCCCCACAAAGTCGGTGCGATTTTTCGGATTCTGGGAGTCGCTTGAGTGTCCATCTTTCGGAGATGTAAAGCTGTCGGTCCTGTCTAACAGATGTGTTGGACATTAAAGATCCCTTCCCTCGACACGAGAGGGGTTCGGCAAATTTCCCGGGTTAGTGAGGTGACAGAATTCCCCGGCGTGTCATTAGCCGAAAGGCAGCAATAGAGCACGTTAAAGGAAAAACAAACTAACATTTGAATATAAATAATATTGAAGAAAAAAGATCTTAATATTGGTTACTTAATAATAATAATAATATTCTTTATTAGTTCATAATTGACCCCAGTAGGGTATAATTCTAATTTTAATGAAGTCAGTGATACTAAGTAGTAAAAATAAAATTGACGAATTAAGGAACAATAATGGTAAATAACATCACTTGTATCAACAAACAACAAAAATATAAAGAGTCAATTGGTAATAAAACCGAAAACACATTAAAATATATATACATCTCATATTATGTTCATGAGTTTTCAAAGAATTCCTCCAATGTATAAAGTGGTCTTTCTTTTAAATAGCCGAAAAGTCTGCTCTTCAATTTTATCTTCGGTAGGTATTTTATTTCTTCTGGTATTTTATTATATAATAAGGAGCAAAAACACAAAGTAATAGAATTAGTATACCCAAAATCTGAAGTAGCCAGAAAAACTTGGAGAAAGCCAACATTCAAAACACTGCAGAAGTTCCATTTGCATATCTCATTCCGAACGAATAATTCTCTCTATCCAAACACACCAACTAATAAAAATAAAATAGATATCTCAAATTCTGAGTCTAAAACTTAGCTGCGATAGTAGTAGTAGTAAAATGTATATTGGTAGAACCTACAGAAATTACAATGTTAGCAATGGAAATTATGAATTTGGGAGGCTTTTACTTGATAAAATTCCATTATCAATAATAAAAACAAGTAATGTGTTTTTTGGAATTTTACTTAATAATTGTGATTCGTAAAGCGTTTCACTACACCGTAGCTTCTTCAGACGAATGAATGTACAGAAAATAAGAACGAGAATATAAATATAAATGTTCTTAAGTAATTAAAAGCTTATTGGGTTGATTCTTCTTAAGTGGTTATTTATGACAGGTATATCCAATAAAATTAAGGAATAGATTGCGCCCCGAAGAGATTCAATAGAGGTGAAGGGCTTAAATCGACTTGTTCATTGATGAGTCTACCTGAGTGTTTGTATTTATTTATTTCTAAAGTTTCCCAAAGATCTACCTTCCAATATTTATTATCTGTATGCAAAATTTCAAACTGTGGGTCGAAAGAATGATTATTTTTTAAGAGATGATTCGCGTAATTTGAATATGATTTTTATTTGAAAAACTGCGTTTATGTTCCGATCTAATATTAAAATTTCTATGTGTTCTACCAATGTAGAAATGATCACAGTCATTGCAATTCAATCTATAAACACCTTATTGTTTTTACCTGATTTGGTTTTATTATTTTTATATATTTGCCTAAACTATTATTAGTTTGGAAAGCTATGTTGAAATTATTGCTACTCAAGAATGATTTCAGTTTCTTACTTGTAATGCCAACGTAGGTTAAGGTGTTGAATTTTTGTTTCAATTTATCGACAGGGTAAACTTCATTCAATGCGATTCTACTTTGTTTTTATTCAAAACATTATTTATTAGTTTGGGATTGTAACTATTATTTTGGCTATTTGTTTAATCAAATTTAATTCTTTGTTGAAATTTTTTGCTGATAACGGGATGTTAATCAATCTATGAATACAACTATTGAATGCTGACATTTTATGTTGATACGGATGACACGACGAGTTATGTATTATAATATCTGTATGTGACGGCTTATGGTTAATTCCGAAAACATGTTTTCGATTTTCATTGGAAATTGTTACGTGTGACGTAAGCCCTTCACCTCTATTGAATCTCTTCGGGGAGCAATCTATTCCTTAATTTATTGGATATACCTGTCATAAATAACCACTTAAGAAGAATCAATCCAATAAGCTTTTAATTACTTAAGAACATTTATATTTATATTCTCATTCTTATTTTCTGTACATTCATTCGTCTGAAGAAGCTATGGTGTAGTGAAACGCGTTACGAATCACAATTATTAAGTAAAATTCCAAAAACACATTACTTGTTTTTACTATTGAAATTATAGTAGTTTCATCAATAAAAACTAATTCTAACTACGCGAATTATTCAATAGAATAGAATCATAATTTCGACCAAAATTGAAAAATTTTACATTCATCTAATGAAATATTGATTTTGGGAATCTCTTGAAACCAATATGATAAATCTTTTCAAGATGTTATTAAATAACAGGTGGATTTTGACAATAATTCTCAATACTTGATTTGTTTTCTGCTAAGTGATTTAGATAATATTTCTTTCAATTGTATAGAGTAGTTTCACTCACTTTCAAACCATTAGAGTAGGTCAGTTATAAACTGTTGTTCCTCAATTTACTCCGAATTTTGTTTCTATCTAAATGATCAATTAAACATTTGGCAAAGGTTTCACAAAAATATATTGAAATACGAGACATATGTTTCGGGTTATCTGCCCATCATCAAAAGTAATGAAATAGTGAAATGCCAAATGAGTAGTTACTTCAAAACAACGGCATATACAGCAGGAGATATACCGAAGGCTCATTACAAATTGGATTAATTTCCCAAAGACTGGACATGATTTTGATCTATATAATGGTAGAATTTTAGTTTTGAGTAATGTATCTTTTGTATTTTTCGATTCGCTTCTCGATACATCTTCTGGTTCGCCCTATATAGAAAGACTCGCAGTGTATTTTATATACTTTTATCCAATAATTTCATTCAATCTTCAATCTTCAATCAAAACTAAGAACGAACCCAAATTCTTTTTATCAGTACTGATGATGTTAATATTATTTTTTGTGCAATTTATATGTATCTTGTTGCTGAAATTATAAATATACTCAATTAGAAATTTTTTCTTGGATTTCGCAGTATGTAAAATGATAAATTTGTTTGTTTGTTTTTCCTTAAACGTGCTCTATTTCTGCCTTTCGGCTAATGACACGCTGGGGAATTCTGTCGCCTCACAACCCAGGAATTTTGCCGAACCCTTCTCGTGTCGAGGGAAGGGATCTTAAATGTCCAACACATCTCTGTTAGACAGGACCGACAGCTTTACATCTCCTCCGAGAGATGGACACTCAAGCGATTCCCAGAATCCGAAAAATCGCACCGACTTTGTGGGGATTGAACCCAGGTACCTCTGCGCAGGAGACGAGCATCATATCCCATACGCCACCGAGCCTGCTAAAAGGATAAATTACTCCAGTAGAAGTTTATGTTGTTTTTGTTTTATTAAGGTGTCAATTACATGCAGTTCATAGCCGTTAGTCTAGCGATTAATTTCAATATTTGAGCTTCATTCTCGAAATTAACAGCTGACAAAGGAATAGACTATAATCTGTGAACAAATGAATGGTAAGCACTGAATCTGATATTCTGGGATACTGTTTCATTATTTTCAATTTCTACTGTAGATTGAATCGATCGATGAAAAGAATTTAAAAATCATAAGAAACTATTCAGTTGTCTGTCTGTGCCAATGCAACAGAAAATATCATCTATATACATTTCTTTTCCATAAAAATACACTCATAATTAAGCTGTTAGTGGATCTAAAATGCTATTCTTTTTGCCAAGTGTTTTCGTCGATAAGTAAATACTTATGTGACATATGAACAACTGTGCTATATTATCTGAACAATTGAAGAAGATTAACATTCCGACTTCTTCCTGTCTTAATGGATATCTTCAAAATATATTGTTAGCAGGTAGAATACTTTCCCACTTGAATTCAAAATCTTCCAAATATTGGTCAAATACCAAGAATCGTCATAGTTACTCATCGATAAGATTTCTTTATAGATGAATAAATTCATGTATAAGGTTAGTCACGCAAAGTTCGATACGGAGTAAATAGAAACACGAAGTCAAAGATAAGATATTATCGAAAAAGACGTGGAATTCAAAGAGAAACTGGTTTGGAATTCGAGGATCCCAGAACGAAGAGTTTTATAATAAATGGCGCTTCTACATTAGCAATAACTGTGCATTGTGAATGTTCATTGAAATAAGAAAATTTCAATAGGATAATCAAATATGAATTGCAATCTTCACATGAGTGAAGTTGCGGGTTTGTGATTTAAAATTTGTTGCCATCAGTAATTGACAGGTTCTAGCAAGTATTGTCAACTTTTCAACATATCAATAACTAAAACTTACAAGATTTTCAATTCGAACACAGCAAAAACTCAATGATAAACGATGTACCCAAGCCAAAACCCATCGAACTATAAACCATGCCTGACGTTACACGTCTTCAATGGTCAAATAACAACTGTTCTTTTTACAATATTATGATCCTTACCTTCCATTTTCCAAGAAAATTCATTACGTGAACTAGGTACGTGCCTTTTTGATATTGAATAAGAAAAACGCCTGTCGGTTGAGTGTTTGACAAAGAAATATTATATATGTCAGTTCGCTGGAGCGCGCCAATAGATATACATCAACTTGATATGCTCCAACGGATTGAAATAAGTCTGTCCTAGTGTTGTAAATGGGTATACCGATACGTCAAACGAGACCGAAACTGCAGTCTAATCGCTCCTATTCATGACATCCGACCGGACTGTAGCCATACTCCTTCAGGGAAGGATACTCAACATTCTATGGAAGGTTGAATATAGTTCCCTGAATAAAAGCCTTCGATGTGTTTACACATACAGTCAAGCATTTGGAAAGTCAGCTTTTCGACAGATCGCATCTTGCAGATACAGTGTGTAGCGTTGCGGTAAATAGTCGAACAAGTATGGCTTCTTGAAGTTTTCTGTTTGATCTACCCATTGTTTTCATTATTCCCCAATGGCTAGTAGTAGCCTCTGTGTCAGTTCGTTGGAGGCCGCCAATTAAATATGTATTGCATATACGTTTACTGCATGCTGTCCAATGGATTGAGACGAGTAGGTTGCAGTCTGGCCTAGTGTTGCGAATGGTTGTGTGTAACACTGACGAGGTCAAACACAACTGTGTGGCGTTGGTTGACAATGGTTATAAACGTTGAATTGGAAAACCAGCTCCTTAAGGGAAGGATATTTATCATTCTACGAAAAGTTAAATATTGTTCCCCGAATGTCAAAGAAATAATAATAATAATTTGGGGATATTTCCGGACTAAGATGCTTTCTCCTGAATATATCACGACACCAAGAAATGAAATTGCATCTTTTCGCATGCTCAATACACATATAATAAGAAACGATACCAAATTGGATAATAAGTTTGCGCTCGAGGAAACCCACATACTTTTAGTCATCAAGCGATCCCATTGTTAGATGTCTCCATTCTACGATTATTCGAACATTGAAAGAAAATAAAATGCATCCATTCAAAATGACATCTACTTAGGAACTCTTGGCAGACGAGTTTGAATCGAGAAGAATCGATTTCTGTGAGAAAATGATGGCAATGTTAGATAACAATGTGATCCAATTAGACCATGTTGTTGATATTTTCTTCTTTTGTTCCTACATTATCATAAAATAAACAATTACGCTCTTTTAATAGAGTGGCATGCTTTGAGTGTTGTAAAATATTATTCATCAGTATTTAAATGTTTTGTAGTGACTTTCTGTGATCAAAACAATTTCTCTAATGTTGATATTTGCAATAAATTTTAAATCAGTATATATTGCCAAAACAAATGAAGCTATGTAAAAGACAATGTACAGGATGTCTCATTTTCAATGTTTCAGTTTGGCAGCTATGTGAAATACTGCAAATAGAGAAAACTGACGCCCTCATTTCCGTCCTTGATTTCCGAAGAAAGTTTATAGGTGTAAACAGATTGCGGCGATCATATTTTATTTTCGAGATATTCCAAACTCTTCGACTTCTCAGGATTTCGGCATATGCAAATAACACGGTTGCTATCAAATTAGTTGAAAACTATATTGACATCCTACTTGTTTGAGAAGAATGGAGGAACGTATTCAAAATTTAATTTTGGTTGAATGATTTGATTTTCGTATAATGAAACTTCTGTTTTTTGAAATGCAAACTATAAGGAATTTGGTTAAAATAGGAAAACTCTTCCAAATAAATGCCAGACAGATTTCTTCAAAATGTGAATTTACAAAAATGAAAAATCTTCCAACATTCTGTGGTTTCATCTAGTTCAGTAGTGCAAATTTACACAAAACATCTCAAATATTTTCAAAAGTATGCTCACAACAATAAAATGAAAAAATAAATGTCAAAATGTATCCATTATTCAATTCATATTGTTGCTTCACAAATGATTAGCTGAAAACTTTTTGATTGAAAAAATGTTGCACCGGAAGTTTTGGAGCTGTTGCTGCGAACCCCTCAATTTTATGTAGGTTAGGTTACTTTCTAGAGCCAGAGTATTATGAGCGATGGTTAGAATTATGCAGATGGTATCAGGAACATTACTGGTCCAATGTCGATCCCCATCAGGAAATGAATGTTCAACACAAAGGGCGATTCGATTTTAATGTTTGGTGCGGGTTAATGAACACCGTGTCTTTGGGGTGCGTCATTTTGGGCGATAATATTCGTTTATATTATACTATGACAAATGAGAACATAGTTTTTCGAATGAAATTTTCTTGGCTCAAAGAAGGATAGTATATTTGCATCATGACAGTGCGCCTTTACGCCTTAAGAAATATCTCAGAATTTTTGAAGTATTTTTTGAGTAATAACTTGATGGAAATGAGAAGGCAAGTAACATGGCCACCTTGTTCATCAGATTTAATCCCGTTAGATTATTTTCTCTGAGGCTATGTCAAGGATTTATCATATAAACTAACTCTACTATATCATTTTATTGAAGAGTTGAAACAGAACCTTAGAAGTTGTTGAATTTCAGTGAATAACACAGCCCCACAAAAAAAATTGGAGAAGTTATGCCAGAACCCAGAGCAGTCTTACTATATGTTTTTGGGGTTGCTTACCAAATCCGAGGTCCAAATTGTTCCATCACGTCAGGATTTTTCATAACCTCAAAAATAAACTCCAAAAACCATATAAATAAGGCAAACATTAACTTTCGGGCTTTATAATCTTGAAAACCGCATAACTTTTTAACCACGTAGCCCCATAACTCTGTATACTCGAATCTTTATAACGCAATATCTTAAGCTTTCAAACCCTTATAAATTCTATACCCCGTTACCCTGATGTTATATAATTCAAATTGTCAGATTAGGAGGCTATGGGTATTTCATTAGTTCAACACTATTGTTATGGGTTATTGCGGGTTTAAAAGTTTACTGTATGAGATTATGGCTGTTCAAAGAATACGGTATGAAGTTATAGACTTTTAACCGCTTAGGTTGTTCATATATGTTAAATAGCTTGGGATTAATGTTATTATTTTGTTTTCTTTTTTTTCACATAAGTGCATTCCATTAAGGAGTTCAACATCACGCAATTTGGAAACGTACTTTAGACCTCTATTGCATGTTGAATTCCGAGGTTATAGCATTATGAGGTGCATTCAAAACCCCATCCATGAACTCATAACATGAAAACTTAGATCCTATAGGTAGCCGCTGGATAACGGAGTATATGAAGTCATAGGAATTTGGAAATTACGTTATGGGGTAATGGGGTTTGAAAGTTTGAGTTAGCGGGGTTCAAAGCATAAGTTATGCAGGTTTAAAGGGTCAAATTATTAGGTTATATGGGAGTTTTACAGTTGGCAACAGCCCATTTAATGCAATATTCCAGTAACACAATTGCGTATCTCTGTTTCTGGGTCAGATTTTGAGGTTATAAAGTTATCGGGTTATTTAGTATTTCTGTTTACAGATTCATGGGACTACGTGGTTGAAACGGTTAGGCGGTTTTTAAGATTATAAAGCCCGAAATTTAATGTTTGCCTGATTTATATGGTTTTTGGAGTTTATTTTTGAGCTTATGAAAAATCCTGACGTGATGGAGCGATTTAGACCTCGGATTTGGCTTCAGCGACCCCAAAAACATATTGTAAGACTGGTATGTGTTCTGGCATAATTTTCCGAATTTTTTTCGTGGAGCTGTGTAATATTCAAATTCAAGCCTGCAGAAGTGTTTCTGGTCGTTTCAATATTTTTATTTGGAATAATGGAACTTTTGAGTGTTCAAATTTGTTTTTAATTGTTTTTTGAATCTATTTATTTTTGATATTTCCTTACTTACGAGTTACTCCTTTTTATTCTTATTATCAGTGGGTTTCACTTTTGTTGTCACAGAAATTGGGATGTTTTATTTTAATTCGCACCTGCATGCTATATGAAACCACAGAATGTTCAAAGAATTTTCATTTCAGGAGAAATTCTCGTTATAGTATGATTCGAAAACCATTCAACAGAAAAAAAATGTGAATACATCCCTGCATTCAACTTAAAAGAGTGCTCGTCGAATGTCAAAATAGTTTTTATCTAACTTTGATAGCAACCGAGATATTGGCACATTGCGACATCCTGCAAATGTGGAAAATCTAGAATAATTCGAAAACAAAAGAAGATAGCTGCGATTTGTTTTCACCAACGAATTTTCCTCGAAAATCGAGGACGGAGATGGAGGTCATTTTTCTCTATTTACAGTATTTCACATAGTTGCCGTCCTAAATTTGAAAAATGGGATACCCTGTTCCTGAAATATGTCTAAAATTTTCGGAAAAATCCGAATATTGCTTGATATACACGCTGCTGCATTCAAAATTGCATTTTGTATTGGCCAATATTATGTTACACACCATGTATAAAAAACTTTTCTGGAAATAATGCACAAACAAAAATACCAATCCATGTGTTCGAGTGTTTTTTCGAACACCTCTCCATTCATTCTTCATTTTTGAACGTAATCCACTTGTCTGGTACATACAGTAAATTATAGTACGCTCGCTCACTCTATTTAACGATCGTTTGTGATTACAATTATGATATAAAATCATTTGTTGCGTTCGTGGTTAGTTAGCTAGTTAGTAGCACTTCATAAATACCATTTCTGATATGATTCTTATGAATTGAAAATTATGAATAAGAAACATTTTGTGCGGTGTTAAAAATGTGCTCGAAAAAAAAAATTCAAAGTAAGGCATTCTAGATTTTGGAAGAATATGGCGAAACTGGCCATAAAACCGAACGAGTAATCACTCCACTCTTTAAATCTTTACGTAACTAATGAGAGAGATCTGATAATTTTGGTTTACATTTGATTCCCCTCGGTGTACCATTCTCATTTGTATTCTACATCCGTTAAAGGAAGTACGACCGAAATTAACATGCTGCAGTCGAAGAAGTTCATCAACAGCAGGAAACAGTGCGACTTAAACGAATGAAACACGAGACTCAACGTCGATAGTCTTGTTTAAAACAAAACGGTTTTGGTATTTTACTATTTAAGTACCAAGGGACTTTCGAATATTCAGTTTAATTTCTGGAGAATTAGTAAATATGAAAGAAGAAAATCAAGTGAATACACCCGTGATACAATTTATTTTCCATCTAAGTGAAATAGTGCTCGAGTATTTCGTCTCTATCGCGAACGATTTCCAGATCGTGATGAACTAGAGGGCCGCAAGTTTTCCAAAATCGAAAGAAAAATAAGTTTTCAAAAAAGTTCAAGCTTTTGAAGAACATGAGTGTAATACGCCACGAGTTTTCGAATTTTTTAAAGATAGAATGTATCATTTGGTCAGATGAGTGTACTTTTCACAACAATCGTCATTTCAATAGAAATAATTTCAAACATTCGAACCAACAGAATCCGCATAACATAATCAACCATAATTTTCAGCGTAGACTCGGTGTTAAGGTCTGATGCGCCATTTACTCGAATCGAATGAATTGATAGGACCAGTTTTCACTAAAAAAAACTCAAATCAGAACAATTATAATGAAATTCTCATTCGAAGAAAAATCCACTTTCAACAAGATGGTGCTGCTTCTCACAACGCAGCTTTGAATGTGAATGGATAGGGACAACTGGTCTTGTTAGGTGGCCAGCCAAGTCCCTATTTTTTGGTTCTGGAATCACCAACAGCGTCACCTGTAAATTTGGATGTGTTGAAAGAAAGAATAAGAACCGCCTGTTCTGAATAAAACACATGCTATATTCAAGAGAAGCCAAATGTGCATTCAACTCCATGGAGGGCATTTTGAACAACATTTATGTAACATTTTTTGATGTCGAGTTTTTTATTTGAACGTTTTCGGTTGTTGCAACGGTCTTGTTTATCATGATCTGGAAATCGTTCCCGATAACGTCGGAATGCTCGGGCACTATTTCTGTTCGATTGAAAAGAAACTTGCATCGTGTCTGTATGGACTTGATTTTCGTCTTCCATAATTATTATTTCTTCGTTAAGAAGACTCGAAATAAAACAATAACAAGAATTATCGGTTAGGTACCTCATCTGTCATAATTTCTCGTTAATAATTGCGAATGACATCTATTATAATCCTATAAAGATTGCTCTGTTATTTTCAATGGTATTCCGCCACAGAGCTCACTTCACGATACGTTACATTTCAAGTCTTTTTCTACCGAAAAGAGAAAATACTGTTCGTTATCCGAGCTGACTTAATGATCAAAGCACTCAAACAATCTCTCCTTCGATTAATTACATCAATGAGTTGGAAATGTGGTACTTTCTCAGCAGAAAATACTTAAAATTGAATGATATCGAAAAAAAAAAATGAAAAGATGGGGTTACCAATTAATGAGTCGCATCAGAGGTAGGATTCCGGTATTTCCGGGAGTGATAGACCAATGAAAATGAGGCTGTTAGAATATCATTCAAATTGCAACTGTTTCATTGAAATCGATCAACACAATTGTAGGAGTTATAATTTGTGGGTTTTCATGGAACACCCAATATACATGCTTTTTTCCGTTTGGTTTCATAAATCTCATTAATCCTTTATGAAGGCGGTAGCGAAATAATCCTCCCAAAATCATTCCGGGGACGAATTCGATACACGTTTAAAACATCATTCGTCCACCACCAACAGTGTACCTTCTGATAAAATATTTCAGTATTTAGTGCGGTAATAAAAATATCTCGTAAAAAAATTTAAAATGAAAAAATCTCAATATTCCCAATCTGATAATTATACACATGAAGGAATGCTCAACCACCAATCATTAAAATTAATACGATATTATATTTTCCTACACATTTCAATAGAGAATGAAATGCTATTATTTCATATATTCCACCAGGAAAATGGAATATAATGACTGAGTCATTTGCTAGTCTTGAGAAAGATTTATCAATAACTTAATTACCACTTCCTCGATTCGTTCCTAATCATTCTTTTTAGGAAAAGATTCGTCATTTCAATTCAACATTATTTCTGGAAACTTAATTTGAATTCCTTGCCTTTATTGCCTTTATCAGTAGTTTCAAAAGTGTGGAGACTTAGGTACTAAAAATATACAAACAATATAATACAATGCCAAGTAATGAAGCTATAATGAACTTTTTGGATTTTTGAGCGTCAACAAATTGGCCCGTGTTATAGAACATCTGCAAATGAATTCTATACGTCTTACATTTTCAAATAAAGAATTATTGTGGATAAAATTTCGCCAATCTGGGAAACGACTCAAATGTAATTAGATCAGTTTTGCTCATTAGATTCGTCTATGTAGGAGCTTCTTCTGAAAAATCTGAAAAAATACTGCGCCACGTCTCAAAAATTTGTGGTACTTGCCGATGATAATTGGCTGGCAAGTCAAAATTTTTGAGAGATCTACACTATTTTGACATTCTACGGACACTTTTTCTTATATATCTTATATATATATATATATATATATATATATATATATATATATATATATATATATATATAAATATATATATAGGGGTTTTACCCCGACGAGTTGCCCATATATCTGTTCATGCAATCAAACTGATTTCATGAAAAAATATAAATCCACCACCCGGTAATTAATACCATTGCCAGGCAATGATTATAATCAAAACATATCCTGGAGTAATTATATATTAGGATAACGTTAAATGGTATGAGAATATATCAATCTACCAGAATATATACATACTATAGCATCATCAGACAATGATATCAATGTACCAACGAGTAGTGTCAGAGGCTTTCTCCCGGAAAAATCCAGTGTACGGACCTTAGTCAAGTAACACTGAATGTTACTCATTAATAGTTTCCTTTGTGTGAAGTGGTGAACGATCGAATAGAATACTGCTCTGAATATAAATATGACAAAATTGTCAGTTAATTATATTACATTTATATAAACAAATAAATAAAATATGAAATGAGATTCTGAGCAGTATAAACTAAAGAGAAAACCTATGACTCTACCTCATTATTATTTTCGGAAAGAAACCTACGAAGAATATTACAAGATTTGATGACTGTTATCTTTTGTAACTGTTCAAACAAATTTTTCTTCAGACCCAAAATCTCAATACTTTTGTGAAGATTTCTAGGAATAACGCCTGTTGTAGAAATAATAATCGGTAGAATAAATATTTTCTTCATTTTCCACATTTTTTAATCTCGTCGCCAAGCATCATATATTTAGAAATTTTTCATTGTATTTATTTTGTATATTATGTGTGTCGGGTATAGCAATATCAATTATATATGTTATTTGATTCTGTTTATCATTAAGAACGATATCTGGTCTATTGTGTTTTACAGCTCTGTTGCACAGAATTGTTTTATCAAAATAAAGTTTATATTTGTCATTTTCACAAATAATCTCAGGTTCATATTTTTGAAATTTTTTTATATATATATATATATATATATATATATATATATATATATATATATATATATATATATATATATATATAAGAAAAAGTGTCCTAGAATGTCAAAATAGTGTAGATCTCGGAATATGCCGAAATACCGGAAAGTCGAGAAATCCGGAACAAAAGAAGATACCTGCAATCTGTGTCATGACATCACCTTGAATCGGGTACGCGGAAGGGGGTGAGTCTTTTACTAAGAGTGTATAAGCGTTGTAATAAAACATCGAAAATACGACACCTTGTAGTCAAGATCAAATTCTAAATCAAATAACCCATCGAGGAAATTTGTTTCCTGAAAATGAAAAATAAGCTAGGTGTTAACAAGAATTCTCATTCGAATATCGGAATTCCTTGGTGGGTTGAAATTGATCAGATTTTGAGTTGAGACATTCAATGGGAATTGAGAATAATTAGTCATTATTTTAATACTTTAATACATAAATAATGAACCTCTCGAATACTAATCGCGAATAAAACGACTACATTGAAATGTATCAAGTTAAAGCATATCTGTGATAATTTCGACTCTATTATATATTCTATGGTAGTTTATGCACAATAATTAAGTAATATGTTCAAGAATAATAAAAACGAGAAGCGTAAAGTTCAATGTACTTGGTTAAAAGTATTAATTAGTTCATCCAACAGCTTTTATTTTTGCATTAATTTCAAGACCAACCAACGAACTGTCTAGTCCAACTTCATGTTTTTATTCCTATGGAAGTATATGTTATATTTAGCTTTACAGAATCCTATGTATACTTATGATGAATTTCGTTTTAATATCGTAGAATGGTTACAAGAATGATGAGTCCATAATAAGGGCGTAACTGCAGTCTGTTGTTTCCTACTGAAATGCCCAATTGAATCTTGACATCAATTTGTGCCCTTGCAGACACCCTTGGTTGACATACCCTGAGAACTTTCTCTTCAATAACTAGCGGACCCGGCAGACATCGTCTTGCCCTAGAACAGGGGTACTCAAACGGTCGACCAGTCGATCACGAGTGCTTTTTGAGTAGATCTCGAGAAGAAAAATTTTTTTAATAAGTAGGTAACTAAACTACAAAAATGTATTATGTAATAAAATAACACTCTGCTAGCGGCAAAAGGCGACTTCATCAAAGGAACGCGCGGTACTTGTCAAAGAAAAGCGGCGTTTTTTATTCTTGCCGCTTTTCTAGAAATTTCGGGCGCGTTTGACGGGAACATTAGAGACTTTTGTTCACGCCGATATAAACGTTGGGCCTGCAGGAATTGAAGTAATTTTAAATTGTAACCTAAAGGCAATACTGGGCAGGTGCTCCAAAAACAGTGGTCAGGTTAGATTGAAAATGTGGATGCTGTGCGTAAAATATACACGAACATCGGCTTGCAACATATCGAGAGATTGAGACATCATTGTGGATTTCAAAGACTTTAATACAAAAAATTTCGAACGAAGAATTACGTGTGAAAAATTATTTCCTCTTGAATACCGCATCATTTTGGGAATGAAAGTTTATATAAGTAATAGCATCGCCATTGAAATTTAGACGGTGAACGTGTTCATAGAGTATGGAACTCCCGGACATCAATTCCTAACCTCAAGAACTGGAAATATCATTTTAATGACTTGTTTATACTTTATTGTGATTATAATTAATTCCAATAAAATGGAATTCGAGTTCATCGACATATTATCCTTCCAGTTCCATCTCAATTCACAGGAGAAAACGGAATTAACTTATGTCTGAATACCATAATATCAATATTTTCTACAAGGAGAAGGCTATTTTTTGACTATTGTTTATTTCTAATAATAAGAGAATTTTGGGACGATAAACTGAAATAATATATCGATGTGTCCCATGAGATGCATAAGCATCTAAATTCTTATTTGGGGATTGGATGACTTTGATAGTAAAGTATGCACTGGGTACTAGGAAATACATAAGCGAAGTAATTAATAGCAAACGCCCTAGCCCCTCAGTTGGGTATTCGCATAGTTAAAAATTATTGTTGCGTCAGATGTGATTGTAACATATTAAGACTTGATGGGGGTAAGTTGCATTTCTCTTAATTTATTAAATTTGTTCATAAAGTTGATCATTTACCTTATTATATACAGTGTCTTCCAACTTAAATTTGCCACCCTCTCTATCTCAAGATCGACTGATTTTGGCGAAAAAAGCTGAGACATGTATCTTGTGATACACATAACCAGCTTAGTGAAAGAGTAGTAGTTCCGGATAATTATTCCTTTTTTGGAGAAAAATAGAGTCTCATTTCAAACAGCTTTCACGAAAAAAAATAGATTGATACAAAATCATTCTACGGAAAGAGATTTTGTCTTTCAGGCTGAAATCTCTACTAGAATTTTACCAGACGTTGGACAGTCATCTGAGGATGAATATGAATGTACAAATACTGATACTGATACCCATTTGGAGCTGTCATTAGTTGGCAACATGGATGAGAAATGGTATTCCGGCTCGTCAATAAATACAAAACCTGATGAAATAAAAAGTTTTGTTGGTATTGAAATTCTAATGGGGGTAGTTAAAATGCCATCAATGACGAAAAAACTTCGTAGACTACTTCATTTTTTAATAACAATTTGGATTACAATGCAGATCCCATATTTAAAATAAGACCGATTTATTAAAGGATAAGACAGAATTGTTTGAAAGCTGTATTGAGAGATACTCCATACACGAGACGATGGTCCAGAGTAGGAAGTTCTGACCAATATGTCCTCAATATCAGGATATCAGGAATCGTATACAACTTTCAGCTATAAACGGGATCAGAAACTTTCGATGCTATTACTTTTTCCAAGCTGAAGAGGAGTTTGTTTAGAAACGAAAGTTGTCCTTGCACTATGCAAAAACATGCAGAAGCTGCAAGACGTTACAATTAGGAAATGTAATCTCGGTATACCAAGATCTTGCAATACCGAGATCTCGCACCCATTCTGCAAGATCAATCTCGCACCTAAAATCATGCGCGATCTCGCAAGATTTGCAAGATTGGTATTATGTCGATTTTGGTTAGCTTTCAGTGCTTTCACATGTTGTTGTTGACTTATGTAAACAATGTACCTATTCTCAGCGGCAACACGTGGCGCTAGGGACACAGAGCGAAAGGGATGAGTGAGGCGAGACGTTTTCCGGTTGTCGTAAATTTGTCATTGTTTTGCGAGCCTGGACGTGTCAGAATGCATGGCAATCTGCAGATTTATTAACTATTCCAATAACTGTTGAAAATAGTTCCTTTGTGTTTAAGTTCTCTCGGTCCATTCGTTTTGTGTTAACATGACAACAAAGGTAGTTTATAAAGGGTTCCAAAGTGGATCAGAGGTATGGAAATACTTTTTGAAGGCAGATGATGGACAAACTGCCCAGTGCTAATTGTGTAAGTCTATTTTGAAAACAACGGCACGATTTCCCAAAAGCTTACATGTACATTAACTGTCCAAGCATAAAATTGATACTTCTCATAAAAAAGTGATAGAAAAAATGACTCTGGTTCCATCAAATTCTTCAATGCTGATCAATGTTTCCGCGTCAATAAGGCTATCTCCTCCAACCGGTACGAAGAGGCAGAAAATATCTCATTACTTTTCGTTCCTACAAAAAGTTTCTTTGGAGGAAAGAATTTCAAGGATGTTTTCTAAAGATGGCATGACTTTTAGATCTTTTTCACGTCGAAAGACTTGAGAGAATTATTTGCGACTAGTGACTACAAATTACCTGCATCGCCTAACTCCATAAACCAGATTGTTATGGATTATGCCATGAGTTTGAAAATGAAAGTTTCGCAGGATCTTATGAATCTAAGAAAGAATAACTATAGTTTCAGCCTTACTTTCGATGAATGGACTTCATGCAAAAACAGGCGCTTCATGAATGTAAATGTTCATACTATTTCAGAGAACGCATAGTAAGAAGCATGCCTGCGGAGAGTTGCATAAGAAGAAGAAATTATCAGAATATGGCTCGTCATTAGATGATGATATAGTAGGTGTTACTACAGATGGGGCCAGTGTAATGGTGAAGGTTGGGCGACTCATAAATCTCCTTCACCAACTATGCTACGCCCACGGCATTCAATTGGGAGTTAAAGATGTGATTTACAAATCAAAACGTGGAACCGAAACGCAAAAAGAAAGTACAAAAGGCAGTCGTAGCTCAGTCAGATGTGGAGGAATCTGACGATGAAGAATTTGATGACATTATTGATAATTAAGGATTTGATCACCTTATCAAAAAAGTGAGACAAGTAGTCAAACTTTTTGAAAAATCACCAACGAAGAATGACATTCTTCAGAAATATATGAAGGACGAAGTTAGCAAAAATATGCAACTCGTGCTGGACTACAAAATACGCTGGTCTAGTCTTGCAGATATGATTTCTACATTCAATAAGGTGAAGCAATAAGTAAGCAAAGCCTTGATTGATTGCAATCTTGGATCGAATATAAATCATAGTTTCTCAGACGAAGAATATCGTGCTTTATCAGATTTAGAGCTCGTATTTCAGCCTATAAAGCTGGCAGTGGAAGTACTATGTCGTCGAAATTCTGATTTGTCAACTGCCGAAACTACTCTGCAATTATTGTAAAAAAGTTAGAAGAACTCGGAACACCAGTAGCTCAAAAACTTGCTGAATCCATGAGGGCTCGGATTAATGAACGCCGAACATTTATGACCGCAGCATTATATTATTCGACAGACCCTGTCCAATACGACGTATGTTTCAATCAATCTGCTAGTGATCAAACTTTCAAACTGCCTCCAAAATCTTCAATCAAAAAAGAAATAATAAAGTTAATCGCAAGATTACACAAGAATAGTACCAAAGATGACAACATTGCAGTCAATATACAAAACACAACCTCTACATCTTCAGTTGCAGATGAAGCCATGAATGAAAGTGGTGATGTCGATTCAATTCCATCAGCTGCAGTAAAAAAATGCTGAAATGGCGAACTCTTCTTTTAGTCTTGATGGGGAATTGGAAATGGCATTGAAAGAGCGTTCGCAAAAACATGTGGCACCTTTGTCATCGTCACTTGATATGATTTTGATGAAAGAAATCAGTTTGTACGAGTCAGGAGGGTCAAAAAGACAAAACCTGCTGTTCGCTCATCAATGTCTTTTATCTGTAGTACCAACAAGTGTCGAGGCTGAACGGGCGTTTTTCTCAGTTGGTTATCTAGCATGCAACATTCGGAGTCTGCTGTCAGATGAAACCCTAGATACTTTATGCTTTTTGAGGAGTTATTTTCAAATTTTAGAATAATATGTTACTTTTTGAATTGAATTGAAGCTTGAGATATTATTTCTCTATTTTGCTCCTGAAGAACAATTAGAGCCAATAGAAATATAAATGATAGGAATTTTCGTACAATTTCGATGATCCTTTCTTTACAGTGCGAGATCTTGCACAATACCGAGATTTCGCAAGATTAGAATTCCTGAATCTCGCGAATACCGAGATTGATATTTTGATACGAGATTGCGTTCCCTAGTTACAATGTACTTTGATAATTTCTTCACCACTTTGGATCTGATCGTTTTCCTACAACACGAGTACGGTTTATTCAGTTTGGGTAAAATTCGGAGCAACCGTTTAAAATAATCTATTCCTGAAACGGATAAGAATCTAGGAAAAAGGAGTTGTGGAAGCATGGCTTATAGAGTAGATAATAATATTGGGGTTGCTTTAGTAAAGTTGAAATACAGTAAATGTGTTACGTTTGCTAATTTGTGTTCTTCACATAGTACTATATTTCATGTAAAAATAGATGTTCAGTGTCCCTAAATAATCAGAAAATACAACAACCAATATCTTGCAGATATGATCATTGCACTTTATATGCAGCCTTATAAATCCCTTGGTGGTAATTGAGAATATTTTCTCAACGTCTGGACATATCTGTCAATAAGGCCTGGTTCTGTATAGAAGAGATGAATTAAGAGTTTGCTACAACATTTCGTATCAATGTAGCATTTCTAAAAGGAAACGAACTTACTAAAAGAACAAAAGTAGACATGACAAATGAGCAACCTACTAAAAACATCAGAGTTCCAGTCAGTACAAGATCACCAACGGATGATCGCTTTCACCAAAAAGGTCACTTTCAAAGATTGGTATAAAGGGAAAGGTGTAAACTTTGCTCAAATGGTCAAAATTTGAGATTAAGCATGAGAAACGCTGAAGTGGTCAATGTATTCCATGAAATACATTTTTTTAGATTCTTCAAGATTTTTTATATATACAATAAAGATTTTGCATTTAAATTATTTTTTTGTAATAAAAATTGTTTAAGTTTAAGTGTTAATGTATTGACAACAGAAGAATAAAATTTTTTCAAGAATCAATGACGCCGTTTGCTCTGATTGGTGTTTCTGTTCAATATGGCCGATTTCAGTATTTTACTAAAAATATCATTGATTTCGTGGCTAAAATTGAAATTGGGCCCGGTAGGATCATTTAAACAGATTCCCTTCTTCAAAATCATTAATTCATATCTTTAATTTCGTCAATAACGTCAGAAACAAAAGACTGAAGCATTGTCGAGTAGCGAGAGTTAGTCATTTGTCAGATACTATTTATCTAGAATGAATTTTTTAACTGATATTTCAATTACCAATAAAATGTAATTGAAGTATTTTTAAGGAAGGTACGAGTTCACTAACAAGCAACGAAATATAAAATGTGACACTAGTGCCATCATACTTTTGAGGACACTGGTCGCGAAGTGAATAGAGCTCAAAAGGCCTAGTTTGGATAAGAGCACTAGTAATAATTGGATGGGAACTATCCTCTTCAAGTACTGCGTTTGTAGAACATTTTTGACAGTACTTCTTTGTTATTTGTGAGACATCGTGAAGTAGCTCTTTCTACCACAACTTTCCTACTGATTCCAAACCAGATAACTGTCACGATAGTTAAGAATTAAGATCTAAAGGAACTTGTCGTAATTAAAATGCATATTTACGTTTATTGTTGTTTCAACTTCTTTTCTGTATCATTTTCGAATTGAATTGTCCTAATTGCATCTATAAAGATTTAGTTTCATGTAAGTATGCGTTGAATGCAAATGACATAGTAAGATGGCCGACTTCCATTTCATTTCAACGTTTGAAGTCAATTTACAATGACCATATTAACTTTGCAGCAAAATATTTTTATGGCTATTTTCATTACTCCTGAATTATCTTTTTTGATGTGGATCTTTTATTATTGATTTAACGATTAACTTAGTAATTTCAATTGTGTAAATCACGCAGTACTCTTTAGAGCTGAAAACTACATCTCGCGGCGCAAGATAGGCATAGTTTAATTCTACTCACTGAAAAGAATTTCATAGAAATAATGAAGAAATACGAGGATGGATTGATAAGTTTCCGGCCTCATCAAGAAAAACAACGTTTTTAAGTTTTTTTTTCATTTCTCAACATAATCTCCTTTAAGGCTGATACATTTCTCAAAGCGGTGTTCTAGTCTAGTAATACCATCTCTATAGGTTGATTCGGCAAGTTCCTCAAAATACCCATTTACAGCTTCGATAACTCCTTCATTGCCCGCAAATCTCTTACCGCCAAGCCATGTTTTGAGATTAAGAAACAGATAATAGTCACTCGGGCTAGGTCTGGAGAGTACGGAGGGTGCGACATCAATTCAACTTCAGATCATGTATTTTAGCCATGGCAACGTGCGAAAAATGTGCTGGTGCATTATCATGATGAAACAAAATTTTTTCTTCGCCAAATAAGGTCATTTAATTTGCACTTCGTTGCAATAAGTCTGCATAGTATTGACCAGTGATAGTTTTACCCTTTTCAAGGTAATCAATCTATCCTAAAAAACAGTAGCCATAACCTTGTTTGCCTTCCTTGGAGTTGGTTCCCCTGTTGCAATCCACTGTTTAGACTGTTGTTTGGTTTCAGGAGTGTAGTGGTGGACCCAAGTTTCGTCAACAGTAACGAATTGACGCAAAAATTCGCTTGGATTATGCTCATACAGCGCCAAATTGGCGGTAGAAATGGTTTTTCGAATCAATTTTTAGTAAACGCGACACCCATATTGTACAGAACTTTTCCATATGCTAATGTTGGTGCAAAATATTTTGCACCCATTCATATGACATCTTACAGGTCTCAGCTATCTGCACTTTTGATCTGCGGTCTTCCAGCACTATTTTATGAATTTTTTCGACCATATTTGGAGTTGTGATCTCAACGGGGCGTCCTGTGCGTGGCTCATCAGAGCTACTCGCACGATCCATTTTAAACTCGGAAACCGACTGCTTAACGATTGAATATGATGGGGAGGATGTCCCCAGTGTTGAATCAATCTCTTCCTCAATTTCCTTCGGCGTTAACCCCTTCAAATTAAAGTATTTGATGACAGCACGCTTTTCCACTTTTTCCATTTTCACAAACATCACAGAGGCGTCTTGTTCAGCGTGCTCTAAAATGTAAACTAAGATGGCGATCGGGCTGAAATTATACCTACAAGCTATCTAAGGATGGCACTGTAGAAAGCCTCCTCCGAAGTAGGTCAAGTGGCGCCATCTCTTGGTCAGGCCGGAGACTTATTAATACAGCCTCGTATATTCGACTTCTGCCAAGTAAAGAGAGTTATTCGAAAAAACGAGATTATTCATAATAGTGTCTTTGATATCTGAACAGTAATTCTAGTTAGTTTTCCAACCTTCGCAACTCAATCAATTTCAAGACCAATAATACTAGTATTCCTCACCAGTCCTGAGAATTGCACATAAGTGCTTTAATTGTTCGTTCCCTATTCACGACAAGAACCGACTCCAACGTATATCCCAAGCCGGTTCATATCCAATAGGAATGTTTGCCACAGGGTTGACTGTCGACTGTAACCAGCCAATGTAGTAATTACATATTTTCGCTGATCGCTGAGTATAAATCGTCCATACTATGCCAAGATACCTTACGTAATCAAAAGGTAACTATTGGTTTATAGAGTTTGTGGTTAGAATATCCGGATCATTCGTCTTTGTATTCGTGTCCTGTCATGACTTCAGTATTAAATATTGAGTAGGGATATTTAAACACAATATAAACAATTTTCGCGATGTCCATTGATGAAAAACTAAAATTCAAAACGAAATCTAACCTAAACCAGAATTGAAAGTCGAATTCTTTTCGAAAATCGTAGTGACAATACACACAACATACATATTTGTAGAGCATTTTGTGAAACATTGTGAACTCGCACTTAGAGGACACGACAAAACAAATACTCTGATAATCCAGGAATATTTGAGGGACCGATCAATTGCACAGCTGAACTTTCGAGAACAATAAGAGAAAACAAACGGCCACTATTTTTGAAGAAGGTTAAAAAAAAATCGAAATGGCTTGATAGATTGCTTATTCGAGGGTTATTGGGAAATGATTTCAGCGAAAAAGAATGATAAGGATTTTTTTTTGGATTTATAGCGGATGGAACAACCAAAGTTCCTTCAAAATTTTAAGTAGTCATCGTATTTCGATATATTGAAAATGGCAAACCACTTGAACGTAATTGGGGAGTTTTGCGAACCATCAGAAAATAACAGATGTTCTCAGTTCAGTTATTTCAACAGAACTAATGCTGTAGCCTGTTTGGCTGCTGAATGGGAACTTGTTCGACCTATTCCAGATTGATTTAGTTTTGAAAAAAAATAATATACTAGGATTCTTTTAGTTAGCTTTATTGCATATTAAATTATTTATTGTTTTAATCTTTACTGTTCAACAGCAGCAAAAGATGATAATTTGAATTGATGAAATTGGATTTTATCTAACCGTCAGCACTGTCGCTCTTCGAGAACAGTAATCGCCATTACACTCCAGTCTCAGAATATTTAATGCCAGCATTAGATTCGAAATGAGCCTTTTTTCAATTTTTTCAAGTGTGAGAGCAGATATCACATGTCGATAAATCGTCTAAATACGATCGTTAAGAGAATACCGGGTAGTACTTCTGCCAGGTTATAACATATAATAGGCTGAATAACAGTTGTTTATTACTCTCGAATATCTATTAATAAAGTTAGAAAAAAGGTTGTGTGGTAACTAAATTATAGGCCATAAAGGTTACCACAATCTTGAGAGAAAACCTGTCTCATTACTTAATCATTAGACCTCGTATTTATAAATATTCTAAACACAAAAGACACGGAAAAGTATTTCTGTATTTTCAATAATATCAAAATGAAGATAACTGCCCCCTTGTGTTATATATAACCATGAATATTCACTTGGCATGTACGACCATTTTCGACAAGCTAGGTATATTTAGTTCTACAAAAGAATTTCTTGATTTAGAGTTGTAAATGGGCGAGTTACACCAAAATAGAAACGAACAAAGGAGGATGCCATTTTGATGACATCTGCGAATGTGCATTCTTCGAAACCTTAATGTTTTCAGTGAAATGTGTTCGAATATTAAGCGAATAAAGACAGAAAACATTTGGAATTTTGGTGATTAATAATAAGAACAGGTACTGAAGGATATTTGATGCGCTATTAGTTTAAAGGAGAAATAAGTCATTAACTAATTGCTCAGCTTAAATTTCGCTGTTAATTGGATACGGACGGGAGCAACAATAACATGGTACCAGGATCTCCAGATTTATCGCACCTGAAAATTTCGATTCGAGATATGCTGTATATTATGTGACAGCAATAATACTGAACTACAAAATTGCTGTTTTAAGAATCAATCGTCACTATGACAGTTCAGAAAGATTGTTCAAGTTTGGATTAGCAAGCCACAACAATTCTTGTGTTCATAGTTACTTTTATAGTTAGAGAACAGGTACTGCAGTACGAAAATTACAAAAAATATAATATGAAACAATGTTGAAGTAAAAATTCAACCAATAAGTATCGATCTTATGCAAAATTTGGTAAAAATCTCAGTATAAAATCTTTGAACACGCCAAACGTTTGTACAAGTATGGTGATAGCTTTTCACGGGTTAGGCTGTTTCGCTCAACTTTTCCTTGGTGCCCCACTGACGTGTTTGATAAATAAAGTCAAATACATCAATTGTTTCACAAACTTTCTTAGAGATTGCATTTTTTCCGTATTTGTCACCGTTTTTGAGATATTAATAATTGAAAATAATTCGATGGTTCTACTCATACCGAAAGATTCAGATATTTGTGGATAATTCTTAGGACTGTTGAGATTTCGAACTCAAATTTGATACACAGGCCCCTACGGAGATCTACAACACTAGATAAGACAAAATTATGTGAAAGTATACAGGGTGATATTTTTCTGGGTCATAACCCCTTTTTGTCCGTTACAACTCTTTTGGATACGCTACTGATGTATTCTCTAAACCAAATCTGATTATTTGTACAATTTGAAAACATTTCGATTTTCGAAGATTTTTCCCGAAAGTAATCGGCATAAAATGAAAATGAATTCATAGATCTTACAGCTAAAACTTTATGATTCCACATTTTTGTTTATAAGCTTTATTTTTTTCATGTTATGAAGGAAATCATAGTTCCCCTGAAAAAACCGCTAACTTCCTTAGAATTCCTCATTCTATATCATATTTTTTGTTTCTATTAAGGTTTTTTGAGGGCTTTCGCAACTATTGATTAGAATATAATCCAGACGCAGCAGAAGCAGAATAGGTAAGATTCGAAAAAAGATGGCATCTATTTGAAAGCATATTCGCAAAACAGAAGAAAAATTTAATTAATAGTAGTTGCTTCAAAGCAACAAACAATAAGTTATCGCTGAAGAAGATTGACGTTGCTGTTAATCCATGAATTCTAAATATGCAAATTGAAGCTGAATCAGGGTATTCAAGACATCGACTGCTTGGTCTTCTTAAGAAAAATAGATATGAGTCTGATAAAATAAGCATTCCAAATTTTTTGCAGTTAGATGATCCCCATCGTCGACTAGACTTTTGCAATTGATTTTTACTGAAATAAGGAAAAAATTGAAAGATTTTTAGGAAAGTCATCTGGACTGATCAAGTTCAATTCACCTAATAGCTGACATTCAGTCGAAGGTAGCGTGGTCGATTATTAATGATAATGTGAACTCGAACTCGAAATCCAGAGTTACTTTGCGCGATATTCTGATAGAGGATAAATTGGTGAGCGACCCAGCTGTGGTGTCGAATCACTTCAATGAATATTTGGTTGGCTTGGCAGCTGGGACTCTCGATAGGGTTGATATCGGAGATGATTTGAAAAAGGATTTTCCCCGACCGAAGTATATCCAATCAACTATGTTCTTTCCACCAGTTTTTGAGTTAGAATTATTCAACATTATTAACAGCCTTAAAAATTCAAATTCTTACGAAGTTGATGGAATCACAGTTAACCTCCTCAAAAAAGCATCTATATTCCTGATACCAATACTCACTAAACTAATCAACAGGGCTGTACAAAATGGAGTTTTCCCCAATTTTCTGAAAGTTGCTCGCGTAGTTATGTTCTTCAAGAGGGGAGACCCAATCCTAACTGGGAACTACAGACCAATCTCACTGCTCCCTGCTTTGTCTAAAGTATTTGAAAGGATAATATTTGAAAGAATGGTAACTTTCCTCAATGATCATAATATCTTAACAACCTGTCAACATGGCATTCGAAGGGGTAAGTCGACTCAATCAGCCATTATGACTTTCGTCAATTTCCTCCTTGAATGCTTGAATGGGAATAAAAAATGTATTGCGGCCTTTATGGATCTTACTAAAGCTTTCGACTTGGTGGTGCACGCTATATTGCTGAATAAAATGTATTCTCTAGAATTTAGAGGAGCTTTACATGACTTAAATCATACTTATCCAACCGGATGCAGCTTGTTGAGATTCATGGAGTTGAATTCTCTTTGCTCGACATTAAGTGAGGTGTTCCGCAGGGCTCCGTTTTAGGGCCTCTGTTTTTTCTTTCATTTGTCAACGACATGCCTGATATTGTTGGTGATTCTGGTAATTTAATTATGTTCGCTGACGACACTACATTGCTCGGTGCGGATCTTGATCTGGTCAGCACACTCAAAAACGTTCAAAACTTACTCAATGAATTTTCTATCTGGTTTGATGCCGACAAATTACTTTTGAACATACCAAAAACTGTTTTTACTAACTTTTCATCTATTGAGGGTAAAAAGTGAATCCATTCAACAAGTTCAATCCACAAAGTTCCTAGGTATCACAATCGACAACAGACTAAACTGGCACAAGCATATTGACCAGCTGTGTAGAGTCTTGTGTCTTATTGTGACAGGATTCTTAAATTACAGAATAGAGCCATTAGGAATATTGTGGGTATATGAAGGCGTATTTCATGTCGCAATTTCTCTCGTGAATTACATATCTTCCCGCTCGCTAGTATGTATATACTTGAGATTGTAACTCACGTAAAAGTTAACTTAACTAGCTTTCTACTCAATAATTTCCATCACAATTACCTAACCAGGGGATCATATCTATTAGTCACACCATCTCATACTCTATCAGGATATGAAAGAGGTCCTGGATACATGGGAATTAAGACCTTTGATGCACTTCCCAGAAATGTTCGGTCAAGCAGTGATGTCAGGGTGTTTAGTTGAGCCGTTAGTAGATTTTTGCACACTAGATGCTTATACTCTCTAGATGATTTTTTTTCCAATTGTTAGTTTTTCTTGGAATATGTGGACATGTCTTATAGCTCTAATTACTTACTCAAGTATTGTAATGGTCAAAGGACAATAAATATTATTATTATTAATATTCAAGGTAGTTCTATGTGTAATTCGTGAAACTATAAGACTAAAAAAGCTTCAATTTGTTTGTGTCATTATGTTCATCACGAAGATGACTTAATTTTTTCAAAGTACTAAAACATAAACTTGCTCATTATCACTCCTGACGACCATAACATAGTAAAAAATGTTTTTCTATATATAGAGTTTTAATTCGTAGAGTGATTGAATTTTCTTGTTTTCTAGTTGAAATGACTATCTTGTGTCTTGTGTGACATTTGCATCAAATTTGTTTTTTATATATTTGGATGTGATTTAACAATACTAATTCCAGCTCAAAGCCACGTAAAATTCAGATTTTATTTTTTTAACGTTAATAACCGAGAAAAGACTGTTATTACCCATAAATATTTAATGACTGTCTTCGAAATGAAAACGAACTTAGATAATTAAAACCTGTGTCCATGTTATTCATAGGATTATTAATTAACTGTAACCATAGCTCATCGTACTAAGAAATATCAAAATATGATTTAATTTTTATATTAGTCTTCGTAATACGTTCCTTCACGCTGCATTTTTACCTGAGCAAGATCAAAGGAAGTCATGCGAAGCCAATTACATTTCACTGTTTCTACAATACATGTCTTAATTGGACATTAAGAGAAGTTTTTTGTACTATTTTGCGCTTTTAAATACGACTCCTAGAAAAACAAATATTATATGCGCATTTCTGAATATTTTTCACTTTCATAGGGAGTTTTTTTTCAGTAAAGAGAAAAAGTGAAACATGGAGTTCCTCTCACATGCAACGCAAAATTATTTATATATTTTCATTTAATCAAATCGTTAATAATGTAAGTTTCAAATGTTTCGACACAGAAATTCAGTGGGGTGAGAGTAATGATTTTTTTTGATTTGGTTGATTAATGTGGTGAATAACGTACACCATGTCTCATCATAAAGTGGCATTGGATTTTTACCAAAGCCAAATCAAATGAATTGGGAAGACGGCCAGTACTAGAGTTGGAGTTCAGTCGGGAAATTCAGACGTGAACTTTTAAGAACCTCTACGGAATTGGCTAAAGATGATCAGAAATAAACATGCCCTCAGTTTTGTGAAAATTGTGGAATTTTTCGAACTTAGTCATCTTTAAATTGATTAAACTCAGGGATTAGGTCGTACAGTCGTCTTTTTTTATTTCATGTATATACGAAACTTCACCCTCAAATATTGCTTATATTCGTTTTAGAAGACCTTCCATTACCAATATTTTCAAATCATTTTTACCATCCATGATGGTTAGGTTAGAATATTGAAGAAGTATATATACCAAAAATTAGCTGCTTATTTAATGCATGTTTTTCATTTCATTCATATCAAAGTGAGTTTTCTCAGATCAATCAGTACCGTTTTTGAATTAATCGACATAATGAAAATGGGACTTTTTTCGAACATCTCCTGTATCTTCTCTTTTTCAATTGAATAAAACAATGATGTTGAAATTTTCACTCATTGACAAACTTATGATGTGCCTTATACATTACATGGTAATACAAGGTATTTGTTTCTTAAGAGAACTAAAAAGATGAAGTAATGGTAACGTATTTAGGTGTCGTTGATTGTTAAGTATATTTCAGGACTGTTTTGTTTATTGATTTCCAATGCTTCGCTTAGGTTCAATTTCAATCTATTATTTTCATTATGTGAAAGGTCAAAATTATTATTGAAGGTATAGTTTTCTTCTAGTTGATGATTTGCATAGTGAGAATCAGATTTTTCACATCTCAACAATGACAACATGCGAAATTATCGCTATATGTGTAGACACATTGAAGAATTTTCTTCAAGGAACAATATTAAACCTTCCGAAGAATATTAAATATCCTTCCCTGACGAAGCTAGTTTTCGGATCCATCCTTCATAATCATCGTAAACCAGGGCCACACAGCAGTGCTACAGCTCGGTCGGATGTCATGATTTGGAGCAATAAACTGCAGTTTCGGTCTCATTTGACCTCAGTAGTATTGCACACTCATTCACAATCAGGACAGACTGCTACCTACTAATTACGATCCGTTGGAGCACATCAAGTAAATGTATATGTACTGGCTTCCTCCGGGCCTGGTGTTGTCAATGGGTGTGCAATACTGACGAGGTCTAACGAGGACGAAACTGTTGTTTATTTATGGTTTCCATTCATGACATTCGACCAGACTCTACCCTTACTGTATGGCCCTGTTCGACGATGATTATGGAGGGTGTATCGGAAAACCAGCTCCTTCAGGGAAGGATAATGAACATTCTACGGAAGATTGAATATAGTTCCTTGAATAAAATTCTTGAATAAATCAGATTTTTCTTTGTTAAAACTGCGTTTATGCTCAGCCATCCAATATTGAAATTTCTAAATAAATATATAAATTTTATCGCAACTTGCGAAAGAGATTTTATACACACATTTGTTTACTTTGTGAATTTTAGGTTTAGAGTTTTTAATATACCTATCTGCCTAGAGAGTTATCCGTTCTGAAAATTATGTTCAAATTATGAGATGAGAAGAGTGACTTCAAATTCAGACTGGGTTTACCAATATAAGTTAGTATATTATATTTTTGACAAGTCTCTTTAACAATAGGAAAAGCCTCATGGATAGCCTGCAGTCAGAGACTCATCAAAGAATGAATATCTATCTAATATATTATTAAGTTTTAATTTACGTACGGTGGAGATAGGGACACGGTTTAACAATACTCTGCAAAATATATTTACAAGTTTGGTTCACTCAAGAACTGATGTTCTAGATACTCATCTGTCTGATCACAGAATTATTCTGCTGGCGTCAAAACCACATAAACAACATAATAACCCGATTACGAAAGAGATTTCTCGCCTCAGAACATTGAAAGTTTTATTGCTGATATTTCTGGGGAGGACTGGACCTGTGTGTATAAACTGAAAGATGCAAATGATGCTTTTGCCGCCTTCTCGATATTCTCTTACATCATTTTCATTCCCACTTTCCTCTAAAGAAGTTTTATAGGAAGGGAAATGGTGGTTGGGTGGACGATGTTGTTAAACATTCAAGTAAGGAACACAGGGAGTTGTATATTTTATCGAAGCAATTACCTGAGTTCAAGTAAATTCATCTTGCCTCAAAAAGACAACACTATTCTTGATTGAATCTACCAAGAGAGAGTATTATCAGAATAAGATTGCCTGCGCAAGGAATCAAAATAAAGCTTCTTGGAGTATTGTCAAAGAGTTGAGCAACAAAACCTGTAAACAGGTTTCACAAATACAGATTAGGGAGGGTGACGGTATCATTTTCGATGCCTCTGATGTGGCACAGAGGTTCAACGAGTTTTTCATTGAAGCGCCAAGAGAGTTGTCAAGCCGAATAATTTTCAGGGGTACTCCGATACGATGGTTTTCCAGGTTTCCTTCTTAAGAAATGTCTCAGGGAATTGATGGTACCTTTAACATTCTTAGTCAATATTTCTTTTTCCAATGGTCAGTTTCCTGAAAGGTTGAAAATATCTAATGTTATACCTCTTTATAAGAAGGGTGATTGCGAGTCAACGAAAAATTATCGTCCCATATCACTTTCACCAGTATTGTCCAAGGTTTACGAGTACTGTTTTCTTGATCGGCTTCTGAGCTTTCTTGATCGGCAGAAGATTCTAACAGGGAGTCAGTTCGGTTTTCAACCGGGACTTGGAACATCGACCACCCGGAGATCACCCGCGATCTCCAACCGCTGGCTCTCTGAAGACAAGTTACTGGCCTTTCTCTGTTTTACAGATACTTCCACGAAAGAAGCTTCAAGGAGCTGAAAGACCTTGTTCTGGGAAAACTCATGTTTTGCCGCAACACTAGGTTGGCAAGGAGTTCTCATCATATGGCGGTACATTTAACGACCCTTCGAACCCCTTTCTATAAGAATTCCTTCGTTTACAGGGCCGATGAGCTGTGGAACTCGCTTCCGTCCAACATCTTCCCAACATCCTACAATTTGGCCCTCTTCAAGAAGCGAGTAAACAGACACCTCAATTCTTCCCAGGTGCCCAGTCATGTGGTGTAACAGGTTCGCCTATTCCTGGGAAGCGCGCATAAAAAAATGATGCGATATACGCTTTTGTTGAGGATGTTGTAAGGTGTTTGGAATCGAGTTTGTGTCCTGTTGGTGTCTTTTGGGATTTGAGTAGGGCGTTTGCAATTCGGTTGGGAAAGATTGATGAATTCGGGGTTCGAGGCAATGCATCTGAATGGTTAGCAAGCTACTTGGCAAAACGGCAACAACTTGTGTCTATTGACTATGCTGAAGGAGATACAAGAAAAACATCAAATTCGGGTTTGTTGAGCTCCGATATGGTGTGCCTCAAGGTTCAATTCTGGGGCCTGTATTATTCCTTTTATATATAAATGACATCGAAAGTGAACTCGACTGCAAGGTCTTCCTCTATGCAGATGATGCGACAGCACTTGTTGTGGGTGAGGACGACGCTTTGATCGAGACGAAGGTTCGTCAGAATACTAACCTATTATATCAATGGTTCTGCAGGAACAGACTACATATCAACGCTTTGAAGACCACCTATTCAGTATTTCATAACCAAAATAGGATAATTGACATCTGGGCATCATTAAACGATGCTCAGCTTGTCAGGGCTTATTCTACCGAATTCCTGTGTCTGCATATAAATGAGAACCTAAATTGGAAGCACCATTGCGCTTATGTATCATCTTAGGTGCACTCTTATGTGTTATCTCATGAGAAATTTGAGAAAATTTTCAACAATAGGTCAGCTCAAGTTTGTGTATCATGCTCAGGTTGCATCGAGGCTGCGATATGGGGTTTTATTTTGGGGGGCTTCTGTTGGTGCTGGTGGTGTTTCTTGGTCAAAAGAAAATCATACGTGGCATGCTAGGTGTTTCACAGACTACTTCGAGAACTTTTCAAAAATTTGAGAATACTTTACCATCTATCTGTATCTTAGAAATGGCAACAATGGTTTTTAAAACCGGTAATGAAATAATACTTAATGGTGACTATCACGATTATAACACACGAAACCAGCATAGCTTTGTCCCACCCAATTTCAGACTAAGACAGTCGTCTACGTACTTAGGAGTCAAAACATTTAACCAACTAGACAATGACATTAAGACATTTAGTTTATGTTCCTTGTTTAGAAGGAGACTGACTGATTTTTTGTCCAGAGTTTTTATAGTATAGATGAATTTTTTATCGTGAAACAATTTTTGTTGTGCGATTTTGTATTTTGTCCTCCTAAAACTCTGTATGTTCGTTTATTATTTTAGTTTCATTTTAGAAGGACTTTGTAACTATGCTTGACCTTTCATATTGTGTATCACATTTAGAAGGAAATAGAGTTAAAAAATTGTTTACGAGAAAGCATACTGTCAAACGTACTACAATTATAACCATTATATATAGATATGCAGAAGAATTGTGAATGGTAATGTCTGCATGAGACGGTTTATGGAAAATAGAAAAATTATGTCTGTAGTCAATTTTGGTTTAAGTTAAATCTAAGAAGTTAATGGAATTCTCAGTTTCCATTTCCAAAGTGAACTTTATATTAGGGTGAATTGAATTTATGAAGAAACTAAAGGAATCGAATTGTCTATTTGTACCCGTAAAACAACATGTTATATCATCCACATATCTAAACCAATAAATGCAGTGTTTCGACAGCGGATGATTTTGAATTATTTTTTCAATGTTATCCATGATGTTGCGATAAAATTTATTTAGGTAGAAGTTTTAGAAATTTCAAAATTATGTTATCCGAGCGTAAACGCAGGTTTGACAAACAAAAATCTGATTCTCACAATGCAAATTATCCACTAGAAGCAAACCATAATAATTTTGACATTTTACATAATGAATATAATAGATTGAAACTGAACGTATGGGAAGCATTGAAACCAATAAACAGAAAAATTTCAGAAATTTACTTAACCGTTAATTAATTTTAAATTTGTCATCATTACTTAATTTTTCAATTCTCAAAAGAATTAAATACCTGGTTTTACCATCTAATATATCAGGCACATCATTCCTTCAAATGTACTACTTATCTGAAGAAGCCAATGTGATGAAACTCGTCATAAGTTTCGCGATATAGTGAAAATTTTAATATTAATTTAATTAATTAATTGTTGTATTCAATTGAAAATGTAAATTAATTTTCAATCAAAAAGAAATCTCTTATATCTATTGGAATCATCTAAGAATCTCAATTGTAATATTAAATTATTCTCATAAACTTAAATATTCATGAACAATAAGTAATTGTTGATATAGCTAAACAGGATAATCTGTATTTAGTGACTGCAAATGAAAGATAATTCAAATACGTATTGAAACTTATTAGGTGTCTGTATATTTATTTCGATAGGTTTAGAGTTAAAAATGATTTTGTATTTCATTTCTGAATTTTCAAATGTTAAAAATTTTGCACTAAAAGTCTCACACATGGTATAACAATATTCGAGAAAAGGGTAGCTTAGACACGTTATGAAAAATGTTCAAAATGTCTTCCTTCTTTTGAGATGCACATTTCAATTCGACACACAAAATTTTCACATGTTATTGAGATTTTCCGGAGTAATATTATGAAATGCATCTCGAATTATCTGCATCACACCATGATTGCTAAATAGACCATCCCAAATTTGATGACTACAAAGGCAAGACAATTCCATTACTTATTGAAATTATTTGTTTTCCCACATTTTCAACGAATACGGAAAAAGAATTATTCTGCATTTCAATTATTCACAATACTGTCAATGAAATGAACCTTAAAAACCTTAATTCGATGTGAACTTCGAAGTTATCCATCGTTTTTCCGAAGATTTTTAATTTTTTAGTTAATTATGGTTTCTAAGATTTCGTCAAGTCAAGCAGCTTGAACATTTTTCGAAAAGCTTGACTTGACTTGACATTTCAAAAATCAAAGGTGTGACTACCAAAAGCTCCGCGAGGGGAATTTGGTTTATTTAAAGGAAAAAGGGAAGAAATCAACCAGCAGTCATTTCATAAATGTACTGAATTTCTGTATCCAAAAAAAATATTCAACAAAAAATTGATATCGCCTACAACCTACAATAGATTTCTATATAATATACAGGGTGTTACATAATAGTATGTCACAACTTGAGGGGGTAAATTTACGTACAATTTTAAGAAAAAAAGTTCATATAAACATAGGTCCGCAAAAGCTTCGTTACGAAGCTACAGGGTGTTGAAATTTCAGGAAAAAATTAGTTTTTTCTTCAAAGCTCCTGCAGTTTCTGAGATATTCAGCCCAAATTTGAAATGCAAGCTGTTTTTTACAGCCTCCATCATTACACGTCCTAAATTTTAACTAGAATCTACAAGGTGTTTTCTTTTCTGGAGCCATGTCTTCTTTTGCCCTTTCAAACTTTTTTACAGTACGCCACTGAGAAGAGTAAAATCAATTTTCGTCATCTTCGTTCAATTTAGAAGCTTTTTTGATACCATTAATTTTTTCTCCGATCGTTCTCGAGCAAACAATTATTAAACGATTGTATGTATTCGCTGAATTGAAAGCACTTCTAATAAAAAAAGACTTGTAGGATTTGTTTTTTTCCATTCATTTATTTATTTTGACAGTTGCTGAAGTTGAACCAGTGTCTGCTCGAGTAACACCAGACAGGCGAACATTTTCAAACATATACAAAAGGTTGAGGGAAACTGGTACTTTTACTGCAAATAATCATTTAAAAGGTGCAACTCAAACTATGATAACTCCAGATATTGAGGAAGCAATTTTGAATTGTATTGATTTAAATCCTCATGTGAGTACGAGAAAAATTGTACCAGTTTCATATTCAACGCGTCCAAACTCTACTACCTTCAAGACTGAATTTCTGCTGATGGTTCTTAGATAAAATTAGAGAAAATGCTCATTTTGATAGTGAAATAATGTTCACAGACGAAATTAACTTTTCGAGAACTGCTATCACAAATTTTCACAATAATCATTATAGGGCTGAGGAAAACCCCCATTTGATTGAAAAACCTCAAGAACAATTCTCACTAAATGTCTGAGTCGGAATGATAAGAAATTATTTGATTAGGCCATTTTGTTTGCCTAACAAACTAAACGGTCCCGCTTATCGGCAATTTCTTGAGGAGTTACCTTTATTGCTCGAGGATGTGCCACCTTTTGGTGAGAAACATAATGTGGTTCATGCATGACGGAGCACCAGCACATTTTAGTGGGGAACCTAGGGAATTCTTGAATAATACATTCAACAACCGATGGATAGGTCGGGGTGGGCCAGAACCATGGCCTCCTAAGTCCCCAGACTTAAATAGTTTAGACTTTTTCTTATGGGGATATCTCAAAAGTTTGGTTCATACCACTCCAGTGAACACTGTAAAAGTATTGAGAAATCGAATAATAGCTTCTTGTGACACAATAAGAAATACCACAGGAATATTTCAAAGACTGCGTGGTAATATGCGAAGAAGGACAGAGGCCTGTATTCTTGCAGGTGGAGAACACTTTATTTAGTTTTTGATTGTTCTTTTCTTTTTAGTTGTATATTGAATAAGTATAAGTTGAGTCTCAGAAGACGAGCTATCAAAATAAAAGCAAATTTTGGGCATACCTATCTAGTTTTTCTATAATTTTTTTTTATGTAGCGAATAACATACAATTCAAATAATTCAAATTCAATAATTTTTCACTCGAAAACGGTTGGAGATACGAAACAATTACAAGTGTCAAAAATGTTTCTAAATTGAACGAAGATGGCGAAAATTGATTGTACCCTGATCAGTTGCGTACTGCAAAAAAGTTTGAGAGGTCAAAAGAAGACATGGCTCCGGAAAAGAAAACATCTTGTAGATTCTAGTTAGAATTTAGGACGTATAATGATGGAGGCTGTAAAAAATAGCTTGCATTCCAAATTTGGGCTGAATATCTCAAAAACTGCAGGTGTTTCGAAGAAAAAACCAATTTTTTCCGGAAATTTCAATAGCCTCTAGCTCCGTAACGAAGCTTTTGAGGACCTATGTTTATGTAAACTTTTTTCTTAAAATTGCACGCAGATTTACCCCCTCAAGTTGTGACATACACCATGTAGAATAGATTCAAATGAAATAATTTTTTCAGAAGTTTTTCGTATCATTCGTAAAAACTGAATATTCATTGCAAAATTGAATAAAAATTGAAATAACTTTATGTAGAAGCGGTCAGAAGTGTTAGTATAATAATCTATCGATTAAGTTTCACGACATTCGGCGATATTCAGCAGAAACCTTTCGGAGAATGAGCGAATCCCGAGATATATATATATATATATATATATATATATATATATATATATATATATATATATATATTCAGTCAGTTGTTTCCATTTTACAGCAGTTTATGTCAGTTGTTCCGTAAAAATGTATTTATGTTAGATTTTAGAAAAAATCCCAACTCTATTCTATAGGAATTGAGAACTCAATTAGATATAAAAACTCATGTGTTCCAAAAATCTATGAAAGAAAATAAGTATTATCCATATCGTATCCAACTGCAACACAAAATAATTGAGGTGGATTATGGTAGGAGAGTTGGGTTTGGTGAATTGAACCAGAACAAACTGATAAGAGGACGAAAACTTCTTGAGATTTATTTTGTTTACTGATGAACGCATATTTCATCTTCATAGCGAAAACTCCCATGAAAAATAAAATTTGAATGTAATTCCACATTATTCCATTCATGTTTCCGAAAAAATTAATGGTAATGTTCAATGGCCTTCAAGGTCTTCAGATGTAACATCATTATTATAGGGAGTGAAAACTGCTCCTATAATTCACCAGAATGAAGTAACTATAAGGAATTTATATATATATATATATATATATATATATATATATATATATATATATATATATATATATATATATATATATATATATATATATATATATATATATATATATATATATATATATATATATATATATATATATATATATATAAATATCACAGGGCATTCTGTTTAAACATCACTTCGATATCAATCTCTGCATATGTCAAAATAATTTTAGCACATGCAATGTGCAAATTTTTCTATATACTTTTGCAATATATCCAACAAGAACAGAATTATGAACCGATTACGCAGTAAATAGACACCCGGTATATTATATAGGAAATGCATTTTACGAAAAACATATTCCAGCGGTAAGTAACTTCTTACATGTATGTCAACTTGACTTGACTTTAGGAAGCTAAGACTGAGGTTCATTGATTGTAGAATGGCTACATCTGCAAAATTAAGATTTTTTCCTAAAAAGTTAAGTTTCCACGACGTTAGATTTGGATTCTGCTCTATACAACTAGTGAGCACTAATCTTTTTATTAAATTCTCAGATTTGTCCTGGTAACTATATAATAACGGAATCTATACAAATCAAAATTCTAATTGTAAAAAATTAATAATTTCTATCAGAGCTTTTTGGTTTCGTACAGTTTTTCTCCATATTGTTTCTGAGTAATCGTTCAATGAAATACCCGTTGGCTTTTCACCACAATTTGATGTAAACTCGAAAATGTAAGAAAATTTCATAAAATAAATCCGATAATTGAACTAGGCATATTAATAATAACCATATAGTTATTTCTTGCATTGAAGTTGATTCAGACAAATTTATCTTCATTTTAAAGTGTTGCCTCATTTTTAAATACATCGGCACATCATTATACCCTCTGTAATTCGTTGACCATCTCTTTTATATAACCTGAATAACTAATAACTTTTAATAAAATATAATTACATATTTCAACAATTTCATGTAACTCCATAAGCCTAGATATTATTTCATGCAGATGGTATTTTATTTCGATGGTGATAGATAAGTTCAAATAAAGAAATTTCCTCCGATTGGATCCTAAAAAGTTCGGTTGGCCCTTGGCATTCATTTGGGATATAGAAGACTGTTCGTGGTTTGTATATTGATGATTCATACAATCACACATACAGATCAGTATTGAGAGGGGATATACTGCGTACTGTTTAAAAAATTCAATTTCATGGTGAAATATCAACGAATGAAATAAGTAATAAAAAAAAAGAAAACTGCTTCGATAGCGCAATATTGAAAGTAGGAATATCATTTTTCAAGAATCTATTCTTGCGTACTTCCTTGCATTCCTAATGAAATGAATTCCTTCATCAAATGTACGATACACATTCTGCTTTTTTTTTCAGCGACTGATAGAAATAAAAACCGAACTAATTGATAAAGAAATACGAAAAGAAGGAACAACTTCGCAGCACATTGATTTTGATTACCCACATAATTCACAACATATAAAAAATATCTATTAAAGCGAAAATTTATCTGATGAATCATGCCAGGAATTGAAGTTCAATGAACAGGACAATACGTACAATTCAATGAAGAATTGTAGATAACAAAACCGCACCCTATTTCTGGAAACAAATACTTGCATCAAATTCGCTTATACAAGAATGAGTACATGTTCCCGATTTCATTAGCTTACCTTTATTTATGAAGTTTTTAAAAATCTATGAAAGTATTCTTCGTTGGAATAAAATAACTGTTCACAGAAGAACCGGCTACGAACTTAACAGCTGAAGAGTACTACCAACCTCTATGAACGTTGCACTTGATATGGGAAAAATAAAGAGAATGGAGTGGAATGAAGACGGGGAACAGTTCAAACAAGGAGGGAAGGCGACTTGTTCGTCTAGAACGCGAGTGTTACGAATAATCCTCAATTAGTTTTTGAAAGTGCTACCGTTTTCTGAACTGGAGATGAATGGAGATATGTACCCTTTCACAAGTTTTGCCGCATTACACAGTATTACAAATCAGTATACTACCATTTAATTAATTAATATTAATTAAAAATTTTCGTTCTTCGACGAGACCTTTAACCATGCGAATCCTTCAGCTTATAGACGGTATGAATAAACGACTCGCGCCGTCTGGATTGCGTTACCGCTGGGGAGGAAGGGTGACTCATCGCCGTGCCGAAGTAGAGAGATATACGTCCTACAATAATAAAATTCGTAAATCCTCTTCATTCTGAAAATTCTCACATGAATTATACCGTAATAAACTGAAAAATCTGAAGTAGTAAGTTTTGTACTTAACATTCCGGTTATCAACAAATTTTTTCCATTGTCATCTATTGTAGTGTGGATTGCAAATTAAAATATTTTTATTTTGCCATTTATATGATCTATGTTATTTCAAACAATGTATGGCTGAATTGTTGCTCGTGAAAAGTTTAGGAAAGACTCCGCGAAAGAATATATCTTCTGAGGATAATTAACATCATATACAGGGTGATTCACTTCCTTTTGTAGCAGAAATGCAGAACATTAACAGTAAATAAAACTCCTTATACACATATAAACAGGGTGCTCAAGTTACAAAAAATGTTAATTATTTGTTTATCACTTGCACAATTTTCGTGATATTCTCACATTCGAAACATATGTTACCCTTTTAGTCCTTTAATCCATTTGACATTTCATCTCAAATGGCTAAGCCCATCCCTAATCCAGATTTTGAATTAAAAAAAAACATTCTGCAATATCTCCCTCTCTCTTCCACTGAACCTGGGAAATGTGCTTGTCTGGTTTTCTTGTCTTTGTTTGTATTATCTTTTTTATTTCCTCGTTTTCGTGTTCCTCTATCTTTCTAAGAAGTTTTCTGTCTTCTTGACTATCATTTCTTTTAGCGTGGTAATATTGGCTTCTCGTCTTATTTGTTCGTTTGATATGTACCAGGGGCGCCCAATTGCCGTTCTGACTATCTTGTTCAGAGTCTCTTGTAATATTCTTTTCCTGTAGGATTTTGTTGTCGTGAACCATATTTCTCCTGCGTATATTATACTTGGTACTATGATTATTTTTATTTTGTTCTCTAATGACAGTTTGCTGTTCCCCTTTAGGAGGGGATATAGATATCCTTGCAGCTGTCTCGATTTCTTTGCGTTTTCTTCCATTTGGCTGTGTAATTTTAAGTTTTTTGTCGATTAATACCATCTCTGGTAGCAAGATTTAGTGGTGTATATCCCCTATCAGCCAACGATACCACTCTATGGAGGGCAGAAGTGAGAGCTTTTGCAGAGAAGAATTCTCTGAGATTTTTTATCTGTTCGGTGTGTAAATTGACAACATCTATTAATCCGCGTCCTCCTTCTTTCCGCTTCAAAGTTGTTCGTATCACAGACGATTTTGGATGATGATTGTTGTACTTTGTCAACATCGTTCGGGTCTGCCTTTGAATATCATCCAGTTCTGTCTTAGTCCATCTGATTATTCCAAATGAGTAAAGCAACACTGGAATGGCGTAGGTGTTAATTGCCTTGACTAGATTTCCCGAGTTCAACATCGATTTCAGCACAGACTTCAGACGCTGACTGTATTCTGAACGAATCTTCTCCTTTGATTGTTTTTGGTCTAACAATCTGGCTTGTTGGTATCCCAGATATTTGTATGTTTCGCCATCCCTCATGCACTGTATAATATCACCGTTTGGAAGTTGTGTTTCACCATCTATGACTTTAACTCTTTGAATGTTCAGGGTCTTACATTTTTACGATTATTATTTATTATCGTGGACTTATGCACTATCTCAGCTGTTAGCTGGATATAATTTATCTTTCCCAGATTTAGCAATTAAAGGGAATAGGCTCGATTACAATATACTTCACATAAATTTCCTAACTATCCTACATGTGTTAAGAATTACAGCTTTTTGCATTTCTATATAGGTATTCTTATACAATTCTAATTTCTTAAGGCTATCATGCAAAGTTTTGGGTATTAACCCAGTGGAGGATACGATGACAGGAACAATATCTATTTTTTCGAGGTGCCACATCTGCTTGATCTCAATAGCAAGGTCTGTGTATTTGGACTTTTTCTCCTGGAACTTGTTCAGCACGTTGTTATTATTCGGTACGATTATTATTCATTATCGTGGACTTATGCACTATCTCAGCTGTTAGCTGGATATAATTTACCTTTCCCAGATTCAGCAATCAAAGGGAATAGGCTCGATTACAATATACTTGACATAAATTTCCTAACTATTCTACATGTATTAAGCATTACAGCTTTTTGCATTTCTACATAGGTATTCTTATGCAATTCTAATTTCTTAAGGCTATCATGCAAAGTTTTGGGTATTAACCCAGTGGAGGATACGATGACAGGAACAATATCTATTTTCTCGAGGTGCCACATCTGCTTGATCTCAATTGCAAGGTCTGTGTATTTGGACTTTTTCTCCTGGAACTTATTCAGCACGTTGTTATTATTCGGTATGGCGACATCCACCAGCATTGCTGTTTTGGCTCTCTTATCATACACCACTATGTCCGGCCTATTATTCGTCACCATTCTGTCAGTGATAACAGGCCTATCGTAGTATAATCTGATAGAGTCATTTTCCAATACGGGCGCAGGGTGATACTTGTAATATGGCTGGAAGGTGTTCAGAAGTCCGTACTTGTGTGCAAGTTTTTGGTGGATAATGTTGCACACTTGATTATGCCTGTGAAGATACTCCGTGTTGGCCAGTTGTTCGCATCCAGACGTAATATGCTGTATAGTCTCCGATCTTATATGGCATTTTCTGCACTTATCTGTTTGTAATGTTCCGTCCTTCATTATAAATTTTTTGTAATTGTTTGTAGCGATCACTTGGTCTTGGATGGCCATAAGGAATCCCTCTGTTTCTGCGAATAATTCTCCTTTCATTAACTATTTGTTGGAGGCTTCTTTGTCGATGTGTGGTTGATTAATCTCATGGTGATGTCGTCCATGCAATTCCTTTCTTGACCATTGCTCTTGTTTTTCAGTATCTGATAGGAACTGTAGATTTAGCAGGTCATCTCTGGTAGCAAGATTCAGAGGTGTATACCCCTTATCAGCCAACGATACCACTCTATGGAGGTCAGAAGTGAGAGCTTTTGCTGAGAAGAATTCTCTGAGATTCCTTATCTGTTCGGTGTGTAAATTGACAACATCTATTAATCCGCGTCCTCCTTCTTTTCTCTTCAAAGTTGTTCGTATCACAGACGATTTTGGATGATGATTGTTGTACTTTGTCAGCATCGTTCGGGTCTGCCTTTGAATATCATCCAGTTCTGTCTTAGTCCTTCTGATTATTCCAAATGAGTAAAGCAACACTGGAATGGCGTAGGTGTTAATTGCCTTGACTAGATTCCCCGAGTTCAACATCGATTTCAGCACAGACTTCAGACGCTGACTGTATTCTGAACGAATTTTCTCCTTTGGTTGTTTTTGGTCTAGCAATCTGGCTTGTTGGTATCCCAGATATTTGTATGTTTCGCCATCTCTCATGCACTGTATAATATCACCGTTTGGAAGTTTTGTTTCACCATCTATGACTTTCCCTCTTTGAATGTTCATGGTCTTACATCTGTCAATCCCGAATTTCATATGAACATTTGCCGAGAACTCACTGACAGTTTTTAGCAAATCATCCAATAGCTTCTTGTTCGAAGCATATAATTTGATGTCATCCATATACAGCAGGTGGGAGATTGTATGATAATTCCTTTCTGCTTTTATCCTAAATCCGTATCCTATTCTATTGAGCATTGAGGACAATGAGTTCATAGCGAAACAGAACCATAGTGGACTCAAAGAGTCTCCTTGAAAAATTCCAAGACGTATGGGTATTTCGTCGGTTTCAATTGATTCATTGTTCATGTTGACCTACAGAGACGTGCGCCTGAGTGTCATTGTTGTCTTCAAGAACTCTACCAGGGCTGGGTGAACTTTGTATATCTGCAATACTTCAACAAGCCAAGAATGGGCGGTACTATCGAATGCCTTCAGATAATCGAGAAAAGCCGAATGAACATTCCGATGCCCTACGTGTGCCTGTTTCATTATCACAGAATCGATGATGAGTTGTTCCTTGCACCCGTGGTGTTTCTTTCTGCATCCTTTCTGCTCCTCTGATAATATATTGTTGTCGTCAAGGTGTTGGTATATTCGATTGGATATGCATGAGGTGAGTATTTTGTAGAGTGTTGGCAGGCTATATTGAGACGGATCCTGTGTTCTATCGCTCTTAGGTAACATATATGTTAAGCCTTGTGTTAGGAAAGTGGGTGTTTTCTTGGGATGTTGAAGAACATACGTGAGCTGTTTCGCTAGGGCTCCATGGAGCTTATCAAACTTCTTGTACAAGTAGTTGTGGATATTATCTATACTTTTCTATGTGTTATTTGGGGTTCGACCATAGTGATGACCAATAGTCGGTCAAGCACTGTGCGTCAGATACTTCTCTTATTGTTGTTCGCAGTTTTGTTATTTCCCTTATGAAAATTGGCTGCGTTTTGGAGGAACCTTTGGTTTTGGTGCTTCCTTTCAGTACACTTGACGTATCTTGAAAGCCTCTTTGCTTTTGCTTGGAGTTTCTGTTCCAAAGTGTCCATATACACGTCGATGTGTAGTTGTGATCAGGGTGTTTTGTGTTCGTACCAATTTTCCTATAAATTTTGCGTAAATGTGATTTCAAGCGCCTTCAGGGTTTTCTGTTTCTCAGGAATTCTGTGAGGCGACCGATTTCTGCTCTAATATTATCAATATCCTTCTGCAGTCTTTTTGCCATGGTGGTTTTCTGACGCTTTTTGGCTCAGCTTGAATCAGAGTTGTGGAGATTTGTTGTTTGTGAAGTCGAAGAACGCTACTGCTCCACAGTAAATCAAAGTGTGAATCTTCTCCAAGGTGTTCTGATCGGTATATTCTTCAAACACTGAGTTTACGCTTGCTAGGATGATATTGGTGTTCTTGTTTGTCTTGAGTTTGGGCAGTTTAGGTCTTTTAGTTGGGTTACTACCACTGAACTCAGTCATTGCTCTGTTGAGTTCTGATCTGGCTAAATACATATATTCGTTCTGCTGATTCGGCTCAGGAGGGCGTTCCATGTTAATATTCGTTTCCGTGGCTTCGATGTTATCTGTAACACTTTCATTGACTTCAGCAGGTATACTGTTTTTAACGATTGTTCTTCGTTGATCCGAAATTCTCTGCTCGGATATGTGCTGTAATTCAGGATATTTTTATATGAACGCAAGATGTAACGCGGATCTATATGCTGTCATTTCCGATTCCAAGTTTGTAATCTTGTAATAGGAACGCATAATGAAGGTATTCATTTCTGGAGTCCATTTCATGCGTTTCCTAGGGAGTCCGGCTCTTGTGGTCGAAGGCATGATGGCTTGCGCCGCCGTTGAAACATCAAGAGTCGGTTGGGAGGTGTTGATGTTATTTCCCACTTGGTTTTGTGTTGCAGTATCTCTACTCGATATCACGCTGCTTCCGTCGCTAACCGAGGGAGACTGTGACTCACTTTCCGAAGAAGACCCTCTTCCTAAATCTTGAACGCGACAAGAGGTTATGGTGGTACAATGTCGATTCACCCGTTTATTCCTTAGATTGTACATCATTGGATAAGTTGCATTTTATACCTTCTGCCAGGTTCAGCTTGAGTACCTCGGGTTCGCTAAGCCCGTACTCAGAAACAATGTTCCTGAGCCCCTGAGGGGCTCAAATACAGATTTGAGGATATAAATCCTATATAACTCAAAATTAAATTAAAGATATCGTAAACGAACTTAAAATATTACATGGTGAATTAATTAAGTTTTAATTGAGTACTTGAAAAATAGGAAAAAGAACAACGTTAAAAAATACATTGCTCCTCCAGCTGTCAAATCGATTTTTGAAGGCGTTGATGGAAGGAGTGCTCACCACATCTGAGTTCAGGCGATCCCAGAAGCTGAAAACTCTGTTACTCAAGAAGTTTTCCCGGCATCTCGTGAAAAATCTTCCTCTTGCTAGTTCGAGATTGTGTCCTCGGAAGTCATTTGAATTCAAAGAGAAGAGATGAGACATATCGATGTCAAAAAAACCATGAAGAGCCCTGTAGACAGTAATCAAGTCCCCACGAAGTCTGCGATCTGTGAAAGATGAGAGATTCATCAGTGAAAGGCGCTCTTGATAGCTTGGCCTTTGACGACTAAAGGGTATTCGAGTGGCGCGTCTCTGCACTGACTCGAGGACTTAGGTGTCACCGATCAACCACGGATGCCATACAGGACCAGCAAATTCTAAAATCGGCCGGACATACGTTTTTAGAAGGAAGATATGATCGAAAAATGACAGTTCCTGAAAGATTTGTGAATGAGAAATAACCTTCGTTCGGCCTTACTAGTTGAATGCATTACATGAGATGCCCAGGAAAGGTCACTACTGATGATAACACCCAGGTCAATATGTGAAGAACAGCTCTCAACTACACTTTCATCAATGACGTATTGACGCTTAGGGTTATTCGAGCCGAGATGAAACACGAGGCGCTTGGCAATGTTGAGAGGCAACATCCAATCAGCACACCAAGCTTCCATGACTTTGAGGTCCTCTTGAAGAGTATAATTGGGATCAGTGGCAACATTGAATAATTTAATGTCGTCTGCGAAGGGTGCACTTTGGGAGACTAACAAGCTAGGAATGTCAGAGACATACAATACAAACAGAAGAGGGCCCAAAACGGACCCTTGGGGAACACTACTAAGAACTGGCTGAAAAGAAGAAGTATCAGTACCTAACCTAACAGAGAATTGCCTATCAGGTGTGCTTCTACCCAACGTAATAATGGACCTCGAACGCCGAAATGTTCAAGTTTATGTAAAAGGCGCTTCCTGAGAACCTTATCAAAGGCACGGTTAAAATCCAATTAAACAGTGTCTACGGGAATTCTTTTATCAAGGGAATGGGTCCAATCATTGAGGTATTGAAGCAAGTCGGTGATTATAGATCGACCCGGCACAAAACCATGCTGTTAGTCAGGAATAACAGAATTGGTGATCATGAATTCGATCAGCTCCTCAGAAATAATTCTTTCGAAAGTTTTAAGTACCGTAGAAGTAAGACTGATAGGTCTATAATTCGAAGGATCATACTTATCACCCCTTTTAAAAATAGGCGTTACAGAAGCTCTTAACCAAGGAGTGGGGAGGACACCAGATGACAGTGAAAGTTGCATGATTTTACTGAGAGGAGCACTGATAGATGTGGCACATGACTTCAATAACGTGGCTGAAAATCCATCTGGACCAGGTGCAGATGAAGACTTGAGTCTGACAAGAAGACTTTCTATTTTTGCAGGCTCAATAACTAGATCAGTAATACTCGCACCGCATCTCGGTCGACCAATTAGCGGCATCGGCCCATCCGGCTCCTCAGAAAAAGCTTGCGAAAATGTGTTGGCTAACATTGTAGCAGATTCCAAACGGCCAGTAGCCAAAACACCGTTGGTGTTGCGGACCACTTGGAAGGATATTGTGCTTTTCAGAGCAGTACGCACATACTCATAAAACTTTTTGGTATCCCTGAACTTGAACAATTGGTCCTCAAACTTTGCTTTAAACCGACAAACATAGGATGAGAGTTCCTGCGAGAATCTCCGATGACGTATAAAATCGTTCTCCAACTTGCTTGTCTGGAATCTTCGCCACAATCTTCGCCTGAATCTCGACATGCCCAGAATATCCGAGGCTATCTATGGTTTTATTGGATTGTGTTTGATCGTTTTGGTTTTCGTGTTATTTTCTATTATTTGAAATACAGTGTCACTAAAAGCGCTCCATTAGCATGACCGTTTAGTTTAAAGGTGCAGTCATCAGAAAATAAAACATATTTTTATCATATCATATTGTTATTTAACATTGCCATAATTTATTGACAGATATTCGTTCTCTTATCAAAAACGTCTTCCATTATGAAGAGATCAGGAGAGTGAATTGATAAGTAAGGTAAAAATTAAACGAGAACGCACTTTCGCGATCATTTCCGGAGTTGTTACCAAAATGGGGCGCCTTGGATGGGGCATATTCCATGCTTGTTCTGTCGCAACGAAGTTCACTTAACTCCTTATGAATCAACGTAAGTGATGGAAAAGAATGATTATTGTTATTATCAAGAAATCTTCTGGTTTCTACGTTGGTTTTCTTGAGTAAAAATAATGTTTTATTAAAACACAAACAGAATTTTTACCATGTTTTCAGTACCAACGAATAAATTAAATTACCTACAAGATCACTATTGTCGTGGTTTCTAACACTCGTTCATTATTGGACATTATGAAAATCAAGTAAAATTGACATGAAATATGTATGAATAAGTAGATATTTGTATTTGGATAAACCAAATTTTAGGGATACAGTTCACAAAATTGAAAGAGGGTTATTATTTGAATACACCGAAAATTTGGGATATACATATATCAGTATGTTCCTGCATATTGTAGCGATATCCAATCGTCTCCGAAGCCAACCCTGTCACTGCCCGGCGGAATGACACTTTCGAGAGAATTCGAGAAAGATCTAAAAGTTCCAGCGCGCCGAACGACTGAAAAACCAGTGTTACCGTTTACAGAAGTCTCTCGAACGAAGATCTGGAACAAAGCCGAAATTACGAGAATATTCTCGAACATTCGTTCTTGTATATAAGAAGAGACATCGCGAAGCGCGGGAATTCAGTTTGAATAAAGAGCGCAAATAAGTGGATAAAGTGTGGGAAATAAATTAAGCAGTATTGATTGTGTTATACAGGGTTGGGCAAAAGTACCGGAACTGTTAATTATCACAGTTATTTACCGAGCGTTTTTTTTGAAAATTGCTATTCCTACATTGCTAAACATAAAGAATTCAGTGTTGATATTTTGTGCTCGCTAGTGTTTCCGGTGTAGCCGGAAATGACCAAAAAAATGTGAATTGCAAATGTAACACCCTATATCTTTATTTATTTCTAGATTCAGAGAAACAAACAATTTTAGAAACAATCAACAAAAAACATTTCCTTTCAATGTCGAGTTCATAAAAAATTAAAATAATAAAAATTATATCATCTAAATCAAATTACTTTTGCATTGATTGAAGGAATGAAGTTTGATGTTCTTTATATCTAATTTTGAAGAAACGATCAGTCTAACCTATGTAGAAATTATTGCAGTCTGGACAAGATAACTCACAAACTCTTGATTTATTTAAAATTTCTATAGGATATTTTGTATTAAAGAAGAGTGATAACAATGTAGTTTGAGGTCTGAATCAATCAATTTTAAATTTATAGATCAATATAGATATTCTCACAGTGAATAAAGATTCCGAAGAATATTTCAATATGATGAGCGCAAATGGATTCGAATCTTTAATAAATGGCTATACTAGAGTCACCCCCCGATCAAGATCTTATTTGGATCATGTGTTTGTCAGAAGCAATTTGTCTATGAGTGTGTTCCATCCTTTTATTGTTCCCACAAATGTAACCGACCACTACACAACTTTCGTGGATCTGGTAGCCATTCATTCTCACAGAAACTTGACTTCTAGCAGGGAATACACTAGGGAATACACAGATTACAAAAGAGTATCACAAATTCTTATGGAAGAAAGTTTCTGCGTAATGCCGAAAACAACAATTGTGCACGGAGTATGTTTGTTGAAAAGTTGAGAGATACGATAGTGGCGTGCACAAGAAGAGTCTCATTGAAACGAGCTGACAGAAAAATAGCTCAATGGACAACAAACGGATTATTAAAATCAATCCATGAAAAAAATCGTCGAAAGCTAATGAAAAATCCTCAAAATTTGATAGCACAAACTGAGTATAGAAAATACAAAACTAAACTTCAACGCATTATACAGATTGCCAAAAGAGATTATTATCAATCACAAATAGAAAAATACAAAAATCATATGGAAGATAAAAAACGGATTGCAAGCCAATTCAACGAATATTTTGTGACAGTTGGAAATGAGCTATCTGAGAGATTTAATTTGAGTAAGCGTGGAAATGATTCAAGGGCATTATATAGAAATCCTAACTCGATAGTGTGAAACTGAAGTAGGAGAAATACTTTGTGAATTGAAGAATGAAAAGGCACCTGTCATCGATGAGCTAAAAACAGAGGCACTGAAAGCAATAGCTCCTCGAATATTGGGTCCCCTAACTAACCTAATCTAACGTACCTCATTAACCAAAGTATGAATGACGGAATATTCCCCGATATCTTGCAGCGTGCTATGATCATACCCATTTACAAAGCAGAAGACAAAGCAGAAATTAAAAACTATAGGCCTATCTCTTTGCTTTCTTCCTTGGCGAAGGTCTTTGAGAAGATACTTCATAAACGGATTGAAGGTTTTGTCAACAGGTTAGATCTACACAGGATGCAATTGCCGAACTAGTTGCCTTAATATCTGATGAAGTTGACAAAAAATTGCCTTCTCTATGTATCTTTGTGGACCTGGCAAGGGCTTTTGACACGGTGGATCATGGAGAGATGATGAGCACACTGGAACGTTTGGGATGGAGACGAATGCCATATCAACTGATGAAAAGTTATATTGAAGGAAGGCAACAGTGTGTTAAAATTGGGAATGAGGTGAGTGAGCTGAGAGTTGTCACGCATGGTGTGGCTCAACGGTCTATCCAGGGCCTCACACTGTTTCAGCTGTACCTGAATGATTTATTTACTATTAATATACAAGCTGAGGTGGTTAGTTCTGCCGACGACACATGTATCTTCTTTAGAGACCAAACGTGGAATGTATTGAAGAAAAAGGTGGAACGAGAATTCACACATGTATTGGAATTTTTCGAGCAGAGAAGGCTGACTGTTAATGTTGAAAAAACAAAATATATTCCGTTTACAAGCTGAAAAAAACATCTTCCAACTTATAATAGACTGCAGATCAGCACTAATAGTGGGGACTTCACAATAAAAGGCGCAGCCTCTATTAAATATCTGGGAATAATGATTGACCTTAGATAGCAGGCCCAATTTAATGCTGTACTTAGGAAAGTGAGGATGCTTTTACCAAGATTCAGGGCATTGAGGGAATTTTTGGAGGAGAAAGACCTCAAAAAGATTTACCATGGTTTAGTTGCGCCACACTTATCCTATGGAGTGATAGCATGGGGAAGCATGGCACACTGCTTCTACAAGCGAATCGAGGTCACACAAAAGTGGATACTGAAAATTATTTATAAAAAGAACAGAACTTACCCTACGGAGGGACTCTACAATCTGGCTGACGTATGTACAACTCGCCAACTATATGAACGAGCACTTCTCTTGTTTTATGAACGAGAACATTCTTCTTTACCAGAATATGTTTCCTCCTACACCTTAAGAACAGAGGGGGCTATTAGGTTTCCTAGGGTTAAGAAAACTGTAGGACTCAAGTGTTTCACTTACCTGGGACCTTTGCTATTCAAAAGCTTTCCTGGCTCTCACGCCAGTTCATTGGAAATTTTATATAGTTTCATTGTGGTCATAATTGTATTTTGTTTGTGTTTGTTCAACTTTCCTGGTTGTGGGTTTCAGTTTTTAAATTATGTATTATATTTATTAATCTCTATGTTTATTTATACATATTTACAATGTCAACTGGCTCAATAAACCTTTATTATTTTATTATTATTATTATTTCAATTTGGAGAGTTTATTCGCGACATTTTCACTTATCTGTCCAACAAAGTTAAAGTTATGATTTGCTCGGATTTGTTGGTATTAATAATTGAATATATTTGGTTAATGGCTGTATGTAATTGTTTTCGTTTCACTATTTTGCTAATTAAGCCACAATTGAAACCGTTGTTGTGAGCTATAATGGTTTCAATTTCTTTTTCAATATTTTCTAACGAAAATGCTGCATGGATCAATGAATTGTATGTCCAAGTGAATTTGAGTGTTTGCAATCTTTGGGAATACAACTATCTGTGCCAGTAGGTTTTCTAAAGATGTTGCAAATAATTTTGCTATTTGATTGAGAAATTGAGAATATGATTTTGAAATAATATTTTATGTTTTCCTCTTCTTCGGAATTGAATTTTATTTTCGGATGGGCACTGTGAATTTCAGAAAATGATCAAACTGTATAGGTGTAACGTTTTTGACAAATAAGTATGTTATCGACATATCTATACCAAAATTAATTTCAACAGACGAGTTAGAATTTAATATTTTGTTTTCAATGGTAGACATGAAATATATACACTAGATGGGTGATTACATCGCAAGACCGTTAGTTTGTTCATACATCTTTTCATTAAATTGAAGATGATCCAAACAGCATTTTCGTTACCTTTTTTATTAGAAAATCCCGAAAAAGAAATTGAAACAGTTAAAACTACAGCTCACAACTACGGTTTTGATTGTGACTGCATTGATAAAATAGTGAAACGGAAACAATTACAAAATAGCTATTAGCCAAATATATCCAATTATTCAAATCCGAAAAATGATTTCATTTATTAACATAGTTTGGACAGATAAGTGAAAATGTCGCAAATAACCTTTCCAAATTGAAATATAACATTGCATTCAGACTTCTCTCTTATTTTATACTAAAAATCCTATAGAGAACCTAAATAAATGAGGAGTTATAAGTTATCTTGCCCAGACTGCAATAATTTCTACATAGGTCAGATTGGTTGTTTCTTCAAAATTAAACATAAAGAACATCGAAGTTCATTTATTAAAAATAAACGATAGTCAACATTAGCTAACCACTGCATATAAAACGGCCGCTTTATTCCTAGTATTGATAATTTGAAAGTTCTACACAGTACCCCAAAGGGTAGAAAATTATCTAGAATCAGTTCAAACTTTGAAGTCACTTTTTAATGACCACTTTTAGATAATGATCTATGTAAATTGCAAATTTTCGATGTATTCAATAATAACTCCTTTTGAAGGTATATGAATTGCATAACTAATATACGATTTCTTCAAATCCAAATAACGACATATTCATATATATTTCATGTCACTTTTTACCTGGTTTTCATACTGTCCGATGATGAACGAGAGTTCAAATGCACGGTAACAATGATCTATTAACTTAATTTATTATTTGTAGTAAAAACATCAGAAAATTTCATTCGTGCCTTAATCATGCTTAACTATCAAATAGTAACGGCTGAATCCATACAGTGCCTAATGTTTTATTAGCACTCGATATTAACTTTTTTTTATTTAAATTTTTTTAACATAGGAGCAACTCAGTTTGATTGGCTGTCAAATCAATACTAATTAACAGTATGAAATTTCATGTTTGCACTTACAAGCCATTGTATTGTCAATATAAAATAACTTGTGAAGGTGTAGGTACCATTATCACCTCTTCATTAATTTTTACTTGACTAAAGGTGCCTTTTCATTGAAGTGTTTTGACGCTCGTTTCGGGCGTCAAAATGGTTATGTGACCTATTTCTCTATGAAATCATGACGCTACCATAAGAAAGGGTTTTCAGCGTCAAATGTGCCATATGTTATTTTTATTTATTCAATGCACCCAAAAACATTACATGAATCTATAACAGGTAACAAAATCCAAATAACACATGAAAAGTGAGTCCTTACATGTAAATCATAATTTTAAAACGAATGTCAAAATTTTTTCGCGAATTTTTCTATAAATTACTCAAGATCCACGAAGAAATATTATATGGGCGATGTTAACCGAAATTATTGGGTTCATAATGAATCTAGAACATCTATAGATCATAATCGGCATCATTTAGAAGACCGAACCTGGCCATCGACGCTCTCTCGGTCAAACAGAGAGGGCTTTGTTTTGTTGAGTTTTGAATATTCTTCCAAGGATAAATGTCATTATACTTCAAAATTGGCAAGCAAGAACAAGGTGGAAGTGATTATGCTTCAGGAGACTCATATTGCGACGGAAAAACATCTCCGCGAAAGAGGAAATATCACAGGTTATGTACTTTTTGATTATCTCTTTAGTCTTATTTATGGCCTTGATTGCTATGTAAAATCTTCATTATTTTCTCAGATTTCAAGTGAGTTTAGACATATAAGGTATATTCGATGAAATATTTTTCTGCTGGTTTTCCTTTTCCATTATTACAGATTTTTCCTGTCCCAATCCCTTCCTTTTCACCCTTGTCTTCTGGAAATCATGGAGCGCAAGATAAGTATGAGAGAATGAAGCTGATAAGCAGAAAAATTTTTGGTACTCTTTTTGTACACACGACACTAACACAGCATAAACAGACAAACTATGGCTAGTGCAATAGCGACAGGGAAACGAGTTTTTTCCACAGGCTTTTTCACTCGTTTATTGTATTATACGCAAGATATGGTTCCCCTGTTACATTCCATGTGCTCACACTTTAAGAGCTATCGTAGGAGGCATGATGCGAGTTTAGATGCCAGATTAAGGAATAGGCATAGTCTGTTTTTTCCGCTGGTATTCTATTTATTCGCTTGTTTTTTACGATTGTGCTTTTCTGATACACACCAAAATTATAGATATAAGCATTTATTGTAAATAAAAGAAATAATTATTCGAATTTATATATATATATATATATATATATATATATATATATATATATATATATATATATATATATATGGTGGGACAAATATCTTCCGCGATCAACTTCGCGAGGAGTCTACATATGTAAACTTGAGACAAGACGAATTATTCAAAAATCCGTAGATCAATGAACAATCCCTCCTGACAAGAACTAGTTCCCAAATCTGCCTGCCATGCACGCAGCCCCCAAGCGCCACAATATTGCAACTTACTGCAGTCTGCCGCTTCATTTCTCGGCATCCTGCTTAGTTGCACTATCGTGGCGCTCGTTTTCTACCGTTTATTAGATTCACGGAACGGCGAAAGATGTCTCCCAAATGTTTGGAATTTTTAACGTTTCCAAATCTGTTATTGTTCTTATCTTTCCCGAAGTCCGGTAACGGTCGGTTTCGCCGTGTCGGTCCATAGAGGGCGACTCTCGTACGTATGTACGAGGTGCGTCCTTTCTGGAATTGATGGGGTACCCCGATGTAGCTTGGTAGGATGCTGAGAAGCAATATGTGACACTGATGAGCTCCTAATAAGGGCGAAATTGCAGTCTGCCGCTTCGTTTCTCGGCATCCTGCTTGGTTGCAATATTGTGGCGCTTGGGGGCTGCGTGCATGGCGGGCAGATGTGGAAACTAGCTCTTGTCAGGAAGGATTATTCATTGATCTACGAATTTTTGAATGATTCTTTTTGTCACCAGTTTACATATGTAGACTCCTCGCAAAGTTTGACGCGGAAGATATTTGTACCACCAAATATTTACCGACGGGAGGTTTATCTCGGAAACAGAGGAAAAGAGCACTATTCCAGCGGGATTATTTCGCTCTTTTTCTACCGTTTATGTGATTCACGGAACGGCGAAAGATGTCTCCCAAATGTTTGGAATTTTTAACGTTTCCAAATCTGTTTGTTATTGTTCGTATCTTTCACGAAGTCCGGTAGCGGTTTCGCCGTGCCGGTCCATAGAGGGCGACTCTCGTACGTATGTACGAGGTGCGTCCTTTCTGGAATTGATGGGGTACCCCGATGTAGCTTGGTAGGATGCTGAGAAGCAATTATGTGACACTGATGAGCTCCTAATAAGGGCGAAACTGCAGTCTGCCGCTGTCGCTTCGTTTCTCGGCATCCTGCTTGGTTGCCCTATTGTGGCGCTTAGGGACTGCGTGCATGGCGGGCAGATTTGGGTACTGGCTTTTGTCAGGAGGGATTATTCATTGATCTACGGATTTTTGAATAATTCGTCTTGTCTCAAGTTTATATATATATATATATATATATATATATATATATATATATATATATATATATATATATATATATATATAGACCAATTACAATCAATGTTCATAATATGTGCCTTAGCCAAACTTGTGAACCTCCCACAGGAGGCCGCACCTCTTATATGAGGTGGAAGTTTGTTAAACCACAACACCGCCTGGTACGTTAGTCTCTTTCGTCCTATATTTGTCGTCGAATGAAGTATGTGTATATGTTGTTTAGTTCTTGTATCGTAGGTATGTAAGTCACTGTTTAATAGTATGTCTATTCCCGTATCAACTGTATTGTTCTTTATCTTATAAATAAGTTTGACGCTGTCTAGTTTTATGATTTTATCTATATCCAAAAGTTTAAGCTCTGCGTAAAGTTTGCCTGTATGTTTTTTCGGTACCTTGTGGAATAATATTTTCAGCAGCTCATTCTGTACAACCTGCAGACTGTTGGTATCCATTTTTCTAGCCTGCCCCCAAAATGCTGCAAGATAGTTCAAGATAGGGCCAACATGGGCATGACAAATCAAACATTCAGTCTCCCTAATGAACTTATAAGCATTTCTGTTCAGGATGTATGTAAAAGTGTGAAGTTTTGATACAAAATGTTCTATGTGTTCGGCAAAATTAAAATTTTTATCTAGAATTAAGCCTAGGTATTCAGTTGTTATTGATAAAGAGTTCTGAGTTATCTGGCTTAATTGACTTGTAGACTGTATATGTGCATTTTTTTCTATTCAATTTTATTCTATTATTATTAGTCCAAAACACAATTTTTTCCAGATCATCCTGTGCCTTCCCGAATATGTCCTGCATAGGGCCTCAGTAAAATAGTCCTGTGTCGACCGCATACAGTACTATTTAATTATTATTAAGTTCCAAGTCACATATTTCATTGATGTATATTAAAAACAATATAGGGCCGAGCACAGAGCCCTGAGGTACCGCACTGGTGGCTTTCCCCCTCTCACCTTCACATCCGCCTACCACAGTATATTGCTCTCGGTCCTCTAAATAAGACTTGAAAAGCTTATAGGCAGAGTTGATGATACCACTGTTGTCAAATTTTCTAAGTAGAATCTCATGAGACACAACATCAAACGCCTTGCACAAGTCCAGAAAAACAGCCATCACGTCTTTACCCTTCTCTATTTCTGCTCATATATATTCTGTTATTGTTGCTATGGCTGTCTGTGTGCTCCGTTGATTCAAAAATCCATTTTGATGAATATTCAAGAAATTTATGTTATTTAGGTGTTCAAGCAGTCTACTTTTCTTTACGATCTCAAAGATCTTCGAAAACGCAGTTAACACAGAGATGGGTCGGTAATTACTTGGTTCGTCCTTTGGACTATCCTTATGGATCCGTACAACTTTTGCTATCTTCAAAACAGTTTGGAAAAGTAGCTACTGATAAGTGCTTATTCACTAACTTTGACACAATTGGAGCAATCAGAGATTTAATTTCCTTATTAACTTCGGGTTTTATATTAAAAAGTCCGTGTGATGCATTGGATTTTAAATTTGAGATAATATTTTCAATTTCTTCAGTAGTTGTTTTCCTGAAATACATAGATGCCACGTTAGTTTTTCCTTTTGCTGATACTGCGCATAATTTATATGTAATTTAGAGATTATTATGTAATCTACTGAATAAGGGGGGTAACCCGTAAATAACCGATGCTATTATTATTATCGTGGACTTATGCACTATCTCAGCTGTTAGCTGGATATAATTTACCTTTCCCAGATTCAGCAATCAAAGGGAATAGGCTCGATTACAATATACTTGACATAAATTTCCTAACTATCCTACATGTATTAAGAATTACAGCTTTTGTATTTCTATATAGGTATTCTTATGCAATTCTAGTTTCTCAAGGCTATCATGCAAAGTTTTGGGTATTAACCCAGTCGAGGATACGATTACAGGAACAATATCTATTTTCTCGAGATGTTTGATCTCAATAGCAAGGTCTGTGTATTTGGACTTTTTCTCCTGGAACTTATTCAGCACGTTGTTATTATTCGGTATGGCGACATCCACCAGTATTGCTGTTCTGGCTCTCTTAACATACACCACTATGTCCGGCCTATTATTCGTCACCATTCTGTCAGTGATAACAGGCCTATCGTAGTATAATCTGATAGAGTCATTTCCAATACGGGTGGAGGTTGATACTTTTAATATGGCTGGAAGGTATTCAGAAGTCCGTACTTGTGTGCAAGTTCTGATGGATAATGTTGCACACTTGATTATGCCTGTGAAGATAGTCCGTATTGGCTAGTTGTTCGCAGCCGGACGTAATATGCTGGATAGTCTCCGATCTTATATGACATTTTCTGCACTTATCTGTTTGTAATGTTCCGTCCTTCATAATAAATTTTTTGTAATTGTTTGTAGCGATCACTTGATCTTGGATGGCCATAAGGAATCCTTCTGTTTCTGCGAATAATTCTCCTTTCATCAACCATTTGTTGGAGGTTCTTTGTCGATGTGTGATTGATTAATCTCATGGTGATGTCGTCCATGCAATTCCTTTCTTGACCATTGCTCTTGTTTTTCAGTATCTGATAGGAATGGTAGATTCAGAAGGTCATCTCTGGTAGCAAGATTTAGAGGTGTATATCCCTTATCAGCCAACGATACCACTCTATGGAGGTCAGCTTTTGCTGAGAAGAATTCTCTGAGATTTTTTATCTGTTCGGTGTGTAAATTGACAATATTTATTAATCCGCGTCCTCCTTCTTTCCGCTTCAGAGTTGTTCGTATCACAGACGATTTTGGATGATGGTTGTTGTACTTTGTCAGCATCGTACGGGTCTGCCTTTGAATATCATCCAGTTCTGTCTTAGTCCATCTGATTATTCCAAATGAGTAAAGCAACACTGGAATGGCGTAGGTGTTAATTGCCTTGACTAGATTCCCCGAGTTCAACATCGATTTCAGCACAGACTTCAGACGCTGACTGTATTCTGAACGAATCTTCTCCTTTGATTGTTTTTGGTCTAGCAATCTGGCTTGTTGGTATCCCAGATATTTGTATGTTTCGCCATCTCTCATGCACTGTATTATATCACCGTTTGGAAGTTGTGTTTCACCATCTATGACTTTGCCTCTTTGAATGTTCAGGGTCTTACATTTTTCAATCCCGAATTTCATATGAACATCTGCCGAGAACTCACTGACGGTTTTCAGCAAATCATCCAATTGCTTCTTGTTCGAAGCATATAATTTGATGTCATCCATATACAGCAGGTGGGAGATTGTATGATAATTCCTTTCTGCTTTTATCCTAAATCCGTATCCTGTTCTATTGAGCATTGAGGACAATGGGTTCATAGCTAAACAGAACCATGGTGGACTCAAAGAGTCTCCTTGAAAAATTCCACGACGTATGGGTATCTCGTCGGTTTTAATTGATGTATTGTATATGTTGACCTGCAGAGACGTGCGCCAGTGTGTCATTGTTGTCTTCAAGAACTCTACCAGGGCTGGGTGAATTTTGTATATCTGCAATACTTCAACAAGCCAAGAACGGGCGGTACTATTGAATGCCTTCAGATAATCGAGAAAAGCCGAATGAACATTCCGATGCCCTACGTGTGCCTGTTTCATTATCACAGAATCGATGATGAGTTGTTCCTTGCACCCGTGATATTTCTTTCTGCATCCTTTCTGCTCCTCTGCTAATATATTGTTGTCGTCAAGGCGTTGGTTTATTCGATTAGATATGCATGAGGTGAGTATTTTGTAGAGTGTTGGCAGGCAAGTGATTGGCCTATATTGGGACGGATCCTGTGTTCTATCGCTCTTAGGTAGCATATATGTTAGGCCTTGCGTTAGGAAAGTGGGTGTTTTCTTGGGATGTTGAAGAACATACGTGAGCTGTTTCGCTAGGGCTCCATGGAGCTTATCAAACTTCTTGTACCAGTAGTTGTGGATATTATCTATACCTGTGGCCTTCCAATTGTTGGTCGCTCGAACTACTATTGTGATTTCTTCCTCCGTTATTCCATCGAAGTCCATATGTCTGATATCGAGGCGTTCTTTTTCATTCGTGATCCATTCCGCATCTCTTTTGTGTTCTTTGGGGTGCGACCATAGTGATGACCAATAGTCGGTCAAGCACTGTGCGTCAGGTTTGCGTTTGTTATTTCCCTTATGAAAATTGGCCGCGTTTTGGAGAAACCGTTGGTTTAGGTGTTTCCTTTCAGTACACTTGACGTATCTTGAAAGCCTCTTTGCTTTTGCTTGGAGTTTCTGTTTCAAAGTGTCCATATAAACGTCGATGTGTTGTTTGTGATCAGGGTGTTTTGTGTTCGTACCAATTTTCCTATAAATTTTGCGTATATGTGATTTCAAGCGCCTTGAGGGTTTTCTGTTTCTCAGGAATTCTGTGAGGCCACCGATTTCTGCTCTAATATTATCAATATCCTTCTCCAGTCGTTTTTGCCATGCCAGCTTGAATCAGAGTTGTGGAGACTTGTTGTTTGTGAAGTCGAAGAACCGCTACTGCTCCACAGTAAATCAAAGTGTGAATCTTCTCCAAGGTGTTCAGGTCGGTATATTCTTCAAACACTGAGTTTACGCTTGCTAGGATGATATTGGTGTTCTTGTTCGTCTTGAGTTTGGGCAGTTTAGGTCTTTTAGTTGGGTTACTACCACTGAATTCAGTTGTTGCTCTGTTGAGTTCTGATCTTGCTAAATACATATATTCGTTCTGCTGATTTGGCTCAGAAGGGCGTTCCATGTTAATATTCGTTTCCGTGGCTTCGATGTTATCTGTAACATTTTCATTGACTCCGGCAGGTATACCGTTATGAGTATCATTTTCGCTTCCGAGTTCCATTATGACCTCTTCTCGTATGCTTTGCAGCGTTTCTGAAGAAAGTAGCCTGTTTTTGACGATTGTTCTTCGTTGATCCGAAATTCTCTGCTCTGCTTATTATTGTCATTATTATTATTATTGGAATTTATTTTAACTTTTTCAACAACTGCCCCAAAGTAACTAGTAAGCACATGAGCTATCCTGCGGGCATCATGCTGCAAATTTCCAGTTTCATCTTTAATTGATCTGATTGAATTCGTTTTTGTATCATTAGGATTAATTGTTTTGTTAATGATGTCGAGTTGTTTTTTGATTGAGCCATCTGCTTTCTTGAATAGCCTCGATTGTGAATTTTCTTATTATGTCTCTTCATACTATTGATTTCCTTTTGAAGCTGCTTGAATGTTGACTGGAGATTCTCAAATAAAGGGTTTTTCTATAATTGTGGTAGCATTTTGCAATTCTCCTTTAATGACATTCATTAGATCCTTGATGGTTTCCATGCTTGAGGTCCTCGATTGATTTCCCAGGTTTTCTTTTAGTAATTTGAAGTCAATTGTGGTTGTTTTATATTTTTGCCGTTATGTCTACAGATAACATCTTATGATCAGTGATCTTTTAGTTGTATTTCTCTTAGTATGTTCATGTCTGAGATCATGTGATCAATGATAGTTTTTGTACCATTTCTTATGTCGACGCGTGTAGCTGAATTTTAGGTTGAAACACTCAGTTGATAAATATGAAGTCTATGTTTTATTGATTTGGTATCATTTCTGGAATCTTTAGTGTTATATATTGCGAAATTCTTTTGTCAAGATTTCTTATTATGTTGTTCGAGTATCGAAAGCTAATATTGCGCAATAACTGGACGACTATAAAAAGAGACTAAGCCATTTTGTATCGAAAAAAACTGGTTGGCTTAAGTTTTTTTATTGGCAACCCTTGAAGAACCAAAATATAAACTTGTCACTTGTCTCTCCTAGCGTCAGCTGCTAGAACGTGACCATCCGAATCAGCGTCAAAACGCTCTAATGAAAGAGAAACTAAATGAATTCGTTCTCGTATACTTATACAGTATCCATCTTTACCTATGTCATCAAGTATCTCAATTAAAATTGTGAAAAAAAATATTTCCGAAATTCTTGCAGTTATTTCCCATGCGATATGTGAATTTGAAATTAGTTTCTACATTATCTACCTAGTTGTTAAGAAGCATATTTGTTACAAACGGACGTACGCGGAAGTGATTTAACAGTTTCTATCTATTAACGTATAGTAGTTACCATAAAAGTTGTTAATTTTTATGATTCAGTTAAGGAAATCCGTCCAGTCTAGTTCCAAAACATTTTAAGATTGAATGAAGTGTGAAAAGCTATAATATATTTTGATATCCATATGTTGGAAAATAAATCTTTTGTATCGCGATTAATAAAGGCTCGCCAACATATGGCGATAATGATAATTTTTAGAAGTCGTATATTTCCCAAATGTTGCTTCCATTATAATTTCAACCGGTAGATGGAGATTCTTTGTAGACAGTACTAGTTTCTGCAGTTCATTTTAACATCAATTCTCATGTTCATCAGTCTTCCATTATCTAGGCTCTTTGGATGCCCGGATTTTTTTGTACCTTCTTTGAACGCTCATGCAAATGTCAAAATCCTGCATTAGTATCATAGTAACCATATCAATTAGAAGTCAATTAGCAATAGCTACTAAAACAAATCTAAGCTCTATTTTTATACTTGCTTCATAGAATATATTCCACTTTCTTAACATAAGAGCACTCTAGATAAGTCTTTCATTTCATTTATTGCACAGCACATCTTTCTTTCTGTCTTTCAAACTAAGCGTAGAAATTCTAAACTACAACCACTTCAGGATTAGTAATGCAATAGTAGGTAACATAACTAGGCTTAAGTAGAAAATAGAATCCGCCCAGTATGTCATATCATTTACAGTTTAGTAGCCAAAAAAATGGCAACTATATCAATTAACCTTAGGGAAGACTGAACTAGTGATCCTCAACTTAGAAAGGGATTTTGATCATATAACATCTTTGCATTATTTCTAGCGAATAGAAGGTACAAAAAATTTTCTAGAAAATAAAATATAAAACTCTTTCTCACCACCCAACAGCTCTCCGCGATTTACAATAAAATGGACCTGTATCCATACTCGACCCAAACATTTCTGTAAACTGTTCATACACATGAAAATAATTCTCGATTTTATATGACGTTACCTTATCGTAAACTCAGTTGGGGACTTTTGGCGCTATATCACACTATTTATTTTATTTCAAAACTGCGCGCGTTGGCTAACTAGCAATTAAGATTTATTTGATATACACACAACCAAATTTATATGGAATCACCTAATATTTTCAATATTACCTCAGGAATTTTGGAAATTTCAAAGGATTGTTAGAATTGAAAGAAAAGAAAAGAAGACGAAGAAATAAATTAAGGTTTATTTTAAGAAAGAAACAAATAAAAGAAAATTGTGTTCTCAGGGAGTTGGTGTTTTTTTCGACCCCAGTAGCTTGTACTACCTCCTCTTGTCCTGATGCAAGCCTGAATCCGTCTAGGCATGCTTTGGATTAGGTTTTCGACCTCCTCTGGGGTGATCTTCTGCTACTCTTCTGTGGCGGCTTGGATGATCTGTTGTGAGGTTCTTGGATTATCCTGGCGCGATCTAATTCTCCTTTTGAGATTATCCCAAAAAATGACCAATAGGATTTAGGTCGGGAGAGCAGGCTGGCTCATTCAAAATAGCGATGCCCTCTGTTTCAAGATAATGTCGCCCGAGGTTGCTGGTATGCGGAGGAGCATTATTTTGCATGAAAGTGAAATTCTCAACGTGGGCACCTCCAAATCAAATCTGTTTTGCCTCAAATATATATATATATATATATATATATATATATATATATATATATATATATATATATATATATATATATATATATATATGACTCTACCTCATTATTTTTTCGGAAAGAAACCTACGAAGAATATTACAAGATTTGATGACTGTTATCTTTTGTAACTGTTCAAACAAATTTTTCTTCAGACCCAAAATCTCAATACTTTTGTGAAGATTCCTAGGAATAACACCTGTTGTGGAAATAATAATCGGTAGAATAAAATTTTTTCATTTTCCACATTTTTTAATCTCGTCGCCAAGCATCATATATTTAGAAATTGTTTCATTGTATTTATCTTGTATATTATGTGTGTCGGGCATAGCAATATCAAATATATATGTTATTTGATTCTGTTTATCAATAAGAATGATATCTGGTCTATTGTGTTTTACAGCTCTGTTGCAAAGAATTGTTTTATCAAAATAAAGTTTATATTTGTCATTTTCACAAATAATCTCAGGTTCATATTTGTAAGATTTTTTTCTTTTGGGAATTAGGTCATGTTTAATTCCTAGATTGAAATGAATAATATTAGCGACGGCATTATGTCTTTCTAAATAATCTGTTGAAGCAAGGACTGAGCAAGATGATAATATATGAAAAACTGTTTCTGAAGAACAGAAACATCTACGGCAAGAATCATCTATATTTTGTTTGATGATGTGTTTTCTATATTTCCTCGTGAAAACAACCTGAACCTGGATCGCAGTTGCCAAGCCTTCTGTTTCAGCAAACAATTCTCCAGAAACTAACCATTTATTCGATGCGATTTCATCAATATAATCATTTTTCAATTCTTTAGGGTGCTTTCCGTGTAATTCCTTCTGCATCCAACTTTCTCTTTTAGAATTATCATCAAATATATCAAATCTACCTTTTGCATTGTCAAGTTCAGAGGTGTAAGATCTGAAGCAACAACAATATCATGTAATTTAGACGTTCTCTGTTTATCATGAAAATGGGAACGTCGTTGAAAAATCTGTTTACTATGAAGATTATTCAAATCAGTTAATCCACGACCTCCAAGATGTCTAGGTAGTGTAACTCTCTGAACAGATGACTTTGGGAGGTGCTTATTATATTTACAAAGCATTTTCCTCGTTTGACATTGTAATTCATTTAGATCAGTTTTAGACCATCTAATAATTCCAAAAGAAGATGTAAGAATAGGAACTGCATAGGAGTTGATAGCTCTGAAAAGGTTTTTACTAGTTAAATGACTCTTGATGATAATTCTAAGTCATTTGTAATATGAACTTCTAATATTTTCTTTAGTGCTGCTATGGTTAATTGTCTTCTCTTGACCAAATCCAAGATATTTATATGTATCTCCTTGATGCATTGGCTCGATATAATCAGTGGTGATCTTTCCTTTTCAATAAAAGATTTTTACATTTTGGAAGCCCAAATTTCATATGAATATCATTGGAATAGTTGAAAGTAATCTCAAGTAGACTTTTTAAATGAGATCTGGTTCCGGCATATAATTTAATATCATCTAAATAAATTAAGTGACTTAATTTGAATTCAGTTGATAGACTCTTCATTTTGAAGCCGAAACTAGTAGCATTTAATTCATGAGATAATAGATTAAGGCAAAGACAAAACCAAAGTGCACTTAAAGAATCACCTTGGAAAATGCCTCTTTTGATTGGAATTACTTCGGATTTTAACGATTGTTTTGAAATATTTAAATGAATTGGTTCTCCAATTTTTCATTACAAATTCAAGAAAAAGACGGAGTGTCTTATCAATTTTATAAATTTCCAAAATTTCTTGAAGCCATGAATGGGGAGAACTATCAAAAGCCTTTTGGTAATCAATGAAGGCTGTATGAATACTTCTCTTCTTAGTTTGAGCTTGATTGAAAGCAACAGAAACAATTACAAGTTGCTCTTTAGCACCAAGGTGTTTTTTTCCACATCCTTTTTGTTGTTCGGAAAGAATAATATAATTCTCCAAATGTGCATAAATTTTTTGGGTAATACATGCAGTTAGAATTTTATATATTGATGGAAGGCAAGTAATTGGTCTATATTGAGACGGATCAATAGTATTAGCACTTTTCGGTTTTATGTAAGTAATTCCTTGTGTGAAAAATAAAGGAGTAGCTGAGGGGTTCTTTATTATAAATGGAAAACATTCAGCCAATTTTTCATGAACACAAGAGAATTTCTTGAACCAAAAGTTATGAATACCATCAACACCTGGAGATTTCCAATTTTTGTCTTGTTATATATATTTTTAACTGATGTTATATCTTCATTTGAAAATTTTTCATCATTTTTGAATAGTTTGTTTTGGAATTTTCTATCTGAATTTATTTATATATATATATATATATATATATATATATATATATATATATATATATATATATATATATATATATATATATATATATATATATATATATATATATATATATATATATATATATATATATATATATATTACAAAGTCATCTCAGGTTCAAATAAAAATATTTCTGGAAATGGAGTTCCTAAAATTGATATTCTGACTGATTATTGGTCTTCAATTTGGGCAGTGCCAAGGCAACACAATTCCAATGCAAGTTGGATTTGAAATGAAAGAATGCATGCAATTTGAAAAATTTTCAAACGAAGATATAACATCAGTTAAAAATATATATAACAAGACAAAAAATTGGAAATCTCCAGGTGTTGATGGTATTCATAACTTTTGGTTCAAGAAATTCTCTTGTGTTCATGAAAAATTGGCTGAATGTTTTTCATTTATAATAAAGAACCCCTCAGCTACTCCTTTATTTTTCACACAAGGAATTACTTACATAAAACCGAAAAGTGCTAATTCTATTGATCCGTCTCAATATAGACCAATTACTTGCCTTCCATCAATATATAAAATTCTAACTGCATGTATTACCCAAAAAATTTATGCACATTTGGAGAATTATATTATTCTTTCCGAACAACAAAAAGGATGTAGAAAAAAACACCTTGGTGCTAAAGAGCAACTTGTAATTGTTTCTGTTGCTTTCAATCAAGCTCAAACTAAGAAGAGAAATATTCATACAGCCTTCATTGATTACCAAAAGGCTTTTGATAGTTCTCCCATTCATGGCTTCAAGAAATTTTGAAATTTATAAAATTGATAAGACACTTCGTCTTTTCTTGAATTTGTAATGAAAAATTGGAGAACCAATTCATTTAAATATTTCAAAACAATCGTTAAAATCCGAAGTAATTCCAATCAAAAGAGGCATTTTCCAAGGTGATTCTTTAAGTGCTCTTTGGTTTTGTCTTTGCCTTAATCCATTATCTCATGAATTAAATGCTACTAGTTTCGGCTTCAAAATGAAGAGTCTATCAACTGAATTCAAATTAAGTCACTTAATTTATTTAGATGATATTAAATTATATGCCGGAACCAGATCTCATTTAAAAAGTCTACTTGAGATTACTTTCAACTATTCCAATGATATTCATATGAAATTTGGGCTTCCAAAATGTAAAAATCTTTTTATTGAAAAGGAAAGATCACCGCTGATTATATCGAGCCAATGCATCAAGGAGATACATATAAATATCTTGGATTTGGTCAAGAGAAGACAATTAACCATAGCAGCACTAAAGAAAATATTAGAAGTTCATATTACAAATGACTTAGAATTATCATCAAGAGTCATTTAACTAGTAAAACCTCTTCAGAGCTATCAACTCCTATGCAGTTCCTATTCTTACATCTTCTTTTGGAATTATTAAATGGTCTAAAACTGATCTAAATGAATTACAATGTCAAACAAGGAAAATGCTTTGTAAATATAATAAGCACCACCCAAAGTCATCTGTTCAGAGAGTTACACTACCTAGACATCTTGGAGGTCGTGGATAAACTGATTTGAATAATCTTCATAGTAAACAGATTTTTCAACGACGTTCCCATTTTCATGATAAACAGAGAACGTCTAAATTACATGATATTGTTGTTACTTCAGATTATAATCTTACACCTCTGAACTTGACAATGCAAAAGGTAGATTTGATATATTTGATGATAATTCTAAAAGAGAAAGTTGGATGCAGAAGGAATTACACGGAAAGCACCTAAAGAATTGAAAATGATTATATTGATGAAATCGCATCGAATAAATGGTTACTTTCTGGAGAATTGTTTGCTGAAACAGAAGGCTTGGCAATTGCGATCCAGGTTCAGGTTGTTTTCACGAGGAAATATAGAAAACACATCATCAAACAAAATATAGATGATTCTTGAAGTAGATGTTTCTGTTCTTCAGAAACAGTTTTTCATATATTATCATCTTGCTCAGTCCTTGCTTCAACAGATTATTTAGAAATACATAATGCCGTCGCTAATATTATTCATTTCAATCTAGGAATTAAACATGACCTAATTCCCAAAAGAAAAATTTTTACAAATATGAACCTGAGATTATTTGTGAAAATGACAAACATAAACTTTATTTTGATAAAACAATTCTTTGCAACAGAGCTGTAAAACACAATAGACCAGATATCATTCTTACTGATAAATAGAATCAAATAACATATATAATTGATATTGATATGCCCGACACACATAATATACAAAATAAATACAATGAAAAATTTCTAAATATATGATGCTTGGCGACGAGATTAAAAAATGTGGAAAATGAAAAATATTATTAGCACACACGATAAAAATGTCTAAATATCTACATTAACAGAAATTGTGCGGTAATAATTGTACTTTACTCTAGTATATGGTTACTGTGTCCTTGTGTACTGTTTTCAGATTTTATTTCTAATCTGCCCATGCACCCTCTCCATCATCTCAAGGTTTTTTTTCAACTCTGGGAGGAGGCGGTGCCTGTTATGCCCTATCTGTGGCCAGAGTGTGTTTTCAGTCGCTTCTTGAAGAGGGCCAAATTGTTATCAGAAAGATGTTCATGGAAGCGAGTTCACAGTACACTAGCCCTGTAAACAAATGAATTTTTATAGAAAGGGATACGTTGCTTTGCTAGTTGGACTGCTCGCTGATGAGAGTTTTCTGCGAGCCTAGTTTCTCTTATTTCCGGGACCAAGCGTTTCAGTTCTTCAGACCATTAACCATAAAAGTATCTCTCAAAAAGAGAAAGATCAGCAGCCTATCGCCTTTAAGCGAGAGGTTGGAGATCACGCTTAATCTCCTGGTGGTCGATGAAGCGTACTGCTCTCTTCTGTACACTATCCAATAGATGTAATGAATGTTGAGTTTATAGCGCTACACATGAGAACAGGTCACACCTGTGCTTTGCATAAAAGTATGTGATGGAATGAAGTACTGCTCAGCCTTGAAAAGAAAACTGAGCTTAGCAGAAGCAGATTTGGCAATAGCTAACACATTGTCATGCCAGCAATCTCCGGTTTTGACGTTGATGCCGAGTAAGTGCCTGTTCGTTTCTGAGAAAACTCGATGTTGCATCTCCAGCAGTGACTTTTCTAGAGAACGCTGTTGATTGCATTCTGTTCGGTTTGAAATTTTTTAACCGCCCCACTCTGATATCTTCTCCAAGTATGAATTCAGTGACGTGCTTTGTTGGTTCCTTTGTCGGAGTGACTCCTCAGCAGGAATAGAAAATGAGGACACTAGGATACTGTCGTATGCAAACACAAATATTCTGTTTTCGAGTGGAGCAGATCATTAATCATCACCAGAAAAAAAGTTGGCGGGAGTATGAATCCTTTGGGTATTCCTGTATTAAATTGGAAAGAATCACTCTTTACACCTTCAATTACCCCCTGAATCAATCTACTGAAGAGAACGTTGTTAATCCAACTACGCAATTCTTGGGGAAGCCTATATGCGATTAGTTTATTCATCAAGCGTCTTCTACGGCCCTTCCTCAAATGTCACAAAAGCCCACAAGGAGGCGTTATCACCTATTTTACACTCTTCGAAAGTGTATATATGAAAATAATCATATGAAAATGATATTGAAATTCCGTTCTATTTTTGCCATAGCTTTTTCAGATAACTTTGTAAAAAATTTCGATAATCAAACAAATTAACAAATGAATGTTAAAAAGCGTAAACTCACTACATTCCCTTACTTACCTTCTTAAGAAGATATTAACAAAGGCAGGTACTTGATTCATGTTTTTCCTGATTAAGACATTCAACCAGAATTCAACATAATGTGTCTCTCGTTATCATATTTTCGAAGTCTTCCTATGAGGATTAAAAAACATGAAGAACATTCAAAGCTCGAATTGATTCCGCACTCTTATTCTTTGAAAATTCAAATACTTGAATCAGATGCAATGTAAAAATATCACGTATTGCTTCGGAATGATACTTCCTTCAAAACCATTTCAAGCTTAGGAAATGTGTACACAAGTAAAGAGTTTCAATATATAAATTGAAAATAACACTGTGCTAGTTCAAAATTCTAACACGCGGGAGACATACCTAGTAAACCTATATCGGGTACGCTGAATCCAGTGCTATCCAGCTAATTTTCAAAAACGGTGGTTACCACTGGATTCAGTGTACCCGATATAGGTTTACTAGGTATGTCTCCCGCGTATTAGAATTTTCAAGTGTCATTTTCACGCACTGTGTAATTATTCCCTAGATGCGACGAACGTGTTGCCGCACTACTCGGATGTCGAGATAGTAGAGACGTCCTCTTGATATGATATGTAGAAAAGAATAAATGAGATGTTTTTCTTTCTAACTAGGTCCACACTGGTATGATTTCCTGCAATTAAAATCACACTGATTCAAAACGCGAATTTTTTCAAAGGCTACTATTCAACATGATTGTTATGGACATAATAAACTGAAGAAAATATGTGAATTGAAAAAAAGAATAATATTTAGTTCATTTATATGCCGGGCATACAAATTCATCTTTCAATTAAAATAAATATTATTTTTATCTTTTGTTTAAATACTTGCGATGTTTTACATACTTTATGTAGGTAGCCAAAAAACCCGTTATAATAATGGTTCTCTTACTAACCGCGCAAGACAGGTGCTTCTTAGTCAATAGAGATGCTTATCTTAGCGATCCTTGATGACATTTTACCTCTGAGTAGCGAATACCTTACGTCAACAAATGGAAACATGGTTTGATGGAGTTTTGCTGTTGGATTCGTCATTCGTCTTGAGTTTCTGTTCTGTAATGACTTTGGTATTATATATTGAAAATCCAGTAATATTTCTGGGCCTGGTCAATCACATAGCTAAACTTGATCAGACAGGCTCTACACCCCATTTTCCACAGCTTCAGAAGCGATGCACTGATGTAGGTGATTGCAGATGTTTTCAACTGCGTTCTTGCACATATCGTTCGGAAAGGCTACGATTTCTTCAATAATACGGATCTTCAGTTCTTCCAAATTGTGAGCACGACACTTGACAACCTTTTCTTTGAGGTTGCCCCATAAAAGTCGCAAATGCTCGAATTCGGTGATCTTAGCGGTCAACCAAGTAGACTTTTAGAAGGACGAAGAGGACAGGAAACATTTGCTGCAATTTTGTCATTGAAATCTGCGCTTGTCTTGTTGGAACCAAAGATCAAGAAAATTTGGTTCTTAAGACAACCGTTCCAATTCCGACTCAAAAAAGCTTCTGAACATCGAAACATAACGCCGAGCGGTGACCATTATTGTACGCCAATATTCCTCAAAAAAGTACCATACACCATGCAGCGAACTTGGGAAAATGGAGATTGAAGTCCCACGTGAACTTGTCGTGGGTTATTGTCTGACAAATAACAAAAAATTTGTTTGTTTATGGATCCAGACAGATTAAAGTTGGCTGGCTCTCTATCAAAGACCTTGGTGGGATATGCTCTAACATTTCTTGGGCACGATTCAAATGGTTTTGAATGCCTAGAGGCATCAGCTCCTAAATTACTATGGAAGAATAAAAATTTATGCAAAATTTTACATACAGTGCATATTGCATGTTTCCTGATAAGGCTGATTTTTCGACAGCTGCTTTTATCACAGCGACATTTTCGGGAATACATTATTTTGGGGCTTCCCATATGCTCAGGCCCTTTTGTTGAACAACTTTCCTCAAACGCACCAACCTAACTCTCAATAAGATTGCGGTGCGGAACAGGATCACGATATCGAATGTTGAAGTGATGATGAAGAAAGTTTTGCTGCGTGATGATGAAAGAACGACCGCTTTCAAGAAACGTGCGAAGCTTCCTGCTCCAAACCATTGCTACGACTGAAAACGGGGAGTGATCGGACGCAATTAGTCCCCTTCCAGGTTCCCACTCGCCCCCACAGCGAATGCGTTTCACAATGGGGGATGAAAAGCTGATTGATCTAATACAGAAATATGACGTTATTTATAATATTAAATGCATTGAATATCGTGATGCTAGATTACGCAATGCAGCATGGGAACAGATAGCAAAATTGCATGGCAAATCTGGTGAGAATATAAACATTTTAATAATAAAGATATGTTATACAAGCATCTTATGAGTAGATGTCGTTCTTTTGGCAGGATAATCTACACATTGAAATAACCAAACTTGGTTTTGAATCATTGTAGTTGGCCTATTCGAATTCAAAAATACAAGAGTCGAAACCAAAGGGGCTGAAGGTTAAAAGTGACCCTATCTTTTCATGAAATTTCAGACATCAATTTTGAAAAAAAAATTAATATAATAAATAACTTACGAAAAAAATGCACAGAAATTCTGAGAGTTTTTCCTCCATCATCGAATTCCTTCCATTAAAACAACCACAATTGAGAAGAGCCAGTTTTTAAGATCAATGAGCCATTCTTGAATTGGAATTATAACAGGGTGTTCCAACCTGGGGAAAGGGTTAATTTTTACCAAATTTAGTTTTATTCTACTTTTGTCTTTATGCAAAGGACATTGATCCTATTTACTGATGCTACCGGAGAACATTTATTGGAGCGCGAGAAATAACTGCTCGTATTACGGCCAAGGAATATTTAAATTTTCTTGAAAATAATATTCATCAATTACCTTTAGAAATGAGAGGAGACATGTTTTTTCTATATGACGGGGTGCTTGCACATTTCGGCATTAACCAGCGAAATTGTCTAAATGCAAAACACTCTAAAATGAATCGGTAGATGAGTGTGGCTCCCAAAATCTCATCCCTCTTGACTAATGAAGTTGCATGTTACTAAATAAAAGAAAACTTGCATTCGGGAGAGTGGTATTTACTTTGAGCACTTGTTGCATTACTCTTTTCTTCTTTTACTTAGTTACGTTTTTCATGTTGAAAGAACTTTTTCCAACTTGCGAGTCTTTCAATTTAAATCGGAGTTCATTTCTGAAGTGCTCTATTTAATCAGAAGAATACCTATGTCTGATTTCGTTAATACAATGGATTCAACGTGGGAATTGTATTGTCGACAAGATCATAGATTGTAAAAAGTACCGTGGCACTATTTGTTGGGGTACTATTGTGGCTATTTAAGATAATCATGAAATAAAGAAAAATCGATTAATATATGTTTAGCATCCACTTGCCGTTTAGGCCCATAGCTTAATAATCTTCTTCTACTCCTCCCGATTATTTGCAATTACCTTCCACTTCTTTATGGCTCTTTCCTATAGAGCCACCATTACTTCCTGTGTGCACTTCCTTCTCGGAGGTCCTCTTTTCCTTTTTCTATTCCCTCCCATTCTCACCATATATGCCAACTATTGCAGACGTCTCGATCTTATGATGCCCTGTTCATTAAATGATTTATATATATCTTCATTCATACGTCTTTCCTAAACTCCGTTCACCTTCTGACCTCTAAAAATCCTCCTCAAAATCTTTCCCTCCCATAACTTCCAATTTCAGATGGTTTTCCTTACTTATTGCCCAGGTCTTCGCCGCCTAAATAACTGTAGGCCTTAAAATACTCTTATAAAATTTCATTTTCATTAACCGTGATATGATCTTGCACCTTATCAAAATGTTCAGAGCACCTGCACATCTATCGCCCTTTGCTATTCCTCAATTTATTTCTTTGTCTTCATCACATATGGTATCTATTAGAACGCAGATATAAAACAACTTTCAACTTTTTCCAAATTTCATTCTTCCTTCTCTAGTTTGTACTATTAAATCTTCCTGGTCTGTCGTTTTGCATCCCAGCTTCATAAATTTACTTCTTTCTTCACAGTCCATATATTTTAGCATTCGTTATTAATTTTTCCGTAATACGTTTTAATTAGAATTAAAAAGGATTGAGTCAATCACCTAATGCTGGATTCAAATATTGGCGTGAATGAACTAATAAATTTATTTTACTCAAAAACGGTTCATCGTATTGAGTTCTAACAAGAGTACATTTTTTTGGTGAGAAATATTGATGACACGTACGGTGTAAACTTCCCCAATAGAGGGATGGGGACATTTTTTTTCCTATAGATTCAATACTAAACTTCGGATTTCAAATGTGAGACTCTACAAGAGGATTAACTGAAATGCCCGAATACCAAATTAGGTCACTTGACGTTTCAGGGTTTAATAGATTTTGTCCAAAAAAATTTCCGTGGTAGCACTCTTAAGGGGTTGTAACTCCATTAGGAAAAATGTTTTGAATATGTTATTTCGCTGTGTAGAACATCCTGCCAAAAGGATGGCGCCTAATTATATTGTATATCTTTTTGGTAAGCATCAAAGTTTTTATGATAGATACTAAGTACTTACTAATTTATGTATTTAGTATCAGTTTTGTTTCAGGATTTCAAAAATAGGCAATGAAAAAACATAGGTTACATTTTCTTTGATTTATCAAATACTCTTTATGATTCGAAAATTAGATATTTAATTTCTATTGTTATAGCACAGAACGCTTGTGACAAACAAAATTTATTTTGAATGTTTCTGTAATACTGTATGCATATTGCTTCTTGATCCTTCTAAGGCTTTCCAATGTAACCTATGGTGATTCTACAACAGTGAGTAAGTTTATCTTGTAACTCATTACGTAGTGCCTAAATAGTTAGGAATACATCATGCTGCTTGAATTGTTTCATTCATTTATTTATTTAATGTACCTGACTAAACCTTTGAACCTTCTTCGCTCAGGGCATTCGATAATTGGACATTTTCCTCACTATATTATTGAGCAAAGTATATTTGCTGTAAGGAAGTAATAAATAAAATTAAGCTTGAAAGCCTCGTCATGGTAACGGGCTTAGCTCTGGCGTAATGACGTAAGAGGTTCACTTGTGGTATTTTTAACTTCGTTTGAAGTAATAGTTTACCAAGGGGTTAATTTTTAGAAAATACCTAAATTTGACTTTTATTATTTGAAAAAACTGAGCCATTCTTAACATAAGATTTCATGTGGACATGTTGATTATTCAGGATAACTATGCAATTGAGGAAATTCCAAAATCATTTGAAATTTGTTGCTTGCTATTTGTATTGGATGTGCCATCTCGATAGGGTCAAGATTCCATATTGTTTACTAGAGTCCTTCACAATTTACCGTGTAATAGAAAATCCCGAGCCATAGTTGAATCAGATACTCGGGAATTGATTGCTCCGCCCGGTATCTGTAATTTGAATTGCTCGTTTTTAAAATATGTAATATGACTTAATCTATATTGTTGCAGTTGAGGAATGCAAAGAAAATTGGAATAAGTTGCGTAATTGTTATAATAACGCAATGAAACGGCGCAGAAAAAAAAGTGATCAAACTGGCAAAATAATTGGGCCTTGGCGGTTTGAAGAGCAAATGTCATTTTTAAAGCCATATTTGGGGGACCGTCAGGCTGCTGGAAACGACGTTTCCATATCAAATGCAAGTTTTTCTGATCCATCCACTGCAAGTCCAATGTACCCAGAAAGGACATCACGTACTATTTCTTCTACGTCATACAGAAGAAAAGCAAGTTCAAGTACTGAAAATGATTACATGGAAGATATGAAGAAATTAATGAAAACCTCTCAAGAAATAAACACAAGAAGAGAGGAACTGGATGATTTGGATACATTTTTTTTGAGTATGAGTAAGTCGATTAAAAAACTCCCTAAAGTGGATCAAATTCGAATTAAGATGGATTTACTTAAAGCTATAAGTGAAGCAGAACTCGGAAAAGAGAAGTCGCAATAAAGGCAAATAGAAAACCAAAGTATGTGTAGTCGCAGACGCAATATTGGAAATTCTACTTCTGGTGTTTTTTTCAATCTTTGACATTCTCATCTCACTTTTTTCATCTATAAAATATCAAATTTCATCGGAAAATTCTGGTAGATAGTGAAGAAATTTTTTTATTACTAAGAAAATGTCGATACAATGTACATTATCACCTACTATACATTTAATATCATAACTGCTGTAGTCTTCCTCTCTACTAAATGTCTAGATATGTTATTTCTTTATGTTTCATTCAATAATACTACGATTTTCTCCAAATTATGTTTTCGACATGCAGAAGTATATAAAGATTAATATTTTCTCATTTTTAATAGTCTAATGATACCAATATCTTCTGTTCTCAACTATTTACTTTTGTTTTTATCGACCAAATATATTCATTATAAAAAGCAAAGCTAGTAAATTATCCCCAAACTCACGGAATCGGAAGACTCTGAGAGGTATTAGTACACCTTTTGAGAACCCAGAACAAATCAGAATACGTTGCATGCGTGAAACAGAATTGCACACTTACTATGTCACGTTACATAGCATTTATTGCGAAGGTGAGCTCAGTTTGTTTTTCCCTCAATTATCTTTCATAGGCTGAAGCGAAGCTCTGACTAAGAAAAAAATCCTTTAATGAAAACTGCAAACGAAGTAGCGAAGAAAGATTAGGAACTAATGTCTCATTTTGAAAGTAATAAACTCTTTATTATCAACAACAAATGATATAACAATTTCTCAAACTTAATTTGACTAAAGTAACTCCAAAAAAAGCAATAGCAATTTCAACCTGTAAATAAGTTTGCACGAATGTTTTTTGAAATTCCAAAGAAATATCCACATTGATTACCTTGAGGAAGAACCTTGGTTGCTTGATACACATTATCAAGGATGCAATCCTTGATAACCAAGGTTCAGAGTAAAGCCATTAGAATAATCAACTAAAATAACAGACGCATGCATTGCATATGCATTATGGTTCCGTATACAGATGCAAATACGTCTGAATCGAGTTGATTTTGCCGTTTTTCTGACTACTAACAATTAAGCGAGTAATGGTTGATTTTTATAAAATTTATAGATAGAACTATAAAACAAAATAATTATATATGAAAAAAATTTGTTACTACTTTTGATGTACATATTGTTTGTTTGTTTGTAATTCCTTTAACGTGCTCTTTTTCCGCCTTTCGGCCAATGTCACGCCGGGGAATTATGTCACCTAACTAACTCGGAAATGTTGCCGAACCCCCCTCGTGTCGAGGGAAGGGATCTTTAATGTCCAACACATCTCTGTTAGACAGGACCGACGGCTTTATATCTCCTCCGAAAGATGGATACTGAAGCGATTCCCAGAATCCGAAAAATCGCGCCGACTTTGTGGTGATTGAACCCAGGTAACTCTGCGCAGAAGACAAGCATCATATCCCCTACGCCACCGAGAGGGTCTAATGTAGATATTCTAGATTTGCTGACAATTGAATTTGAAAAAATCTAAAAAGTTTGTTCTGTGAGATTCCAAAAGATAAGTCCATGTAACAGGAAATGGCAAAAGAAAATAAAGATATAGGTTTCTATGGTTTAATAGTCATACATTCAATTCAGACACTTGACAATTTCATTTCAAAATTAGGTGCCTTTTGTTGATCGGCGAATTGGATTAATATTCTACTATTGCATTTATTAATTGGAATTTAAATAAAGAATAATCAAATCATGGCTCTTCATGTACCTAAGGCCCCTGGCTTTGCCCAGATGTTAAAAGACGGAGCACGGGTAGGTTGATTTTCATTAAAATTAAGTTTTCTTGAACATGTGGCTAACCTAGCTAACAATTTGCTTTTCATTCAAGTATTATTCCGGACTCGAAGAAGCAGTAATAAGAAATATCAACGCGTGTAAAGAATTTGCATATTCTGTCCGATCAGCATACGGACCAAACGGCATGAATAAGATGGTTATTAATCATCTGGAAAAAATGTTTCTTACCAGTGATGCTGCCACTATCATACGTGAATTAGATGTTGAACATCCTGCTGCAAAGTTAATGATTCTTGGTTCACAAATGCAGGATTCTGAAGTTGGAGATGGTACTAATTTCGTCATAATTCTAGCAGGAGCTTTGTTAGGTGAGCAAAGTTTTTTCAATTTGAAAATTATATTGTTAACAAGTATTCATTACAGAGTGTTCGGAAGAACTAATTCGTTTGGGAGTTACCCCTACAGAAGTTGCAGAAGGTTATGAAAAAGCTTTAGATAAATGTTTAGAAATATTGCCAAGTCTCGTTTGCAAAGAAATTAAAGATACTCGTAATATTGAAGATGTTAAAAAAGGAATTTGTACTGCGGTTCAGTCAAAACAATATGGCAATGAGGAATTTATTGCAGACTTAATTGTAAAAGCTTGTGTTTCTATAATGCCTGAAGAAACTACCTTTAATGTTGATAATGTACGTGTGTGCAAAATTTTAGGATCTGGTCTCTATAATTCTCAGGTTAGTCATAATATCCTTTAAAATCTACAGATATTACTTATGGAAAATAGGGTAATCCTGCATTTCACGCTGCCCGCACTTGCTACGTGTACACCGAGTCGACGAGGATTGTTTCTGAACGATTTGAAATTTAAGCCAGTGTTGCCACGATATATTTCACGTCAGAGATTTGAGTACCTATCGTTGGAAAAGAAATAGCAAAGGATAAGATGTATCATTAAAGTGAAACCTATAGGTAAACACTCCTAATGAGGGGCGTAACTTCTCGGGAGGGGAAGGGCCATTGTGACTCGTAATTTTTCGCTAGTGCTTGATTATCTTAATAAACAGATACATATTTTGAGTTCATTTGGACAGGGTAGTGCAGTATAGCAAAAGATGTTTTCAAAATCTTAAGAGCTTCCAAAGTATTTATGAGATATTGGAATCTGACCTCACATTTCAGTAATTTAATAAAGTTCAATATGACGGATGAAATTGAGGGAAAATATTTCCTTTTGTTTGACATAAATTTTTTGACAATCTGAGTGCGGGATCTGTATGCTCCAGATTTTTTTTGTAAGCTAGAACCTTTACTATTTAGCTCATATAACAGGGTAATAAATTGAGAATTATACACTGTACAAAATTTTCTTTTCATTCATTTGGAGGGTGTGACTAACAACATCTCAGTTATATTGATTCATTAGTATTCATACATCCAATAAGTTATTTCTGATGTGGTTTTCGAGTTATTCACGAATTTTGATAACTTCCTGATTTCATCCATACTCGATTTCTCGGTTATGAAATTTACGTCAAAAATGTTTTCACATTATTCAGAATTTCTTGTGAATTGCCAAACGATCACAGTCATTTAAGAAATATCTAACATAATCATATTATTCTCATCTCATATTTTTCATAAGAAAAACTCAATATTTTTCACATATCCTCCCGCAAAATTAAATGTTGACTTTCGAATCATAGAACTTCTAGAGTTCTTCAATGGATATCGATCATAATACAATTTGTGAGATTGCATGGACTGAGTTGTTTTCCACAATCCAATAGAAATTAAAGCATTTATTGAATTATTTTGCGCATTGCTATTACTTGATTCTCAATGTTCTATGGTTCTGAAAGCTACATCTGCTTTTCAACTGACTTCAATAATAATTCAAAAAAGGAGGTGGCTGACGTGAGTCAGTAGAGATACTGACTCCCACGCCGAGGGACCGGGTGCAAATCCCAGGTAAGATTTAGTTGTAGTATGAATGTTGATGTGTTTTCCCAGAGTCGGGAACATAACCGATAGGTTGAGTCTCTAACCTCCGAAGCCAGATCACTTACAATCCTAAGAGGTGGCAGTTATCATTGCATGGTCTAAGTGAGTGGTTCGCAGTCCACTACCACTGTAGGTTCATAAAACAAACAGAAGGTTCATAGAACAAAAAGACAAACAAAAAGGGGGAGGATCTCCATTTGTGGGAAGTTTTTTTTTGCATAACAAGTTGGGGTGAAAATTGAGCAGCAACATTTCTGTCTGTATTGACATCAAAATAGTAGTAGGAATTCTTGTTAAAGCCCTTTGCATTGGCTGGGAAGATGCTTACCGCAGCTAGAGGTTAGGTTAGATTTTCACCCTTGTCTTCGTGAAGAGGTGCTGGAAATCATGGAGTGTAAAATGACAATGAGAGAATGAAGCTGCTAAGCAGAAAAATTTTTGGTACTCTTTTTGTACACAAGACACTAACACACCATAAACAGACAAGCTATTGCTAGTGCAATAGCGACAGGTAAACGAGTTTTTTTCCATAGGTTTGTTCACTTGTTTACTGAATCATACGCAAGATAGTATGGTTCCCCTGTAACATTTCCTGTGCTCACACTTTAGGGGCAATTGTAGGAGGCAGGATGCGAGTTTATATGCCTGATCAAGGAACGGACATGGTCTGTTTTTTCTGCTGGTATTCTATTTCTTCGCTTGTTTTCTATGATTGTATATATATATATATATATATATATATATATATATATATATATATATATAATGTATATGTCATGATGAGATTCCCGAATGTAGATATAGGTGCTCTTAAATTTAAGTAGAGAGTAGGATTTCTTCGTACAACGGTTTTTAATTCTGTGTAATTGCCTATATGCTCTTTGAAATGTATACCGAGTGAATGTGAATATAATGTCTCTGGTCCTTATAATACTCTCACGAATTTGATTGTTCTGCATGATTTCCTGAACGCCAACAATATTTGTACTAGACATGATAAATCCTAAAAATAAAATAATTAACAAATTCCAAATCACTTGAATAAATCGCTCGTCTCGCAAGTAAAGCTCAAATCGCATATGAAGTTTATCCAACACAAGTATTGAACAAACTGAAGAGTGAGACGACAGAGATCAAACATTTATTCTCTTATACGAACGTGAAATTTGAATGAACTTCAGGTTAGGGATCTGGCAACACTGGCTTGAAATTCAAATCGTTCGGAAACATTTCTCGCCGACTCAGTACACGGTGCGCGTGTGGGCAGCGTGAAATGCAGGATTACCGAAAATAGTCTTCTGTAGCGATTATTCTTAACAAAAATTGTTATACAGGTTGTGCATGGTATGGTTTTCAAGAAACAAGTTGAAGGAGAAGTTACAAAAGTGGAAAATGCTAAAGTAGCTCTATATGGTTGTGCTATCGATATTATGCAAACAGAAACTAAAGGTACAGTTCTGATAAAATCAGCAGATGAGCTGCTCAATTTCAGTAGAGGAGAAGAGAATCTTCTTGAGATGCAGATTAAAGCTATTGCAGACTCAGGTGCTAAAGTAGTTGTTGCTGGAGCAAAATTCGGCGATATGGCACTACACTACATTAATAAATATGGTCTTATGGCTGTTCGCCTGAATTCAAAGTTCGATCTCAGGAGACTCAGTAAAACTGTAAGTATTTTCATGATTTTTCTGTTTCTCATTGGTTGCTATGGACTTTTTCAACACTTTATGATAATTTTTTTTATATTAGAAAGGTAGTTATTGGAATTAAAAGATTTTTCTATTAGGTTGGTGGTACAGTTCTTCCAAGGTTAGTAGCTCCAACCCCTCAAGAACTGGGTTATTGCGATCTGGTATGTTTAGAGGAGTTAGGGGACACACCGATTGTGGTTTTTAAACTGGAAGGCAAAGAATCTAGAGTGTCAACTGTTGTAATTCGTGGTGCAACTGATAGTTTCATGGATGATGTTGAAAGGGCAGTAGACGATGGTGTGAATACTTTCAAGGTAAAAAGAACTTCTTTGATAAATGAAGTTGCTGTTAAAAGCTTTGACTCTTTCATCTTTTGAATTATTTTAGTGCATATCGAGAGATGGCAGGCTGGTTCCTGGTGCTGGTGCTGTGGAAGTCGAATTGGCTTGTCAGTTATCTGAATATGCTGATACTCTTCCTGGATTAGAACAATACGCTGTAAGAAAATTCGCAAACGCTCTTGAAAGTTTTCCGAAAGTATTGGCCGACAATAGTGGTCTACGATCTGCAAATGTACTAGAAAAGTTATTGGAAGCTCATAAGGTAGGCAAAAACTTTGAGTAAACTAAACATGGAAATGGAAACATTTTTTCTCTGGCGCTAGTGCATTTTCCGAAAGTTAAGAAGTTTTTCATTTGAGAATTCCGACACTACTTTAGAATGTCTAAATAGTCATGTAACCTCTTTATCTATGAAATTTTGACACCTTCATCAAAATTGTTTTGTGCCAAACATTCATCACTTTTTAAGGTTAGAACAGTTAATTGATAAATATGAAATCTATCTTTTGTTGATATTACAACTGAAGTATCACTTGTCTCTTTCTGTGTCTGTCGCTATAAAGTTAAAAAACTCTCAACTTTCTACTGTCAAAGCTTAAGATCACGTGACGTTCGAAATCTGCGTCAAAACGCTTCAATGACATTCACAGACTCCATGAATTATTTAGTCTGTTCACATTGAGTTTAAAGTGACGTCATCAACTAGTTTTCTCGGATGTTGCCAATGTTTTCCAAAATTCCTATTCAGTGCGACTGTAAAGTATGGAATAAAATTCATAATTCTTTATTGTTGATTTTCGTGCAAAACGCTCAGACAGGTCGATTTTTTATATACAACTTGAAATTATTTGGAAGAAGAAAAAAGTTTTTTCTTTTGTAATTCGCAAGATATGACGTCATCGACCATTTTCTAAAAATCACAACCCATATTTTTTCATCATTATTCTACAGAGATTATTTTTCGGAGATACCTATAGTAGGGGTCTGAGATGTGTATTTTCTGAAATACAGGCTGTTTCCTTCAAGAGTAAGTGGTATGAATTTTTCTCTGAATAAATTCGATTGTCACTTCGACTTTTTTCTTGAGAAAACTTTGTCTGATGTCAATTTGAGGCATATGAAATTAATTCGCGACCTTTCTTTCCCGAAAATAAAATTTTTCAATAATCATTCATATCAATACCTCTTGAATGGAGCTTCCTGTATATCGAAAACTTTGCATCTCAGACCCCTAGTGTGAGGTATCAAAACATTCAGAAAAATAATCTCTGTACCTTTCAAAGAACGTAAGAAAAAAAAATATTTTTCGGCCAAAAAATTTCGAGTTGAAAATAAACATCGGCGATGGATCTTCAGAATACTAGTACTTACCTATAAATGCAACACATGAGGCATAATTCAATTCAATTGTGTTCTCCTTTCTTTAATATAAAAACAGAAAAAAAAATTCATCATGCACTTTGTTCAATAAAGGTATTGAGCACTGGCCATCTCATTAAATTTGAAATACAATGGAAATGAATCAGGTTTTGAATAAGTCCAAAATTTAAATCAAAACGTTTATTTTGACTGATGAAAAATTATTTTTACTAGGCCATGAAATAATAATAATTATCTTGAAATATTTCAATCTTTCAACAGAAACTAGAATTTAGTCTACTTCGCGCTTGCAGATTCAAATAAGGAGCACAGGTAAAACTATCTAATCACAAATCAACAAAATCATTTATTTAGTGATGATTCACAAAGGAAAGGTTGAAAAGTTAAAATTAATTGAAAAAATAAATACTCCATATTATTCTGAAAGTTCGTCTAAAAATGTTTCACTGTCACTGTCATTCTAGTCCATATTTATTATCAAAGGGGGAACTTCTTCAAGATGAAAATGAAGTTCGCGTTTGATATTGTCATCTTGCCATGAACTACGGTAGTACAATCCTTGAAAATCCATGTTTCGTCAAGATAGACAAATTCATGTAATCCTTCATTTTTTATACGAATATATGATTACAGAAAATGGATATGCTTCAATGCAATATGAGGTAGTTCCATCAAACCTCTTCTTGGATTATCTTTGAAATACTTAAATCCAATGTTTTGTACAATTTTTCACTGAGATGTCTTACACCCATTGAAAATATCTATTTCGTGGAGCTTCTCTTTTAATGCAGACAACGTAATATGTTCCTCTACAAAGAATATAATATTAAACTTGATTTAGACAAAGGTTTTAATGACTACTTACTATTCTGGAACTTGTCATAGATAGTATTTTGATCAAAATCATCAATATGTACTACAGGTTCTCACGATTGCTTTTTTTCTTGGACTTCTCAGTGGAACACCACTCTTTGTCTTTGCCATAATATTGTTAATGGATGAAATGCTTACTTGTAAAGCACTCCCTACCCTCTGTAAGCAAAAAAGTTCATAATATGTAGAAGTGTAGACACTTTGAAAACCAACAAATGAACAAGTTAAGTTGTATCATAATATTTCGTTTTTAAGGGTGGAAGGCTCCTTCTGTTATTAATTTTAGTGGTACTTACATCTCTCACAGCTGTAAGGGGGAGAAGAGGCCCCCCATTATCTCGTTCTTGTTGGAAATAATTGAATAATGATGCAATCATGTTTTGGGCTTGGCTTAAGAAAGCTCTTGGCATTTTCACTATTTATATAGAATAAATATTCGAAACACTGAGTTCTGAAAAGAACTGATTTTAAAATAATGATTCAAATATTATCAAAACTTCGAGGCAAATACTTCAATCCAATCTCAATCAGCACAAGAAAGCGAACTGAAATAAATAATAAAAATACGCCAACACCGCATTTCAATGCCAACTGTCATAACCAAATGTCACCATATGTCACTAGTAGTTCCTTTGCGCGAGACTAGTTATTTTGTTCTTGTCCATTGCAATCTTTTCCAACCAGACATCCCTAGCTATGACGCCTTTTCAAACTTAACATGAACATACTATAGCTTCAATTATATTTAGCACATAGTTAAATAATCACAGACACATTCAAAAGAATCTATGTAATACTTGTCTCTTCCAGAGTCTGTCGCTATGAAATTCGAAAATTTTCAACTTTCTACCGTCAAAGCTTAAGATCTTGTCACGTTCCAAATCGGCGTCAAAACGCATTAATGACATTCACAGACTTTTTGAATTATAGCTTTAATTATATTTGGCACATAGTAAAATAATCACGGCGACATTTAAAACTATCATATATATTTCTGGTTGCTGTACAAAGTATCAAGAGGTATCATATATTCACCTTTTCATCTTGCATATACCACTAACCTATAACTCCGGCTCTGCACTAATAGCTCTCGCGCATTATCTTCCTTGCATGCATTCGCAAACAGAGTTGCGCGCACGTGCGCATTGTCAAAACTGGGCTGAGAGCATGACTATTCCCTACCCTCTCATGTAACGTGACGCCTCTTTTGAGTATATAGATATTTAAAAATATTTCCCGATTTTCTCATCATTGTAGTGCAGATGATGATATTTTAAAATTTGAAAGGTATGATTTTTCAATATCTGTCCGCGAACGATATTTTTGATCTTTCGACAATTCTTTATCTTCCACATATGCCAGCATTATACCCATTATACACCTTAGTTTAAAAGTACAAATTTATTGTTTCAATTACTCACCGATTTCGTATAGTAAACATCTTCCTGCATCGCTGAAAGAAGTACTTAGTCACTGCTTCATGTGAAGTATCTATTTTCAAATGTTATCAAGAGGATACTATATCTGTTTTGAAGAATTTGCTTATTTCACGTTAACTAATTACAAATTTAGTGGTGGAGAGGTATTAATGTCTAGCTGGCTATCAAAAGTGATTTCACTTGGGTTTTTACAAAGTATTGATTTCCAAATATTCCAACAGATTCATTTTCTTTTCTTTGTCGCAATCATGAAGAACTTTGATATTATCTAATGATATAGAATGTTTTGCGGTTTTTATATGTTCACATATTGGAGAATTATTATCTGATGATAAGTGTTCTTTAAATCTGGTTTCGAAATTCCTACCAGTTTTCCCAACATAAGCTACCGTACACTCATTGCAAACAAAACGTAAGTTCAGATCATTTCAGAAAGGGGTGGTTAGTTCAAATTTGGAAAAATAGTTTCTTAAGTTATTGGAGGGAGGATCAGCGTAGTTGAAATTAGCATCTTTTCAAGCAAGTATCTTTTATGAAATATAATAATTGTGTTATTTGATGTTTTTCTCTACATTGGATAATTTTGTCTATAAAAAGCAGAGGAATTTCGTTATTTAAGGCAATTTTTCTGATAGTATTTATTTCATTTTTAAAGTTCGTCTGTGACAATGGAATGAAAAAGCCCTATGGATCATTGAATTATAAGCTGGTAATTAGTGATTTGAATGATTTAATGCGTCCATGGGAATAGTTGAGTCTGTGAAGGATACTTTTCTGTAGATGTTATAAATGAATTTATTAGTCGATTTTGTTATTGTTGGGTCTAAGAAATTTATTGAGTTATTGAATTCTTTTTCTGCTGCAAAGTTAAAGTTGGTATTGATGAATGCCCTCCAAAAGTCTGATAAATATTTACCAAAAATAAGAGGCTACCACACATTGTTGATGAGTTTTGTAACCTTCTAAAAACATGCCTATCTCAAAATTGTTTTCAATTTCAATCAAAATTCTACAACAAACATCAGGACTTCCCATAGGATCACCTCGTAACCCCCTTTTAGCCGAAATATTCATGGATATCAGAAAAAACAGTAATATTAAATAGCCACTTAGCAAAGAAACATATAGTGTCCTGGTACCGATATGAAGATGATATTTTGCTAGGTTTCCATGGCCAAACAGGCAAATTGATAAATTTCTGCAATTTCTGAATGAAGTTCATACCAACATTAATTTTACAGCAGAAATAGAATTTAAAAATGCAATAAATTTTTCAGACCAAAATCGACTAATAATTCATTCATAACATCTACAGAAAAGAATTCTTCACAGACTCAACTATTCCCATGGACGCATTAAATCATTTAAATCACAAATTAGCAGCTTATTATATATAATGATCCATAAGGAGTTTTCCATTCCACTGTCACCGACGAACTTTTAAAATTAAATAAATACTATCAGAAAAATTGCCTTAAATAACAAAATTCCTCTGGTTTTTATAGACGAAATTATCCAACGTAAAGAAAAACATCAGATAACACAATTATTATATTCTATAAAAGATACATGCTCGAAAGAATACGCTGGTTTCAAATACGCTGGTCCTCTCTCCAATTATTTGAGCAACTTTTGTTCCAAATTTAAAATAACCACCTCTGAACTTGAGCAAATTATTATTCAATTCTAAACAAAAAACAGACAAGTTCGAAAAATCAGGAGTTTACAAAATTGTTTGCAATGAGTGTACAGTAGCTTATGTTGGGCAGACTGGTAGGAATTTCGAAACCAGATTTAAAGAACACTTATCCTCTGATAATAATTCTCCAATATGTGAACATATAAAAACCACAAAACATTCAATATCATTAGATAATATCAGAGTTCTTTTGCGACAAAGGAAAGAAAATGAATCTGATGGAATATTTGGAAATTGAAAACTTTCTAAATACCCTAGTGAAATCACTCTTAATAGCCAGCTAGACAAAAGGAAAGTATAAAATATATTTTACTTCATCTTCGTTGAAAATGAATTTCCATAAAATAAATAAGCATCAATATTACTCATTACATAATTTGTTCCTTCTGCTGAAGATATTTCAGCATACACTCTGATGTCCGGAAGCGGATTCAAAATATTTATTAGCTTATGTTTCTGCCCTTTTAATTCCCTGATTTGTTGATGGGCATTATAAAACTTGATTTTTAAATTGAAGGAATTGAACTCCAGAGACGTTTATTAAGGCAACTAGTTCGCAATGCAGCAGAATTTCAGGAGTATATCTAAAATCGTTGCTCAATTATTATAATGTTAAAAACGCTAAATAGGGGTATTATATCTACTAGAGAGATTTTCTGGAAATGAATATTCCAATTTGCATTTGCTAAAAAGAAAATTAGTATTTAGTATGCTTTTTAGTCATTATATTTGAACTATGTGCATTTGAAAAGACTTACAGAAAATTTTGATATTTCCTGTGAAGCTTTCTTTTCTCGAACATTATCTCTGTGAATTTAAAGGAAATTATGGCTTGAATCAAATTTTCCATAAATTGTATTTGAATGAATCCAATATGAACTACTATAGAATTTTATCTTGCAGGCCCTTGAACAGATTATACTACCAATTAAATTTATGCATTTATATTGAAATGTATATTCTTTCGAGTTTTAGTAAATCTCAATTAATTAATTATTCATGGAAATTAATAATGCTCTCCCTATTCAGAATGGCCAGAAGAACGTTGGAGTTGACATTGAATTTGGAGAATCGATCTGCGATACTTTGGAAAAAAATATTTTGGATCTGTTCGCTTGCAAATATTGGGGATTGAAGTATGCAGTTGGAGCTGCAGCTACTATTCTGAGGGTTGATCAGATTATTATGGCTAAACGAGCTGGCGGACCTAAACCGAAACAAGCAGCAGGAAGTGATGATGAATCATAGGCTTTTCATTTTCTGACCAGCTTTTTCAATAAGTTCTGTTTTTTCATAACCTCGTATTAATTTGTATTATTGTCCTACTTGGAATTTGACATTAAATCATAACCATCTAATTTTTTGCCTGTTATTTCAGCCACTCTTTGTATAACATTTTTTATTCAATATGAAAAAGACAGATTTATGCATAGCTATTGATGGTGTTCTCGCAAATGTAGTTAGTACCCTGTTCTCGAATCTATTGCAATTAGAAATATAATTTATATATATAAATATGTAGTTTTGAATACATGTTCTTAATGATTGATGATAAAATAGAGTTTGGTATTCATATGTCTGATATTTATCATTTAGATCCAACATATAATTACACAACTTGATAATGATAATGATGTTTATTAGTTTCAAAATATTGGGAAAATAAATATATATATATATATATATATATATATATATATATATATATATATATATATATATATATATATATATATATATATATATATATATATATATATATATATATATATAGAATATAGAACAGTGAGTAAAACACGTCAATACAATAGCCAAAATATTCAACCAACAAATTAACATTTAACACAATACTTGAGCAACTCATTGACGGAATATGGCTCACAGTCTATTAAAAGCTTGAATAATCTTATCCTGAAAATATTTTCATTAGAAATTTTCTGTAACCCACTAGGGAGTCCATTATACAATCTCATTCCCATATAAAAAGGTGTGTTTTCAGTCAGACAAACTATGAAGGGGGTTAAGAAATTTCTGAACTCTCCTAGTTTCATTACAGTTTTTACAAGAGCAGAAATATTCTTCATAATTTGTCACGAATAGTAGTACTCTGTAAATATATAAAACATAAATTGTCAATATTTTAGATTTACGAAAATGGCCACGACATGACTCACGATAGCCAAGTTGTTCAACTATTCTCATTACATATTTCTGTCTCAAAAAACCCACTCTACGCTCGAGCAACTGCCCCAGAAAAGTATACCATACGTCAGCAGAGATTGGAAATTAGCATGATAGACAATCTTGAGTAAAGACTTGGGAACTTGATATTTCAAAACATTCAAAGAAAAAAAACGGAATTTAATTTTTTTACAAGATGCTCAGTATGCATTCTCCATTTGAGCTGGTCATCATGTTGAACCCCTAAGAACCTAACACTCATCAAGAACACAATCTCACCTGATACACCAACCAGCCCAGCTACTCGAGGAGGAGCACCCGCAAAATGAATACTGTCAGTCTTCTGAACATTAAGAATAATCCTATTAGCAACACACCAGTCATTTACCACATCCATAATACGACAAGCACCCACCACGGCATCTTTAACATTACGAGAGGCAACCAATGTATTCACATCATCCGCATAACCAACCAACCCGACAGAAAGTCCCGGCACCCTAATGTCTGAGATAACATCAGGGAAATTATTGATGTGCAATATAGAAAGTAATGGCCCCAGGGTGCTACCCTGTGGCACACCAAGGTTAACAGTAATCTCAAAATAAAAATAGCGAACACCATCAACGTTAACAACGACTCTCTGCCTCCTATCGGTCAAATAACTCCTGATGATCAGAAGCTGGTTGTCTCTTATTCCATATCGTTCAAGTTTTTCAATTAAAATAGTATAATCAACACAATCAAACGCTTTTGAGAGATCAAGGAAATGACCAATAGGTACCACTCCTTTTTCCAGCGCATTCACTATAAACTGAGTCAATTCAAACAGCTGTCGTGGTACTTTTGCGAGGGACAAAACCATGCTGACATTTGGAGATTACCTTAAATTTTGCGAAGAACCTCATCAAACGATCAGCCAAAATCTTCTCGAAGATTTTAGAGAACGAAGAAAGCAGGCTAATAGGCCTGAAGTTCCCTAACTCATCAGGGCTACCCTTTTTATATAGTGGTACCAGGACAGCAACCTTTAGCGCTTTTGGGAAAACACCATACTTAAAAGAGCCGTTAACGATATGCGCAATTGGCGCTGCCACAAGGTTAACACATCTTTTGATCACACTCATGGGCACCTCATAGAAACCACTGGAAGAGCTTGTATTTAATTTACGAACAGTTGATATAGCTTCTGACACTTTAACCTCAAAAGCAAAGAATGACTTCTTGACAAGCTGAATCTTATCAACACAAGTGGGTTGTGAGGGTAGATGCTTACAAAGGTTAGACGCTATGCTACTGAAATATTTGTTAAAATCATCAGACATCATTTTCGGATCATCATATTTGATGGGAAGTTCGGGGACTTTCTCTGTTTACCTGTAAGGCGATTAATTGCCCTCCATACAGCCTTTGACTTATTAGGTGAATGTAGAATAATCTCACAATAGTGTGACTGCTTATCATCACTTATGGCCGAATCATATTTTTTCTTAGCATTTTTATAAACATTTAGATATCCACTACAAGTCCTAGATATAACATACAAGTTATCCAAGACACCTTTCAAGTATTGAATATGAGGAGTACGCCTATAATCATCCTTAAAACTAGGCTTGGTAGAAACTGATTTAATAGGAAAAGCACTTTGGAAAACGTCATCAAAGTGTGATACAAAGCAGTTCCACAGATGATTAATCCCATTACTGGGCAAGTTCCTTAAGAAACTCCAATCATATGACAAATGTCATATTTTTCGAACGACTGTCAACATTTTTTTGCAAATTTTTCCTTAAATTGAACAAGTTCCGCGAAGAAATAATATATGGGCAGATTTTTGGGTCCATAATGATTCTAAAACATCTATAGATCATAATCGGCATCACTTGGAAGACTGAACCTGGCCATCGGGGCCCTCTCGGTTAAACAGAGACGGAATTTGAGAAATATAGCAGGTTATGTATTTTTTTTATTATCTCCTTAATCCTTTTCAGGATCTTGCTTCCTATGTAAAATCTTTTCTTAGATTTGTTTATACATATAAGAAGTATGATTGTTGAAATATTTTTCTGCAGTCACTCGGGTGGGTTCCCAGATTGTAGCAGGAACATTGAAACTATCGAGAAGGCACACAAAGGCCTGAGTTTCTCTAGTATCTGACAATAAATCTATGTTAAAATCACCAGCAATAATAAAATTTGCCTGCTCAACGAGGCATTTATTGAGAATAATTTCTAACTTTTCAAGAAAAACGTCAACATCACTAACAGTGCTCATTTCTGGACAGTATATGCAAACAAGAATAAGCTTCTTCGAGCTTGAAGTAATCTGCACCGCACAGCATTCAAATATGTATGGAACACTAATGGTGAAATTTATCCTTGATATATATCGCACAATCTTCATGTTCGCCCTCCTCACGACAAAACTCAGAGGCCAGAATATAGCCACTGAGAACGTAAAAAATGAGTTGTGCAGAGGACTTCCAATGTTCAGTAAATGCAAAAAAGTCTACTTTATGACTCAGTGCCATGGTAGATAATTTATTAAATGAGGTTCCAATGGACTGTAGATTTTGATGAACACAGATGGAACTATCTACACTTTCAAATACTTCGGAACATAGCCGTCCTATGGAACATTCAGCTTGCTTGGCTCCTGTAAAAAATCCAAATTACCATGAAGCTTTTGAAGACATCAATTCGGTATGCCAATTCCAGGAGGCCAGAATGATGTCTTATACAATTCTTCCTTTCTGCCTAACGGAGCAGTTACCAGAAACTGTTTCAAAGAACTTTTACCATAACCTTTTCATGTAGAAACCCATCTCAGGGATTGAACAATGCGTGATATTGAGTGAGAACCGTGACACTTCTTGTGTAGAAGAGTGGAAGGTGCCTCAATTGGAGATCGTTTTTCAGCGTTACAAGTTCCTTCTACTGCAAAGTTTTATTCGGAAAAGTTAGGACGGTCGTTAGAGTTTCAATCTGCAGTTCTCAAGATTATAGATTTGGTTTATAAGTCCAGTGATAACAATAACCCACCATCGGATAGAATGCTGTATCCTGTAAACTATTTAATTCGCCTATCTGTAATAAAGTTAAAACCCAAGAAACTAGATTATATATTGAAAAGAGTGCAATTACTGTAATATCAAAACTTATTTCGTACAGATCGGAAACCGCTCTAACGACTTGGATGAAGATTTGTATTTAGAATAGGTTTTCATTGTTTTGTGTAGTTGTTTTTCCTTGACAAAAAATGCGATTTTACAATTAACCCATTACCTGCCGGTGGTGTGTTGACGTACCACTAAATTGAACATTTTTTTCTTGGTAGTTATTTGATATTCATTCAAAATTTAGATGGAGTCGAACACCCAGATGCCTTGCTGTATCTATGCAAATTATTTCGGACCTAAAATTATTGTTTCAACATTTTTAAATATTACCCGAAAGCATAAGAAAAACTTTATGCTACTCAATGTGTGCTTTAAATTTGAAAGAAAAATTGTTAACATATATTGGATGACTAAATGTTATATTAGATGTATGAGTCTTTATAATGACAATAAACAAATAATAAACTTTCAATATAAACATTAATGGTGCGGTAGCGCACCAGTGGTTTTATCTATTTATATTTGTTTTTCTGACAGGTTTGTACAAGTTGAAACAAAACTATATAGTTGGGCGTTCTTAAATATAAAGTAAAATGGCATTTAGTATATTTCTAACACAAAGGAATTTGGAAGAGAATGTGTGAGGTGGGAGCTTATCGAAAAGGTAGGTTTGAACAGTAACCAAATCAGTGTTTTCTGCCAAAAGTACTCTGGATACTCTTTACATAGTTCCAGACGTGGACAAGATAACAAATGAGGAAGAAATTTATGGAAAGTATTCACAAGAAAAAACTAACGCTGGCCCGAAGACGTTGCTGGTACATTTGAATTATATGATTTTCACAATGAGGATAATGAGGGGGAATTTAGTCAATGAAAAAATCATTCAACTCGTCGGATGATGATATTTTGGCGTCAAAGAAGTAGCGTTAATATCCTATAACCCGTCCACTTCTTAGAAATCACCTGTAGATGTTCAAGCCAAATGAAAAAGGGTTCCCTACACATTCAACCACCAGAAGTTGCAGCTGAACAACTCATAAAGAATGGAATAGCTGGAAAAACACCATTAAATTGTTTTTCCTCTTTGATGATGAGGTAATACATCTTATAATAGATTTTTCGGTAAGATTTGCTAGAGATAATAATTGACATGAATTTTCCCTAGTGAAGGAACTTTTAAATTTTTTGGGAATATTTTTCGGTTGTCATACTTTACCACGAATATATTGGTTGAATGAGGAAGATAAAGGTGTAAACATAATAATACATGTATGAGTCGAAATAGGTTTTCAAAACTGAGGCGATATTTATTTGTAATGAACAAGAAAAAAACGTGGGGCATATTTGCTTATAATCTTTCAATTGATGAACAAATGATTATTTCGAAAGACATTTTTGAAAACTGTATATCAAAGACAAGCCAGTACAATTTGGATTCAAGAATTGGTGTCTTTGTTCTTCAGATGGTTATATTTGCTTTGGTCAATGCTTTATGCCAAACTACTCAAAAAGAAAAGGCTCTATTGGGCGTCGGAGGCAATGTTGTTGACTCTTCATTTTCTAAAGTAGGACATGCATATAAAGACAAAATATTTCTTGATAACTTTTATCTTCGTACAAATCATTCGTTCATTTGGAAAATATTACTACTGTTTTAATTACATTTTTTACTTGGGAACTTCGTTTAATGTTACCAATGGTCCGAGAAAGCACAACTCATTTATTCGTTATATTCTCGTTTTTTTTATTGTCAAATACCAAAACTGTTTATGTTCAACCCTTCAATAAATAATTTGTTCACTAGACTTTTTATCGCTCTTCTATGCCTGGTATGGAATGGGTTAAATCAGAGCTATCTGCCCGCACTCAGATAACTTGATATATAGTCATAAATCGAAAATTTTTCTTATGTGACGATATATGGCATCATGTAAATACCAATATATTCGGTTATATCCATTATAGAATTATTTTTTTTTGTTTTACCAATAAACTCATAACGTTCATTTTTCATATGTAGGCATATGTAGCTAATATTTGCCCCTCACAGTGCAGAAAATCTTCGAAAAAAACAATCAATTCTAATTTATGCACTCAAAATTTAGAGAATATCGATGAAAATTCCGCCGGTTGGGAAATATGCGACCGCGTTCGTCACAACATATGACAACTTATTTGTCGAACATTTTAGAAGATTGAAGACGACGTATTTCGAAAATAATGCCAAGCTAATTGCATCAATTATTTTTTTACTTCACGTGAAAAACGCGGCCATGTCTGCGACCCAGCCACTTCCCAATTTTTATTTTAATTTTTGCAAGAAAAGTAAAATAGTATCTATATGTAAGAAAACAGTTTTTATGTTTTATACAATTATTATATTTTGAAAGCTTCAACAGTTAATTGAGTCAATCCTACTAAGTTTTTACAATAAAATATATGTTATAGGGTGGTCCACGAAAAACCGGAATTGCTTTCATAACCTATAACTTCCACAATTAAGCTAAAGCTTTCATTTTAGATTCTTTGGAATGACAAAGGATGATGGAATACAAGAATTGTCATCAAATTTAATTTTCGGTACAATTCAAAATGGCCGACATGCTTGCAAATTTTTGTTTTCATGGAATATTGAATATGATCCATGAAATCAAAAACTCAATTCTTTTTGATTATTATTAGGGATTAAAAATGAAAGTCCATAAAGAATTGAAGAAACTGTGAAGAGAAGAAAATTCCAGTTTTGCAGTGAAGCGCAAATCGGAATTTTTGTTTCACCTCATAACTTTCAAGATCCTAGAGTGATCGTCTCTCTTCTAGAATCAAACGGAAGTAGAAAAGTTGAAACATACGAATATCGTCTTAAAATTGGAATTTTTATTCAACTCAAAATGGCCGTCCGACCCGAAGATACATAATTTTCTTTTTGAGCCTGTCGGCCATTTTGAATTGTACTGAAGAGGAAATTTGATGACAATTCTTGTATTCCATTATCCTTTGGCATCACAAAGAATCTAAAAGAATACCTCTTCCTCAATAATTGTGGAAGTTATAGGTTATGAAAGCAATTCCGGTTTTTCGTGGACCACCTTATATACGTTACTGTACTGTTTTTGATATTATTGAGTTGAGCAGTGAATTTACTAAAGAAAACCAAGTTAGACTTTATACTCACACTCGGATTTTTTAAAATTAAAAGTTTAATTCGTATTATAAAATATAGGCGTGGACTGCACATTAGACGGAATTACACAACAACCCATTTGAACAGATAGTGACCAGGCAGAAATTTAATTTATTATACAAGTACCTAATTGCAGAACTGCTGCTGTCAATTGATAAGTTGAGTCAATTATCATTCAATTAACATTAGTTAATTACAGTATTGCTGTTCTAAATTGATAAGTTAACTCAATTAACATGCAATTAATATTAGTTAATTATATTACATTAGTGAAAAATATATTTCAGGTAACGTAATTTTTCCTTAATATTGTGACATTCCTTCCATATATTCAAAAAAATATCATGAACACAATATAACTTATCTGCAGTCAAGAATAATAATTATGGTTTCCACAGACGAACAAGACCATCTTCACTGTAAGAACAAATCAGATTTTGATGTGGATGATGCGCAATTCCTATCACATCTTTTTCATGAATCTAAAATAGTCAGAAAGAAATTATGCTGGATATTGATAACGTTTTGAATACTAACATTTAGAGTCCTTTCAAGTTTTCCAGAATTTGTTGAGAAGCAATATAAGACCATATCTTCACCAACACAATATATCCAATCTCCTCGAGGGGAAACTGTTGAACAGACGAAATCACCGCCTTCTCTTTTACCACTGGCGAATGATCGGACAATCTAAAAGAAAAAAAAAAAATTATATATATATATATGTCATTGCTTTCGTGGGTACAATCTATTCAAATAAATGTATTATGATTATTACCTGTCCTTGAAGGTTCATGATTACCACTGTATTACTCCGATTACAAACAACAAAATGTTCTGGATTTTTGGCAAAATTATGTATATTATTTACAGATGTGTCTCCTGCTCCGAAAGACTTGAAGGTATTAATGCATTCTGTTGTTTTCAAATTCCACACTTTTACCGCTCCATCTGATGACGCACTGAAAGAAAAAAAATTATTAAGTGAAAATTTGTGGAAAATTGCATTATCCAATAGAAATCCGTTAAAATATTTCTTTCATGTTATAAGAAGTGAAATATATGATACATCAAAGAATAAACTGCAAGACCTTTTTAAACTTTGAACGTAGATTTTGTTAAAAGTAAACTTCTATGTAGGAATTCTTTATGGACTCAAGACGATTAGAATGAATCGTAGAAATGTTGTATTCACTCATAAAGAACTGACTGAAACCCTCGGCTCCGCTACTGCAACTGTAGTGAATGGAAGAAAGATGATATTGATGTTGGTGTTGATCCGTTTTTGTCTCATTTACCAGAACAAAAACCACTTAATTGCAAATTTCAATAATTACTATCTTAGTATGCAACATAAAATCCAGCATAAGTCGATAACTTATATCCTAACGCCCTCTATTATTAATATTTATAACATAGAGTATTACATAAATTACAGAATATATTTACATATGTGACAGTTTTTGATGAGAGCATTGACAATATTGATCGCAAAATCGGTGTACACGCTTTTCGGTTGATCAACGCTCTCTTTCGGATCCACTCAGCTCACCTTCTGACGGAATTAAACTTCTGACGTCTAGTTTCATTAAATTCAATATTGGATTAAGAAATAAAGGTCTATATAGATTTTCGATCGATAAAAAATAAACTGACACTTCAGATGCAACAATTCAGTTTTGGTTCATCGAACCAAATTTCAAATTTTTGACAGGATGCCAGTAAGAGATGGTTCTTTTAAATTCTCGTAAATAGATGGCACAGCCAGGAATTACATTTCTGTACTAGTCTTATTTACTTACTTAATTTGATTTAAGTCAGAGGATGTACAGCATCCATAATTGACAATATCTTAAAAAAGCTTGAGAAACAATGCTGCAATGTCTAAAGTTGTGAGAAAAAACTTCAAATTGAATGGTTAGATTTATTTCATGAAAATGTAAGTGTGATCCTGTCATTTGTGAGGTCACAAAATATGAAACTGGTAGGTCATGTTTTGTTTCCCATGTGATTATTAATTTGTGGTTAGTTGCACACTCTGATATCGATTTTATTCACAAGTTCTATGCTTCTTATAAAGGAAAGTAGTTTGGTGGATAAAAATTTATACACAGTTTCCTCAGTTTTAATTTTTAAGATCCAAGTTCTTAAAGCACCAACCAGCCATTTGAATACGATGTGTTTTGCCGATTCGTTACTGATGGTAAGCCAAGTGTCTGAGTCCGCTAAGGCTCACCAATGTTGCAAGTCCTGCAGATTCATAAAACGAGCCTGCAAGGTTAGTTCTTTAACCAGGCTCCAGAGAGATGCCAGACAAAGATTCCGCTTCAGTGAGCCCCCAAGCAGTCGATCCGCCTTGCTCTTCATGCCTGAGTGGTAGGGACCCACATCAGATAAAACTGCCGTCTTTCAGTCTAGCAAGGATTGACTGACTATCTTCTGGTATTAATGAGATGCTGTGATTGGGTATCAAGACCAACAGGGTAGCTTCTTTTGATTTTTTTTAGAGTTCCAGATCCCACCCTTTCTCAATCTCATATCAATATCATTCACTTTTGATAACGTTATTGTTATTGGTATTTATGTACCTAACGTTTATTGGCAATATTTGAACAGTTTTTTTTTCTCGGTACATAGAAGAGATACTAATCACAATAGTTACTTGGTTTTCAATAAACGCCTGACTATTTGACAACATCAGAAATATATAATACTAATTGCTGGACTCAGGAGGAGGTGGGGTTATTATAGTTTAAATAATAAGGAATTATTTTCAATTTCACTAATTAATTATAAATTCACTAATTTTTAATAACAATTCCCTCAAATTATCAAATATTTAGAAGCATTATGTGAACAGTGCAACCTAGGCTTTGGAGCCAGTATGTTCACTGATCAACCAAAAGGAATAAATTAAGAATACATCGATTGGTAGGTACACGAATACAACAAACTTCCATCTTATACGGTCTGCTTTAAAACTAAAATACGACAAAATTGTTTACTGAGCTTGAAAATTGCTGAGAATTTGCCTGAAATACCATGGTGCCAGGGGAGACAATCATTCCTTATCCAATTAAAGTAATTCAATTTTTTTTATCTTCAGCTTGAAGAATTTCATGAAATTTGTGATACTCTTCCACCACAAAAGTTTTCATTTCCTTTCTATGATTTTTGTTTTTAATATTGATATTTTTCCGATATGAACTGAGAGGGTTGTAGAATTTTGGTCCGAAATGAAAAAAACTTCTTTGTAAATGAGTTCCATGGAAAAGAGGAACCTGTATAGAGTTCTTAGCCTTATGCCTTGTCATGATTCACCTTTGTCTTGTCTAGTTTTATCGTCCTAAACAAGCACCGAGTCTAAATGTCTAAACGCTCAGTCTCTCGAAAAATTTTATTCGTGCTGTACATTTTGTTTTTTAAGAATTATTTTGAGTATAGCTTTTTGAACAATTTCCAAGTCGCCCAATACATTCCCATCAAACCACCCCACACAGTCAGCCCATAATTCAAGATCGATTCAACTAATGAGTCATAAATCAGGAGGATGTTGCTCCTGTTTAAGATGTCTCTTAGATTATAGAATATATAAAATAGGCTCCTAAGTCTCTCAATCAAATACCTCACGTGTGATTCCCATCTCAGATGTTGGTCGATGTAAATGGCTAAGTACTTAAATTGCATTTCTTTGGTAATTGCAGGGCAGTCGCAAAAATTTTTGTGACAATCTGATTAGTGAATGAGTATCCTCTTTTGAACAGGTTGAGTTGCTGATGAAATTGTATAAGTAAGAAACTTGGTTTTTTTCGGGTTTAGAGTTAGCTTGCTGTCTCCTAGCCAAGCACCCATAATTGCTAAACCAAATGCCGTAGCCGAATATACGTCTTTCCATGTATCACCATCAAAAACATTGACGTGTCATCTGCATAAGATATAATGTTGCAGTTACTTGGTTGATGAATATTAAAAATAGTATTGGTCCCAATACCGTCCCTTGAAGAACACCTATGTTTACCGTGAGAGGATCACTTATGATTCCATTTATTTTAACTCTTTGTTTTCTCCCCGTAAGATAGCATTTGAAAAGTTTTAGAGTTTTACCTCTTATACCCATATTCACAAGCCTTTCCAACAAGATGTCATGGTCAACACTATCAAAAGCTCTCGCTAAATCCAGAAAGACAACTTAGCATTTTTTATTGTTGTTTATAGAAAAAATTATGTTTTTGCTCAGCTGCTCGGTTGCAAAACCCTCGCGAAAACCAAATTGTCCAGAGCTGAGCAAAAGAAACTTTTCGAGAAAATCACACAACTTGATATTCAAAGCTTTTTCAAAAATTTTAGCGAAATTATCAATAAACGAGATAGGGCGATAATTTGTCATCAACCTCCTGTCATCGGATTTGAATATGGAAACATGGGATACTTTCTACTCGGAAGGCATTAGTCCACTGCAAAAGGTGCGATTAATAATATGTGTTAATGGTATCACAACGTGTGGATGGATCCTCTTTATCATCGAGGAGCTCAAATTGTCGGATCCGGGTGATTTATTGTTTTCCAAAGAAGCAACCAAGGAAACGACCTCTTCATGCGTAACTGGTCTTAAATACATTGAGGCAGTCTTCGACGCCATTTTTGTTATTAATATTTTGTTATTTAATTTGATTTTGTTTGCCATTTTTTGACCAACATTTATGAAAAACTCATTGAATTTATTAGCTTTTTATTATCATTAATAATGAGGTTACCCTCCTCATCAACAATTTCACCTATAACAGTATTTCCAAAGATTTCTAGTGTTTTTCTTTAATTTTCTGAGCATAATAGTTTATTTTTGCTTTTTGATCAACTTATTCAACAAATTTCTCTAAGTAGTGAAATGTTCCCTATTTTCAATTGAGTTATATTTTTTCAGTTTCATTTTCAATTTATTTCTATGTTTCGTCGAAATAACTAGCCCCTTGGTTATCCATGGTTTAACCTTTTTTAACCTCTTACTTTTAATGATGCGACGGTAAGTGCTTTTCCCATATATTCATTGAGTTTCCTGAAAAATAAGGAATATTGTTTTTTGAGGATTCTTTATAAGTAAAACATCACTCCATTGTTCCTCTGACAATAATTCCAATTTTCCATAGTCGATGAAATTTTTCTTTAGAGGTTCTTTAAAACTGCTGTTCTCTACCTCAGCTACAAGCGATTTTATTGATAGGAGCACGGCATAATGATCTGTGATTGACACGTGTACTATACCGGAGTTGAATGATAAATTATTTACTTCAGAGTTACGGTTATTTTTCCTGACATAGATATGGTCAATTGTGGTAGAAGAAATATCTGTTTCTCTCGTTTGCTTGTTTATATACGAGATGAAACCTTGTTCACCAAGGATATATTGATAGTTATTGACATCGTAAGAATATCGATCTTTCAAATTTATATTTATGTCACCCATATATATCTCAACATCTAGTTTTTTAAATTTGTAACATAATTTTCTGATTCTATCAGATAAGTGGATATATTTATTGACGGTGATCTATATGATGCCGTAATACCATAAGTCTTTGTTTATTTCAAATGTAATACGCAGAAGATTTGTATTTGATAGATTGATGACACTATCATCGACTTGCATAGTATTTTTTACATATATGACTAAACCGTCACTGACATTTTATTTAGAGTTATTATAATATATGCGGAAACCTGTTATTTCATGATTGGTTATCTCCCCTAGCACCCAAGTCTCCTACAGCACAATAACATCAACATTCTCACAATCAAGTGAATGTAGATATAACATTAACTCATCATAGTTTTTTCTCAGACTGCAGCTTTTAAAATGAAAAATATTGACATACTTATGCCTAAATAAATCATCTTTTACCTATTCCATATCAGTATATATATGACATTTGTCATAATTAAACAAGTTCTACGAAGAAATAATATATGGGCTATGTCAACCCAAATCATTGGGTCCATAATGATTCTAAAACATCTATAGATCATAATCGGCATCACTTGGAAGACTGAACCTGGTCATCGGGGCTCTCTCGGTCAAACAGAGAGGGAATTTGAGGAAATATCGCAGGTTATGTATTTTTTTATTATCTCCTTAGTCCTTTTCATGACCTTGCTTGCTATGTAAAATCTTTTCTTAGATTTGTTCAGACATATAAGAAGTATGATTGTTGAAATATTTTTCTGCTGGTTTTCTTTTTCCATTGTTACAGATTCCTGTCCCAAACCCCCTCCCTTTCGACCTTGTCTTCGTTTGAAAATCATGGAATGCAAGAGAGAATTAAGCGGCTAAGCAGAAAAATCTTTGGTACTTTGGTATATATATGTATATATCAGTATATATTTTAGTGTTTACTTCAATCACATCTTTGAAAATATCATCATTTAGCAAAGGATTAACATTAGTACTGCTTACATTTCTGATGCTTACTGTTTCAGATTCAGAGGTCCTGACATTTTTGTTCGCCATCGTAAAAAACAAAGAAACTTCATAAACATGATCCTCATCTTTCAAATGAATGATTTTTGAAGACTCAGTTTTTTTACAAAAAAACTCTTCCTTCTTTTGCTCACACGAACATGTATCCAAATATTCTTCAATACCCTTGCCGCCCTCAACAAGTCTTGAATTGCCTTCAGTAGGTCTTCATTGATGAACACTTTTCATTCAATTCCGCTCAGCTCCATGTTTGTAGAGTTCATGTGTTCGAAAATTTTACGTTTCTTGAGTACCTGATCTCGTATTCCTTCATAAGTGAAAGACACTATGATAGGCATGGCAAAAGGTTTCTCAGTTTTGTTGTTTGGAATTGGTCTAACTTCAATTTTTTCTTCCTCAACTTTCACTTCTAATTTTCCCAGTATTTTCACGATTTCCTGCTTATTTTGCGCTCCAAATATAACTAGATTGTTTCTCCTGTCATGAAGTTCTGCCATTGTAGCAGTGTTGGCTGCCTTTGGTGTTGTAGCGAATTTACTTCAGCCTTAAGCTTCTCTTGGTCGTTTTTTAGACTTGTATTCACCTGTTTCATGTTTTCAAGGGATTTCTTTAGCTCTTCATTCACCTCATTATTGAATGAAATGGCAGCTTCTAAGGTGTCCATTTTCTTCATGACTTGTTTGAACATGTTTTGAGTAAGAGGTTCATTTCCAATGGTGAATATTTATATCATGAAAGATGGTCGCTAGTCTACCTTAACTGCCCTGCGACCATATGCATTTTAGCTCACCTCAAAGGTAGTTTTAGGTAAGTTTGATGGAATTTGTATGCAGCCAGTTTTGACACTGCTGTAATCACCAGGTGGATGGGGATTCTTAGAAATAAATAAAGTATGTCAATGATTTGTGAGTACCAAAGATGCGGTTGATGCGTTCAAAATCTATGTTTGTGGAATAACAAAATATAAAAGTGTAAATCAAAGAGTATCAGCCATGATAAAGAATAAATAAAAAAATAATTATACCACTTATTATTATTTCTTCAAGAATTTTGTATTAGTAAATTTATATTTCTGAATGAAATTCAAATAATTCAGAGAAAATTTTGAGTGCTAGCTTACTTCCTATTAGATTTCAAAAAATTTACTTGAAGAACATGAAATCATCACTAATTTCTACTGACATAGAGTAAAACTGCAACTATTTTTTACCTCAACACATTATGTCCATCTTGAGTGAAAATAACTTCATTCACAAATGATGTATGTCCTCTGAATTCTTTCAAAGTTTTTCCTGATTTCAGTCCATGAAGTCTAGAGAAAAAAAGAAGAAAAATTGATTGGAATCTCTATATAGATCTTTAAATTAATTTATTTGGCAGATTTGAACTCACCTTATGGTATGATCAAATGAAGCACTTAAAACTTGACTGTTATCTCTCGAGAACTGCAGACACGTAATACCTTTATTGTGGGCTTTTTCGATTTTTCTTAGACATTGTCCAGAACTAATTCGCCATACTTTTATTTTACCGGCCTGGGAACCAGAAACTAACATTTCGCTGTCCCTGGAGAATGCCAGACAAAGTACAGCATGTTCCATTATCATGTAACTGTCCTGCAATAACGTTAAAAGGTGATAAAACTATAATCTACTTTGATGAATATAAACTTTTGGAAGATTCGAAGTTTGTAAAAAAGTATATCAATTTGTTCGCAGAATTTGATATGAAAAATGATATCTGAGCCAACAAGATATCTGCGAAAACTGCATGTAACATGTATTGACAATATTTTTTCTAATGTCATCAATTCTCTGGTCAGGGTGGATTCCACTTTCATTTCTGATCACTGTTATCAACTGTTGAGCTTTGATTCTCCAACTGTAAGAACAGTAAACACACATAAGGTCAAAAAGCGTGTAATTGATGAACGATCTTGTCAAAGATTTAGAGAATGTATGTTGAATGCTAACTGGGATGGTCTGGAAAGAGGAAACCTAAATGAAAAGTTCAATTTTTTTCATTCCTTTCTCAATGAAATGCACCGTTTGTCAAAACATTGTAGTGAATTTTATAAGAACATATATGAACAACTTATTGTTCATATCATATCATAAATGAGCATCGCAATCCTAAGGGGAAATGGGAATACCTAAGATAAGGGATGCTACAGGGATGAGGATTTTGGGTGCACAGGGTGTGGCAGATGACTGCCAATTTCTTCTCAGATTTGCCTCCATGTAATGCACAACTCGATACGGGAGGACACGTTTTTCATAAGTTCTTGTTCGGAAGAGAAAGTTTTCGGGGTCATTCGGGGAACATCAAAGAAATCCTCACCAGGTATAGATGAAATAGATGGAAGAGCAGTTAGGGCAGTGGCAGCAGAGGTATCGGGACCATTAGCTTATCTCATAAATGAGTCCTTTAGAATGATGCTTTGAAGGAGTCTGAATGCATTCCGCTTTACAAGAACAAGGGATCTCGGGAGGAAGTAGAAAACTATAGATCTGTTTTTGGCTAAATGCCAGAGTGATCGACACTTCACTGAAAGGAGAAGTAGTCACTTTTGTGGCTGGCAGGGGTTGCCCACAGGGAGGAGTACTATCCATTCTGTTGTGGTCTCTGCTAGTTGATGGCCTTCTGGCAATAATTGACGCACTGGATGTTTATGTACAAGCATACGCTGATGATATAGTCATTCTGGCTGTGGGAGATGATAGCGATGTTTCCGACAGACTACAGGAGTCTATGTCTGCAATTCAGGGGTAGTGTAAAGGAGAGAAACTTAGCATAAACCCTTACAAAACCCTTATGGTACCGTTTACCAGGAAGAGGAGGATATTTGTTTCCTCCCCGACCCTGGGCGGGGTGTTTATTCCGGTTGTGGAAGAAGCGAAATATCTGGGGATGACCCTGGATAGTAAACTCACGTGGGATTCTCACCTGGAAAAAATAATACACAAGGCTAGACATTCCCTATGGGCATGTCGAAGGACCTGTGGAAAAAAGTGGGGTCTTGCCCCAAAGCAACTCCAGTGGCTATATGTGTTGATGGTTAGACCACGTATTACGTACGGCTGCATTGCTTGGTGGGAGTGCAGTCTTAAGAAGCAACGCCAACTCAAGCTCTCTAAATTACAGTGAACAGCCTGCATGATGATTGCAGGAGCCTTTCGCTCTACACTCACTGCGACCATGGAACTGATATTGGGCCTTGCCCCTCTTCATCTTGTGATAAGAGGAGTGGCTAGAATAGATTTCTACAGATTCCATCATCTTTCCCGTAATGGAGCGGGTAACTTCGGCTTTGTGCCTGGCGCCCTGCAGTCTGAAATTGAGGACAATGAAGTGCTGAGTATGAGGTCGGACATAGCAACACCTAAAACCAACATGGAGAGGCCATTCCAGATCATCATTCCCGATAGACACGGGTTGGTACACGGATGGCTCAAAAACAGCGAAAGGTGTTGGAGCTGGTGTCTACGGTCGAGGTGCCGCCAAGGAACAGTCGATCTGTCTTGGTGGACATGCGGATGTCTTTCAAGCAGAAATATTCGTCATTGACCACTGTGCTAACCTCTTGCTTGATTAACAAATAGGTCAATTAAAATCCTCACTGATAGCCAAGCTGCACTGAAGGCATTAGCATCTGATACCTGTACGTCACTTATGGTCCAGGAATGTCGCTCTACCCTTGCCAAACTAGGAGAGTGGAGCAGGCTCCGTTTAATATGGGTTACTGGCCACTCGGGCATTGAGGGAAATGAGAAGGCGGACTCATTGGCCGCTCGAGGAACTAACCTGGAATTCATAGGACCGGAGCCTAAGCTCGGAATTTCCCTGGAAACTGCAAGGATGGAAAACAACCGATGGCTGGACTTGAGGGTACGTGACCATTGGATGAGCCTCCCAGGACTCAGACACGCTCGACGTGCCATCAGTGGACCTTCCACTACAAAAGCCAACGCCTGAATTAAACTCTCTAAGTTGGAACTGAGAGCTTTAACTGCCATATTAACGAGGCACTGTCGCCTCAGGAAACACCTAAATAAATTAGGATTGGTTGAGGATCTTTCATGTAGGCTATGTGAAGAAGATATAGAATCAATGGAACATGTTATGTGCGAGTGCCCAGCAGGGGACAGGGTCAGGATGGAAGAACTTTGATCTTGCAAACTGAAGCTTTACGAGAAGAATGGAGCTCGTGGATGAAATTTAGGACAGAGAGTGCCACAATAGACCACTGGGTGGCAGTGGCCGGTCTGCTAGGCAGCCCCCACTTAAAGATAATATCTGAATAGATTAGTTTGTGTTCAAACGCAGTTTGCAAAGGTATTCGAATCTGTATTTTTTTGTCGTCTTTATAGCTTTTTGGATGGAATGGGAATACTTCATACACCTTAACATGGATTTGTTGCGGGGGGTTCAACAACTTCTGCTCTGCTGGAAATCATGTGACATATTTATGAACAATTTTATGAAGGAAATCCAATAGTCGGCATTTTTATGATTTGAAAAGAGCTTTTGAATGTATGAATAATAAACTGCAGAGACTCAAGTTTTATAGTGTTGGAGTTAGAGGTATTTCTTTAGAGTGGGATGATTCATACCTATCAGATCGAAGACTGACTGTTGTAGTGGATGGAGTGAGATCAAGAAAACATCTGATAAGACAAGGCATGCGCCAGGGTTCCATTCTTGGACCTCTTTTCTTCATCATATTTTTGAATGAAATATTTAATATAAATATTGAGTCCGGTAGACTGATTCTTTATGCTGATGATACAAGTATGCTTGTTGCTGATCCATCGATACCGGAAGTTACTTGTCACAGCAATGTTATATCTCAAAATTTCAATGACTGGTGCTTCTATAATAGATTGACTGAGAATGTTTCAAAAACCCATTACATGAGATTTTTGCCGAGAAACGCAACAATTGATTCCTCTTTCCTTATAAAAGCTCATGGAGTAAGCATTTCTGTTTCTTTTGGGAATTACGTTAGATCCAAAATTAACATGGCAGCAGCATATATCTCTCTTGGCCTGTAAATTGAGCAGGGTAGTTTTTGCATTCATTGGCATATGGAATAATTTTTTGGGGGTCTTCAGCACATATGCAGAAGGCTTTCATAGCACAGAAGATAATCCATATTATGTTAAGACAGCCTTGCTTGCCAGGAGCTATTTAGAACTGAAGGGATCCTAACCCTCCCTTCTCTGTATGTGTATCATTTGATTTTGCATATTTGGAAAAACAAGCATCTATTTAATACAAATGATACAGTGCATGATTACTCCACCAGAATAAGAAGCTATCTGCGTTTACCATTTTCAAGACTTTCAGTGGGTCAAAATGAACCTAACTATATTGGGATCAAATGATTCAATCACATATATCCGCTCATAAATGATTTCAAATCCAAGATTGCAGTTAAGCATAGAATAAAGGAATTTCTGATTTCGGGTACATTCTATACAGTGCCAGAATTCTTTAAAGCACACATTTGACAGCTGTAATATAAAATTTTTTCTTAAATTGATGAGAACTCTTTCTAGAAATTTGTAATATTTGTATTTTATGTCGAATATTTTACATTGTGTTTTGTTTATTGATGTGCTTGAATGTGACTCATTCTAGTCTTAGGAGCAAATAAATCTGATTTGATTTGATGAACTGTGATTATAATTACATCATGACTGTTGTGATTAGATTATAATGCTTCAGTACAACATTGCAATCAGTATTGATCAATAAAGTATGTTACCTGAGCTTGATATTTCAAATCTTTCCTTATTTTTCCTGTTGTGAAGTTCCAAACTTCAATTATACCATCCACACTTCCAGTAATAAGATATTGACCATCTGGTGAAAATCGAGCACATTCCACATGTGACTTCTGGCCAAATTTGATCTGTTTAGCCATTTGTGTTGGGAATTGTTCATCTTCTTGATCTCTAATTGCTGCTTTACCTCTAAACAAATCGATTGTTGTTCCTGGTGGTAACAGCCCTTGATGCTGTTGCCATTTCAAAGCTTGTCCTAATAAAGCTAGCAAACGAGATGAAGGCACTACTGACACTTCTCCTGACAGAGCGTGTGCTATTGCAGCACGACGTTTTTCTTTACTACCACCATCCGGATATGCTTCACGAGGATCAAAATATGAACGAGCAAGTAGATTTTCTGTAAATGAAAAGGCAATTATGAATGAAAATTTTTCAACAGAAAACTCTCTACCTAAATGTATATATCTCTCAGGTTCATTCTGTTTCATCATAATCATTGGATCTGTTTGTCTTAGTAATGAACGAGCTGCTCCAAGTTCACGTAATTCTATCAGTTCTAACACAATCTGAAATTGAATCGAAATTTCTTTAAAATTAGATACATACTGAAATTTTATTTATTTCTCACTTGTTCATATAAATCTATAAGTTTTTTATCGGGAAGTTTTAACGATTGAATTGCTTTCAAAACTGTATCCCAGTGGCCATTATTGATATCTGCACAGAATCCATCAACACTATCCACAGTATTGAGGGTAACTCCTGTTTCTTCCTATAATCACACAAATTAAGCTATGCATTCAATACTTTATTGCAAGAAATACGAACTTGTAAGGTGTGTAATGTTCTATAGAGATTGGATTCCTTCAAATATTGTTGTATTAAACGAATAACGCTGAAATAAAATAGAAACAGATGAATTATTTATTATTGGACTAACTTTTCGATTTTAAATGTGGTTCTTACTCTGCTGACTCTATTTCGATAGACATTTTAAACTAGTTGAAGTTACGTTCATTCAAGTTTATGAATAGGGATTGAGAGTCTTATGCCAACTAAATCAAAATTATCTCAGCCACAGGAACAGATCAAAGTTAACCTCTTTTTGTTTGTCAACAATAAGCATCGAAATAAAATTTTGACATTTACTACTAATACAATAGAATTGCTAATCTTCCTCTTCATAACTAGAGTCACTTAGGAAATTTTCAAAATTTTGGAAAGGTCTTTACTCTGGACTTTATGATGAGTAGTATTGTAGGGAAAGGTCCTTGATTCATTTTGTTAATCGTTAAGTAGGTTTAAGTAAAGTGGAAGCAAGAATTGCTGGACTTAGAGGGTTTGTGGAATCGTCGACATCTCGGAAATGTGGGTGAAATTGTTTTTCTTGATTTACATCGATAATGCCCATTTTTTTTGTAGGCAAGAAAATTAATATTATTTACTGAGCATTTCATTTTCCAATGTTATTATTATGTCAGTTATTACGGAAAAAGCGAAAAATATGATGAATTGTATGTAGATTGTACTTATTTTCAAGAGCAGTTTCCGAAGAAAAAAATATAGATAACATACAAGCTTCAGGCCATCAAATCTGATGATTTCATACAGAGTACTGGTGCGACCTGCTCTCGAATACTGTTCGCATGTGTGGGGCTCCGCACCTAAACATTCATTACATCTATTGGATAGTGTCCATTAAAGAGCAGTGCGTCTCATCATGCGCGATATATAGCCTCACGCTCAAAGGTGGCAGGTTGCTGATCTTTCTATTTTCTACAGGTACTTCCATGGTAAATGCTCTGAAGAACTGAAAGGCTTAGTGCCAGAAAAAATCCAGTTCCAAGGAAAAACCACGCTCGCGAAAAACTCTCATCAGTGGACGTTCCAACAGTTACTAGTTAGTTCTTTTGTTTACAGGGCGAGTGTGCTGTGGAATTCGCTTTCATCGAACATTTTTCCGATAACTTACAATTTGGCCCTCTTCAAGAAACGAGGAACACACACATGAAAACATTTTGGACGGCCACAACTGTGGTATGACAGACATCGCCACCTCCCAAGAGTTAAGAATAAAAAAATATATAAGATGGTTCGAATAATTCTGCCTATTGTGAATAGGTGACATGCGCAGGCCCATTTCGGTTGCTGTACGCTCTAGGAGTAGATTTGTATTCGATCGACTTTTCCCGGTAACTCCTGTACTTGTGCGTGTGTTCCCTTTGTATAATCTATTTCAGGAACATTTCAATGTCCTTTTTTAAGGTGATCACATAAAAAAATAATTCCTTGGGGATCTTCATTTTTCCTTTGTTGACATCACTTAGTGCTCGAAAATAAAAAAATTAAAATGTTAATTGCAGTGATAATGGTAGTGCTATTCTATCTCATCAGAGTGTTGCCATTTTCATAAATGTACATTGAAAAAAAAAGATTTATAATATATATCAGTTGTATACAGGGCCGTCTTCAAACTATTCGAGGCCTTGGGCACATTAGGATAGGGCATCTATGGCCTTGACAAAGCACTATTAGATTAGATTTAGATAGATAAAGAAAGTAGAGAAACAAGGTTCTTCATTTATTTTAATTTAGTTACTTACTGTGAAACATAAAATATAACCCACAAAAGTAACAGGTTTAGCATTAAATACTTAGATTAAATCTATGCTGATTTCAAAGGTACCCTTCTAGATTAGAGATGGGTATAATCGTCAACCACTTTTTGAAAATCTATGGTATAGAGAACATCACATTCCATGGACATCAGCGACAAACTGGTTAATCTCTTGAGGCATTGTACTTTTTAATTCGTGTTTATTCGTTTCAATTTGGAGAAGGAGCGTTCTCCGCTGCAATTAAAAAATTTTCTCAGAGTAATTTCTACGTTAGGAAATCTGTCTTCAATTTTGCTCTGCTTTAAAAGATGATATACTCCATGTATTGTGTTAAGTGCTTCATTTTCACTCTGAACATTTTTTAAGTATTCTTTTAAATGTTAACATTCTAGTTCTAACTCTTTTTCATTTACATCTCCGTGATAGATTTCAGAAAAATTTTCAAGTTTTCAAGTGAAAAAATAAACCAAAACGTTGACTAATGGTCTCAAACGAACTTAGTCGCTGTTTTAGATGAATACTCAAGGTATCGATTATTGGGAGAAAGGTTTCTACGTTGTATCGCTCTTCTCCATTCAGTTGGACTGATGGCGCAGGGACATCAAAAAAACACTGGCGTAAGCTTCTACGTCTTGTTCTTTGAGATAGATCCTAGTAGTCAGACTCTGTGTTTTTTCTTCGGCGGATGATACGAAGTAATCAAATTTATCCCTGAGGTTAGTAATAAAATCATAAAGTGAAGTGAACAAATTGTTTGCAACGTCCAGTGTTATTGTTTTTTTCTGAAAATAATTACTTGTTTTGTCTATTCTTTCTAATATAGAGCTCCAGATTTCCGTCAGTATTATAAATTCTAAATTTCCTATTTTTCTAGACAGACTAAGGGCTTCGTCTCTAGTTTCTCGTGCCTGTTCAGTATCGTTTGCGATGGTGATTAAAGCTTCTATTATTTGTTTATCACCCCATTTCAAAGCGCTTACTGCATCAGCTCGGGCTGACCATCTGGTTTGTGAAAGACTTTCGACAAATTTTTTTGAACATAAATGTTCTGTTAATATATTCCATCGATGGACAGAGCCCGAAAAAAAATTGTACATTACTCTTTCAAAAAACTGTGATGCCTCTGGTACACACCCAGCAGCATCACCACCCACCAAGTTTAGTACCCGCATATGGTACAAAGGTGGCAAATTCACATTTTTCCTTGATTCTTGTTTGTAGACCACTATACTTTCCCGACATATTTTAAGCATTTTCGTAGCTTTCTCCTCTGCAATCTTGTATGGGAATATCATGTATCTCTAAAAAACTTAAGATGGTTTCTGCTAAATAGGGATTTATGCTCTTTAATAGGTATAAATTTCAAAAACCTTTTAACAGGAACAGTCTTTTACGTATAGAATGCTAAAAGTTAGCTGGTCAACATGAGACAGATCGGGCGTACTTTAAACATTAATGGAAAAATATTTTGCTGATTTAACTTCATCTATAATTGTTTTTAGAACCTGTCTTTCCATTACTCAATAAAATCATTACAGATATTTGCTGATCTGTAAGAACTATAACCCTTTTCAGGATTTCCAAATTTTTTTAAGCGATCTGCAGGAAATGGATTAAATGCACTCAATAATTCCACACATCCCAAATAACTTTCATTGTTGGGAGATCCTAGGATTTCATTGTCATCGCGAAATGGAAGCCGTTTCGATGCCACAAATATTACGACAGTTACAATCAGTTTAAGTACGTTTCTTCAGTAATCCACTTCTTTTTGATGTTAAGATAATAAGTCTATACCACTCTACCAACCGCTCTACTTCGTGCCAGATAAGTCATCATAGATTGCTTATGCGTTGGGCTATTTTCATGTGTTAAAATTATGTGATTGATATGCTTCCAATCATTACATCCACTCCGAGAGTAAATATAGATAGAGAGTACAGCTACCATTTTCTTTCGACGCTTTAATTGTTCTTCAATTTCCTGATGAATAATGCTTTGGTGAAATATCACGCTACTAATTTATAACCATCTTTGTAGGTTTTAGATGCCTTGGAAAAGGCAGAATATTTATATTAAAAATATACTGGTCCCTTACGAATTAAAATTTCGCGATTTATTTCAGTAAACTTTTCGTGAAAATAATGGGCGGGGTCTTGTGATATTAATTTTTTGTGTTGGAAAACTGCTGTTCAATTGACACAGTTGTCGGTTCTATACTCTAGGCAACCGAAAGAGAGACCACGTCAAAACAAATACAGCAGACGCCAGAAGATTTAGTAGCTCTGTAATTGGCCGAATAATGTTTAGGGGGTGGGATCTGAATGTTAGCAGTCTGTACACAGGTACGGTCTCGGTCCATCGGATAGAAAATTAAATTTTCATTATTGTTTTGGAAGTGCTATTGATCGAGTGTTGAAAAGTGAAAATATTGTGTGTAAAATGTCTTCTACGGATACTGCAGATGAAAGTACTGTTGAAAATTATTCTCCGAAAAAGCGGCCTAAGAAAGGTCATTTTACTTTGAATGAAAAACAGATCATTTTCAACGTCTATAATAGACAAATGCAAATAGATTCTGCACCTATCAGCGAAATCGTCGAACAAGTGGCAAATATTGTGGGAGTTAGTAAAACTAGTGTTTACAGACTCATAAAGGAGGATAAGGAGAATCATTCTTTTTCACAACCGAGGACGTATCCGAAAAGGGTGAAAATTGCGGATAGTGTTACTGATTTCGACAAAAATCTGATTAGTAGGAAAGTGCATCAGTTTTTTCATAGAAATGAATTACCTACAATAGATAAAATATTGAATGAAGTGAACAGTGATGTTGATCTGCCAAATTTTAAAAGAACAACATTCCGTAAAATATTAAAAAAAATGGACTTCAGATTCCAGAAGAGGGAAGGGAATGGTTTACTATTGGAGAAAGAGGAAATAGCCTTGTGGAGGAGAGACTATCTTAAACAAATTAAAAACTACCGCGAAGAGAATAGAAAAATCTATTACCTGGATGAAACGTGGGTGAATGCTGGGCACACTAAATCAAGTGTTTGGGTAGATGCATCGGCCAAAACAGCCAGACAGGCTTTCCAAGAAGGCTTATCGACTGGATTGAAGAATCCCACAGGTGAGTGGTAGTGATATTATGTATGAATAATTCATGTATAATATAATATAATATTCATGATTTGCAAATGATACACAAGTTCTGTTGGTTCGTTTTTGATTGAAATCGCTAATTTCTTGATAAACTTATTTGATTTTTATTCTGATTCAAATCTTGATTTGGCACGTCATCAGGTGTTTCATCATATTTTTTGAAACCATAATTTTTACCTAAAACTAACTGCAGAATGAAGGTTTTCGAATACCCTTTAGGAAAATATTCCTGTTATTCCTTGCAAATTATGCTATAGGGTAAAGCCCATACATACTGTTCATTATCCAGTACCTGGTACCACAACAATCCTGATTCGAATTGTTAGCATGCCGCTTTCTTTCAAGGACGTTCTATATCATGTTTTCAATCTATATTTACAACAGCAATAGGATAATTCAATTTGGACGAATAGATGGGATCTTATTAAGGGTCTGTTGCTACTTCTGGGTTTTTCTTTATCTCTATTGCTACTGTAAATGAACTTAAGTAGGCTGTGTACCACCTACCTGTCGTCAAAAGGTTTATCGGTGATTTAATTCAATTCTGTGATTATCAAAATTGAGTATTTTTTAGATTATGAGATTCTACATGATTAAGTTAGATGAAAATAGACACATGCAATCATTAATAGTAATCATTTTTATGTATTTGCAGATAAAGGCAAGAGACTCATCGTTTGCAATATTGGAAGTGATACTGGATTCGTTCCAGACGCACTGTGGTCATTCGAATCGAAGAAATCTGGTGACTACCACGAAGAAATGGATGGACCCAACTTCGAATAATGGTTTGAGAATATTTTACCGAAATTGGAAGACGGATGTGTCATCGTTTTGGACAATGCGTCTTATCATTCTAGACGCACAGAAAAACTCCCGACATCTGCTAGTAGAAAAGCCACTATTCAAGAATGGCTACGTTAAAAAAAATATTTCTTTCGGGGATGATTTGATTAAAGCAGAGCTTCTTCGAATAGTCAAAACCCACAAACCAGCGTATAATAAATCTGTAGTGGATGAAATGGCTCGAAACCAAAATAAAATCGTGTTGCGACTCTCGCCCTATCATTGCTAGCTCAATCCCATCGAACTGGTTTGGGCTGAGATGAAGAATTATGTGGCATCTAAGAACACATCATTCAAATTCCAAGACATGAAGAAGCTTTTCGCCGAATAGGGACAGTCGCTTTCTGATACAATCTCTTTTTCAAAATTGGTAGAAATTAGCGTAGAATATGAAGGTTCAGAAATTCCCGCAATTCGTGATTAAGCTGACTCATCATGTGGAAGATTTATTATTTGTTTTCTACTTACAGAAGTTTCTACAGTATTAGTGGTAAAATATTATGTGAATTTTGAAAACTTTTCAATTACTTCTTTCTGATGTAGAGCTTTTTTCATTTTTCAGATCCACTAGGATATGACTGTTTCGACATTTTATATTATAGTTCAGTATTTAAGTATTTTTATAACGAAAATAGTCGCTAACACAAAAAAGCAAACGACGATTTAATAAAACAATACTTTAGATCAGAGCACAGCCAGTAACAACTACAAACAAAACAAACGTCACACCACCTCAGACAAACAGGGGAATTCCCGTCCGTCAAGTCAAACGACGATCGGAGTTCGAGAATTCCCCTTTTTTTGTCTGTGGTATTATGTATGAGGTTAGCATAGGTTTATTTAAGACATAAACCACACCGCATCAAATTATATTCTTATACCTATAGGTATTTAAATTAACCTGAACATACTGATATCGGAAAACCTGATTTTCGAGCGAGAGTAGAGTACCGTACAACGGGGTAAATAGAAATCTCGAGGCGAATAGAAAAAAACTAAGTTTTTAACGCATATTTGGGTAGAAAAGGCATTAAAAATGAAAGACGTGTTTTTTACTTATATATGGTGACTATATATTTTTGTGAATTCTCTAATGCTCTAATAGTTATGGTTCCTTCCTTACAAAAAAACATTCTCAAAGTGATCAAGCCGAGAGAGACAACGTATTAAAAGTATGATTCAAAAGAATTGGATGCAGCGGTAAAAGAATACAATTACATAAAAAAACGAAAAATTAAGCTTTTGAAAGGTATATTTAATTATTTATTTTTTCACATAGCCTTTCGAAATTAGTGAACTGAAAAAAGTGACAACTCTAGCAGATTTTTCTAGTCACCCCATATGTCGTTTCTTTCACGCATAGTCTGCATGCACAATTTCGTAATTTACTGGGCAAATATGTTATATATGACTTAACTATATTTTTACGCTTGATTCACCAAAGAGAAGACTTAAATCAAAAATTTGTTTCTTACATATTATGATCAGGGACTGGAAACAGTAAGAATACATAATGTAGTTGTAGTTAGAAATCGTGCCTATTCACCCCGATCTAATGTACTTAGCTATGCGCATGCAGCAAGTTAAAGCTAATAAGCAAGTAGGTATTATATCTGATCTCTGAATTCAAAATTGATATGTGTTTTCGGTAATACCTAAATATCGGTTATCATTTGGTCATCTAACAGGAACCAGGGGGCCACTTTCGATCGCGGAGCCCTGGGCACGTTCCCATAATGACCGAAGGGAAAGAAAGGCCTGGTTGTATATTTTTGTTTGCACATCTTGTTGAAATTGTATGTAATAATACAAAAGATAATATTGTAACGTTTCTTAGTTCTTGAAATTATTGGTGGGTTCAAATTAAACACTTCAACGTTACAAAAACACTAACTAATTTATTTACACGTAAACTGAACAATTAAAACACTAAACTACACGATTAACTTCTATAACTAATTTATATGACATAATCAATTCTGCTTAATTTATTTCCAACACTTTGTCCACTTATTCGAGCTCTTTATTCAAACTGAATTGCACTGCGCTTCGCGATGTCTCTTGTTATATACAAGTTCGAATGTTCGAAATCCTTCGCGTATTTTTCGCTTTGTTCCAGATATTCGTTCCAGAGCCTTCTGTAAACGGTAACCCTGCTTGACCAAGTGCTCTTTCAAGTCTAGTAAGGCTGACCATAAATCTTCATAGCAGGGTTTCTGGTGTGAATATTCTTTAGTCATCAAGTAGTAGACCGTTCTTCCTTCAACATTTAGTTTCAAGGTCTTGCCTACTATAGACAGTTGCTGCCTTAGTTCAAAAGGCCTTCCATATTTACCCTTGAAAACTCTCGCGATACCCTTATCCATTCGAAGGTATTGAGCGAAACAATGTGGAACGGCGTATTCCTTGCCTACTTATATTTCTGTGGTGACTCCAAATCTAGCTTGTCCAGTGCCGCCATAGATAGCCATAAAACAATCGTAATCCCTACTGGTTGATTCTTCGACTTTTCTGTGATAAAACGTGTCTCCTCGTTATTTTGTTTTCTTCTGGAAAAGGAGCCAATCGATTGAAATGGACTGTTCTAGGCTTCCCCCTCGGCAACTTCCTTATGCGATACACGATGTCGTTGAGCCTTTTCATGAATTCATAAGGACCTTCCCAATGTCGCTGTAGCTTTGGGGACAAGCCTCGTTTTTTCTGTGGGTTATAAAGCCATACGAGATCTCCTACAGAGAATCAGAAGCTTTGAGGTGATAAAGGTTTTTCATTCTGTCACATAATCTTCTCCAGCAAAATCTTCTCCAGGCTTACACCCGAATTCACGACCTAACATAACCCGAGCTGGCCTTTCTCCTGTTGACTCTTGCACTGAAGATCTGTAGGCCATTACAAAAAGGTGCAGGTATTGGTCCGAATCTCACTGATGATCCGCTACCACTTTAGCCACGTATTTTCCCATCGTTCTATTCATTCTTTCAACCATGCCGTCTGATTGAGGATGAAGCGCTGTTGTTCTGGTCTTTCTGATGCCTAGTCTTTCGCATGTTTCTTGAAATAGCTTCGATTCAAAATTTCTCCCTTGATCGCAATGTAACTCTACAGAACGTCAAAAGTACGACAGTTGCGGCTTCTTGATTTGATATAGCATAGGCCTCAACCCTCTTGGTAAAATAATCCATGGCAACTAGTATGTATTTATTGCCGCCATCAGTTTCAGGAAAGGGTCCCGCTATATCTACAACAACACGTTACATCGGACTTCCAACATTGTACTGCTTCATTGGGGTCTTGCCTTTTCCATAGGGTCCTTTTACCGAAGCGCAAGTCATACACTTCCTGCAGTACTCTTGGATATTTGCCTTCGAATTGACCCGATAAAATTTAGCTCGGACCTTCTCAAGAGGCTTTTTGATGCCGAAATGTCCTCCTGAAGTTTCATTATGTCACTTCTCCAAAACTGCCACTCTGCTTCTTGGCAGAACTGACTGAAGCCGCTCATCATCTCCTGATTCGTTTTCCAAGCGTCGCTTCAGCAGACCATCTTCCATTAACAGTGTTTCCCATTACGCCCAATAAGCTTTGATGTTCCTACTCATCCTGGAGACAGCTTCACATTTCAGTCGTTCATTACATCTTTTCCATTACAGAACTACTCTCAATTCAGGGTCTGTTTCTTGTTCCTGCCTTAGTTCTGCTAGCAACAGTTGTCCTCATTAGGCTTATCTTTTCGTCAAACCGAGAGCAGTGACAGCAGTTTACTGGATAGGGCCTTCGCGATAGGGCATGTGCGTTCTTGTGGCTAGTTACTGCTTGATGCTCCCTACGAGTATTTTTGCATTGCCTTCTTATATGACCAGTCTCTCTTTTATAACTAATATATATAGCACAATCAATACTGCCTAATTTATTTCCAACACTTTGTCCACTTATTCGTGCTCTTTATTCAAACTGAGTTGTCTGCGCTTCGCGATGTCTCTTCTTATGTACAAGCACGAATGTTCGGGATCCTTAGAGTAATTTCCGCTTTGTTTCAGATATTTGTTCCAGAGCCTTCTGTAAACGGTAACACTGGTTTCTCAGTAATTCGGCGCGCTGGAAGTTTTAGATCTTTCTCGAATTCTCTCAAAAGTGCATCGCAATTCGTCATGCCGCCGGACAGTGACAGGGTCGGCTTCAGGGACGATTGGATATCGTTACATTATAAAAGTCTAATAATTTCACGATAAATTAAAGTACGAATTTCACATGGACTTGAAGACCACATGCTTCTTCTCGACATATAATAAGCTAAGAAAATTGACAATAATGTTCAAAGTGCCTCTAAAGCCTCACGGTGAGTGAAAGAAAATGGAATAAACGCGTATTCTTTATACAGTTCGCGAAAGTGTGATTAATTAAAGTTATAAATGTATCACAATAGATTATAGTTTCTCGAGCCAATTTAAATCCTATATTGTTGTTATTTTGTCGAAAACTGATGTTTTTACCGTATAAAAGTACAATTAACCATTTGAGGTTAATCCAAGTTAGAAAAAAAACAAAATATCATATTTTTCACTGACAAAAAATAAACTTGGAAAAAAAAAGGTTTAATGAAAAATATAGTTTTTTGTTGTCGACAAAAATGCATTTTTCCGAAGAAATGGACGGTATTGATGTAAATTGAGAAAAACTTTTCAAACCTAATTTTCAAGATAATGGTGATTTCACAACCCCTTCAGTCTTGCAGATCTAGTTTTCACTTCGCTTAAACCTAGTCAATAATAAACAAAACGAATGAATGATCCAAAACTTGTCGGTTAGTAGGTTTCTACAATAATTTTTCCTGGAGTATATGATTTTAAGGAAAATGAATTTACATCTATGTACTATATATTTGGAAATTATATTTCGAGGTAATTTTACATGAGACTTTTGAATTCATGTGAGTGATTCGATTGTCTACATATAAGATAACAATTAAAATACATTTCAATAAATTATCTTTCATTCTAATGTGGGAGACAATCTTGAGCTAAAATGAGGTAATAATCTTTATTTTGTTAATCATCGTTTTCCTCAGTTTGTGTAATGAACTTCATCAATATATTTTTTGCTACGAGTGCAATCTAAGTTTTTCTGCTGATCCATATTTAAATTTTAATGGAAGTAGTGAGTATTTATATAAATTTTGTAAAATATATGTAATTTTATAAATGAAAATTGCAAAATAAATAGTTATAATATGGTAAATTCAAGAAATATACGAGACCGCGTAATAATATTTTGTCTTGCTCGAAATGATTTTAAATAATTGTACTGATTTAGTTTGCCGTAAGCGCACTTGTTCATTGTTAACTCAATAAAGCTTTAATTCAGTTTCTTTCATATCATCAATTTTTCCTTTATTGCATAATATTGACGTAAAGCTTCTTCAAGTGACAGTGCAAGAGACTTGGTCAACAAAATTCAATATCTCCAACGAGGTCTGGGTGTGGAACTACTTCTCTGTCTGGCTGAGTTTGATCTAGATAACCTAGATAATCTCGATACTGGTTGATCTGCAATAATTACTTCCTCCCTCACAGTTTCCAGATACCTGGGTCTGCAATCGAGTGATGAAAACGTTTCTCTCAACATAGCAGCTGAAGTTTCCCTTCTCTAAAATTTTAGAATTTCGAAAGTTAGGTATTAGTAAATCTTCAATATTTTATTACAACAAATCCATTGAATTCTTGGGTTCAAAATATGTATATTAATTAAAGCATTTCTTTGATTTTTACAAATTAATAAGTACATATTTTTTTGTAGTGGATTGGCTTAGCTAATTCTAAGCTTGTTGTAAATTTAATATTGATTAAAAACATTTCATCTGTGGATAAAACTTTTGTATGTACATATTTCCTAATGTATTCTACCCCACGATATCTTTGTCTGCAAGTGAAAAATTCAGGGGGACAAGGCTAAGAACAATTTTATCTTATAAACTGTTTTTCCAGAGAATATTGATGTATCTACGCTTTGTATTCGAGTAAAATACCTATACCTACCTTCCGTTTCATAATTCTTGGTTGAAGGAGGTTTTTAAGAAAGCATTAATTAAGCTCAAAACATGTATACAACAAATTTCATACCATTCTACTTTGAAAGTCTTTCTTCAACATGCTTTTTTGAATTGATGAAACAGATGATTTATGTTATCAATAACTACTGGTGCTGTTAATTTCCATAAAATACTTTTTATGCTTGGTGAATCATTGGTTGATAAATGCTGAGTCTTCTGCAATTCTTGGGGCTCTTGTGACTAGCTTTAAAGGGAGATAGAAACAGTTATGCAATCATTCATTTGAGATGACATAGACGCTCAGGAATACTTGACCAATTCAAAGAATGATTTATTCAGTATAGCGAATGCTTCAAACATTTTGTTGTACTAGATTACTTGACAACATACATAATGGTGGCCATATTACTGAATAACAGTGTAGAGAAACATATTTCACTTTATGTAGTATAAATTGATAATAATACCAAAATATATATATAACAGTTTTTGAAATGTTATGAGTAACTAACTCCTGTATTGGTTGCAATTCTAGTGATGTCACACGCAAGTGAATATGGCTCCCTCTACATATTATTGTTCGCCTGGGTTTTATATTCTATCATCGTACTGTTTATGTAGTAGTTTTTTGATAATTTTCATGAAATCTTATATCTACTCGTAGTAGCATAAACTCAAACTTCTTTTGTGAGTTTATAACAGCAACCTACCTAAGATATACGCATTTATGGTTTTACTTTTTTAGAATATGCTGAATAACTTAAAGATATAAAAATAGCATTTCATACACTCCTTTTGTGTGATCATTCTGAAGTTCGTCTCATTTCAGGTTATGTTGATAAATACTTGAACGTTTATGCATATTTTCGAGATAATAACTATAACAACTATAAAGAAGATAGCTAAAGAACATAACAGAAAATATTTGAAATTCTGTAGAATGGGTTGTTGTGCTGCAATGTAGGGTTGAAAAGCATTATTTCAACTTATGCAGCAAGATTTAGCTATACAAAAGAGTGTCTTTTGTTCGTTGAAAAATAAATGTTCTGCAATTATTTAGCAATATATGAAGGTAAAATTATTTACATCAGTGATGTTTACAAATAAAACATTTGAATGTGATAAAATGCTCCTTGGATCTCTTCGAGATAAGTGTAACCTAAATTTTTGTCTTTTGGGATTTGTTAGGACAGAAACAGATTGTGAGGATTATTTATAGGTGGCATTTATAAAATGTTATAATAAAGTTTATTACAATTGATTTCATACATACAGAGTAATAAACAATGAAATAGCAGAGGCTTAATCATTCCGAAGAATGTCTCGCCTGTTCGCATTTGAGATAGGTATATTTTGTTAAATTTAAATTTATAACAACTTCATTTGTGTGGAATGTTTTTTTCTATTTCAATAAATTTGAAAAATCATAATGAAATTACCTTCAGTTAGACTGTTTTATAAAGTTGTTCACATGCCAGTGACATCACTCATATTGTATAACCAGGACCTTCACAGAAAAAGCCTTATTGGAGGAGTTTTAGAAGTTCCCGAATTAGTATTGATTTGAACATATTGCAAATAAATCCTAGTTTGTATTTATGATTTAAATCATAGATTAGAATAAACATTTGAAATAATTTAATAAATTTGTTTGAAAGTTTCATATTTTTGAGATAAATTTGGAAATATGTTAAAGAGTTGAATAAAATACAGTTTTTAACAATTTACTCTCGAATATAATACTTGTTTATAACAGTACCTTATTCATTATCATGCTTGTATTTTCTTTCAAGAAACCTTCTGTTGTGCTTTCAACTTGTTTAAGTATATCAGTTTTTGAAATATCTTTTCAGTATAGTTAATCATAATTTTTATTGATATTGTTCGTACCAATTTTTCTAAATATATTAGAACTTTATTTTATTGAATCTTGCGATGGATTATATCGATCCAAATCTTTTATTTTCAATTCACAAATTCATTTGAACGAATATTTTATACTTACTTTCAATTTTCTTCTTCATTTTTGCTTTCTTGGTTCTCGAAATGAAATTGTGCCTGTGCCTTATAACTGCTAAACTCAACTACTAGGTGAAATAATACTAAAGTGTTATTTTATGATTATTTTAATGTTTCAATACTTCAGTGTTACAATGATAATTCTTACAACTACCTATCTAAACTTTATGCAAAATAAAATATTGTGTTTATAATATCTATAATCATTCAAAATCTGAACTAAGGACTGGTTATCCAAACTCAGAGGTTTCAGAAAGTGGTGAAATATAGGTACTATAATGTACGAGTTCGGGGAAAATATCGTCTCATAGAAAAAATAAGCTACATGGATGGTTCAAATTGAAGCTGTAAACTTGCCATGTTGAAATAAAAGGAAACAAATAAATTTTTACAGATATGCTACTGCAAAATAAGTGCTATTGTTTTATGTGTCAAACTGTTTTTCCATCTGAAAAAACTGAAGCGGCTTATTTTAAATATGCAGTGTTCTTCAAGATTGTGTTAAGCGGGATAAATTGGGTGCAGAATTCTACATGATGTATTCTGAAGATTATTTCATTCTGAAGGCCAAATCGAATGGAAAAGAACCATCAATTTCAACGATGAAAAAATACAACTTGTCTTCGGTTTGTTTGATACCAACACTATTATTATAGGATAACTCCCTGACGTTTTAAAAATGCGAAGAAACAGCTGATTACATCACATAATTTTTGGAAAGCTTTGGTCGACAGATGCTGGGAAATATTGTAGGGCAGGATATCTTTATGAAGAATGTATTTTCAGATAATAATAAATACTTCTAGTGACAGACCAGAATTGCGAGAGTTGAGAAACGTACTTATTTTCATAGTCCAGTTTAAATTTGAACCATCCTCATAGAGAAAATTAAGTTTGGTAAACAGCGGAAATATCACAACACCAAACTATTTCCAATGTTGAAGGAGAATTAAACAATTTCACGATTAGTTATTTGAAACTTAATCTTTATTTTGTACGTTTCCATTGTTTCTCCCGAAAAAATTAAATTTTTATTATTATTAGAGTGCTCTAAATTGCTATTAAAAGAGTGTTTCAGTTGAAATATTGTAAGAACTTATGGGAATTAATTCAATCGCATCCCCTCATCACTTTTCTCAGATGTTAGTGAAATGAAATATGAATAGTTCCTTAATAATTACTATCTCACTTTTTCAGAGGATTATAAAGATTAGGTTTCATTTACGACGAAGTTAGTATCTGGAAATCTGCGGCCATCAGATCTCGCGATTAGTGATGTTGATTCAGATTTTCATCTGCGTCACGAGAAGCATCTGGTTGGGATGGCAGGGAGTTCTGGTGGAAAACAAAATCATTAACTAACGTGCTTATAAGAGGAAGCTTTGAATGAAGTTAAGATTGCTCTAATTGAAAAGTGACGTATTTACTTGAAAGCTCTATTTTTTACCTGTAAAACAGCTATCAGTGTATAGCTGGGTGAAAGAATTTTCTTGGTGGAGTACATAGTATTTTTATGTGAATGTGAATATTGAACAGAGCGATTAGGCATCTCTTATCCTTTTTGGTTTGCTCATACGACCTTATGAACTATTAATCATATTAACTTAAAGTACCAAAAAGCCAAAAAGCTTGTATCAGCTTTCATCAGGAATTTAATACTAGCGGCCCTTACTTGATGCAAATCCATCCATTTCAAATCAAAATAATTTTCTTTTATTTATCATGTTAATATTAATGTCGACACCCCCATATTTGCAAAGGTACACCTAAGGTTTGCAAAACTTTGAAATTCTAGTATACAATCATATTTTACAATTTCCTTGTCAATGACATTGTAACTTCATGATTTGTGCCCTATCGCCTTTTCTTGTAATTAGTATGATTGTAAATTAGAGGATACGTCAGGTCTTAGATTATTTTAAAAAACCAACGACTTAATTACTTGGACTGTTGTGTCTTAGTTTACACAGTGGGTCTATGTACATCGTCTTATTCCTTCTTATCATGATTTAGGTTTTTGTTTCTGAATCATACATATACATAAGTATATATATATATATATATATATATATATATATATATATATATATATATATATATATATATATATATATTCTGGAGAAGAAGAGACTACGGTGAGATAGTTTTAACCTGGAAACCAATATTCCGTGTGTCCCAGCAAAAGACTTTTGTTGAATGGATTTTTTTCTGAAGAAATCTTTGAACGGTTGATCTTTGGGAGCAGAAAGAATAATGCTAGGGATTGGTTATTTTTCGTAGAAAAAGGATCTACTGGAAAAACGCGTCCGATACAAGAAATGATGTTATTGCAAATGCTCAATCGAGAGAAAGATTTTCAAATTTAAACTGTTCAGATAACAATATCTTACACAAATTAGACAAAGCAAATCATGCACATTTTCCCCACACAGAAAACCATAATTTTCTAGATAGATAAGGCGATGCTACCATATTAGGGACGTGGTTGCAAACAATTTATACCAAATCGATAGGATATGGTTTCAAGCTTTGGGTAGGATCAGCATCAAGTGACTATATCGCACAGTTCGGAAACAATCAAGTAAAACTTATTGAGGCAGCCGCTTAGATAAAACTATCCTATGTTTGTGGATAATTTCTTTACTGGGCTGTCTTTAGCTGCTTAGCTAACCAAAAGAAAGGTTTGTAAGACATGCACAATTCGAGGAAACGGAGCTGGCAAGTGCCTATCACCAGACTCGAAGAGAATGAATAAAGAAAGATTGATAGTTTTATGATTATCGCATTGATGATGAGATCCTAACTAGTAAGGGACAACAGTAGGCTGGCAAGGAGTTCTTATTATATGGCGGTACATTTAGCGACCCCTCGAACTTTCTCTAAAAGAATTCCTTTGTTTATAGGGCCGGTGAGCTGTGAAACTCGCTTCCGTCCAACATCTTCCCAACATCCTAAAATTTGGCCCTCTTCAAGAAGCGAGTAAACAAACACCTCAATTCTTCCTAGGTGGCCACTCATGTGGTGTAACAGGTTCACCTACTAAATGATACTCCCAAAAACTTAAAAAGATAACTGTTTCTCAGCAATACCTCATACAGCAGTATAATCAAAATATGGCTGGTGTTGATCTTTCAGATAAAAACATATCCTCGGTCAGAACCAACATTTGTGGCATTGAGTGGTAAATGCCTCTCCCTTTGCAACGTATATATATGTCGGTGAAGAACGCTTGGCTATTGTCCAGATATAACGGCAGTACTACAGATGTGTTGAAATTTAGACGTATTGTTATTGATATAATAAAATCCAACAAAAGTATCAACCAGGCCACCGGCCAACATATTCGATGTGGAGTATGCCATAAAGTTAGTTTTTCAAGGTGCATCAAGTGTGATATTAGATGATATGTAGAGTTTTTGGCATACCATAGGAAAAACATTTTTTTAATATAATTTTTTTTATGTCGCATCAAATAATTTTTGTGATAAATAACTTGTTGCCTTGACAATCAGATTTTTACAAGGTGTTACATAATAGTATATCACAACTAAAGGGGTTAAATCTACGTGCAATTTTAAGAAAAAGAGTTCATATAAACATAGGTCAGCAAAAGCTTCGTTACGGAGCTACAGGGTGTTGAAATTTCCGGAAAAATTGTTTTTTTCTTCAAAACTCCTGCAGTTTTTGAGATATTCAGCCCAAATTCGGAATGCAAGCTATTTTTTACAGCCTCTATCATTATACAATATGTTTTCTTTTTCGAGGCCATGTCTACATTTGCCCTTTCAAACTTTTTTGCAGTACGCCACTGATCAGCGTGCAATCAATTTTCGTCATCTTCGTTTAATTCAGAAACTTCTTTGACATTTGTAATTTTTTCGTATCTCCGACACTTTTCGAGTGAAAAATTATTGAATTTGAATTATTTGATTTGTATGTTATTCGCTAACTAAAAAAATAATAGAATTACTAGATAGGTTTGCTCAAAATCTGCTTTCATTTTGATAGCTCGTCTTCTCAAGACTCAACTTATACTTATTCAACATCAAACTGAAAAAAAAGAAAAATTAAAAACTAGATAAATTGCTGGAAGTGTCCTCCACCTGCAAGAATACAGGCCTCTGTCCTTCTTCGCATGCTATCACGCACTCTTTGAAATATTCCTGGAGTATTTCTTATCTTGTCACAAGAGGTTAGGTTAGATTAGATTTCTCAATTCTTCTACAGTGTTCACTGGAGTGGTATAATCTAAACTTTTGAGATAACCCCATATGAAAAAGTCTAAGCTATTTAAGTCTGGGTGATCTAGGAGGCCATGGTTCTGGCCCACCTCGTCCTATCCATCAGTTGTTGAATGTATTATTCAAGAATTCCCTAGCTTCTCCACTGAAATGTGCTGGTGCCCCGTCGGCAAAAAATGGCCCAATCAAATAATTTCCAATTATCCCGACCCAGATATTTAGTGAGAATTGTTCTTGATAATGAGATTCTTCAATCAAATGGGGGTTTTCCTCAGCCCAATAATGATTATTGTGAGAATTTGTGATGATAGTTCTCGAAAAGTTAGCTTCGTTTGTGAACATTATTTCACTATCAAAATGAGATTTTTCTCTAATTTTATCTAAGAACCATCGGCAGAAATTCAGTCTTGAAGGAAAATCTCGAGGAAGTAGAGTTTGGACGCGTTGAATATGAAACGGGTACAATAAAAAGTCGAGAAGAATCCTCCAAACTAGCACATGTAAAATCTTCAACTGATTTCCAATTTTTCTTGTACTCACATGACGATACAAACAATACAATTCAAAACTGCTTCCTCAATATCTGGAGTTCTCATAGTTTGAGTTCACCTTTTAAAGGATTATTTGCAGTAAAAGTACCAGTTTCCTCAACCTTCTGTGGATATTTGAAAATGTTCGCCTGTATGGTGTTACTCGATTTGGAAAGCGCACCTTATATAATCGCCTAGTTTCTGTTGTGTTTCCGTCAGCCAGACCGTACATGTAATGGATATCAGCCAATTCGGCGTTAGTAAAATTAGCCATAGTACATAGTACACAGTAATAATTTCAAAAGTCTTAAAAGTAATCGTTAATTTAATAATCTATTTAGCGACTGTCAAAATAAATAAATGAAAAAATAAAAGCCTTCTAGTAATTTTTTTAATTAAAGTTCTTTCAATTCAGCGAATGCATACAATCGTTTAATAATTTTTTGCTCGAGAACGGTCAGAGATACGAAAAAATTACAAGTGTGAAAAAAGTTTCTGAATTAAACGAAGATGACGAAAATTGATTGTACGCTGATCAGTGGCGCACTACAAAATGTTTGAAAGGGCAAAAGAAGACATGGCTCCGGAAAAGAAAACACCTTGTAGATTGTAGTTAAAATTTAGGACGTGTAATGATGGAGGCTGTAAAACATGTCCAGCCCATTTCCATTTCAAGTTGGCAGACTTCCTCACCACGTCCTCTACACCAGTCTTCTCTCTCATCCAATTGTTCATTTTACGATCACTCAATGTGATTCCTAAGATCTTTCTCTCTATCATCCGTTAGTTTACACTCAGTTTGTCGAGGATGGCTTTTGTGAAGACCCATGTTTCTGCGCTGTATGTTATTACAGGTAAGAGATCAGATCATCAAGAAGCTTTTCGCCACCGTGCTTTAATATTTCACTTATTATGCCATATGGTCCTGGCGCTTTGTTGTTTTTAGACTGAGTGATCGCTTGTTCGATTTCAACTCTAGTTATTGGCGGGATATCTTCAGAACCGACATTGAGTACTCTAACATCTTTTTCTTGTTGAGTCAGGTCACTGGTCTTTTTCGAGGTGTAGAGATCTTTATAGAATTCTTCTACAGTCCTGAGTATTTCCTCTCTGTTCTCCGATATTGTGCCATTTGATCTTTTGAGTCTTATCATTTCCTTTTTTCTTATCTTCTGAATACTTTCATGCGAGTTCTTTAATAGTACGTAGTGCTATTTTCTCATTATGCAACTGTATATCCCCCCTTTTGCTGATTTTCGTGCTGGTTTATTTCCTTCTTGGTAATCTTGTTTAAGGCCTTTTCTATTCCGTTCTAATTTATAGTTAATAATAACTTTGGCCGAATTAATCTATGATCACTGCCCGTGCTGAACTTGTTAAAGACGTTCACGTCTTGTACAATGTGTTTTTTGGCTTGAGATGATATAATCGATCTGATTTTTAGTTTTACTGTCAGGACTAGCCCATGTCCATTTTCTGTTATTTTTCTTCTCAAAAAAGGTGTTCATATTATAGAGCTTTTCTTGTTCTATGAAATCATTGTTCCCCTATGGTTTTTAATTCCTAACCTATGTTGACCTATAAAGGTTTCTTATTCGTCCCTTCTTTGGCCTATTTTGCAGTTGAAATCACAAGTATTAGGCTCACTCTGTTTTCGTTTATGGCTCTCGATAGGTCTTCGCAGAATATCTCGACATCTTCGTCATCGAAGCTGCTAGTAGGAGCGTACACCTGAATGATCTTGAGCGACATTGATTTGTTTATTCGTACTATTACATAGTCTACTCCATCAGAAATTGTTTTAAGCACATTGATGTTACTGGCGAGTTTCTATGGATAATAAATGCTATGCCTCCTTGCCTTGCATTAGTATTTTTCGCTTGGGAAAATATATGGCCGTCTTGAAATATCTCACATTTCTCTTCAGCTTTTCTCGTTTCGCATAAACTTAAGATGTCCCATTTTATTTCATTCAACTCAAACATCAACTCCCCAAGTCTATCTTCCGTCGATATTGATCTAGCATTATGAGTCGCTATGTTCATCATTGCATGGCCTGGCCTTTGCCAATGATTCTACGCTCCCTCTGCAGGGTCATCCTACCGCTGCATTGGTTGGTGACTATCCTGCTGCTAGGGACTGAGGGCTTTTTGTTAGGGGGAATTGTCATAAGGTATAAAGGGATTTTTGGCCTTAAAACACCACGCTGGTCAAGCGGGTTGGTGAGTGCACTTCAGCCGACCATTGTGAGACAGACGCTGTTTGTGTCTGCCCAATCTGGAACAGACGCCACTACCACCCATATCTGGGTGGTGTTCCACTATCCGCCACCTGGGGACGAGCTCTATAGGAGTTGCAGCTCTGCCGAGACTTACATAATTGAATTTTGATTGTGGCTCCTCTGTATCTCAGTTTGCAAAATTTAAATGATATCTCGTATTGTGGCATTGTCGGAAATGATGAAATTATACCTAATAAAGTTTGAATTTTATAATTATCAACTAATTATGAAATCAATGTCGCATTTTATTTTCTATTTTGAACGTCACTTGAAAAAGATATTCATGCCGGAATGATTTCAAATGAAGCCTGAATGGATGACTCACAAATTCTAATGAGAAGAATTTTATTTGGCTATTATCTTCAAGCAGATATAATAATGATTTTTTAGGAGTTATATCTGGCATAAAGAATTATATTAGAACACAAAGATTATATTATTAATTCAAATGATGAAGCGTACACATCTCTGAGTAGTAAAGTCTAGGCGTTACATTTGGTGTTAAAAGAATACAATTTCATGAAAAAAGCTGTATGGGTTAGTTAAAAATAATGAGGCTAATTGAAATAACGTTTGATTAAAAAAGAATGAGATTAAATAAGAAAAATATAAAACCCAGAAATCGAGAAAAGACGTACAAATTGTGGTAATCATCATCTATATCCATTTGTATTTAATTCGAATATTTCATTCGAAATTGCAACGTATTCTCTTAAAAACAATCCCTAATCATCAGTATTAACCCCTCAGTGAACTCCACACATTTTCGAATTTCATTACGTGAACGATTTAAAATTGGAATATTCTCGTATGGTGTCCAAACCTTCTTATCGTTCAAAGTAACGGGTTGTGAAAACACAATTTTATTCGGAATTCCGAAAGTCCCAGTCGAAAATATACCCAAAGAAATAATTTCGTCTGAATTTTGTCGAGGGCAGAACCACAGTTTGAGCAAATGCAACGTAGCCCTTAGAAGGGGTAGACTCGACGACCTTTCTAGTTTGTTATACAAATTACAACGTATGATCATATCGTTCATGACGTCTTTTGGATCGACAGTACACGAAAGGAAGCGTAATTGTTTCGTGGTTTTCTTTTGGGGAAGAGTTGAGCCTACGATATTCTTTATAGCTCTTCGATAGGGTGTTATGAAATTTTGCATGACTATAATTCCTTGTACATCCACGAACTGGTCCAGACCGACGAATCCCCAAACTGGGGGCGCTCCAAGACTTGCAGTAGGTATTCCCGTAAGTTTACTGACCGAATTCAAAGCTTTCAAACCTTCTTGAGCAGTTACAGCAACAATATTATGCTGCCTGAGGGGTGAAACATATTTTGTCAACGTCGTAGCAGTAAAACATGTGGGACCCAAATGGCAGCAAATAATTTTCAAATGTGGCATTCCTACATCGTTGATTTCGTTCGCCAATTCGAACATTTCTACGCTACATCTCTTGAGCCAACTCGATCGGTCCTCTGAGTCTTCTTGAGAGTAATCTTCGGTTATTAAAATGACATCTGAGCTTCTGACGAAATCCGAAAGAGTCATGCAGAAAACTAATTCGTAGCAAACTTTGCTCAAAATTCCGTTTCTGTAACCCTCTATAACTTCCATGACGTCGTCTTCGACAAGTATGTCTCTCAAAGACTCGGGGTCGTATATTCTAATAATTACTTTGTTTCGGAATAAATCTGGAACGTCGAATAACTCGGGCAACAACATCTGGGCGTAATTATTATTGAAACCGAAAATACCGATAGCGGAAGACTTGGCAGCTTCTTCGATACTGGCTGAATTTTTATTGTGGTAAGCCTCCAAATTTTCCAAACACATTTGTTCAACTGCTTGCTTATTGAGGAATGTTTTTGCCCCGTAATAGTCGTCTATATATTCCCAAAACTCGCTCAGTCCTCCGATAAGGTGAGGTTTACCGCCGGCGAAAGCGATTTCTTTCCAGATTAAAGGGGATTTGGTAACATACCAGGAATTTGCTTGATTGATTTCGAGTAAAAATTTGTTCCACTCTTCATCCAAAAATTCTTGCTTTTTTATGTCAATCTCTGGTAAATGATCACTCAAGTAATGAGCTATACGAATAGCGTGGACGAACAGAGGGCAGTTGGCTTTTCCAGCTATTACAAAATGAGGCATTACGTATAAAGACTTTCGTAGATTCGGAAAATGACAAGTGCCAGAATACTATAGACTCATCATGACTTTGATTGTCAGCGATCATATTAAGTCGATTAAGAATAATGTAGGTGACATATGACGTAAAAGAGAGATATAATACCACCGTATAAGTCCTCATTATTGGCTAGATTTAAGTCTAGTTTATATGAGCTTACTGCTAATTCAGAGAACTGGTAAGATCAAGGTTCACGAATCTTTATGAAAATTTATTCGATTGGGAAGCCTACATTCATGAAAACTCGATCCTTTGTATGTTTTTCCAGCGACATGAAACTTAGTTGTCTTCAAAAAACGAGTTAACCGATACGTCCAAACTTTTTCGAAAGCCATTCAGGTAATGAAATAAGTTGTTCATACTCCTGTGAGTTATTACGGAAAAAAATTGAATAATTTAGGTTTCAAATTTATGGCGAATATTCAGCAGATTTGTTACCAAGTGGCTATCCTTATTTTCACATAGAGAGATCACAAAAGACGGTAAATGTCAGCTAGTAAGATTTTTGGGTCAGTATTTTGGCATGCGCAAGATATTTCGTTAATCGACGAGCAAGAACTTGAACAAAATAATACAGTGCGTTATTTTAAATAGCTTTTCCACGGACTCCAAGGTTCAGGCTTCCAGCAGTCATTTTTAGGCTTATGATATCATATGCTACAGTGGTTTGGTGGCCCAAGGTGTATCAATTATGACACAATCTGTCAGTGTCTCCTTGAATACCCCTGGAATGCTATCCTTAGTGCTGAAGATGTCGAAGAAGATTGGCATAACTTTCTATCAATAGTCAACAAGTTACTGCAATCAAATACCTAGGAGAGGTTATTTTACGAGAATACTACTAAACCCTGGATCAATCATCATATCATCGAGTTGTGTCATGAAAAACGGTCCATGTGGCAAAAATATTTGCGTAGCAAATCTAAATCTGACTTCGAGAATCATCGAAACTTCTCCAACTCTCTCTCAGCAAGAAACCAGCAGGCTAAGATTGACTTTGAGAACGACTGTTCAAAGAACAATAAAAAGTTTTTCAAATACTTACTATCAAGCACGTACGGCAAAGTCACTTTTTCTCTAGTCAGGAACCTTCAAGGAGATATATGTCAGGACGTGACGCAATCAGCTGACACACTAGCGGAGGTTTTCTCCTCCTCTTACACTATTGAACCGAATGACTAGATTCCAGCTTTCGTGAACTCATTTCATACAGAATCCCTCAATCAAGTCAAAATTACCGAAGAACTTATTTTCCCTTATGCATCCCTCTCTCGCCATTTACGTAGGGCTACAATCACACCAATTTTCAAAAAAGGGGATAAACTATCGTCCCACAACTACCGTCCAATAAGCATGATATCTGCTGTAGTGAAAGTTCTTGAGAGGATAATATGGGAAAAAGTCATTACTTCTGCTCTAACCAATGACATAATTCCAAAAAAGCAACACGGTTTTCTCCCTGGCCGTTCAACGCTCACTAACCTGGTTGTATGCATCGACGATTGGGATGGTGTTATTCCAATTGATGACGATGTTGCCCCACACAAACGCCTCCTCGCCAAGCCGAAACATCTAGGTATTAGAGGCCACTTACTGGACTGGTTGAGAGCATTTCTCAGCGACAGAACGTTTCGTGCCAGAGCAGGAGATGCTTTTTCGACAACTGAATGGACTGTGAGTAGTGGTGTGCCTCAGAGTTTAGTTCTCGGTCCCATCCTTTCCTCTTCATTCATACTTCAGACATCCCTGCCATGATCAAGTCAAACTGTGCCCTCTTTGCCGACGACCAGACTACCAAGTTTGTAACTTCGTTCAGTGACCACAAGCATGTATAGATCTAAAAGGCCACAAGAGGGCTACTCTCATACTTACTAAGAGTGGAACTACAGTGAAACATTTGAATCTTACTGAATATGATGGATAACTCCGGAAATGGCATGGGATTGCAAGCATAGTCAGTAATTAGCTCAGGACAAAATAGTTACTATTTGGTGGTTGATTGGAAACATAACGGAAAGGAAAAAGTAAATGAACTGGGTAGAAATAAGTCGGAGACATCGTTAGTAGAACTTAAACTTGAGTGCGATATTTCCATGGAAGTGTACGGATAGAGATTGATGTTGGTAAATCATAGTTAGCCAAAAACAGAAGCCTGCGAAGCTAGAAATTACATTTTCTTAGAAGTTCATTTTCGCTCTATTCTTAGATTCGGAATCTCTCAGAATAGCCAACTATGCCGATAGTGTGATATGGACAGTGAAACAGCAGAATATGTATCAGACTCTGGCATTTTAGGCTGTAGGACCGTCAGGCAGAATTAAATCATGAGAAGAAATCCCATAGGGACCATCAGAAGATTCATCAGACAGATGGTACTCTTATATAAATACACATATTTGAATATACCTAAACAAAGGAGATAACCTATGGAGTGTATGTACTTTAATTAATATTAAATTAATTATTTGTCAGTATTTTCCAAAAAATTTATATAGCATGCGGAATTTTCATATTCCATTCTTGTAATTGTGTATAAGTTTAAGTGTATATAAGTAGAAGACAGAACAGATTCTAGGGGAAGGTTGGTACTTTTAACTAGCGCAACACTAGTAAAGAAGTAGGAACAAAGGAAGATTTTTCGATTCTTATTAAATTGAAAGATCATCACGTACAGAGAGTTAGTTAAAAATCCTTTGGAATAAGCATCAACAGCATTTTGTGTTTTCTTCGTACTACATCTGCTGCAAGAGATCCACAAGACTCACCGTTCGAGTATCAAATAGTTAAACAAAAATGGCATAACAGTACAACGAGGATAATTTGGATCAAAATGTTAAATTAACACAAATGTTTGTCGAAGATGACGCTTAATTAGATAAATTCTGTAACAAAAAAAGCATTTGAAGAAAAGTTGTTCTTAGTGATTATGCATTTGGTGTATGATACTTTGGACTGATATACAAGATGGGGCGTGGCTAACTCCCACTTTTCGAAAATTAACTGCACAAGAATGGCAGGTGCTAAAGAGGTGGCGCTGGTTTCGTTTAGAATGGCGGATCATGTACTTTCCAGTCTTAAACCTGCCTTGGTCGGGTGAGCAGCGCGCGTTTGTTGTTGAGACCTTTATCAAAACAAGTGAATCTGTTATCGCGACGCAGCGAAGTATCGTTTGAACTCTTCTCAGAGTGTTTCCGACCGGAAAACAATCTTGGCGTGGATGCTAAAATTCCGAGCAAGAAGATCGCCTGTCACTGTCAGAACCCCTGAAAACATCGCTCGAGTGAGGGCGTCATTTAGCAGTCTCCATCGCGTTCTTTAAGAGATGTTCCTTGGGCAGGTTGTCTCCTTGCGGGAAACAGTTCAGTGGCCCCCGCGCTCTGCTGATTTGAGCCCTGTGACTTTCTTCTGTGGGGCTATCTCAAGGGTGAGATGTTTAAACATCGTCCAAGGACCATTGATGAGCCGAAAACAGCCATTGAAGAAGAAATTAAGCAGATAACGCCTGTCACTCATGTGAAAGTCATCCGGAATTTCCATGAAAGGCTAAACATGTGTGTTTAGCGCCAGGTCCACCATTTGGACGATATCATTTTTAAAACTTTACTTGAAAAAACTACATTATATAACCTTTCTGTCGAAATTATTTTTTTTGTAAATATCTCGTACAGTGTTTTTACCAACCCTTTGAAAAGTGGTAGTCAGCCGCGCCTCACCCTGTTTATATTTTTTTGTTATTAATACATATTAAATTAAAGAATGAAAAAATATAGTCAATCTGAGAATATGTTGCAATTTCTTCCTACTTTAGAATGGTAATTTCAATAGTTAACACAAAATTTTCGTACATCTTTACTATTTTTTAAATTACCTCAATTTGCATTGCAAAATGAATAAGATAATGAAAATATGAAAATGAATTAATAAAGAATCAATAAAATTAGTATAAGTTATCATCAACCTACAAAGAAAAACATAGATACATGTGCAACGTGATTTAAATGGAAATTCAAACATGAAAAGTTACCTGAGATCCTGACATGGAATGATTTTCACTGGAGACGGCAGACATTTGCCTCAAATAGTCTTTATCATCGAAAATTTTTTTATCGCCGCCCTTCGGTTTATGCTTAACATTATCCAAGGATCCAACTTTGCTTTGAACTTGAAAATCTAATTTTTTGTGTTCTATCTGCAAGCCGAATGGAGCAATTTTAAGAAATAAATTAAATGTTTCAAATTTTCATTAATTCAATTTGTTTAACAAGCAAACGAAACCAACATAATGTGACAGTTAAAATCATTCGGAACTTTCTGTCGGGAATATAATTTATTGCACCTAAAAATTTGATGACAATCATATACCGTTTATAGAAATTTCAGGATGTTATATTCTTCATGATTTGGAAACCGAAATCACGTTTTTTCTACATTGAATAGATTAACTTTTATTATGTGCAGCAGTGCTAAATATGGCTATATTCCTACTATTGTTAATTTTAGTGGGACTGGCAGCAATATAAGAAGTTATTCATCTCAATATTCCATAAGAATTTTCATTAAACCAGTACAAATATCCGTTTGAAATCTATAGAACACAATTTTCAATAAAATCACTCTTCTATCACCTCCTTCCGACCTATATCTCTCTAAAATTTTTGAGAGTTTCAACGCTTGAATGCAAATGAATTTACGATGTGCAATGTACAATGATTGTTCCAAAAGTATCCAATCTACCTCCATTTTTCTTCTCTAGTGTTATTCTGCATTACCTAGCTTGAGGTTTTCTTCGATGAAGTCCCTATGGAACCTAACAATACGCTCCGAAAGCATTTCCCACTTCTGAAAACAATCCTGCTACTCGATATTCGGTTTCGCCTTCAAATTCCTCGTCGGATTTGTATCATTCCTTTGTTTGTTGTCTAATCGACGCTATGAATCTTGAAAGCAATCAACAGTCGCAAAGGGGAATATTAGAAGTGCAGGGGGCTGACCTAGTTGTAAGACCTTGTGCTTTGTCAAATATTGCAATACTAGGTGCAATAAAGGTACTGGTTCGTTATTGTGATGAGCAGAAAATCATGGCTAGCCCAAAGCTGTTACCGTTTTTTTCCATTGAGTCACGAAATCGTTTCAGAACTCCGAGATAATCTTCTTTGTTGATTTTCTTATCTTCAGGAGTATATCTATGGTATACAAGATCATCATAATAAAAACATACAGTCAACATCAACTTAACGTTGTGCTGATGTTGAGGAGCTATTTTCGGCCAAGGCTCCAATGGAATCATCTACTGAGAAGATAGATGTTTGGTTTCAACAGTAGTATGACATGTTTTTGTGCTCATCCAACAGCATGAAATGAATTTCGCACATACATGAACTATACGCAAATTAACATTTAAAATCCTCAAAATACTACTTTTCGATATTCCAAGATCCCATTCTAGTTCTCGCACATCGTATCGACGATCTTTATTGATTGCAAGTGGCACACGTTCGATGTTATCTTCCAAATTTTTGTTGTCGGGACCGATAGTTTCGGCACAACTCTGTGTTCCACCGGTTCCCATCTGCTTGAGGAAGTTCGTGAGGATTACTGGTTACATCCATACCCCATTGAGGTTGTTTGGAGGTTATGGCGTGAAGATATGAGACTAGGTCAGATACTTTTGCTTTAAGCTACGTGTTAAACAACAGTTCATAAATCTTTGCATGCTTCAACTGAAGTTTCTACAACTGTAATGAAAATCAGAGAGTTATAAATTAAAATATGATCATAATACATTTAGTCATTTGATTCATATCAACAAAAAATTCTAACAGCCGACACTTTTTGGCTGTTAATTTCGGCTGTTAGAATTTTATTCAAGCAATTCGAGATTATATATATCTATATCTGATCTAAATGAATCTAATCAAGTTTTTCGCACTAATACTCCAATAGTCTTAGGGCGATAGTCTTCTCTATTTTTTAGTGGCTCACTCTGTATCTTCTACAGTTTTCAATCAAAAATGAAAATTCGTTCACGGGGATGCAGACAAAGATAATACCTTTTCTTTCGAGGTATCACTCGACCCATCTATCCTCTTCCAAATTTTCAAGGATTGTCAACCCTGCTCCAGGGGTTTAAATTCGAGATGAAGATGGTACTTGATGATGACTGCCATTGATCAGCATGGATCTGTTCAATTTTACCTCACTGAAACTTGAAAAGTCTCAGGGAAATAGTCTTCCCTATCTTTCAGTTTCTCACCCTGTATCTTTTACATTTTTCAATTAAAAATGGAAACTCATTCAAGAAAATGTAGATAAAGATACCACCTTCCTTTTGAGTCATCACTCGACCTATCTTTCGTATTCAAAATGTTCAAGTATTGCAACCCCCGCTTAGGGGGTTGATGTTTCAAGCAAGTTTTGTACCCCAAAAGATATCCCCCTTGAAACAAAAGTTGACCTGTTTTTGCGTTTTGATCAGAAATGAATATCTTGGTAGATATAGCCCCTGTTTGGTAGCGTAGCGTAGTGGCGGCGTGTTTGACTCTGTCCTAGGTGTTTTTTGTTGGTGCTTAGTTGTCTTGTGTATGCTGTTATAGGTTTCAAAATAGTTTTCCAGATGGTAGGAATGTGTAGCGCCTCATCTTTTTTGTTCATTGTCGTGTTTTTCTCCATCTCGATGGCTTCTCTGATTTTTCTTTTCTGGAGTTGTTCTATGTAGACTAGTTGTGTCGTGTTGTTGTAGTCCAGTTTGTGGCCTGTTTTGTGTGAGTGTTGGAAGATAGCACTGTTGTGATTTGCTGTTTCTCAAGTTTTTGTGTTTTAAATCCGAACCTCCATTCTTCTGTTTGTTTCCCCAATGTAGACGAGCCCACAGTCTGTACATGTAATATTGTAGACATATATATATATATATATATATATATATATATATATATATATATATATATATATATATATATATATATATATATATATATATATATATATGTGTGTGTGTGTGTGTATATATGTTTTTAGAATTTACCCTTTTGCAATTACAACTACAAGCAAGCGAATATTAGATACCTGCCACTACAAGCATACGAAAGCATTGGAGAGTTATTTATACGCTGACTTGTCTATTCATACGAGATCTCAGGTTGTATGATGTTCGAGTTGTGGCCTGTTGTTGCAGTATGAAGTGTTCGTCTGTGGCGTATCGGTGGAATGGTTTCGCGTTTTATTTTGTTTCTTCTGTTCGATAATCGTTTTCCAGGAAACTGCTAAGTTAAGTGTGTAATCTCGTTTGTTAAAATTGTTAGTTTTCAGAATTTCTATTGCCTTTCTTAGTAATCGCTGTTGGGAATTTATATGTTCGCAACAGTATTGGATGCGGCGAAGTCGATTTCGTGATTTGTTGGATTAATATGTTGATACATCGCTGAAGTACTAGTTTTATTCCTGACGGAATTTTGATGTTCTTTTATTCTGACGGATATACAGCGATTTGTTTGTCCAATATAAACTTTGTCGCATCCTTTGCATGGAATGTTGTAAAGACCCCGTTGTTCTAGTGGAATGATATCCTTTAGATTTCGCAGTATTTTTATTATTTTACGTAGACGAAATGAGGTTCTGATGTTGTTTCTTCTGATTAGTTTGCTAACTCTGTCTGCGGTGCCTTAACATTTGTATCTATTTGTGTGTGTTGGTTTGCGATATACTGTGTAGTCCAGGGTATCATATTTTTTCTCATCATTGAATTAATTTTAAATCGATATCCTCTTCATACTGCAATGACAACACGCCACAAATGGGCGGAGCCACAACTCGAACGTAATACAATCTGAGATCTCGTATAAATAGACAAGTCAGCGCATAAACAACTCAATGTGATCTCGAATGCATTTGTAAGCTTGTAGTGATAAGGTATCTGGTACTCGCTTGCTTGCTTGATAGAAAATTGATATATATATATATATATATATATATATATATATATATATATATATATATATATATATATATATATATATATATATATATATATATATATATATATATATATATATATATATATATATATATATGTTTATCAATTTTCTATCTACGATAACTGCCGTAGTTATAATCTGACCTCCACCAAACCTTACAGTCCCATTCAAAGTATGAAAATCTCGGCTATTGGGTACATCCGACCCAAGGGGATACTAATATGAGGGGTTGAACATTTTCAAATCACCGTATATCTGTTATTAAATAAAATACATCTATGAGGTTTTCATATTATCCTTGGGATATTAGTATCAATAATAATACTTCCGAATCGGGTAGCTAGTTGACGTTTTTCAAATTGCCTTATCTCACATAGTAATAAAGATAATCCTATAGAGATTCTATATTATCATATCATTTTTATCGAAAACTTTTCGAAAAGTTTTCTTTCTTCTTTTCTAGGCCAAAAAAGTTGAGTAATTTATAAAAGTCTATGTAGCTTTGCTAAGCTGATTTCCCAGACTGGAAAACGAAATCTACCTTTGACTGTAGGCTCTGCCGAAAGGGTTTTTTTTCATTCGGAAACATCCACGAAAGATTTCTACTGATATTGCCATAGAGTGGAATATTTCTATGAATTAATATTTGGTATATCTGGCTTTGAGGAGGAAAAATGTTCAGATTCCAAATGAACTGCATTCTAGTCTCCTTGAAAGAGCACATTGAACATTTTTGGCGTTTTGGGAAATATTCAAAAATAATAGGCTTACTATTTTTTTTGATTCTTCAAATGTCAATTTCAGCCGGTATCTTAAAAATGGTGAAAGATATCGGAAAGCCATCGTCTCGATCCCATATTAGTCAGAAATTTTTTCGCTGTCTCCTCTAGAAGTGTGTGAATTACCCGAAATCAAGCAATTTGGGATACCCCGTACTGTTACAAGAAATTTTGACCAGATTCTTAACATAATGATAACATAATGAAAGAATATTGAACCAGATGCTATACAAATATATGATAGCTTTTTCTTCATGACAATTTTAGCAGTTCAGGAAGTTATTAATATTTTGTTTGTTTTCAGTTCGAAAATCGCTTCAATAGATTTCAAATCGGTATTGACAGTTTTATTCATGGAACACTTCGATAAATTGCCATCCTGAGAAGTGCATATAAGATCTATTCATTAGCAGATAATAGTTACAAGAGAAAAGTATATACATGGTGTCTCATTGACGACGGAGTTATCGAATTGAACATTTTTTAACTGAAAAGATCATAAAAAAACGAATATATTCAATATGTTTCATAAGCTATAGTCGAAGTCAATTTTCAAGTCGTTAACTCTATCAGATCCAAATCTTTGTAGAAAGTACATTTTGCAACACTTTTTTATATACAGGGCGTTCAAACGTAACGGTTTACCATTGTTTTCTCCTTTAATGTTCAAGATACAGAGTCGGTAAGTTACTAGTTAGTACTTTAACAACATTTTTTTTTGAAATCAAGAGTAAATAACATATACATAATTATACCTACCCGGGACGATGATGTTTTCTGGTAATTCTACATGTTGTTTTTCATGTTGAAGTGAACGGTTATTTTGTTCCAGTATCTATCTTTATTTTCAACGAAGTTATCGATGACGAACCGAAACGTTTCAACACCTTGTATATATCTATAATAATTTATGTGACAAATTTTTATTTTGCTGCATGAACTACGAGTATGTGCGTGTTGAATGAAATAGAGGTTAGATATTTACACTGACAGGAACAGAGCGAACGAAATGTTTGAATATTTTTTATAGAAGAAGAATGGATTTTTGTCACGAAATATATGTAATATGTTCACGAAAATGTAAGTTTTAAGCTTGTATTTCCCCATTTTACTTCATTATTTGGAGCTCGAAGGCATTATCTATAACCAAATCATTTTAGCTGTAATTGCTATTGGAATTATCGGACAGCCTGAATCAATATATGCTTATGAGTAGCGACATCCAAAAGTAAACAATCGAGTTATTCGCGAATGTGCATATTCGAATACACTGTGGAAAAAAGTGTGGACTTCTCCTAGTAATACGAAATCTCTAATTTTTATGAAAAACGATGGGACAGGTCGTAATTCGTTTTGTCGATGATGCCAGTCAAAAATATAACGTCATCGAAATTTTTTTCAAATGGCAATACCCTAGAAGCAGAATTTCAGGGATATTCATTCATTGCGTACTACTGAAACCAAACTGTTGGAATAGATATATCGAGATAATTTTGATCAGAATAAAGACTTAGTAAGGCAGAAAAAAGTTCAAACTGCAAAAATTTTTATTTCGGTGATTGACCGTGAGCTTCTTGAATCCAATGTGGATTATCTTCGGATCGATATCGGCAATTTTGTCTGTTTATTGTGGCGCAGAGTAAAAAATTGCTTCATCCAAGAATAAAATATTTCAGACAATGTTCTCTTTTAGATGGTTGCATGATTTCGTACAACTGTAGTCTTTGGTCGAAATTATCTTCATTTAATTCTTGTATGAGGTTGATTTTGTAAGGATGTAATTTCTATTTGTGCGAAATTGTTTGATAAGATAAATTACTGATTCTCGTATCAAATGCTAGTGGTCAACTGACATTGCTGATTTTCTCATATGCAACATATAATATCGATGGTGATACATATTTTGTTCTGATTCCATAATTGTTTTCATTTCGTGCTTTTTTTACTTCATTTCTGAATAATAACATTCATATTGATGCTTTCTATTCTAACAGAACAGGAGAGAGTAATTTCTACACTTGGAAGCTCCAAGACACAGCGTAGAGCGGTGTTTTGAATAGTGTCGAGTGATTTTAGCAAATACTAGTTTGTAGGGAAGTATACTGAACTTCCATAATCAAGTTTCAAGTACACACCAGTAGTAAGTCTATGTTGTATGTGAAACCAACGAACCACCTCTCTAGCTGAGAAGTCCACACCTTCTCCTCAACTACTAATAAACCACTCATCCCAATAATCCTGTCTCGAAAATAATTCTTCAAACATTAACTAGCCGAAACGCCCATATCGAAGACCTGGCTAGAAGACTGAAACCAACACCAATTATTCTCTTTTGCTGAATACTTTAATCTCACAAATATAGCTAAGAATACTTTTTCACTGTCACCTCCTTGGACTCTAACGCTCTCAAAAATCGATAAGAGCTTTTGTGAGTTCAATAAAGCAGAAACACCGGCTGCGTTTCTCCAAAATGCATTCCTAGAACTGAAGAAATTTTCGATACGATTCTATACACGGACGCATTAAAAAATTCCACAAATGCGGGCACTTCAGTCACAACCACTAATAATACAATCATCACTTACTTGCTACCTAAGTCGAGCTGCACACACTGGTGCAATATCGGAAGCCTTCAAACACTTCAGTACCGACCAAAAAAATTTCGCCATGCACACAAGTTTCTTTTGTCAACCTTATCTGGTTAACATCTCACCTAGGTAATGGCAATGAGACCGCCGACAAAGCAGGTAAGATAGAATCCTCAATGCAAAGGGATACAGCTCAGAACAAATTGCGTGAAGTTCAATCTACTGTACCTTTCATCCCTTCTCATGTATCACCAGAAAAAAAAAGCAAATTGTCGACACCTGAGAAACGGCGATACAAATCTCATCCACAAATATCTGATGACTTCTGAGTCATGGAATGAACGTCGCTGTGAAACATACCACCTGATCAAAAAGTTCCCGACTTCGTTACCGTGTGGTTTTCGTGAACTACCATGGTGTTGTGCACCATGAATTCCTTCCAAAAGGTCAAACTAACAGAAAGGAGTATTATTTGGGCGTTATGAGGCGTTTGCGTTAAGCTGTTCACCAAAAGCGACCAGAATTGTGGCAAAACACCTTGGATTTTACACCACGATAACGCGCCGTCTCATAATGGCTTCAATATCCGTGACCATTTGGCTGAAAACAGCACCAATGCCTTCCAACAACCACCAAATTCACCTGATTTTGCTCCCTGTGACTTTTTCCTGTTTGATCGACTGAAGAAACCACTCCGGGGAACGCGTTTTAGCAGCCGAGAGGAAATAATGGAAAAACCGAAGATGGCTCTAAAGGCCATACCGCAAATCGAATATAAAAAGCGCTGGTATAAGTGCGTTGCAGTCGATGGAGAGTACTTTGAAGAAAGTAATATTGATTTCGATGAATAACTTTGTATTTTTGATTTTATTAATAAAAGTCGGGAACTGTTTGATCAAGCTGGTATTCTCACAGAATGCCTAGAACTAGAAAAGAAGCGAAACACCATAACGTCGTAGGATCCGTGAAGGATCTACTAAGCGGCACACATAAGATCAACATTGTTATTAGATTTCTACATTCATCCTAATTGTTTGATCAACTAAGAACCATTCTGTATACGACAGATATTTAATGTTACAATGAGGTGTGAATAACCTAGAAGTAGATACACTGGGATCATATCCAAGGGAAATTTCAAATTTAAACAGCACGATGCAGTCTCACAAAAAACGAACAGTATGAAGAAAAGCTTACCAATGATATAGGGAAAACCGGACAAATTTTTTTCCGTTATAACTTTCGCAATTTTAGAGATAGATTGTTCGTTCTTTCTTCATTGGAAAGCCAAACGACTGATTTTAGATATACCTATCAAAATATGAATCTTTTTCAAGGTGATATATAGGGTGCGCCAGAGAACACCGGACTTTTTTCCGTTATAACTTTCGCAATTTAAGAGCTAGATCATTCGATCTTGTTTCATTGGAAAGCCAAAGGACTAGGTTTTTCAGAAATTGTATCGAAATTTCACTTCCGGTGAAGTCCAATATGGCTGACTGATTCGAATATGAGCAATATTTCAAGATCGCTGGAACGTTTTTTTTTCAATAAAAAATTTGAATGGGGCATTTAGTCGATAATTTTGTCTTTTCTGAACAATTTGACATATTGATCTCAAAAATATTCCGAGAATTGGTAAAAAATTAGCATGAAGAATTTTTTCATTCTGATTTTCAGCTGAACTCGAAATATTTTTTTCACTTCATGGCGTTGGCACTCCTGAAGTTGTTGTGTTTTTCATGGATGTTCTAAGGAAACAGAGAACCATATTTTACTGAAACGAACCCAAAATTTGATTTCTGTTCGAATTCGAAATCGCCGAATTCTTCAAATTTTCCCCGCCATTAAAAAAGGTTTCGCGGTCGTAATGGATCAACTGCGTAATTCGATCACTAGATTGAACCTTTCCTATCATTTTGAGGGGTTGAACTCGAATATTGATTCAGAATTGTGCCAATTGTCGTCAATAATGTTTCTCTTTTCCACCATCATTTGCACCGCCGGCTCGGTGGCGTATGGGATATGATGCTCGTCTCCTACGCAGAGTTACCTGGGTTCAATCCCCACAAAGTCGGTGCGATTTTTCGGATTCTGGGAATCGCTTGAGTGTCCATCTTTCGGAGGAGATGTAAAGCTGTCGGTCCTGTATAACAGAGATGTGTTGGACATTAAAGATCCCTTCCCTCGACACGAGAGGGGTTCGGCAAAATTCCCGGGTTAGTGAGGTGACAGAATTCCCCGGCGTGTCATTAGCCGAAAAGCAGAAACAGAGCACGTTAAAGGAAAAACAAACAAACAATCATTTGCACCTCCCGTTGTGAAACCTCTGAACATAGGCTGCATGCATTAACTCTATGATAAACAAAAAATAATAAAATGTCATCGACTTCCAGGCGACATCTGGTTGGAACATGATGTTGCTTGTTTTTGACGTTTGAAATTGTTAACAATGGTTTTAACAAATGATACGCGTTTCATTGAATGTTTATTTGTGCGTGGCTATACTGCTAGGCAAATATTACGCCAAATTCCAGCTCCTAATTACAAAAGAAGTACAATCTATGATCTTGAGGAAAATTTCGGACAACAGGGTCATTAGGAAGAATATAAGGATGACTGTTACCCACATATCTCAGAGATGGCAAATATTAAAAACATCTGCGAGAATAATAATACGACACGATTTTGTTTAACAATTTACATGAGTAAAAACATTCAACAAAAAGAATCAAGTACTCAGAATATAATATGATCTACATCTGCACTCGTCTTCTCCAGCTTTCTATGAATCTCGAAACTACCTCTTGATCAAGATTGTTCCAACATTCTTGAATTTTTTGCCTCAGCTCCTCACAATTATTGAAAATAATACCATTTTCATACAAAATTTCTTCCAAATGACCCCACAGAAAATAGTCGCACGGATTAAGATCGGGACTATTTGGGGGTCATTGTCATGGTGATATTGTCTACGCGTAGTCTTAGATAATCTATAGTATAGTGACTGGTATGACATATGGCTCTATCCTAAAATTAATTGAAATAGATTTCATTTAGATACATTTAATTTGGGGCACACTATACAATGACGGCCAGTTGAGAGTAAGTAGCGGTTTTTTTGTGATATAGTACTGGTTGTTCATTTCTTTGAAAAACGTTGTCAGAAGAATATGGAAAACACTGTAAAATTCCAAAGAAGATTAAAAAACCATTGTTAACAACTTCAAACGTCAAAAACAACCAACACCAAGATAAATTCATGTTCAAACCAGAAGTCGTCGAAAACTCGATGACATTTCATTATTTTTTGTTTATCATAGAGTTAATGCATGCAGCCTATGTTCAGAGGTTTCACAACGGGAGGTGCAATGATGGTGGAAAAGAGAAACATTATTGACGACAATTGGCACAATTCTGAATCAATATTCGAGTTCGACCCCTCAAAATGATGGGTAAGGTTCAATCTAGTGACTGAATTACGGAGTTGATTCATTACGACCGCGAAAACTTTTTTAATGCGCGGGAAAAATTGTTAATATTTGAGGAAGTCGGCCATTTTGAATTGGAACGGAAATAAAATTTTAGGTTGGTTTTAGTAAAAACTGGTTCTTTGTCTTCCTAGAACATCCATGAAAAACACAACAACTTCAGGTGTGCCAACGCCATGAGGTAAAAAAATATTTCGATTTCAGCTGAAAATCAGAATTTTTCACGCTACACTTTTACTAATTCTTGGAATATTTTTGGGATCAATATGTCAAATTGTTTAGAAAAGACTGAATTATCGATTGAATGCCCCATTCGAAAAAAAACGTTCCAGCGATCTTGAAATATTGCTCCCTTTCTTCAGCCATATTGGATTTCACCGAAAGTGAAATTTCGATACAATTTCTGAAAAACCTAGTCCTTTGGCTTTCCAATGAAGCAAGATCGAATGATCTAGCTCTAAAATTGCGAAAGTTATAACGGAAAAAAGTCCGGTGTTCTCTGGCGCACCCTATATATCACCTTGAAAAAGATTCATATTTTGATAGGTATATCGAAAGGGAAAATGAGTCTTATGAAAAGTTGGGAAAATCAAAACTAAATCGACCTCTTCGTGCGTTTTCTATTGAAACTGAAGGCTATCTAGATCATTAGTATGCTCCATATTCTATTCACACTATGTACAATTGGTCAATAAGAATATTTCTAAAATTCGTAAATTATTGACAAATCCTTCATGAGGAAATGGTACTGGAGTTTGTTAATCAAACATGATCATTTGCGACAAGGGCTACAAACGAAGTTAAAAGATTGGATGGTTCTTAGAAGATTCGTTTTCCTCAATAATCGAAAAAAATTCGAGGATTGAGGAATTTTCTATAGGTAGTCCAGATATGGCTACATTCTACAACTATTTATGAAATCGATGAAATTATTTGCCATCAACATAGCCCGAAACCGTTCACGATCTTTACCACGATATAAAGATGCTTTTACAGTTACCTGTCGCTCAACTGAGTCGGATTCCAGATGTAAACCAATATACATTTCATGTCTAAGATAGATGAGTTCGATTAATTTTGAAGTGGAATACAATTTTTTATTTCATTTATGCATTTCATGATTCTGAACTTGATGTGTGAAATATGTTGGTGGCAACCTCTAATCATCGTGTGGATACGCTCAATATTATCGTTTATTTTGCTGCCTAGAGAGCTGGTCGCTATCAACAGATGTGCCGTCATATTCAAATCATTTATACCACCATTTTATTAGTATTTCGCCTCTACACTAATTTCAAATGCTGTCTTTAACATATCGATAGTTTCAGCATAACTCTTTTTGATTTGAAAGCAAAATTTAATAAAATTCTTTGTTTTGAATTTGCGTCATCTATAAATCCGTGAAGACTTCGTGTTTACGTCTTTGTCCCACAGAAGCCATTCGGACGTTTTCCTCCGTACCCGGGGATAAATTTAAGAACTGTGCCATCTTTGTACTCGCTGAGCTTCAGTAATATGAATAATGTTAGAATAAGTTTTTCTTGAATATCATCGACGGGTTAATAGTAAGGATGGAACTGCCTCCATCTTGAGGTACTGAATTAAATCTTGCCACGCTGTTGTAGCTTCTTTCGGTTACGGTCTTAGTTGATTTGGTTAGATTATGTCATGAATTATCCGATAATTCTCTTTGATAATTTCGTTTTTTCCACATATTATCTCTTAAAATTTTATCCGATCCAATATTAATTCATTCTCTCTGAAAATTCCAATAAATTGTAAATCTAACATATCATCACTTATTTAATTATATATAATGATCATGATCCCCAATTTATTTGATTAGATAATTGAATTAAAAAGTGAACATATTACATATTTCTCAAGTATTTCATATCGAAGCGGTGAAGGTTATCAGGCAGAAGAAAAAAGAAAGGTAGTTTTTCAAAAATTGTCAATTTCGCTAGGTCTGATCCTACGAAACCATCAATTCCTAGTTTCTTACTTTCTTACTCACAAGACGCATCAAATCCTCATTTTCTTCTTCGTTCTAAAATCATAGTTTATATAAATAGAATACAAAGTAAAACGTCTTTTAGAGTGGAAAGAAAATATAAGAAATAATTATATTAGAAAAAGGCAAGAGAGTTATTATTATTATAAAAAATCTTAGAAATATAATTTTCCATATAGACCAGATAATATCTAAAAATTCATAGTAGCAAGTGAATTGATGTCAAATAAATTCTCTGAATATCTTTTTATAATTTTAGAATTGAACATTATTGATAGTTCATGACGTACATTTATCCACACTCCCAGCGATTTTTGTAAAATATTAAGAATGAAAAAATTTATATTATTTTACCTAAAATTTCGGAGAAAAAATCAAATATTAAAGACAAAGTATTCATTCGAAACGTACCTTAATATCGCCGCCTCCAGGAACATGTTTCATATTGTCCTTAGACCCAACTTTGGGCTTGGCTTTTTCCTTGAAATCCAACTTAACAGTTTCAATTTTCTTTCCGCTGGAAACTGGTTTGTGGCTCGCATTTTCCAAGGAACCAATTTTAGATTTCGCATTCCACTGTAATTTTTGCGATAGGATCTGAAAAAATATAAACAATTGAATAACCTATTTTATTTAAATTAGATTTTCTCATCTCATACAGGGTGATTCACGAAAGAAAATTCATTGAACCTTCTGAAAAAACCCAGGAAAGACTAGTGGACTCAATTTCCTTAAATGAAGTGACTGAAGGAGAAGTAGTCCGAATAACAAGAGGTCTGAATCCAAAGACTCAAGAGACACCTATAGAATGTTCACAAACTTGTTAAAAAGTATCACAGTTCATATTGCTCTACCTATCAGCATATTAATAACAAAATACTTTCCGTCTGAACTGAAAATGGCAAAAGTAGTGCCCATATATAAAGGGGAAGAGGTAGATGAACCAAATAATTATCGCCCTATATCCGTGCTCCCTGCACTATCTAAGATCTTCGAAATTGCCATAAAATGGAATCATCACGTTTTTGAAACCACATAACGTCTGCTGCAGGAAGCAACATGGTTTTTTGGAACAAAAGTCCACGACGTCAGCACTTGGGGCCCTCCAAAGTCAAATAGCCTTTGACAATCGTCAGATGTGTAAACTTTCGGCCTGTGATTTGAGTAAAGCGTTCGACAGCATTGACCATATAGTTATGCTATAAAAACTTGATTTTATTGGTATCAGAGGAATATCTCTGCAGCTCATGAAGATCTATCTAAAAATAGATATCAATAAGTACACTTTAGGGGTTCATGCACTCAGTTGAAGTTTGTGAATAGTGGTGTCCCACAGGGCTCCATATTGGGCCCACTTTTATTCATTTTGTACGTGAATGACCCGCCATACAATGTAAAATCCGATGGTTCAATCTTCTATGTAGATGACACCACCTTCTTAAACATTGGAGCTAATGAAGAGGAAACAAACCATCAATTTAAAGAAACGCTGAAGCAGGCAAAATTGTGGTTTGACACAAGTAAATTGAAAATGAACGCTAACAAAATGCAGGAACTACTTTTTCAGACAAGGCCATAAGGAAATAATAACGTAAAGCTCTTGGGAATTATATAAGGGCCTGATCTAATCTGGTTTGGTCGTCACATTGAGGATTTAGTGAGTAGATTATCTGGTTCCATTTTCGATGTGAGGAGAATTAAACAAATCGCTGGATCATCATCAGCAAAATATTGCATATTTCCACAGCCTGATTCTATACGGGATAATATTCTGGGGAAATCATCATGATAGTGAAAGGAAATTCATTAAACAGAGATATGTGGTGCGGATAATCTGTGGCGCCAAACAACGATAGTTTTAGAGGCCTGTTCAGGAGGGAAGGCATACTTACTCTGTCTTCACTGTTAATTCTAGCCTGCGTTATATATATCAACGACTTTGGAGATGGTCTCCCGAAAAATAATGAAAACCACTTCTACTTCACCAGGAATGCACACCACTACAGAAATCCCCACCACAGAGTTAACGCATCTCAACTTGGCGTTAACTATAACGCAATAAAGATTTTTAACAAACTCCCTGAGGAAATGAAAGGAAAAACTCAAAGGAGATTTGAAGAGTATCCTTATGTCCAAGGCATATTATAGCATCAATGAGTATTTTAATGATAGTTTTTAGAGATGAATGAATTTTGTGGGATATTTCAAGTGTTTTAAATGTATTTTATTGCTTTGCATATTTTAGAATAGATATCTGTATTTCATAATGACATCCCATGTATTTTTGATGGGCAGTATTTATTGTTCATTTCTTTTTGTTAGTGTATTTATTTGAACAATAAATGAAAGATTGAAGGAGTAAAATGAAAAATATGATTCTGAATTTGAACAGCAAGTCTTAGTTCGGTTGCATTAGGTGAAGGTGAAAAGTCGACTCTCTAAAACTAATTCCCAGAAAGCTTGTATATATTGAGCGAATACGAGCCTTAGTTTCACAAAAGTCCAAATTCCAAAACTATAATCCCAAAGGTGTAAAACTCAAAATCCTCGTAGAAAAGCAAGTTTTAGTTGAAAGGCAGCAACTAGAAATGATTCGCTGTCTAGTCGTTCCGAAATCAAAGAATCTGTACCATGCGCAGGAGGGGCACGGAGCACAAGGCCATAAGAACTATTGTTAGTGCACGGAATAATAAGTGGCAACACACACCCCATGTAATACCAGTTTTACACGGTCCGAATGGCATTGCTCAAATGCGAATTGGTAAAAGCGTAGCGTGTTGAATCGAAAGTGAAATTTTACACGCTAAAAGGTAACAAAAATGGATTCTTTGCGTCTTTCAGCAAACGGTACGATTTATCATAGAATTAGTTCAGACAAAAATCGTAGATCAGATAATTATCTATGAAAAATGTTTCAATACTATTTTCTAAGGGCCACCGTTTCCGAGATAGCACGATTCGAAAATTAGAAGAGTTTTAATCGTCATAATATGTATAATTAGGCTATGTATACACATCACTGCAGTTGTAATACAAGTGAAATATTTTCCAATCCGTCAGTGTAACTTACATATTTTAAATATTATGAATCGTATTTGCAAGCTCTGATTATTTATTTGATAAATCCATGACAGTTTCTACCAGTTAATAGAAATGTCTAGCAAATACAACTTATCTCGGTTCATATCAATGTAGAAAGAAAAATTTACTTGTGAAAATATAAATATGAATAAAACAACTTATGCACTGATGATAAGATGATATACTGATAATTGAAACAGCAATAGAGCAATTCAGTTCAACAAATACAATCGTTAATTTAGGCGAAGATATAGACTCATTCGTATTACTCACTGCTTAAACTCAAATCGAAAAAAAAATTTTTTTAAACCTAAAAAAGCTGAACATCAATCAGAAATATTTTTATGAATGAATCTACTTTTGCAAAGTGTCAACATTATGTACTAAATTTACACGTAATAACTGGCTGTGATTCATCTGCATCTTTCACAAGGGATAAAACAGCAGTTTTTAAAATGTTTGAAAAACAAGATTCAGTTCAATGTGCTGAAACTTTTCAAAAGTGTAATTCAACTTCACAAGAAGTAATCATCAACGGAATTCGCTTTCTTCTTTCACTATACAGAGCTCCTAAAAAACTTTCTTCCTAGATATGTTTCGATATGCATGTTTCGTTTAAAATACTCCAAATAAAAACAAGTACAATTAACAGCATCAGTGGCTGCATATCAACCTTTTTCCGGGTATATTACCAAGTTCGTGTGTGGCTTGGTTATATCACCTAGACCTAAAAGAATGTGATTTGAAGTTGGTTGACAATATGTACATTAAAACGAGCTCAGACTTTACTGCCACCTGAACAGGAAAAATTGCTGAACAGAATCACTGTAAGAAGGAATGTAGTGTTGCAAAAAAGTTGGACTGTTCAGTTATCTAGCATGTACAAATTGTCAAGGTCGGTTGTGCAGATATGTTGAATCACCAACAGTAGAGGATTTGTTTGATATCAACGAGAAAACATGCGATACATTACTATTGAAGCAATTTACTTGCACACCAGATACAGAAGAAGAGCAGTGAGAACACGAAGAACAAGAATAAGAGGAAGCAGAAGTATCAGATGAATAAATTTCCCTTCTTTTTCAATTTCAACGATCTTATCATCTTCAAGCTTTACTTACATTTTTCATTTATTCAATAGTTTCAAATAATACAATCATAATAAACCCTAAGTACACTACCTCGAAGACCACGTGGAAATGTGTGCTTATTTTGACGATTACAACTCTTCTATTTTTTGAATCGTTATATCTCAGGAACGGTACTTGGTAAAAAGTATTCCAACATTTTTGATAGATAATTATCTAATCTACAATTTTCATATGAACAAATTTCATGATAAAACTAGCCGTTTCGCTGAAAATCGCGAAAACCACATTTACGTGATCTTTGATTAGATTACATTAATGATGGTATTTTGAACAATCCTACCAATTTTGAGCCGGGTGCGAATTTTTTGTATCTTCGGATGTCTGAATTGTGCCGATTATTTCATAAGGAAATAGGAGTAAAAATGAAAATGACGAGGCAAGAATTTTTCCTTTGTAAAGAAAATCCGGAAGTAAAGCAACGAACAAAACAATTGAAAGAGTAGAACGAAAAATGAAATTTTAATCTGAGAAACAAATTTACTGTAGGAATAATAAGTGGTATAATAATTGCAATGAAGTTGATAACGAGATTTGTAATGAAATTATTGGCTTTCACTAAATTTCATTGGCAGAAATAGGTGAGAAAACTTATTTTTATGTATATTCCCAGGTGAAAAACTAATATTTATATAATTTTACTCATACTCAATTCCTGCCCGAGTTTTCTGAAAATAATACAGAAAGCAATTGAATTTCATTTGAGAAAAGAATTCGATTACTTTTATTCCTCATGAAAATTAAACTTGGACTCAAACACTCTACGTTGAACATTATTTGTTATCTTACAACTGCAGTTTCTGAAATTTTTCAAAACATTGGGTATTTAGAATGCAATTCAGGAATTATTGTGAATGTAATTGTAATGGAGTGAAGTCACAAGAAAGAAAATATCTGAACTATTGAAACAATTAAGGTTCTAGGTTCTAGTACATGTAACAATTTTTGAACAATAAATGAAATAACAATGAAATGTTTATAAAATATAGAAATTTTCAAGCCCAAAAGTTCAATTGTTTTTAACGGGTTCAATTTTGTTCATTTAGTGACATTTAAACTGAATTATTAACTTTTTTCGCATATTACCACATAGTGATCGCACATCACATGAATCAAAATTAGTTCGGTAGTTAGACGTTTCGACGAATAAGTGGCGCCTTCAGAGAAATAATTGTTGCAGGAATTTAATTCAGTAATGGATGAATTGAGATTGAATTCATTAGAGAAAACTGTATAAGATTTTAGAAACCAGCAGGTCAAACTTTAATTTCCTGTGAATTCATTCTATAAGTGAATCCTACATTTATCATTATAAGAATTAATAGAGTTCCACATGTGCCGACAAGTGACAGTAATTGAGTAAAACATATAGAACCGACAAATTTGGTCATCTACGAATTTACTGTGGTAAATCCCACATTTGGTTTATTGACACTCGTTCTGATTAGCAAGTGGCGCCTTCCATCGCACAACTGAACGAATAATTTCTTACCTTCTTCTCTCCACCTTTCGGCATATATTTGTCGTTCTTTGCTTCAATTCTCGGAGTGACATTCTTGAGGTCTATCTTCTTATTTTCTATTTTCACGTTACCACCTCCTGGTCTGTATGTTGTATTTTGTAACGAGCCTATTTTGGATCGAACTTCCTTCAAATTTGGTGAAGGAGCAGAACCAACTTGAATTCTGTTCATGGGAAGCTCTTTGAAAAGAATTAAATAATTAAAAACATAATTTAATGAACAGATTGAGGAGATCGTTAATTAATGAAAATTGATGAATATTTCAATTGAATGAAACCATGATGTTCAAATTTTTACTATATTACAAACGTATGACGCGTTCAACTACACTGTAGCTTCTTAAGATGAGTGATACATTTGAAAGAATTATGTGCCTTACATATTACAAGGTAAAACCAGGTATTTCACTGAATAGGAGGAAAATCCAAATAGAGTTGCCGCTTTTGAAAACTGAGAAGATTGAGTAACGGTGACGAATTTAGATCGAATTGACTATTAAGTAACTTTCCAGAATTTTTCTGTTTATTGATTTCCAATGCATAGTTTCAATTTTAATCTATTATTTTCATCATATTAAATGTAAAAATTTTTATATTAAGTATGATTTTCTTCTACTAGATATTCGTATAGTGAGAAACTGATTTTGTTTGTCAAAACTGCGTTTATGCTCAGCTATCCTAATATTGAAATTTCTAAGAGCTTTAACTTCTTCTATAAGCTCTTTTGTGGATAAAATTCATATGGGAATTTTATCCACGAAAGAGCTTATACATACCTGAATTGTTTTTTTATGAATTTTAGGTTTACAATCTTTGTTATATCTGCCTAGAGCAGGGGTGCTCAAACGGTTGATCGCGAGTGCTTTTTGAGTAGATCTCGAAAAGAAAAAAAATTTAATAAGTAGGTAACTAAACTACAAAAACTTATGACGTAGTAAAATAACAGTCTGCTAGAGGCAAAAGACGGCTTTAATCAAAGAAACGCGCGGTACTTGTCAAAGAAAAGCCGCGTTTTTTATTCTTGCCGCTTTTCTAGAAATTTCGGGCGGTGCGTTTAACGGGAACATTCGAGACTTTCGTTCACGTCGATATAAATGTTGCGCCTGCAGAAATTGGAGTCATTCCGAATTGTAACGTGAGAACAATACTACGTCGATACACAGTTTATTATTAAATAGTACAAAATGAGCGCAGGGAAGAAATCTAAAACGTATCATTTTAATAACGATTGAGAGGAAGAATTTTTCTTTTATATGGTGAAGGATAAGTGCATTTGTCTTATCTGTCGTGCGTCAGTTGCAATACCTAGGTGTGGTAACTTAGAGACGCATCATAAAACGGTTCATAAAAACTATGAGAAGGAATATAGGGAGCCAGCTGAACACACTGATTTAGTTCTTCACACGGACGTCAGGTGGTTGAGTCGCGGAAAATTCCTAGAAAGGTTTCAAGAATTATTGCCCGAAATAACAGCTTTTCTAGACGAGAGAGGTGATGACACTTAGATGTTGAAAAACGAAAAATGGCTGACTGATTCGGCATTTTCGACTAACATCAAAATGCATTTAAACACCATTAACTTGGAGCTTCAAGGTAAAGGCAAAAACTATTATTGAGATGATTAGTGCAGTAAATGCATTCAAATGTTAATTGCAGCCTATGATAAATCAACTGAAAAAAAAGATCTGAAACATTTTTCGTCTTTGAAAGCAAGGATTCTACAGTTGAATTACACAGGTCTGCAACAAAAATGCTGTCTGGATATTTTCAACTGATTTCTATGTAATTAGGTGTTCTGAAAACAAAAAACATACTCAAGAAATTCTAGAACGCAAGGTTATTTTACAAAACTCAAAATTTTATTACAAAAAATGGATTTTTTGAGCTAAAAAGGGATCAACTTGTAGTATAAATGATAGGTATAATTTTATTTTGATTACTGCTTTAAAATGTTTACAGGACATAACTATCATTAATTTCTAAATAAGGAACACCCTGTTTGACCTACATTAACAAGTATAAACATGTTGTAACCTGAACGTGCGCGCTCAGATAGTGTAGAGGTGGCGCGGGACAATTACGTGTTAACTCATCATTGTTTTATAGATCTTCGTTCAATACAGTGCAATGTCGTCTGTGCGGAAGTGTGTGAACTCTTCAGAGAGTTTCTGTTACATTTGTGGAGAATATATGACATTGAAGCAACAAGTTAATTATTACGGACTTTGTAAAAGAAGTATACTTCGCGTATTTTGGCTTCGAGCTTGGAGATCAGAATGAAGTATGGGCACCTCATAAAGTCTGCAAACGATGTGTTGAAGACCTTTGAAATTGGTTTAAGGGCAAGAAAAAAGCTTTCTGATTTGCGATTCCTATGGTATGGCTCGAGCAAAAGAACCATAGTGATGATTGTTACTTTTGTTCGTGTAATGTGAAAGGGTATAATTCAAAACGAAAGCAATCAATTTGATACCCCAATCTGCAATCAGCTATTCGTCCCATCCCTCATGGGACCAAAATACCAGTGCCCAAGGTCTCTGCTACCTTGGAAGAGGTTCCAAGTTCTGACGAAGATGGTGCTGTACCTACACCCGATGACCAGTCAACTTTTGAATTTGAAGATGACAGAAGTCCAAAATTGTTTTCCCAAGGCGAGCGTAATGATTTGGTAAGAGACTTGAATCTTCCCAAAAACGCTGCTGAGTTGCTTGAATCGAGGCTCAAAAGCAGGAACTTACTTTTGCCGGGAGTGTCTTCCTCCTGGTTTAGATATCGTGAAAAGCAGTTTACTTCCTACTTTGCCCAAGAGGACGAGTTGGTTTATTGCACCAATATTGAAGATTTGATGAATACATTTAAGATCTCATACGACCCAGAAGAGTGGCGTATTTTTATAGATTCTTCAAAAAGAAGCCTTAAAGCAGTTCTGCTTCACAACGGCGGTTTCTATGCTTCCATTCCTGCCGGCCATTCCGTACACCTCAAAGATACCTACAAGAACTTGGAATTGATTCTTTGTAAATTAAAATATAAAGACCACGGTTGGCAAATGTGCGGTGATTTCAAAATCTTGGGCATGGCAGTCGGACAGCAATCTGGGTTTACCAAATTCCCTTGCTTTTTGCACTGGACCAATAAGTGTTGGCCTGCGGGGGTGCTTAAAGTTGGCGAAAAGAATGTCCTGCATGAAACTTTGGTGCCTCCTCATAAAGTTTTTTTACCACCGCTTCACATAAAGCTGGAATTGATGAGGCAATTTGTGAAGTCAATTCCAAGAGATGGAAATTGCTTCAAATACTTAATATCAAAGTTTCCTGGCCTCTCGGAGGTGAAGTTGAAGGAGGTGTTTTCGTAGGACCAGATATTAGACGGCTTATGGCTGACCCACCGTCACAACCATGACTGATCCTCAAATAGAAGGGAAGATTGCCTTCAAGGAAGTTATAACAAAATTTTTAGGCAATAACAAAGACCATAACTACAAACAAATCGTCAAAAGAATGTTAAAAGCATTTCAAGCTTTAGATTGCTTAATGAGTTTAAAAGTACATTTTCTTCATTCCTACCTCGACTATTTTCCAGAAAATTTAGGAGACGTGAGTGAAGAGCAAGGTGAACGATTTCACCAAGATATTAAGGAGATGGAAAAATGATACGAGGGAAGATGGAGCGTCTCAATGATGGCAGACTACTGTTGGACGCTTAAAAGAGACCTTCCAGATGCTTCCCACAAACGAAAATGTACCAAAAGGAGTCTCACTGGGAAAAAGAAATGTGTTTAGTGCTCACTAATTAATGTATTCTAGATGAGAAAATAAGTTCTGATACGCAATTATAAATTACTCTATTGAAAAAAAAATTATGTTTTATTTTAAGATAATAATTTGTTTAGCATAGACACCTACATTGTCAGAAAACGTGACGTGCTAGGACAAAATGAAAGTCCTTTTCGAATTAAGCACACCCATAAACATAAGAATTACACAAAAAAACCAAAACAGCTCTCAACTTCTTTTTTTTGCAGACTTGTGTTATGATACGTATGAGGCTGAATTATCAAATATTTTGGGACAATTCGAAATGCTTTTTTATGAGTTATCCTTTTTCATGTAAACACATTGAGGAATTAGCTACTGAAATAGCAAGTCAGTTTAATATGAACTCATGTTCTGTTGAAAATGAGTTGGTGCAGACTATATCAGATATACATCTCAAAGCTGCAGCATCTGATACAAATTTCTGGTGTTTTATATCTGAAGATAAATATCCGAATCTAAGGCAAATCGCCCTTCAACTGACGGCAATGTTTGGGCCAACTTACTTGTGTGAGTCTGTATTTTCTGAAATGAAGATAATTACGTCAAAATATCGCAATCGACTAACTGACGATCATATGTCATCATGCTTGCGATTAGCACGCAGTGGTTATGTACCATCTTATGACCATCTAAGGACATGCAGTGCCACGCTTCAACATCCAAAGTCACTACTTAGTTAAGTTTAATACCATATGTAACTCTCTTGTTTTGTAACAACCAATAAACTCGTAATTTTGAATAACTATGAGTTTTTTCATTGTACACCCTACCTAGGTAGGTAGGTAGGTAGAGTGTATCGTGTATGTACGACAATCCTGCATCACACATACTTGCAGCCTCTCAGAGCCGATCGTAAGTTGTCTAAAAATATTGAGGTCGATCGCCAGAAGTTCAAGATTGAGCAGCCCCGGTCTATCCGTTCTGGAAGCTATTTTCTAATTATGAGATGAGAATAATGACTGGGTTCACCAATATAAGTTAATATATTAGGTTTTTGATGATTCTTCTCATTGGTATAGAGACTAATCAACAGTATAATATATTAATTCATATTGGTAACCCAGTCTGAATTTGAAGTTATTTTGCTCATCTCATAATTCGAATTCAACTTTCGGAATGGATAACTTTTAGGAAGGTATATTGAAAATTAAAAATTAATGAAGGAAATAAATCTGTTTATAAACTCTTTTGTGGAAGTTGGGGTGAAATTTATATAGGTAAAACTTTTAGAAATTTCAATATTAGGATACCTGATCATAAACGCAGTTTTGACAACAGAAATTAGATTTTCCTTTAAAATCATTTACTATAAGAAAAATATACTTTTAATAGTAATTTCGATATTTTACATAATGAAGATGAGAGATTGATACTGAACCTATAGAAAGCATTGGAACTCAATAAAAAGAAATTTATTTAACTCAATCTTTTGGTTCTCAAAAGAAGCTCCACTGTTTCGATTTTCACCTTTCAAATGTAATATTTATTTGAAGAAGCCACAGTGGAACAAATAATCTAAATTCTCATAATGATCATTCTTGCAGCAGATTTTTACAAGATCTTATAATCTTAAAGAAATTATTTCGGTCCTCACTTTTCTTCTCTGTTGCACCCGGAGTGGTGGCCGTGGAATCTGGACTTTTCAAACTGGGTGACTTGGAATCTCTGGACAACGATCTGCTCTTGGAAGGGGTAGCGGACGATATCCTCTTCAAGGGCTTCGCGGAGGATTTCCTAGGAGATGTGGCATCTCCATTGCTCGACTGGTCCTGAAATTATAATTTCTTTTTAAACCGTTGTTTCACTCCTATGTGTAGATTCTACATGCATACATTTTATCGTTACTTTATTGAAGAATGAATGTTGTTATTGTATAGTATGATAAGAAATGTTGAATTATCATCACATGTTCGGGATATTGTACTCACTCGTCATTGAGATTGGAAACTATGAATTTCAAAATTCAAAAAGCCTATACATAATTTAAAATGCCTTACGTTGTGCAGAGGGGTCGAATAATTGCTCTCGTTGAAGAAGGGGTGACACAGAGTGATATAGCGGACACAATGGGGGTATCACAGAGGGTGATTTCAAAAACCTACTCCCAATACGTGGAGCTACAATCTCTGCAAAATAGGCCTAGAAGAAGTCGTAGGGAGATCCCTGCTGTAGAACAAGACCGCTTTTTGTGCCAAATTGCAAGAAGGGACCTTAGTGTCTTACAAGAAGAAATCGAGAGGCGTTAGATTTGGCGATTTCGCCAGTCAATCTATAGCTCCTCCCTCACTTATCCAACGACCCGGATATCAATTGTTCAGATAGTCTCGCCCAGCGGCAGCATAATAGTGCGGTGCTCAATAATGTTGATGCATAAGGTTACATTTAGATAGATTTGAAACCCCTTCGCTTGAAACTGTTATGAGATCGATCAAATTTTCAAGCATGTTCAAACAGGAATAGGATGAAAACGAACAAACATTTTGAAGCCAATTCGAACTATTATTGATCCGCTCTCTGAAATGTTAGTAGAACTCTAAACGATGATTGAAATCATCGTCATTCAGGTCGTGTACGAGTCTAATTTCATATGGATGAAATTTGAATTTGTGAAGAGCGCTGAAAATACTTTTCAGGTATACATCTCTTCACAGATTGTGTATTCTCCGTCATGGCAACTTTAACCAAAACGCCCACACAATTCCTTTGTCATTCACAAATTTGGTGTATTTGTGTTTTTTATGAATAACGCATTCAGTTCCTATGAATTTGCTCGTTAACTCAATAACGGATTCGTGCCCCAAATTTCTTCCAGGGTTATTTTCGTTGAAAATCCGCTTCAGCACAGTTACTGTGAAGCAATAAACTGACAAATTCAATTCGTCTCAGCTGTGTGTACACCATCTACAACTAAATTACCCTTATTTCAGGTTATCAAAACTATGGAAAATACTACCAGCGCAAGTCACCTGTGCTTTAACTGAGAACCAAAAATAATACAATCAAGCATATAAGGGAAAAATTTTCAAACATGGGAGGATAGATAATAAACTGGCACATGCCATTGAAATGAAACATGTTTTATATCATATCAAAGTCTTGACTAGAAAGAATGAGAATATGCAACACCGCATATTTGTTGCCAGATATAACATACGCACAATGAGAACGGAAGAACATCTTTCTGAATTAGAACGCGAATTGGAACAAATAAAATGGAATGTGATTGGACTGTCGGAAACACGCCTACTCGGAAAAAAACTACAACGCTGAAGTCAGGTTATATACTTTATCAGAAAAACTCCGATATCAATTATCATACTGGAGGAGTAGGTTTCCTTGTAAACAAGAACAAAAAAGACAAAGTATCCAAATTCTGAGCTGTTTCTGATCGAGTTATATATCTTACATTGTCGTTAAAGAAGCGTTATGCAGTACAAATAATTAACATATATGCACCAACAAATACATCGAAAGATAGGTAGATAGATAGGTAGAACAGCTATATGAAGAGATATCGATTGCCAGACGAGCAGAAAACGCGTTCTTCACGATCATAATTGGGGATTTCAACGCCAAAATCGGTAAGAAGACGGAAGATGATACAGAAAACATCGATGAACACGGCCTAGGAATAAGGAACGATAAAGAGGAAATGCTCGTGAACTTACTCTTGAAAGAAAACCTCTACTGTCTAAATACATTTTTTAAAAAAACTCCTCAAGGCAAATGGATCTGGAGAAGCCCGGATAATTCCACAAAAAATGAGATCGATTACATACTTTCAGACAACCGAAAAAACTGTAGTGATGTGTCCGTCTTTGATAAAGTAGACACAGGGAGTGACTACAGAGTAGTCCGATCTTGCTTCCGGTTCGATATCAAACAAGTGGGAAAAAAGTTCATTAAAAAACCTAGATTCCCGACAATCGATCACCTCGGAGCAAGGAATGCCGAATACCAAGCAGAAATAGCAAGAAGGTTACAACCAGAAGAAACACTTATAAGGATAAATATTGAACAACTAAAACAACAAATAAAGTCAAGTGTCGTCGCAGCTACAAAGAAAATATGCTCTAAAGTAAGGAAGCTCAAAGAGTCGAAGCAGACTACCTCTACAGTCGAACTGATAGACATAAGAAGGAGACTTGAATAAGGAACGGAAGAATACAGTACATTGAATAAAAGAGTTAAAAAAGCCATACGCAGAGATCTGAAAGCACACAAAACATTAATGATCCAGGAAACGATCGAAAAAATGCCAATATGAGAGTTCTTAGATCAAATCTCTCAAATGGAAAAACAAAGCAGACAAAGATGAAAAACAAACAAGGAATAATTGTATACAACATAGAACAAATATTTCAAATAATAGAAGAGTTTTACACCGACCTCTACACATCCAAGTTCCCAAACGTTATTGACACATCGAGTTCAGTATTAAATGTGGAATCAGAGGTCCTGCCAGATATATGCCTCGCTGAAATTAGAAGTGCACTTAAAAGTATGAAAAATGGAAAGTGTCTAGGAGAGGACCATGTCACTGCTGAAATGCTGAAACTTGGTGGAGGACGCATGAAAAAACTCATTCAAATTCTATTGAACAAATGTCTGCAAGAATGGTACAATGCAGAAGTTGTGCTGCTATTCAAAAACGGAGACATCAGTAACATCGAGAACTATCGCCCTATTAGCCTGTTATCACACCTCTATATACTTTTCATGAAAATCCTAACAAAACGTCTCACGAAGAAACTAGATTTTTATCGGCCACCAGAGCATGCTGGTTTTAGGAGTGCTAACAACACCATAGACCATCTGCAGACATTGCGTACACTATTGGAAAAAACAACTGGGTACAATATACCTATAAATTTGGCATTAGCAGACCTCCATAAAGCGTTCGACTCGATAGAGACATGGTCCTTTACAAATGCTATGAATAATGCTAGAATTGACTCTAGGTACAGTGCAGTTGAAAGGAATATATACCTAGAGCAACTATGCATGTCAAAATTGATGATGATACAAGAAATGCCACGTTTAAGATCGTGATACGATATCACCTAAACTTTTCACCCTGGCTCTAGAAGACGTATTCAAGAAATTGGAATAGCAAGAAAAGGGCATCAAAATCGAAGGCTCGTACATTCATCTGCGCTTTGCGGATGACATCGTCCTTATCGCTGGAGACACAGATGAGTTAGAAGAGATGTTAGTGCAGCTGAATGAAGCGTCGAATAGTATAGGATTGAAAATGAACATAGGCAAAACCAAGGTCATGAGCCCCAATAACGTTTCGATCCATTTAGGGAATCAAGTAATCGAAAATGTAAACGAGTATGTTTATCTGGGTCACGCCATCAAATTAAGAAAATAAAAGAGAAAGCCAAAATAACCAGAAGAATAGAGTTAACCTGGGCCGCCTTTGGGAAACTTCAACATATCCTGAAAAATAGCGATATCTCAATTAACTTAAAGAGAAGAGTTTACGACTTCTGTATCTTACCTGTGGCAACATAGGGACTTGAAACGGTGTCAATCTCCTAAGCACTACTTAAAGAGCCATGGAGCGTGCAATGCTGGTAATATCCTTAAAAGACCGAGTAAGGAACGACGAAATTAGGCAAAGAACGCGAGTCTCAGACATTATAGAAAGAATAGCCGAGTTGGAATGGAGATGGGCAGGTCCCGTTGCAAGGCAGGACAGAGAGAAATGGGCCCTGAGGGTTATTCAATGGAGGCCTAGAGAGACCAAGCGAAGTAGAGGCAGGCCGCAAAGACGTTGGATCGAAGATATAAAAGACCAAGTCGGGGGACAGTGGTTAAGAATAGCACAAGACAGACATGAATGGAAGCGACACGGAGAGGCCTATCTTCAGAAGTGGACGAAAGAATGCTGAGAAAGAAGAAGGAGAAGATCACATGACTCCTTTTCTCTATACAAACATTGGGGAAGGAAGCTACTAGTGGTAGGCAGTTGATAGTGGAGGACAAAACGTGAACAAATGTCCTCCCCAATCAAAATTCCATCTGTTTCAGGAAATTCACAGTGTGGCGGAAATGGCTTCGAGAAAAATGCGGTATGGTTGTACTTTATGTTCTTTGCGCCTTTACCAGATATTTCTAGATATGGAAGGATCTTCCGATAAGTGAATGAATTATTGAATATAATTCTTGATAATTTTGACTCACCCAGTTAATTCGGTTAAAAAAGCTGTAGGCAGATGAATAATATATTCACTTCATCGAATAGAAACTGCATTATATCAAAGTCAATTCCTTTTTGAATTAAGATATAAATAACACTCACAGTAATTGGACTGAACCATTATGCTCAGTTGAGGATATGAAGGAATAAAATTTTCATGACTGAAACTGGGTGAGAAATGAATGACTTCTTATCACGTAATATAAGATGGAAAAGTGTTAAGTAAAATTGGCGTGTTTTGTGAACACTGACATTAACAGGCGAATAAATAACTGTAATTGATTTTCTGTTAAACACAGGAAATATCGGTATTTCAATGACGTATAAACCTAAGGAAATAAGACATTATATTCGAAGGCAGATAAGTACCCACTATTTCTTTGTTTTTTGGCGAAACAACTAATGAATGGAAATATGTCGTAGAGGGGGGAATACTATCACCTCATAGTTTTGGGCTTGTTCTAGTCAGATTATCTCGATGCTTATGTTGTATAATAGGAAAATATTCAATTATGGATATAATATTGAGTAAAATATTTCTTTTCTGCCGAAATGCTATGTTATTTACCAAACTTTCGATGTCGTTTTAGTTCTATTTAATTTTTTATTCTTGATAATTTATTGTAAATACAATTATTCAAATTTTTGTAAATCCTCTCTTTTCAAAAGAATATCCACCGGGATCGTCCGTTAAAAACTTTTTAAGTTCCAATTACAATTTCAAGCTGAAATTTTATACGCGGCCATAACTAGTGATTTCCATTTGGAGTGAAATATTTTCGAAGTGATACCATTTATGGTTAACCCGGAAGTGGGTCATCACTTTGTTATTTCAAATGGCAATATCCTTTTTTTATTATACATCTAGAACCGACATTTGAGCAAGGCATAAAATACCCAAGTTGTTGGCACTTATCTGTCAAAACTTTTGACAGAGTTAATTATTTTTGTTATAAACTCGATTTTTGAGGAACATTTAAAAAAATGTAGTTCGTAGATCTTTTGCACTACAGACACAATTTTTGCTTGGGTGGATAGAAGAAGGATCAAGGAATTTTTTGAGCCATCTACACATGTCAAATGTTTATTGCGTTGATTTGTATGACTTTTTCAATTTGGCCATTTTCAAACAGCAATAACTAAATTTTTTCAAATTGCACGTGCCAATTTTTATATCGCCATCAGATGAAGCGTCAAATTTCAGATGGAATTGTATAAGCATGTACTACCCATCTCTTATAGTTCCGAAATAATTTGGAAATATATTGAATTTTTATGATTTTGCAAGAACTAACAGAGAATGCTTTGAAATATTTTAATCAAGTAGCTGAACTGGCTACGCTTACCTGACAGGTGCCTAAAATTAATGTACTTGTCACTTCGTTCATTCGAATTTGATATTTCAACAAGAATTGTTATTTCAGATTGAAAATATCCTAAACATACAACACATTTGAAATAAAACCACTGGTTATTCAAACGAAAATATATTTAATCTTTTTCAATTCATTTCAGAATGTCAAAAAGTAGTGGGTAGAAATTGCAGGCAATTCAATAACCAATTTCCAAATTTACCGGATGAATAAAAATTGTTGGAACTACGCGAAAACCAATCATCGAAGATAATTACATTAATACGAATAAAGGATAGCAAACATCATAGGAAAAAACTGATTTACGATCCGCATAAATGTTCAATATGGGCCCTATTTTGCTCAATACACTTGACAGCTCGTATACAAACATCCTAGTTTCCTCAGGATCAATATTACGAAAAGCATTATGAATGCGCTCTAGTAACTGTTCTCTACTTCTCACAGGAATAAGATACACTTCACTCTCGATTTTGCCCCATAAATAAAAATCGAGGAGCGTCAAGTCCGGAGAACGCGGAGGTCATTAATTTGGTCCTTAATTACCCCACCATCTATCCACGAACATTTCTGTTAGCTGTCGCTCTACAGCTCTTGTTTCATGTGCTGGTGTACCATCCATTTGGTAATAGCAATCCCTCAGAATGTTGAGGGGTAATCCATCTAAAAAATTTGATAATGTTGCTTTCAAAATTTCCAGGTATCTTTGTCCATTAAGATTTTCCTCATAAATGCCAACAAATCATTCATTTAAATTGCAAAAACGTTCAAGCTGAATCTATTTTGGAAATCAATAACCTCAATGAAATGTGAATTTTCTGTGGCCCAAAAATGTCGATTTTTCCTGTTGGTTATTCCACTTTCATTGAACTTGGCTTCATCAGACCATATAATTTTTCGCAGAATTGTCTCATCTTCTTGAAGCCGAATTAACAAATTTTCACAGAAATTTAGACGCTTGGGAAGGTCAGTCGGTTTCAATTTTTGTAGTCTGATAAAAGAATACGGGTGCATGTTATGTTTCTTGAGGATCCTTTGCAGGGAAGTATAACTCAATCCAATATCCATTGATGCTGACTTAATGGACGCATGTGGATTGGCACGAAAATACGCTAGCGTATTAATTTGATTGTCATCGTCCTCGAGAATTAGTTTTCTTCTAGTTTCTATGTATTTTGTTCCTCCAAATAGCACAAAATTACTTCTAATCCTTCGAAATTTTGTTTAACTCATAGGCGCCAAATTTGGAAATTGGTTATTGAATTGCCTGCAAGTTCTATCCACCACTTTTTGATATTCGCCATGAATTAAAAAAAGATTAAACATATCCTCGTTTGAATAATCAGCCATTTTATTATCAATCTGGTGTTTTTCAAAAATTTTCACTTCAAATTACCAACAATTCTTGTTGAAATATCAAGTTCGAATGAACGCAGTAACAATTTTAGGCACCTGTCAGGTGAGCGTAGCCAGTTCAGCTACTTGATTCAAATATTTCAAAGCATTCTCTGTTAGTTCTTGCAAAATCATCAAAATTCAATATATTCCCAAATTATTTCGGAACTATAAGAGATGGGTATAGTACATGCTGATACAATTCCGTTTGAAATTTGACGCTTCATCTGATGGCGATATAAAAATTGGCACGTGCAATTTGAAAAAAATAAGTTATTGCTGTTTGAAAAAGGCCAAAAAAATTCATACAAGACAGTGCAATAATCATTCGACATGTGTAGATTGTTAAAAAAATTCCTTGATTCTTCTTCTATCCACCCAGGCAAAAATTGTGTCTGTAGTGCACAAGATCTACGAGCTACAATTTTTTTTTAAATGTTCCTCAAAAATCGAGTTTATAACAAAAATAATTAAATCTGTCAAAAGATTGGACAGATAAGTGCCAACAACTTGGGTATTTTATGCCTTGCTCAAATGTCGGTTTTAGATGTATAATCAAAAAGGTAGATTGCCATTTGAAATAACAAAGTGATGACCAACTTTCGGTATAACCGGAAATGGTATCACTTCGAAAATATTCATTTCAACTGGAAATCGCTAGTTATGGCCGCGTATTATTGTAAGGCAGCTCCTTGTATGTGAATACGAGCATCGCAACCTAGGGAGCGAAAACGGAAAACCTGCTGCGGTTTTCCTGGAAACCGGTCAGGGGGCGGCCCCCACATGTGTTCATCATGTTTGTCCTTTTCCAAATAATCTGTTAAGGCAATTATTGAGTTATATGAAATAATATATGGAAAACTGTTAATGAAGAAGAAAAACATCTACGCCAAGAATCTCTTATATTTTGCTTGAAGTTGTGTTTTCTATAATGTTTTTGTGAAGATAATCTGATCTTGGATCGCAATCGCAAAGCCTTCTATTTCAGTGGACAATTCTCCAGATACTAACCATCTATTAGAAGATATTTCATAGATACATATAATAATAATTATTCTTTGGGGTGCTTTCTGTGTGATTCCTTCTGTACCCAACTTTCTTTTTAGATTTATTATCTATAATATCAAAACTAACCTCTTGAATTATCAAATTCAGAGGTCTAAGATTATATTCTGAAGCAACAACAATACCATGCAATTCAGACGTTCTCTGTTTATTATGAAAATGAGAACGTAGAAGAAAAACCTGTATACTATGAAGAATGTTTAAATCAGTTAGTCCAAGTCCTCTACGATGTCTAGGTACTGTAAATCTCTGAATTACTGACAGAGTGGTGCTTATGTTATTCACAGAGCATTTTCCCTGTTTCACATTGTAGTTCTTTTAAATCTGTTTTAAACCATTTAAATATCAAAAAAGACGCTAGAATAGGAACCACATTCTCAGTTTATTATAATATTTACTTCTCATATTTTTTTTTATTGGTGTTATGGTTAATTGCCTTTTCTTGTACAAATCCCAGATATTTATATGTATTTCCTTGATATATTGGCTCAATTTCGGTATTGAAAATCTTTATATAATCGGAGATGATCTTTTCTCTTTCAAGAGATCGATTTCTTACATTTAAGAAACCCAATGAATTCAAATCTTCATGCGAAAAGGGCTGAGATCAGGCAATCTAGCAGGCTATAAAATGAGACCTTTTGTATTTACCTTTATAATCATCACCAAACATGTCTTTCAATTTGATAAGAATGCTGCATTATTGGCAGGCGCGTCATCCTGTTTGAACTACTTCGTCCCAAGGTCTACTTGCGGGAGATTGTTCAGATCTGACTCAACAAATTCGATAGAAATATCTGAATAACGACGAACCTAAAATTGTTTGTCCCAGTATTGTAAACCACGCATTGGAGTCAAATCATCTTGTCTATTTTCTTATTGAATAACTTTGATATTTGATCTGACAATGGTGACCATCATTACTGTTGAAGGTGCCATCTCTTGTTATTTCCATTCTATGTTTCCACTTTTAGCAGCCTTATCTTGAAAAGGAGGGCACTATAAAAAAAAGTTTACAGAGTACTTTGGAAATACTCTGTCAACTTCTGGAAAGCTGAATGTCTTCAAAATGATATAAGCTAAGGTGTAGAATTAAAATAGTGGAAAATAATGTTATATCTTGAGCATTTTTCGAATCAATTTTTTTCAGAATAGAAGCGTTATCAATTAAGAAGGATGTTTTTCAAGTTTAGCATATAGAGCTAGAATGAAACCATTGAGAGGTTTTAAAGACTTTATTGTTCTTCGAAGTATTATCCGCAAAGAGTAATACACTTCTGCATTCGTTCGAACCAATTCTGGAAGCAGTTATTCCGATCGTTTGCTGCTACATTCAAAATGGCTTGTTGAAAAGCACTACAACTTTTTCTGAAGACTGAAACCTCGACCAAGCAGTACGTTATTGATTTCGGAAAAAGTAAAATCCATTAAGAGGTCCAGACTGCACGCAAGATGAAGTAACTATTCGAAAATCTCTTGCGATAAATATTCAATTGTATTCCGGGCTGTGTTCGAACTTGCATTGTCTTGGTTAAGACTGATTCGCAGTTCGGGGTTGGTTTCTCGAACCTTTCTAACGACTTGCGGTAAGCAAATGGCTGTGTATCAATCCGCAATAACTGCTCTTTGATCTTGCAGAGGAATTGTTGCTACACGACTTGTTTCTGAAACAAACGTTGCATCCATCTTCTTGGAAACACCTGGCCATGGATAACTTCTTGTCGCATTTTCTTCACCTTGGGACACACAAACAAAAGATTGGCGTTTATTTTCTGGCTTTCATGAATGAATCCAAGATTCATCACCCTTGCAATGCTGTAATTCACCCTTGTAGCTTTCTAATCTTCGGTCAACAGAGGCGGTATTCAATAGGAAACTAATTTTTTCACAAGCAATTCTTCGTGAAAAAGTTTTTGTATAGAGGTTTGAAATCCCAATGATTCGTAAATTTTTCAATATGTTGCATGTCGATCTTCCTGGATAATCTCACGTGCAGCATCCACATTTTCTTGAGGGCCACTATTTTTGGTGCACCTGTCTTTGAATCCGCGCTAAGCCTAACCTTTTGTGTTCTCATATCAACGGGAAACTGTTGACTGGTGTGGTGGTTCAATGCCAAAACAGAAACCAACTCGCCGAGACATTCTTGTCGAGATATCGTCTTTCAAAATTGTAGAAAATTATTGCGCAAAAATGCTTACGATTTGATTCCATTCATCAACTAACTTGTCAACCTTGACAGTTGGTTCTGGCTAGAACACATCACGCATAGAAGTGAAATTTTGGATTTATACTAACAAATCAAAGATATTCATTTTCAGTACTGAAAGTACATTCCTCTATGTCCTAGTATGCGAAATATGAAAGATCCTTACCGGTGGATTTGAAGTCTTCTTATTCGTATCTCGTATTCAAGCAAACACAAGTCTTGAAAGCTTCAGTGAAATGGTAAACGTCAACTTCCTGGATGGTGAAAGTATCAGTCTGCAACCGAAACATCCAGAGAGGTATACCTCATTCAGAGTTGAAATTAGTGCGGATGATTTTGAAAAAAGCAGAAAGTACACACTGTTGACCTGATGTAGCTCTAATCAAGCAGTATTTTTTTCCCGAAGGGTCATGACAAGACAGAAAAGAAGGCATAATTCCCTGTCGGAACAGGAAACATCATCCTGTATCAACTCTTTAAAAGTCTGACAAGAGATTCAACAATTTCTCTCTGATTCATATAAATGTGCAAAGTGTTAAAAACAAGTTCAATGAAATTGAGGCTTTCTTTCTGAACCAAAGTATTGATTACAATGTTTTGTGCATATCGGAACACTGGCTTTCTCGACATTAAGCCTCTAGTTTTGTGTTTAAGGGCTGGAATACAGCATCAGTTTTCGCGAGGTCTCTGTCCAGTCATGGAGGTAGTAGGGTGCTTGTCGAGGATATCAATTTCACTGAGTTGGTCAACATTAAAGACTTATCAATCGAGCTTCATTGTGAGGTTTCTGCTGTTCGTTTGAATGAATTAAATCTCATTGTTCTGTGCGTGTACAGGTCTCCTCTTGGTGACTTCAATGTTTTTATTGATAACATAGAAAATATTTTGAACTTGCTTAGTGTATCTAGTAATGTCATCTTATGTGGGGGTTTCAATGTTAAATTCAACACTGACGTCCAAAATGCTGGAATCCTCTGCGATCTGGTGAGTTCTTTTGGGTGTGAACAAAAAATCTTTGAAGCTACTAGAGGAGATAATTGCCTTGACAAGATATTCCTAAATTTTGAACCAATGAGTGTGAGTTCTGCTGTGTTGCCAACTGATCATGATGCACAGAATGTCTGTTTGGGTTTACCTGGTAAGAAGGTCAAACTACCAAATTTAAATTCCGTCCTACACAAAGGGGTCACACCATGCATGATATTCTTCAGCAGTTAAACTGGGATTTTGCTACAGATGAGATTTTTGGAACCATCTGAAGCTTGTAGAATTTTTCACCAAAATTTCTTGGACTCTTTTCTCATATTTTTCCTGAAAAAACTGCACGCGAGGGGAACACACGACAATGGCTGGTTTAAAAATAACTTGAAGGATCTGCGAGATAATTTGCGACTTGTGAGTGGTCTTTACGATAAATATAAAACTGAGCATTTCAAAAATTTGCGCGGAATGTTTCGCGTTTTATATAGAGTGGAGCTAAAGAGAGCAAAAGTTGCCTACAATGACAAATTAATGAATGATGGATGTCTCAAGGTCTCAAAGGTCATTCCAATTTTCAAAAAGCGAGAGGATGTTGCAAATTATCGGCCTATTTCTTTAGTACTACTTTTTTCAATGAGTCAATGAATCTTTTTACAAGTAACCAATTTTGTTTCAGAAAATGCAAGAGCACCTGTTATGGATTTTGTCAGTACTTCTGTTGAGTGTCTTGAACTTGATTTGCACTGATTGACACTTTTTCTTGACCTGTCCAAGCCGTTCGACTGCGTCTCTCATGACAAGCTCCTATGGAAACTTAGAGCCTACGGTTTCAAGGATACAACCGTTGGTTTGATCTGCTCATTTATGTCTGGTAGGCAGCAAGTTGTCTTCGACCGTGGTGTTTTCTTTGGGAAGAACGCAGTTGAGATAGGTGTTCCACAGGGTTCTATAATGGGACCAATACTGTTTCTTATTTTCATAAACGACTTCCCTGATTTCATCTAAGTTGCTTCAAATACCATTTATGCGGATGATAAAGCGGTCTCAGTGAGAGTATGAATGTAAATAAGACGCAGAGCTTGTTGATCTGTCTGAAAAATAGAGGTGGTATGGATCATGATGAGAGGAATGGTGTATGTTTTCTGGGTGACCACTGAGATTCCGGTCTTAGATGGGATAGACATTCTAGTCGTTTGTCTCCGAAAGTTAGCATTAATATATTGGTTCTGAGGAATCTTTCCTGTTCGGTTTCACGGAATCTATTGAGGACGGTTTACTTTGCACTGGTTGAGTCTTATCTAAGATACTGTATATTGGTGTGGGGCAATTGTGTGGAACACCAGGCCTTGCTCAGATTGCAGCGCCGTGCCATCAGAGTACTGGTGGGCCTTGGCTATAGAGAAGACTGCAAGCATATTTTTGAAAATCCTTATATCCTAACATTGCCGTCTCTATACGTTTTTGAGGGCCTTGTCCATGTGAAGATCAACTTCCACCTATTCAATCTCAATGCCCACAATCACACTCATAGCACCAGGCATGCTTCTAATATAAGAAACGATTTTCTTAGGCTCAGTAGGTCGCAGAGGAACTTAGACGTCATGGCTGTTAATTTTTTCAATTTATTACCCATTAAAATAAAAAATCTGTCTCTAAAGGAATTTATAGCTCAAATCAAGAACATATTGATAAGTAATGTTTTATATTCTTTTGAAGAATTCAATAACAAAAGTTTTTTTCCTAGTCGCTATGATGGGTAAATTTTTGAATTTTTTCAATTTTCTGGATCCCCTGTATAATGTACTATGTATTACTGTAGGTATTCTTTGTAGGTACTTACAAAATTTCTTGTTTTTACTGTTTTTGATTGTCGATTGGCAAACTACTCGTGATTCGATTCTGTAGTAATGCATCAATAAATTATCTATCTATCTATCTATCATCTGTCACATTACTGTGTAAATTGATATAGCTCTATGTCAAGGAACCTACATGAAATTGAGGATATATTATGGAAACACGCAGAGGTTATGGAACACCATTTCGGATTCAGAAGCGAACACGCAACGACTCATCAACTGGCAAGACATAAAAGAAAACATGAACGTATCAAAACCAACGGCAGGAACGTTCAGACATAGAGAAGGCCTCCGACAAAGTTTGGCAAGCAATGATATACCAGATGAAAAGAACAGAGTTTCCGAAAATACTAGTGAACATAACGGCATCGTACGTAGCAAAATCTGAAGAAAGGCCAATAGAGGCCGGAGTCCCACAACGATCAATTCTGGGACTACTTCTATTCAATAAATACATCTCGGACATACCTGCAATGAAACACTCGAAGATAGCACAGTTTGCTGACGACACAGCAATATATACATCGCACAGGGATAAGAAATCCGTAACAAAGAGACTACAAGAAGATACCGACAAACTTGTGGACTACTTCGAAAAATGGAAAATCAAAGTCAACGCAAAGAAGTCAGTTGAAATTCCACAGCCAAATGGAAGAAAAGGCAAAGAAAGCAAGGCAGCTGCAAGGATATTTATATCCCCTCGTAAACAGGAGCATCAAACTGTCACTAGGGAACAAAATCAAAATTATAAAAACAATTATAATACCGAGCATAGCACGCAGGAGATATGGTACACGACAACAAAATTCTACAGGAAAAGAAGATTACAAGAAACACTGAACCAGTCAAGACGCCAATTAGGAGCCCCTGGTACATATCAAACGAACAAATAAGACGAGAAGTCAATATTGAGACGCCAGAAGAAATAATTGTTAAGAAGACAGAAAACTTGTTAGAAAAAATAGAGAAACACAAAAACGAGGAAATAAGAAAGATTGCACAAATAAAGATAAGAAAAACAGATCAGCACATTTACCTGATTCAGTAGAGAAGAGGAAATAAGGACGAAGAAAAACAGAATAAAAGAAGAAGGATAACAGAGTTATCTTCACTCGATCCGAAACATCAAAGAGAGGCTGACGACCCAACACTTTAAGTAGGTAAGAGTAAAACTTCTGAAAAGATTTTTTCGGACCTCGTCAAAATTGAAAAGGACCACAGTAGGTTATGCAAATCAAAGTCAGTTATGATGTAGATTTAAAAAATCCCAGTTGGACAAAAAAATTGTTTGATTCTATTCGAAGAATTGTCTGCAGAAAGTTAAAATCATTATCATATAGCTTCAAAAACAACTGAGATATTGAGTATCGATACAATCTGATAATATTCGGAATTTCCGAATTCAGAAAAACAAAAATGCTAGTTTGAATTTGCTTGTGCGCTACTCTAATAATTCTGCAACTATTATATTGGCAATTACAGAAATAATCTAGAGATAAGATCTTTTGATTGATATGATTATCGAGTAGACCTTGAAGTTTTCGTCCCGAAAACGAGAAAATGTATGTCGAGAATGGGAATGATGTCGATATTGTAGCAAAATCTGAATATGCATAAATTATTCGTTTTCATGTTGGAAAGTACTATCTATCGGATTTTTTAATATCGACAATCAATACAGAATTTTGTGACATCGCTACCATGCTATTAGAAGCTTAGTTCAATAAGTTTTGTTTGCAGAATGGAATAAACAGAGTTCATGATTATCGTAGATTTTTACTACATGTTGAGCTTGTAATTCGTCACGTAATTCGTAATTACGTCATGAACGTGATCGTGTGGATAATTTATATTTGTTAGAGATTTAAGTTCATGTAGATAAAAATACAGGGTGTCCGTGAGTTACGTGTACAACGTTATACCACAGATTCTTCAGCTCTAAATAAGTCGATTTAGGCCAACTTACCTATATAAAAAGTTTTTCATTTGGCCGCTAGCGGTCGCCAAATCCAAAGGTTTTTTTTCTTATTTTTCAAATAATTCGAGAACGACTCTATCGATAGAGACCATATTTGGTATTCGTAATCGAGTGCGTTATTCACGTTTTTTAGTGATTCTTTCAATGACTTTGACGTTTCACAAGTGTCCCTAAAAACTCAAACGTGTTTTTAATCAACCATAATTTTTCAAGTGTTTTAGAATTTTTAGCTGATTATCAAACTTTTTTGTCTCTTAAGAAATTATGATATGATGAGCGGTTCAATCACAAAAAACAGTTTTTTAATTTCATGATTTCATTTCTTCAACCACCTAGCAAGTCAAAAATATCACATTTGAAAATGTTGGCTCTGGATTTATATCTGTGGTCTGGCAGATTGTCATTTCATTAGGCTTTACAACCAATTGTTGACACAACAGTGTTCCTTAAGTTCTTAACTAGGTATTTTGGTGATTTTTTTATCACTATTAGGCACAGAGATGTACAGTAACTCTGAAATGGTTGATAAGGTTATGGTGTACGGATTTGTCAAGACGTTGGACGTGAAAGAGAGAGAGTATTTGCTGAAAGATTTCCAGATCGCATAGTGGCGAACCGCCAAACGTTTGGACATCTAGAGAGGCGCCTCCGCGAGAATGGTTGCTTCAAGCCCAGGAATTTGAATCGAGGACGACAACGAACAGTAAGGACGGTAGAACGCGAAGAACAAACTTTGGACATGGTTGAGGAAAACCTGCAATCAAGCAGGTGGCGTTTAGGTTTGCAGTTGGTCGTTCCCAAAACAATGATTTATGATGTCTTGAAGGAACAATTATTTCATCTTTATCACATTCAGAAAGTTCAGGAATTACTTCCTAACGATCCTGAGAAGAGAACTCAGTACACAACATCAGAATCAATTCAAAATTAACGTATGGATTTCAGTAATTGACAATTCCATTATTTGTCTGGTAGTGATTCCAGATCGATTAAACGGAGAGGCATATTTGCATTTTTTGCAAGAAACTTTGCCGGATTTGTTCGACGATATTCCAGTATTACTGCGTGCAGAAATGTGGTTTATGCACGATGGTGCACCTCCTCACTTCACTTTAGCGGTTCGCTAGTTCTTACATGCACAGTATGCGAATCGTTGAATCGGAAGGGGAGCTGATGCTCCTTCAAGTTGGCCAGCACGATCTCCCAACTTGACACCGTGCGGCTTCTTTCTTTGGGGTGCTTTAAAATCTAGAGTTTACATTGACACCCGAGAAGAGTTACATATGAGAATTTCAAATGCGGTCAATTCCTTCGAAAATGACCCTGAAGTAATGCCAAGGGTCCAATTTCTTAAGGAGGATAACTCCTGTGTTCAGCAAAATTTACTATAGTTGAATGAAATTTTGGGTGAAAACTAATTCATCGTTATTCTGAAGTAACTTGTTTTTCTTATTAAGTTTCCAAGTGGAAAACCTGTTTTCATATTTTTAAACAGTCATTGTGGAAAACTTATTTGTCAAGCATAATAAAATGACAATCTGTCAGGCTACAGAAACAAATCCAAACCCAACATGGTCAATATATGATATTTTTGACTTGCTAGGTAGTTGAATAAATGAAATCATGAAATTAAAAAACTATTTTTGTGATTGAACCGCCCATCATATCAACATTTCTCAGGAGACAAAAAAGTTTGATAATTAGTCTAGCTACTCAATGTCCCAAACAGGTTTGCTCAAACGCAGACAGTTGAAAAATTATGGTTGATTGAAAACACGTTCGAGTTTTTAGGGACACTTGTAAAACGTCAAGGTCATTGAGTGGATCACTAAAAAACGTGAATAACGCACCCGATATTGCATACCAAATATGGTTTCTATCGATCGGGTCGTTCTCGAATTATTTGAAAAACAAGAAAGAAAATCTTTGGATTTGGCGACCTCTAGCGGCCAAACGAAGAAACTTTTAATATAGATAAGTTGGCCTGAATCGACCCATTTTGAGCTGAGAATCTGTGGTATAACGTTGTACGCGCAATTTACGGACAGCCTGTATATATCTACCTATAGAGAATTTCGAAAAATGTGAAGCATTTTTTGAGAAATGCTTTGTATTTCACAAAAATTTATCAGTATGGATATCTTTTTATATACAGTGTGTAACAAAAAAATATGAACAACCCTTAATAATTAAGTAGTTTTTACGTTTCATCAAATGCCTCGAACGAGTTAGTTTTTTTATTTCCTACATTTGGAGAGAATTATTTGTTTTTGTGGAAAGCCGTTCTATTGAAAGTGGCCATCGTTTTCTGAGCTTCACACTAAATTTGGTCCAAGTGAAAGTATTCAAGAACTAGTCCCTCCCGTTTTGTAAGAAAAATATAAATATGATTTTGTTGTTAAGAATTCAGACACTGAAATGAAAAAGAGACACAACAAAGAACAATCAATACTTCCCGAAAACCGCCAACACGAGCCTAGCCCTCTACGCGGATGACACGGCCATAATGACCAGATCGACAGCCCCCCACTTGATAACCAGAAGACTCCAAGAGGCCGCAGACCAATTGGAGGAATGGTTTACCAAGTGGCTGATCACCATCAACCCAGAGAAGAGCTCGGCACTCTATCTGTCCAGAAGAAGACGTAGCACCGAGGAGCAGATCACCATGAACGGACAACCCATCCAGTGGGTCAACAAGGCCAAATACCTGGGAGTCACACTCGACCGGCGGCTGACATGGCGTCAAAATGTGGAGGACTGCAGGAGCAAGGCGAAGGCAGCCCAAGCCTTCTTGTACCCCCTGATGAACAGGCGGAGCAACCTGAGCGCAGCGAACAAGCTGAAGCTCTACAAAACCATCATCAGGCCCATGATGACATACGCGTCAACAGTCTGCAGCGGCATGTCATATCCGGAAGCTCCAAGTCGTGCAGAACAAGGCATTGAGGATGACCGTGGACGCCCCCTGGTACGTGCGAAACTCCCAGATTTATCGAGATCTGCAGATGCCGAGTGTGATGAAGTTCATCAGAGAGACAGCGGTGAAAGCATTCCAAGCAGTTGACGACCATCCAAACCCATTGGTTAACACCCTAGGAGACTACGAGGTAGAAGAGCCGAGAAAATACAAGAGGCCCAGGATGGTGCTTCGAGAAGACCCTGATTAGCTATAAGAATCTTGTAAAATAAATATATTAAGACCGTCGTCACTAGGACGACAAAATGAATTTGTACTTAAATTAATCATTTTAGGTTACATTCAGATCCCTCAGATCACGGCTTAGATGCCAAATATTGTTCACTTTTCTATCAATGAAAGAGATGTAAAGTTAAAAGTTGTAAAACTGGTACTTAAATAAAGATTATGTTAAATGAAATGAACAATCAATACTGAATTTAGAATGATTTCAGGGTTAGATAACCAAAAATAATAAAAGGACCCTTATAGTATCACTTCGTTATTTTTCTGTCTGTCAAAGCTCTTTCTTTTTATGTCGGTAGGAAAAATCTAAAGATAGTTGAATGTTTTCTAAAGAACTATTGAATTGGTACACAATATTCTTTGTATAGAGTCCGAGGAAAGCCACATAAGAGAAGAAATATTTCTATATTTCTTGTGTAGGGAATATTTTTATATAGCGATGTATGAAAAGTTACTGTTTTCCTATTTTGTGAAAAATATAATTTTCAATGAAATTCCAACAATTAAAAACCATTTGACCATGTTATTTATTTTGTATTTGTTTGTTTTTCAAATCGGATGGGAAATAGAGAAGTTGTTTGAAGAAGTTGACAAAATTTTTCCAATTTGAATTTGGTGCTAAAATATACAATATTTGTAGACGAAATTCGCACAGATATTATCAGATAATTTGTGCTGTCCGCAATGAAGATTACATCGAACTAGATATGCGGTATATAATTTGGAATATTATATAGTTTGTTGTTTCAGTAGTTGTGAGAGTTATTGAATACTTAGGGTTTTAGATTTATACGGGGTACAAAATACCTGGGTCCGCTAGATATCTATTTACTACAATTTTATTATAATAATTACCAAAAATTTGAGAGTGATATTATAATATAATTATTTACATTTCACAAAAAATTAAAGAGTGCGAGTGTAAAATATGGAATTAAATTCATATAATATACAGGGATATCCACCGGGACCGTCCGTTAAAAACTCTTTTTGAGTTCCAATTACAATATCAAGCTGAAATTTTATACGCGGCCATAACTAGCGATTTCCAATTGAAGTGAAATATTTTCGAAGTGATACCATTTCCGGTTATACCGGCAGTGGGTCATCACTTTGTTGTTTCAAATGGCAATCTATCTTTTTTATTATACATCTAGAACCGACATTTGAGCAAGGCATAAAATACCCAAGTTGTTGGCACTTATCTGTCAAAACTTTTGACAGATTTAATTATTTTTGTTATAAACTCGATTTTTGAGGAACATTTGAAAAAATTGTTGCTCGTAGATCTTTTACCCTACAGACACAATTTTTGCTTGGGTGGATAGAAGAAGGATAAAGGAATTCTTTAAGCAATCTACACATGTCAAATATTTATTGCGTTGTTTTGTACGATTTTTCAATTTGGCCTTTTTCAAACAGCAATAACTCATTATTTTCAAATTGCACGTGCCAATTTTTATATTGCTATCAGATGAAGCGTCAAATTTCAGATGGAATTGTATAAGCATGTACTATACCCATCTCTTATAGTTCCAGAATAATTTGGAAATATATTGAATTTTGATGATTTTGCAAAAACTAACAGAGAATGCTTTGAAATATTTGAATCAAGTAGCTGAACTGGCTACGCTCACCTGACAGGTGCCTAAAATTAATGTACTTGTCACTTAGTTTATTTGAATTTGATATTTCAACAAGAATTGTCGTTATTTCAGATTGAAAATATCCAAAAATACAACACATTTGGAATAAAACCACTGGTTATTCAAACGAAAATATATTTGATCTTGTTTTAATTCATTTTAGAATGTCAGAAAGTAGTGGGTAGAAATTGCAGGCAATTCAATAACCAGTTTCCAAATTTACCATCTATGAGTAAAATTAGCGAAAACCAATCATCGAAGATAATTACATTAATACGAATAAATGATAGCAAACATCATAGGAGAAAACTAATTTACGATCTGAATAAATGTTCAATGTGGGCCCCATTTTGTTCGATACACTTGACAGCTCGTATACGAACATGATGAGTTGCCTTCCTAGTTTCATCAGGATCAATATTACGAAAAGCATTATGAATGCGCTCTAGTAACTCTTCTTTTTACAGGAATAGGATACACTTCACTCTTGATTTTGCCCTATAAATGAAAATCAGAATGGCGTCAGGTCCGGAGAACGCGGAGGCCATAAATTAGGTCCTTGATTACCCCACCATCTATCCTCGAACATTTCTATTAGCTGCCGATCTACAGCTCGTGTTGTATGTGTTAGTGCACCATCCATTTGGTAATATCAATAACCTCAATGAAATGTGGATTTCCTGTGGCCCAAAAATGTCGATTTCTCCTGTTGGTTATTCTACTTTCATTGAACTTGGCTTCATCAGACCATATAATCTTTTGCAGAATTGTCTCATCTTCTTGAAGCCGAATTAATAAATTTTCACAGAAATTTAGCCGCTTGGAAAGGTCAGTTGGTTTCAATTTTTGTAATATGATAAAAGAATACGGGTGCATGTTATGTTTCTTAAGGATCCTTTGAATGGAAGTATGACTCAATCCAATATCCATTGATGCTGACTCAATGGACGCATGTGGATTGATACGAAAATACGCTAGCGTATTAATTTGATGGTCGTCGTCCTCGGGAATTGGTTTTCTTCTAGTTTCTATGTATTTTGTTCCTCCAAATAGCACAAAATTGCTTCTAATCCTTCGAAATTTTGTTTAACTCATAGGCGCCAAATTTGGAAATTGGTTATTGAATTACCTGCAAGTTCTATCCACCACTTTTTGATATTCGCCACGAATTAAAAATAGATTAAACATATCCTCTTTAGAATAATCAGCCATTTTATTATCAATCTGGTGTTTTTCAAAAATTTTCACTTCAAATTACCAACAATTCTTGTTGAAATATCAAATTCGAATGAACGAAGTGGCAAGTACATTAATTTTAGGCACCTGTCAGATGAGCGCAACCAGTTTAGCTACTTGATTCAAATATTTCAAAGCATTCTTTGTTAGTTCTTGCAAAATCATCAAAATTCAATATATTCCCAAATTATTTCGGAATTATAAGAGATGGGTATAGTACATGCTTATACAATTCCATCTGAAATTTGACGCTTCATCTGATAGCGATATAAAAGTTGGTACGTGCAATTTGAAAATATTGAGTTATTGCTGTTTGAAAGAGGCAAAATCGAAAAAATCATACAAAACAACGCAATAAACATATGACATGTGTAGATTGCTTAAAAAATTCCGTGATCCTTCTTCTATCCACCCAAGCAAAAATTGTGTCTGTAGTGCAAAAGATCTACAAGCTACAATTTTTTAAATGTTCCTCAAAAATCGAGATTATAACAAAAATAATTAAATCTGTCAAAAGTTTCGACAGATAAGTGCCAACAACATGGGTATTTTAAGCCTAGCTCAAATGTCGGTTCTAGATGTATAATAGAAAATAACAGTGTGATGAGAGTGATGACCCACTGCCGGTATAACCGGAAATGGTATCACTTCGAAAATATTTCACTTCAATTGGTAATCGCTAGTTATGGCCGCGTATAAAATTTCAGCTTAATATTTGTAATTGGAACTCAAAAATTTTTTAACGGACGGTCTCGGTGGATATCCCTGTATAGCACGTCAATTTTTATACTCAGCTAAGAAATTTTCTGTCTAATGATATTGTTGATGGTTGTATTCCATGGAAATTTATTTTAATATAAATAAGATAAAACACACTTATGTCCGATTTACACAATGTTTATATTTGATACATACAACCGGATTCGACAGTTACGTCATTCTCAAGTGTTTGAGCTAAGAGTTATGAGAAAGAATATGCTAACTATACCTATTTTAAATGTTAGTGAGTTTATTTCAGTTAACCATTGAGAGTTTTTGAATTTTTGTTTTCTACAAAGTTTGTTAATTTATAAACTTCTCAACTGATTCATTATTATCCTTCTATTGTATTTGTGGAGAATTTTCGAATTATCTAATGTAATTATGTGAGTTTAGCTTCAATATGTTCAGAAACTGCGAGTTTTTTTTCTGAGGAGAGATGTTTCTTAAATTAAGATTCAAAATGTCGACCTGTTTGTCCTACGTAAGCTGTTCGTCATTAATAGCATATAATTCTGTATTTTCCAGGCTGTTTATATTTATTAGTTTTCTGTTTGGCATTGAATGGTAATTTGATTATGTGGGGACCATAAGAAAATGAGGTTTTCAAACTGCATTTGGAAATATAATTGCAGATATTATTAGGGAGAGGGCCAATGTATCTTAGACAAGCGTATTAATTTTTTACTTTATCTCTAGTGGAATATAGTAAGTAAGAAATTTGTTTTTGTTCTTTGCGTTTAATAATATTGCTTATGAAAAATTTCGATTCAAATTGGAAACAATTTTGTGACAACAAGGTCCCTTAAAGATTACAAAATTTATCTATAATGTGTGGTAAAGTATTATTTTTGTTAAAGATTTCTTTTATAAGAGGCGGAGATTCATCTATTGGAATGTTTGGATACATATTATATCACATCACACACTATGTATGAATTGTGTCATCTTTTAAAGACCAGTTGATTACAAAATGATTTTCAATTTGAATCCAAAATTTTCAAACCAAACTCAGGGCTCCTTATGGGATCCTACTCAACCCCAATAAGTTAGCACAAAAATATATTATATTTTGGTACAGATACGCTGATGATATTCTTGTGTGTTTTGTAGGTTCGAACAGACCAATAGACCAGTTTTTACATTTTCTAGATGAAAATTTCCTAGACATAACCATTACTGAAGTAAATGATAATCTCACTTACAACATATATAGGAAAGAAACATTTATAGACTCAACAATCCCAATGGATTCTTTCAACCACATCCCACAATAACAAACTCAAACAGTCTGGAGTATATTGAATTGATTGCAGTGTATGCCATGCAACTTGAGTAGGACAAACAGATCGAAATTTTGTATCTAGAGTCAAAAACATTCTTCCTCAGATAACAAATCCGCAATTTTTGAACATATTAAATCTACAAATCACATAATTGCTTGAGTTATTTGAAAATTCTCCACAAATACTATAAAGGTATGACAATGAATTGGTTATAAAGTTGGGAAATTAACGAACTTTGTGAAAACCAAAAATTCACCACTCTCAATATTCAACTAGAATCAAATCACTCCCCACTATTCAACATTTAAAATAGGTTTAGTTAGCAAATTTTTTCTCATAACTGTTAGCTCTAGACAAACAAAGGAACATTGTGGAAAACAAATAAAAGTTATTTTCATTTTTATTGAATTGTTTGGTCGAAAAAAAATTTCTTCAAGATACGACATGGCGGACCCCTTATTCAAACTTACACAACATTTTTTATTTGTATACAGGGTGTTACATAATAGCATATCACAACTTGAGGCAGTATATCTATGTGCAACTTTAAGAAAAAAAGTTTATTTAAACAAAGGGCCGCAAAAGCTTCGTTACGGAGCTACAGGGTGTTGAAATTTCCGGAAAAAATGGTGTTTTCTTCAAAACTCCTGCAGTTTTGAGATATTCAGCTCGAATTTGGAATGCAAACTATTTTTTACAGCTTCCATCATTACACGTCCTAAACTTCAACTAGGATCTACAAGGTGTTTTTTTTCCGGAGCCATGTTTTCTTTTGCCCTTTCAAATTTTTTTGCAGTACGCTACTGATCAGCGTACAATAAACTTTCTTGTTATTTTTTCTTGAAATTTCAACACTCTGTAGCTCCGTAACGAATCTTTTGCGGCCCTTTGTTTATATAAACTTTTTTTCTTAAAATTGCACCTAGATTTACCCCCTCAAGTTGTGACATACTATTCTGTAACACCCTGTATACCCATACCCATATCCCAAAGTGGGGGGTCTACGTTCAATAGCTCTCGAGTTACGGGGTATTTCGCCCGTGAAAATATTAATTTGGTATTTCTCATAATAGGTTCAAATACTTGGTCATATAAAGATTTGTTCCGAAAAAAACCCTTTCAGCTGTCAATTCGGAGTGAAGAACATCATCATCCCCTTATCATAAGAATCTTGATAGTGAACAAAGGTTGGGTAATACATCATAGAAAATTACTTAATCGACAAAAATAAAACATATGTTTTTGGTTCGTTCTATAGCGTGTTCGAACAAAGTTTCAGTTTAAGTGTTTAAGTAAAATAAATCAGAATTGATACAATTTGGTATACCTATCCGCGAGAATAAACTCTCGCGAGATGATAGATTCTAAAATTAATTAAAGGAAATTGTTTTCGAAGAATTTCATTGAGCTGAAAGCTGATGGGACCAAGCAAAACAATATATATGTATTTGAATGTTCAATAATTATCACTGTTAAAAAATAGATCATCCAATTCCTTTATAACTTGACGGAGAGTTCCTGGGGTGATTTAATTAAATTTCGTGCCTTATTTTTATCCTCAAATCGTCGAGATTAACAACTTCAGATTAGGAGACCGTAGTTTTCAATTCTCCAAAAAAAAGTCCGACGGGTCCTGTTCTGGCTATCCAACGATTTCGGAAAACCTAATTTAAAAAGATGCTTACTCGCAAAACATAGTGCCAACCGAATCATGAGGTCAAAGGGGACATAAGATCGTCTCTCAAAAACTTCAAATACATTTGTCCCTATAAATCATCGTTAAAAAATAAGGCTCCATCACTCCACTATGGAGGCGAATATTTCAAGTTTTTGTGGATGCTAAGGTATTCGTGTATCCAATTTGAATTTTCTTGAGGTCCAAATCTTTTTTCTGGCGATTGACATCTCCCTTCAAAGTGACTGTTTTTTCATTGGAATCAACAATTCTGAAGGGCAACATTCTATTTTTATGACAATTTCAAAATCGATACTATAATTCCACCCTGCGATTTGGAACTTCTTAAAGTTCATGTAAAATAATCACTATTATAGGTGTCATTTCCTAAATGCATTTATTTCAGCAGAGATATTTGACTCACTTTGTAGTCCAAAGCTAATTACCTTGGTGACTGATTGGAATCCTATTTAAACTTATGATAATGTCAAGTTTGGTACCATCTTTGGGACGTCCTGACGTGAAACGAATTTTGTTGTGAAAACAAACCACAGGATGTTTCCTTGCAACCACGATTTATATGATTATAAAATATCAAAATAAAGGAGCAGAGGGGAAGAGGGCGAAGGAATGATTTTCTTCACGCCGAATTGATAGCAGTTTTTCTTGAAAACAAAAGTTCACTAAGCGCTTAAAATTTTTAAATCTTTCATGGAAAAAAAAAATTTTTACTCGGATGAAATACCTTCTATGTCGAAGACTATTCATTCAATATCCTTACTATGGGGCATTGCAGAACTCAGAAAAATAGGCATTTTAAGATAAACTTAGGAAAAATTGAAAAGATTATCGCGTACGTCATCATTTTACAAAGAGTGGGAGAAAATATTTTACTTCAACAACAATTTCTAGCTTTACATAAAAATTGATCTGTCCGAGCATTAACCTTATAAACTGAAGTGAAACAAATTATGAATTTTTTCTATAATTTTTAATTGCTAATTTCCTAGTAAAAAGAATGTAGAAAAATCTTTGAAGACTCCTATTGAGGGAACAATATACAACCTTCTGTAGAATGTAGAACACCAGGCCAGACTGCCACCTACACACCTCAATGCGTTGGAGGGCATAAAGTAAATGTATATGTATACATATACAATTGCCGTACTTGAACGAAATGACGTAGAGGCTACTACCAGCGCACCAGGAAATGATTAAAATAAAGAGCAGATCAAACTCCATTTTTTGTCTGGCTGTGAACCAGGAGTACATCATATATAAATAATGATAACATGCGAAATTTACCGCTACATGTTTTAACACATAGAGGACTTTTATTCAGGGAACAATATTCAACCTTTCTTTTAGTTTACACATATAGTTATAAATTTCGCACGCAATCATTATTGAGATAGACAGATCTTTTTTAAGTTGAAATATTCCTGTGTGATATTGATTTTGTTTTGAGCAATTATGCGTTCATGAAAAAAATATGGGGGCAAAGAAGCCCCTTTCCTCATATTTATTGTATTAAGATATAGGTGATAACGAATATTACTCACGTTTCCTTGGGTAGTTTCATCGACACCACTGTCATTATCTCCTTCTGAAACAAAAATAACGAGAGTTAATACCTACAATGGAAAATTTCATTTTTTTAATTCACCTATTGGAATCGGCGATTTTGCTTTAGAAAGATTCTTTAGTTGCAACGAACTTCTGTTTGATTCTTCCGAGTTCATCTTGTCAGATTTGATTGTTGGGAAAGGAGCTTTATTTGAGGAATTTTCCTTGAAATCTTCTATCATCGGATTCGTAGAACGAGGTAGAGGTGGTTTAGAACTCAAAGAATTCCTTGATTCAGATCTTGGATCGATTGCGGATGATGGTCTGCTGTTGAAATCTTCTTTAATTGAATTCGACGAAGAAAGCAATGGTTGGTTGGTGTTCGAAGAATTCCTCGATTCAGGTCTTGGGTCGCTTGCAGAAGATGGTCTGCTGAAAATTTTGGGTGTATTATCGTTCTCCATAATTTGGCTCATTCTAGAACTCGGTCGTGAAGGATATTCGTGTTCTGATCTCCTATCTAAGCTCTCTTGTGAACTAGACATTATACGCTTCTCTTCGATACTGCTGTTTCTACTGAAAGGTTTCTTTTGGTCTTCCGTGGTATTCATGATTGCTGAATTGATAACGTTGTTATCAATTCTTCCAGGACCAGCCTTCACAATATTTTTCGTAGAAGAATCATTTCCATCGAAACTTGGACTTATTGGTTTAATATTGGCGCTCTCCGGTAAATCCAGGGTTTGACTTTTGATAAAGCTTCTCGTTCGATTCTCTGTTCCTCGGATCTTTGCTGAACTAAACCCGGAGGTCTAGGTCCAGGTGCTACTCCTCTAATTGGTGCGCCTGGTCGAAGAGGTCTTGGTTGACCTTGAATTTGATGTTGCAGATTCGGAACAACCTGGTTATTTGGAAACGGTGGTTGGAAGGGAGGTCGTGACGGTACACCTGGTGGTCTTTGTAAGAAAGGCGTTCCTGGTGGAGGTTGTCGAATTTGTTGCGGTGGTGGCCTGTTGGGTACTCCTTGTGGAAAACCTGGACGAACAGGGAACGAGTTTCGACTGTCGATTCTCGTTAGAGGAGGTCTTGGTGGGTAACCAGCTGGAGTAACGTTGTTTCCGTTAGGATGTGGCTTGATCTAGTGAAACCATCATGAAAATTATTCATCAATTGATATTTCATTGGAATTGCATTGAAATCATTCTAAATTATTTTAGATCATCTATTTCGAAAGAGGAATTTTGGAACCGCAAGTGTGAAGGAAACTTATTCATGAGAATTCATTGAACTGATTTTGATGAGTGTCGTATATTTCTATGAGATGGCGCTACAAGTAATTAAGTCACGTGATTTCTTAAATCAAAATATTTGCTAGTAGTGAAGATTTGTTCACGCGAGGTAGGCGCGTAAAGTGAGTGGTTTTACAGTTGCTACAAAGAAGGATAACGAATTGTGTACAGGTGTTCCATTTGCGATGATTCAGTATGGTAGCTATGTTCCGTGCTTTCGGCATATGACAATTTCTCGGTTGCTATCAAAGTTAGGTGAAAACTATATGGAAATTCCATTCATTTATTTTTTGTTTAATGGTTTTTCAATTATAATAAGAACTTAATTTCAATATAAACTTAATTACTTGAATTACCTCATATTTCAAATTCACATTGTTGATTCGCGAATAATTTGCTGAAAAATTTTTGATTGAGAAATGCTCATGAATTTTGAGAACTTAAAAATGGGATTTGTAAGAATGCTACTTTCAGAATGGATTTGATTCTGAAAATCTTCTGAAAATTATTCTGTTCGTTTTCCTAACAGGAAGCAACTTCACAAGTCAATATTCTATAGATTGAGACAGAATTTCATGAAAACTGGTTCTTTCAAAGCACTTAGACACCAAATTACAATAAACAAAATAATGAAGAAACTACAATGGGAGTTTTGGGAGTTGTTACTGCACTCAATTTCTTGTAGGCAACTTGAAGTAGAGAGTGCCCAACCAAAAGTTTCGCGAATTCTTAGCATCATAAGTTTCGACCTTGTGAGATGAGGAAATCTCAGTTCATATTAGTTTCTATAGCCAGGACATTGAGCGACGGCTAGAATTTTGCCGATGGTATCAGGAGAAGACAAGCAGAAATATCGAATTCTACGAGTGTACCATAGGGGTTGATGAACTGAGGGTAACCAGTGACGATTTATTCAATCGGAATAATGAACATTACTGATCCGATGCCAATAACGATCGGGAAGTGAATTTTTAACGCTAAGGGCCATTCGGTTTTGATGAATATAATAAATGAGAACATAGTATAGGGCTTCATGGATGAAATATTCTCGGCTCAAAGAATGTTCCAGCATGATATAAGAAATGCCTCAGAACTTTGGACTAGTCTTTCAGTGATAACTTGATGGGAACCAGAGGACCAGTGAGATGGCCACCTTGTTCACCAGGTTTGATCCCGTTACATTTTTTCTCTGGGTCTATCTCAAGGATTTGTTATATAGACAACCTCATAACGCAGAAGTGATTCTTGACGTTGCAATTTTTGCATTTTGAATAATGGAAATACTTTCGAGCATTGATGAAATTGTGGGCATAGAATTGAAAACATTTGGGATATTTTGTGTAAATAAGCACCAGTGTACTACTATTTCTATGAAATCATAGAATGCTCAAAGAATTTTCTTTTCCGGAAAGATTCACATTTTCGAGGAAATTTATCAGATATGTTACATATATTTAGAAAGAGAAAAGATTACTCTTCCAATTTTTTCCAAATTCACCTATAGTTTAGAATTAAAAAAATACAAGTTTATATTATACTTGTCTGAAATCTGGAAAACTCGAAAACAAAAGAAGATAGCTGCGATCTGTTTCCGCCAAATTAATTTCCCTCGAAAATCGAGGACGTAGACAAGCGGATAGTTTTTCATATGAAAGAAGTATGACAAAAGGAAATCACGATGGTCGTATGTTATTGGTCGATTATGTTCGTGAGCTGATGAAATTCACATGGACTCTACGAAATCTCATGCTTTTGTAACCAGAATGTGAAATTTGAGTTTTAGAGTTTCAAAGAGTTCAAGACTGAACATAGATTTTTCTTATTTATATAAGTTTAATAGAATGTGTATAACTTTGGTCCACCGTTTTTTTCCAAAATTCGAGGATGTAAAAACCTGATTATATATTTACGATTCAAAGTATTGTCCATCGCTGGCCACTATTTTTTCCCATCTTTCTGGTAACATACGAATCCTGCGTTGAAAAACTGGTCATCTTTTGAATCGATCCAAGTTTTCACTTTTTCATAAGATTGGAAATGCTGCTCAGCCAAGGCGCGTGCCATTGATCGGAACAAGTGATAGTCTGAAGGAGCAAGTCTGGAGAATACGGCGGGTGGGGTAGGAATTCTCATTTCAAAGTTTCCAAGTATGTCTTGACCACTTTTGCAACGTGGGGTCGAGCATTGTCATGCTTTAAAATCACTATATATTTCTCGTTGTATTGCGGCCGTTTGTCTTTCAATACTCGGCTCAAACGTATTAATTGCGTTCGATAACAATCGAATATTCGGTTTGGTGTCGACGGGGAAGAATGGCCGGGATATCCCCATGATTTTCTGCGCTTGGGATTATCGTAATGAACCCATTTTTCGTCCCCAGTTACAATGCGATGCAGAAATCCTTTTCTTCATTGCCTTGCAAGCAGCTGTTATAATGAATAATAATAATTTATTGTTTATACCTGCTGCTAACTAATCACACATTCAGTACTGATGTGGAACATCTAAGTAAATCAATACTTACATAAACACAACAATATTTAAAATATATAACCCATAAATCTTATGAACAAACTATGCCCGAATAGTAATTTTTTCTTTGCAAAACTTAATACAGTTCTTTCTAAATATTTTAGTGGTTTTACATCCTTCAACCGAATCTGGCAACTTAGTATATTCACTGAATCCATTATGAAAAAGGCTATTTTGACTGAAATTTGTAGTTACTCGATCATTATACAGATTATTTCTCGAACATGTCCGATAATCATGAACCTCATGAACAAAAGTTATATGTTCCTATAGGTGTTGTGGGTACAGCCCATTCACAATCTTGAAGGCAACAGTCATGCTGTTATCATACACAATCTGCCACACACTAAGAGGTCCCGTGGTTTCGAGCATACAACTAGTTCTAGTATACCAGTCACATCTCAAAATGGAACGTAACATATGGTTCTGCTTGGTTTGTAAATTATTCAATTCAGTTTTATTCAACAAAAAAAGTCTGCTGGAACAATAATTGGAATGAAGCAAAATTATAGTCTTATAGATTAATTTTTTCGACCATGCAGATAAGCATTTTCCAATTCTATTGACAAGATGAATTTTCTTCGATATTTTAGCTGTTACATATGTAGCATGACCAGAAAAGTTTAAATTTTCATCTATAACTACTCCCAAATTTTCACATGATTTAATTTGCTCTATTCATTCTCCTTCAATATAAATTCCTGTGTGGTTATCTGTGTCAATTTAACTATACCTATTTTTGATAAGCATAAATTACGTTTTCTTAATATTAATTGTCATGCTGTTACAACCCAACCACTCACCAATCACTGAAAGTTCCCTATTCAAAACATCAACGACCCTTTGTGAATCATCTCCAACACAGAAGAGCAATGTGTCGTCGACAAACAACTGTACACCACACTCACTAATACACGATGTGATCAACAATTTGTTCGTACCATTTCCAAAAACTTCCCGAGAACGGGCACCATATTGATAGGTTTGAATTCTTCGCATTTATTTGTATTGGGCACTTTTCCAATAGGGACAATCTTTGATAATTTCCACGGTTCTGGAAATGTTCCGGTTTCCAAGCTGCTGTTTATAAGCTGTAAAAATCTGTTTCCTAAGACATCGAATGCTAATTTCAGTATTTGGGTATTCATACTATCCACACTGCTTTTTTTATTTTTCATTTTTCATTTTCCCAATTATATTTTTGAGATCTGCAAAACTAATCAACCTAAACTCCTCCAATTTGCATTCAACTTGCGGGATTATGTCCAATATTTTCTCAATTTTATCTGGAGTGGTCGTAGGAACAATATTATTTATACTATCTATGAATTTTTCATCGAACTCATTAGCTATTGCAATATTTTCCCTAACCAGGCTTCCATTGAAAACAATTTCCTTTTTTTGTGTACCTTTGTGACGACCGACTAATTATTGTATGGTTTTTCACATTTCTATAGAATATACAGTGTTTTCATCGATTTTTTTCATGTAGTAATTTTCTTTTCGAATCCTGATCAGTTTCAACACTTTGTTCCTTTGGTATTTAAATGTGTTTCAGTCCTCCATGAATCATGCTGCTATAGCTTTTCTATACATTATCTATACTTATTATCATTCAATTTATATTGTTTTATACTTGTCTTTAAAGGAGCCTGCTTGTTCAATACTTCAAGTATAGATTTTTCTACGTTTTCTGCCATTATATTTGTATCGGTTGTGTCTCCATCCCATGCTGTATCTATTAGATCCACCTGAAAACTAAGCTCATCGAAAGTTTTGAAGTCCCTATAGGTTTTCCTACTTTTATTCTTTGGTATATCGGTTAGCAGTTCAACTGTCAGTATATTGTGATCAGTTACTTTGGGTGTCAAATGATTTCCTACATTCAATTCCTTATCGTTTGTAATTATCAGGTCAATCATGGTAGATGAATGTTTAGTTATCCTTGTATATGAATTAATTTTCTGATATAATGCGTACTCATCTATAATCTTCTTAATTTTTTTGAGTAGCATGAAATCTTTGACATATATATATATATATATATATATATATATATATATATATATATATATATATATATATATATATATATATATATTAAAGTCCCCAACAAGTACCATAATTTCATCCTGGAAAGCATAAGCTTCTAAAATGTTGATTAGCTCCACCAAAAACTCGGAATCACAAGAGCTAGGAGAGTGGTAGATTTGATGATATTAATCTTTATATTCTTGAGCTTTAGTTGTATTCCAGTAATCCAGATGCATGTGCCAATGCTTTTAGACAGTAACTTATAGAATTTGATTTCTTCTTTTATGTAAATGAGTGTATCTCCTTTATGTCTACTCAATGAGTTTGTTGCAACCTTCGAATATCTATCCATACTTTGTTCTGACTCCTGAATATCATCTGTAACACAGACAAACTTCTGTGTCTCGGACAAACATACAATCGCAGGTTTGCATCTATTAATCAAGAAGTCTAACTGAGTTTTATGATGTAAAAGGCTTCTTATGTTACGGTATACGAGCATATCCTGTGATTGCTATTGGTTTCTCGAGAAAACCTCAGGATAGTCAATCTTTTGTCTGAGTTCATTATATACTCTTTTATACACAGGGTAATCTCTGTTGAATGCTGTATGATGAAAGTCCACATTTGGAATCTTCAAAATCTTGGATGTATAGACACAATTAGTACACATAATTTCTTCATTTCCGCAATCGGCCGACCTATGATCACCTATGCATTTAGGGCATACTCATTCATTACTATGGCAGAATTTCGGAGAATGTCCAAACCTCTAACACTTGTAGCATTGAATGACCCTTATATCGTCTTTGAAGACATACGATCTCCAGCCAGTAGACAAGGAGTTTTCATTCGCATTCGAATCTGCATTTGATAATGTGCTATATGTATCGGAATCCATCTCCAGAATAAAATCCATCTTACCTTTCTTATTCTCATAAAGGGTTTCTATTATTCGTTGGTGTGAGGAAGTGCCCAGGCCATTCTGTAATATAATATTGTTGATTAGTTTCTCCTTAGCCGCCGTTATCTCCTTTTTCAATCCTTTAATTTGGATTCTTGAATTTTTCTTCTTCGGTATTTCAACTTCATATTCATCTCTTAGTTTTTCCTGTATATCCTCTGGAATATTCTTCATATCTTGTTTGTTTTTACAGCTTATAGCTACTCCTCCATTCCTTATTTATGTATTTAATTCTTGATACACCAACGACAAGCGCACTCGGATTTATATTTTCTTCAATTTTTGATTCTGTTACGACACTTTCTTGTTCACTTTTTGGTTTTACAACTAAAACTTCTCTTGGTAACGATCCCTCAACTATTCACTAAATTTTGGTCGTCTTATCTCTTCTGGTAATAACTTTTTCTTCAGATCTTCATTTTCACTGTTGAGCAATGTGCGATTTCTTCTTTAGATTTTATGATCTCATAGAGCAGCATATATGATTCACCCTTCAGATATACTTGGCAGAAGAATTTCATTACCCTCGACCCAAGCTCCAAAACTTTCAATTCAGAAGCTGTCAGAACACCACACAACTTACAATTATTGACTTTACATCCATCGCATTTGTAGATCGGTTTTTTTCTGTTTGCATACGTTTATACTCCATTCTCTCACCCCTGTACACTTTCCCAGTGTCAGGGAGGAAAAAAGGAGGACAGCCACGTTATCGGGGTATGGCAACAATCTATGTGGAGGCGGCTATCTCATCACTACTTATCAGTTGATATCAGACAACACCAGCTACACTTTTTATTCGCTATATTAGACCGTGATTTCAGTCACTTCGAGTACAACAAATTTGTAAATACCCAGCATAACCAAATGACTATTGCGGAAAAATTAATAGTTTCTCGAATTGTAGTTCCCAAATTATCTTAGGTACTCTGCGGTATAATCTTCACGAAATATTTTCACTTCAAACTCTACTTAATATCACTTTCTCGGGAAAGTTCGCACATACACATCGGTGGCCTATGTTTGAATACTTGTTCGTTTGGTTTGAAAAGCCCAGGTTAGTCACTCTATCCAAAGAGAAAGTGGAACCACGCCGAACGTAAAAGCAACAAGAACTATCATATGTGTTCACAAACATGCAAACGCCGTTCAATATATCTCGGCTTCAACTCGTACGGCACCCAATTTGCTTGTTTCTGAATCATTCCCATGACGTTCAGGCATTTTTAAATGGTTTGCTGCGCCACTCCCAATGATCCTGTCAATTCTGGTTGCGTTTGATACGAGTCTTGACCAAGTAATGCCTCTAATTCTGCATCTTCGAAAACCTTCTCTCTTCTTCGTTCTTGAAGCGTTCAAACCTCTCTCGGCAAGTTCTTTCATTAGATGCGGCCCTATCATAGGTATTTGAGAACATTGGATGAGCTTCAAACGCAGATTTCCTCATATTAAAGCAGAAAATTTAAACCTTCCGCAAGTGACGAGTAAGCTGACATGTTCAATCAAGAATAAGTTTGTGATGCAGACACAAATCGACCAATATTTCGATGGCGTTATGTTTACAAATACCTAAGCCTATTGTATGACATCCATGATCTATTTATTTCAACTACCACTAACCACAGCCATCTATTGCAAAGGGTGGAAGCAAAGTTGTATATACTGCACTTCTTGGAACATAATTAATGCGCTGTGATATTTAATTGTTTTGTGAACCTGAAGGGTGGGCTAAATCGAGGATAATAACGTTCACGAAACAATAAAATATCACAGTATTATTTATGTCCTACAAATGAGTACTTAATTATGCCATATATTAAAACAGAATGAAATGAACACAATATGAACAGATAAGAAAAATTTATGTTCACTCTTGGTCGATCGATTTGATACAGGTGAGAATAGCGGCATAGATAAATTATATTGAGATAATTCTCCCGCTTTTCATGTAGGTCAACACAATATGTACGAATAAGTAAGATCTATGTTCACTCTTGGTCAATAACAGAGATCGACCTGAATCAGGGAAAAAAGCAGTATATATATAAATTTTATTGTAATGATTGTCCTGCTTTTTATATAGGTCAATCTGGTCGTTCCATCAATATGAGAGCAGACGAGCATAGAAAATCAATAATTCATAATAAATTAACAACTGGTTCTGTAGAACATTATACAAGTGAAAATCATTCACACAAAAACAGAAATTTTTATTACATAACATTCAGGTAACAAAAGAAAGAGATAGATTCTTTGAAATTCGTAGAAATTTCATCAGCTCACAAACATCTTCTACAGAAAACTAGCGATCAACTAGGTTTCGGTTCATCCTCACTTCTCTCATCTGTTTCTTAGGTATAAATGACATTGTAATATTTCAATGTCCTCCTGAATTCTGAAAATGGGACGAAGCCCGAAACATATGTCAAACATATTTTTATTTATTATATTTCGTGAAACTGAATCCTAAAATATACTCCTCAATTGTTCAATTATTTAGTAAAAATGTGAGACTTCTATATCTGCTATCAAAAGATTAGTTCTCATCGAATTTTCGAAGCGTTCTAATGTGTTACGAAAACTGGATCAAGATTGAAAAATTTATTCAAATATTTCTGTTGTTGTTAAGTATGAAGTTTATTTTCTAATTGGATAGATGACCTGGAGGAGGCAGAAAACTGTACTTCAGCTACCGAATATCGCTTTATTCGACTTCATGCTTTGAGAAAATGCTTCACCATCACTGGAAGTTCACAAATTCCACTCTCCTTCATGCAGAACATTTTTGTTAGTACTGAAACGGTAAAAAAACGTTTCGCAGAGCATAATCTTCATCGAAGAAGACCTGCCATAGCTCCTTAGCTGACAGCAGAGCACTGTGTAGCTAAACTCCATCCAGTTCATTCATAAACGATCGACGCACCAGAGGATCAGACATATAAATACTCAATTCAAATACGTCATTTCGAAATGTTTAGATGCGGTTGTTATTCTGGTGATACGGTGAAAGAAAGAAGAAAAAGGGGTAACTTTTTTAAAACCCTGAGCAGAAACTACATGGCAACTTGATTGAAAATCTTGCGAGAATTATGATCAGCGCTGATATATGTCGATCTATACATTCTTTCAATTCCGTCGACTTTAGATTGGAATATGTTGTATAAACTTCGCAACAATTTGTTTTTTAATTTTTTTTCTCAGAAATTTACTTCACTTTCTATTATATTATGATTAAAGAAACGTTGCGATAATTAATATTCGCTTCTCTCTCAACTAGACCGATGTGAAAAGATCAAAATTTCAATTTCTATGAACAAAAGTTCTTAGTCTAAACATATCACCATTTGACCAATCAAAACACGAATTGATAGGTCTTCCCTAGACATTCTAATCCTGAATACGTACAAATGTAAAACCCCGTATCTCGTGTTATTCGCCTCAAATGATATTGATTAAACTTTAAAATTAAGGATACCAATTTTTATTTTATCCCCCGACGGATTTAAAGAAGTTCGTGCTATAAGGTTACAAGAATCCAAATTCTACGAATAAATTTTGAGTATTAGACAAAGAAGAATGTCACACGACCATCTTTCGTTGCATTTGGTGTACCAGGCTGTGGAGTCTCCGATTTCTACAGCCACGAAAAATATTTCATATTCTACATTCATTCTAGCAATTAACATACGAGTATAAGTATCTATGTCTGTTTTCTTGATGATGTCGCTGTGATATATGGTTATGTGAGCGCACAGAAAAATTACTGGGTTCTTTTGTACGAGGTTTGTTCGAAAAATGTACTGAATTCTTAAATTTTAGGATTCGCTGTCTATGGATTATGGAAACATCATTAAATGAATTTTAATGTGTTGTAAGATAGCAAAATCTCTAGGAATGTTTCCAAGAGTTAACCGACGTACTTGTAACTTTTTTCAATCCTAAAAATCTATAAACTGTGAAAATGAGGAACAAATAATTTTTGATGATATACCGAGACATTCCTTGCATTATTTGATCAAAAATCTTTTGGTTGTCATATTCTGCGATATAGATGAAATATTTTAGAATTCAAATTTAGATGAAATCGTCTATATAAAAGTGTTTTGAAGCATTCTAAGAATGATGATTAAGTGCCAATCTAATGTACTAAATCATACAAGATATTGAAAAATAAGATTCTGAAATTTCTTCAGGTATAAAACTCATCAAAATTCTTTCGAAGGATCTAATATATGGAGAGAATGCTTTCGAATCTTTCAAAATAAATAATATTGTTGGATATTCATTATTTGCCCGAATCAATATTCATCTGGAATTGAAGTTATTTCTAAATTTGGAAACATATCCTGCCCAGTGAGTTCGTGAGACAGAGGTAGATGCCTCTGTTATTCCAGAAATTCAATTTAACCTTCAAATGAAATATGTGAAAATGTTTAGTTCACAAGTTTTGCGGTTTTAGTGACGCAACTTTTATTATCTAAAGAAAATAGAAAAATCTGAAATATGTTTTGCTCAAGATGGCGTTCAAACAAAGTAATAAAATCATGACAAGTGTTTCATCCAAGAATAATAGTCTGCTCACTTTGAACGCGAATGCGTTTTAATGACTGGACTATGTTCGATTGGATAACTGGACATAGTCCAGTGAATAGATAACAAAAAAATGTATATTTTCTTGAAACCTTAACAGAAAATAGAAAAATATTGTCGTATAGAGAAAAAATATCTTGGAAGATATGTTTCTTTCAATGATTTTCAAAGGTCTTATCCTAACCTGAAAAAATCGTAGAATTGAGGACGCGGTATTTTCGTAAATGAGGAGGAACATGAGCTTGCAGAGACAAATATTTAATAATAATAAGTGTAGTAAAGATTTTTTGATGTGGTTTTCTAATATCGATCAATGCATTATTTCTCGAGATATATTGAAAAAACTGTCGAAAATCGATCATTTTTTTCTCAGTTGTTGTTTCTTGCAAAAAAATGTTTTTTGACTCGTTATTTGCTATAAATATTCCATGGCGAACCAAAACAAGAAAAAAGTATGATTTTTCAAAATTAAAGGATAATGAAAAGTTTTCAAGATATATCAATTTTCCGGAAAAAAGGCATTCTAGAGAAACGAATTTGGACTAATTTTTTCCTTTGTAAAGAATTGTACCATCATATAAAGAAGAAGGGTAGCGAGTTTATCAAGTTTCAATGTTTGAAAATGAATTTTAGACGTTTTATGACCTAATTTAAATATGACTACTAAATTGATGACTACCACTCCACCTCCCAACAGATCGACAGATTATGTAAAATTATAAGAAATGGTCCTCACAGCAAGATTTTTTGTATTTCAAATTTCACTTTTATCGATTTAACTCCTAAGGATCTACACGATTTGGAGCTCTAATCTGTTTCAAAACTTTACAGGGTGATATTTTTTTAATTAATTAATTTTTGCAGAGTACTGATGAAACGTCTACTTCTCGAGTATTCGGGAACTTGCAAATGAAGAAAAGGCTTAAGTGCTGTATTTTCATGTGTTCAATTTGTAATGAACAAGATTTATCACCTTGTAGATGGTGCAAATTCGTACAAGCAACTCACATTTCAAAACAGCTACATAATTCGAGAAGTAAAAGAAATATTAACAAAATACGAAATTTCAGCACTGTATTTCGAAAAAGAAATATGTTTAGACTATACTGTAAGGATCACTCTATATATTTTCAAATGATCTGCTCGAAGTAGAAAGAATGACCACGTAAAGGTGAGCCCTTGTACATTTGTTAGTGCTAGAGGTTGATGAAGTGAACTGAGTTATCTTCGTAAAAATAAGCGCTGCAGTGCGTAATAAGCATCCACAGAATTTTTTGACACACAAAAAATTATCTTAGCTCCAAAAGGACAAAAATAATAATTTCTTTCAATTCGTGAAAATGTGGGCAATCAATTTCCATAACAATCGTTTTCGGAATATAGTAGTTATGTATGTATGTACGTAGTTGAAAATATTTCAAGAAAAACGTAGCTGAAAAACATGAATTCAATTTTCTCCAAATCATTTTTGAATACCTAAAATTGATAAAATCGTTACCGATCTTATTCAACATGACAATATAAATCTACAACACAAAAATAGTCCAAATTTGTTTCTCTACATGTATCCGTCAAGCTGATCTTTGAAGAGATAATTTATCTTGAAACTTTTCAATGTTATATACTTTAGAAAAACGTATTTTCTCGATTAGCCGTGTGTCTGCTATATTTAAATTCTGTAGCAAGTTACAAAAGGTTCATTTTCGAGAAAATTGCTAAAAAATACAGGTTTTCCCGATATATCTCGAAAAGTAATCCACTGGTCGATTTAAAAACAATTGATAGATCATTTCAATATCAATCATTTTTATTTAATAGTTTTCTTTGAAAGTTCTTGTGTCTTCTTCTTTGCAAAAAACTATCTCTTCCATTTCTATGAATTTCTGGTGAAAACAATACAATCTTTCTATGAAATTTCTATTCTCTATGACCATATTTTTCCTAATGTGTTGAAATTTTTTCGAGGAGGAAACTTCACAATTGAAGTTGCAACGAAAAGCTTGAAGATATTAGAAGGTATCCACTATTTTGCACCTTTGTGTGATAGAGGATGAGAAAAAAAGATCTTTTAACACTGCGTCAAAAATCTCAAGACATATACGATACTCATGAAAAAAATCTATTTGGTTTTAATGAAGAAATTATAGGAAAAACTAAACTTTATTTCTCTTTTTACTGAAATTATTCGAATTAGTAGAAAGATTTGAAATGAATTTGGGGTACACTATCTCCATGAAATATATAGTCGATATTTGTCTAATTTATCAAAATTTGTAGTAGTGTCATCATGGATACCGAGCTTTCAAGACGTGTCCTTTTGTTGAACTCGTAAGACACTTTCTGCAATGATGTCGAGAGGAGAAGTATGTATACGTTCATACCTGGAAAAAAATGTTAATGCCGGTTTTTTTGTTGCTGCAAAAAAGGTGGATCTTTTTTAGACTAAATGTCTAGAGTTCTCCAGAATATATTAAGAAAGTCATTTTGAATTATTGACATTGAGTTATTCTGAAAAGATCTTGAATAGTAGACTGCAAGTTGTGAAAAGGAGGAATCGAAAGATATATCCCAAATGATGAAAAATTAGCTGGATGCAACATATGTAAATCTAACTGACAGCCTGTTCTGTCTTCCACAGCATCCACGACCCTCCTTTTAAATTGCCGCACTTCTTGATAATCCATTCATTATCGGGAAGTTTGCTGTGAAGGAACATTAGTGCCTCTGTTCTGGGATGTGTGGCCAGATTCTTATATTCGGCTGAGAAAATTACCTTTTTACGATCCTGATATGCTAAGATACGGTCAAGTACAGCTGTATTCGAACATATATCAATTATAGCGTTATCGACTTCTCTTGGTTCCTTATATGCTTGATCCTCGCTCCTTATATGCTTAATCTTCTCTAACTGAGCCAGTGCGGTATTCAAAATTAGAAACTGAAATTACCTAGCCCCTCGATATGCGAGTCCGTATGTTGAAAACGGTTTTCTGCAAATGACAGATGAGTCCTCAATCACTAGCACCCGGTGCGGTATTCCATTAGACTACAAAAAGAATTGATCAGATATTCGGGTCCTTTCCTATAGCTTGGGGTGTATACATAAAATTAGGTATGTAGTATTCTATGATGTTACTAAAGTAAAGTTGAAGATTCAATGAGAAATATAAGAAAAAATTATAATGTGTATGAAATTTGAGCTCGAGGATTCTTTCAGTAGTCCTCTTTCTACGATTTCAATAGCGAGAAGTAAAATTTACGATTTTCTAGAATTTTTACAATTCTTTATATTACATTTTGATGAGTTTTATAAGGTGTGATAATTTCATATTCTTTATTTTTCAACAGCTTGCATGTAGGGACTATGGGTGTGACTACGTCTTACCAATTCAGAAGGGATTTGATCTTGATCTTTGAAAGACTCGTCGTGTTCATACTTTGAATAGTTCATGACGTTATTCGTTGGCTGCGTCATTATTTAATCGTTTCTTGGAAGAGTATGAAAATACTGGAAGTACATATGATTTTTTCATAAAGTTTGTTTCTATGAGTGCAAAGTGCTCGAGGTGTGATTCTACGCCTAAACTTTTACTATTCAAACGTTGAGGACGCTCTACTACTTCTCGTAATTGGTAGTGAGATAGCGTGCCAAGAATTTCAGTGGTATGATTAACTAGGGTTGATGAAATTCCTGAATTATGCATGCAAATTTTAGTGCTTTACGTAATAGGTAATATTCTAGTCAATTTGGCAGTTGTAGAAGGATTCAAATTGATTTTTCTGATTGTGTAGAAGGAAGAGAAACATGCGTTCAAATTACAAAATTTTAGGTTGATTGAGGTATTGTTTGACTGCTATTGAAACTGTATTAAAAATGAGTTATTATATATTTTTGTGGGAGAAGCTAGTTTGGTATTTATTTTTGGATATTTTCATATAATAATTAACCGATGATCATCAATATCATGACGTATAGTGCAATAGAAAAAGTATTAATATAGTATCTATATATCGATGAAACGCCAAGTATCAGCATTGATATTAGCCTATATTTTAAACTTAGTAGCGATAACTCCTTGCAGCTACCTAATGTTTAGGCACCAAACAGCCATATCTATAAAAACGCAGGATAATGAACTGATTGAATTAATGAAATCGAGTAGTCTATTCACGTATGTCCTTACTTAATCACATTACGTCCTAAAGTCAAACATAAATTAAGGAGCTATCAAAATTCGTGATTGGATCAGAGTAGGAATTTGTCTCGAAACCTAAAATTTCACAAAATAAAATGTCAATACAAAATAATGATCAAACTTGTTCATAATAGAACAAATCCTAAAACTGGCGTTGTCATAAGATCGATGACACCAGGAAAATAAATATCGTAAGATAAGAGTATAATTAATTTGAAATATTTTTCTTGCCTAATAACGATAACTGAAATGTTAATGTGAGATTCAGTATAATTAATTAGAAAAATTTTTCCATGATTAATTACGATAAATGTTACTGTAAGATTCAATAAAATCAATTCGAAATATATTTTCCTGATTAATTACGGGATATGTTATTGTAAGAAACAAATGAATTAATTTTTCATGTCTAATTACAATGTTGGATGTTACAGAAAAATTCAGTATAATTAATATAAAATATTTATTTCGAATTCAAATGGATCAACTTCAGTAAACAAATCAATTCTTGTTTTAAATCAGTTATGTTTTTCATGTAATTTTCTTATCTGGTTTTCTTCACTTTCCATAAAGGAAGTGAGATCTGCTCCTTTTTTGAATAGCCTTACATATCGTGTTATACCCCATTGGAATGGTCTTTTTTACACAAATGTAATTTGTTTCATGAATCTTTATTTTTAACCTCATATTTCAACGATATCTTATAATTCCAAATAAATAGGTACTTGAATTTGAACAAAAATGAACGTTGGTTTAACATCGGCTCAGGACACATGCACTAATTTCTGGTATTCTGCCTGAATTTTGTTTATAGTACTTTAGCTAATTGAAGCTAACTGTATGAGTTTTTCATAATTACCGAACAACCATAGCTTGAGTTCTGGTTCGGTCACAATAACCAATTAATTTGAAAATTTCAATTTTATGCCATTAGGTTAGATGCATTATTTATAAACCGGAAGGTATTTACCCGGCCTTCTTTAGAGGGTGTGTTGCTTCCGGTCCTAGTGAAGATATACAGAGCAAGTATTGCTCTGGGACATACACTGTGATAAAAAAGTATCCGGAAATTTGGAATGAAACGTAAAAATCTTAATCTACCTCAATATTCATTGAATCTCCTTCAAAATATGCTCCATTTGAAGCGGTTTTTTCCAATCATTGAAACATTTTTGATAGGCGCTTTCAGGTATGGCCTTTATCTACTTCTGCGAATTTTTTTTATGACGTCTATGGAATCAAATCTGCTTCCTCGGAGCTACAATTTCTGTCTGGAGAGAAGAAAAAAGTCACACAAAGCTAGATCAGGCGAATAAGGCGGCTACTCGATGGTATTTATCGAGTCGTTAATAACCGTAGCTCGATGAGATGGTGCGTTATCGTCATGACAAATCAACGAATTGTTTTGCCACAAATCCGGCCGTTTACGGAATATATTTTCATGCAAACGTATCAACACGGTTAAATAGAAGTCCTTATTGAATGTTGGAATTTGCGGAATGAATTCATGATGAACCACAGCACGAATATTGAAGAAAACAATCAGAATCGTCTTGATTGGCAAGGCTTTTTGGGTTTTGGCTAATTTTTTCCCACCCATTCCGATGAATGTTGGCTCGTTAGTGTATCGTATTCATAGACTCATGTCTCGCAACCAGTTATGATCCGTCCCATGAACGTGGGATCAGAATTCGCAAGATCCATCATGTCTGCAGCTACCTGCATCCGGTACTGTTGTTGGAGAGAATTTAGCTCCAGCAGAACGAGCCGAGCGTCGACGCATCGCATGCCCAATTGGTTCACCAAAATCAAACGAGCGGTTTCACGAGAGATGTTGAGATCACGAGCTATCTCTCAAACACTGGCATGACGATTTTCCAGCAGCATTTCCTTGATTTTTTGGACGTTATGACGGATGAAGCGGTCGAAGATCGTCCGAACGAGGCAAATCTTTGACGATATCCCGTTCGTCTCTAAAGGCTTTGTGCCACTCGAACACTTAGGTTTTCGATGAAACAAACTCCCCATAAATCTTTTTCAGCGTTCGCAACGGATTCAACAGACGGAATTTCGTCCAAAATTTGAGACAAATTCTTTGTTCAATATTTTTTCATTGTAAAATTCGCTAGTGAACAAATCGCGCTCATCATAGGGCAGTCCTTCCAACATACAGAAACTTAAAATACTTAAAAATAGTCAATGAGGGCAATTAAAATGAAAATTTCTGGATACTTTTTTTGTCACAGTAGTATTCCTGTGTGCTGGAAAACAGGGAGACCAAAGTATACTTCGGTAAGGAACTTTAGGCCTATTAAGTTAACGTCATTCTTTCTGGAAGATCTTGAGAGACTTGTTGATAGGTTTTTTCAGGATAACGAGTTTAGCACTACTCTTTAGCACCCTAATCGACACGCGTACTCTGCTAGACTATCTACAGATACAGCATTGCAGTTGGCTACTAGAATTACTGGGCAGCAGTTGGATGGAGCAAATGTTAGTTTTCAAGCGTTAGTTGGTCACACAAAGATACAAACTCATCAGAATATACTCAAACTATATCATTAGACAATGCCTTATATCATCAATTTCCATCTAGTAGTCAGAGGCTTTCTGTCCAAAAAATTCAGTGTTCAACCAGTCAAGTATTACTGAATGTAATAAAATTTTTATCTTCTATATTATTAAGTGTTAGATGATCGAAACTAAAACTGACTAGAATTCATAAATATAACATGAAACGAATATAAATTTTTCAGGAAATTATGTTTGAACAAATATAAAATATAAAATAATTTTTTGGGCAGTATTCACTATAGAAACCTAGGACCTCATTATTTTTCGGAAAGAAACCTACGAAGAATATTGCAGGATTTGATGATTGTTGTTTTCTGCAACTCATTTTATATAATTCTTATATTTGGAACCTTTTCTGTTATATTTATTTTACATTTTTGTGTATCCGGTGTCCCATTATCAATTATATATGTTAGGTGGCTTACTCATAAATAATTCCTATGAAAATGAAGTTTGTATTTATCACTTGTATTTTTCAGGGTTATATTTCTAATTCTTCTGTATCTTAATAATGAGGAGTTTAGTGTCAAAATAAAATTGATAATATGTGCGAAAACAACTACGGCGAGAATCATCTATATTCTACTTGATGCTGTGATTATTTCATATATGCTTCAAATATAAGCGAGTCAAAATATTAGTTTACTGAGTTCTCCTCTGGAAAGAAACTTGCCATACCCTCATTGTAGCATGCTGCTTAGAAACACACCCAGTGTAATTTGCCCACCTGAAAAAGCACTCGGAAGAATATTTATTTTACTTTCGCGTGATTTTGTTGAATAGAACTAAAATCATGTTCTCAAAAAATCTAAATTAATGAAGAAATTGTCATAGATTATCTCACGAAAAATCCTAGTTATCATTTCCGCATTCCCAAATTTTGATTGAAATAACACTTTTCAACGAATAATTGTAAAAGAATTCTGAAATAACGGCATAGGTTTTTCCATTCGGAGGAAACACACGGATTTTGAACGAATATCTTGAAAATAATTAATTCACAGAGAAAATTGGAGGTTTACATAATGGAGGTGTCGGTATCAAATTATGGAATATCACTCATATACATATACACACAATTAGATACAATATAGAAAAATTAATAGATCATAATATATGAATAGAATTTCAAAAGATAATTAATGAAAATGAAGATGTACTTGATGAGGACATAGAAACAATCTGGGAAAACTTTGGAGGAGCAGTAAAAAGAAGAGGTCAAGTATTAAAAGGAATTCAAAAGAGAGGAACGAATTCCTGGTATGATACTGCGTGCGTTGTAGCGGTAGAAAAACATGAGAAAGCTAAAAGGATCTTATCACAAAATAACTCTTCAGGAAATGAAACAACAAAAGACAAAAGAAAAGGAAATACACAGAAGTACAAATATTCACTATATAAATGGAAAAAAGCTAAAGAATTGTACCAAGGCATAAATAATGAGAAAAGTAACCAAGAACGAAAAGAAATTATATTTTGAAACGATAAAAAAGGATGAGCGAGATATTTTGAAGACTATTGCAGGTAGAAGACATGCATTTAGATGCTGCAAGGAATGAATGCCTGATGCATCTGTCTGAAGAAGGAAGAGGAGAAGACGCGCCAAGTGAAGGAGGAATCGAATCAATAATCGCGCTATTTGAGAATTATTAACTACCGTGTGAAAATAGTATAGCGTTAGAAATGCTGAAGTCAGCAGGCGTTAAGTTGGAAGAAAGCATATTAGAAATAACACGAAAAGTTTGGGCGGAAGAAAAAATGCTGAGAAGATGAAGGGAAGCGTTAATATGCCATACACATAAAAAAAGTGATAGAGTAAATTACGAGAGCTATGGGGGTAATGCCTTAATCGATGCGGGATACAAAATTTGGCTAAAGCAATCAAAAATAGATTAAATGAGATAGTAGCAGAAGAAGTAGGGGAAAATCAAAGCGGATTTCAAAAATATAGAACAGTAATGGATTAAATATTTGCCTCCTAACAAGTAATCAACAATACTATAATTAAGAATTTACCACTTCAAATAACTTTCATTGAGCAAGCATACGATACATTAGACAGAAAGGAGGTACTTGAGGCCTGAAGACCTAAATGTAAGAAATAAATTGATAAGACTGGTGCAAAGGGAGCTTACGAATATGGATTATAAAGTAAGAATATATGGAAAAGTATCAAACAATTTACAGTGACTAGGTGGTTAAGACAAGGGCCTCCTATCAACATCTTTGTTTAACGTAGTTTCAGAGTCAGTGTTTAGAAAAACTAAGAATGAAACTGAAGGAACCATATAGTGTCAACAAACTCAAGTAATGGACTATGCGGATGATATTACTATAATGACGAAAAATACTTCCAACTGCAAAATTTTGGATCAGCCGCAAAAAGCAAAATATTAAATTTAAACGAACCGAAACAAAATATATTATAGTGGGAAGAAAAATGAAGACATTAACAGAAATCTGGAAATCAGGATTGATAGTAAACAACACTGCTTCAATAAAGTTCAAAAATATGACTACTTAGGGGTAACAATCAATAGTAATAGTAAAGAAGAAGACGAAATATAGAAAATTACTGCAAAGGAATTGAAAGTATGGGAGTTTTAGATAGAATTTAAAGGACCAAGAATATATTTCAAAACAATAAAAAAAAGAAAAGTACCGAGGAAGATATATGGGGGTAAGCGAGCGGATATTGAGTGGGAAACAAAAACGAACAACGAATCAGAAGAACCTTATTGAGAATCGTCAATAACGAATACTGCAAGGAGTCTAAGCAGAAGATGATTGGGCCATAAAGCGAAAATACCAGAAGAAAGACATAGGAGGGAGAAGAAAAAGAGGTAGACCACGTACTGTTTGATGGAGGTGGTGAACAGAGACTTGAAAAAATTAAGGATCAAGGACGGGAGGAATCTAGCGAGAAATAAAGAAGAATGAAGAATCAAAGTTATTGAAAAGTTTTTAATTCTGGCCAAACATTGTATGGACCCGAATTATTTGCCATACAAAATCAATTTCATATACAATGCACATGTGCAACCATGAAAAATTGTTTTTCGCCTCTTATTGCCAACATAATCATGAGTAAATTTGAAGCAACTATATGTTTTGAATATTTGTTCAGGGTGCGGTACAAGTATGTCGATGATATATTTGTTGTATTAAGAATGGTTGTAAAGAAAGTTAAGCCGATAAATTGATTAGTAGACTGATACAAGATGTCAAATGCCACTGTCCTTCAAAAGGAAGAACATAAAGTAAAATTTTTTCCTGTACCTTTCGATCCGCGATATACCAAAGGATTACACGAAAGATTTTAAAATATCAACAAAGAACCCATAATTTAAATTTAAGCTTGAGAAGCTTACAACGGAACCCAAAAGTGGGATAAGAGGTGCATATATGAAATAAGTTGTAAAGATTGTGAAAAGAAGTATGTTCGACAAAATAAAAGATCAATTAAAAGGAAATTGAAATAACATGAAGCACATTTTGAATACGGACGTATAGAAAAATGTAGTGTTGCCCAACAAGGTTCTGATCAAGACAATATATTTGATTTTGAGAATATAAAATTTATGACAAATATTAAAAACGCGAATACACTGAATGCTTTTGAATGTATCCATAAAATGAAATGTAAATATCCACTGAACAAGGACAAAGTTCCGATTCCGTTCAGTACACTCTGATATTTATTACATCAGACACGCTCACTAACAATTTGTTCGACCAATCAGTAAATGATAGTTACGTAGAATTAGATTTTGTGTACTATCATCTCATGATGATGCCAAATTAGTAGGCGAAACGCGCGTCGAGTTTCGAAGTGGTGTACAATGTTCTTAGTGTTCAACGCCAAAAGTTACAATCCCCAATTTTGTATTTGTGTATTTCGCTTTATCATTTCCAATAAGAACCCAAAGTAGTCCAGGCCCCGAAGTGTTTTTATTGTGAAGCGAAATAGAGTTAATCGAATGAACCTGGTGTTTACGAGCTTCATTGTGGTCACCAGAATAAATTGATATAGAAAAGACATTTGAATAAGAAGCGTTTAATAATATAAAGTAAAATTGAAAAAAAACCGTTATATTTCTTGAGTCACTTATATCAAGGTTAATTTAGATATTGTTTTGTATATTTCTACACAGGTATATCTCGTGATAAGTTTTTGCATTATATAAATTGTAGGATGTAATAAATTTATAAGTTGATTTTGTTTCATGTTTATTTTCCTGTTATTAGACCATTTGAAAGGAGCTTGTTTCCAAATATTAATTGATTTCATTCGTTTTTCACAGTCAACACTTTGACTTAATATTCATATTATGGGGAGCATAAAATATAGTCCGCCATCTTTGTAAGCCTAGTATATTGAATTTAGAGTGCCGTCATTTTATTGTTTTTCATATTCGTAGAAGTGAATTATAAAAAATGATTAGTTATCTTGGGGCATTCGTCATATTGAATTCAGAATGAAGTCATAGTTAACCATGGATTGCCATTTAAACTGAATATGTAAGAAGAATTTCATCCCAATCGGTGGAGGATATTCGCTTCAAAATTCAGTAGTAAGTTTTGATTGTAATATACAATCATTGCCAATTGAATGAAACCTTTACGTTTTTTTTGAATACTTAATCTAATGTACTAGTTATGCGACTATTCTTTCCGCAATTTTGGCTCCTATCTTGTCATACCCTACCAATATACAGTGTGTCCATGAAAAGTGACAAAAAACTGTAATGAGCTCTTAATTAATCATATTTTTTACTTTCACGCCTGAGTAATTTTAATGTCAGCATTAAGTAGTTAAACCTGTAAGGAAACTTCTTCATTTAATGAAAAATTTTGATGATTTGGGTGGTTTAATCAAAAAAATATATTTTTGGACAGATTGCCATTTTAACAGCCCTGACAACCACTTTTTGATGCAACGGTATTCTTTTCGTTGCTAAATTGCATCAGACTCATAAAATACTTTGGTCAATTTTGATTTTTAAAGTGTAATCAAGTTTTCGCGATAGATCTGAAATTGTGCATATAAATTTGGTGTATGGAATTTTTTCGAGTCAATGAACGTGAAAGTGCAAGTGTTCATCGCCAACCAAACGTTCAAATATTGTGGCGCATACGACGGTTGGGTTTGCATTAGGCAGTTTCTAAAACTATGATTCTCGTTGTTCTGAAGGAACAAGCACTATGTCCATATCATGTTCGTAAAGTCCAAGAGTTACTTCCTGCCGATTCTGAGATACGTCTAAGCTTCTGTCGACTCATCCGATAACATAGATCTAACCTACCTGCATAATAATCACGTGTACAGTATAGAAAATCAACATGCTATCAGTATGAGTGCAAAATTAACGTAAGGATTGGAATAATTGTTAATTTCATTATCGTTCCTGCGATGCCAGATCGATTGAATAGTAACGCTTATACAAACTCTTTGACATAAAAATGCCACTTTTGTTGGAAGAAATACCACTTCCCTATTTCCTTGAGGTGTGATCTTTGAATTTTTTGTGAAGGTCGAATATCCATCCTTTTTCCTCTTCATCTCGCCTATTTTACATATCCTTGGTTTGCCCTGGGGTCCTACTGGTTGGTTATCCTCCTTCTTTCAGATTGTGATGCATCTATGCTGGCCTGTTGTTTCCTCTTCCATTGTACTAGGGATGTCCTCTTTCCTGTTGTCTTTGGTTATAGTTCCATTTTTTGGTTGATCTACTTAGTTTCGTGGTCTTCTATCTGTTCAGTTGTCTTCGTCGTTAGTCGTGTGATGATTTCTTCCAGTGGGTCGATTTCCATTTCCTTCCTGAGTTGGTCGCTGCTCATGTACCATGGAGCGTTTGTTACTGTCTTGACGATCTTGTTGAGTACTGCTTGTAGTTTCTTCTTCTCAAATCTGTCCTCTAGATGCCAAATTTGTCCTGCGTATGTTATTCCTGGGATGATTATTGCCTTGATTATCTTGATTTTGTTCTCCAATGTGAGTTTGCTTCTTCCGTTGAGTAGGGGGTATAGTTTTCCGTGTTCTTGTTTTCCTTGTAGTTTCCTCGATGTGCCTCTTGTAGTTCAGTTGGTCGTCCAGAATTACGACGAGATATTTCGTTTCTTTCTTCCATTCGATTTTTTGTCCTTCTATGGTGATTTACTTTGGAGTTTCCGGATGTCTCCTCTTCTTGTGGTCGATGTACATTGCTACCGTCTTCTTCAGGTTGACCTTCATCCTCCATTTTCTAAAATAATTGGTAAGTTGATCGATATCTTCTTGTAGCCATTTTCTCACTTCTGCTTTGTTTCTGTGGGATTCGTATATTGCCGTCTCGACTGCGAACTGCACCATCTTCGAATGCTTCATTTTCGGTATGTCTGCGATGTATATGTTGAATAGTCATGGTCTTTCGATCTTGACTTCGGGATGTTGGTAAGCTTCGCTGGGAATCCTATGGTCCCAGCGAAGCTTACCAACATCACGTTGTCATATCTACAAAACAGCGGTTCGCGAGTTGTTATATATACAGTATACGAATCGTAGAATTGAAAGGGGGATGCACTTCAATGTTGGCCACGATCCCGGGACCCGACACCTTTTGATTACTTTCTTTGGAATGCTTCAAAATCTATAGTTCACTCTTCGAATTGAAAAGCGAGAAAAATAACATAGAAAAATGTGGTGAACTCTCTGAAAAATATTCCTGAAGAAAATACCCAAGGTTTAGGTTGAATTTTCAATAAGAATTAACATATCCTGTAGTCAAATATGAGTAAAATGTAGTTAATTATGAATAAAAGTTATTCTAATGCTTTTTGATATTTTTCTTGTTGGTTTATCAAATGGTTAACCTGTTTCGATATTGTTAGAAATTCATTGGAAAAACAATAATTACCATGAATTATTTTGATTGAAAATGGAGATCTAAAACATATCCTTTACATATTTCTCACATATTTACATCAGTTTTAGTTTTTAAATCACTTTAATATTCATTCATCATCTGAATGAAATTTTCCAAGAAAATACCATCGCGTTAATAAGTGGTTGTCTAGCATATTAAAGCGGCAATATGACAGACCAGGTAATAAATCCAAAGCCTACATGTTTAATAATACCGTGTTACGAAGGACCAATGAAAAAATGAAGTATTTGTAAAATACTTTCTGTGGTTGAACCGCTCATCTGATAAAAATTTTCAGAACAGAAAAAAGCTTTATTTTAGCCATAGCTACTTAATATTGGCCATAGAATTATTTTGGCGTAAAGTGTTAGAAAAATAAGCTTAATTAAAAGCATATAAGAGTTTTTCGGCAACTTGTGAAATTTTAAGTTCATTGCATGAACCGCTAAAATACTAACCTAAATATAGTACTCAAATACATAAATACAAAATAGTCAGAATCGATTCAAGGCGTTATTGAATTATTTAAAAAACAAAAGAAAATGTCAAGCTTCGACGACCTCTAGTGGCTAAACTAATACCCTTTATTATAGATAATTTGGCCAAAATTGTCTCATTTTGGACTGGAAAATCTGAGGTATTGCGTTGTGCATACGATTCTATGCTACCTGTATATTTTAGAGTGAAAAAGTAGATTAGAAGAGTTTCAAAGGGTTCGAAAACTCGATATAATTTTATGTTTCTACTTTCTTATAATAACTGCACGTGATTTGATGTTAATTCAATTAACAACAAGGTCTTTTAACCTGGAAACATTCATTATATCTATAACTTGATCCATTATTTTACATCATCAGGGCTTATGAGTTTTAGAGAAGAAGTAAATTTCAGCAATGATATTTATATTTTTTTATTTGCTGTCTCAATTCTTGTGTCCAAAATACCTTGCAGTCCCTTTTTTGATAAATTCCTGAAATTGTTTTTCGGCGAAGACTTGACGCGAGTAGCTGCTATTGCAGCACTACCCTTTTCAATTGTCACTTTTCTATGAACACAAGTGAGCTGCCTTCTTACAAAAATATGTAGATTTTATAACAAGTTACACTGAATGTAAAATTACATCGATTTACCGAGTTTTCACTGACTTGATTAATATAAACAAAATTGTGAACAAATAAAACCAAGATTTTTTCTGTCGGCTTCTCTTGGACAGTTGAACCGAAAATAAATTCAAAGCTCTACTTAACTGCAAGAATGTTTCGATAATTCTTACCATTATCAAGTAAATAATGTGTACGAGAGTGATAATCCTCCAAAGACGCAGAGGAAGAACGGTAAGTCACACAACCAAGAAGAAATAGAGAAGCAGATGCCAAGTTTTCGAAAATTTTATTTTGGTTGTAATAACTTTTGTTTATTAAAGAATTGCATATCAAAAAAAAAATTGTATCCTAATTTCCCATATCCGATAAATCCGTTAAGATAAAAAAGTAGTAAACAAGATAAAGGAAAGAAAAAAGCAATATCTCTGTTTTATCTCTCTCGTTCGATATTCATTGAACTATTATTATTTGAAGAAATTTTTGCGAAAAGAAACAATGTCATACGCAAATCATTCATTATTATCAGTGGCAATTTAACATTCGGTATTCATTTCAATTTAACTTTGAGGTCTATACATAAGCATAATATACAAAGAAATATAATGAGAAAGCTTCTAAATATATGATACTAGCCGACGAGAATAGAAAAAATCTGGAAAATGAAAAAATATTTATTATACTGATTACTATTTCTACAACTGGAGATATTTCTAGTAACCTTCAAAAAGAATATTGAGATTTTAGGTCCGTAGAAGGATTTATTCGAACAGTTGGAGAAGATGACACTCATCAAATATTCTTCGTAGCTTTCTTTCTAAAAAATTATGAGGTTATAGTTTTTTTAGTTCAGAATTTCATTTCATATTTCATTTATTTATATATATGAATGAAATATACTTTGCTGAAAATTTTATATGTTATATTCTCAGCACTATTCGATTCATCAAATACAAAATAACGTAACAGCATTCCGTGTTACTACTAATATCCTTACACTGGATGAAAAGCCTCTGACACTACTCGTTGATACATTATTGTCATTGTCTGATAACTTGTATTTATTATGATACAGGGATGTTTTAATTATAATCATAGCCTGGCAATGCAGTATAACCTTTTTCTTCTGGAAATTATGAACAAAATCGTTGACAATCATTCATGAAATAATATTTCACTTTTAGGCGAACAATTTATTCATTTATCAAGCAACTACTTGATAGATATCTTGATACATCAAACTCTCTGGTCAAAAAAGTCGAAAGAGCATTAGAGGTTGAAGAAATAGGTATTGAAACAGCTATCATCAAATGAATCAGATAAATGCTTGAGAGCTGAAGTACGACAGCCACCTTACGAGACACTGAAATATCTGTATCGGCTCACAAGGATGTGTCCTTTCGTCTCTACCATAATCAATAATTGCTCATTGACTGAATAACGCTGGCTACACCATACAAGATTAGAATGATGATCTAGCTGTCATCATTTGGCAGAAGTATGATGAATTGAACCTAATCCAAAGAAGCTTGAATATCCTGAGTGAAAGGTATACTGGGGTTCAGTATCGATTCTCTAATTCTGTTCACAAAATTCAGGAAGCTGAACTTGAAAGTTCCACAACTGAATGGATATAGTATAGAATTCATGGATGTGGAGAAGTTCACACATGCATGACATTTTTCCTTCGTTATATCATCATAGTGTTCATAAATATGTTGTATACATTATGGGAGAATTCGGCGCTACAGCCAAACTGTAGTTACGAGCTGCGGTTGTTAGATCCATCGATACTCATCATTTAAAAGACAGATGAAGGTAATACAATTTACTTTGAAATCGAACCGCTTTACAGCAATGGGGAGAATAACGCAGTTCATTATGAAATCCTCCACTTGATTCAGATGAAAAATATATTTTCTCAGTACCCATTCGTTTCGTCCAATACAATCATGCAAGTAGTAAATTTTTGTTGCCAATGGAGTCTACGAATAAAACTTAAAGTTGTACAGATTTATAAATCAACCGATAGTTTAGCGGTGACTACTTATCAGAGCTTTTCCGCCCGAGGGAGCATCTTCTTGAAAGGAATAAACTTTTCCTCTGGTGGTAAGGCAGAGTATTGAAATTGATGATAAATCGGCTGAATAAGCTTGACGGAACTACCCTATAGGTCCTGAACTGGTTTGAAGAATGAACGAATTAAATTGACAATAGCAACTGAAAAGGCGGAAACAACTACAATAATTCTGGGGAAACACTCCAGGCCTTGAAGCGGCGCAGAAGTTTATGGACTAATAGTCCAAAAATATAACTTGTTGACCTATCTAGATACGAATTAGGAGCCATTATTAACTTCCTTACGCGGCACTGTTTCCTGTGGTAGTGTCTCAGCAAAATAGTCAGGTCAAAAATAAGAACAGGTAGAAAGAGTAATGGGACAATGAAACTGCTGAGCATATTCTCTGCAGTTGCATGGCAAATGATTCTAAGGGAACTGAAAATTTCAGTTTTAAAATAGAGTCGAAGTGAGAGCAAAAAACTGAAGGATAATCTCAAATTCATGAAAGAGCTCAATCTACAGGAAACATAAATAGTAGGGTTATGAACTAAAGATCAACTCTGGTAGCAGTTGGGGAAGGCTTTGCAGCCACAGCCAATCAACCACTTCCAGTGTAGTATTATTTATTACACCGGTTGAGCAAGAAAACTGAGACGAAAGCTCCTTATTTGATAGAGAAAAAATAATTCTCAATCAATACAACGCCCGACTGCACCCCTGTGCAGTTTCAGTGGTTGAAATTATTATTTGAAGCCGAATTGTTGCTGCACCCATCGTGTTTACTAGATGGATACAACGGTCCTCGTTGCTATGGAGCTACTATGGAAGAATATCAGGCGTGTGGTGAGAAAAAGGAGCTATAGCTCCTGCAATTGTTGATCGATTTCAGTGAAAGAAAAAGAAAGTTGCATCTTCAATAATATTGTAACAGCCTGAAATATTTTCATTGGTCTGTCACTTCCGAAAATTGACCTTTCTTTCGACTTTTTAAATGGTAACTCCACATTTTAATTTCTTTTTTGATTACTTATTCAATTTTGAGTACGAAAAAAGTATCACTTAAAACGATTTATTTTTTGAGAAAAAGGAAATATTGCAAAGTTTCGGAAAAACATTTTCAATTCATCGATACAATACGGGGAATGGGCGACTGCTTGAGTTTATGATATATATATATATATATATATATATATATATATATATATATATATATATATATATATATATATATATATATATATGGAATCACCCGATAATCCGATAATCTGAATATTACCTCAGGGATTTCGGAAATTTTGAAAGCTTGTTAGAATTGATCCTTCTTGAGATATTTCAATTGAAAAAACAAAATAAATTAAGGTTTATTTTAAGAAAGAAACAAATAAAAGAAAATAAGAGACTCTTTCCGCATGTAGTAAAAAAATTGAAAATTGTTTTCTCACGGGGTAGATATTCTTTTCTCAATTTCAGTAGCTTGTATTAACTCCTCTTGCCCTGATTTAAGCCTGAATCCGTCGAGGCATGCTTAGGATAAGGTTTTCGACCTCCTCTGGGGTGATATTCTGCCACACTTCTGTGGCGGCTTGGATGAGCTGTTGTGGAGTTCTTGGATTATCCTGGCGCGATCCAATTTACCTTTTGAGATTATCCTATAAATGTTCAATAGGATTTAGGTCTGGAGAGCAAGCCAGTTCAAAATGGCTGTTTCCTCTGTTTCAAGATAATGTCGCGAGAGGTTGCTGGTATGCGGAGGAGCATTATTTTGCATAAAAGTGAAATTCTCACTGTGGGCACCTCGCCAGAGCCTCACTATGGGCTCCAGAACTAGGTCCATGTATTTTCTAGTCGTTACATTCACAAGAAACGAAATCAAATTTGTTTTGCTTTCCTGCATAATACCACCCGAAAACATCACACTACTCCCTTAGTATTTCGGAATTTGTCTTTCTGCTCGGAGTCTCGCTTGTCTTCCACGACCCCTCAAAACCCGAATCCGGCGGTCATCTGATCGAACACCAACTCTGGTCTCAAAATAACTTTTCGCCAATTCTCAATATTCCAATTTTGGTGCTCGATACACCAATTAAGTCTGTTAATTTTTTGTTTTCTGGTTAGCTCTGGAACTCTTAAGGGCCTTCTGCTGAATAAACCCCTTGAACGAAGTCTTTAACGTATCGTTTCTACTGATACACTGATGCTGTTGCTTGCAGAAATTACCTTTGGAGTATGGGGTGGGACGCACTAGGGTCTCTTCTTGCAATTTGGCTCAAAAAGCGGTCTTGTTCTTTAGAAGTGATCTTCCTACGAAATCTAAGCCTATTTGGTAGAGATTGTAGCTCCACGTATCGGGCGTAGGTTTTAGAAATCCCCCCCTGTGATACCCCCATCGGGGCCGCTATATCCCTCTGTGTCACCCCCTTTTCAACGAGAGCAAATATTCGACCCCTCTGCACATCGGACAATCCAACGTAAGGCATTTTCAATTATGATTATAGGCTTTTTTGAATTTGAAATTCACAGTTTTATATCTTAGTGAAGACTGAGTACAATATCCCGAATATGTGGTGATAATTCAACATTTCTTATCATACTATCCAGTTTTTTTACAACAAAAAACTTCATTCTTCATAAGTAATCACAGATCCATGGTTAAAAACAATCAATAATGTGAAATACCGAGTGATTCTATTTAAATTTGGTTGTGTTTATACCCTCCATGCTGTTGAATTCATTAATTGTTATCTCGTGAATAGTGCACGTGTAATTAGAAAGGCATCTGGATAAATTTCTAGACAGGTGGTTCCTATTCTTTGTCTAAGACATCCAAATTTTCTGTTGAAGTGCGGTAAACTCGATCCTGTACGTAACTCCACAGCCAACAATCAAGAGAGAATTTATTCTTATTCATTGATTACTAAAATTATTGTTTAACCAATTCACATTCTAAGTGAGAAAATTGTTCATTATGTTATGCGGATTGCGCTGGCTTCACAAATGATTATTGTGAAGAGCACACTCATTAGGTCAAAAAAAGAATCAGAATGTATTCTATCAGTAAAAAAAACTTCCAAAACTAGAGGCGCCTAACACTGTCACGTTCTTCTAGAACTTGAACTTTTTAAGAAATTTAATGCTATTTATATTTTCATAAAACAGATTGAAGAGTTTTTGCTGAAGTATCGGTTTCTGCGTTCGTTTATACACTTACCAAGACATTCAATTCCATTTCTTCATTATTCTTCCTTTTGGGAGTTTTCGGTTTTTTTTTGAATAAACCGCATATGCGTTAGTTTTTTCCAACTTTGAAAAACTTCCGGCGCTCTGGTACATCACCATCGGGAAATCGTTCCCGATAGAGTCGAAATGCTCGGGTACTATTTCGGTTAGATTGAAAATTGGTTCGTATCAAGTCTGTATTCATTTGATTTTCGTTTTTCATAGTGTAAAAGATTCAAAACGGAACAATAAAAAAAATTAGAAAGTAGGTACTTTATCTGTCATAATTTTCCGTTAACAATTGCAAATGACATCTATTATAATTCTATGAGAATTTCTCTGCGAGTTTCAATGGTATTCCGCCAGAATTTACTACATGAAACATCAGAATATTCGTTACCTTTTGAGTTTTTTTCACCTACAATACGATATAATCTGAGTTATCTGAAAACTGGACTAATGACGAAAACACTTTTTAGGATAGGAAAATTTTACACGGAGAGTCACCCATTCGACGAATGACATCGATAAATTTGAACTGTGAGTTTTATTCCGAAATTTCAGTTATTTCTTTTTTCTGGGAAAATATAGCGTTTCAAGTGGTACTTTTTCCGAAAAAGGTACTCGAAATTGAACAAGTAATCGAAAAAAATATGGAGGTAGTATTCACAAAGTCCAAGTGAAGTAACATTTGTTATTTTCCGAGGATACAGAGCAATGAAAATGCTTGAATCTGTTAAAATATCATTCAAGATGGGATTTGGTCCTTTTCTCATTCAAATGGATCAACAATTATAGGAGCTACAGCTTGGGTGTTTTTCACGGAACAACCGATATAAAAATAATAATTTGTTTAGCAATATTTTCTACTGACTAGTTGAACGACCCTCGTGTTTTTATGGACATAAAAGTGAAGGACTACACAGATAACAACCACCATTTTGAAATTTGGTATTTTCGAAGTGTAAATATTTTCAAACATTTAGTTAGAATTTAATTCAAGTTTTATATTGATGAAAAAGATAACAAACAGCAGAAAAAATCATTTCAGATATTTTAATTTGGGTTCAGATATATAGCCATCACGGAATCGAGCAATAAAATAGCTGAAAACCAAATACAAATGTGTTCACATAAATTCTGATTAGTTCTGCAGGTTCTGTAAAATATATAGGCCAAATTAAATCGATAAATGGGATGAATGGGAGAGAATCCTATTCTACAATCTATTTCAGTGAAAAGTGAAGAAAAATTTGCGAGGCAACAAAACGACTCATTTGAATAACATTCTTTGTATTATTTTGAATCTTAAAAGAAGGAACTCGATGTCATAAATTATTTGTGATTCTGAACATCAAATGGACAATCATTTTAATATAATAACTTACTAGAAACCCATGTGAATTAAATAATTGAAGAATAAATCATAACATCACTACATCAAAACTTTCTCATGTTATTATAATTTCTCTTAATTAATTAAAGCACAGATGAAACAAGCATCGCGTACAAGAAAGAGCTAAGCTGTCCTGGAAGATGTTGATGAAAAATCAACTTTCTTCATCATCCAATAATAGAACCAAATTGATGAGCACTCTACTAGTATTTCCAAGAATTTGAAAGCTTCAATATATCATATAGATAAAGAAATTGGGAAACAGAAAGTAAAAGGTTGTACGTATTGTGAGAAATATCTGAATTTTCTAGAGAAAGTAATCCATTTTATTGAGAACGCATCAATATTGAGAAGTTATCATACGTTTCAGAAATATTGGGTAAGATCTTGTGATGTAAAATATCTAAAAAACTCACCAATTCGCAAAATTAAAAGCTAATAAGCCTATATAAAGCCAATGCGCATAATATAGATAATAACAGTGATCACCGAAGCTCTACAAAACAAAAACTACATTCTAATTCAACATTTTGTCGTGTAAAATGAGCCATACTACAAATTAGCCTGTTCCGTTAGCTCGTATCTCGTTGATATGGAATTGCACTATAAGTATCTATTAAATTATTGTTGCAAGTGCCCAAGTTAATTACAACGTGCGGTGTTGGTTTACCTGTAGCGATAAAAAACAGGGGTGAGTTCACTGTGCTGTAAAAGTACACTGACTTTCGGGGAGCTTTTCACGATGGTATGCGCTTGCCCGCGATCGATCTTGGCCGATTCAAAACAAAGCATGGGCGGAACGATTTGGTGTTTTCTAGGTTGGGGATGTCCGGATATGATAAAACTTTTAGACAAAGGGAATTTTTCGAATAATACGCAAAGCAGTAATATTAATGTCTCATACAGTAAGACTGTGTTATTCCTGGAATGAATGAAATGTATGGAATAAGGTACTACTAGTATGCACCTTGAGTTCATAAGGTCTTAGAAGAATTTAACCTGACCTGAATGTGACAGTGGTTGTTCAAAAAATATTATGTTAGGAGATACATAATCTAGAAAGGATATATTTCAACTTAGAAGATGCTACGTTGTTCAGTATTCATTTGGCAGCTATCAGTATAGAAAGTTTCCAGTGCTCATCGTGCAAACAGACTTTATTCAGAGAGATTTCCAAACAGAATATACCAAATTGATCAACAAGTTTTGTCGTTCGATAAGAGAGGGCGTTGATACTGGTCCAAATTTGATTTTGTTTTGTTGGTACACTCTTCATATGAACGTATGTGCAGGTTCATTTAAATCTGTCAATTCATTCTTTGTTTACAAGCCATTTAGTGTCGCCGTGTCACAGTATTTTTGTACAATGGAAAAAATTGAATATCGTGGAGTGATAAAATTCTTATTTTTGAAAGGCGTAGCACTAAAAAAAATCACGAACGAATGTTAAGAGTGTATAATGATTGTTCACCTACAATTAGAACAGAAGAAAAATGGGTTGCTGAATTTAAACGTGGTCGTACAAGCCTTGAAGACGATCCACGTGAAGGACGTCCAAAAAGCGCATCCACACCAGAAATCATAGCCGAAATACAGGATATAGTTTTGGAAGATCGTCGATTGACTGAGAGAGATGTAGTGGAGGCTCTACACATCTCATTTTTATTATTTGTCATAATTTTAGAACGAATGTCCAAAATTTTTTCGCAAATTTTTCTTTAAATTAAACAAGATCCACTAAGAAATAATATATGAGCGATGTCAACCCAAATTATTAGGTCCATAATAATTCTGAATAATCTATAGATCATAATTGGCATCACTTAAAAGGCTGAACCTGCTCTGTCAGACAAACAGAGAGGGAATTGTTGAGTTTGAATATTGAAGGTTTTTTGCGATTCGACTTCGAAATTGGCAAGCAAGAACAAGGAAGCGATTATATTTCCGGAGACTCACACTGCAAGGGAAGAACATCTCCGCGAAAGAGGAAATATCTCAGGTTATGTACTTTTTGATTATCTCCTTAGTCCTATATATGGCCTTGCTTGTTATGTGATATCTTTTTTTAGATTTGTTTAGACATATAAGAGGTATGATTGTTGGAATATTTTTCTGCTTTTCTGGTTACAGATTCCTGCCCCAAACCCCTTTCCCCTCACCCTTGTTTTCGTCTGGAAATCATGGAGTGCAAGAGAGAATGAAGTAACTAAGCAGAAAAATCTTTGGTACTCTTTATGTACACACGACACTAACACAATATGAACAGACAAGCTATTGGTAGTGCAATAGCGACAGGGAAATGAGTTTTTTCCTCAGGTTTTTTTCACTCGTTTATTGAATCATATGCAAGATAGTATGGTTCCCCTGTTACATTTCCTGAGCTCACCCTCGTTTTTTTCTGACACACACCAAAATTATAGATACAAGCATTTATAGTAAATATAATATTTATCTAAATCCTTTCTTTTCAAAAGAATATACAGGGTGCTTCAACGAAAACCAAACAGAGGCTATATCTACCAAGATATTCATTTCTGATCAGAACGCAAAAGCAGGTCAGTTTTTGTTTCAAGGGTGACATCTTTTGAGGTACAATACTTGCCTGAAATATCAACCCCCTAAGCGGGGGTTGCAATCCTTGAACATTTTGGATAGGGAAGATGGGTCGAATGATGACGCAAAAGAAAGGTGGTTTCTTTGTCTACATTGATTTGAACGAATTTCAATTTTTCATTGAAAACTGTAAGAGATACGGGGTGAGCAACTGAAAGATAGGGAAGACTATTTCCCTGAGACTATTCAAGTTTCAGTGAGGTAAAATGGAACAGATCCATGCTGATCAATGGCAGTCATCATCAAGTACCATCCTCATCTCGAATTTCACCCCCTGGAGCAGGGGTGACAACACTTGAAATTTTGAAGAGGGTAGATGGGTCGAGTGATAACTCGAAAGAAAAGTATTTTCTTTGTCTGAATTTTCATTTTTGATTGAAAACTGTAGAAGATACAGAGTAGGCCACTGAAAAATAGAGAAGACGATCGCCCCAAGACTATTGGGGTATTAGTGCGAAAAACTGGAATAGATTCATTTTAAATCAAAAGCTGTCATCTTCCGAAATCACCCTCATCCCGAATTTCAACACCTAGAGCAGGGGTAATATTTCGATCAAGTGATACCTCTCAAGTAAAGGATTTCGACTGCCTTTATGACTGCTTGCAATAATTCTATTCTCATTGAGTTCCATAGGAGTTAGAGTAGCTCACTCTGTATCTTCTACAGTTTTCAATCAAAAATGAAAATTCGTTCACGGGAATGCAGACAAAGATAATACCTTTCTTTCGAGGTCACCCCTGCTCTAGGGGTTGAAATTCGAGATGCGGATGGTACTTGATGATGACTGCCATTGATCGGCATGGATCTGTTTCATTTTACTTCACTGAAACTTGAATAGTCTCAGGGAAGTAGTCTTCCCTATCTTTCAGTTGCTCACCCTGTATCTTTTACAGTTTTCAATTAAAAATCGAAATTCGTTCAAGGCAATGTAGACAAAGATACCACCTTTCTTTTGAGTAATCATTCGACCCCTCTGTTTATTTTTCGTTGAAGCACCCTGTATATTAGGAAGTGTGAGCCATTTTCTAAGTGAAATTTTGGGTTTTAGAAAGCTGTGTGTACAATAGGTGCCGCATTTGCTAACAAAGGAACAAAAACACATTCGAATGCGACTTTCTCAGTAACATTTGGAGCGTTTTAGGAAGGATAAAAAGGATTTTGTGCGTCGATTCCTCACTATGGATGATACTTGGGTCTATCACCATAATCCTAAATCAAAACAAGAGGCTAAAGTGTGGTGGGAACCTGGTTGTTCAGCTTCGAAACAAGTGCGTGTCCTGAAATCGGCCAAGAAGGTTATGGCATCAGTTTTTTGGAATGCGAAAGGAATTCTGTTTTTGGGTTACTTGCAAACTGGTAAACAATTAATTCTGAATATTATTGCAACCTTTTGGACCAGTTGAAGGAAGAAATTATTAAAAAAAGACCCGCTTTGCAGAAGAAAAAATCCTTTTTCATCAGGACAATGCACCGTGTCACAAGAGCATTTCGACAATGGCTAAAATTCATGACTTAAAGTTCGAATTATTGGAGCATCCACCGACTTCCATTTGTTTCCAGATCTCAAAAAATGTATGCGTGGCAAGTGTTTTTCATCAAATGAAGAGGTTATAACGGCTGTTGAAGCTTATTCTGCAGACCTTCCGGATTCTCACTTCAGGGAGGGGATTCACAGATTGGAGGATCGTTGGAGCAAGCGTATTGATGTTCTTGGAGATTATACTGAATAAATGAAGTGTATTTTGAACCATAACATTGTGTTTTTCTTATCGAACGACAAAACGCATTGAAAAACCTGGTATGGTCCCGGTTTAATGAAAAAAATATAGCAGGGGTCACCAAATGGCTGACCGCTGTTCTGTTCCGGACCACCGACCTATTTTATGCCTACCTTATGTTAATAATACGAAATATAATATCTTATTAATATTTAACTTGAGTTGAATATTCTGATCATTACGTTTTGCCTTTGATGCTATCAGGGGAAGGAATAAGCGCTCGCTCGTCTGCGTCTTCATAGTTTTATTTTTAAGGCTGCCTACGCGATGAGCGCTAAATACGATTGCTTAGTTACCCACTTGTTAAGGTTCATGCAAGTTATTTATTCACAATGGAACGGATAAAAAGAAAGGCAGAAATCGATAATAGTCAGTTTTCGCCAGAACGGTTTAACTCTGCTAAATCGTGCTGGAGTAGTACCGATGTGTTTGATTTGTCTACAAAGAATTGCGTTATTTAAATGCTCGAATAAACGGCATTGTCAGACTAGGCACAAATCATTTGCCGACAATTCTTTCACCTGGTAGTAATCTGCTAAAACTGAAAATGCAAATTTATTGTTAAGCTACGCAAAAAAATAACGGAGTTTCTGCCATTGCTGTGCCTGTTAAAAAATTAATAATAGTATCTGTGTATAGAAAGCAAAAAGAGACCTGAACTTATTTTCTGATAAAATAAAGTCACTAGACATGATATTCATGAGTGAAAAATTTTGGGGTTACAGATTGGTCTTTGTTGGAGACTTCCATGTTGATCTCTAAAGAAAAATTAAGCCTATTAACTTTATTTCTATCGTATAACTGCGAATTCACTATGCAATAACCATCTCGTGTAACCCCTGACAGTGCAACATGCGTAGATAATTTATTCTGTAACTTCGAAATAAACTCCAAACGCACAGTAAATCTCCACCTTGGTGACCATTCCGGTCAATTCATAAAATTTGAAACATTAAATAACAAAAGAATCATAAACCAAAATTTAAAAATAAACATCAGATAAATCACACCTCATGGAACCGACTGCATGAGACAAAAACTGCAAGGTGAAAACTGGAACCAAATAATCTCACAGAAATTAGCTAACGATGCCTTCACTCTATTTTTCCATAGATTCAGAAACTGGTATTCCATGCTTATAAGCATTGCGAAGATTGGTTAGGGCGAACAATCGATGTAGTAAAGAGAAAACGAAATGAAGAGAAAATCAATCTGCAGATAACAAAACGAAGGCTATATGGACAATCGTTGAGAATGAGATAACTAAGGCGAACTCTGAAAAGCACTCAAGTCTCACAACCAATACTCTCAATACATTTTTCGCAAATATAGGTGAAAAAATAAACAACGACATGGGGTTCACTGTGAATGATTAAGCACTAGAACTGCTGAAACGAAGTGTACTAAAAAATTGCGGCATTAGTAATTTTGAAACACCCACCGAATTTGAACATTATCTCCAATCTCGGGACATCTAAGGCATGCCGATCAAGTCGATTGGGAAAGAGATCGTTCAACCACTTACTCTAAAAATCAACAAATGTATGGTGGAGGGGATTTTTCCTGAACCGTTGAAGATGGGAAAAGTCATTCCAGTTTTCAAAACGGGTGATTCAGAGGATCCAAATAATTATAGGCCAATCTCCATATGCAGCAGGTTTGTCCAAGATTCTAGAAGAACTAATCAAAACAAGATTACTCGCCCACTTTGAAGAGAATGAACTATTAGGAGAGCACCAGGATGGGTTCAGATGAAGCAGATCAACATTCGACTCTATCCTTCACGAGTTATTGATTAAAAAGCATGAAGTATTTGGAGTGACTGACAATGCTTTAAAAATGGTGTCCTGATATTTTAAAGAAAGAACTCGTGAAATGGTTCAATATAGCTTTTTAAAAGAACCGACTTGAATTCGTGTATGTTTTGAATTGACTTATTGATGGGGGTGTTGTGTATCTCTCTTTGTTGAGCATGTTAAGGTTTACCTGCCCCGTTTTTAATTCTTACTTTAATTTGCGACCCCAAGAACCAATGTCTTGATCCAAGCGCTAACATATAAGATGTTCGGAAAATAATAGAGTTATTGATTGAAAAGCATGAAGTATATGGAGTGACTGACAATGTTTCACAAATGGAGTTCTCCTAATAAAATGGGAGAACTCAGCGTGTATGGTAGAAGGGTGGTTTCTTGGAAGAGGAGACTGTATATTTTGGTATGCCGCAGGGGTCCATTCTGGGACCTTCGATATTCATCATATTTATCAATGATATGAACATAAATAAGAACGACCCTGTTTGCAGACGACACACAGTATTTCATTAGGGCATCGAACACAAATTCCCTGAGTCAATTGAGAAAGGATATACTCGACAGATATGGTGATTGGTGCAAGAATAATTCACTCCAAGTGAATGACAGTAAGACTTCATCCATCACCTTTGGAGCAAATAGCGACCGGGGATCCACTGTGAAATATCTGGGAGTACACTCAGACCCTAGATTATCATGAGAGAAGCACATTGAGGCGTTAATGACAGAAAAGAGAGTGTGTACGTTGAAGCAGCATTAACAACGAACTTCGTAAATTTCCACTCTATACTTTCATACGGTATACTTCATTGGGGAGTCCAACACATGCTGCTGATCTTCTACTGCAACGAAAGAGAGCAATAAGAGTACTCCTTGGTATGAGACCGACAGATACCTGCAGAGATGCCTTCAAGAAACTGAAATATTAACCCTACCTGCAATCTATATCTGTGAGTGCACTTTTAATGTACATACCAACAATGAAAAATTCGCTATTAACGGCAAATTTCATGAATATAACACCCGAAGGAGAAACTGCTTCAGTATCCCCCATCATAAAAGGGCATTGTTGCACCAAGGAGTGGACTTTTGGGGGCCTAAGCTGTATAACCATTTGCCTGATGGGATGGAGATTAAAACAGCTAGAGGATTCACGAGGAAAGTTACTATTAAAAAAAAAACAGTTTGTAGTATAAAAGAAGAAATCTCATATTGATATGTATGTAAAACTTCCTCATTTTTTCTGACATGACATGTAAATAATTGATGTCTTCAATATATTTCACTTTCACTTTCACATCTTCGACTCAAAGCATGAGTCGTTAATTTCTGAGCAGGAGACATGCGGTGAAGCTTCTTTACATATTTCCTGGAGTCTTACTAAGCATATAAAACTATTCCCTGATGCTGACATATGTAAGGAATGCATTCTTTAGGCAGGCAATATTTTGTTGAGAACAGAGAAGATGTTTTTGAAACTATTTGACGGATTCCGTTTTCTGCGAGTACTAGCACAAGAAACACACATTTTGGGCAGAAGAAAATCGCTATGATTTATTATTTATTTATTTAGCGGCAGTTAAATAATTTGGCCAAAGATGAATCATGTGACGTCACTGATTACGCTTTTTTTGAACAAAATGAGAGAAATCTTTGTTGGAGAGCTATTAATTATTTTGCTGTTTATAGAAAAACCCGAGGAGAAAACATGATGGACACGGTGATTGATTAATTCCTTGAAAATCAGATAGACTTAGAAAAGCTTTTATCAGTAACTACCAACGGTGCACTAGGCATGGTTGGGTCTAAAGAATCGCTAGTTAACCTAGAGAAAAACCAATGTGAAATTCAATAAAAATTAAATTTCCTACCATTGAATCATTCATTAACAAATGCTTTGTTGCAAACTTAATTTTAATCTCAAAAGAAAAATGCAAGAAGTGATAATAATAATGAATTTTCTTCGAGCAGAATCAGCACTGAAACAGGGTGAATTGAAAATATTTCTTGACCAAGTGGATGTTCAATATGATGATCTATTGTTGTATAATAATGTGAGATGGTTAAGCAAAGGCTGCTTTTCACATCGACTCTTCACCATTTTAGAAGACTTGATATTTCTTTTCAATATCAATCAGACGTCAGCAAACGCCTTCTTAAGTACGATAAAGAAAACCTAACTTCCTTTGCTTTCTAATCTGATATTTTTGAACACATCAATGACCTGAACCTTAAACTTCAAGGCGAAGGAAAGGTTGTATGGGAGCTCCTGACAGAATATATGCTATATGCATAAACTCAACCTTTCAAAATGGATCTTGGTAATGAATGCTTGCACATTGTGGACCTAAAATCGGAATTTGAAAACAGATTTACAGACTTTGAGAAAATTGAGGATTTCGTCGAAATACTCAGTAACCTTTAAAAAATCACAACAGTGTGAATGATATTCTACTACTGGACAAGAAATCAAAATAATATAGGTACATACTACATTCAGCTAGAAAAACTAAGCGAATTAAGTCTTCCCTTCAATTCCCCATGGAAAATATTAAAGCACCAATATGCGTTCATATATTTGTTGCTGAACCTCAATATTCGACAAATTGGAGCGTTGCCGTAATAATTAGTTCGGCATGAAGGTTGATCAAACAGATTTTCGGATCTTGTGATTCTACCAGGTACACGAAAACCTATTTGATATAAAATATCAGGACAGACAATTTCATTAATCAAGCATTTGTACAAAAGAAGAAGGTCAGCTATTACTCCTCGGTCCGCCAAAGTTCTGAAATTTGCTGAGACAGAGAATTATTTTCTAGTGATAGATATTTTATATGAGGCATAAAGAAGGAGTTTATTTTGAACTCTTTCAGTTTACTGAGATTGTTCTGCGTATTGAGGTGACCATACCTATTCCAATGAAGGCCTGTAGTATTTTGATTTTCTCTCTTGATTTGCAATTTCTTGTGTAGATGGCTCTATGAACTCCTTTTTGTTGGGCTTGATATGTGTAAATCAAAAAATTACCTGATCGATTGCCTTTCGTGATTGTGGATTGCTGCTAAAGATTGAGTTGTCTATTGGAATGTTCTTGCGTTAGACCTTCTACTAGAAGTCAACAGTTATCGAACAGAATTACTTGCGTCTAAAATATTAATAATAATACCAAAAATATATTTCAGAGAATGTACATGAGCATTAATGAAAATGTATCTAAATGAACAATATGCATTAGGTGAAAATAACGTCATTTATTTATACCTAGTCCTACTTCTACCCTACTTTCTGTTAATCCAATCATTCAAGGAATAAGCTCCAATGTTATTAACATTTGTTTTATCGGTTTTCTAAAGATACTGAGACTACCACCTATTTTAAGATTCTCCGGCAATGCATTGAAGAAACGTATAGCTGCATATGTGGGGTGTTTCTCAGATTCCGTCAATCTATGTTTTGGGAATTGCATATTTTGATGTCTTGTTTCGTAATTGTGAAGAGACGAGCATTCAGTGTATTTTGATTTGCTCTTAAACAGATCGATTAAACTTTCATAAATATAGACTGCATATATGGTCATAATATTGTTTTTCTTAAAGATATCTCTGCAAGATTCTCTAAATGTCAATTCGAAAACATTTCTCATCGTCCTTTTTTGAATTCGAAAAATTCTACTGTTTTGGCGTTCGACCCATGAAAAATCAATCCATACTTCATCACACTCTCAAAGTTGGCAAAATACAGAATCCTAAGAGATTTTTCATTCATATATTTGCTTATTATTCCCAAGCTGTAGTTAATTGCATTTAATTTTTTTCTTTTTTCCTAAATATTCTATATGGTGATTCCACAGTAAGTGATCATCCAAAAACATGCCTAAAAATTCTGTTGAGGGTTCTGGTTTCATTTCCTGGTTCAATAACTTAACTGATGAGGCAGTCCCTATTCTTTGCTGTCTTGTTCTAAAGAAGACTATGTTAGTATTTTCTGCGTTCAGAATTAGCCTATTTTTAGAGAACCAGTTTTGTACTGTTTCTAAAAGAATTGCTGCTGTTTTTAGCAAATCTGGATAATTTGTTCCTGCCACTAGTAGGTTTGTGTCATCTGCGTACTTGGCAATGTGACATGTATCTGTATCATCGTCTATTGCTTCCATGATATCATTCATGAAAATAATGAATAATATTGGGCCTAGGATACTTCCCTGAGCAACGCCGCGAGTGTTATCTATTATTTCTGATCCGGTTGCTTTGCCGTTATTCAGTATTTTTACCCTTTGTTTCCTATTGGTTAAATAAGATTGGAACCAATTTAGACAGTTGTATCTTACCCCATATCTGTCCAACTTTAAAAGTAAGTACTGATGGCAGAGACAATCGAAAGCTCTTGATAAATCTAAAAATAATCCATAAAGTATTTCATTGTTTTCAAACGATTTTATAATGTTCTCCGTAAATTGCATTACGGCTGTGACAACGGATCTACCCTGCAGGTACCCGTATTGATTAGCATTAAGCAAACGGAGAGATGACATGAACTCCATTAACCTACTACACATTGCCAGCTCAAACAACTTGGAGAATCACGGCAGGACACTGATCGGCCTGCAATTCCCAAACTCCTCGAAGTCTCCTTTTTTATGGATTGGTGTAATTAATGCCAGTTTAAGTTTCTCTGGAGAAATACCTTTCTTAAATGATTTTATTCATAACATAGCATAATACTCATGCTACTTCATTGATACATACGTTAATCAGGATTATGGGTACCTCATCGTCACCACTTGTGTGCTTATCTTTCAGACTATTGGCTAATTCTTTTATTTCTTTAATAGTTACTGGAGTGAGAATCATTGACTGAGGTCTATTTGGGATACTGCACATCAATTCAGTGACATCTCTGCCTCTGAGTAGTTCTGATATTATTTTTGACAACTACTCATTGTAATGATTTGCTACATTTTTTGGGTCACCTTCCATAGGCGAATCCCTTGCCCCGCACTCACCAACTATCTCTTCATGGATGCTCCAAATTGTTTTCATTTTGTTGTCTAACCTATATTTTGTCCTGATACAAATCTGCACGTTTTCTAACTAGTAAATTTTGATAATCCTTTTTACAATCATTGAAAATAGGCTTAAACTCCGGTTGATAATTTGATATGTAGAGCACCCAGCCTGTTTTTGCACTCCGCTATCTCTGGATCTTTCGCGAAATTTTCACCTATTTTCAGTTGGACAAGATTCGGAGGAAAACATTCACGGAGCAGTCCCATAAAGACGTTGATGAACTGAGTATCCACCTCAGCTTCCCCCGCCTTGTAAACCTCTGCCCAGTCTTAAGTGGCTAATTTTTCAGTGAAGACATTTTTATTTTCTCTGGAGAAAATTCTAACAAGTTTTTGTGTTGGTAACTTATGATTAGTTGTTTGAAAGGTGAGTTTTATTCCCCCATGATCTGAGAAAGCATCGTGTAAAATTTCTACAGTATAATCGTCCTCACAGTGAAAATATTGTCTATACATGTTCGTGACGTTCGTGTTATTATTGTATAGTCATTTACAATGAATACAAATGAAAAAGCATCAAGCAAGAGATTCATCCTGAGCATATTGTTTGGATCATCTTTCAATCCTATTTTATAGTCCCCTGAAATGAATGTTACCTTGTTTTCCGCAACTAGTAACTCTAAAAGTTCCTCCAGCTTTCCATAAAATCCGTCTATATTATCTCTCTCGGATGGTCTGTATACACTGACGATAATTACTTTCTCACTGTGCACTCGAAGACCCTATCTGTCGAAACACTGTTGATATTACGTTTGACTTTGTATTTGATTCCGTTTCCCACAAACACCGTCACGCCGTCATGCTGACTCTCTTGTCTGCAATGATGGGAAGCTAGATTGAAGTCCTCTACCGCATAGTTCTTCAACTGAGATTCAGTCTGCCAGTGTTCCGCTATTGTAAGAAAGCAGCACTCGGGATTGTCTGTTAAGACTTCATTCAATTCGTCAACACTGTTGCCGATAAATTGGATATAATGGTGAATCAAACTCACGAGTTTAATGTTTCTGTTTGTCGAATCTGCAAGGTGGTTACTTCCTGGTTTGATCGGGTGGTAAAAAATCGCTCCCTGTTGATTCAGAAATTCTCGGTGTTTGAAAAAGTCGAATCTCTTGATTCCCATCCCTACGGGCCAGATATCAGAGTTGAACATTTCTCCTTTCCTATCTATTGGAGCTGTTATACAGTATCGTTTCAGTATATTTTCTTCTGACGGGATTTCTTTTACTGTTACCTTGTCATTCCCAAATCCTGGAGTTCTTGTTATGCACTCTTTAATTTTTTCTTCAGTTGCGGACCTCTTCACTTTGTATAGATAAAGCCAGAGTTTTATAGATGGCCCCGTAAAATCTGTGTTACCGTTTCCTCTCTTTCCTGTTCATAGGAGATCCATAGAGAACAATTTCTTCGCCTTTTACAATTGTAAAAAGTTCAAGCACTTTCCCCAAAAGACTTTCCAGCAAGGGTGTAATTTCTCAAATTGTTTGTAGATCAGCAATAACAAAATGCAGCCGCAATTCTCTACTGCGATGCTCGATCATGTTTGATCTCCTTTGTAACTCTCTCTCATACTCGTCAGATTGATGACCTCCGATTCTGGCCGTCATAGATTCGCCACAAAGAGGAAACTAGATCGAAGTTTTGAGAAAGTCCGCGGATTGACTCCATCGAAGATTTGTCCGCTTTTTCCGAGATCGCGACGCAACATGCAAAGTTCTTAGGTTGTTCTCGTCCCGGTTCCGAAATGCTCGAACTCAATAAGAAAACTTTGTATGGATGTGTACTATAAATGCGAGTATTCGGAGACCATTTTTATTCTGCTTTTTCGTGACTTTTTCTTATAATTTTCACGCGTTCGATCTTTTCTATCGGAGAGAGTGACAGTTCCGATTCCGAAATTTCGTCGTTTGCTTTCGATTGGGTAACGTTTCTGCGGAATATTCTCGAAAATTTATCATTCGAGCTAGGGGGCCTCGATTTTGCACGAAACTCCGGTTTTTCTCTATCGAAAAAAAGAAAATACTCACGGAGGCTTTCGCCTTCTACATTCGCTTCCAGCTCATTTCGTTTCCGTCCGGTTCAAATTTTCGTCATCCACTCCATTTTGCTCGTAACAAAGCCAACAGATTCAGAATATAAGATTGGGATTTCCATAATTTCATCGGAATCTGTTGAACGGAACAGTTTTTATCGAATGAAAACTTTTTTCCTTAATTTTGGGGCAGAATTCCTCAGCAGGAGTGGATCCTACGAAAATAATCAATACAGGGTGATTCTGCAGAAAATAGAACTATTTCCACTGTGTTGACATGATACCTTTTCTATAATTTATGTCCTTTATCCGAATATACAGGCAGTTTTGTGTAAATTTGAAAGATATTTTGGTCGTCATAAAACTCTGAAACTGATTCGTTAATTTGAATGAGAATTTCGATATTTGTCTTCAGTTAGTAGTTTTAAGCTCGGCGTTCCACAATTCTTTTTTTATCACAGGGCCGAACTCTAAAAATCTTATTTTTGTCGAATGTTACAACAACACCTGAAGGAAAATCTCAAATCATATTCGTGAACTACATGAAATACTGTTCAAGTTTATTCAAATTCTATCTCTTCACTGCACCTACCATTTTTATGAAAATTAATTCGAATTTGGCAAACAGTCTAAATACCATCATACAGTAAAAATCTAGATAAATGATCGATTTAAACAAAAAGGTCGAGGTTTGATATAACTTAAAAGTCTCACACTTATCATTTCACGTTTTGGTTCAGGGCAGGGCCGGACTACAGAAAATTCATAGTATTTTCGAATGCTAAATAACATCCTGTACATCGCCAAAATGAATATTCGAACGTATATCCGTAGAGTACACGACTACTGTTCAAGATTGTACGAAGCTTATTCTTACCACACCTATACTTACTTATAGAAATTGAATTGAATTTGTAAAAACTAGGTAAATAGTTCTTTATATTTTTGAAATGATTTTCAAAAATTCACTAGGTAACCAGATGAGAATCAATTGAATATATGTTTCCATAGTTGCTTCTCTTTTTCAAAGCATTTTCATAATACTTCGGATATACGAAATTGCAGAAACATCACACACAGTCTCTCAAATCTGCATAATAAACAGTAATTCATTGAATCTAATGTAGCCTAGATTTGTGGAATAAAATAATTTGTTGTCAACACTTTGTCTCATTATTTCTAGAAATTATTTCAGATACATAAAGAACTGTTCAACTAGTTTTACAATATAGGTTTACGTTTTTACCACCATCTACACAGTGAATTTCCTGAATGCAGACTAAAGATCTGCTTCTCACAAATTAAATTTGCTTAGGTATGGTGAAAATAAGCTTTGTATATACTTGAACGAATCTCGCCATTCTGGTCGACGAGGGTAGAAAAACAGACGGCGAAGCTGGCTCTAGAGAGGATAAGAACTCTGATGCCACGTTAGCTGAACTGTTAGAGGTAGAACCACTATACCTCACCATTATTAGCAAGCCAATTGCGAATGCTTATAGGCAAAAGAAGGGGGGCACATAAATGGTACATGTAAAATTTTTCCTGAAGTTATTGAGAGTGACCACCTCCTCAGGATGTACTCGAAGCTCGAGGTGAAAAACTATCCGGACAAGAGAGGGATAACACGAAGGATTCCTTGCCAGGTGGAGGGTATATCTGATACACGACTAGCTCGAAGACCAAAGAGGATCAGGTAGTGGAGTTTACTGCAGGAGGAGTGGAAGGATTTTCATTTCTCATTGGATAAACATACAATAGTTCTCCAGTCAGAGATCATCGTGTTACTTAGCTGTGCTCAACGCTGGTAGAATTGGGTACAAGTTATGAGTGGATCACGATCTGCGCCGAGAGCTTTGGTCGCAAACTGAATTACTTCTAAGGTGGTCTGGTAGTGGGTTCAGGCCCTGGAACAACTGACAGTAAACAATCATATCCGACTTTTCAGGATTCCGGGTCACACCAGGATCAGAGTAAATGAGATTGCGGATAAGTTGGTCTTTCTAGAAGCTGAGAATACTCTAATAGGACCAAGACTCACGGTCGGTATCTCAGTACTATGAAGGCAATACTTAGTAACTGGCTAGCGGAACAACATAGGGACACTTGGTTGAACGTTCGAGATTGTCTTCAGCCCAAGGTAATGCTATGTACATGACGTATTAAAACCTGGACAAGGATGTCACTTGAAGACAGTCGAATTAATGCATGGCTCATGGCACTGATAGTGAATAGTGAACACCTGTGCAAGATAGGATCTAATTGCAGATGCTATGAAATTAGGATCAAAGCACCAATTCATATGGTCACCCTATGCATCACCAGCACGGATCCGCCTTTGGTGTAACCGACTGGCCGCGGAAATGCTGAAAGTGAGTGATCTGCCGAAGTTATCCTCTCTCTTTATAAGAGACTTCTTCGGAAAGATTTAATGTAGTTACATGGAAGGAGGACACAAAGAGCCTTAGGCCCAGGTGTCGGTATCCATGACGGACTCCTTGATATAATTCCTGCTATAAGTTAACAATTTGATAGAAAAAAAGAAAAGAAAAATTATTATTATTATCGTGGACTTGTGCACTATCTCAGCTTGTAGCTGGATATAATTCACCTTTCCCAGATTCAGTAATCAAAGGGAATATGCTCGATTACAATATACTTGACAAATATTTTTCACTATCACACGTATATTAAGAATCACAGCTTTTTGCATTTCTATATAGGTATTTTTAGGCAATTCTAATTTCTTAAGGCTATCATGCAAAGTTTTGGGTAATAATCCAGTCGAGGATACGATGACAGGAACAATATCTATTTTCTCGAGGTGCCACATCTGCTCGATCACAATAGCAAGGTTTGTGTATTTGGACTTTTTCTCCTGGAACTTGTTCAGCATGTTGTTATTATTCGGTATGGCGACATCCACCAGCATTGCTGTTTTGGCTTTCTTATCATACACCACTATGTCCGGCCTATTATTCGTCACCATTCTGTCAGTGATAACAGGCCTATCGTAGTATAATCTGATAGAGTCATTTTCCAATAAGGGCACTGGTTGATACTTGTAATACGGCTGAAAGGCATTAAGAAGTCCCTACTTGTGTGCAAGTTTCTGATGGATAATGTTGCACACTTGATTATGCCTGTGAAGATAGTCCGTATTGGCCAGTTTTTCGCAGCCAGACGTAATATGCTGCATAGTCTTCGATCTTGGCATTTCCTGCACTTATTGTTTGTAATGTACCGTCCTTAATTATAAATTTTTTGTGGTTATTTGTAGCGATGACTTGATCTTGAATGGACATAGGGAATCCTTCTGTTTCTGCGCATAGTTCTCCTTTCATCAACCTTTTGTGGGAAGCTTCTTTGTCCATGTGTCGTTGATTAATCTCATGGTGATGTCGTCCATGCAATTCCTTTCTTGACCATTGCTCTTGTTTTTCAGTATCTGATAAGAACGGTAAATTCAGCAGATCATTCCTGGTAGCAAGATTCAGAGGTATATATCCCTTATAAGCCAACGATACCATTCTATGGAGGTAAGAAGTGCGAGCTTTTGCAGAGAAGAATCCTATGAGATTATTAATCTGTTCGGTGTGTAAGTTGACAACAACCATTAATCCGCGTCCTTCTTCTTTCCGCTTCAAAGTTGTTCTTATCACAAACGATTTTGGATGGTGATTATTGTACTTTGTCAGCATCGTTCGGGTTTTGAATATTATCCAGTTCTGTCTTAGTTCATCTGATTTTTCCAAATGAGTAAAGCAACACTGGAATGGCGTAGTTGTTAATTGCTTTGACTAGATACCCCAATTTCAACATTTACTTCAGCACAGTCTTCAGACGCTGACTGTACTCTGAATTAATCTTCTCCTTTGACTGTTTTTGGTCTAGCCATCTGGCTTATTGGTAACCCAGATATTTGTAGGTTTCGCCATCCCTCATACACTGTATAATAATATCATTATTATACTTAATAGTATTTATGCTATTCATCATTCGGCAATCTTTTGGCCCTACCCTAGAACGAAAATGTGAAAAGTTAAGTGTGAAAGTCCTAAATAGCATCATACCTCGACATTTTCTTTCAAATCGATCATGAACCTAGATTTTTACCGTATGATGGTATTTGGACTTAAACGAAAACTGCGCTTTCACTAAATTCGAATTAATTTTCATGAAAAACCACATGTGGGTTTGAATAAACTTGAACAGTAGTTGTTTACAGATATGAATTGAGATTTTCTTTCAGGTCATGTACAAGGTGTTGTTTCGAAGTTTTATCATAAAATGAGATTTTGGAGTTCGGCCCTATACTAAAGAAAACATTGTGAACAACTAAGTTTGAATCAACTGAATAGAAACGAATTTTGAAATTTTCATTCAAATTGACTCATGCGATGAGGAATAATGACGTCCAAAATATCTACCACATTTACATAAAATAGCCAGTATATCCGAAAAGAAGACGGAGATGACAAAAAAGATATCATACGACACCCCATTGATAACTTCTACCACCAGTGAAAATATTTCCCTTTCTTGCTAAATCACCTGTATACATTGTGGCATAATTATGATGAGGATTATCAGATCCTGAGTTATTGATACCTGAATCTGCGACGAAAAATAATTGAATATTAAACTCATATTTGGATTTATGAAAATACTTTTGATCAACTCTGTATAAATGATAAACATGAAATCTATGAATAGTAGCAATAAATAAAAATTTTCTGTGTAGTTTCTGAATACCAAAATGATAGCGCAAATAAGGTTGAATCCAATATTTCCGTTCGCAATTTTCGAAACCACTTTAGAAATAAGAAAATTTAATATTCCATCGTTGCTTCAGTAGAGTCGTTCCAGACATGACGTGCACCGAATTTTCTACCCCGGAACAATTGATGTTATGACATACTCATACAATAGCAGATGCTGAACGTAAAAAACAGGTAAATTCAACAAAAATGTTCGATTCTGTTTTCAAATATAGAAGAATCTCAATTTAATCTAACAATGGAAGTTCTAGATAACTACTTGGCTGTAGTCCTATTTTTAACTTTATAAATATCCGACCTCAGGTCGGTCCCATTTGGCAGAAGAAATAATTATTTTGAAACTAAACTGCTGAGTAACGGTTATCGTAAAATATACCTATCTCGTCTATTTATAATTCCTTAATTTTTTCGGAACAGATACCTACTTTCTAACCTGCCATGCGGTTGGATTTCTATACAATGTTTTCAAGAAAAATTATCTCGCATCAATTTCTATTCAGTGCATGGGATATATGATAAAATTCAATGATAAATTGGAAATTTTAATTATAGTTGAATATCACCAAATAAATTGCTTTTGAAACCTGATAATGTTCTCGATTGAATAAATTTCATAAAAAAAATGGTAAAAATGCAACGTAGTCCTTTCACAGAAAAAATTATGAGATTCCATATTAAACTGAGTCTTTTAATTTAGATTGTATCTATAGAAGTACAAACTGAATAACATTTATAAAATGAGAGTCAAAATCAGACACATTTATATAGATTGTTCTATCTCAAACGGTTTACGGGAAGAATAAACACAAAAATAAACATGAAAGTTTCCAGTGCATTTGGAATTAAAAAGTTTCCTCAAATAGTAAATTATGTTGCTCAGCCATTTTAAGTCATTGTAAGAATTATAAAAATGGCGAACAATTATTTTCCAGTAGTTCACTAGTACTAAGGAATGCTTCAGATCTCATAGATATTGAAATAAAACTGATAATGAAAAATGTAAAACATTCAGAAAAAATTGAAGTCTCTAGAAAGAATAACTGAATGATATCTACGATACCTACTCTAAATCATTGACCGTTTAGCATTCTGAATCTTCTCGTTCCAAACTTCGATCAGTCTGTTCAGAAACTCATTCATGGTAGCGGGCTAGTTTTGCTGGTTTCTTAATCTTAATGTACCAAACATTTTCGATGGGATTGAGGTCTGAATTTTGTGTACGCCACTCCATTGAAGTGATTTCGATTTAGTTAGCGACTGTGTGCATAACGAGTAAATTCATTTACCTTGAGGTTTTAGATTTTAGCAAAGTAAGATTTATTATTATGCCTTTCGAAAGCTGTTTCACAAACCAGAGCAATCACGAAAACATCTTATTGTTTTATCATGTTTGAAATGAAGAAATGAGATACAATGATTTCAAATCAAATGTTCAAATTGTGCTCTATTGCTCTATTTACTTCCATACAGTAATACAATCGTTGCGAAAACCGTCTCAGCGTAGTTGGAGTTATTTGATGACACTTATCTAGAATTCCCTGGAGTATATCGTTTAAATTCTCAGGGTCACATAAATTTTGGATTTAAGATGCCTCCACAGGAAAGTATAGAAGGTTCAGTTCAGAAGGTCGGTCAGGCCAATCCGTAACACCTCTTCTTTCAATTCATAGACCAGAATATATCAAATTGAGGTATTAACAAACTGGTGCAGCGTAGTGAGGAAGAGCTCCGCCTGGTTGGAAACGCTGTTGTTCAAGTAGTAGGAGGTGGTTTTCTCCTTTAATGAATGGATCAATCGTATTTTCCAGAATATCGGGATAAATGTTTCCCTTTAATCCAACTTTTCCGGATATCCAGTCTGGGTTTCTTGTTATATATGAGTCTTTGTTTCACTGTGAAATCTACGGTTATGTCAGATAACCTCTCCATGAAGTGAGAGAGTGTATTCGTCAGAAAATCAAACGTTGTATAAAAAATGCGGGTTAGGCTTAATAAGCTCGCCCAAAATTTTGCGAAACGCTTGCCTTCGATGTAAATCATCATGAATAATAAAAAAAAAAAGTACTGTGTTTTAAGGAATTTTACTTAATAATTGCGATTCGTAACGCGTTTCACTACACCGTAGCTTCTTCAGACGAATGAATGCACAGAAAATATAAATGAGAATATGAATATAAATGTTCTTGAGTAATTAAAAGCTTATTGGGTTGCTTCTTCCTAAGTGGTTATTTATGACAGGTATATCCAATAAAATTAAGGAATAGATTGCTCCCCGAAGAGATTCAATAGAGATGGAGGCTTAAATCGATTGTTCATTGATGAGTTTACTATATATATATATATATATATATATATATATATATATATATATATATATATATATATATATATATATATATATATATAATGCAATCACTATTATTATTCATTTTAATCTAGGAATTAAACATGACTTCATTCCCAAAAGAAAAAAGTTACAAATATGAACCTGAGATTATTTGTGACTTGTTCATTGATGAGTTTACCTGAGTGTTTGTATTTATTTATTTCTAAAGTTTCCCAAAGATCTACCTTCCAATATATAGATATATATATATATATATATATATATATATATATATATATATATATATATATATATATATGTATATATATATATATATATATATATATATATATATATATATATATATATATATATATATATATATATATATATATATATATATATATATATATATATATATATCTATATAATGCAATCACTATTATTATTCATATTAATCTAGGAATTAAACATGACCTCATTCCCAAAAGAAAAAAGTTACAAATATGAACCTGAGATTATTTGTGAAAACGAGAACACAATAGGCCATATATCATTTTTACTGATAAACAGAATCGAATAACATATATAATTGATATTGCTATACCCGACACACATAATATACAAGATAAATACAATGAAACATTTCTAAATATATGATGCTTGCCGACGAGATTAAAAAATGTGGAAAATAAAGAAAATATTTATTCTACTGATTATTATTTCTACAACAGGTAATTCCTAGGAATCTTCACAAAAATATTGGGATTTTAGGTCTAAAGAAACAGTTACAGAAGATAACAGTCATCAAATCTTATAATATTCTTCGTAGGTTTCTTTCCGAAAAAAATAGAGAGGTAGAGTCATAGGTTTTCTCTTTAGTTATACTACTCAGAATCTCATTTCATATTTCATTTAGTTGTATATATAAATGTAATATAATTAGATGACAATTTTATCATATTTATATTCAAAGCAGTATTCTATTCGATCGTTCATCACTTCACACAAAGAAAACTATTAATGAGTAACATTCAGTGTTACTTTACTAAGGTCCGTACACTGGATTTTCCCGGGCAGAAAGGCTCTGACACTACTCGTTGGTACATTTATGTCATTGTCTGATGATGCTTTAGTTTGTATATATTCTGGTAGAATGATATATTTTCATAATATTTAACATTATCCTAATATATAATGATTCCAGGATATGTTTTGATTATAATCATTGCCTGGCAATGGTATTAATTACCGGTGGTGGATTTATATTTTTTCATGAAATCAGTTTGATTGCATGGATAGTTATGAACAACTCGGAATAGTTAAACTCCTTTTTTGAATATGAATATGATAAAATTGTCATCTAATTATATTACATTTATATATACAACTAAATGAAATATGAAATGAGATTCTGAGTCTATCTGCTCAACACCTGGTGGAACAAAATGAATAAATGATCAATTAAAACACTTATATTCCCTTGTCAAGGGAAGATGAAATAGATTAATCGCTAAGAATAACGGCTGTGAACCGAATTCAATTGACACACGTAATAAAACAAAAACAACATAAACTTTCACTGCATAGCATTTATCCTTTGCATACTGAAAAATTGAACAGAAAATTTCCAATTAATTGTTTTCATAATATTAGCAACATATATGTGATAGGTTGCAAAAAATAATAGTAACACCATCAGTACTAATAAAAAGAATTTGGGTTCAATGTTAGTTAAAAATAAAGATAAAAGGAAATTATTGGGTAATAGCGGAGTATATAAACTCCATTAAATGCGAGACTTTCTATATAGGCCAAACCGGAAGATGAATCGAGAAGAGAATTAAAGAACATGAAAGATCCATTATTCAAAACAAATATGATAACTTGTTGTTTTGACCAAATAAAAATTATTTCAAAAATTTCTGAAGATTTGAACATATACATCTAGGTAATGCAGGGAAGAAGTTCGACATTTTAGAGATGATGGGAATCACGTCTCCTCCTAGGAGAAACCAGCCAATTTCTAATGAGTAGCCTCCAGGTTATATCCTGTTGTAAATGCCGTTATATTCAAGTAAACCTCCCATTTTGTCTTTCAATATTGTATTACTCTTGATAATGGGCTGATAATCCAAAAGATATGTCGAGTATTTTAATATATTTTTGTGAAACTTTTGTATTTTAAGTGTTTCAATTGAACATTTGCTAATATCGTTTCTTAAACTGAGGACGTCAAAAATTACTAAAATCAGGTCTTGCCAGTAGAGATCAGTAATTATATGAAAAATATCATCCAAAGCCAAACGATTAGTTCCAGAGCAGACTTCTCATTAGAATTATTCAGTTTGATTTGTTATTATTTAATAACGTTTAATATGATTATATGACTGGAGTGTGTTATAGTTCTGTCAAATGTTCAGGGAAAAATCTAAGAATAAAATCAAACTAAACGTATTTTGAATATAATCCTAGCAAGGGGGACAGAGAAAGCAGTAAGAACCTCATTGTGAACCATACACTCTTGTTATCTGATTGTGATTCTATCAAACTATTCTGGAACGTCCTTGCTATGAGTGCATTACATCATTCATTAGCGGTAGATGAGTAGACCGATAAATTGTGCCAACTCTCCTACGACTTACGCTATGCCAGTGATAATGAAACAGTCTGGGGAGATTCACAAACAATCGAATATATTAATTTTTTGCTCAATATGCTTTATCCATTGATTTTCATTCAAAATTGAATCATCATTGATTCATGTGAAATAATTCAACATTATTTTCACTTTTGTGAATTTCTTCACTTGCAGGTTGCTTGGGACGTAGAGCTTTCAAATTGGATGGCAAAGGGAGATAGAAACGTCACCAATTATCATTTCAAACTATTTATACCAATAAAATTTCACATTTTGAATGATGAGATAGAATCTTGAAGTTTAGGTCGATTTATTTGGTATCATACCATGGCATTTGAGGATTTTTAAAGTGGTCCGATAAAATTGACATGAATCATTGAATAAATGAAGCACAGAATAATAAAAAAGTGAAAATCATAGTGGTCATGACATTATTATTGTGGTTGAGTTTATGGCTACTTAAACTTTGATTTATGGATAGTAAGAGTAATAATTCATTATGATATGTTACATCATGTTTTTCATTCTCATTCATTAAATTTAATTGTAGAGGGATGTAGAAGGGAAGGATGAATTGAAACATTGAGTGACATTTTTTCAGGGAAATGGTAAATATTTAATAGCTTCAATTAGTTGATTAGTCAAATGCGTGATTCAATGACAATGTCGCGAAACTCATGTAAAAAATCCTAAATACCTACGTTAATTAATTCCTTTTTTTCGGTAAGAATGAAAGGTACTGTTCGAATTTTATAGTGTAGTATAAAAGTTTTCAAACCAATATTGGCACTAGAGATTTTACAGTACATCTTCAACGTACTCGTGGAATGATTTTATTTGCTTGTATAAGGTTCCTACGTTTTCATTGATACGAACTGAAACTGAGTATGACGTTTAGTATTTGATTGATTGATAAACCTTTTCCAGTGTCAAATTCTCTGCGAAAAATTATAATTAAATCTTTTGCTCGGAGAAATGGTATATTCTCCGTTACTTATGAAATGAGAGTACATACTATGAAATCAAAAGAAAGAGATGAATATAAATGGAAATTGAAGACTTTTATTCATTGAACAATATTCAACCTTCCTTAAAATGTTAAATATCTCTCCCTGAAAGAGTTGATATTCTGATCAATTCTTCGTAATCATCGTCAACTAGGGCCACGTAGTAGTGGTACAGGCTGGTCCGATGGCATGAATAGGAGCAACAGACTATAGTTTTAGTTTCGTTTATCGCGCATCAAGAACATATAAATTTGTACATATACGATTGGCTCGCTTTCCACAAAGTTACACAAAGGTTACTAGATCAAACAGAAAATTTCAATAAGCCATACTAGTTTGGCTATCTACCGCAACGCTACACACTGTGTCTGCTAGATTTCTCTGGTTGATGAGGATTAAGAACAGTGGATCGAAAAGCCAGTTCCTTCATGGAGGGATATTAAACAATCTATGGAAGGTTGAATATTGTTTCCTGAATGAAAGTCTTCGATATGTTTACACATATAGCGATAAATTTCGCATGTTACCATTATTGAGAAAAGAGGAAATTAATAATTCATTTGCTGTAAGTACCAATTCTGATATACTCCATTAGGATTATTAAATGGTCAAAACTGAACTTCAATCACTAGCCCTAACATCCTGAAAAAATCACAAAACAGTCTGAATTTTGCCATTCAGAATATGATTTCATCCCACAAGACTGGGTATCATTGAATTGTTGATATAGTATACAAATCAAACGAAGCATTTGTGCTTTCTGAATGAAAATTAATACTATTGAATCTATTAGAAGGTGAAACGAATTCAATAATACAAAATGATAATTTGAAAACACAGGATTGGATTGACATGGTAGAAACATGCGAGAATTATGAATATGTTTCTGGTTATCGAAGCTCTTTAATCGCTCTTCATCCTCGATCAAGTGATAAAATGATAACAACACATTTTCCTTTCCTCAGTTCTTGTTACTCCGAATACACTGATGATCGTTATCCAGAAAGGTAATACCAATAACGTAAAACAAGCATTGCAGCATGAATTGACAACTGATCATCCTTACCAAAAATATACAATGTAATCTAAAATTGAGGTATATATAATATTGCACCAGAACAGTCCTCATGTTATATTACTGTAGTTTTTATAGTTGTTTAGCAAAAATAACACGTTTTTTACGTGAAGCCATTCTAATCATTTATAGAAAAGTTCGTCTTATCATGTTTAAGCAATAAAATATTACGACAAATTTGAAATTAAAATAGGAGTAGAATGGAATACTCTCTTGAAGGTAGGTAGAGTTGCCAAGACACCTAGAAGTGGATGTCACTTTTGTACAAGTGCTCAAAACGATCAGTAATCTAACAATTAACCGATATTCAATTCTACGTGTTTCTAAAGTGAAGTGAAAAATGTCTCAAATGAAGCTTATAGTTTACCGATAACAGTGCAATCTACTTACAATCATTTTCAGGAAGGACACAAATGCCATTCCTACGAGCTGATAAATCAAGCCATCCGTCATACAGAGCACCAAGATGCTCGAAGGCGGACCATGAAACTCGTTTTCGATAGGACGTGTGTACACTACATTGGTAAAAATAGAGAAGGGAAGTAAAAAGAAGAAGGAGAAGATGGAAAAGGTATCAACTACGGTTATGCCTATTTCATATTACTAGTTTATGTTTGTTTGTGTTAAAGAAGACGGAGAAAAAAATAATGACTAGGCAAATGTACACTTAAGACACTGCTCAGAATACTTTACTGTATTCTCAAGCCGCTATAGGCAAGAGCTTCATTTATATAGAAAAATTAGTGAACGCTCTGCAAGATCACAGACTGATCATGATCCGCTCCCTCCACGTTAAGAACATCTATATCCCTAGAACACCACTGGGATTTACTGAGATGTACTCCTCGATACCATTTCCTACAGACAGAAAACTTTGAGCATGAGGGAGAGTTATTTCTATGATTCACAAATTTCTTTGAATGCAGAATCGTGTTTATGCGTAGTATGTCAGAAAGCATCAGCGAAATGGGTAGAAATATACGACATAAATTAATTTCCTAACATAGAAGTTCCGTTTATTATATTATCTCTTATGCCGTTCACACTTCATACTTTATTTTTATTTTTGACATTATGAATTCTGGATTTGATATTTCTTGGAGAAAATTAACAGTTCTGGAAAATTGATCAATTGAAACAATCTAAGATAATTTCAACAAGATGTATTATTCTAAATTATAAAATCTATCCCAAATATCTTGGTGTCATTGATTTCCGACTTTCATATCAATAAACTGTGTCAAAAGTTGAAAAAAAGGAATAATATTCTGCAAAAATTAGATGGGGTGCCGATGTTGATACTCTGCTGCATTTGCATTGGTCTTTTCCACAATTGAATATGTTGTCATATCTGGTTGAATATTTCTAATGAGAATATAACTGATTCTCAATGGAATTGCGCTATAAAATTATAAGTGGTACAATGGTAGTCTGGTCTTTTTACTGCTAAGTACTATTGTTAGTTAGGCCAGAATTATAAATAGTATCATAGCTCAACCCCAAGTTCCTGGAACCATATCCTCTGCAATGTAACACCTTCAAATATCGGCAGACAACCAGTTTCGAAAGAAAGAATTGGGATAAATATAACTCCCGTGCAGAACTTTTCCAAACCATTCACAAACTTCGGAGTCCACCTGTTTTGAGATGGAAACTTCAGAAACCGATTTGGTCGCATGGTTTTTTGCGTAGTCTTTTCGATACGTTATCTGTTCTCTCGTTGGAAAAGCAAATTGAACGAATTTGTTCTTTTTAATAAGTTCCTGATACATGATCCTACCAGGAAGTTCAGCTTTTTGATCTGGTGTTTAGGTGTTGCGAGTGTTATGAGGCTGAGGATTCTAGAAGTCATGTTGGACTGTCTTATATCTCATTATACAGATGGTTTCCAATATATTCGGTGTCAGATTTCTTTGTTGTTAGGATTGAAACTCCAAAATCTATTAGTATTGCTGATTTTTCTTTCTTATTTTTCAGATTATTGCCAACCCAACTTATCGGGGACCTGGTTAGAATGAAAAATGAAACAATAATTGTGGTTCAACTTTTTGTTCACAACATATTTATAGTGTTATGTTATGTATGTATTTTCCTCCTGATTCTTAGGAATCATATAAAAGATTATCTTTGGTTTATCTGTTTCTTCCCAATTTCCAGAGCATACACTTCAGCAAGCAAGGAAAGCTAGAGTGTTTTTAATGTTTATTCATCCGCATATTGTGAATTCCTTCGATTGTGTTCCAACTCACATGAAAATATGATATTAATCAACATAGACTTTCATTTTCTTGTAACTTTCGCTTTCATTCAAATAAATAAATAAATTCCTAATATTTTATGCATTATATATTATATTAACGACACAGCAAAAACTTTATTTATTATTATTTGTTTTTTTATTTATTCCGACAAACTTCATCAACTTGAAATATAGGATATTTTTCCAATATTTTCAATTAATACTTCGTGTGGAGATAGATTTTTGTGTGGTAATGAAAATTGTAACCGATAGGAACTTGGTGGCAAGATTTTATCCTCATTGTATTAATCTTTCTTAAAAACCTCAATAATTCAAGAGAAGCTGATATACATGTATATGGCTTAACAGTACCCCTATTGAAAGAAATATGCCCCATAATAACTCCATTGAACAAGCATGTTTGGCAGAGGGGGTATTCCCAGACGAATTGAAATTCGCAAGAATTACTCCTATATATAAATATATAAAGATGGAGATAGAAACACTGTGGCAATTATAGACCCATTTCTATCCTACCAGGTGTTTGAAGAGCTTCTGAAGGAACATTGTTGGAGTTCCTAAGTGTCGGAGAAGTCTTGGTACCAGCTCAACACGAGTTTAGAGCAAATAGGTCCACCACTACCGTAAAAACAGATCTCGTTGAGGGAACTGCAGAGGCGATGGGGAATTACCACGATGCGCAGATACTTGCCTTTGACTTCAGTAAGGCTTTTGATACTATTGTCAGATACCTTTTACTGAAGAATCTTGAATACTATGAAGTCAGAGGTAAGGCCCTAGACATTTTCGAGTCCTATCTATCGAATAGGAAACAAGTTGTAGTATGGTCGATATGGGCGTCCACAAGGCTGAATACTTGGGCCGATTTTATTCATAATTTTCATAAATGACTTGACGTTCAACATACCTCATGTTATGAGTATCTACGCTGATGATGTAAGTCTGCTAAACGTGGCGAAAGAGTCTACACAACTCGATCAGAAAAGATCAGCCTCTCAAGAAGCGATGAAGGCATGGTTTTCATCGAATGGTCTCAAGCTAAATCTTGAAAAGATCCAAAAATTGGATTTTAGCATTGTCTCAAATAAAAAAGAACATAAAGCTTTTGGGAATAAGCGTTGACTCTCAGCTTAAATGGAAACCTCATGTGGATGGAATGATTCAGAGTAGCGATTTTTACAATTAGAAGAATGAAAGCGATTGTTTCGGTTCAAGCAAGTAAATTGGCATATTTCGCGAATTTCCATGCAATAGCGACATATGGCATACTTGGTTGGGGATAGAGTCCGGAGCTGAAGCGCATTCAAATAAAACAAAAAAGTGCAATAAGAGCAATTTACGGAGTGCATAGATCACAAAGCTCTCGTCCACTCTTTGAAAAGCTTAGAATTCTCACCATTACCTCAGTCTTCATACGTGAGGCTTTGAAATATGCTTACTCAAACCAAACAAAATTCGGACACAGGTCTACTATGCACCAATACAACACTAGAACCAGAAACAATCTTCATACTCAGTACCATAGAAATAATAGGACTCAACTAGCAACAAATCATCTTTGTCTAAAATTATATAATCATCTACTTCTACAAATTAGAACTTTACCTTCGAGACGTTTCATTACCAAAGTTAGAGCTCACCTCCTAAGATACATCATATATTCCGTTGAGGAGTTCATGAATCGAAGCTTCCTGTCTTGAGCCTATCATATATTGTTTTCCACAGGTTTTTGATGTGCCAGTTTTTGATTAAAATATTTATTTTTTAGTCTTTTTATTTTTACAATAATTTTTGTGTTTTAGCTAGTTTCATAGATGTTGAATATTTTAGTATTTTTCTACTTTATCAGTTTCTTATTATTACTTCATGACATTCCATGTAAATCTTTAATGGAAATAAAACTACTGATTACTGTTTACTGATCTGCATCATATCTCGTAAAAATACATCTAGACATCAATACAGGCTCAGCCATCGTGCCAGCGTAAAGTGTCAAATTATCATAATCAAGAAGTATTTATGTGATGAATAAGTCGTGAATGATGAACTAGTATTGGAATATGTTAAAAAATCATCGTGTGTTAAAACAGAAATGGAAAAAATACGATGTGCGAAGGAATTAACGTACAAAATCAAAAATTCAAATTTATTCAGAAGAAGTTTAGATATATTGAAGAATTATTTTTCCAGTAATCCATTTATGCACTAAGGAATGGTAAAGAACAATCGAAATGAAGATGATACTCATAAAATAAAACTAATAATGAAGAATGTAAAATTTTTGAGAAAAAACAGAGTTTTAAAAATCTGCTAATACCGTATATTTTCACCCCTGGCGAGAATAACTGCACGAAATCTACGATTCTTACTCAGAATCAATGATATGGCACTCTGATCAATTTCGTTCCAAACGGTCAGTCTCTTCCGAACCTCATTCACGGTAGCTGGCTGGTTTTTGATAGCTTCTTAATCTTCTATTGAGAATGTCCCAGACATGATCGATGGGATTGAGGTCTGGACTTGGTGCAGGCCACTCCATTTAAGTAATTTCGTGATCATCAAGGTATTGTACAAAAGATAGTTTTACCCCATGGTTGCCACAAATGGTATAACATATTCTTCTAGAATGAGAGAACATCTATCGCAAAATGTCAGCTTCTACCTAATTGACATATTTCCTGGCAAAATACAATCGGGCTCTCCGAAGTACTGCGATTAAGAGTTGGGCTTGAGCTGCAACACGAGGCCTCAAACCAAATACCCTGGGACGTTGTCGTATCGTGTGAGTGTTAATTTGCACCCCATTGTTCTGTCGAAGCTGCACTTGAAGGTGCCTAGCATTCTCGAACCGATGTCCGAGATCGTTCTTGCCCAGGCCTCCTTTCATGTCCACCAGAGCCTGGGGATCATTCTTGTATGAGTCCAACCTAGGTTATCCAACACCACTGCTTCAGCACATTCTGCCTGGGTAAAATTTCATGATTAGCGTTGCATTATTACTGACATTGGAATTTTCGATAAGAACAATTGATGCACAACTTCAGTTATCAATATATGGTAGATTTTTACGAACTCTCAATTTATTGATGAAGGGAACATGTGCGTTAAGAAAACACATCAAATTTTGTTGGCATATGTCCGGAATTATCCGAAAAAAGTCAAAAGGCATGTTTAAATAATAAGTTGCCTACCAAAAAGCAAAATTTAAATATTATTAAATATTAAAAAATTGTTAGTCAATTTCTTGGCGCAGTGTTTATTACACCCAGTTTTAGAAAAACTGGCCGCAGTTTCAGTGGATCCGTCAGTCTTGTATACAATTTTATAGTCTTGAAAGAACCTTACAACACCTTGATAACATAGGTACTATGCAATTTTAGTCAGCAAAACTTAATTTTCATTTCAAAAATTTATTTTTTCATTGAAATTTTTGTCAGGTTAAGGTTCTTCTCATATTTAATTTTTCTGAATGTTTTCATTAATGTGAGATTTGCAAAACTATAAAAAAATATTGCATAACGCATTAGGTTTCGATTTTACTATCATCCAAGCAATTACTATTCAAGATCACTGGCACTGTACAGTTTTGGTTCGAACTGTGTGCCCCATTTTTGTTTCTAATGCATAGTGGGTGTGCCAAAATAACAGAAATTAAAGTCGCCAGTCATTAGGAAGTATTATATTGTTCTTCAAATTGAATGATTGCAGGGCGCACCTAGGTCATGTTAAATGAAACACCCATTCGAAAAATATTTAATTTTTATTATTGTATCATCATGTAATCCAGCGCAATTTGTCGATTTGATGAATTTCTTAAATTTAGAAGTATAAAAATGGAGCTGGTACAGATATTTTGAAGTTTTGAATTAGTTATCTGTTTTGAGACAAATTGAAAAGGGCTTAGATTTTGTATATTCATTATATTTCAAGCTATTACTTATAATTTGAATGAGAGAGTTTCATCTAAGCTGAAAATATTCTGTTTGTAGAAAGCGTCAATTCAGTATCTCGAATATATCCGAAATTATTATAGGAATAAGCTTTTTAGTTACAGAATGCACTATAGGATGATTTCTATTCCGAATATTAATGTTTCCAAGTTGTACTTAAGGAAATTCACATGAAAAAGGTACATTTTGTACAATTATACAATTGGAGACATTTTTGTGTTTCGTAAATATTGTCTCATCGAAAAAATTGATATTTTAAAATAATTCTCACAGAACCATAATTCATCCTCCTTATTCCTTCTACAAATCCTCACGTTCATCTTATGGATTTCTTTCAAGATATATTTAGTATATCCATGATTTTAAGAAGTCAAAATTTATATAGAGAAGAATTCTTTTTTGTAGCAAGACTTCAACAATTGATTGAACGCGCTACTTTAAGACGATTTTCCCTCATAAACATAGGTCCGCGAACACTACGATTTCAAGATACATGATATTCAAATTTGAAAGAAAAATAGTTATTTTTAAATTACTTAAGCAATTTTCTAGATATTGGCTCCAAATTTGAAACAGAGAACTTTTCTACGTACGTGATTTGGTAAACTAGTTTTTTTCACAACATTGTTGTGAAAATCTACAGGATCGTATTTTTTCTTGGTTATCTCCATCCCTACTTTTGTTCAGTATACCATTAAATGCTTCCAAGGACATTAGTTGATTTCTGAATCAATTTAGAAACCTTTATGTCTTTTGAATTTTTGACGTTTTTGTGTTTTCAATAAAAAACGAAAACGAAGTTGCTTACGCAATCTATGAAATTACTTTCAATATTTCAATTTTACCTATTTTTAGGGATACTTAACTGAGAAATAACAATCAACACGAAATAAATAGTCCAAAACAAATATTTTTAAAATCAAATGTTCAAAATATAAATCAACCAACCTTAGTTTGATGTAAGTTGCGAAAATATCGCAACTTACATCATAGACTTGATCATTATGAATGAAACGTGTTTTGCGGTTAATTTTGTATAGAGCTGTAACACTCTCTGATTTTTTTTCAATGGGAAGTATAGGTTAGATTGTACATGCTTGCAATCGGAGAAACTTTTGTGTTCATTGTCTTATCGGAAAAATTGTTATTTTTCAAATAATTTCTCTAGAACCAAAGTTCATACTCTCATATTCCATCTGCAAATCCTCACGTGTAAATGATGCATCTTCTTCCAGACTTCAATAATCCGCAAACGCTTCGAATTCAAGATAACTGATGTTCAAATTTAAAAAATATTTTGTTTGAAATACTTTAGCAATATTCTAGATATTGGCTTCAAGTTTGAAACAGAGATTACTTTGCTAATCTTACGGGATTTGGTACTTAAGGTATTCAATATTGTTGTGAAAATCTACAAGATCGTATTTTTTTCGGGTCATCTCCCCTTTTCTCCACGCAAACTTTTTCTTCCAAGGACATTATTTGATTTCTGAATTCATTTAGAAACCTTCATGTCTCATGCATGTTTTACGTTATTGTGTTTTCAAAAAACGATGAAAAAATTGTATACGCAATCCAATATTTCAATTTCATGCATTTTTATGAATACTTAACTGAGAAATATCAATGAACACGAAATAAAATATAGAAAACGAATATTCTTAAATCAAATGTTCAAAACATAACTAAACTCTTCTTAGTTTGATGATGTAAGTTGCGAAAATATCGCAACTTACATCACAGACTTGATCATTATGAATGAAACGAGTTTCTCGCTTCATTTTGTATAGAGCTATAACACTACTTGATTTTTCTCGATGAATAGTAAAGGATTTCATGATTGGTATAATCTGTAGAAACATTATTAATTATCAAAGGTTCGATATTTCATAATAAAATTTATTTATTTACTTGCCGATTGAAAGAAGAGAGAAATACATATAGAAAACCATATTGCTCAAAGTAAAATTTTGATGTGAATCAAAAATACAATCGGCAGATAGTACAGTATGTGAAATGGAAAATCATTTCAAACATTCTAAGCCTCCGCGGTCACCCCTAAAGTGTAAACTCAGGAAATTCGGGAGAAACCGTTGAACCATACGCAAAAGGGAGAAAGAACCCTATCTCGGCCGTTTCTAATACATCAGCAACTGTTAGACTGTGTGTGTGTTGTATACCAAAAATAGTAATAGAAGGATTGTATCAACGTTCCATTTTTCATTTCAAACAGAATTTCATACAATGCCAAAAATCGAATTACATGCTCAAAATCACCCCCTTCGAACTGCCTACAATGATGATGATAAGAAATTAAACCGATGTATTATACTGTCACAAGAGATTTTATTGAAAATCAGGATTGCAAATTCGATCTCTCGACTATCTTCAGCTGACAACACGTTTTGAACTAAAGTTGAGAATAGATATTACTAAGGGTGCAACCAAGAAGCAATAAAATAATCATGATAAAAGCAGGTATTATTTTAAGATTTCAAATAGAGGCGAATAAACAGGGCCATACTGGTTTGTTGCAACTTGAAAATTTCGATTGATTCCAAGAAATCTAACTTTCGTACTTAAGGTATTCTGTAAATAATTTAAGTTGATCTATGGGCGGTAAATGATGACCCATTTCGATACAAAGTGAAGCAAAAGTAGAATCGTCTGTTCTCTGGTTATTGTAATCTGACTGATGCTCCTTATATCTCATTTTGAATGAACGACCAGTTTTACCTATATAGAAACCTTCACAATCCATGCAGGACAACTTTTAATCTCCAGTATTGTCAAATTTATCAGTTTTACCTCTACTATTAAAAAATTCCTGGGTGGGTTTCATGTGGGTCTTGAAAGCTACTTTTTTATTCTGTTTCGAAATGACATTTGCAATCTTTTCGCTGATAGGGCCAAAATATGCTCATGAAATATATTTATCTGTATTAGTTGATTCTATTCATGAGTAAATATTATGATATGCCATTTGTGTTTGTTTTTTCGAATCATTTTGTTTATTATATTTGAGGGATAACCATTGTTCTCAGCTGTTTCTTTAATAGTTGACACTTCCCTGGACATATTTTCTTCAGAGAATGTCAGAGAGAAAGCCCTATGAATCATTGATTTAAATACAACGTTTTTATGAGATTTTGTGTGGTTGAGTCATAAAGGATGCAAATATCAGGAAAGCTAGGTTTTCGATATATATCAAAACTAAGTGTGTTATGTATATATAGGTTAGATTGAATAACAAATGAACAAGTTACAGTGCTTTAAGTGAAGTCAGGAATACCCATGAGTGTAGTTGATCCATTGGCATAACAGTTTTCTGCTCGTACCACCTAATATCATGTGCATACGCTAACTAGCAAGAATTTTTTTGACAAGCAAGTGGATAATACAACATTTGATTTATTAGCGAGAGTTACAAGCCCGCCTGTATCTAACAAGTTGTCGTCATTGGTACACGTTTTCTTGGTTGCTCTTATGTTATCCTCAAGTTTTTTTGTTTGGTTGGATTTGTACTTATAATTTCCCGACAATGAGAGGAGAAACTTATACAGCTTATTAATCAGTGCCTTTTTTCGTCATAAAAATAATATAATCCGTGATAATGTTACACAAAAAGTGATTCAAATCATTTTCATGTGTCAATTTACCATTTCTTTTCGATGAAAAAAAAACCGCAATGGAGAAGCTTGGCGTGCTACGTGTTTTCGGAATTATGCTCCATGGAATGTTGGTTTCCTGACTCTGAACTTGGCCTTGAAACACGAATGATGCTGAACATCTGGATAAGAGACAAGACATTAAAAAAGCTGACAACGTGAAGCAATCGATGGAACGTGTTGGATATATAGTGAATAAAAATTTGTTCCTGAGAAAGCTTTGCTTTGGGAGCTCAGTTTACATACATCAGACTGAATTCAGCAATGAGTTAATGATAAGGACTGTTAAGACAGTTAAAGCAAAATGAACAAGAATTTGTGTGTTAGTATTTGACAATGGATGAAACATAGGTTTACTACTAGACACACAACAGATTAAAACTGACAGTCGGCTGAAAAGAGAGTGTAAGCTGATCAAAGCGATTAATTGAGCAATAGTTGGTTGACATGATCATGGAGTCTGTATTTAGAGATGCGCTTGGTTTCTTCTTCGACAGCCTTGGAACTGGTGCGTTTAAGGGACGAAATAAGAAATTTGTCGTATTTAGTCCATAGTGACTATCATCTATTCAAAATTCCAAAGTGAAAGCTACCTGGAAAAAGATTGAGGTCAAATGGTGAGTTGATTATCAAAACTAATGCGTATTTTAATAATCCTGGTAAATAGCTCTATAAAAAGGGTATTGAAATGTTAGAGAAGCGTAGCACTTATTGTATTTTTAAAATGTTCTCACATCAAAGAAGTCAAGTAAGAACTTTTGTATAAGGTCGTTGGAATTCAGAATGGTATGTTGTGAGCTCGTGAATTCTATAAACTTATGGTTCAAAAATTTGGCTAAGTTACCCGAAGGAGTTTTGTTGTAGTATATTACAGGACTAACAGAGTTTTCTTCTTTATGTATCTCTATTAGTCCATACATTTCAGGCGATTGAGGGTTCATCGATGAGAGTTTTTTCCATCATGTATGCGCTAGATGGTCTGCATTTCCAAAGCTTCCTCGACTCTTTCGATGGATGATTTCGTTGTGTCAGTTGGTAATTGATACTAGTCTTTAATGTTTTCAAGATATCTTCCATTTTAATATTATATTGATCTTCAATTGGGGCTAATATGCTGTTTCCTTTGTTTGCTTTAGTTATTATAAGATGCTAGTTTTTATTATGTCCGGCTACTTTATCATGAAATAAAAAATTATTTTTGAAAATAAGAAATAACCACTTCATTCTCAAGCGGTCCAAATCTTACTAAATCACTTCTTAATGCAAAACAGAGAACAGATAAACTCAAACATTCTGGCATTCAAAATCGGATGTAACGAATGCCTTTCAGCTTATGTAGTAGAGGTAGAAATTTTGAATGCGGGTTTAATGAATATATATTATCGGGCAAGAAATACCCAATATTATAGCATATTCAATAAACAAACTACACAAGAGTTTCAGACAATCTCAAAGTCCTCCACAAATGCAATAAGGGAAAAAGAATAAAATTGTTGAAAAGTTTGGAAATTTACAAACTCTGGAAAACCCCACATTATACTACTCTCAATAGCCAACTTGAAATCAACTCACCCTACTTAACATTTAAGGAAGAATATTTCTTGTAATCATCTATGTACCTTAGATTTCAGCACTAGAAAATAACTGACGGGTCGAAATCGGTCGTGGAAAACTGACACAAGTGATCTTTCTCTTTCATATTTAGCTAATAATATTAAAAGTGTATGCTCAGGTATCACAAAAAGTAATTTCAAATTATAAGGAAAAAAGCCATTGGGATAATTTGGCATCACACATAAATGTGCAGGTGTCAGAAAACTAATATTAGTTTCATCTGTTTGCCACCAAATGCAACCCATATTTACAGTCGTTGGGCGTGGTTTATTTTCGTCCATTGAAAGTGGGTCAGGAGATGATGACCAGAAAACAAACTAGAGTTGGTAGAAGACTTACAACGTCGAAAGAATCATTCCCTGCTCTGCTGAAACAGGCCTTGAATAAGCTTGATCACAAAAAATAAGATCTGATTGCAGGGGTCAAAAATCAGAAATTCAACCACAAGATAGAGTTCATCTTGAACTTATTACTGACTCCTTCTTGAAAAAACTAGAGAACTTTCCAGCTGATGACACAAATTATCAGAAAGAAGGAACTCAATGTACCAGCTGGAAAATCCATTTTTGTTGCTGTCAGAAGCAAGCCTATTAAGAGAAACACAAAAGAGAAGAAATATTAGCAATGAGACTCTGATGAAATAATAATTGTCAAACTTGGAAGAAAAGTCAAGGAAGTTTAACAATGTCAACAAATGTTTCTTTCTTTATATATATATATATATATATATATATATATATATATATATATATACAGTCAATAAGACTTATCTTGGTGAAATAGATGAGGCAGAGGTCGTGTATGTTATAGTCCCCAATCACTTAGGGAGTTCAAATTACCGAAAAGTTCTTGTATTCTACTGCTGCATATGGGAAAACCTCTATTTCAGCTTTGGATTCATCTGGATTTCTGAACTCTACATAGAAAATATATCTCAACCTTTGAGCTCCACTTACGACTTCCCATCTACGACTCTCCACCTAGGAATCTCTATCTACAACTCTCCACCTAGGAATCTTCACAATATTTAAGATAACGATATATCTCTACAGAATTTTGATATAATTTAATTATTTCAAATACAATCAAAGGGGATTTTCAAGAACTAATTAGCTTGAAGGTCTGCGGAAGAAAGAAGGCACTGGGGAAGGTTCGGAAGCCGGTAAGACATATCATCTGATAGCCGGATTATCAGACTGTTAGCCAGTAGCGTGACTGGAGTCAGGTGTTTTAATTCATATTGTTGTGACGTGACTTTAGCACGTTACACTCTGAAAGTACGTCAACATCTTGATCTATAATCTTGAGGAACAGTCTCAAGAGGCACAAATAAATACAAGATCGGCGATTCATGCATAAATCATGATAAAACTGTTGCAAAATTTCAAAATGGTGCTATGGTTCGTTGCATGAAACGGGGATCGAAGTTCTGGAGCCAGTAATAAGAGATAAAAAATTCTACTCTTGGAACAATATCCTATCACACAGTGTACCAAAGTTGATGAAAAGAGGAGATTTCGTTGTCCCTGAAATTGCTGATAATGTTGCTTAGAAGCAAATATTTTTCTTTTGATAGAGTATAACAATGGTGAGCAATTATTATTTTTTTACCAGAGAAACAGAGGTTGATTTGACAATAAGAACGAAAAAACAATTTCTGTTGAGATTATCTTCAAATTCGAGAATTTTGTTTTACTCGGTATTAATGAACTATCAAACTAGGTTGTATGAACCCCTGACATTCACATGGGACTTGTTAATTATTACTGGAATGGGCTCATATAACGTACCTGATTGGAACAACATTGGCGCAGACTTAGAAAAAGAAAATAAAAAATACACTTCAAGATTTTTTCGCAGTTTTGTGATTATTCTGTTATTTGAATTCCTAACACAGCATCGAGATCGAAAAAAAAAATTATAAATACTAGCTTGGGTAGTAAATCAGGAGAAAAAATACACGACAATGTTGGCCAAAGTGAACCATTTTTGCTGATTTTCAACGTTTTGCTCCCAATCAACGCTCTTCAGGAAACCAACACTGGTTCGTACGTTTCAATTACATCATCCACCGCAATATGTCGGAGTTGCGATTCTCAGGAAAATTTCTGATTGTCTAGTTTTTGTACTGGTTAATGTAGTGAAGTCGGCTTTAGGGTTTAGATTAGTTTTCACGTCTTTACATTTTTCAGAATGAGTACCCTTTTTCTATTGAAAGAAAGTATGAGGATTGAAAATCAAGCATGAGATGCAGCGCAACACGTTAACCTTTTAAAATTTATGTATGACACATACAGGCCAAGAATAAAGGTTATGTGCTGAAGATACGGTTCCTACCGTTTTAGCGGTTCACGAGGTTAATGATGTGAAAACAAACATTTTACAATTTTTGAAATCGCTCTGGGTACTGATGTAAGCGATCTGACCTTATGAAACATGAAAACTTTCCATATACAATGCAAAATCTGATTCAAATATGAATAATGATATAACAAATAGTTGAATGATGTAAACTATTATTTTTGAATATATTTCTGATGAAAAATGTATGGGAAGAAACGCCGCACGTGGGCTATAAATCCTCGAACGTACTCAAATGACATCACGTTCTATTCGGAGTGAACTGACCCGATTTCAATAGGATCTGGATAAAACTATTTCTTCAAAGATACATAATTGAAAAACGTTGAGCGCAATTTCGTTTGTCAAAGTGATTAATCTCTGGATAGCCTGGGACCATTTCGTACCATCATTTTTTTTTGACGAATTGCACCTGTCGAAAACAACATCATATCACGATATTTGGCGTTTTTGATGAACGAATTCAACGGATAATTTAATCCGTGATAGCTGTTTTTATTAGTGGTATTTCAGGTAGCTTCATTTCCATGCGATATGAAGTTAAAAATTAAGGTAGAAATTATGTAGACAAACAAATACATTTACTCAACTGAATCGTCTGATATTTCTGTAGCAAGTCAAGAGTACCAAAATTTATCTTATTTCATGGCTCATTATACAGGGTGCAGCAAAATAAACGTTGTACTCTGGAAACATCAACTCGTAAACAAATACTCCGTTCGTAATATCAATTACATGGCTGGAAAGAGTCACGAATACTCTTTCAAAATATTTATATTGTTTTGCTCTTCATATTTACAACTAGAATTCAATTTATTTTTCTTCAGAACATATTTTTTAATAACTCTTTTTTTCGAGCTATCGATAGAAAACACTATTTTTTCATCGACAAATTTGACCGAAAAATAGGAGTGAACGTACAGAAATGCGTACTCAGCTCAAAGATGGTAGGACTGCTCAGAATACCATCATAAATAAAATCTAAAAATTCCTCATCAGTCCATACCTGAAAAAATGTTTACTCGGGTTCGAATGGAGTTCAGAGAAAAATTGTAGATAAGATACTTATCTATAAAAAATGTCTCAATACTCCTAAGAGCCTGAGATTTAAAGATTCAAAAAGTTGGAAGAGTTGTAATCGTCATAACATGCGCCAGGTATGGAGGTGTCCGCGCTAAAAGGCCCATCAGAAGTATCTGATTTTGGCATTAGAGTAAATAGACATTGATCTACAATTTGCAAATGTTTTCAAAACAGCACCACTTCCGGTTATACCGGATATCGACTAAAACTTTGTTATTTCAAATAGCATGGTGTACTTTTTATTTTTTTTATTTTATTGTGGCAATTATAGTCACTTTCTTTGCCCAAAAAAATTGATTCAAATCTGAGTAAGATTATATATAGCTCTTTTCAGTTCAACGAGAGAAATTTTATTTTTGAAGGAACGTACTTTCCGATGCTATTTAAGATACAAAAATCTCAAAAATCACTTGTCAACTTAATGAAACTAAATTGCCAGACAAACCTTCTCTTCAAATACGAGGCCCCATTTTTTTTAATTCATTAGAAGCGCTTTTTGAATTAGTATTGATTGGTATAAGGTTTTCCTATACCTTAAATGGCTCTTTTCGTTTTATTATTAAAAATCAGCGGCTCCTTCATTACAAACGATGAAGACATTGCAGTAACCGTTTTGGGTTATTTTATCATTATATCAAATAATAAAATTTTGCATAAACATAGTTTCAGTAATACCATCGATAAATCTAGGAGGCGAGGCGGATAAGATTAATTCCCGCGAAATATTAATGGTTCACATTCAAGAAATCCAGACTTCTTACCGATGAGTTCAAATATTCGAGAGAAGGTATTTTTATTCGGAATAATTCTCATATCTGTGCCATCAAAAATCCACATGAAACACAGGAGCGAAAATTCCCACATCGTTTTAGCTTCAATGTGTTTAGTTCAATGTACAAAAACCAATGCCAATATTTAATTTATACAGAAACTTTAAATGGTGTCAAAAATTTGGAGACTTAAACTACATTTTTTGGAATTTCTGGATGATTTCCCGTTTAATGCAAGTCCGGCCCATTGAACATCGCAGGTACCGGAAAAATTAACCAGCTCGTTTGACGATATACGGATAAGAAGACAGGGTTCATGGACTGCAAGATCTCCGGATTTTACTCCTTTCGATTTTTATCTATGGGGGGTACCTGTGGAATAAAGTTTATCGTTTGTCGATAAATTCGTGGGAGAATCTTCAATTACATGTGACAGCATCGATCCCAATCCATTGCAGAAAGCAACTATCAATGAAGTGAGCTCGCGGACTGAAAAATTTTAGAAAACAATGATGGAAGACCTGAGCATTTAATTTGATTTCATTTTAACTACGTCGTTTATGTTTACGGTTTTTTTCCTTTTATTTTTCATAAAGGTTGTTTCATGATTCATGAAACACGTCATGAAGTGAGCGAACGCTGCTCACTTCGTTTTCTGCATTTCATAAGTGAACATTTCATTGTAATTATCTGAATTGTTTTCTACAAATAGGTCGTAAATTCGAGTACTTTTCATTAAATCTTCTACCAGTTCAACTTATTTTTGTTGGCATTGATCATAAATTCATAATATCCTCGTTTGACTATTTATTTGCCATTTCATTTGATAAAAGACTATACGAAAAAAAAGTTAGTGGTATTCCTATTTTTGAATAATTTCCAAAAGTCAAACTGAGGCCGAAATTATAGAACCTTATAAAGAACATTGTGGAACATAGAAACTGCCATCGAAATTGAATCCAGTCTGTCTGTTTGTATGTTCCACGACCTAATGATTAAATTATCAGAAAAAATTGCAGGTTTTTTATCCAGTTCCTCTTATTCCAAAATTTGAAATTGATCGATAAACCTGTACTAATGGGCCGTTTAGCGCATATATAAAATGAAAAGAACTGATGTAGTTTTACAATATCTTAAAGGGCAGAAATCTACGACATGCGAACTTCCATAAAAATTGTACTCGAAAGTGGTCTATTGCTGCAGCTATCAAATAACAACTTGAAGAACAAGAAGCCAACACATCTACAGTAAGTGCTTCTTGTACTATGCTTATTTGTCTGCAAGGAATTGAATGGAGATCATGAGAAAAGGAAGTTCCTAGATTCTAACTGTGATAGTACACTACAATTTAAGGATTCGATAATGGAAATAGTTCAGACTCGTTCTGATGCTATGGCGAAAGCTGTTCTTCATCGAGTCGAAGATGCATACGATTTACTTGCTCCTGGGGATGAGTATCAACATGATTGCTTCATTTCCTTGTTGAAACCTACGAATCGGGCAGAAGTAATACAGAATCATGCGAATAAATTTCTCTATTTTTTTTAATATACAACGCTTTTATCTGTTTCAGCCCTTTTATTTTTCAATAGTTTCAAATTGAATACTATGACAACAGACTCGTGGAATAGGGGGAATCCACGTTGAAAAAGAAGGGCTAAGTACAGTACCTGAAATGTGGCGTGGAAACGTGTGCATATTACGATAACAACTCTTCGAACTTTGTGAACCAATATACCTCAGAACGGTGAATCGTAGGAAAATGGGAAAAATATTGAGATTTTTTTATAGACAATTATCTGATCTATAATTATCGTTTGAACTAACTTCATGGTAAAACTTACTGTTCTGCTGAATTTCGCGAAAAAAAAACATTTTTGTGACCTTTGAAAACGAGTAAATGTTTCGGATCGATGACGACTTTTTAGATTTCATCCTAATGGTATTTTAAACAATCCTACCTACTATGAGCTGGGTGAGAATTTTTGTACCTTCTGATGTATTCATGAAAAGAAGTTTTACATTTAAGCTTTATGTATTTGATGGCATCATATGAGAATGAATTTCTCTCAATTTTTTTTCCTTTTTCAAAGTAAATTTTTAGTCTGATTATTTCAGGAGGATTCACACTTAATTGCTATTGCTTTTCATAATTGAAGATAAAAATACGGATATTGAAAGATCTATCAAAGCAAGTTTTAACAAGATGAAACAATGATCAAATTTTTTTATGAACATGATCACAGAACTAGTGTTAGTAAACATTTCACTAAATAAATAATTTCGTTGCGCCATATGTCTTAGGATTTTTTTCTCGAGATAATAATATCAGAAGATAAAATAAAGGGCCCAATCTGTTCAAACTGATCTACTTTACGCGAGTCATTGTTGACAAAAAATATGAAAAAGTGTATGGTGCAAAAATGGAAATGCAGTAGTATCCGATTCCTTCGATAAACAGAATTATCCTTTCCAACAGAGACAAAAACTCTTATATTATCAAAATAACGTTGAAAATTTTCCTATATGAGAGTCTAGCTTCTATAAAAGGAATAGAAGTAATATTTCTTGTCAATACAGACAAAAAGGACCAAGGTTCCCAACGCGCCTGCCTCTGAAAGTCTAACATGGGGTTTTTGGAGCAAATCATCAATTAGCACAAAAATATGATTTGATTGAGGAGGTCTTTACTTGATGAAAATCGATATACATATTTTCAATGAAATAAAACTAAAGTATTTAGATTTTCACTATATTAACAAAACTATGACCGGTTTCACCACACTGACGCTTCATCAGATAGATACATCTATCTATCTGATGAAGCCACAGTTTGGTGAAACCGGTCATAGTTTTGTTAATATAGTGAAAATTTAAATACTTTAGTTTTATTTCATTGAAAATACAAAAATATGACCTAAATTCTGACTTTGAACCATGAAAGAACTATCGTTCGTTAAAGCTTTTTCATCGAAGGTTATCAATCGATTCACTACTCATTTGATTTGTTTGTATCTTGAGAGAAAACCAGCTTCTACCTCTATGACATTATACAATGCGTTCCAACGAAAATTTGCCCCCCACCCCCTCTGATTCAGAAGATGGCAGCTTCAGCAGAAAACGCTCGAGTTTTGTTTCAAGGGGGATCATTGTTTATTTCGACTTCGAGTATAACCCCACCATCCCCCGCAGACAAAATCATCATAAGGAATATAGGTCGACCGGCACATCGTTAGAAATGTCTTTTGGTAATCTTTATGAATCCATAATTTTTATAAGTTAAATTTTCGATACAGAGTGTTCCAATACAAAAAGATAATATCATATAATAATTGAACAACCCTTTGAACCCGATGTACTTTCAATAAATCGTAGGACAGATTGATATATGTATTGAACAAGGTATTGCAGCATATTCATGTAAGTGTTGGAATCAATTCCCTATTACCAGTATTCCCAAACTGGAGAATTTCAATGGCAAATAATATTATGTGACACCTCATTGAAAAGATCTCTTGATGCTCTGATCGAATTTCGTCAACATTTTGTGTTAGGAGTCTATACTGGTTGTACAAACCGAGGAATTCATTCTTTTTGCTAGATGGGTATATCGAGTCGATGAATGCAAATTCAAATATTGTATTCGATGCAAATGAACTCAAAAAGGATGTAATTGACAGAAGATAAAATAGAAGTTATCACCATTGTTTTTCTAAACAACAGTAGTGCCAAAAGAACGGAAAGAATATTTAGCGAAATTAATGAGTCTACATGCAATGGTATAAACTCTTTTCGAATTCCCCTTCCCCATTAGGTTAGGTGTTGATAGTCGGCATTCTCTCACAATTCTTTTATGCAGCTCGCTCAAAGTACCTGGCTGTGTAGCGTATATTTTCAATTTCAAATGAGAGGATATGAATCAGGTAACCTTGTTGGCTAATCAATTGGTCCCCTTTTACTTTGATCTTCTGAGAAAGTGGCATCGTTTTCTAAAATTTTGATAATCCTGGGATAAATCAATTTTACTATCAGTTGTAGATAACTATCTCCATTGAGATTATCCTCGATAAAGAATGTTCCAACAAAAAGGTCCCTGTACAACCCAGCCTAAACATTCAATTTTTGTGGAGTTTGTGTATGTATTATCCTGTATAAGTGAGGATTCTTGATGTCCCAGTATCAGCAATTGTATCTGTTTACCTCTCCACTGAATAAGAAGATGCTTTTGTCAGAGAAAAAGATATTTTGAAGGAAGTTGGGATCATATTCATATTTTCTCTCGAATTTTCTCAATACTACAAGCAACTTGAACAGCTTCTAACGTGCTAACGGATGCTAAAGGTTCCCACTAAACCAGTTGCCTGAAATTTTGGAATCAGAGGTTGGACATATTGATGACCTACTTCTTTCTCTGGATGATTTGCTGTTCCTTTTGTATGAAAAATGTTAAAAGTGTCTCCCGTTTTCTCAGATGTACACTTCAATTCTGTGCACAAATTTTCTCTGTCTGGAGTAATATTATGGAATGCATCTCGAATTCTCTGAATCTAAACTTTAGTCTTGACTGCTCCTTATGAATAATAAATCTGGTGGTATTGGAGATCATACATCATCACTTTCCCGATCTTTCAATATAAGCGGAAACATGGTTGTTCATTCATTTCGAACATGAACAATGCAATAATGTAGATGTTCCTTCCATTTGTATCTACATTAAATTTTTTATGGTATTCGGAAAACCTCCTCTCAGAAATCGTAAAAATTCGTTCACATTCAATGGTTTATCGAGAAAATGTGACCCGATCTCATAGTTATCCAGAATACTTGTCCAAACATTGCGAGACCACTGATGTTGAACAATTTGTTGATTTTCGCGACTATAGCAATGGAAGTTGTTGCTACGGTCTAAGCCATTCTTATGAAATATGCATTCATCTATAAACAAAATAAATTCCGAGAAATTTTCATTCTCTGTCAATTTATTATTCACAAAACCCAATTCTTTTACAATAATCTACCTCATCCAATTCTTGGTGATGTTGACTATGGTGGTTATTTCTATTTAAGATTCTTTAGACAATTTTCTTATATCAATTCTTGAGTTGGGATTTTCTTCAGCTGACAGACAAATTTCTAATTCTTTATCTTTTGACAAAACTATTTTCGTTCGTGTTGTTTTCTCGTAACTTCACTTCCAGTCCGCTTCAATCGTCGTTTTGAAATTTCGAAGCATTTCATTTCAGGATCTCTTCTTTCTGTATAATTTGCGGCATTTATTCGAAAAGCCAATAAACAATTTCCATGACTGGTTCCTATAGCATACGCCATGTTTGATCAGGTTTAAGTAGTGTAATTCACAGTGTGAATACAGAAAAATTTATTAAAAAAAAGAAAACTATGACAAGTTCCGAAGAATGAATCAAAAAAACACAAAATAAACAATTACCTTTGAAAATCGAAAGATCAAAAATAATCAAATGAACGTTAATCAACTAAAAATGGAAATGTTCGAAATAAACGATGGATAAGTGCCATAATGAGAAAAAAGAAAACAATCGCACTTCATCACTACAAAAGGTAAATAATTCACATCGAATTGAGATAATAATGATTTTCAGGGTATTTTATCTATGTTTTGTGAAATCAGTGACAATATTGTATGGAATAAAATGTAAACCATTTTTTATAGAAAATATGTATAGGAGAACAAATACCTTTCAATAATACATGGAATTGTCTTTCTTTTGTAATCATTAAATAAGTCATTAAATACAGCAAATAATTCGAGATGTATTCCATTGTATTACTCCGGACAATATAAATAATGTGAGGGGAAATTTTGTGTATCGAATTGAAATGTGTATGCGAGAAGAAGGTAAAGAACATTTTTCACAGCGTGTATAAGTTACCATTTTCTTGGATTTTGTTTCTAGTTAGACCATGTTTGAGGATTTCAGCGCAACAGTTGATAAGATTATGTGAAAATTCTAGCATGAGATTTTTACTCTGAATCTATTGAAAATAGAAATAGAGACACCCAATACATATCTACAGATATTGAAATTGTCTTCCATTTTCAGTCACTAAATACAAAATGCTTCATTTAAAAAACTATGAGGTTTGAACCTAAACCAAATTCGACATCTATTACAAACTCCTGTATAGCTGTATCAATAATTACTCATTGTTCATGGAAAATATGTTTAGGCGAATTAATTATTTAATATTAAAACTGTGATTGTAAGACGTAGTAGATACTGAGAAGATCAAGAAGAAGTATTATTGCGGGTTAGAACAAAATCGTTCAAAACGATGAAAAGCGAAGGGCATCCAAAAAGAAAAATTATTTTGATATTACTTTATGTAATGGTATTTCTGAAACCAATTTAGATCAAATTAGCGTTCAACTTTTATATATATATATATATATATATATATATATATATATATATATATATATATATATATATATATATATATATATATAAACTTGAATTATTCAAAAATCCGTAGATCAATGAATAATCCTTCTTGACAAGAGCTAGTTCCCAAATCTTCCGCCATACACGGAGCCCCCAAGAGCCACAATAGTGCAACTAAGAAGGATGCCGAGAAACGAAGTGGCAGACTGAAATTTCGTCCTTATTAGGAGCTCATCAGTGTCGCTTCTCAGCATCCTAACAAGCTACATCGGGGTACCCCATCGATTCCAGAAAGGACGCATCTCGTACATACGTACGAGAGTCGCCGTCTTTGGACCGAGGCGGTGAACCCGCTACCGGACTTCGAGAAATATACGAACAATAACAAACAGATGTTAGAACGTTACAAATTCCAACAGTTATTGGGGAACATCTTTCGCCGGTCCGTGAATCACATCAACGGAACAAAACGAGCGAAATAACTCCGTTGAAAAATGGTGCTGTGGACCTCTTTTTCCGGGATAAAACCTCCCGTCAGTAAATATTTGATGAGACAAATATTTTCTGCGACAAATTTCGTGAGGAGTCTATATATGTAAACTTGAGACAAAAAGAATTATTCAAAAATCCATAGATCAATGTACATTTTATTTAAATTTTTCAATATGTTTTACATTGTAAAGACAATGTAAAACATAATGAAAAATTTGAACGAAATGTAAATATTAATATCTTTGCAGGCACTCTCGACCTTAACCGGCAAAATGAAAAAACCGAACATGAATAATTCTCGTTTTGTATTTTCGTCTGGTAGAATTCTGAGATATAAGGGAAAATACGAAAGAACTGCAGAAACCTTTTTTGAACGAGCTCTAGGTTAGAATTCTTGCCATGTTACAAAACCAAATTAAAGGTAAGAAATGGCAATAATTCATGAAATGAAGATTCCGAGAAAAATCTGGAAACTCGAAATTTGCAAATTTGGTCGGGTCAAATAGTTTGAAAATAAAAATTATCTCAGCCTTTTGACTACGTTTTCAGTAACCAAAGCTGTCTTAAAATTTTTGCAAAAAAAATTTCATAAAATCTTTGTTGGAAACGAAAAGAAAAGTTAGCACGAAAATTGGTTCTTGCGATAAATCGTTTCTGCAACAAGAAATTTTTGGTTAAATAAGTATCGACAAATGAAGGATCAGTTAGTGCATACCCCAGTTTTTTCCAAAAAATGAGGGTTAATTTCACGGACCTCAGTTCCATCATGAGACAAGTATGATTTTACACGCTAGTTCTATGTGCAGTACCGTACCACATGGTTTCTCTTCGTTATCTTATATTAGTGTTGGTCTTAATTGTGAATATTAATTGGTTCTTTATGGTTGAAAATCGTTTGATTTGAAGTTCACCGAAATATTAGAATGAATCATGCTGAATTATTCGTTGAGATTTATAGCTGCCACAGTTTATGAAATGAACTTAAATTATCTATTCATAAATGTGAAAAAATTGAATGCAGAAAAGACGTTTTATATGATTAAACAATATTGTGTTAATTTATCCATTCATAACCATCATTTTCCCCTTAATTTTTTTCCTCTTAGAGTTCCCTGTCAATTTTAGGAGTGCCTTGAAATATTCATTCTCTTGTCGTAAACGAACATTTTCGAAAATTAAAAGGTTATTCTTCTGTACTTCCTTAAGTAATTGAGCCCTTTCTGGTACTTGTGATTCCTTGATTTCATTTGATAATATATCGTTTTTCTTCATACATTCTTCATGTAGTAAAAATGTTAATTGGTTGTGGACAGATTTGAGTGTTTCCTTCTCCATATTCAACCTATCAAGTTTCTTCTTATGATGCAACTGATGGGAGGTTAATTGAGAATTGAGTTCTTCAATTTTTTCAGAAGATTCTTCTAGTTTGAATCTGTAAATTTCTTTTTCTTCTTGAAGTTTCTTTTTTTCTTCAGTCAACGTATGAATCTCCGATAATTTATTTTCTAACATTTTCAAAAGTCCGTTGTGGTTGGCTAACAGTTCCTCGTATTTAAATTGTAAGTGTACCATGCTAACTGTTGAGATTTGACTGTTCGAAATATTCCGATTGAGATCTATGTCACTACATTTATTCTGAAGAACGTTAAGTAGATATTTGTTATCTTGAATGGCATCGTTTAACTGGATGTTAATGGTATTAGATTTTAAATTATCCATGTGGAAACATAAATGGGCATTTCTTTCGTTACTTCTAGATATTTGTAGGTTGGCTTCTAGCTCTTGTATAGTGCATTGTATCTCTCTCACTTTCGATAATAAGGGGCCCGACTGGTTTGACATCTTGAAACATTACTCGTAAAAACCGATTTCCATGAATATATAAATATTTAAGTATAGCAGATTGTAAAAACGTTTTCACTTTGAAGCTGATATGTCAAATATGATAGATTGTGGGTCACCAAGAATATCAGATTTATAGGCCAAAATACTTTTTCATGCCCAAAATTGGTATCTTGGGAAGATGAATAATACAAACTTTTGAAAAGAACACACTAGTTTGAAAATATAATACTATTTTTCTAATCAATAGAATATAATAAAACCATAATTTCATTTGTTCGCAAATAATTTTGTTTTTTCTAGTAACTTAGTTGTTTTTCATTTCAAATATTACAGTTTGTCCTCAACCTAGAATTTAATTTGAGAACTTAACTTTCCTGCGCTGCTATCAGAAGATAAACCTCAAACCATCATTACTGTGTTCGACTTGTATGCTTGAAAACGAATTATAGCAAATGCACGGGAGCATTATCTATATGATTGTATACGTATAAGTAGGTGAACGACATAGTCATTTTCAAGCTACAGATGTCTAGATTTTCAGTCCTTCCAACCACTTGAAAAAAACTGAAATTGTTTCCCAGCGGGCATTTATGCTGGTCTTTAGCCCGAGGTGGACTATTTCTCCTCGTTAAACCCTAGTAGTAGTGTCACACATTCACATTGCAACAGAACGTGCTCGATCTTTTCTTTCTCCTTTTCGCACTTTTCACAGACGGGCGTGTCGCTTTTCCCTACATTGACACATATTCCGCTGTCGTTTTTATGTTGGAATACTCCAAATCTACCCTTTCTAGCTTCCAGCTATGGAAAGTTTTGCATGCATCCCATAGTTATTCAAATTTTTATAAGGTTGTCTTTGAGTATTTGTGCTTTTGCTCCAGGATCTTCTACCTGGTCAGCCTTTCAGCTATCTGGTCCGCTGTTGCCCTTGCATTGTTCATGTCCTCCCACTCAACACACTGAAATGTTGATTGTGAGAACAAACTATGTGTTAGATGACAATCCCATGTAAGTCTAGTAGATACCTGATATCTCTGTAAGGAAAGTATTTACTGTATAGACTCTGGTGGTTTTGTTCTCTATCTTTTAACCAGTAATGTCCTTTGACGCTATGATCAAACTTGTAAGCTCTTTGTTCAAGTTAGTGCTGTGTTTACCATGAGAAATAGCCGTTGTAGGTTGAGAGGACCACATCTTGCCCCTATTTCGAGCTTTGTGACGTTTGTGTAGATTAAGATAGATCAACCACAGCCTGAGTATGCTACTATTTGTACCTGACTAACTTTCAGCTTACGCCTCACCTGTTGGGACACCAAACGACGGCTTCATAGGTTATTATTAGTCTTATGATGTCAGTCTATATATACACTATATATTAAAATTTTTGTTTTCAATCCCCAGGTCTTACTTAGTGTTCTGCGGCACTGTTAATATGAAATATAGATCTTCTTGAGTCTTTCCTTTATCTTAATCAACTGAGTCTGTTGTCGAGAATAATGCAAAGCATTTCAGTTGCAGTGAGAATCCAAGCTTGAATGAGGGTTGAATTTTCTTATAGTTTTATACTCTACGTGAAAAAGTATCATTTTTGTCTTCTGGGGGTTCACAGAGAGATTGTGTTTTCATCACAAATTTTCTATTGATCGGATAGCCATCTGCATTCTATTGCAGAGGATTACTTCGAATTTACATCTATCAAGTCGGTAACATCGTCTGCGTAAGCTATTGTGTGGAGTCCTTTTGAGTTGAGAACGCAAAGGAGGCTATCCAGAACGAGGTGTCATAGCAGATGTGATAATAAACCTCCCTGCGGACAACCTCTCGTTACAACTGTTTTTGTTTAAGATTCTTCAAAACTCATTTATCGTAGCACATGTACAGCATTCTGGATATTCCTCCGCTAATAGATGCGGGGACGTTTCTTTTTATCAGTGTTAACGCAGAATCAGAGAAGATGGTTTTGTTGTTGGTGATTTTTTTCAATCTTACTGGGATTAATCCTCTGTTGTCTAGGAACAGCTCAATATCTACCTGAAGGGCAGAGTCAGTTCATTTTCCGAAGATGTAAGCGTGTTGGTATTGATGCAGCGGATTGGTGGTGATTCCTCAAGAAACATTGGCAAATCTTTTCGAGGGTTTGCAGTAGAAAAAATGTGAGGCTGAGGCTGTTCGATATAGGAATGGAATCGTTAATTTTTCCTGCTATCCATTGCATTTACCCCCATACTAGATAGGCAGTTAACCAATCATTCATGGTTGGCAGTAAAATTTTGTTGTGGTTTGTGTATTTGAGTACAAAGTGGCTTTTAACAAAGAGGTTGTTGCATTTGCATCAGTTGATAAATATATCGCCCAGTTGTTTCCGTTGTTTACACAATGTGAAAGAAAAATTATTCGAATTGATGGAATTTCGAAACTATCAGACACTGTTCATATTTTACTTTAAGTTTCTTCTGGTTGACATAAACATCATTCTTACTTAGGCGTCACTTGAAGTAAAGTTAATGAAGTTGGTGAAATCCAGATCTTATGTTAAAGAAGATTGTAGACAGTACTGGCAAAATTTTGAAGGCAGTACACACTGATATTTATTTATCTGAAAAACTTATAATAACATTTTGAAAACCATTTCTTAATCGGACATAGTAAACGAGTATACTTTGATATTGATAATCCATTGAACGTTTCAAAAAAATAAAGGGTGTGGAAGCTTTCAACATGTTGATTCACTTTTGTTAATTTCATTTCTAGATTGCAACAATTCAAAGAGACACTGATCTTTTATAGTTTAAATATAAACAATTTTTCATTGAACTGATTATTTGTGTTCTTTGTTTTACATAGCAGATTAATTTTAGTATTGCAGCTTATGTTTGCCAATAATAAAAACTTTATTTTATGATTTTATTAAATTGTTTGCAGTTAAGTTTTATTTTCTGACCGGATCGTGGATAACTTGCCATAAACATCATTTGCAACTTCGATTCAAATTTTAGTACATCATAGATTAAACAACCAACATTTTATGAGAATAATGAATAATATTAATATAAAGCTTAGAATTTAGTTTAACTTTTGAAAATCACTGATGGAATTAGGTATCGAAAGTATTGTGGCCCTTAAATCAGAGTTTTTCAGGGTTTATGTCAATTATAGTCAGAAAATGATTTGTTTATATAATGTCATGCGTCGATTTTGTTGGTCCAGGACCTTAAGCTCAATGTTAGACATCTAATCCACATTCCTTTTACACGAAGCGGGATGATTCCACCCGGTATCTAGGTGCGTATCATTTCATAAAATGAGAATTAGAACCCTACCTGTATTATTAGGAACAGCAGGATCCCTACTGCTATTCTCAGGATATTGTCGCCCGTTACTTTGCACTTCCGTCATATCTTTCGTCCTTAAAACACATAGATCGTGAAACGAATACGATTTATAACCGTCACGCACTAGACACTTCAGCAGGGAAAAGTGCTTACTAGCGATGGCAATCAGAATAGAGCTTCTAGGCGTTTATTATTTCGATATCGGCGCTGATAAACGAGAGCATCTATCTGATATTACGTCCTTCCTCATTAGGCGAGGAGAAACGATCGAACGCGGTTGTAGACGAGCTGTCAGGATCTCGAGCGCGGGAGAAGCTGCTGCAGCCCGATGCAGATTTCGATCGACGACGTTTCGGATTTGTTGCGAGAAAAAGGGTCCCATCAGACATGCGCGTGTCAATTCATTTCCGGATGCGGGAAAATGCTTTTTGAATAATTCGGTTTTTCCTTGATTTAATCCAAAAATATATTCATATTATTCAACAAACTTGTGTTTTCGCTTTCGAGTTAGCCAAGCCGTTCTATCTGATGGATTTTTTGAATGAATGGTAAACACAAGTAGATTTGTCATGGGAATCGCTAAATTTGCCTGCTTCCTATACTTAAAAACGACTTCTTAACTTGAAGTTTCCGTATTTTCTTACCTTCCTTCATATATAGGGTGCGCCAAAGAAAACCGGCCAATTTTTTTTCCGTTTAAACTTTCGCAATTTTAGAGCTAGATCATTCGTTCTTGCTTCATTCGAAAGCCAAAGGACTAAGTTTTTCATAAATTTTATCGAAATTTTACTTCCGGTGAAATATAATATGGCTGACTCATTCGAAAATGAGCAATATTTCAAGATCGCTGGTAAGTTTTTTTTTAGTGCAAAAAAAACTTTAAATTTATTTTGAACAATTTGACATATTGATCTTAAAAATATTCCATGAATTGGTAAAAAAGTAGCGTGAAGAATTTTTGTCATTCTGATTTTCAGCTGAAATCGAAATATTTTTTTCACCTCACGGCATTGGCACTCCTGAAGTTGTTCTAAGAAGACAAAGAAACATATTTCACTAAAACCAACCTAAAATTTGATTTCCATTCGAATTCAAAATGACCGATTTCCTCGAATATTATCAATTTTCCCCGCGCATTAAAGAACTTGTCGCGGTCGTAATGAATCAACTGCGTAATTCAATGACTAGATTGAACCTTTCCCATCATTTTGAGGGGTCGAACTCGAATATTGATTCAGAATTGTGTCAATTGTCGTCAATAATGGGAAACAGTCAAGCTGGTTCCTGGAGTTCTGATAAGGCTGACTGCTAATGCAGAAATTTGCTGAATGTTATCCTGAAATTGTCAAAAAAAAAGCAGCATCAAGATAAAATTCGATTTCAAACCAGATGTCGTCTAAAACTCGATGACATATCATTATTTTTTGTTTATCATAGAGTTAATGCATGCAGTCTATGTTCAGAAGTTTCACAACGGAAGGTGCATATGATGGTGGAAAATAGAAACATTATTGACGACAATTGGCACAATTCTGAATCAATATTCGAGAGTTCGACCCCACAAAATAATGAGAAATGTTCAATCTAGTGTTTGAATTACGCAGTTGATTCATTAAGACCGCGAAAAATTTTTTAATGTGCGGGGAAAATTGATAATAATTGAGGAAGTCGACCATTTTGAATTCGAACTGAAATCTAATCTTAGGTTGGTTTTAGTAAAAATGGTTCTTTGTCTTCCTAGAACTTTCATGAAAAAAACAAAAACTTCAGGAGTGCCAACGCCATGAGTCGAAGAAAATATTACGATTTCAGCTGAAAATCAGAATGAAAATAATTCTTCACGCATCTTTTTTACCAATTATTCGAATATTGTTAAGATTAATATGTAAAATTATTGAGAAAAAACTAAATTATCGACTGAATGTCCCATTCGAATTTTTTCACTAAAAAAAAACTTACCAGCGATCTTGAAATATTGCTAATCTCGAATGTGTCAGCCATATTGGATTTCACCGAAAGTGAAATTTTGATACAATTTCTGAAAAACTTTCTTTCTTTCCTTTTCCTTTGGCTTTCCAATGAAGCAAAAACTAATAATCTAGCTGTAAAGTTGCGAAAGTTATAATGGAAAAAATTGTTCGGTTTTCTCTGGTGCACCCCATATATCTATCTATGCAATCTATTTAAGCATTTCGTTTCGATTCAAGAATATTCGCCGGAATCGGCTCTATCGTTCAAGCTATCGCATACTAAACTTGTTTGATTTTGAGGGCAGCTGGGTACAGACATTCATCGAATTCTTATGATGGTGCAACAATTTTGACAAGTAATAGGAGAAGCTAAGTGTTAACATTCAACCAAAGAGATCAGTTCTAAAATCTCTTTTCGTTGAACTTGATTTTCCAGTTCGTAAACCAATAATAGAGGGGAGAAACCTGTTGTAACTCGATCACATTTTCATTCATCGATTTGAAAAAAACGGTCATAATTATTGTGTTAAATTAAATTGTACACTACAGAAGAACTAATAAGGCTCGTATATAAATTATAAGAAAGAATAGACAATTGACTTCGAAAGATCTACACAGACTAAAAAAAAAGTTGGAATGTTGCTCAAGGTACAACAGTGATGATGTGCCTTGATCCGCTTATGTTGTACCTTGATCACAGTTAGAACTCTGTCAAATAAAAGCCATATTTCTTTGGCAAATAGTATTTTTATTATTTTAACGATCATAATGTCTTTCAGCTATTAAATAATATCTATGAAATGTCAATCAACAACAATTCAAATTAACAAAACTAAATACACTCCCCCAAAAATTGTCGCATCAGCCTACTTTTCGACAATACTATATAAACTTTCAAGTTGGTCATTCAACAGTCGCTTGGTAACTTTCAGGAGTGTAAAATAAGAAGATATCATTCGAAAGAGATGAGTTTATGATGGAAAATATAAACAATTTTCGAGTTAATGAAAAATTAAAAAATTCTACCATCTTCAAACATTCGCGATGAGACCAATCAACTAGCATCGAATGGTTACTAGACATTTTCAAAATCGACTCTTTCCTTCCCGGGTCCTAATTACTACAAGTATACGTCTCGGAAGCCCCTCAAACCAATTTTGGATGTACTCTTTAGTCACGGAGTTCCAAATTTCAGGAAGCAGATTTTCATGTTGTTGTAGTGTTCTACAAGGCATCCTACGTAGCTGAATTTGCCACCCCATGTTGTCCCAAACATATACTATGGGATTCAAGTCGGGACTTCTGGCTGGCCATCTCAAAATATCAACTTCGGCATTTTGCAGAAACTCTGTAACTACTCAAGCTGCATGTGGCCGAGCATTATCATGTACATAAAAGAAGTTTTGGCCAATCAATGGGCCAAAGGGTACAACATGGGATTCAAGGATATCTGCTTTGTATCTGACCGCTGTCATTCTTCCATTATTCACTAGGACTAACTCAGTTCGACCATGGAAAGAAATGCCTCCCCACACCATTACTGAGCCCCCTCCGAAGTTTTTGGTTTGCCGGATATTGTACTGCTGATACCGT